>JARJLE010000003.1:1355028-2710057 GCA_029289555.1 Mycena latifolia | reverse complement strand
ATAAAGCAGTAGCATTATTGTTTGTAGAGTAGTACACTCTCCCCCCGATTGGGGGTTCTTGAGTAGACTCGAGACTGAAATAAAGCGGATTGAATTACTTTTGAATTGAGATTACCTGAGCGCCCCGACTGAATAACTGAACTGCCTAAGTGCTCGCCAATTGGCTTGTAGCCTGCAGTATCTAGTATCAGTCTCGCACTCCTTGATCCCTTGAGCTGAAAGCTCGGGACTTGGTTTTAGCCAGCATCTCCCAATCGTATTCATCCTTACGGTTAAATTCCTTGAAGCTGTAAGCTCGGAATAGACTTATTTCCTTGAAGCTGTAAGCTCGGAACAGACTTATTTCCTTGAAGCTGTAAGCTCGGAATAGTCACCCCATCTTTGCCGGCGGCTCCGCTGCATTTCTGTGCTCAACCCCTAGAATTGATAGAGCGTAGCTTCTGCGTTCACAGACACTTTGAATTTGAACCCGAGATCTCTTGAAGGGTGATACGTACCCTACATCCCCGAACACACACCACGAAGTATTTGAGATTGGTTGTGAATAAGATTGTATTAGATTTTGGTGTTAGTTGAGTTATCTCGCTACACTTCGATATCTAGTCCGATTTGATTTCACGGCTGCACTCAGGTGCACCGTTTCATCTGGAGCCCACCGCGAGGGGTAACAGGAGATTTTGATACAAACAAGAAGTTGTGGCACGTTGCTATTGCACGATCCATCTTGCTTGAAAAGAGCACTAGGGACACTCGCTGTCGCACGACCCGAGTATAAACCAATTCTGAAATTACCTGTTGAGCCTTAGCTCCGGGACGACCAAGAATTCTTCCGAGATATATAAATTTAGACGTGGCAGACTCACTTTCGAGTAGTTCTAAGTCCAGCTGGGTTACTCCACCCCCGCGCAAAACTGCGAATTCGCGCAAGGCCGGAGACGAGAGACTTGATATTGATCCGAGGCATAGTTCGCCCGCATCACTAGCTCGAGAAGCCTCCGCTGCTGAAACGCAACGCAGAATAGTTGCAAACCACGCTCTAGTGCAATCTAGAAACCCTGGTTCCCTGGATAACGCAGACGCGACCCAGACCCAAAACCCTGTGCCCGAGCGAGGTACAAACACTGCTACTCCGAATTTCGCAGCGGTACAGAACCAAACCCAAACACAAAACCTTTCTACTGAGAATCAATCAGTTGTAATGGCTGATAAGAAAAGAATTCCTGAACGATTTGAGAAGAATGCCCCGCGCTTCGATGATGAAAAGCCGGAAGAATTGCCGCAGTTCCTAGAGGACATGGAACGTATGATGGAGATTGAAAGCACCGAAGCAGCCAAGAAAAATGAATTTCTAGTCCGGTATGCCTTTCAAAAGCCAGCCGAGCAGTGGAAAAAGTTTAAGACTTATTCAAAGTCTTACGAGGAATTCAAGAAGGAAATCCTCGAGAATTATCCTACTGCTCAGACTCATAAACGTGGCTCGATGAGAAAGCTTCTGAAAATCATGAAAGCCTATGATGATGGAGACATCACCATGGATGATGCAGACGAAGTTATGAAGCTCATCAGAGAGATGAATGTGGAGGTTGACAAGTTAATGGTAGACCCTCCTCAGATCACTGATAGAGAGGCAGTTACGATGTTCCTGGGAAAATTGGATCCAGCCTTTGTTGAGCGAATTATTGCTCGATTGGATACCAAGAGATCATTGGCTCCTCCGGCAGCTGCTGCAGCGAATGCAAACGCAACGGAGAAAAGTAGGTATTCATTTGATCAAGTCACCAATGAAGCCAAGCTGTTGGTGAAGGACTTTGACGAGGATGCCGACTATTTCCAGAGCAAGGGACGCCGTGGTGGCACCTCGAGCCTGAGACCAGTGACAGAGTCAACCTCTGTGAAACGAGAAGACAGAGAATTTGAGCGGCGGAATCTGGATATGCTTGAAAGCATCAAACAGACCATTGTGAATATGGTGGACAGACTTGAGACTGGTCAGAAAAATCAACGGGCCGAGTTGGAACAGTTTTATAAAACTCTCCCTGGTCGTGTTGCGGGAGCACCAGATTCTCAAACGCTTCCTCCACGCCGTGAAGTGAGGATGAGGCCTGTAAATGCGTCCGATTTATGCCACTATTGTGCTGAAGCGGGGACTCATTTTATTAATAACTGTCCTCATCGACGCCGCCACATTGAAGAAGGAAGCTTGAGAGTTATTAATGGGCAAGATTGCCTAGCCAATGGCGAACCACTGCGAGCGTACGGAAATAAATCGCGTCGGCAGATTGTTGATGAGTCAAAGGCAAAGAGCTCTCAAGTGAACTACCAGCAGGCACCAGTCTCGTATCCCACTGATGTTTATAATATCAGTATGGAAGAAAGGACTGCGATAGAGAATGACGATGGAACTGGCTACGGCTACCACGATCCGGCGGAATATGATCCGCGAGATGATGAAATTCTGACGCTCAGGACTGAGCGGGCCCATCTGCAGAGGCAATTGGTTCAACACCAGCGTATGCAAGCTGGGGGTGTTCAACCACCCCCTTCGGCCCCAGCCATGGATCAAACCATAGGGCAGTTCCTGGCATCATATGCTAAGATGCAACCTTCTTGAATTCGGCAGCAGAGGCGCAGTTAGCTGTCACAACCCGGAGTGCGAGTAATGGAAATCCCTCCCGAACGGGGAATTCCACTACTTCTGAGGGTTTCTAGACGGTTCGAGGAGAGGGGTTAGGGGAGCTAAAAAGCCTCCCACAAGCGCGAATAATAAACCCCTGGAGGACCAACCCACAGAAACGCGAACCAAAAAGTCTGCGGACACAGAAAAGAAAAAGGTTTCATTTGAACAGCAACGAAAGAAGGAACAACAGGGCTCTGCCAGAAGTAATTGGCGAGCTACTATTGAGGAAATTGAAGACGAGGGAGACCCGCCGGCCACAAAACCGCCCGATCTACCATTCCGGAATGTTCCTCCAGTGGAGTTCACTAGCGGGTCAACTCAACCAAAATCCCAGACCGGGGAAAATTCAACGAATATTCCTCTGAGTCCCAAGGGAAAATCATATGAGCTTAGAGCTCCGATCGAGAGCAACGGAAATGAGTCGCTAAGGAAGATTATGGAGGAAGTTTTGGATAGCTACATCAAGCTCCCTCTTAAGCATCTTCTAGATTCACATCCAGGAGTTAGAAATGAGACGAAAAGAATGGTCACAAAAACCCGTGTACCAGTCAGTGGGCTACTTAGCGAGCAATCGTTGGCCAAACAAACTGATGGTTCAGTGCAGGAGTTACCATTCCAAGATATTGAAGATTCTGCTAGCACATATGTGCAGGCTGACGCTATATGCACCCGAGAGTTACCTTTTGCCTCGCAACTCATAGTTGCTGAACAACAGGATGGACTGGTACCTCTTGGAGGCATTATTGTCAACGACCCGGTCGTGCAATATTTGAATAGCTTACCCCAGGGAGAAGCCCCCAAGCAGATTTTTGTGTCGTACGAAGATACCCTGCTGGTTGGGAGAGATTCCGCAGCATTGAGAGTGCTATATCCATTGATCAACGGAGTAGCAGAAGAAGAAGCCATTTGTGATGGAGGGTCTCAGATAGTCTCCATGTCTCAAGAGACAGCCATGCGGCTGGGTTTAACTTGGAACCCAGATATTTGCATTTACATGCAAAGTGCCAACGGGCAAGTGGAGAAATCTGTGGGACTGTCCAAGAATGCTGCGTTCAGATTTGGCGAGCTCACTTTGTATTTGCAAGTGCACGTCATTAAAAACCCCGCGTATAAGGTACTCCTAGGAAGGCCGTTCGAAGTCCTTGCGGGTAGCACTATTCAGAATGGAACAGATGGCTCTCAGACAATAACTTTGACAGATCCTAACTCGAAAAAGCGTTGTGTGATCCCGACGTTCGAGAGAGGAGCTGTGAAACAGTTGAAGAAAGTCCGTGATGCATCTACGGAGATTCCCGAGGAAACAACTCGGGCGGATTTTCAGGATTCGAGGAACTGATGCAACATCAGGGAGAGTTCGCAGTACAAATTCAGCTGGACAAGAATGGAGAAGGACGAATTGTGTCAGTACAATTCAGTGATGAGAAAGGGTTTACCCCCGAAGAGACTACGCAGGCTTTCTTGCAAGCTGCAATGCCCTACGTAAAAGATGATGAGCCGGCTGTCCAATTATTCAATGATTATATGGGCACGACCAGACAAGGGACAGAGGAAGTGGAGGTGTATACCTTCCAATCTGCGGGCCCGTCGAAATACAGAGAAGATATGGAGAACAGCAGTCAAGGGATGAACATTGAATCAACCTTTGCTGAAGAATATACCCAGAATGTTGGAAAACACAGGCATACTGTTGGAAAACGATGCGAGTGTTGTGCCTATGCAGACTGGATAGTCCCGGGCTTCGAAGCGAATACAACACGCACCGAGAACACTGTGCATCCGACCAAGTATGAGATCCCGAATGGGAAACATGAAAATGATGTGAAAGAAGTCTTCGCGGGTAAGAAATACAAACCTGTTGCTGAAAAAGTCAGGCCGGTGTATTCGGAATTGCCTGAGGAGTATCGGATTGTTCGGAAGATCACTGGTGATCCACTTGCAGATCTGAAACAACTGTCCCCCAACCCTCCAAAATTCACCCCGACAGGTAGATACACGGAGGAGAGGAAAAAGATAATCGATGAGATGCATAGTGATGGCTTCTTATCTGAAGCAGAATTAGATTTGGTTCATCATTTTATGATGATAAATGAGGAGAAATTTGCATGGGAGGACAGTGAGCGGGGAACTTTTAAAGAAGAATTCTTCCCCCCTGTCAGGATTCCATTGCAGCCAGGACACAAGGTGTGGGTGGAACGAAATATTCCCATCCCACCGGGACAATTGGAGGAGGTATGCAAAGTGCTCCGTTCGAGCATAGATGCGAATATCTATGAGCCGTCGAACTCTGCATACCGAACTAAGTACTTCAGTGTCTTGAAAAGCGATGGGAAGTCCATCCGCTTGGTCCATTCCTTGGAACCATTGAATGCAGTGACGATCGCACATTCTGGGGTGCCTCCAGGTGCGGCTGAACTTGCTGAACACTTTGCGGGCCGTGCGTGTGGATCCACGTTTGATCTGTACTCGGGGTATAATCATCGATTATTGCACCCTGATTCGCGTGACTATACAACCTTCCAAACGCCATTTGGTGCCCAGCGGTTGGTTCGGTTGCCTCAGGGCTGGACAAATTCTGTCCCGATCTTTCATGATGATGTGACATATATTCTTCGGGATGAAATCCCGCATGTCACCCGTCCGTATATCGACGATGTACCCATCCGTGGACCTGCTACAAGATATGAATTACCAGATGGAACCCAAGAGACAATACCAGAAAATCCAGGCATTCGCCGATTTGTGTGGGAGCACATGCAGGATAATAATAGGGTTGTAACCCGATTGTCCCATGCAGGAGCAACCTGCTCCGGCAAGAAAGCGTACATTTGCATGGCCTCAACCAAGGTGGTCGGGCATGTGTGTACTTATGAAGGAATGAAGCCCGACGACGACAGGATTGGTGCTATACTCAGATGGGGTCCACCTAAGGATGTATCCGGGGTGAGAGCTTTTCTCGGAACCATCGGAGTAATGAGAATGTTCCTACGGGATTTCTCAATAATGGCAGAGCCAATTCAACGACTCACTCGGTCAAATGTGGAATTCGAATGGGGTCCCAGGCAGGAAGAGTCAATGGCAAAATTAAAGGAGGCATTGACTCACTGTGAAGCCATTCGTCCCATTAGATATGATTGGGATGCGGAGGTTTACTGCGCCGTGGACACCTCGTGGATGGCTGTGGGTGTTCATATTTATCAGCAGGATCCCCACGATCCGAAGAAGAAATATTACGCGAAGTTTGCCTGCCTCCCGTTGAATGCGAGAGAAGCACGATACTCTCAACCTAAAAGGGAACTCTTCGGGTTGAAACGAGCTCTCACTCACATGCAATACTGGTTGTTGGGATGCAGGAAACTCGTGGTAGAGACAGATGCTAAATACCTCAAAGGAATGTTGGATCATCCCGGAATGGGCCCGAACGCCACGATTAATCGCTGGATTGAGGAGATTCTTATGTTTCACTTCAGGTTGAAACATGTAGCGGGCAAAACATTTGGTCCAGACGGACTATCTCGCCGCACAATTCAACCAGGAGATCCAATCTACTTGGATACGGAGGGCGAGTTTGATAATAACCCACCACCGTTGGAGCACGAGGATAGCGCGGAATGGCCACCTGTTCTGGAGTTCGAAAATTTTAAAGACAAGATTGATCCCCGAGGAGGTTATTTGCTGATGCTCGGACAAGAAGCTACGTCCCCGCTGGACTTTGAGCAAGAATTACAGCGGGCACGTTTGACGGAAACTCACCGGTGCGAAACTGTGAACCCGGCAGTTGAAGTCTTAACTCAAACTAAGCCTAAGAAAAAGGTGAAGTTGGGACCTCGGCCGCAGGGTGAACCTTTGATCCCGGACCTCGAATTGAAGTACGACCCACAGAAGCGTGAGCCGTATACGGAAGACCACAGAACTGATGCCGGAAAGAATGCTGATGCACGATTGTTGTTGTTGCGCGGATGGTTAAAGAACCCACTTGTACGCCCGGAGGGATTTTCGGACAATGAGTACAAGAATTTTATGAGGTTCGCCGCGTCGTTCTTCCTAGACAAGGAGGATCGCCTGTACAAGAAGGGGCAAGCAACTGCGCATAAATTGGTTGTTGACAAAGATCATCGCATGTTTATGATGCGTGCAGCGCATGATAGTTTGGGGCATAGAGGGTTTTATGCTACCAAATCACTGCTTGAATTGCGCTTCTGGTGGCCTGAATTTGAACGAGATGTGAGCTGGTATGTGAAGACCTGCGAGCTCTGCCAACTGAGACAGAAAACTTTGCTGAGAATACCACCTGTGGTCACGCACACTCCGTCCCTATTCCAACAGGTGCACATAGATGTGATGATAATGGGAACCCCGTCAAACGGCTTTAATAAAGTCGTAGATGCGCGAGATGCCCTGTCAGCGTGGCTCGAGGCTCAGCCGATTAAGAATGATAATGCACGGACCTTGGCTTTGTTTATTCTCGAGGAGATCATCTGCCGATGGGGTTGTCCAGAAAATATTGTTACGGACAATGCACCCCAATTTAAAGCGGCGGTGGCCTACTTGGCCTCCAAGTATGGTATCCACGGAATACGGGTGTCCCCGTACAATTCACAAGGCAACGGCAAAGTGGAGACAGGACACTGGCCTTTGAGGCAGGCCTTGTTCAAAGCTACCGGTGGAAATCCAAACAAGTGGTTTTGGTTTTTCCCACAGGTACGTTGGGCAGACAGAATAACCGTCCGGAGGGGTTTAGGATGTTCGCCATACTTTGTAGTCACTGGTGCACATCCAATCTTGCCTCTGGACATCGAAGAAGCAACATGGCTGGTTGATATTCCAGGACGTGTGCTCACGACCGGTGAATTGATTGGGTACCGAGCGCAGGCTTTGGCCAAGCATCGGACACATGTAGAGGCCATGCGCGCACGTCTCACTGAAGTAAAACGTGCAGCGGTGAGAAGATATGAGACAGTCCATGAGCATACGATCAAGGACTACGATTTCCAACCCGGTGATTTGGTTCTTGTCCGAAACACTATGGTGGAAAAATCTCTGAACACCAAAATGCATACCCGGTATTTGGGCCCCGTAATAGTGATCCGGCGAACCAAAGGAGGCAGCTATTTGGTTGCAGAGATGGATGGATCGATGTTTCAGAACAAGGTGGCACAATTCCGAGTTGTACCTTATGAAGCTCGTCGGAAAATAGCCCTCCCTGATAATATTCATGACTTGATTGATTTATCAGCGGAGACCCTTGAAATGTTGGTCAATGAGGAAGAGCCAGATGAGTACCAAGGCCGTGATTTTCAGTTTGAAAATGTTCGACTCAGGTCTGAGGGTGCAGAATCTGACTCAGGGGAAGCCGAGGAATTTAATGACAATTCAGAGGACGAAAATTCCGAGTCAGAGGATTCTGATGCTCCAAAAATACCTCGAACACGAGCTTATGTGAGAACTCATCGAGGCCAGAGAAAATAGCAGCTGAACCATTGGTTAAATTAACGAGTGGATGTAGTCTAGCTAAAGAGACAGGAAGGAATCGATAACAGAGAATACCAGCTGAAAGGAGTGAACGGCGTCCGAATACGAGAAACCAGTATGTCAATTGTACCTGAGTGACTTGTGAACGACGAACACAGTACGTTCAAGGCACCATGCTGTCCAAGCCGGCGCTGGAATTGCCCTCCAGCTTCTGTATGGTCTGCATGAGGAATTGACCTTCCTCAATGAGCTGATTGCGACGCAGAAGACCGCTGCGGAACTGCTCGAGGAGGCACGAGAGCTCTACGTTGATATAGTAGAGGCGCTTGTTCATTGCGAGCCGATTTTCCAGGAAGTCGGAATCCTGCTGCGCAATGCTAGTGACCTCGTCTATGAGGACTGGAACGGCGGCATGGCTGGTGTAGAAAGCAGCTGCAGCTATTGAATAAGATCAGATAATCGGTGATGCAGTGAGGACAAATCACACGCACAGGCAGTCAAAAATGCCTCCTCATGAAAGGGGTTGCTGTCTGTACGTGCTCGCTTCGCCGAGCCCTTCTTGCTCTTGCCCGTGGAGGACTACGAGGACAGTAAGAGAAAGGCCCACAAAAAGCAACCGTGAACGTACACTAGTCTCGGAAGCGGCAGACTTCTTTTTGAAATGGAGAGCGCTGGCCTTGGCAGCAGCGTCCTCGTCGACAAGCATCTGAGAAACCCGGGATAACACTTGTTCAATAATAATATTGGCGGCGGTAACCGGAGAACCCGAATGAGAATTAACTTCGCACCTGATCAGATGCTGCGTCGTTAGCACGATTCCCGGGCCCGGTAGTCACAATAACAGACTCGGAGTCGCTGTCTTCAGCAGCAGCGTCCTTCGTTTTGGACTGTGAGCGGGTTTTCTAAAAATAAATGTGCGGTCAATCACAAAATGAATGAATGAGGGAGAAGCAAGAAGAGGCCACTCACAGCCTTGGACTTGCTGGGAGCAGGAGGTGCAAGCTTGGCCTTCTTCTCCTCACGCTTCTCAAGGATCTGTCGAGTGAAGGTCCGGAATACCTCGTACCCCTGAGGGAACTTGACACCCGGAACCTTGTCGGGATTCACGAGCTGGTTGTAAAAGTCACGTCCGACGAACATCCCCTCTGAGAGGTCAGAATGCTCTGGAAGGAGAACTTGGGCTGAGAAAGGGGTGAGGCGCGACTGTAAAACAGCACCGGCGCATCAGAAGGAGAGTTACAAAGACAGAAAAGACACAAACTGCTGCAGTGGATAAATCTGCGAGTTGTTCGAGCCGTTTCTCGGCAGGGGAGCCGAACTTCTCAAGGTTCCGAGAAAGCTCGAGGGTGGATAAAAATCCAGTTTTGCAGGAATCGAATTCGATAGAAGTCATATTGAGAGAGAGCGATGAAAATGAGAGTAGTGGGGTGCTTTGCTGACTTGCAGGAAGGCGAGGAAAATATTGCGAGCAACCACTGGCTTTTATTTTCATTCCTGCCGGATATCCCCGAACTTCGTGGAAAGGCCCCGTGCTCGACCCTGGAGTTCACCCATGAATAATATCTCCTTTCCCGCATTCTGTGCTCACCTGAGACAGGTGATATTTCAGAAAGGGGGAGGGAGAATTATCCGAATAAATTGAACATCGGGTGTACACCCAAAAATAGATTCTGTGGCATCGGCCGAAGTTGTTGCTAGAAACAACCAATATTTGGAACAGGAACCATGGCGCGCCGAGCCCGAATTTATTGATAAGAATGAAACAAGTTTTCCCCGAGAGGAAGTTCTACCGTGCAGCGAGATGAATCAACAACAATGGTGAAATCCTCCCGAGGGGCACGAGTTGCTTCAAAGAATGCTTCAACAAATGGATAGAGATGCCAATAACTGCGGATCTTTTCCACGTTACTGAGGTCTCTCTGTGACTCTGAAAAATATGGTTCCAGTCCAGGCTAATGAGAATAAATGGCAACTCACTCCGTTGTTTCATAATGGCATAATCCTCGTACCGAGCGAATTTGACCCATTCGGAATAGTTGGTGAAGGAACACCGAGAGTGATTGGCGATTTTACACTCCTCGCATGGCGCCGCCCAGCTGGAGAATGTGCATGGATGGTCTTGGTCGGAACAGTTCGAGCAAGGAAACTTTGGCTGGGAAATGGTTGATTACTTTCGCCCAGACAAGAAATCTGACTCACCTTGCGCACTGCAAGCATATCAGTGAGCTCGGGGAAGTTTGGAGTTGACATGACGGAGAGCAATGAATTGAAGCAAGACCGGTGGTGCGCTGAATTAGTACACGCCCGGGTCCGACATGACTGCCGCGCACAAACAGGATAAAATTAGACTTGTCAACATGGGGGTCTTGCACATGTTGATATAACCGCATGAGATGCGGACTCGTACCTACAGGCCTCAGAATAGGTGACTGGGGACAGTCAGTAGCTCAGAAAGGGGGAGATGATAAGGCGTGCATTCAAGCACGCATGAAAATTGTGATTTTCGCGATTTTCAACTTACCATTTACTGCCCGAGTAAGATTGAACCGAGGGTACACATTCTGCCCGGAATGGTGTACTACACCGCAGGAGCCGTAAAGCTGGCATAAACACATGCTTCCAAGCTTACACGATGGCCCTTGACAGGGCCTGAGTTGAGATTGGAGCCTTGCCAGGCACCCCACTAACACGAGCGTTGGTTAATACCTCGCTGGTGAAGTGTGCTTGAGGTGAACAAGGGAGTAGGAAATACTGAAGTCTAACAAGAAACAAGAAGTGCGCCAGCATTGGTTGATCCAGGACCATTGAATATGAACAATGAATTTTGATAACCAGAGATAAGATTAGAGAAGAGCGGCCAACTGGGCTTCGGCCGAAGTTCTACTGAAACAGTTCGTACCTGCCAATGAATGGCGTGTGAATGGACGGGGAACTCTGCCCGAATTTACACACGGAACGCCGCGCGGGTCCGAATATAGCTCCGAATAGGGCCCCGTACTTCCAAAACAGGTGTAGAAACCACCGAATCGGCGCGCCCAGACTGATGTGGGCTGTGCTGCTGACTGAGAGAACCATGAATACCCCATTTAATATTTATCTCCTTTTACTCCTGTAGCAGTATAAAAGCAGTAGCATTATTCGTTTGTAGAGTAGTACACTCTCCCCCCCGATTGTGGGTTCTTGAGTAGACTCGAGACTGAAATAAAGCGGATTGAATTACTTTTGAATTGAGATTACCTGAGCGCCCCGACTCTGAATAACTGAACTGCCTAAGTGCTCGCCAATTGGCTTGTAGCCTGCAGTATCTAGTATCAGTCTCGCACTCCTTGATCCCTTGAAGCTGAAAGCTCGGGACTTGGTTTTAGCCAGCATCTCCCAATCGTATTCATCCTTACGGTTAAATTCCTTGAAGCTGTAAGCTCGGAATAGACTTATTTCCTTGAAGCTGTAAGCTCGGAACAGACTTATTTCCTTGAAGCTGTAAGCTCGGAATAGTCACCCCATCTTTGCCGGACGGCTCCGCTGCATTTCTGTGCTCAACCCCCTAGAATTGATAGAGCGTAGCTTCTGCGTTCACAGACACTTTGAATTTGAACCCGAGATCTCTTGAAGGGTGATACGTACCCTACATCCCCGAACACACACACACGAAGTATTTGAGATTGGTTGTGAATAAGATTGTATTAGATTTTGGTGTTAGTTGAGTTATCTCGCTACACTTCGATATCTAGTCCGATTTGATTTCACGGCTGCACTCAGGTGCACCGTTTCACCGTGGTGCACGGAACACGCACAAAAACCATGCTGGCCATAGTCCATAGTACAACTTATGCAGTGAGCCGGGGTTCGACTCCCGCGATGCACTTGCTCTCGAAGACTTTTTTTTTTGACTCGCCGTTTCATAGTTTCTCCCACTTCAGTAACAGGTCAACACCTCAGGGACTGCACAGTAGTGTACGGAACAGGGAATCGCGGGAAGCGAAATTTTATACTGTCAAAATTTGCGCAGACTTTACAGGGTTTTTGACATCAGGTTACAATCTAAATATCCTGGTCGGATTACAACTCCATCTTCCAGCTAACATGTTTTAGATAATTTACATCTGGATCTAGCCCATATCTTCCAATTCGACTACATGTTTAGGTCCATTTGCTGAAACCTTCCCATCACTTTGGTACGAGGCATCACTCGGCCCGCCTCCAAATTCCGTACATTTAAATGCCACAACTTACCAGGTCCTCGGATACGCTTCGTGAATGCTAGCCATTGCGCCATAACTTGAACAGGTCTTCCCTGGACATATAAGATCTACCCCCCAGTGAAAATACATTAATTCACCCCACAGATGGAGAATTGTGCTGTCGTTATGTTCCTCTTGCAGCCCATCTCGTGTAGTGAGCTCACAGCTCAACGAGTGCGCATTCAATCGTTTTCCATGTACTTCACACCCACTGGACATAACCTCCCCAAAAATGGTATATCTTTTGCTTGGGGATTTCGGCACAGATGATTATGCATTGGGGCCCTAATCAGTCCTATCATGTCAGAAAAATTTACCAGTAGAAATTCCAATGTCAAGGCCCTATGAGGTCTGATTATTGCCATAGTCAGAGGGTAGTCAGAGATGCCCCATTACATGGTCCAACACCCGGAGGCAAAGTATGTTGATGTTAGCCTACCTCCGCCTACCTAGGTTTAACCCTGACCAAGGTCGTAGTCGCAGGTTGGTCAAAACGTGATTGTATGGTATTGGCCTAATTTTTGCCTGCATACCAAGGGAGGCCGAGGTGGGTCTACAATATGTAGGCAGACATACACCAGCCTAGACATGGCCTGACTACGTGGAGTAGACCCAGCTAGGACATGGAAGTCAGAGGCCCTGACTACGAGCCCCGCCTACTGGGATCGGCAGAAGTAAACCCAGGTACACCTGGGGTAGACCTTGCTAGGATATGGAAGGCAAACCTCTGACTACGGGGGGTAGGAACGTAGTGGTTCCCTGCGGAGAAGTAGGGCGAGCACTTTGTGATCTGCCTCGACGAAACAAACACAGCATACACAGCGGGAACATGAACTACTATTTTCGACCCCGTACTTGGCCACCTAAGCATTCATGCCTTAGTATCAAACTGTAGCATCGTTCCACATGGGCAATACAACGTCAGATGAAAGGCAGGCATCTTAAGGAGAGTTTAAGCCTACTCCCACCCAAATATATGAAGATTTGTCCTGGCAGTGAATTTCTTTCGGACGGCGGTTCAACATGGCCAAATACCAAGGTAGTTGGCCACCTCTCCAAATCAAGCTTTGAAGCAGGAACTCGGCGACCGGAGCCATTGGGAATCGCACCTAGGGCATATATTCATAATTAGAACATATATTAGTGTTCATGTGGCCCATATGCGGGGTGTAAATAACTGCTCCTCCGACAGGGAGAAAGCCCGAACTCAGGCCGTTCGAGCAATGCCGTGTCCAGCGGAGGATGAAATTTTGCTGGGCCTCAAATTGGGCTTCAAACAGCATAAATGAAAGTTATGCAACATATTTGCACTAATAACTTTGTACCGAGGTGCTTGGAGCACACCAAAAAAATCCCATTGTTGACACGATCAAAATTGTGTTGTTTGCGGCAAAGCATTGCACTGAGAAAGGAGCTGAGCAGACAAAATTTCGGAGTACAGCCTAAATTAAAGTATTAGATTACAAAAGCCCTCGTGCCAAGTTCCAGATGGGTAGCCCCACAGTGTCATCTTATGCGACGTCGGCCAATATGAGCAGCTCAAAAAAAGCAGCTGTACCTTCAGGGGAGGATAGCGAAGGAATTTCTGCCCTTGCCACAGCATGAATGGTGGCAGATGATCCGCTACGACCAGGGGAACAGAATGAGCCTACAAAGTCCCGGAATGGCCAAGAATTGGTCGAAAGGGAGCTGCAAGAAGAAAGCCGAGCCGCGTCGGCAATAAGAAAATGATGTTCACACGTTTTGGAGCCCGATCCGACATGTCGTAACTTTCCATCAACTCATCACTCCGACTCCAAATTTGGTGCAGGCATTCATTATGGGACCTACTATCATCCCCCATTATGGCAGGTTATCAATGTCAAGGCTCGGAATGCTAGCTACCAAATGGCCAACTAGGGGGGTGGCCAACAGTAACTATGGGGTCCAAAATAGTAGGACATCCGCACAACCCCCGGGCGATGAGATCAATCCGGAGAACGTCATGGCGCAGAACGATGCGCTCACCGACATGTCCGTCCTTCCCTCCACCTACTCTTGCATGGGCGGACCCGCTGATGGGGCGCATATGCACAGGGTGCCCCGCAACCCCAAGGCGGTACACCTTCGTCGAGGCGACGCTCGCGTGGGGCGAGCAAAACATCACGCTGCGATTCACGCACAACTTCATGATTCGCCCGAATATCTGGAGGTCCCGGGGCCAGCCGAGCATCAACTGGGATGGAAAAGGCCTACGAACACGGGGACGAGGAGGCCAATGCGGCCGGGTATCTCGGAGCCAGGTATGGTATGGACAACGAAGACGATTCAATCACAATGCGGTCTGTGTTACAGCCATTGGCAGAACCGAAGGCGCGAACGAAAAAAAAAATCTGTTTTGGGATGTTTTCAGAAAATTGTTCGTAGCTCACCCAGTTCTTCCCCGATTTGGATGAAATGTGTCGGGCTAATTCATGCGCAATTAGTGATAGAGAGGATTTTTTGAAAATATCATGTATTAGGTAATCTATGTTTTTGGGCTGTTTTCCGCGCCGAATGCTGTCTAGCATGCCCAGAACATGTCCCAGTGACCTAATATTTTGGGATGGACAACATGTATCCCTCGGGAAGGATGTGATAGGGCCAGAAATTTGGATAAATTACTTACAGTTTCTCTAGGTCTGTCGGATACATTTGGCAGTTTTGGCATTCAGAGATATTGAAGAGATTACATCTATCAAGGGATTTCATACATTTCCGGCTCTATCACCTGTTTTCCCAGCTATACATGTTGTCCGTCCCAAAATATTAGGTCACTGGGACATGTTCTGGGCATGCTAGACAGCATTCGGCGCGAAAACAGCCCAAAAACATAGATTACCTAATACATGATATTTTCAAAAAATCCTCTCTATCACTAATTGCGCATGAATTAGCCCGACACATTTCATCCAAATCGGGGAAGAATTGGGTGAGCTACGAACAATTTTCTGAAAACATCCCAAAACAGATTTTTTTCATTCGCGCCTTCGGTTCTGCCAATGGCTGTAATCCAGTCGCCGTCCAACAATAATGGTGCCGAAGAACCGTTTCACTCCCGGTCCTTCAGGAACTAACACTAAAACGCCGAAGACAAAGATTTTGTTTATGTGAGGATTAACGAATAAATCAACTACATACCGGTCTTCGGACTCAAATATCATATCTCCATGGATTTAGAGGCAAGTTGTTGTACCGCCGAGTCCGATGCTACCGGTGGTTGAACGGAACTCAGTGGTATCTCAAGTGACCTCAGAGTGGCGTCATAATGATACAGATGTCAGAGTACCGAATTATGGCGGGATTATGTCAAGAGATTACTGACGGATTATAGATTTATTCAAGTGTGGGATAATCCATCAAATCCATAATCCTTCCTAATCATAGAATCTCCTCTGGAGGAGATTCTACGAGGATTGGGATCAAGGCAAGGATCATGATCAGAGTCTTCAGCATAATCCTGGATCAATCGCATATGGCATAATCCTCACACCATAATCCGGGGCGGTCAGAATAGAATGCAATTATGCCGTGATTATGGACGATTATGGGCCTTTTTAATTCCATGATCCTGCCTCAATATCCCACCATAATCCGCGACTCTGACTGCCCCTCAGAGTGGCGTCATAACGATGCATTGTTAGTCAGATTTATCAAGAAATTCGGTCGGAACTGCTTCTGACCCCGATGAATTCAATCATTCGACTTAGCTCCTTCCGGTCAACATTTTCAACTACGCGCAAATCTCTTTCGGTGGCCGATGTATATATGTACGGTCCCTCCCTGCTGAGTTTCCGATGATTGAAGGGCTTTGTACGTGGGCTGCCCATAAATTTTCAATTGTGGAAATTGTGTCTGCCCTTGCTTGATGTACACTGCCTCGGAATCTACTCACGGCACGGGCCAGAGTATGGAGCAGGGTAACACGGAAGATCCAGTCAGGCAGGCAGGCAGGTGAGTAGAATTACACAGCACGATCCCGCTTCGGAACGCCGGGTCCAGGATCCGAGGAATACATTCTGTAACTCCCGCTGTCTCTGCGTCCGCGTTTGGCGGAGAATGGGAATAGAAGCGCGCGCAGTTCATGAGTATAAAAGGGCCAATCGAACACTTTAAGCTCCAACACAACCTAACTACAACTACAATGACTGCCCACATCGTTCTCCCCCCGCTCAAAAACTGGGCAGAGGATCACCTATCCGCCATCATCAAGGCCAAGACGCAGACCGAGGTCGACGAGGCGCTCAACACCTTCTTGGCCAAGGACGCGACCCTTACGGTCAACGGAAAGCGCGTTTCGCGTGACGAGTACAAGAATCAACTGCGTGCATTCCGCGAGCAGAGCGCAACCGTCAAGTTCAGTAACGCCGTTGAGGTCCCTGCGAACCAGAGCCACCCGAACCAGGTACGCGTGATACCCTAATGGATTGTTCATTCTGACACAATCTGCAGGCTGGGTCGGTAGGACTTTTCTACACCGCGGTCATCGAAGAGGGCATCCGGGTCCACGCCGCGCCGGTCGAGGACCATGTGACCTCGTCGGTGAATCTCGTGTATGTTGGCTTTTCTTTCAATATTAATGTTCTGACGCGACTATCACCAGGATCAAAGAAGACAAGTCCTTGGAACCACCGCACTTGCCGCACGGAGGATTGTTCGGTACGCCTCCATTAATATTGTCCCGTTAGAAACTCCCTTTTGATTGGTTCGCAGATGGACGAAGAGTGTTTGAAGTGAACCAAGTCATCGCCGGCAAGACTAGTAACAACTTCTAATACTGAGGGGATTACGCCGAGCTCTGTATTTCCCCGTACATGTTACATATGCAATATGATTGTGAGATATTGAGGACTGGATATAAGTACACACCACGCAAGATCAAGCACACACAAGAAGACGTTCAGCGACCAAATGTCGCCCAAATTCGCAAGAAATCCAAGGGCTTGTGGAGCCCTCGGCAATGGTTCAAGAAAGCTGGAGTGTGAGATATCGTGAGCCCGATGCAACTCTGAATACAATCGCGACGCACTACAAAATCGGTGCGGTGCGCAAAGTAGCTCGCCTGAGAATGCAATGAAACGGGATTTATCAGTAAAGTGCGGCGGAGGAGGAAGAGCACAGTACGAACCGCACCGTCTTCGACGACACACAGCGCGCTTTCGGCCTCCTTCCAGATGTCATGCGACTCCCACACTCCGGGCGGCGCCTCCTCCCCATCGTCCTCCGAGATTCCAAGTTCTTGGTACAGGGTTTTGATCTCCCGCAGCTCCGGAAAGATTGCGTGCAGGAACGTCGCGACGCGCCGCGGGGCTTTAATACGCGAGCACTCGACCTCGATCACTCGGAGGCGGTCCTGGTTCGCGCGGACTTTACCTTCGGCGTCGCGGAGGGGCGGGATAACGGTAGCGTCGAGTACCAGCTCAAGATGAAAGAGCTGTTGGCTGTGCGCGGCGAGCGCGGCGAGGCCCTCGAGCGTGACGTGCGTAGATCGCATATGGCGGTAAGGCGCTGAGCGAAGCGCGAGATTTGCGAGGTTCGGCCACGCACGCGCCATGTCCCTTAGCGTCGTATCATCGATGTCGAAGCCGACCGGGTGCGTGAGGGTTACCTTTACGAGGTTGGTGAACGCAAACAGGGGCTGGAGCGCGTCTCCGCGGACGGCGTGCCGCGCGATGCGTTCTGCGCTCGCGACACGGGGGAATGGATCGTCCGACCCGGAACCACCCGCGATGTGGATGTACTGAAGTGATGAGTGCGACAAATGGTGCGCCAAGGCAGCGTAGAATTGGCGCGCGTCGGGTTCGACGGGCCGGTGGCTGTTGGAACTGATGGAGAAGTCCTGCACCGGTGAGCCCGATAAGAGAGCCAGATGCACCGTGGCACAAGACAGGGTGGCGGAGTCAAATTTCAGTTTCCCCAGGGCAGGAAACGGGAGGGGGCTAGATCTGGATCGATCGGATGAGGCGGGGATGAATTTGGACGGCTCGCGAAGCACCAGAGATTTCAGATGGGGAAGACGAGCGACATGGGTGAGTGCTGTCTGATCCAACGCAGGAACGTCGAGCGATTTGAGATCATGGAGGCTCCGCACAAACTTCGAGATGACGGGTATCTGCGGCTTCCCAAGGTCCTTGGTGATAATCGTGACATTCGTCAGAGCAGGGCAGGTAATCGCCAGGTGCGAGAGGATGGATAGGTCTGAAATTGTTCCGATAGGACCAAGGAGAATGTTGGTGATACCGGGTACGAGGAATAGATGGACATGGTGAAAGGCGGAGGCTGGACGAGGAGCCCAATGGAGAGTGTCGAGTTTGGGGAACAAGTGCTGCTGCGAGGCCGGAAGACATAAACTGAGCTTGTCAAGGAACTCTGCGCTTCCGAGAACGGCGTCCATGGTAAAAGATTTGACACGACGCAAGTAAATGGAAGCGCGATCCCAATCTGCAGGGACGATCTCTCGCCGCAGACGCTACAAAGTGGATTCATTAGAACAAGCCCAGCCTCGCGAAGATCAGGCCTCGTACGATATCGATGGGTCCGTCGTACTGTTTGCTCTCGGTTATCTGCCACAGATCGGGGGGCATACACCTGAGGATGCGTAAAATCGTTTTCTGGTGCTTCCACAAGACGTCTAGTGCGGGATTGTGAAAGATCATCTTGGAGGTCCTGGCGAGCACCGATAGATCGCGCAATGGCCTCCGGTCCCACCCGCGAATATCCACCGCAAGCTGACATATCAACTCGACGATTTCTGGGACCTCCAGAGCAGGATGCATGGGTCGCGGGAGGAAGGAAGGAAAAGATGCTTGATCACGTGTGAGGTTGATCCTTCTTTCGAAGGGTGGTCCTGCACAGTACGGCGTAATTGACAGATGGGCTCGTTCAAGCGTGGTAATTTCAGAAGGTAGAAAAATAACCATTAGTGTGGGAGGTTGCGAGTACGGACTGCACCCTTTCAACTACCTGCGAACCGAAATTGAGCACTCAGCGCCAAAGTCCGACTCGTACAACTTACCAACCTCTTACGTAGATCGCGAAAGATTTTTCTCGACCTCCTTCCAGCGTTTATGAGGCTCAGAAAAGCCCATATCGCGCCCAGAATGGAGCAGTCTTTCGTAAAGTGTGACGATCTCCGTCAGTCGAGGAATATTCCACCAAGGAACTCGGCGACGCGGTGGGGTGCGCCTATCGGGGAGAGCGCGACATCGATGAACGAGAGGGACTCTTGGGCGGCTCTCGGCGAGATATCGTGTATCTCCGGGACAACCGTCGCGTTGAACATAAGCTCGAGGGTGTGGAGGATAGGGCAATGCGCAGCGAAGGCAGAGACGCCTTGGAGCGTAACACGGCAGCCCATATGGCGTGCCGGGCGCACGATGAGGGAGAGGAATTGTAGCTGCGGCCACGCGCGCGCCATCGCCAGGATCGCGCTGTCGTCGAGGTCGAACCCCACCGGGTGCGCGAGGTGCACGGAGACGAGGCTGTTGAAACTGAGCAGTGGCTGGATGGTGTCGGCCACCACGGCATGGGCACGAATCTATTGCGCGTTGGGTGCGGCGAGCGCCCCGAGAGGGTTCCCAACAATACGGATGTCGCGGAGGGATGCCTGTGTGCAGTGCCGTGCGAGAGCAGTGTAGAATGCTCGTGAGGTGGGCTCGGTCGGCTCTGGGCTGACAGCCGCGATCTCGAACTTGACCAAAGGACAATTCGACGTTTGAGCTAAAAAGCCAGTAACACAATCCAGGGTGGCACGCATGAATGTCAGTTTCTCGAGGGCCGAGAACGCGCCCGGAACAAGGGAGGCGTCCCCTGATGGCTCATCAGGAGGTGCATAGGATTCGAACGACCCTCGGAGCATCAACACCTTCAGACGAGGAAGTTGGGCAAGATGCGCAATAGCGAGCTGATCCAGTCCGTGCACCGCGAGCACTTGAACATGCATCAGACCTCGTAAGAAAGCGGAGATCGTGGGAATCGACGGGTGCCCCAGGGCTGGCGTGAAAATGGTGACACTCGTTAGGTCTGTACATTTGGCCGACAGATTCAAGAGGATAGAGAGGCCCTGGATGGTGTCGATAGAGCCGAGGAAGATATGTCTGATTCTCGTTGTCAGGAACCAACAGAGATGCTGTGGTGTATGTAGGGTCGCCATGCCAGTGGAGCCTTTCGAGATTAGGGGAAAGTGCTCCTCCACAGGCAGAGACCGGCCGAGAGTTCCGATGAAATGCGCGGGCTTGATGGTGTCCCGCATACTAAAGGATTTCACGCGACGCACGTAGAAGAGGGGGCACTCCCAATCTTCACGAGTTATAGGTCGCCGCAGAAACTACACAGCATGTTAACGTTTCATACCAAAGCCGCGTGGTGGCTCCTTGACTTACGATGTACGTCTGTCTCCCGCTGAGCGCAATGTCGACCAACCCGTCCGGCTACATCTTATCAGATTCAAAATCGTATCTTGATGCCTCCATAAGACATCGAGCGCAGGATTGCCGAAGATCGTGGACGTTCGGGCAAGTGCCAGAAGATCCCGCAAGACGTCCCTTCTAAGAGGTAGGGGGCCGGTGCCGAGCTGTTCAACAATTTCCCACCATTCCAGGAATTTCCAGAGCGCGGTGCATCAGAACTTGCTCCTCGGCAAAGTCGTACGTGGAGGTTGAGAGAGAGGAGATCACGAGTAGTCACAGCGTTACATGTGACAAAATGTTTCTTGCCTTCGACCAGGTTAGGGCTCTGTTTTTAATGCCTGTTTGTAAACATGTTCTGTTTATAAAGCAGTTTTCAAGCCCTTGAGCCAGAACACCCTGTTTTAATTCGAGGTGGCAGTGCTCGGCAAGCACAAGTTCGCTGAAACCCAACTGAAACCTGAGCGAAATAATTGTCTTGTGTAAGGCTTTGGTGCGTCTTTAGCCTCCGCCACGGAGGATTTGGCCAGGCAGATCTGGGAAACCCTGGATTCAGGCTCAAATTGCCTGACCCGGAGCCAATCCCGACCTATTTCCTCATGCCGCGACGCCGCGTCAACGAGTCGCGTGCCAGTGGTTATACTCTGTATTGGAACTCAATTTGTGTTTTTCAAAGGCCAGGACGTTCCTGGGATGCGAAATTTTGAGAAAACATACCCTAGGCATCGCGGAAGATCATGTTTCTGCCCCATTTCAGTGGGTGTTTACAAACATGTTTATAAACAGCAAATTCAAAACTGTTTATAATGGCCTCGGGAATTATAAACAGAGTCCTATTCGACCTCAATGCTCCTCGAAATGAACGTTGCCTCGAAACCCTCTGAGCTCAATCCACTGCAAATCCCGAGCGCGACCCACTGCGTGCGGCACCAGGGTGTGCGCTCTAGTGCTGGCCCTGCCGCTTCCCAGGTGGAATTGCGTCTCTCTCGTTGTGGTCACTAAGCAAAGGGAAAGAGCGATTTATCCAGTGAGACGGGGTCCGACTCCCCTCGGTATCAGCTCAAATGAATCGTGGTGAGGTCCGACCCGGACGACGAGTATCGTCCATGGATAGTCAATGGATAGTCGATAGATATATAAGGAACGGCGGTGGGTATACGAATGAAGCCACAAAGTGAATGGGTAGATGAGGGGCAAACCGCAAATGAGGGTGGGAGTAGAATTGGTGCTACGAAGCACCGGGGATATATTAGCGATGGGACGAATGCAAGAAAAGCGGGCGTGTCATTAGGGATCGACACAGGGATCGAGAAGGACAGATGGGATCAGTCCCACAGATAGTATCCCGGCTCGGAAGAATAAATTTTGAGCAGGCCTTTGTCGCGTGCCCGTGGCAGCTGCGAGCAGACGTAGTCCCGAAGTTCGGTAGGATCGCTGGGTTCCTCCTGCCGAAATTCTTCCCGGATTTCGACGGTGCGGATGTGCGCCTCGCGGAGAGATGCGTGCGATGCCAAGTTGTCATCGAAGCTGGCATCGAGGACCCCGATGCATGAAACGCTGTCCGGGGGATGGATCGAAATCATGAAGACCTCGAGTTGGGGCATGCTCGACAGATCAGGTACGTCTGGGAGCAGCGCACACAGGCTGAGCGTATAATTATTTGCGATGAAGTAGAATCGGAGCTCGAAAAATCGCAGAGCCGCAAAGCGAGGCAAGGCGGGCAGATCTGTAAGATGGGGTGTTTCGACTGGATATGATTATTAGCAGCATAACTTCGCCGAAAGTGGCGGGATTCACCTGTGCGCTCCAGAATTAGGCGATCCAGTCCTGCCTCGCAGAGAACCGCGAGGTCAAAGAAATATTGGAGGTCGGACTTCTTCCCAAAGCCCACCTCAAGACGCCTGACACCCTGCCAATGCTGCACCATATCGGGATGCATGATAAACCCGAATTTACGGTCGAAGGGTTCCAGAATGCGAAGGTCCTCTAGAGGCGATGCGGATGACGATGCACCGCTTGACGCTCGATAAGCCCAGGTATCAATAGATACTCCATCGAGATACAACTGCAGGACGGAGGAGGCGGCGTGCACGAGCAGGTTAGCGGGGAAATTGTGAACGAGCTTGAGAGTAAGGCATCGGAGAGTGGGACGGCGAATGGCCGTCACCAGACTAGATATGAACCCTTCATCTGCGGATGCCCAGTTGATGAATGCCAGATCCAAATGCTGGATGTTCGTAAGCAGGCGGATGAGAGAGGCGAACGCAACCATCGCGTCCCTGCTTCGTCCATGAATAGCTAACCATCGAACGTATGATCGTAGGTGTGGGGATGAAGTGAGAACAAGGAAGGCTCGCTGAGGAAAGTCTGAGTATGGCCTCACAGATGGCCTGGATGAGAATTTCATCGATCGGAAAAGGCGACGTTGGCATGGAGCCACGAACGGACGAGCCGCCAGGCAGCACGACCTGAGATTCAAGTTGCCTTCATAGCTCTCGCCCTCGATTTCGTCTACGATGGCATCTATGAGCTCCTGTGCCAACAGCATCCCAGCCTCTGGCGGTCCGGCTTAGCCCCGCCTTGGATCGACCGTGACGGTGCAGGACAAAGCTTGTGATGACAAAGGTAGAAGTCGCAGCCACACAAGTGCACACATACCCGATTCGGTTTTATTAGCCCCTATTCCGCCCATTGATTCCTACGCCCCAAGCATTGCAATTCCCAGAAAATGCGCATGGACAAAATCGGACAAATCTATATCTGCCCCTCATTTTGAAACCGATTCTCTGGATGAAAACTTGGTGGGTGCGCTGCTGTGCATCAATGAGTTCCAGTCAGTTTTAACAAAGGATCATCGGTGCCTTACGTTTTCTCGTAGTTCCATTTCGAATGTGACGCGGGCACGCAGCATCATTATCAGCGTGGCTGGGCTAAACGCTTGGTGCCAACGGGGTAGATTTAACCGTGCGTACATTGCCGGCCAATGTGCATCCAGCATCCGGGAATCCAGTCCCAACGCCGACCCGACAGTCAACTCCGTTTTACTTCGGTGCCTTGCTTCTCTCTAGGAGTTCTGCGTCTTTTCGTACGTTCGAGACATGTGAGTCGTATGAAGCCCGTTTACCATCTGCCGATGCGGACTCTTAAGCCGCTTAATTTTGAAGCGCAATTCAATCGAGGGTTTTTTCTTTAACAAAAAACGCTTTTGGTGTTCGTTATCATTCAGGTTCAATAAATTATGAGACAAAACGAAAGGCAGGTGCAATATTTGTGGGGACGGAGAAGCTGGCGGCTGGGCGAGGGGATACGGTCACTGCGAGGATACGGCAGTCAGGCGAATCTACTCGCAGCGAGAATCAATTATTTCCCGGGCATCATGATAGCTGTACCCCACCTCCCAACTCAGTTACCTCTCCGAAAATCATGAACCACCTTCAATCCATTCAGCTCGCTCCTAGTTCTCCCACCGACCAAGCCTAAGTAAATTCCGGCGCTCCACACCAACTACGCAAAACCTCACTCGCACCCGCACTCCACCCGGCTAAGCTGACTCCGCACTAGAACCACCTTACACTCCCCGCCCGGCGCACCACCCCCGCCCAGGCGCGCCTTGCCTTGGCACCTATGCGCACGGTCACGGGCCGCCATCCCCGCATAACCAGCGCCTCCCCCTCCTCGCGGTCGATGGAGCGCAGGCGCGCGCGCTCCGCGGGCGTGAAGAGTTCGCGCCTGTCGACGAACCAGTACCGCGGGCCCGTGGCCTTCGTGTCCCCCACCGCTAGAATCGTCTGCGTCTTCTCCCCCGCGCGAATCTCCGCTTCCCACATGAGCACGGGGAGGGGGAGCGCCGCCTCGCGCGCGATGGTGGACAGGCGCCGGCGGTCCCACGGCGTCCTCTTGCTGTCAGCGAGCTCGAGCGCCAACGCGTCCTCCTTTTCGAACCACGAGGAGCGGCGCCGCGTGTCGGAGTCGGGGGGGAACGACAGGCGCGGTATGACATGGCTGGGGATGGTGCGTGGGGTTACGAGCGTCGCGCGCAGCGTCTTGGGCGGGCGGGCGATGTCGATACTGCAACCGCGGGGGATCATACCGTCGGAGAGCGAGGAAAACGTCCGCGGCGGCGAGAGAAACGAGCGCGCTGGGGACGCGAGCGAGAGGGGTGAGGTCGGCGGCGTGAACTCGGCGGGGACGGGCGCGAGCGGGAGGACGTGTGGCGCGGGGGAGACCGGGGAGAGTTCCGGGACGAGGGCGTGCGGGGGGATGATCGCGGCGACGAAGGATCGGAGGTCAGCGGCGCCCGCATCTGAAACAGAAGGACAGTCGATGTCGGGTGTGGATGAGCCGAGGTCGTACGTCGTGTCGAGGAACGCGGTCAGCGCGGCCCAGAGGTCGGTGATCTGCGGGCGCGCAGGGGCAGAGTCGGTGGTTAGAGGATCCTCAGGTGCAGGTGGGGGTGTCCTCGCGAGCCCGTGGACGATCTCGGGGCGGCGGCTCAGGACGTAGGTAGAGTCGTGGTTATTGAAGCCGGTGCCGGAGAGGCCGAGGCCGAGGCCCAGAACGGCGCAGCTGTGTTCGTCATCCCACCGTGCAGGGGCGGCCTGGAGGTGAGCGTCAGTATAAAGGTAAGGAATAGGAGGGGGGGATGCGCACCGCTTCGTTTGTCAGTGAAGCCACGACTTGGAACGCCCGCCGCTCACGGCCTGTGGCGGGGAAGGGGAACGGCGTGGGTGCGCGGTCGAATACGGGACTGGCGAGGGGACTGCCCAGCCAGTGGGCGGAGAGACCCGACGGCGGCGGGGAAAGGGTGAGAGGTGAGAGCATTTGAGCGACGAAGAAGAACTCGACGAAGGTGAAGGTGAATGTTTCACGAGATGAAGGTGAAGCAGAGACGAAGAACCAAAGATGAAGGTGAAAGTGAAGATGGAAGTAAGAAGAGAAGAGCGCAATGTCGATAGGGGCCGTCAGCCAAGTAAATTGATGGGCGGAAGTTGCGAGACATCTGTTAGGGGTTGGTAGGAGATCCGGAATGAAGGCCGAGCGTCAGCGGCGCCGATGATTCGCCGTGGCGGGGCCGGTACATGCCGTCTGCCGCGATCCACTGCCGTCGAGTTGCGGCATGCAGTCGGCAAATGATGCCGTCCACCGGGGATATCCAACCTCCACTTATCACTCATCCGCCAGTCTCCAGCGGGCCCGGCACGTCGCTGGAGTGCAGTCGTAATACATTGAATCCCAGAGCCTTCCGAACAAAAATTATTGGGCCGCCACTGCAGCTTAGAACGAAATCTATGGTACTGCGCCGACGGTTGATCACGCCACTGGCCGCAGGCGCTTGAAGTTAGAGCAGAATACGGCTGTCCTAGCGTTATGATTGATAAATTGGAGGTTGATGGATCGGATATTCCCGCACTGCAGGACACTGGTTAGGCCCAAGCAAATTTAAAACTCGAAAAAATCGAGGAGAGTTGGGCGAGTTATGGCATGGATCCCGTCGCGACAGTCACGGCGTATCACCGAATGCCTCGTGAATATCGCGGGGGTGAGGCAATAAAAAGGCGTCATATATCGGCACTGGACCCACACGCTCTTCATCACGGCACTGGATGTGGATGATATTGTGGGATGGATATCGGACGGCAGATCCGTCGTCTCCCCTACATCACGTCTAGAGCGACATACTGAAAGATTTTCCACGGCCTGCCAGGCAAGAGACGAAGTCCTTCGCCAATCTATATGTATGTAGAAGTACACGAGCCGCACGAGGTCCATAATTCGAAAGCCATGGTACATTTGGTTGTCCGTGGAAGGAGGTCAAGGGGCTTCGCCTTGGCCCTCTTCTGTGGTTCCTCGAGGCTCGTCCGTTCGCCTATCCCAATCGCCGACTTACACCCTGGTCTCTCGCGGGAATCAGTTCTTTCCCAGGTAAGTACACGTCACCGGGCGAGATGCTCACACACTCTGCTATAAATGGATCGCAGGCGCGCAACACCGGGACGGGTCCCGGTTTCCGAACCGGCGTTCCTAAGCGGGACCGTGCCGTGTAATGCTACTTAACCTGCCTACGTACCGAATTGGACCTTCCGGATCAGCCAAGAATAATCGCCCTGAGAGGTGGTAATTAGTCCATATGGGAACAGATTGCAGTGTCCTTTTTTCGTGCATGAAATCCAATTGTATGGGATACAAGACCCTTCAACAAACAGTGACGGTATGCTGGCTTGGACCTTCACTGTCGTTGAACCGGTGGGACGTTTATCCGGTGAGGTCGGACGTTGATTGGCTTGGACATGCAAATCAGCGAATGTGGTGGCAGGTCGTGGCAACACTTGATTTGATGGCCAAATTACGGATCTCGCCCTATAAACCACCGCATCTTCCATGACACTCATGGTATACAGAGCTCTCTGATACTTCCTGCAGCCATGGTCTTCATCAACGACAAGAAATTTGCGTGGCAAGTCTGCCTCCTCAGGCTCTCGCTCCCATTAATCGTTTTTATATGCAGTGAGCATTGTATCAAAGGCCACCGCTCATCAACCTGTGGGCATTCTAATCGCCCGCTATTCGAAGTGGCAAAGAAAGGCCGGCCCATTTCTCAGTGCCCATCCTGTCGCGAGCTGCGACGAGTCAAGGGGAGTCATTCGAAATGCGAATGTCCGCAAGTTTCGCAATCACGCGGAAATCTACTCCCGACATCGTCGAAAGGTACGCCCCCGGTAACTGCCCTGAACACTCGCCGTTGATCAGTCTCGCGGGCCCAGCCCGAAGATATATTGCGAGCGAGCCAACGCTACCACATGGGTTGCGAGAAAATCCCTCGTACTCATATAGCCCGCCCGATACACGCCAGCAAGGTATTTCCTCCTCTTCTCGAAACTCCTCCTTCCCGGCTGACATGTCCTTAAGTCGATTCGCTTCTGAACCCTTGCTGTAAGCCCGGCCGCAAGTGCAAGTCGCATACACGGGGACGCTTGGGCCCATCCCCTGCGGCCGCGCCGAAGAAAGCGACGGCACCCGCGGAACCTCTGCACTCCCGCGGCTCGTCCGCTGGCCCGGTCCTGCCGCGCATCGTGCTCCCCTACCTCACGCGGGTCGCAGAGTCCGCGTCCGCGTCCGAGCAACCCCCGATCCCCACGTTCGGCACGACGCAGCTCCCCTCAATGCGCATTGTGGCGTCGCTCGCGGGCTCAGGCTGCACCTGCGGCGTCGAGTGCGTCTGCCCGGGCTGCGCCGAGCACCGCGGGCCCGCCCAAGCCGCCGCCTCAGAGCGACGGAGCTGCGCGGACGGCTGCGGCACTTGCGTCGATGCGCGGAGCGACGTCGTCCTCACGCAGCCGTGGGCCGCCAGCGGCATCGACCGCTTCCTCGCGCGCGCCGCGGCCCTGCCCGCCCCGCCCGCGACACGGATGGAGGTTGTGAATCTCCCGAAGCTGGAGTGCTGTGGCGGGCGCTGCGCGTGTCCGGTCGGGTCCTGTGAGTGCGGCAAGTCCTGCGATGGGTGCTGTCAAGAGCACGGACTGGACGCGGATGCTGCACCGGAGGGGCGGGGTGTCGATGGGCCCCGAGAGGAGCGTGCGTCTGTGCAGGCACAGAAGCAGAAGAGCTCCTGCTGTGGAGGGTGATTTTGGTGTACGTTGGGGCTTCTGTATTTCTTTTTGATTTCTCTGGGTTTTTCGTCGGGAATATGCAGTGTAAATTTTAGTGATCCTCTCCCCCGGTGCCCGCGCGAGTCCAGCGCGCAGATGCAATAAAGCTCGGCGATCGGTTCCAGCACGATCTCTGCTGAGCACCTTGTGAAGAACTACGTGGGTGGGGAGTCGGATGCCCGCGCGGGCATGTCGGTGTAGACTGAAGTAGCCCTCCGAAGCAGTGCTGCGAGAGAGCAGTGTGGAAGAAGCAGGGGTGTACGGATATCTGAATTTGACACACGCCAAGGGCAAACTAAGTGTAGACGCAAAGGTAGAATGTATTCTGTAGAGAAGGTAGAGTACGCGAGAAATGTTCCGGCGACAAGACTTGTCCTCGATCGACTTCCAATGATCACAAAGCGGCCGCAACACCGACGAGGCCCAGGAGGAAGGCCACAAACCCGCTCTCGAAGCGGAGGGGAAGCGCCGCGGAGGGGGAGGTCGTGGGGGAGGCACCAGCAGTACTAGAGGCACTGCTGGAGCTGTTTTTGCAGGATATGCTCGAGTCGATTTTGGCGGTGCTCGACATCGTCAAATCAGCGCACTGTATAGGCGGGGTCAATACAACGGATAGATCGAAGAGCGGAGAGCGAAGCGCACCTGGTACAGTTGGCCGTCGCTCCCGTCGAAGATGATCTGCGGAGGTAATGAATATGTGCGAGAATGAAGAGAAACGAGAGTGATTACCTCGAGGGTCACGTTTTGTCCGTCCGTAAGGCTAGCGTTGGTCTTCGAGAAATCCAGGTCGAAACAGAAGATGCCCGCCCCGGTGTCCTGGAAGAAGGGTATGACGGTCGTAAAGTCGCTGAAGTTGGTGGGATTCGCCTTGGTCGAAACAGACACGCCGGCTGTAGAAGGGAGTTAAATTGGGTATGTAACGCTGAAGAAAAGACGCACCGGTCCAGGAGGTATGCTCCGAGTTGATGCTCCAGAAGCCGCCAGTAAAGGGGAAGACAGTCCTGTTGCTCACTGACGAGTCGTAGCCGTCTAGACGCAGAAATCAGCGTGGTGAAAGGCACCGTGTACAGGAGACACAGACCGCAGAAGGTGGGCTCGGCGTCCTCGACGAAGGGGCCGCGAGGAAGGGGGAATTGGAGCTGGAAGTGCGCATTCGCGAGGGCAATGAAGCTCGAGGCAAACAGGAGGGATGTGGTCGCCAGCATGGTGGAAGAGCGCAAGAATCGGAGACGGACGCTTGCCTATCCAAATACCCCCCGGCACGTCGGCATCACAGTGAAAAACTTTTTCTGATTGGATTTGTCCCTATTTGCTAGGTTCGCAACGGTCGTCAGGAACGGCAACAATTTGGAATGCGACCACATTGCCTTTGGCACATGTGACAGGTTCGATCAGTGTGCAATGTATCCTCCTCCTGTGGGTGGATAGGATTACCGTCCCTTGAATAGGCACACTTCTAACTTAGGGGCGGATACGTGTTGCAACCGGGTAGACCGGGGTTCAGCGGGTTTCAACCAACGGCCATGGCCCGACGTCCCCTCCGGCGGGAGTATGACCGTGATAATCAAAGTTGAGGATGTCCATAAGTAATGTCAGTCGGCGCCCGCGTCTCCCGCCTCCAGAAGCTCCGAAGGATTGCCGAGAGGAGTTGATTGATTGTCTATATAGATCTTGATGGAATCGTAGTTACCTGAAGCCTCCTGAAGCCCGTATTGAGTTCAAATGGGAGACACCAGCAAGTTCAACGGTGTTACAACAATGCTGGATTGGCCCTGATCGGCCCGATTCAGAGAAATCATGCTTAAACCGCTGTGTGGCCTCAGCAACGTGCGAAGTTGAATTCATCAAATGAATCAAGGGAATCCGGACGACGGACTATATTTTCTTGATGCGAAAGTTCGGAGCCTTAGTGGTCAGCTCTATCACCGCCGAGATCTGAGCATGTACGCGGAAGTTTAGCACGTACACATTTGGCACGTACACATTTTAAGCTGAATCAAATCTTTCATTTGTAACTTGAATCTAGAAGTTTACATTCCTTGCCAAGTTCAGTGTTTAAAACCTGCCCCACCTGGTTTGAATTTGAGACACGCAAGACTTGTCGAGTATACAATCAAAGCCAATAAATCCGCAAATCATTCGTAGTGACTGAGGCAATTTTAGCGGAAACCCGAGCTTGGACTCAGAATCTACGCCTATAAACGTGTCGGACTCACCCCATTATAAGCTTTTTCCAATAGGGTGTGGCCAAAGTTTTTGGGGCATCTCAACACATCTTTCGACGGGGTTGGTGGCCCCAGGCTCTCTTAGTGGATGATGATCCCCAATTAAAAGGAGTGAACTATTGAATAGCTGTAATTTCAGCCACTTACCCAACCATAATGACCAACCACCCACCCGTGGCCACTTTCCGGCAATTTGGTCAGATAGTCTTGGTCAAATGCCAAACTTGAGGAATATTTAACGAGTGAACCTCTCGTTGAATTTTCCTTTGGTTTGCAAATTCAGGATGCGCTTGTCGAGAGCTGTCGATTCGCAAATTTTCCGTGATTTTCGAAGCAGATATAGGGTTATACGGCCAAATGTTGGGGCTGCCACTACGAAATGTACATTTTCGGACAACCCTTCATCTTGGGCACTCTTCCGTGGCAATTCATCAAGTTTGTTGGTTTGATTGTCCAGAGCTGTATAAACTGGGCAACATATATGATCTGAATTGACCTGGTAAGAAAAGGGGTTTTCAGTCGGCCATGAAAATTTGACTCATCAATTCTTCTAAGCTTCCAAGTACTTCAGCGAGCCTTCTTCAGAGGCACGAGCTTCATCGGGTGTAGCGCCTGTTTATATGTACCTTCGATGAGTTTTTCGATGCCTCACATAAAAATCCGAAGAATAAACATCGGGCAGTCCCGAATAAATTAAATTCGGAACATCAGGGAAAGTATATACAACCAGGAACTTGGAGTCGGCCGGGAGTAATTAAAGTCACGTTGAAGCCCGAAACAGCGGTAGCCAATAACATAAATGTCTCGAAACGTGACCTTCAGCCAATGAGGTGGCCGCACAAATGGCTTGACAACTCGCTTCCCATGATGCCGCCCCTTGTCTTCTCCCACTCCCTTCCTCCGCCATCCTCCCGCGCACCTCCTTCTTCTAGTGCCCTGGCAGCACCATCCTCGCTACCTCTCTCCTCTCTAGTTCCTCTTTGTTTCATCCTAGGCTCCAGCCAAACCTCTGCCTTGATTTTCTCTTTCACGGCATTGCGCTGCGGAATTGCCTCACCGTAGCTAGGACCTGCGGTGCCCGCAGGACCACCGAATCGTCGACCTCAACTTTCAACCCATCCCCACAGAGCGCAGAGCGTGCGAGCTCGTCTTGCGTCCATTGCACGCGCACTGGTATGCCGTAAATTCCTCGGTCTCATGGTGGCGGCTAACGTTCACGGCGCCCAGATATACCACCGGAAGAGATGTCTATCCGCGAAGGTGCGTTTGAGAGGACGGGGGAACGCGAGAGCGCAGTCCTCACGAAGCCGGATCCCGTCTTCTCGTTCTAACCGTTTCATGCCTGCTACCGAGATAAATCTGCCGAACGGGGGAACGCGAGAGCGCAGTCCTCAGGAAGCTGGGCTCCTTTTTCTCCTGTTAAATCTCTGTGCCGCAACTGGCTGAAGCTGCCTGGCCGAAACTCTGTCTGGAAATTCCGCTGCTTGCTGCTCTCTATGTTTGCTGAAGGACGGGGGAACGCGAGAGCGCAGTCCTCACGAAGCTGGAACCCGTCCTTTTCCCTTTGGTTCCTCTCTCCGCCGAAACTGTCCTTGCCGAAGCTCTGCTCGTCAAAACTCTGTCTGTCGAAACCTGGTGGTTGTTTTCTATGTTTGCTCGGGGACGGGGGAACGCGAGAGCGCAGTCCTCATGAAGCCGGAACCCGTCCTTGGTAGTCCCTCCACTGTTCCTGCTGACTCACTGCGTCGCCGGATTGCGCATGAATGCCGCCAAAATGCATCAGTCGGACTCCGGCCCGTTTGCCGTCTTCACGTGGCCTGGACCTGGACCTGATTTCTAATGCGTTGCCATGCACGCAGGCCCGCTGTCCTGGGTCGGTCTCCGAGAATAACTGTCTCAACCGGAACATGTCCGATTGATTAATTCTCTGACTCGGGAACGTCTCTGATTTGTCTCTGATTTTGTTTCTGATAGTCCAATCGGACGCCCGCCTTTCCCCTTCCGTCTCTGACATATTCTCATACCGTCTGTACCTCCTCTTCCCTCCCCCTCCAGCTTTGATAGGTATTGGACATGAAATGTGGGCCGACTTCCACACCCTCATTGCGCGCCACTAATTTTCGTTGTAGCGCATTGCGTCCCGATGTTTTCCATCCTCTTGCTCTTTATATGCGGGGCCCACGCCCACGGAAGCTCCAGTGCCACGACCAACTCGTCGATGGGCGGCATGATGATGACCGCGCTGCACTTCACGCCGCTCGGAGACACGCTCTGGTTCGCCTCGTGGGCCCCGGCGACCGGCGGTGCCGTCGCGGGCGCATGCATCGGGCTCTTCGCTCTCGCGCTCTTAGAGCGCTGGGTCGCCGCGCGCCGCACTGTGCTGCAAGCGCAGTGGGCCTTGCGCACCCGGCGCGCCGGCCCCAACCCGAAGAGCCGGCTCCAGGCCCCGCCGTTCGTCCTCGCGCACGACGTCCCGCGCGGCGCGCTGTATGCGCTGCAGGCGCTCCTTGGATACGCGTTCATGCTCGTCGTCATGTGCGTTTATTCCGTTTCCATTTCCACTGCCGTTTCCGTTCGGTGTGCCCGCATTTTTTGGTGTGCTGACGCGCGCGGCGACAGGATGTTCCAGGCCGCGTATATTATTGCTCTCGTCGCGGGCTTGGGTGTGGGTGAAATGCTGTTCGGGCGGTATGCTGGCAGTGTATCGGGTGCACATTGAATGTACTAGCTGTCGGCATTGACGCTGACACGTTCACTTTGTATCATATCTTCTTGCAACTTTCTCGGTGTGAGTAATGAAGCGACTTGGAAGAATGTCTGTCGTCGAATGAAGTCTGTAGCTGCACTCGTCCCGCCAAACACACGCAACGGCCACCAGTGAAAACTTTTTCACATCGACGACTGCTCCCCGTCGACGATGAGCCACGGCACTCCGCCAGTCATCCCTGAGAACCTTCGTCAATACAAGTGAGACATAATTTATTCGCGAATATGCGTACTCATCGCCCCCAGTTCTTATGTGGAGGATCCAAAGTGGCAGGGACGCTTCACGCTCATGTGGTGCTCTCTGCTGGCCCTCTGCGTCGTCCTCGCGGCGCCGCGTGTCGTGCGCGGTGTACACAGCGGCGCCGCCTTCGCGGGGATCGTAGGCTTGCGTGCGGCGGCGTTGTATGCGCCGCTTCCGTCGGAGAGCGATGCGCTGAGCCCACAGAGCACTATCGTCGACTCCGCGAAACATGGCGGCGCGGCGTCGCGCAGGCACTGGGCGCACACCGCCGCGAGTCTGCTGAGCGGCGTCGCGCTCTGGAGCATCCCTGGCATCGACTTCAATCTTGGGCAGCGTGCGTGCGATTCCTACTTGTTAGCATGGCGTCCTTATCCTCTTCAGTGCTTGTGATTTCTGTGTACGGTGTCTTCACCCTGGTCTCTATTATCCTCAAGGCGCCGCTCATGTCGAATCCTAACCGCGCAGGTACAGTGCATTCCGTTTCTCTGCTCTTCGGCGCATTGCTGATTGAGATAGGCTTCCTCGCGTTGGCACAGCTGCCCCCGGTGTTCCTCTTTGCCATGAAGAACTCGCCCGTTGCGCTCCTTCTCGGGCCTGGCGTCGACTACACAAAGCTTAATTATGTGCACCGGTGGGCAGGTCGCGGCCTCTTCCTCGGCGCAGTTATTCACGGTGCAATCTGGATCGACAATCATCTCGTGAGCACCCTGAACTGGCGGCCCGTCCTCCCTACTGATACATTCGCGCACTGACAGACGTGGAACGTCCCCATTCTGAGCCGGCAGAAAGAGGCCAGCGGCGTCGTCGTACTCGCCTGTCTCTGCATAATCGTAGCCAGCTCCCTTGGACCCCTTCGCCGCTGGTGCTACAGTCTATTCCTTGTCGTCCAGTATGTCAAGATTCTCTCGCTTTCCCCCTTCCCATCCTTACTCCCTGCAGCTACCTCACGTTCCCCGCGTTCTTTGTCGCCATCTGCTACCACACGCCCTTTGCGCCCCCATGGGTCGTCCCCCCGCTGGCGTTCTTAGCCCTCGATGTCCTCCTGCGGCTGCTCAAGGCCCGCATCATGGTCGCCCGCGTGCGCGCCTGCCCCGGCGGGCTCTCCGTCGTGCGCCCCCTCCCCCCTCTGTACCCCAAACCCCCCATCTCACGCATTCTGCGCAGATCAGCGTCCCCGCCGCCGCCGCGGGGTGGCGCGCGGGCCAGCACGTGCAGGTGCGCGCGCTCGTCGGCGGGCGCACATTTGCGCACGCGCACCCGCTGACGATTCTGTGCGCGCCGCCCGATACGACGTGCCTCGCTCCGCCGCCGGGCCTCCTCCTCGCCGCGCGCGCGTGCGGGCCCTGGAGCCGCGCCCTCCACGCCTTCGCGCGCGGCGCGCCCCCAAACCCGCTGTTCGCCGCCTCGCTCCCATCCGAGTCCCCGGACGCCGAGCAGTTCGTCGTGGGCGAGGACGCGGACGAGGACGAGGGGGAGTTAGAGGAGTTGGAGAAGGGTGCGGGTTTGGAGCGCAGGGACGGCGCGGAGGGCGACGGGCGCGCGATGCACGTCGTGCTCGATGGGCCGTACGGCGGGCCGACGCGCGACGCCGGGTTATACAACACCGTGCTGTTCCTCGCGGGCGGGAGCGGCGCCACCGCGACGCTCGGCCAACTCGACGACCTCGTCGGGCGGTGCGCGCGCCGGGGCCGCGCGCGCGGGGAGCGCACGCAGCGCGTGGAGTGGGTGTGGTGTGTGCGGGATGCAGGTACAAGCCCCCAATTCCCCTCGCATTGCCAGAGACTGACGCACATTCGATTCGATACTAGACGCACTACGCTGGTTCGCACCCCAGCTCGCGCAGATCACCGCCGTGGCTGCGCGGCCGGGCAGCGGGCTCGCGCTGCGCATCCGCGTGTTCGTCACCGGCGCCGGCGAGGACTCGGACGAGGGTGCGTATATGGGCAGCGGCGTGCCCAGCTGCGAAGTCTGCGCCGGGCGGCCCAGTGCGCGCGCGCTGCTCGACGAGCTTGTATCGACCGAGGGCGGCAAGAACACGGAATGCGGCGCTGGCGCGGGCGAGGGTGCCGTTGCGGTGTTCACAGCGGGGCCCCGCGGGCTCGTGCGCGAGGCCGGGAATGCGGTTGCGCGCGTCAATTTGCGGAGGCGCGCGGGGGTGGGCTTTTGCGCGGAGGCGTTTGTAATTTAGAGAGTTTCTATGTAAGTCGCCGTATTATGTAGGTCGGTTAATCGTCGGGAAAGCACAATGGCATAAATCGAAAAGAGAGGAATATTTCATTGACGCAAATGATATTCAAAAGCCGAGAGCTAGCCCAAGGAGCACATGGAGGTCGTGATTCGTATACGGGATAAGGAATGACAGCCCTAGTGACACGCCATGCCCCTCCCCTCGTCGCGCAGCATGGCATCCACGTCGACTGTACCCGAGAACAAAAAGTGCCCGAGCGCCGCACCCAGGACCGTCGCGAGGATCAGGTAGGCCTGCAGACGGTAAGTGACGCATGAACAACCAACGAATTGGAGAGAGCTTACGTTGTAGGTCATGAAGATGAGCATGAGGAAGAACGAGAGGAATACTGAGGCACCGTATAGCACTGCGCGCAGCGTGCGGTGCAAGAGCGGCACAGGGGTCCTAGCAGGATTAATACATACTACTCAGCGATGCCGCAAAGTTCACTGGAGATAATGACCCACCCCTTGCGCGCGGTCTTGCCCACTGCCACGTCCGCCGCATCGCCTGTGGGCAAGCTGATGCCGCCGGGGGCGCTGGCGGCGAGCTCGAGGGCAATATGGGTATCGTATTTCTTCTGCAGGACGCGGAGGCCCTCGTAGAGCACGCCGAGGCCCATTATCACGACGCAGGAAAAGAGGAAGGCGATCGTCGAGCGGACGTGCCACGAGCGGAAGACGATGCAGGTGTCGGCGATCTGGGTGTTCCTTGCCAGCGGGAAACGTCAGCACCCGGTCCCCTCGGTGGAATCAGAGGGGAACTTACCAGAGCATGTTCATTGAGCATCTGGGCATCGGCGTGTGGTGGTCCATTGCGATCCTTCTTTCAGTTGAGCGTATGTAGGTGGTGCAGACTGCGTGAGTCATGAGCTCGGCTTTATCATCTGATCCACATACTTAAGTTCTCGGCTGATCCCGAATTCGCACGAGAATGAACTCGTGCGAAGCCGCAGGCGAATCCCGAAGTTATTACATAGCATCGATGCCTCACCGTAAGTCTTAGCATGCTCAAAAACCTAATGCTTTCAACGCTGGTGCACCGCGGGGAGTCGAACCCCGTCTCGCTGGTCCCAGACTCCCAGCACTTTCTATTACGTAATTCTCCAGTGCGTGTTCCGTACACCATGGTGCATTCCTTCAGGCATGTGAATAGTAAGGTTGGATAGTTTTGAGGTGAGCAAATCAGAAAGGGCTGGGCGACTTCGGAGTGCGCCGAGGGGAGTTTTTACTAGATAGACCGTTGACGTTCTTCCAGAGGGTCAGTGTGTGTTCCGTACATCACGGTAAGTTCCTTCATCATACCGGGCGCCGAGGGTGGTAAAGTAGCATAAACTCTTAGATGGCGAGCCAATAAAAACATGGCTTCTGCGATACAAGTGCACCCTGAGGAGTAGAACCCCGTCTCGCTGGATAAGTTCACTGGGTCATGCTCAGCTCCCCAGCGCTTGTTCCGTACGCCACGATGCTCTCCTGCTACCGTTCGAGGTAGTGAGGGAGGATAAATTATGGAACAGCGAGTCCAAAAAAAGGGTTTCACATCAAAGGAGTGCACCGCGGGGAGTCGAACCCCGTCTCGCTGGTAGATTGGTTCTTTTATCTAACTTAGTTGTCCAGCGTGTGTTCCGTACACCACGGTTGTTTCCTACAAATGGTTTCAATCTCACTGTAGGATAAAATCGGAGATGAGCAGGAGTTAAAACAAGATATCTCTCATAGAAGTGCACCGAGGGGAGTTGAACCCCATCTCACTGGATAAGGTTATCGATCCGGCTTTAGGTATCCAGTGCGTCTTCCGTACACCGCGGTGCTTTCCTGGACCGTTTGAATCCCAGTGAGGTAAGTACGATAAATTCTGAGACGGTAAGCCAGACAAGCTGCCATGGGAGGTGTCAAGGGTCCGGCGCGTGTTCCGTACATTACGGTACTCTCCTGCGACCGTGTGGATCCCAGGGACATACCATAAATTGTGAGACAGCGAGTCAGAAACGACAGGAGAAGCAACGTGCAGTGCACCGCAGGGAGTCAATCCCGTCTCACTGGATGCTTTTGGGATGAGAGGATAGCTTTCCAGCGTGTGTTCCGTATACCGCTCCTTTCTAACATTCATAATGCCTGCCAGCGAACTCCACCACTTCGGACGTGTACCGAAAACAATGCTTTTGAATAAAGTTCTCTTCATGATTAGAACGACCCTCCAGTCACCGGCGCATTTTTCACCGCCCCAGCAGAACCTCCAGTGACCGTCAGCCCGGCCCAGTTCCACGTGCTGCGATGTCGATGAATTAGCGGCATGAACATCGGATGCAAAGCATTGTCCTACCCATCGCAACTGCTTGTGCTTCCGCAGTTGACTTGAACACGGCTCGCGGACGAGCCTACTGCAATAGTATTGGTGCCTGAAAATGTCACGGTCTGCAGATGCCGAGGTTAGAAAAAAGTGGAGGGAGGGGGGAGTAAGCTCACGTTGATGACCACTCCCGTCCCGGGTGTTCCTGATAAGTGAGAAAGTCAGAATTACAAAGTAGAGGATGTTAGCGAAGGTCACCAAGAGTCGACGGGTAACTCTGGTCAATCAACACGCCGAAATTTGTTATGCCCGAGGCCTTGTTGTTGGAATATACAACGTCGCTGACGGTGGAGCCGGTGGCGATCGCATCGGTCTTGATACGCAGACCGTTGACACTGTGTTGGTCGGAAAATTTAACAACCAAGCAAGCATACAAACAAACAAAGAACAGCGCCGTGGCTTATACCTTGATGTGATTGTATTGCCCGTTATCTGGACACCAGACACTGTAGTGTTACTGGAAATTGATCCCTGCCAATTTGTTGAGAAAATAGCAGAGGGGGTGCTGGCCGAGATAATTACGACTGAGATCCCGTGGCCGCCGCTGCAAGTGTTGCCTGAAAATACGATGTTGGTACCTCTGTTGATAGCAAGGCAGTCATCTAACTGATGGAGTCGGATGTGCAGAAACAGTGGTGAAAGGCTGGGACCACACCTTGGTTGGCCACCGTGCTCGATTCAATGACAACGTTGTGAGCGGACACATCAAAACCGTCCGTGTTGGCACCTAGAGAAACTAGGTCATTTGCGTTTGCGCCAACATCTACCATGGAACTTACCAGCCGGTTTGGAGCCCGATTTACTGTTCGGGACGGAGCCAGCCGCTGGCCAATTCCCGTGAGCTTAGACATAAGTGTGTAGCCGCAAGGCCACTCACAGTTATCGACATTAATGTCGCTGACAGTTAAAGAGGAGCCACCTGTGTGCATCAAGTCAAAGTTGTAGAAATTGCAGGGCTCTCACCGATCGAGATCGCCCGTGCAGGACTATTCACCAGCTTGAGATTCGAGAAACTCCCTGGGAAATAGATTTGGTGGCAATGGAGCACTATGATATTGGCACGTACCGCCCATGTTGATTCGCAGCATCGGGGCTGGTTTGGTTACCCCGCCGTTGCCTCCTAGCTGCGGCCGGATAAGTCTATATCGATGCTGGATGCAGAATGCTATTTACCCCGTCCTGTCAGCCAGGGTTAGATGGTTTCTTCCCAGCTCCGAGTTTCCTTACCCAGTATTGATCTCCCAGCCCAAGCATCTCGTTGCCGTTGCCGTTGACTTTCACAATTAAATACCCGATCTCGCAGCTAAAGATGGAACCTACAAGTTATATCGTTGCCAGTGATGATCTCATATACACATTAGCACAGCACTCAGGGTACCTTGGGCGGAGAATGGCTCACCATGAGCGGCCCTGCCCATTCCTTGGAAACGTGGTCAGGGAAATATGATACGAACTGCGGAGAAGACAAGGGCTACTTGGAATGCAAAGGTTATGGCCCCAGTGAGAGACACGCTTGCGCCGTCCGGTGGAGCCAGCGCGAACGTCTGCCCTGCGGGCACGGTGAAACCACCGATCTAGATAGCATCAGCATCTTCTCAGGCCACAAAAACCTGTTCACGTACGACGATCGTTGTGCACTCCTCCGCGGCGGCAACGTCCGCGAGAGATTGAATTTGACCCGTGCACCGCCGGCCAACTTTCCTTGGGACATTCAGGACGCCAGTGTGATTGGCAACAGGAAAGGCGGTTACTGCCGCAGCGAAGAGGATGCCGAGAGCCGCGATGTTGAACATATTTTTTTCCTCTCGTGCGCTCGCACAGAGGTGTTCAGCAGCGCCGCCAGTCGTCCCCGCTTTATATCTCCATGACAGTTTGTTCTGTGAAGTCGAGGACGGATAAATATTCCACATGACTACTGGGGTGGTGTTCGGCGGAAAGCACCGGACCGCGGCAGGTTAGCAGACCTATTTTCGGCAACCATATTAATATCCAGGCCACACGACATGAATATGTGAATGTCTTGCTGGGACAAATGGAGTAGAGGGCAAGTGAGGTTCTTGAGACCACCATGGTAATTGTGTTCTGAACTGTCGCTGGTAGAGCCCAAATTATCCGCAGGTAGAAAATAGGTAAAGAAAACATTGGGCTAACGAACGGCGCCGACGGGCCGCTCCTGAACCTGTGGTTGAAATTAGTGAAAGAAAGTCAATTGCAAAACACCGATTGGTTAAAACAAACTGAAGGTGTGGTAATCAGTTGTTCCGTTCACATATAAGGCAGATCCAGGCAATAGTAAAGAGTCTGCGCACACTCTAAATCGGCCCTGCGCAAGATGAGAGACAACGGGAGGTTTCTTTGTCACCTTGTCTTTGAGGGCGACGCGGAGATCAAGCGGGAGGTACATCATCCTGCGTTCTGGGACAAGCGTAAGGACCTGGATCTGTAACTAAGGTTGAATAAGGAACACGAAAGAAATCGAATGGAATAGCCATACAACGATAATTGGCAGGGCTAGAGCGAGCATGCTGAACTTGCTCCGGGATTCGCAACGAGATGGTGAGCTTCATAGTGGGACATGCGCCCTTGAATTAGACAAATATATCCGAGGATCATAGTGTTGAAGGAGACCCGTTGTTACGTATACCCGCCATCAGCGCCATCAGGCGCATGTTTCTTTTCTTATCGTTGCTTATATACGGCGCTGTGCGCCTTATCACCTCAGTCGTTTTCACCCCTGCGTGTCCGACTGAGGTGAGCCTTACTTATTTTATTCTACATTCACAATGCTGATAGCTACATGTAGTTCTCACTTATATTGTTCTTACTTTAGGTAGAGTGCGACCCAATACAGTCGTTTTCACCCCTGCGTGTCCGACTGAGTTCTCACTTATATTGTTCTTACTTTAGGTTATGGGCCCCGTAGCCTTCTGAAGAACTCCAGTTAAAGAACAGCACGCAATAAATTCGACTCACACACTATATCATACAAGTCACCGCGATGGCATCCCAAATGATCAACCTACCGGCTTTGCTCGCGACCGAGAAGCTACAATCTAACAAATCCAACTATCCTACCTTCAAGGTCCTCATAGAGGAACACGCTGCGAGCAAAGGCCTGTCAGGTTATCTCGACGGCAGCATCACGAAGCCAGCAACGGTCACCTTACCCCCCGGGACATTCCCCCCGTTACCTGCCGAGCCTACTCCCGTCTTCTCCACCTCTCCGTCCCGCGAGGAGTGGACCTACCGCGATGGTGTGATGCGGTCGATGATCGTGACGAACATCATTGACCCCATCGGGCTAGGTGTCAAGCGCGATGGGACCGCCAAGGAGTGCTGGGACTCCGTCGTGAGTACTTGTGCAGCAAAGAGCGATGCTGCCTTGTCACTTGCGGAGAGCGAGCTTCAGGCAATCAAGTTTGTTGGGGTGTCGCGCGATGATCTTGACGTGCTTCTGAGCAATATTCGCAACAAGGCAAACATTGTTCGGATGCTGGGGAAAATGGTAGATGAGAAGGAGATAAAGAACGTCCTCATCCGCTCCTTACCTGCCGACCCTCTCTGGTTAGGTCTCCAAGGTGCTCTCTTCGCCGCCAAGGACACCGATGAGGCTTTCGCGCTCATCAAGACCGTCGCGATCAATTCGGGGATGCCCGAGCATGCCACCGACGCCACTACCTCCACATCTGTCGCATTCAATGCCTCCGCGCCTAAGCGCCGCTGCACTAATCCGCAGTGCAAAGCCGTCAACAAGACTAGCCACGTAATCGAAAATTGTTACTGGCCTGGCGGCGGGAAGGAAGGCCAGTTCCCGGCCAATTTCGGCAAGCGCAAGCCGCAGGCAAATCAAGCTTCAGCGGGCACAGGCGATGCAGGGGAGACCGTCCATCGTGTCTTGATGGCACAGTGGCGCCGGATGGAAGCAGTCGACGACAAGGATCCGCTCATCCCGCGGCCTGTCGTCACTGTCGCCCGTGAACTGCAGAATGATTTCATCATTGGCACACCCACGGCACCTCGGGGATTTGTTAGCCGCACCTTCGAGAACCGTTCGCCGTCCGTCACCATCACATTTCTCGACTCTGGCGCGAGCGATCATTTCTTCCGCGACCGTTCGGACTTCACTTCCTACGAAGCCATGCCTGTACGCACCGGGAAATCTGCCCTTTCGTCCGAGGGTGACTTCGCTATTATTGGAAAAGGCACGGTGAATAAATTGTTCCGGGTTGGGGGAAAGACCGTCCGCATTACCTTCTTGCACGCCCTCCATGCACCATCCTTGTCCGCCAATCTTATCTCCGTCAGCCAGTTTGATAAGGCGGGCTATTGGGCGACGTTCGGGGGTGGTGAAGTCAGTGTGAGTGAAGGCAAGGATGGTGCCGTCCTCCTGCGCGGCCGTGGATCAGATGGGATGTATATCCTTGACGTTGACAACACGCACGCTAAGATTTCGACTGCCGCACCTGTCGATCTGAAGAACTGGCACCGTCGCATGGCACACGGCAGCCCGGAAACCATCCGTGAAATGCAGACAAAGGGCCTTGTCGATGGCCTCGACATCACCGACACAACCCTGGAGGGGAAGTGTATCAGCTGCAGAGCGGGTCGTCAGCATGCGCGGCCGTACGATGGTCATAAAGACCCCAACGTACCTCCCCTCGACCTCGTCGCATTGGATTTGTTCGGCCCATCACGTGTAGCGTCTGTCGGCGGGAACTACTACATGATGGCGGTTGTCGACAGCGGCACATCACATAAACATGTCGACTTCTTGAAAGACAAGAGTGACGAGTCCACTATCCCCGCGTTCGATGCGTATAGGGTAATGGCAGAGCGGCAGACGGGGCATCGCGTGAAGCGCGTCAAGACTGATGGCGCGTTCCTATCAGTGAAGCGGAAAGAGTATTTCAGGACTCACGGCATTATCCACGACCCGACACCACCGCACTCTTCTGCTGAGAACGGGCTCGCAGAGCGCGCGATCCGTACCAGTCGGGGCTGCCACACAAGTATTGGGCTGCAGCGGGGGCCTTCTCCGCTACTACGCGCAACCTCATGCCGTCGCGCCGTCACCCTGGCAAAATTCCTCAGGAGGGCTTCAGCGGTCATCGTCAAACTGTTGCGCACCTGCGTGTCTTTGGGTGTAAATGCAGTGCAAAGGTCAATATGACCCACAGCGGTCACAGGGTTGATGGGAAGAGCAAGCTCGAGAGCCGTTCCATCCCAGCGACGTTTATCGGGTATGGTCCCGGGGTGGGGAACTACATCTTGATTGACGAGCATGGGGGGCAATTTGAGAGCCGGAACGTCGAGTTTGATGAAGGCGTGCCTCATCGCACGGTGGATGTGGGGGAGAGGCTATGGATGGCAGAGGATGAAGCTGTAGATGCGGCGCCATCCAACCGCGCTCAGACCAATGTTCTGGATGTAAATGCGGAAGTCGTTTCTCGTTTCTGCTGCTGACTCATCTGCTGACTCATCTCCACTAAACTCGCGTCCGCCTTCTCCGCCGCCTGAACCTCTTCCTCCTCGCCGTTCCGCGCGCACCACTACTACAACTACCCGAGGAGCCGAAGCCCAAGAATACGCTGCACGCGAGGGCGCTGCTCGGTCCTCGGGGGAGGCTTGGGCATCTGACTCTGCGAGACATCAAGCAAATGCCGCGTACGATGTGTTCCAGCGGTTAAATGACGATCTTGACGACTCCATCGCACAGACCCTCATGTCATACAACCCCGACCGCCTCTACGTACCCAAGACCTACTCGGAGGCCATCAAACTTGACTCCGACCGCTGGACTGCTGCCATGGACGTCGAAATGGCTCTCCACGAGAAGAAGGGTACGTGGGAGCTGCGGCAGCCGCCACCTGGTGCCAATGTCATGGCCTCGAAGTGGGTGTATGATGTTAAGACGGACGGTGCAGGCGATTGGCTGCGAGACAAGGCTAGACTCGTTGGTAAGGGTTACACCCAAATTTACGGTATCGACTACCAAGAGACGTGGGCTGCCGTCGCACGCCTCGAATCCATTCGCATGACCGCCGCCATTGCTGCCAAGAAAAATCTTCATCTCTGGCAGATTGACTTCGAAGCAGCTTACCTCAATAGCGAGACGAAAGAGGAGATCTACATGGAGCAGCCGCGCGGGTACGAGGTCCCGGGGAAGGAAGGCTGGGCGTGCAAATTGAAAAAGACTATCTACGGGACGATGCAGGGCGGGCATGACTGGGCTGCAACGCTGGGGAAGATGTACGAGGACTTGGACTATGTGTCGTCGGCCGCGGACCCCTGCGTACGTGTCAAATCCTCTGATGATGGTGCTTACACCTTGACCGACACGTACACCGACGACGTGTGGGGCGCGTCCTCATCTCTTGAGGAGGCGGAGTTGCGCAAGGCCGAGCTTGCGAAGGCCTGGGACATCAAGGACGTCGGTAGCACGCATCGCTTGCTTGGGATGCGCATGGACCAGGACTTGAAGGCAGGCACCGTTACCCTATCGCAGCGCGCGTACTTCGAGAAGGTCCTTGCTGACCACGACCTCACCAACATTCGTCTTCGAAGCACGCCTCTAGCAGTCGGTGTCACCTTGGACTCATCCATGTCCCCGAGTACCCCCGAAGCGCGCGCCGAGATGGTCGGCAAGCCATACCGCGTCCTACTCGGCTCCGTGATGTGGGGTCAGCTCGCCACACGCCCAGATCTTTCCTTCGCCGTCAGCACCCTTTCCCGTTTCCAAACAAACCCTGGCATCGAACACTGGCGTGCTCTTATGCATGTCATGGGCTACATCCGCAATACACTCGACTACGGCCTCACCTACTCTCGCGACGGCGCCTCCAGCATCACACCGGTCGGCTACGTCGACGCGGACTATGCCGGCTGTCATGATACGCGGCGCTCGACATCTGGCCAGGTTTTCATCATGGCGGGGGCACCCGTGGCTTGGGCGTCCAAACGCCAAGCTACTGTCGCGCTGTCTACTGTCGAGGCCGAATACATTTCCCTTACCCGTGCTGCACAGCAACTCAAGTGGATGTACGCGTGGATGGATGAAGCCGAGCTGTCGCAGCCGCTTCCTGGGGTATTATTCTGTGATAACCGCGGTGCTGTCGACCTTACGAAGACCACCAAGTCCCACAGCAAGGTCAAGCATATCGACATTCGTCATCACTTCATTCGCGAGCTTGTCCACTCGGGCGACCTTAAGGTCGACAATATCCGCGGTGATGCAAACCCAGCCGACTTGTTCACGAAGCCCTTACCCCGCCTGTCCCATGAACGCTACCTCGCCGAGCTCAACATTGCACCCGTTCCATTCTAGTCCGACGTATTCACCGGGTCTGGGGGAGTGTTGAAGGAGACCCGTTGTTACGTATACCCGCCATCAGCGCCATCAGGCGCATGTTTCTTTTCTTATCGTTGCTTATATACGGCGCTGTGCGCCTTATCACCTCAGTCGTTTTCACCCCTGCGTGTCCGACTGAGGTGAGCCTTACTTATTTTATTCTACATTCACAATGCTGATAGCTACATGTAGTTCTCACTTATATTGTTCTTACTTTAGGTAGAGTGCGACCCAATACAGTCGTTTTCACCCCTGCGTGTCCGACTGAGTTCTCACTTATATTGTTCTTACTTTACATAGGGAATGTGAGGGGAGTGACAGTGATACTTGGGGCGAGCTCGAGGGAAACGTGGGTGTCGTATTTCTTCTGCAGTACGCGGAGACCTTCGTAGAGCACGCCGAGGCCCGCGACGCCGGAGAAGAGGAAGGTGACCGTCGAGTGGACGTGCCACGAGCGGAAGACGATGCGCGATCTGGGTGTTCCTTCGGCGGGAAGCGTTAGAGAGGCAGAGGTGATCATGAACATACCAGAGCATGTTGATGGAGCATTTGGGCATGGGAATGTGGTGGTCCATTGCGATTCGTCGTCGAGTTGAGCGTAGATGCAGTGGTGGTGGTACGTTGTGGAGTGTGACTCCGTCGGTTTTGTCATCTGATCCACAGGCTGATCCCGACACCTAAGGGAGCGGCGACGCAGTCACGTGGTGGCCTGTTAGGGGGGGTTACCGTGTATGAGTAAAACCCCCCTAAGAGGCCGGGGTAGGCGTCGGAGGGAAGGAGGTTGTGGCAGTACTTCCACGTGCCCTTCTCGGCCGGTCCCGCCCGCCGCTGCGGCGTGCCGCCTCCCACCTCCCGCCCTCCTCCCGCCCCTCCTCCCGCACCTCCGACACCTCCGACGCACACGTCCGAGTTTTCTGTATCATCACTCATTGGAATTACAGTAAAACATCATTGTTATTCCCAAGTCTTGAAGAGTATGTATAACAAGTAGTAGGCTGCCAAATGTAAAATATATATATATATATATAATGCTACAGGTGCACGCAAGTGAGCGGAGCAGAGTAAAACATCACAAGTGAGTGCGTACAATATGGTGAGCAGTGCCAGATGGTGAGTAAGGGTGAGGGCCTTGGTGCACGGGGAGCAGGGAGGAGCAGGTGGTCCGACACTGCCCGAATCTGCTTCGGTGCAAGCCCCCGTGGTCCGAATCTGCTCCAGCGCAAGCCCCCTGCTCTTCAGTGCAGTTGGCATCACCTGCACCAGCATGTTGAGTACTAGGGCCTCACCAGGTGGATCCGAAGGAGGCGCAGGAGGTTTCGCAGGAGGCGCAGTAGGCGTGGGCACATCGGGTCCGGGGGCTGACAATGACAGAGTCAATTTGAAGGGAGCCAGGGGGGCTGTCTCACCCTGGCCAGGATTGTATATGCTCCTGCTTGCCTGCACCTATGAGCGGGTGGTCCGAAGGCATTGCAGGCACCTTCGACGCCTTCTGCAGCTTGCGCGCCTTCTTTGCTGCTGATGCACACATGAGGGAGCCAATATAGGCCGGACTGTCAAAGAAACAGTTGGGCGGCCAAGTCATTGGAGAACAGAGGCTGAAGCGGAGGCGAGACAGGCGGGTGAAAAGTGTGTCCAAAGAGGACATCATGGGTCAAAAGAAGGGCTAGATCACCCACAGGCACGGGGGAAGGCGCTCTTGGAGCCTTGTCCCGCAATTTCTGAGGGAGGGCGTAGACAGGAGATTGTCAGTAAAGAAATCTACAAAAATAGAGTACTGTTACGCACCAAAGCTTCCGACTTCTACAAAGTGGGACTGGCATAGACAGCACAAATATGATACACCACAGGAACAGCCTGCAACAGGCAGAATCATAGATGCATCAGCAAGAAAAATGCAAAAGAAGTGAAGTGTTTGCTCACCACAAGCGGCCTGAGGAAGCAAAAAAGTAACAAGAAAGCGCGAGACCAGCAGTAGAAAGGCCCAGTAGCAACCATTAAGAGGCCTAGGGGCAGCAGAGTGCTGAGCATGATCCCTCACCACCAGGTAGAGGAGGCATGGAGGAGGAGAAGGAGAGAGACAGGCCGGACCAAATATTTGGCCAATGCCATCAGCCTCCCATCTACGTCGCGGCCTCTCCCCAGCTCCAATCGGGCTCCATCTTGTGTACTCATAGCCCCATATACTACGCATTTTCTGTAGATTGCTTTCGATGCCTGTTCCTTGCATTGTTCGGATTAATGTTGAAATTCCCGATGTGTCGGAGGCCTTCAGCTTTCCTCCATTTTGGTATTTGTGAATCATAAAGTGTATTCCAGCGACTTTAGCTATTCACAAGGATGGCAGGGTCATTGCACAGGTCTATAACCATACCAGTAGCTTGTTCATTCCAGAAAAATCAGCAGTGCATGAGGCGATGTAGGCCTCCATCCTTTGTTTATTGGTCACTTGTCGTGTTTCAAGTGGTGACAATCTTGCGATTTCATACCAGTGGACCACTAAAATTGTCCTAACGGTTCATTCCAGGCATGGCTACTGGCATGTTGAATATGCTCGAGGTGGTCGAAGGCCATCAAGGGAGGCGCCGAAGGCCATCGGAGGCCTCCCACACCTACCAAAGAATGATATTGGATTCTAATATGAGCATTCATTCTTATTTGAGGTAGATACATGTTGGAGAAGCGAAAAAAAGGCCTCGCCATTCACCCACCATTATAATAGCAATGCCCGAAGAGTCGGTGAAGGCCGGGCCACAGATTGATGGGCCAATCAGAACACGAATAACCATGAGCTCAATGTAAAATGTTTCTAGTAAGCTCAATATTGGATGGAATATCATGGGACATGGACCAAATGAAAGCTGGGCGATGCCCGGGCACTAGATAATCAACAGATCTCACCCTGAATCCAGTTATTTTCGATGCACAAATATCTGGCAAAGTCAACCAAGTTCTTAGGTTGAACATTGCACAGAGTAGCAGAGGATCAGATTCAACATCTTTGAAAAAATTTCCAGTGAAAGAACTCTTCACCTATATTGTAAGAAGCCTGTACTAAGTGCCAAAGGTAGGATTTATACTTATTCCAGGTCTCAGACCACAAATATAGGGGGAAAAACATCGAAATTTGGCACATGCCTTAAGGATCATGCACATTGCTGGTTAAACCAGCTCTATATCTGCTGGACAGTATTAATTCATCATCCCAAGTATGAAAAGTACACAATCAAATCCTCTTTGATCGATGAAAGCCCAAAAAGGATGATGTGGAAGCCTCCAACGACCTTCAGCACCTCCAACACCTCTCCAATATCTTCAACATACCGTGAATTGTGCACAACCATTTGGTCTGGTGGGAATTTGGTGGGGCATGCATGTTTCACAGATTGTGGTCATTTGTTCATATGCAAAAAAAGCATTTGGTTGGTTGGAATGTAGATGTCGGAGGTGTGGGAGGTGCCCCAAGCCCACCCAACAATTGAAGTCCTTGTACGTCACCTTGAATAAATATATCGTTCGGAAATGCTTTGACTGATTGGCCAAATTTAGCAGGTTCAACCATAGATTATATCTTTGAATCACCATATGACACAGATTCCTGTGATGACTCAAAATTACCTCGAGCATCCAATCAGCACAACTCGATTGCCCGGAATTGATTTTATGATGTACCACTATCAAACTGGTGGCATAGTGGAGGCCTCCGATGTGTCGGAGGTAGTAAGCCTGATGCTTTGCTATCACCTCTAATGCTTTGGGAGGCCTCCCGAGTAATATCAATCAAATTCACCTGTGTCTTGCAAATTTATCCTGAGTACCACCAGTCGCAGGAGTACAGGATGCACAGTGACTGTAGTGGCCGGTGCACACCAGCGACCACATATACCCACCTGAAATTCTTGGATTAGGCAGGGGAGGGAGGTGTCAGAGGCCAAATTGGAGGCGCTGGAGGTGGTGTTGTTCCTTGAACTGCTCTTTTTGTGTGTTCAATCGGAAGTAGAGACTGTTGGTACTACATGTGAACCTCAAGTAAGAATAAATATTCATATTGGAAGCCAGTATGTCATTATTTGGGACGTGTCGGAGGCCTCCGACGGCCTCCGACACCTCCAGGATCTCCAGTCATCTATAATATAATCATATAAACCTTGAAGATGGTAATTGATTAGTGGGCTACTGGATTCATATATTTTCCTGCCATATATAAGGAAATTTTATTGAATGTGGTTGAGCTGTAGCCTACCAGAGGTCATAGGCATTGTAAGCTCCACCTGCAGATTAAACCCATCTTAGGTCCTCCATAATAGTTGAATACAGAAGGAAAACAACCAGAACCTCTGTGCTTTGATCTACTGGCCAAACTCAACCACGGGGACATAGGAGGCTCGCTGTTGATTGTGAATAATTTTCCAACAGGCCCCTAGACTCATGATGACTCAAAATTATGTTGAGCATCCAATCAGAAGAGCTAGATTGTCTAGAATCAGCTTTATCATGCACCAATATCAAAGGGGAGGTGCCGCTCAGGTGCGGTGTAGGCCTCCAACGCAACCTCCTATATGGCGGAAAGCCTCCTGAGCAGTTCAAACATGTTACAGGATGAATCAACCTATGTGTGCAGACTCTGGGGTGCTTTGAAAATAGATAGATTCACTGCAGCTGGAGGCCTTCGACACATGCCAGGAAGGCTCCCAAGCAGTTCTAGCATCCCACAGATCAGACCCCTATGTGTGAGGCTGCTTCTGATGTTACTTATCAATAGCTGGAGTCACTGGAAGTAGCTTTACAGTGTATGAATATTGGACTGGAGGCAAGCCGGAGGCCTCCAACACGTTGATGTTAATTTTAAAACAAGCAAGGATCATGCTTTGAAAGTAATCTAAATCATGCACAGTATATGAGGCTATAAGGGCATAAACAGGAACCAAATTAGAGGCAGGTTATAGGCTGCGATGGAGGCCCCGAAGCCGCCAGCAGAGGGTGGTGGGAAACCGAAGGAAGATCCCGAAGATCACGCGAAGGGCATTTATAAGCAGATGACATAATCATAGAAGCCACGATACCTCCGGCGCTCCGACGCCTACCCCGGCCTCTTAGGGGGGTTTTACTAATACACGGTAACCCCCCCTAACAGGCCTCCACGTGACTGCGTCGCCGCTCCCTTAGGTGGATCCCGAATTCGGACGAGAATGAACTCAGGCGAAGCCGCAGGCGGATCTCAACATCGATCCCTTAGAGCTTATGTATTTCGCCATAAATCGTAGCATGCGAGTCCAAAACGGATTTCACAACGCGATAGTGCACTAGGGAGTCGAACCCCGTCTCACTGCTCCCAGCATTTTCCATTACGTAATTCTCCAGTATGTGTTCCGTATACTACGGTGCGTTCCTGCAACCATTCGAATGTTAGTGAGGAAGGATAAACAGGCCAGAGTCTACCGAGTTGCTACCGAGAGTCGAACCTCGTCTCCCTGGATATTTGTCATGCGTGCGTAGTTCTCCAGCATATGTTCCGTACACCACGGTGCATTTTTTCAGTTCCTGAGATGATAGTGACGTAGGCAAAAGTTGAGGAGAGCCAGTTAAAGCCCTTGAGCCAGTGCGCCGCGGGGAGTCGAACCCGTCTCGCTGGATATGCGCAATTATGCCTCTTCGATGTCCAGGCGCGTATTTTCTTTCATACACCACAGTGGTTTCCTACAACCGTTTCAATCTCACTGAGATGGGATAAAATCGGAGATGAGCAGCTGGTAAAACAAGATCCCTATAATAGAAGTGCACCGAGGGGGGTCGAACCCCGTCTCACTGGTTCAGTGACTTTAGGTATCCGGTACGTGTTCCGCACACCACGGTGCTTTCCTATGACCGTGTGGATCCCAGGGACATAGCACAAATTGTGAGACGTAAGGTTTAAGCAACGTGCAGTGCACCGCAGGGAGTCAATCCCCGTCTCACTGGATACTTTCGGGATGAGAGGATAGTTGTCCAGCGCGTTTTCCGTACAAAAATCAAGTTTGCAACGCCTGTCGAGCTCCATCACTTCGGATGTGCGCCGAAAACTATACTTTGAATAAAGTTCTCCTCATTATCAGAACGACCCTCCCGTCACCGGCGCATTTTTCACTGCCCCTGCGGCACCTCCAGTGACCGTAAGCCCTGCCCAGTTCCACGCGCTGCGGTGTCGGTGAGCTATCATGGTCGTCCGATGCAAAGCATTATCTTACCCGTCGCAGCTGCTGGTACTTCCGCAATTGACTTCAACGCGTCTCGCGGACGAGCTCACTGCAATAGTATTGGTCCCTGAGAACGTCACGGTCTGCAGATGCCGAGGTTAGAGAAAGGATTAAGTGGGGGGAATGGAGGTAATTGCACGTTGATGACCACTCCTGTCCCAGGTGTGCCTGATAGGCGGGCAAGTGAGAAGTATGAGTAGTAGGATTCGAGAGAACCTCACCAAGAGTCGATGGGTAACTCTGGTCAATCAAAACGCCGAACTCTGTTATGCCCGAGGCCTTGTTGTTGGAGTACACGACGTCGCTGACGGTGGAACCTGTCGCGGTCGCATCGGTCTTGATACGCAGGCCGTTAACGCTGGGGGGAAATTCAACACCAAGGCATATACGTGGAAAACATCGCAGTGGCTTATACCTAGACGTGACTGTGTTGCCCGTGATCTGAACATTAGAGACTGTAGCGTCACTGGATATTGATCCCTGCCAATTCGTTGAAAAATAGCATAAGGAGTGCTGGCCGAGATAATTACGACGGAGATCCCGTGGCCGCCGCTGCAGGTGTTACCCGAAAATACGATGTTAGTACCTCTGTTGATAGCAAGGCAGTCATCTAACGGACGGAGGGTGGATGAGGAGATAGAAGCGTGAAAGGCTGGGACCGCACCTTGGTTGGCCACCGTACTCGATTCGATGACGACGTTGTTGGCGGCCACATCAAAGCCGTCCGTGTTAGCACCTGGAGAAGCTAGGTCATTTGTGTCTGCGCCAACATCTACCGTAGAACTTACCAGCCGGGCTCGATCCTGATTTACTGTTCGGGGCGGAGCCAGCAGCTGGCGAATTCCCGTGAGCTCAAACAGCAAGGTGTATTCATAACGCTACTCACAGTTATCGACATTAATGCTGCTGACCGTCAAAGAGGAGCCACCTGTACGCCAATCAAGTCAAAGTTATTGAAATTGCAAGGCCCTCACCAATCGCGATCGCCCGTGAGGGACTATTCACCAGCTTGAGATTCGAGAAGCTCCCTGGGAATAGTGAGATTGTTGGGAATGGAGGGCTAGGATATTGGAACGTACCTCCCATGTTGATTACCAGCATTGGGGCCGGTTTAGTCACCCCGCCGCTGCCTCCTAGCTGCGGACGGCTAAGATTATATCGACACTGGATGCAGAATGCCAATTACCCCGTCCTGTCAGCCAGGGTTAGATGGTTTCTTCCCAGCTCCGAGTTCCCTTACCCAGTATTGATCTCCCAGCCCAAGCATCTCGTGGCCGTTGCCGTTGACTTCACAAATTAAACACCTGATCTCGCAGCTAAAGATGGAACCTACAGGTTATGTCGTTGCCACTGATGGTCTCATGTACACGTCAACGCAGCACTATGGGTACCTTGGGCAGAGAATAGCTCACCATGAGCGGCCCTGCCCATTCCTTGGAAATGTGGTCAGGGAAATGTGATGCGTAATGTGGAGAAGACAAGGGCTACTTGGAACGCAAAGGTTATGGCCCCAGTGAGAGACACGCTTGCGCCGTCCGGTGGAGCCAGAGCGAACGTCTGCCCTGCGGGCACGGTGAAACCACCGATCTAAATAGCATCAGCATCTTCTCAGGCCGCACAAACCCGTTCGCGTACGACGATCGTTGTGCACTCCTCTGCGGCGGCAACGTCCGCGAGAGATTGAATTTGTCCGGTGCAGCGCCGGCCAATTTTCCTCGGGGCATTTAGGACGCCCGTGTGGTTGGCCACTGGAAAGGCTGTCACAGCGGAAGCGAAGAGGATACTGAAAGCCGCGATGCTGAACATTTTTTCGTCGCGTGCGCTCGCCAAGAGGTGCCAAGGAGCACCGCCAAGTCATCCCCGCTTTATATCTCCTTCCGCGGGAAATGCACGCCGCTGAAGGGGTCCAGGGCGGATAATTATTCCACATGACTACTGCGGTGGTAGGCGGAAAGTACCGGACCGCGACAGGTCGTGGAATGGCCAGATAGACAGGCCAAGCGAGGCAAGCCGAGATCAGGTTGCGGGAGGAGAGGAGCGGTTTTCGTGCCCCAAGACTGCCCTCGAGACTGTCGTAGAGCACGTGTCGAAAACTTTCCTGATCGGTAGCATTAATGGGTCCGAGTGACTGTCGACAGTCCAATCAGCGAGGGATGACATGCTCTGCTACCAGGTTAGGCTCGAATCCAGCCTGTCTATGAAGCGATAGACAGGCTGGTCGATCTGAGTTTGAAATCTCGATTCAAATTTTTTATCCAAAAAAGGTTATTCCGGTCCGGCTTCCGTGCGGGTACAAACAACGACAACATTCACCAAGATCGCCGCCGCGGGCTCAAACCTAGAGCATTCGACTTCGGATAAAGCGGAATGAGATTGTGAAATGTGTCTGCATAGCTGCGCTTTTTTTGTTGAATGTTTTGGTCAGGTACAGACAATTCCGGGAATAACCTTTTTTGGTAACTTATTTAAATTGCAAATTCAAACTCAGATCGACTGGTCTGTCTATCGACAGGCTTGCCTTCATAGACAGACACAGTTACTGGTCTACTACCAGGTTATTTGATCCGGAATGACTGGTAGACCTATTTTTGTCAACCATATTAATATCCAGGGGCCCGAAAAGGCAAGACGTCCGCGCCCTAAGTTCTGCAAAGCTGAAGAGCTGTAATATGCAAATCTCTTGCTGGGATGAGTAAAGGGCAAGTGAGATTCATGAGACTACCATTGAACTGGTGTTCTGAACGGTCGCTGATGGAACCCAAATTATCCGCAGGAAGAGGATAGGTAAAGAAAACGCTGGGCTGACGAACGGCGCCGGCGGGGCGCTCCTGAATCTGTGGTTGAAAGTAAATTGCAAACACCGATTGCTTAAAACAAACTGAAGGTGTGGCAATCAGCTGCTCCAGTCACATATAAGGCAGAGCCAGGCAACAGTAAAGAGTCTGCGCACAATCTGAATCGGCGCTGCGCAAGATGAGAGGCTTCTTTGTCACCTTTCTTCGAGGGCGATTTTGAAACGCGAGAAGAGGATTCTTGATAAATTGAAACTTGAAACTTTGAAAGACCTTGATGGAAAGGAAGAATGAGATTATACAGGGTTGAAGCGGGGAGTCAAGTTGAAGGAAGGGGAACTCGTACGATTGACTGGTGGCTGAAAGAAGAAGGCCGATGGAGGTTGGGTTATAGATCACTGTGTCCAACCAGATATTACGATTTTGGTGCCGCATGGACATAGACGCGAGCCCGAGCATATTGAGTACGGAATGACACTGTGTCGACCGGTTTTGATGCAATTGAATCTATCTGGAGGAAGTGCTTCACGTATTCGGGAACAAAATTATGGGAAAGGAAGGCTCGAGCAATTCGATCCAGGGTTGTTTTTTGGATGCGGAGGAACCCGTGTTGCGCGTTGTAGAGATACTCTGAAGTAAAGAACGAAAATATGTAGAACCTCGCAGGGATTGTAACAATTTTAGGATTTTAGAACCATGTTGCAATGAAAATCGCGACCCCCAGCCCAAGTGCAACCAGCACAGCATTTCTCCCCGTCCCACGGCCATCGCCCGGTCGCGCTCCATTAGACCCGCCGCTGGCGCTCGTAGACTTCCCATCCGCCATCTTTTGCATAGCACTCTTGATATCATCCGGCACCGCCGTCGCCAGCACGAGCTGCGTGTAATTGACGCCTGTCGGCAGTGCGCCCGATGCCTTGTAATACGCCTCGATCCCCGCGACATCGAACGTCGGCACCGCCGCCGCAGCGGGCGCCAGCGTCCCTGTTGGCGCCGGCACCGGCCCCGCACCCGCACCCGCCGCGCCGTCGTCAGCGACGACGATGAAGCATGCTGGGGCGCTGGGCGGCGGGACGGCCTCGAAGGTGAGGTTGGCGCCGAAGAGCGCGTCGCTCGCGTCGGGGAAGAGGCTCCCGTTTGTGCTAGTGTGGATGTCGAGCCTCGCGCCGGCGCCGAAGGTCAGTGCTGCCCGGAAGGACTCGAAGTCCGTGGGGCCGATAGGCTCGCACTCGCGGTTGACGTTCGTATGCATGGATGACGCGGCGCTGATTTGGGGCGTGTTGATGGCGATGCGGGCGCTCGCCGAGATCTCATCTACGAAAAAACGTGAGGTCGATGGGCATTATGTTTCTAGTGGCGGACGTACCGAGGATGTTGAACTCGAGCTCCAGGAACGGGGATAAGGTGAGTTGCGCGGATGCGTCGAAGGTTCCGCTGTTTAATCGAAATGGGATGAGACCCAACGATGCACCGTCCCTGGATAATAAGTCAGCGATTGCCCTGGAGAAGATATGTTGATCTGACCATCCTATGGCGGAGGAGTTCGCATCGCCCTTCATCACAAACGATGCAGTCGCTCCCGCCGGCACCTGTGGGGCATCAACATATGTCCCAGCTGAAAGACAACAAACCAACAGTTGCCCTCGCGCCAATCGAGAAATTCAGCGCCCCGGAAATGTCCAAATCCGCCGAGAAGGTGCCCCCGTAGAAGAACCCGCCACTCACCCCGAAGTCCGGTACCTTCCCGTAAAAGTCAGTACCCCAGAACGACGCGCGAGGTCGGACGACGCACGGTGAAAGCGAGGTCGGGGAGCGGGGCGCGGATGACGTCCATGGACCGGTGGAACGCCAGGGAGTCGTTGAACGCGAATTCTAGCTGGATATCGTGCTCGAACTGCTGCACGGTGAGGTTGACATGTGCGGCGGTTATCTTGATGCCCTCCACGTCGATCTCGATTCCAACAGAAAAGTGCGCATGCGAGGCGCAGTCGACGCAGAACACCTGCAGGCCACCCAAGTCGCTATCGCTGGCCGTGCTGGCTCGCGAGAGGAGACTCGAATCGATGGGGAACAGTCGTTGCCGGGGTGCGAGGGCGAGATCGTTCCCAAAGGCGTACACTCGGTCGAAGTCCGGAGCCCGGGGGACGACAGCGTGCGACCGCCCCCATGCGCCGGTAACTGCGTCTGGGACAAAATAAGCGGCCGCGGGAGGGAATAGGATGGATCCTTATTCACCTGCGAAATGGGAGATCCGGAAAGAGGCCCCTGCTTCACTCAGCGGGACGGCGTGAGCCGTCAGGAGGAGATGCGGGTCGTTGTCGACGTCCTGGATCGCCGTGATTCTGGGAGATAGATGAGCAGGAGAGGATAAAAATGATTGAGCGGCTCACAGCCATGCCGCGCGTTGGTCGGGAAGATTGCACGTCGGATGACAGGTGACGAGACTGAATGACGGTGGGATCGACCAGGACGCCAGCGCTTCCGCATGCGCATCCGCAGAGGCAAAGCGCAGCACCAGCTCAGCTCCTCCGCGGTCGTTCGAGCGGCACTGAACGCTGTCGAAGAGATAGTCGATAGCTTCGAGCAGGACAATGGGGCTGTCCAGATGTGCAATCAATTGAAGGGACGTGGATGGGGAGGGTTGTGTCTCTGACGAAGCGGGAATTAACGTTAACGATATGTAGATGGTGGCGTGGAATTCGTGCCCAGCCCATATGCCAACTCGATGGTGCTCTTGGGGACGAGCGCCCGCTTCCAAGCCCGAGCGCTGTGGGTTCCACGGCGATGGTTAATGGGGTGGTCGGGTAGCTGGCTCCTGCGTGAAGAAGAAGTAGGGTGACCTCGACGATGCTGATGGAATGGTATGAGTTGGCGACCAAGGGCGCGCTTGGGCTGGCCCGCTGTAAGAACTGAGAGAAAGAGACAAAGAGCGGCGACGGATGAGGGGAAATGCATCGTGCTCCCAAAAGTAGAATACGGACTCGTTGGCTCTGGCGCCCCATAAATATCGGCTGCAAGCGCTTGAGGTTGCAACGGAACAAGAGTGTCTTAGCGATATGATTGGCAGATTTGAAGCTGAGTGATCGGGGTCTTGTGGACTGCGGTGTAGGCCCGGCGCGAGCGCAGTACGGAAGATAAACACAAGCATGTTCGAAGAATCGGGGAGCACTGGGTACCTTTTGGTACGAGGCGCAAGGATCATGCTCGCTACGAATATCGCGGAGACTATACGAAGGAGAGTCAAGGCATATGCATCATATATCAGGAATGGACCCACAATATCTGGATGCTGCACATGAGGCCGCTTCACGCCACGGAATAACCTCATTCGGATAATGAATCGCAAGGTGGATGGGAGATTCATGGACCGCAGAGGTGGCGAGCGAGACTAGGTTCCGCGGGAAAGGGAAGAGTTAACCAAAGCGGAGTCAAAGCGTCCCAGTAACTGAGTTAGATCTGACCCTGTGGTCCATCGCCTCCAGCTGATTGTCGTCTAGAATCTAGATGCAGAATGCAGTCAATGGTGGAAAGGAAGGTGTACGGCACGAATTGATCCGAAAGCAGTGCTCTGATATTGTATTTGTTTGTTCGCCGCCCACATCGCCTTTCTCTTCCTTCCGTGATGCACCGTGCTCTGGGTATTCTTGACCTTGTGCATCTCTTGTGTTCTGAGCTTGGCGGGGACCTCCATCAGTACGGTTTTGGTCCTGATGCATCTCGGAATCTTGCCGCCCTCAGCAGGACGTGCAAAACCTTCCAGGATCCCGCTCTCGACGTCTTGTGGCAGCACCAAAAGAATGCGATGGCGAATATCCTCATGTGCATGCCAGATGATCTATGGCTAATGGGCCCCGATGGGAAAAAAGTTTTGGTGGGCACAGTTCATGATTTCATGTCGCAGACTGTTTATCCCAAAGTAGGACTTAGCTCGGCCCATAGTGACGACAGATTGGGACAGGCCCTTGCTTTACATGTGTCGCGTAAAGAAGTTCACATTCGACGACAAAGTGATGCCTTCATTACAGCTCTTCGAGTCGCTTAGTCTCTCCTTCCCAGGAGATCACTTCTTCCCAAATCTGCGAGTCCTAGGTTGGTACTCTCAACTAGCCGCTGCCAATCTTCCAATGATTCGGCTTTTCCTCTCGCCCACAATTACCCGGATAAACCTCACGCTTACCCATTTTCATCACCTGTCGCTCCTTCCGACTCTCTCCGTGAAATGCCGCGATATCAAGGAGGCAAATATGACCTGTTCGACCACGGATGACCTCAAGCTCCACGGTCTCCGGCCCATGTCTTTGTTCGTCCGCGGACTCGAAACTCTGGAATCCCTTTCCACCTACGAACTCGATCAGGCGGCCTTCATGCACCTAGCGCGCCTTCCAAACTTCAAGTCGTTGCACATAGGCCAGCGTGAGGGTTTCAGCCCCTCGTGGAAGGCTTCCGATGAAGGCATTTTTTCGAGTCTTCGAGATCTCCAGTTGCGCTCCGCCACTCCGGAGTCAGTCGGCCTTTTCCTGTGGCCTTTTCACAACTCTCCGCTGACGTCTCTTGAAATTTGGATCAACCCTTCCGAAGTACCGACTCCGAATTTCTACTCGTCAATTGCGGAAGGGCTGTCAGCATCGTCCCGAACGACGCTCCGCAAATTGACGGTGAGGGACCCGAGCGGCGAGATGCCGCCTATCATCAGCGACGACATGATACCTTCTTTCTTCGCCTTTCCGCACCTAACGTCCCTGCGTCTGGAGTCCCGCAACGGCTTCGATCTCGACGATGACACCTTATCTCGCATGGCGGTGTCCTGGCCCCGCATGGAATCTTTGGAACTTGCGGTCAAATCACACACTCACGCGTTTATCCCACGCGCGACATTGCGCTCTTTGCATACCTTCGGACAATACTGCCCCCATCTGCGGGACCTGGAAATCCAGTTCGATGCTTCCGATGTCCCATCTATACACATTCATGCCCCCCAAAATACACTCGAAACGCTGTCAATCAATGGGTCTTCAATCTCGGCCCCGGTCGCCGCCGTGGCCTCCTTTCTCTCCCGCGTGTTCCCCAACCTGTCAGAGGTGCACACCGGTTACTGGGAGTGGGAGGGAACTAGGGATCTCGACGACTCCATGGTCGATTCCAAGGTTATTCATCATCGGCGTTGGAAGGAGGTTGAACGACTACTTCCCGCGTACGTGCCTCCGGAACAGGATGACGAGGAAGAGGAAGAGGATGACGACTAAAAGGAACTGGGCACCGCGCCGAGGAAGGCATGGATGACGCGGATTACGTAGGCTGACTGAGACATCGTGCTGGGAGATGGATTGGTCTACGGGTGGGGACCGAATCTTCTGGGGTTGGACATTGATTGACGAAATGAGGTGTCCCGGAATAAATAACGGCAGGATTTATAGACAACGAGATGGAGGACAGATAATCCAAGCCACTAAACAATGCATATGGGTGCCAATTGGACACCAACAACCAATGGAGGGACTTGAAGCCCTCCTGGACTTCTGCATTGTGTGTGGGTCCATTTCATAGAAACCCACCCAATCAGGTTCTGTTGAATGTGAACCCAGGTGTTTGATCCACCCGCAAACGACTTACCTCGCTCAGATCCTTCGAATTCTCCCGGATCCGGTATCTCCAATAGCGGTAAGCCGAGAGCATCCGCATCAGCCTTGCTGGTTGGGTCAAATCCGTGGTCCTCCTGCGTACTTCTCACCACGGCGTAGTGATGTGGTAGCCACGAGTCGAGCAACATCTCAATATCCCACCTCGCGTTAATCTTCAGCGCTCCACGGGGGACGCGTCCTGTTTCCACGGTACATGCTTCTGTGGACTAGTAAATTGCCATTTCTGTGAGCCGTGGACCATCCAGCACCGGAACCTGTACAAATACATGGAGATTCTCCGGCAATTCTTAAAGAATGGCCAATGATTCGGGGGTTGTTGCCGTATTTTCGGCCGTGAGAACCATCTCCCATGATAGCCCGAGGGTCGTGCCCGCGGCTGAACATCTGCCGTGAGTCTTCCAGGGCGATTGAAACTATAATGGAATGGGACGCACGGATACACGACATAATTGAGTTGACCTGTACAAGCCAAGCGCAGGTGATGTCAAGGATGTCGACGGACTCTCCGGACTTCATTGGGGCATCGAGGAAGTAGCTGCAGTGTGGCAGCTGGTCGAAGCCTGAAATCCAGTGCCGGGCGTTGTCCAGGAGTGGTACGATGAAGCTGTGCAGTCGAGTTCAATGTCGGCGGATCGAAAGACGAGGACTGCATCAACTGTGTCCAGCCAGATTCACTTTGTCCTAGAGTAGCAAAGCAGGCGGGATCCCACGAAACCGGTCCAAGCGAACCTCTCTCGCGGGTAATAATCCATGCGACATTCCAAGAATCGGGATGCGTAATTTCTTGCCCCGAAAGCTGAGCAAACGGAAGTCGCTCCATATGACGAATCGGAGGCTTTTCGGTACTCCGATACACGCGGCCGTGGGAAGTGAGCCCTTAGTACATGCTTCAAGGGCAGCGAAGAAGAACACGAACGACGCCGAAGTGATGCGACTGTCCTGAGTATATCCTGCATGGATCTTCGGGAATCGAGCAATCTTTTTAGTCCGTGTGCAGTGAGTGCCTGGGACACAAGGTCATAAGACCAGATGGACGTCTCCGCACGCTTATAGAACACCCGGCGACTGATGCTTTGCGGGGACGGTCACCTTCACGGTTAGTGATCCAATCCCGCGATATTGCCCACGAGGGGCACAGAAAACACAACTCAGACAATGAATACTTCACTCCGTGCACGTACATTCATACCGCTCGGACGATTTGGGTACATCACTACATGTAAAGCCGTCTCAACTAACGGTGACGGTTGCCTGGCCGGAGCTGTCCAACCCTTCCACCTGATGCGCACACCAACATTAGCAGTCTGAGGTTCCCATCAAACAAATGGCAATTCGAACTTACCGCCATAATTTGCAGATTCATAGTACCCAAGTGCATGCCAAGCGCAGCCCACGCATTGACATGGTTTTGAATTGTGACTGACCCACTGGTGCGCTTGTTTTGGCGGACGGAGAGGAACTGCTGGAAGGTGGCGGTGCCTTGAATGGAGGGCTGGTTCACTTGGGTGTGTGTGTAGATGTCGTAAGTTGATCCATCGGAGAAAACGGTGCCCATGTGCGTAGTGCCGGAGTTGGCAGTACCGAGGTTGAAATCGTTCGCGTCTTCGTTGATGTAGTATTCGACGAGAGGGTTGGTCGACCAGCCTGTATACGGTTCATTGAGCGACAGCTGTAACAGTGCAGATAGTAGTGACCAGGACCAACCATAGACGGATAGTATAGCAGCCGAAGCGGGGTTGGGCCCCCAGGAAGCGCTGAAACTCATTATCCTGGAGGATTTTAAAATAATTTGTTGAGTGCATGCAAATCGTACACATGCGGCCAAGGATATGCTCACCTGGATGTGCTTCCGGGGTTGAACCCCTGCCCAACGACGAAATCGCCGGATCCACTCCACTGGACCTCATACTGGCCTCCGGCGATGTTGGTGAAAATGACGTCGAAACTGCCAGCGACAAAGTTTTGCCAGAAAAAGCCGTCGAAGGTGCCTTGGCCGGGCCCCTGCACCCCGCGAGGAGATAAGGCACCAGACTCGGCGAGGAAAGTGAAGTTGCCGGGTGGCAGGAATAGGGCGGAAGTTCCTGCGACTCCAATTGCGAGAACAGAAAGCAAAGTGGTTGAGAAACCCATAGTACTCGATCGTTCGGAACTACAGTGAGCGATCCAGGGCTGAGCTTATAAGTGTTCACGTTATAGCCCCCGCCAGCGCATTGCATGGGAGCTGGGGGTCGTTATGGAGAAACACCGGCGCCTTTTGTGGCGAATAGGTCGCGTTACCAACTGTTGCCCAGCTGCTCCTCGCCGCTCTCGTCCTCCTGACTTCAGCACACGTGGCATGTCTTGGGTTGATAAATGTAGCCACATATTGATCGCTTTTCTCTCCTTCTGCCACCGACGATGCATCCGGCGAATTCACCCAGTCTCAGCGCACCACTGACCGCTACTTCTTTTTGTGGGAAGTACAAACCGTATCCAGGATTTACGCAGTGCACAATACACACTGCCCGGGATACCCGGTATCCCATCAAACCGCTCGGGCCTCCTTTCTGATCCGTATTAATAGAGACTGACTCGAGTACTTGTTAATGAATTTTCTTCTATGACTTGCTCGCTCGGTGTCAGAGAAGATAGATGGGAGAGGTCACGAGAGTGTTTGGGGACAATTGTATTGGTCGCCAAAGCTCTCTCGCACGACCCCCGATGAAGGGGGCCGAGCTCAAGCCGGGATAGGTGAGTACGTAGTACAGAGAGTATGTAAACGGAAATAGTAAAGAAAACAGGGAAAGCGGCAAGGGTGGGAGAAAGAAATGTAACGTAGCTCGTAGTCGAGAGACTATCGAGCGTGTATGTGAGATGATGAGAGCACGGGGGAGTAAATGGGAACAGTGATATATATATACATAACCGAGACAAAGAAGAAAGGGACGCGTCGCAAAGGCAACGCGTCATGATGGGAACGATCCACGTGCTCGCTTTCATAGACCCCGGTCAAAGGCTTTTGACCGCCACAGGAGTAGTATAAAAGGAGTGTATCATAGCGTAGAGAACTCCAGTCCGTTATACACTTATTCAATCCCCACGACTTTCTATACTTTTTGGTGCGAGGTTCATCCATCCCTTGGCTTCTGCACCCTCAAGAAAGGTATTCCCCGAGTGCGACAACCACATCGTCTCAGACACCGGATCCGTCTAATCTACATAGAGGACGAACGTCGATATTCCTTCTTGCCGATTCCTTGGCTACTTTTCCGCTTTCCAGAGCCATCTTCGTCTATCATACTTTGAAATGCCTCCGAGTCAGGCCCCCATCATCTCCTTTCCCTGAGTGGTCAATTCGCTTAAATTTCGGCTAGACCTCGTCATCGCCTTCGAACCCGCTGTTTTTATCCCCTCGACCATCAGGCCGGCTAATTACTCGGGCGGCCTGGTTCAACAATCGTCCTCCTCGAGTCCTCAGGCTCGGGCCAAACTTGCGGCAAAGCTTGTTGTTGCGTTCGCTCCCGGCTCATCTGACTTCTTTTCCCGCCGCAGCGACAACGCGTTGACTGTCGAGCAATTGACGCAGAAGTATGTTGAGCAGGTATTTGCGGATTATGATCTTGATTACGGGAACACCGGGGGCGGTGAGGAGGAAGCCGAGAGCTTTGGAACTCATGACTCCGATGCCGAGGAGAGGATTACTGGCAACGAAAGCATGGGGCTCGTACGCAGGCGAGGATGAATCTTTGTGAGTGAGGAATGTGAGCAAGGACGAGGATAGCCACCAGGCTGCTGCTTATGACAGTTCCATGGACAATGAGGCCGATATTTTTGGCAACTCTGAGGACGAATCTCCTTACCAGCTCTTTGCAGAACTTAGGGCGCAGCCCATTTTTTACTGTCATTTTCATAAGTCCGTGAAAACACGAAAAAAAATCGTGCAGTCACGTGCAGGAAGAGGAACTCCCGAGGAGATTTCCAAAATAACTATTGCAGATAAAAAGCATTATTTACAGGTCGCAAGGTTCTTCGAACATCGATCGATGTCCCAAATCAACATGTCGGAACACGTGACATTGAACAATATAGCTGATGGACGGCCGGAAGGGATATATTGATGTCCTGACATGACAAAAGCACTCACCCTCTACGTCTTAAGCATCCCCGAAGCATGGTGAGACTTGCACGTGACTGTGCGATTTTTTCTATGTTTTCACGGACTTATGCAAATGACAGTAGTGTCTGGGAGCGGGTATCATCGAGTGCATCACCTCCATGGAAAACAAGTAATTGCAATCATGGGGAGCTACAGAACCCAAACAATTGGGGGAGACACACCTAAAACTCTCAAATTTAAGCCAAGCCGAGGTGCTACTTGAACACGTGCCAAGGTATCAGATTACAATAAAACTGGCTGAAATGGGGGCTCATTCGGGTAGTTTAAGGCTCACTGATTTACTCAGCCTAGTTGATTAAGATTGAGATTCAGCTGGACTAAAATGAATTCAAAACACTACTAGTCAGAATACAAAACAAACTAGCCAAAACTCAAACCTAAATTATCTGTATTATCATTCATTTCAGCCCCCTGAAAATGCCAAGGTTCGGCTTGAATTGCAGCCCAAGCTCAAATGAGAACCTAAAGAATTGATTTCAATTCAGCTGACATTTGGATCACCTGCCAGCATACAGATTTCAGGGTTCCTGAGATTAATTCTTTTGGTTGGCATGTCGGTTGGACTGAAATTCAAGTCCAACCTGTGCATTTGGGGGGGACTGAAATATATAATGACATAAGTACTTTATATTCTGGTTTCAGGTGGTCTCTCTGATAATTAGAGGTTTCAAATTAATTTCGGGGAAGTTGAAGTTCAAATTTATTCAGCTAGTTTAAAACACACTATTAATTGGATTGAAACCACTTGAATCAGTGTCAGTCTCAGACCGATTTTAGTCTAACTCAATACTTTGGCTTTCAAATAGCACCTCGGTGCTGCCTAAATTTTGCAATCCTCGGTGTGAGATAGGGAGACCTTTGGAACGAATCAGCCCATTTCATACAACCCCTCAAACACTTACGGCGATGTCTCCGGGAGTACAGACAGGAAACCTTTTCATGACTTTCAGAAATGAAGTAAGGAACAGAACGAAGTGGGATGTGGTATGACTCACGTCCGTGGGATCCGAGCCCTGATACAAGCTTGTATTGTTCGAATGGATCCCTTGACAGCCGTTCTATAGTCTGTCCAGCCGATCTTTCTTTCCTGGCGATGGGATGTATCAATCTCAAAAAACTCCGCCGTGGGCGGAGATGAACGCAAGGTAAATATCACTGAGTTTCAAGGTGTGGAACTGGTGTAGATAAGATGTCAGAAAGTGTGTTAAGTCATAGTAAATTCACATCCTCCTCGTAGCGGACCAGCTCAGTCGGCAGGCCTGTTACTTTCGTTTGAGTTAGAGACCGAAGCGCGTTTAGATCTTGCTGTATATCGGAAATTTTTCGGTTCCACTACTGCCACCCCATTTGCTACTTTGACGAGGTCCATTCTAGTTCCGATGGCAGCAACGAGCTGGGATGAAGTTCGTCAGGTGATTCCATTTCTCCGGCCCATTCCTTACTGTAGTGTTGGCGCGTGTATCTTGGACCCGCTGAGTGAAATCTGTGCTTTGGTCTCGTATTGTCTGAGAGTTCATGTATTTCTTGGACTTGGATGACGACCGATTCCTTGATAAGGCTTCGATATCTTTTGAAAGCTGAGCGAGATGCCTAGTGTTACTTCTAAAACAGAGGTAAATCACAAAGTAGATTTAGCGTACTTGGTGAGCTCGATACACAGCTGGCGGAAGCGGGTATCTTGCGCGGTGGAATGATGATCCATTTCTTCACGCAAGAGCTGCATAATGGTGACCACGGACTGCGCGAGATATCTTAGATCGTCACTCGATTTTCCGGCCGTCTGGACAGGGTGTGGGTATTTGGGCCTAGCAGGGGTTTCCAAGAGCGCCAGCCCTGCAGATAGTGCTATATTCACGTATGGGAATGGCACATAGTTTCCCGTTGGTACGAGGCCCTTTGAGACAACAATGAGAGGAGACAGCCAATCCTGAGAAAGTGCAGCACAGAATATTCGAGGGAGGGGCATGTTCGTGCACGTGGTGAGGGGGGCGAATTGAAAGCTGTACAGCGCGGCGCAAGCGCCCGACGGCGGCAGAGGCACAGCATGGCCATCACTTCGATTTGCCGCCACGGATGATATCCCCGTTTACGAGGACAAAACTTTGTTTTGACTCATTTACAGTCAACTGGCTCATAATGCATAAGGTGGTAATGCATAATGCTCATAATGCATTGGATCTGGGATCCACCAAACCACCTATCCACACTGTAGAAATGTCGTCATAGTGCATAATTCTCATAATGCATCAGATTTTGGTGGATTTCGAGGGAATGGAGCCTATGCATTATGAGCCAGCTGACCAACAACTGACTGTATATTCCTTCTCCCACTGAGAAAGTGTGACATTTGGGGACAATTAAATGGAGCTTTTCCCGAAGTTTCTCCAATAGCCCTTAGCATTTTACTAACTACCATCAGCGGTTTACTCCCATCAGGCAGGGTGTTATGGATCTAAGGGTTACTACATCTTGCCGCCCCCCATCTCGCTCATCACGGCAGGGTCACGGCAGGGTCACATCAGGCCCTCGGTCCCGGAAAATCAGCGTGCCGCGTTGCATCAGCTCCCGGCATGTCTCAGACTCTCAGCATGTTGCACGCAGACAGATATGCGGAACACCACATGGGTTGGACTCACAATCACTGCCCCCCGTTGCCATCCATAAGTCCGACGGCACCTCTCGAACGAGTGCCGTGCCGTGCCCTTCCGTAAACTCCGAACACCGGCACGGTCACGGCATGTGTTCGAGCCGTGTTTTACGAACAGCTTTGGATGCAAAGCCGAGCCATCTTTCTGGTTTCGCAACTAAGCAATAACCTGGTTTCTGTTCCATATGCTAGGTAAGCCTTACCAGGAACAACAGGTGCCAGGACTAGTTTCCACGAAGACAGTTGAAACTCGCCGGGCCATGCCGCTGAACGTGCCGCGCCATCCCAGCTTTCGGAGAGCACTCGCCGGGCAGTCGGAATAGTTTTACGGACTATTGACTCAGCCAGCATGTTTGAAGTCCCGGTTGTTTGTTTCTGGTGTCCTCAGTTGAAGGAGTCGTCGTACATGACATGCAATGCAGTGGCCCCACAGCCCAAGTCCCACGCGGTACCGCTCCATCCCTGCTGGTTCTGCTTGGGCTCTGCGATGATTTCGAAGATCGTGAGACCTGTCAATAAACCGGCAATAAATCGGCCCTTGAATTTCTCTGCGCACACCGATCAGCTCTCAGTCGACCACTGGATGGTACATGTGACTCAAAGACAACAACTGACAGTACAGTTTGGTCCAATGACTCCAATCAGTGCCTTGCAGCCTTGCAATTGAATTTCTTTCAGCGATTTCAACCACAGGCTCAAGAGCGGTCCGCCGGAGCCGTCCGTTCGGCCAGTGTTCACGGTACTGTTTTTGCCTGCTTATAATATGAGCACCGTAGAATCCATTCAGAAGACAATTATGAGGGTAGTTTCACAGTGGCAACCCTCGCTTCGATTTGCGGTCGACCAAGCTACGGGTAAGACATCCACAATATCCATGTCGGCTGGCCTCAATATTAATATGCCTGACAAGAATAGGTATGTGAGTCATAAATAACCCTGGTGACAGCCACTGTCTTTCCTCATTGATTGGACCGTCCAAAGTCATTCGGACCCATTAATGCTACCGATCAGGCAAGATTCACGACACATGTGCTCGACGACAGTCTCGAGGGCAGTCTTAAGACACGGAAATCACTCTCTTCTTCCGGTAACCTGCTCTCACTTACCCCGTACGTCGTTTCTAGGTGACTATTCCGCGACTTGTCGCGGTCCGGGTGCTATCCGTCTACCAGTGCACCAGTCATGTGGAATATTTTTCCGGCCTGGACTCCTTGAGAGTCCGGTGCGCATTTCCCCCGGAAGGAGATATAAAGCGGGGACGACTTGGCGGCGCTCCTTGGCACCTCTTGGCGAGCGCACGGGAAGAAAACTTATGTTGAACATTGCGGCCTTCAGTATCCTCCTCGCTTCCGCTGTGACCGCTTTTCCAGCGGTCAATCACACGGGCGTCCTGAATGCACCGAGGAAAATCGGCCGGCGCTGCACCGGAGAAATCCAATCTCTCGCAGACGTTGCCGCCGCGGAGGAGTGCACAACGATCGTCGTAAGTGAACAGCATTAGGCAGGCCGAGACGGCAGTAATGGTGCTCTAGATTGGTGGTTTCACCGTGCCTGCCGGGGAGACATTCGCGCTGGCCCCGCCGGACGGCGCGAGCGTGTCTCTCACTGGGGCGATAACCTTCGCATTCAAAGTACATTTTGTGTCCTTCAGGTTGGGCATATTGTCCTGACATCTGCAAGGAATGGGCAGGACCACTTATGGTGAGTTCCCCTTCCCCCGTATCCCACTTATTTCTGCGCTAACGTGAGGTTTATCAGACTATCACCGGCAACGACATTATTTGTAGGTTCTATCCTTGGCGTCAGGTTCAGGCGTTTAATTTGGGCAAGTCAACGGCGGCGGCCACGAATTGCTCGGGCTCGGAGACGAATACTGGGTAAGCTAAACTCAGGGCCCGGAGAGCTAGCTAACCGCCTAATAGGACGGGGTAATTATCATTCTGTTGGCGCCTGCGATAGAATCCCAACCGTCCGCAGGAAGGAATCAACGGCGGGGTAACTAAACCGGACCCGATGTTGCGAATTAACATGGGAGGTATGTGCCAATTATCACAGTCCTCCATTCGCACTAATCTTACTATTCCCAGGGAGCTTCACCAATTTGAAGCTTGTTAATTCTCCAGGACGTGCGATCGCGATAGGTGAGGGGTCTAACCTTGGCTTACAACGACGAGGCAATTCAATTTACTCGATACGCAGGCGGCTCCTCCTTGACGGTCAGCAGCATTGATGTCGATAATTGTGAGCCTACTGGTGCCTACATTTGTTGTCGAAATTCATGGTGTATTACTAGCCGCCGGCTCGGCGGCGAATAGTAAATCAGGCTCCAACCCAGCAGGTAAGTTCTATGGTGAATTTGGACACAGACGGCCCTGGGAATGAGTCGGATAGGTGCCAACACAGATGGCTTCGATGTCTCCGCCAACAACGTGATCATCGAATCGAGCACGGTGGCGAACCAAGGTACATTCCCAGCCATTAAAACTGCACTCACTAATCCGCCCTCTGTCCGTAAGACGACTGCCTGGCCATCAACAAAGGCACGAACATCATGTTCTCGGGGAACACCTGCAGCGGCGGGCACGGAATCTCAGTTGTAATTGTCTCGACCTGAACTTCATCTTTCTACATGCTCAACGAGCTTGTTAGGGATCGATCACCAGTGGCGTCACGGTCTCAAATGTTCAGATTACGGGAAATACGATCACATCCAGGTATAAGCCACGGCCATCTGTTTTGTCGTACTTGCGCTGGTGTTGAATTTTCCAACACAGCGTGAATGGGCTGCGCATCAAGACCGATGCGACGGCCAGCGGCTCCACCGTCAGCGACGTCGTGTACTCCAACAACAAGGCCTCCGGGATAACGGAGTTCGGCGTGTTGATCGACCAGAGTTACCCATCGACTCTTGGTAAGTTTCTCCCCCCTCCCCCACTTTATAATTCTCACTTGCTCGCCTATCAGGCACACCCGGGACGGGAGTTGTCATAAATGTGAGCTCACGGCCATCCCGTCTGCGCCGACTTCCCTGACCTCAGCACTTGCAGACCGTGACGTTCTCCGGGACCAACACCATCGCGGTAGGCTCGTCCGCGAAACGCGTTGAAGTTAATTGCGGAAGTACGAGCAGCTGCGACGGGTAAGACAATGCTTTGCATGGGCCGTTCAGCATTGTAATTTACCGACATCGCAGGACGTGGAACTGGGCGGGGTTGACGGCCACTGGGGGTTCCGCCGGCGCAGTGAAAAATGCACCAGTGACTGGAGGGTCGTTCTAGTAATGAGGAGAACTTTATTAAGCAGTGTTTGCTTCGGACCTCTTTGTATGAACTTGATGTCCCTGTGTTCATAAACCTCGTCGAGTGAACCACTAAACGGGACTATATAGCTTAAAAGCTGGGCGGGAAGGCAGAACAAGTCGGGCACGCCCCGACTCGCTAAGAAGGCTTAATAACTGCAGCAGTGCACCGTGCCCCACGCCCCATTAATTTTCTCGGAATGAGAACCTCTGTAAATGAATTGACGTCTTGGTACGTCATAAAATGTTCGTCGGTCCCGGGGCTGTTCAGTCGAATACCCAGACACAGTGACGCGTGCCAAAGTGAAGACTCTATAAATTACCTTGCTTGTCAAGGTCTCTCCACCTTCATAATTGGCACACTTTTCGTCGCACCCGGTGATCCTGAATCTCCCGAGAGCCTAGACTTGGCCTGGATGTCAACTTTTATTCATATTTATGTCCCATTCCCCGACCTCAAAAATTGACTAAACAGAGTCTGACTCTCAACTTACACCTTACCCCAAATGCAGAGTCCAGCAGAGCAGATTCAAATTGCTTGATGTTCCAGATGACTATTTTGTGCCTCAAATCCATCCTCTCCGGAAGTCGAAGCCTCCAATCGGCGCAAGCAGGAGCTGGTGACGCCAAGATAAATAAATACCCGTGGAGTTTTCGAAAGAAGCTGGAGCTCGCACAATGAGCGCAAGCAGGAGCTGGCAACGCCCAAGAGAAATAGAGGCTTGGAGTCGCAATGGGCGCAAGCAGGATCGGGCGACGGCCCAGTGCACAAAATGCAGAAAACCATATTCGGGCCCTCGGTCTCATGAATTTGTGCAAGCAAGGTATATGCCGACGGAGTCGGCTCATCCTGGTCCTTGAATGATTTTTAGAAATGAAGCCAACGCTCTTGCAACGCTATAAAAAGATGCCTCAGGTTGAATTTCGGGCGCGGGGAGTCGAATCTCATCTCACTGCTGAATACATTGAAGCAGCCGTAATAACAGCAGCGGTACACCTTACACCACGCCTGATTACTTCCCTGGTTACGAACCTCTGTACGTGCACTCAATTTGAATCCTGCTTGAGAGGGTAGAATGTGCGAGGAAACTGACTTCTGGTTGTAGCCTAAAAAGACGTGAGCATCGAGGAATTCGGGCGCGGGGAGTCGAACCCCGTCTCACTGCTGAGTTACTAGCGGAAATGGCACATACACTGCAGTGCTGCACCGTACACCACGCCCGATTACCTCCCTAGTTATGAACCTCTGTACGTGCACTCAATTGGAATCCTGCTTCGGACGCCAGGAGGTGCAGACGAACGGACTAGTTGCAGCAAAAACGGGACAGTAACCACCACCATTCGGGCGCGGGGAGTCGAACCCCGGCTCGCTGCTGACTCATACCGATGGAATAATGAACGCAGCGGTGCACCGTACACCACGCCCGATTACTTCCCTGGTTACGAACCTCTGTACGTGCACTCAATTTGAATCCTGTTTCGGAGGGTAGAATGTACGAGTAGACTGACTTCTGGTTGCAGCATAAAAAGGAGATGTGCCAAATGCAATTCGGGCGTGGGGAGTCGAACCCCGGCTCGCTGCCAGATTATGATGCGAAGGCCGTAGTAACAACAGTAGCGCACCATACACCACGCCCGATTACTTCCCAAGTCATCAACTTCTCAAGGTGCGCACAATTTAAATCTTGGTTCGGCCGTCAAGAATGGATTCACTTCCGGCTGTCCTAGCGTAAAAAAAGAAGATGCGGAATAATTCGGGCGCGGGGAGTCGAACCCCGTCTCGCTACTGAGCTATTCGAGCCCAAGGCATAGTAACTGCAACAGTGCACCGTACACCACGCCCGATTACCTGCGAGAGTATCAACCTCGTTAGGTGCGCTGAATTTGAATCCCGTTGTCGGGCATAAAAAGAAAGGTCTACGAGGCAACAGAGCAATTCGGGCGCGGGGAGTCGAACCCCGGTTCACTGCTTAGTAACGAGACGACCCTCTATAAGCTGCAGCGGTGGACCGTACACCACACCCGATTATTTCCTGGGATGTGACCGTCTGTAAGTCAATTGAATTCAACCGCATTGTACGCCGTGAATCATGAACTTTTTGTATGGAAGGGCTGTTCACAAGACTGAAACAACCCGGCGGTATTTTGGCGGCGACTTACTTCTGTGCAATTGCATCGAGGATTTTGAGCGCGCACCGCGCGCGTGAGCCTCGCGCTCCGGTGCTTGCTCACGCCGTGAGGCAAACACCGACGCCAAATGATCGGAGCCGATCATGTCCAATCCGGAACCATCAAGACGCGGAATGCCGGCATTGCAATTTTGTCCGCTGCCACCCACTTCGACTGTTAAAAAAAAGTCGTGGAAGCTCTCCTCAAGGGGCTGGCACTGTTTGTGCTGAGCCACATTCCGCCTTGGGAGTCGCGTAGGTCTTATTTTGAATGAATGAGAGTCTTGGTTGAATTGGACATACGGGTACTTACCGTAAGCATCAGCGCCCACATGGGCGCAATCAAAATTGATTGTTGCGCACCGCCTCTGTAGAAATCGTCTGTCGCGGTAGTGACTGCTAAAAAGAACTTCCCCTTCTTCCCCACAGGCACCCACCATCCATTCCTCGCAAACCGTGCCTTCGCAGCGCACCCCTCGAGCCAGCGATATCCATCATGGTCGACCCAGTGCTCGCGTACACGGTGGTACAATCACAGCTATATACGGCCGCGGTGCGTCCCGCACATTAGCCGTCCCGCGCGCGCTCACCCGATATATCATCCAGGGCGCCCTCTTCTTCAACGGTCCGTCGCGTATCCTTGGCCTAGCCCCCGTCCCGGCATCTAACCGCACCCACGTCAGGGATCTGCCTCCTGCTCTTCGCCCTCGCGGTGTACTTCCTGCTGCAGACCAAGACCGCGTCGTCACACCTCTTCCTCGGCGTCTCCGTCGTCCTCGTAGCCTTTGCGCTCACGCACCTCATCATCGATGTCGTCCTCGCGAGCAGGATGTCCGAGCTCCTCGACGCCATGCTCGCGGACCCTGCGGCGGATTTGAGGGCCATGGAGACGCGGTGGGCGCGCCTGTATTCCGCGCGCCAGGCGCTCACCGTCACTAACAAGTGCGTTTTCTTCCTGCTCCCTCATTGAACGTCTACTAACTTGCATGGCCCTCCCAACAGCGCGTTCGCTGACGGCATCTTCGTGCGTTCCCCGCTCCGCACCCCACCGATAGCGAACTAACCGCCCCGCACTGCAGCTCTACCGCTGCTACGTCATTTGGGCGACCTCGCGCTTCCGCATCGCCGCCGTCGCTGTCCCCGCGTTCCTCGTACTTATCACCATGGGTGCGCACCGTCCCTCGCTATTATCTCGGGCAGCGGCAGTTAATGATTATCATTTCGTACGCAGCGATGGGCTACGCGGCGGTTGCCATCGTCTCCGTGTCGATGACCTTTCCCTATGCCCTGGCTCTGATTACGAACTGTGTGCTGTTCGGGCTCACCGGTACGTCTCCTCCCCTTTCCTCCCTTTGCCTCCCTTCTCCTCCTTTTTCATTTCATTTTTGCGGATGCTGATGCGAACACCTGATGCAGCGGGGCGCATCTGGCGCAAGGGCCGCGACGCGACGCTCCTCCTCGGCCCGCGCGCCGGCGCGCGGTACACCACCACCATGGCCATCATGTGCGTCTCCCCTCCTTCCCGTTTTTTTTTGTGTGGTTTGCTAATACGTGAAACGCCAAGCTGCGAATCAAGCCTCCTCTACGTGCTCACGATCCTGGTGTACTTCATCTCGTTCATCTCGATGGACTTCCGCGCCGCGCTGCCGAACTTTGCGTGGGGCGCGATGCCGCAGGTTTTTGTGCGTCCCTATACCCCTCCGTATACCTCCTCCCGCTGCGTCAAATACTCACCACGCTGCACGCGCAGAACATCGTCCCCTTGATGATAATGGTGCGCGTCGGCCTCGCGCGCGTCTTCGCCGAGCGGCAGGAGGCCGCGTCATCAAACATGTCAACCCCGCTGATCTTCAAGCCCGGCGCGAGCGAGTACTCGTACTCGGGCTCCGCGGCGCCGAGCCAGTCGACGAGGACACGGCAGAGTGAGACCACTTATGTGGGGTCGGCGAGCCGCACGAAAGAGTACGGGCGCACGAAGGAGTACGGGGCAAAAGAGGAGACGTACGCGGCGCGGCCGAGCGAGGACGCCGCGGGTGCGAGCGAGTACTCGTATGCGCCCACAGGGTGCGCGGACGCGGAGGGCGGGCGGGGGGTGTATGTCAAGGTCGAGGGATAATGCACACATATAGAGCAGGCGCGCGCGTGTATATATGTAATGGGTAGGCGATATGGACTGAAGGAGGTAACTAAGGCATCAAACTTGGAGGACGACACGGTGAGGGTGGATAAGCGCACCAATCTGGGTGGGCTGAAGATGGGGAGAATGAGCGCCTGTGTCAGGATATGAAACACACTGCCGACTCGTGAATGAATTTGTCAGCGGATCCGGCGAGACGTGTATGGAGCTCGAGGGTTTTTTGTTTTGTTGCTGCGGGACTGAATGAGGAGAATCGTACGCATTTGACGAGGGTGATGCTGAAGGTTGGGAGCACCAGCGGTGTATGGAACACGCCGACCTGATAAAAAGGAACATTTCGGGTTCGAGTCCCCGCTGATGCCTATGGTCTTGGAGTTTCATTTTTGCTACTGGATTAAATGACGGAATCGTACGCATTTGGCGGAGGCGAAGATGAAGGTTGGAAGCACTGGTGGTGTATGGAACACACGCCGACCTGATATAAAATATGCATGGACAGTTCCGACGGGGTGAGAGTCCCCGCTGGTGCGTATAGCTTTCAGAGGCCCTTTCTATGTATCGCACGTCCGAACGAACATCTTACCGTTGAAAAGTGAATATTGTGTGGGTGCTTGGCCCCGTTGGCGTCAATTGGAGTGCGTCCGCGGGAATGCCGATACCCGCTGCTCAAGCGCCTCTGACTACTCCTGCCACTCCGTTGTAAACTTCACGGCAGCAGGGCTCGTACCCTGGTCCGACGGCAGTGGTTTTACACTGAGTTAAATGATATCGGTAGGATTAAGATTCGATTATGGCCGAGGCCTTCATATCGTGCCTGCGAAATTCTCCGCGAGGCTGTAAGGCAGGGGCTGCGGCGCAGGTGGATCTAGAGGACTCACTTCAAACCAGCCAATCCTGGGTTCAATGCGACGAATCTGCGACGGCTGCGTGAGACAGCGAAAGGCCGGTTTAAATGAGACGCGCACCATATCGCTACCTCTCAACCGCGGAAAGTATGGGGCTCGCAGCATATATTCGTCGGCATCCATCTCAAGCTCGACGGCGCATATTTCAGGGTTGAGAACATCCGCCAGCGTGGAGTCCAGCTGGCCCAGAGCTCCGCGGCCTGCGAGCCGTTCGGTAATGACGTTGGACCTGAAGCACAGCACGATATTGCGGATGCGATTCGCGGGCGCGATGGTTGCGAGCGTGCCGACCACGGCGGGAACTGTGGAAGGATAAGGTACGAAAATTCGGAGGAATTTGAGTGTGGGGAGGGAAGCAAGATTAAATGGGTGAAGATCCTGGGTCCGATGTGAGCCAGGACATCGGAGATATGCGGAGGAAGCTTACTAGAGCCACGAAGTCGAACGCTTCTATGGTCTGTCGGGTACCAGCTAACGCCAACTACTCCCAACCAATTTGCGGTTGGCTAAAGATCGACAGCAATTTCAGCTGCGATAGATCGAAAGGGCGTGCGGCGTGCTCCAGCCAGGCAGCCAATTCCCCCGTTGTCCGTAACGAATCCAGGCGGATGAGAGTATCGGCGCGGGGATGATCCCATTCGGTCGGAACATAGTCCAGCGAGGAGCCGGATAATTCTACATGTCTGATGCTCGGCGAGCAGCGGTCCCACATCTTGAGAAATATCACAGGATCGGCGAAGATGGAAGTTACGCTGACATAGCGAAGTGCGGGTAGGCTGAGAAGCCGCTTGAACGCGCGCGCCATTGGGAGAAAAAGACGTGAGAGGTGGAAGATCGACACATGCGCCACCTGGGTGAATGGGAGGTTGCAGACGGCCGACAATGTCTCGATCGAGAGCGAGTCTGCATTAATGTCGATTCTCCGGACGTGTCGAATGAGATATGGAGAAGCGCGAAAGATCTCCTGCATCCGAGCCCACATGCGCTCGTGGTTTTTCAAGGGAGACAGTGTTTCGAAGAGACGGCGCTGAGCGGCGCCGGTCCAAGCACGGGAGACCAGAGCGCAAGCCAGCAAATCCGGCGATGACTCAGGGAGGAACTCCAGGCAGTGGTCGACTAGTTCAGGGAGACCTAGCGGATTGGAAGTGCCTTCCATGGTGGCTGTGAAAGAGAAGAATCGACGAGCGGGCGGTGCAATTCTGTTTGCCGCTGCTATTCTCGCCGAGATGCCGATAGACCCAGCGAGAAGCGTCTCGTAAATTTTACACTACGTGGGCGCACTTTTGACATTCCGCCGCCGATCTGATTCCCGATCTGGGAATTTTGCAGCGGCAACATTCGGCAGCATGACGGTTCGGCACGTCGGCGCTGCCAGGAAATGCGTAACCAGAGCAAACAATGCCCTGCGCGTGTTCCTCCTCCCCTCCACCCTCCCTCCTTCCGCCCTGCCCGCCGTGCTCCATCTTCCACCCAGCCACCCCGCCAATGCCCCCAAACATTAATAGCCCTGCTTTTCGATGCCCCAAGCCAGACTGCGGCCGTAGACTCAAGCTCAAGTACGCATCCAGCGGCGTCCATGCCAAATGCTACTACCTCGATGTGCGTGTATCCTACTCCTCCGTATCTGGGCCACTATTAATAACTCTTGCTTAGTGTCACAATGCTTCACACCCTGACTCCAAATCTATGTGGTATTTCTTTCCTCGGGGTGTAGCCCCAGATCGACGTCCTGCATCCTCTCCGCCAGCACCCCTCCCGTACACTGGACAGCAGTCGCTCCGCCCCACCTGCACTTTCAAAGGTTGCCTGAAGATGAAGATTGCGCGCATCTGCAGCAACCGAATGTGCAAAGCCCACTGTGAAACCACTGGTGGCTGTCTCCTCCACCCTGTCCCGCTTCCTTCTCAGACCCTGCCCCCACTAAGTGGCCCCTCGCTAAGCGCGTTTGAGGCATTGCGCCCGTTTGCCGATCCCTTTCCACGCTACGCACAAGCTGCCCGGCTCTCGGAACCACAGATCCCCTCTTCCTCGCCCTCTCCCACCCTATCTCAATTAGAATCCGACCGGCAGTATGCCCTTCTTCTGTCTTTTGATGATGAAGATGGGGCTGTTTCTCCATCTGCCCCATCGACATCCTCTCGCAACTCGACATCTCGTCTACCCCACATCCAAGATGATAATCAGTCCACTGTTCTATTTTTCTGGTCCACAGATGGCGCGCCGGTGTCTATTCAGCTTGTAGAAGACTGCCCGTCGTGGCCGCGGTTATGTCTCCGTGACATCGCCCATCTCTTGACGACTCCAGCGCACCCACATCTCGACGACTTCTACCAATGCTATTCATTCTCCTATCATGCGTGGATGCGCGTATCAAACAAATATCCCCATGCTCTTACCCACGACCAGCCCATCCTAGTCAGGCGTCTTGGGGTTATCGGGAGCGACGAGAACGATCAGCTGCGTCGGCTCGGCGTCAATCAAAGCTTCTTGACACCTCTACCTGTCCACTCCACCGCTGCTGCAGCCTCCACATCGACCAACCACAAGGGGAAAAGGCGCCATATCAGCGTCGACAGCTCTGACGATGAGGTCCTCGTCGTCAGCTACACCCGTGCCATCAAGAAAGAGGCCGTCACGCCGCCCAGAGAAGTCAAGCGCTCTCGTCTCGCTCTATCTATCTCTATCCCAGACTCCTCCTCGTTACCTTCCTTGTCATCTGCTGCAACCTCAGCACCCACCTCTGCCTCTCTCCCCTCCCCTCTCTCTCCCTCCTGGGATTTCCCGCTTTATCTCACTTTACCGAAAGAGCGAATGTAACCCGATCGTGATACAATTACTTTTTCTTTATTTTCCGCCTCCCTGTCGTTATTCCCCGTACTTAGATTTGTACCTTACATCCCCCGATACTGCCACTTTGTATCTGTAGCTAAATATGATTCAATCTACAAGATATCCGATGCTTTTCGTCTGAAGAAGAACTGTAAACGCGACGAGTAACGTAGTGTCACAGTGCGTGACTTCTTTCTTTCGCCGCCAACCTCGCGCCATCCACGACGTCCTCTGTGCTTGCCTGGTGCCCGCCTAGCGTCAATGTTGCATGGGCGATTCCGTCTGAACCCCGACATCCCATCTCTGCCTTCCCCTGCCCTCAATCCACCACCCACCAATCCACTCGCTGTCAGCCTCATCAACTTTCGAATCCATCCAGATCCAACACCTCCCAAGCCTCTTATTGGGTCCTTCGAATATGATATCACGTCGCTCAAGTTCCAAAGGCGTTGGGAGAGCTGGAACCAGTTTGAAACCTGGCGAGTCAATGAAGAGCAGCAACAGTGCATCGAACTGCGGCTTTCCAAGGTGTACCCGGGCACAACTGCCTTTGACCGCAAGTGCAGGTATGTATGCTCTAGAGGAGGGACTGGTGGTATCAAGAAGTATACAAAGCGGCATCCAGAATGGAACTACAAGCGCGTCGGCAAGCGGACAGACTGCCAGTGTGTTTTACTTGTCAAGCAATATCCTGGCATTCCAACGGTCCTCGGCAAGTATGAGAACCAGCACAACCATCCAACTGGCAATGCGAACCTCCCCTTCACTCAAATCCCGAAGGAAACGCGCGAATACATAGCTGGGATGTTGCGACTGAAAGTCGCGCCGGACCACATTGTGCGTCACCAATTCTGACTCCATACATGTCCACTGATGCTCCCTCTACAGCTCAACCTTGTCCACCGGGGTGCGTACGACGGAGATAATGCTTTCGATGCGGTTCTGGACGACACCACCGTTGCAGCAAGAACCGACTTCATCCAACTTCGTGACATCCGGCGCATTGAGAAGGATATAGAAGCAGAGACTATTCGGCTACATCCTGATGATGGCGAGTCAACGATTCGATGGGTCAAGATTCTACGTGCAAAAGGTCATCTACTGGGCTTCAAGTCAAAGACGGATCCCCCACCGGCTGGCTCTGATCTCGCTGCCGACCTCTTTCTGTTGATGGTCCAGACTGACTGGCAACGCGACATGTTCCGAAAATACGGAGAAAATCTTGTCTGCATTGATGCCACCCATAACGTAACAATGTACGAAAATTTGAATCTCACCACGCTTGTAGTGCGGGATAAATGGGGACATGGTAATTGATTCCGCTATAATCTCTTGGTCTGGATCTGAAAGTTTCATAGGGATACCAGTTGCATGGATGCTCGCTTCCAATGGAACCCAAGTAACAATAACATTCTTTCTACGAGTCCACCAACTTCGGTCGCCATTGATTATCCCTCGGTACATGATTGCCGACTTCGACTGGCCGGAAATCAATTCATGCAACGAGGTCTATCTAACGATCGTCCTGCTTTGTTGGTGGCACGTGCTGCACGCCTGGCAGCAGCACTTCCACATCCCACAGAACCCCGACCTCTGGGAGCTCCTTAAGCGGTGGATTAGAATGACAGATCTCGTGGAATTTCAAGCAACATGGTCAAGGATCCAAACTATCGCACCTCAAGGACTCGTCGAATATCTTGAGCGTTACTGGATGCCGGAGCGCGTCGTGCGAATGTGGTCGGCAGTCTACCGCACTGACCGTTCTATCTTTGAAGCATGCAACACCAACATGCTTATTGAGGCGTACGTGGCCTGCTTCACCTTTTTTGGCCGTTCTTAATTGATCATTCCGGGGGATAGCTGGCACCACGTGCTGAAAGGTAAATTCTTCCACGGCAAGCGCAATCGTCGCCTCGACCACCTCCTTCACACCCTACTGCATCAAGTTCTACCATACTATGCTCTGAAGCAACGCCGCCAGCAATTCGGATTTGAAGGACCGGACATTGAGGTCAAAAAGCGGCAAGATATCAAGGAGCGGAGTAAAGTCTACACCGAGGCCGACATCGAGCACGTCGAGGACGCCAAGTACCTTGTCCCATCGAAATCAGATCCGGCCAAGGTCTACGAAGTGGACATCGAGACATACACGTGCACCTGTCTTGACTATCCCCTCATCTCCTTCTGCAAACACATCTGCGCGGTGCAAGATCTCTTTGAAGAGCATGGCAATCCTCTGGATGGTGTTCGAGCAAGCCCCAAAGTCCCCGCACTCTCCTCCTTGCAGGCACATCAACCGATACCGGAGACATCTCCGATCTCCGCCAAGCCCCAACTTTTGACCGTTGTCGCCGAAAAGCTTGAACGCCTAGCGGCGCGTATTAGAAGACCACGCCAGAAGGAGTTTGCAACGCTTGCTGACCTCGATGAAGCTCTGGATGACGCCCTCCTCCAAACGGACAACGGCACCGTGCTCCCATCATCCCAATATGTCGAGCCGAACACATCGACCGACTGGAAACGCACACGAGGTCAGATGATGCCGGGCATCAAGACAAAGCGTCAGCCTGCTGGCGACCCTGCGTACGGTGGTAGAGCAGCGAGCGGAAGCAAAGCAAAGAGAGCCAAGCTTTCACAGTAAGTGCTGTTTCTTCGGCTCCGAGGTACATAGCTCAGCTGATACATGACTTGAAGACCGGCTGTCCCACGTCCAACGCTTCTGCCTGCTTCTCTGGCCCCTTCGCATCTTACTCCTGCAAACATTCCAGTGGCCACGCCTCCAACGATGCATCCTGTTCCGCCACATTACACATACTACCCGACTGCTATGAACACGAGTGCTAGTATCCCTAACCCTGCATATTATCCTTACTATTCTCCTAACTATCCTACATACTATTCTACTGGCCCTGTATAGCTTTGTATCAACTCACCGTCTCCTCCTCTTGACGTCGACTTGTAAAATTCATGCAGTGATGTACATTGCGCCGATCTGCCGAACCCGACCCCCTGGTATCGATGCCGATGTGCCGCGATCAATCTTCCGAATTTGGGCTTGACATTTGCGGCGGAATGTGAACATCTACGTGGGCGTGGGTGTGTGCAATAATTTCTAGTGCGTTTGATCGCACTCCGGTTGAACGGCGACTCGCCTCAATTTCACCTCAATCAAGTCGTATTCCAGTTTTAAATTCCTCCATCCCTACATCGACTCCGATTATTATGTAAGGGGTACTAGGTCGGGGTAGTGAAAAGTCATGGCCCGGCTCACCTCCTCTCGATTCCGTCATCGTGTTCATGCTTCTGTGCCCGCAAATCCGTGAGACTCTGCTGTACCTCTTCCCAGCGCGCCCGGTATTTTCCCTCCTCGCCCGCCTCGTCAAAATCAAACTCAACATCCGTTTGTGGGAAAATAGTGGACAGGAACACCACCACGCCATTGGGTTGTCGGATGGGAGACCAAGAAACAACTAGCGTTCGGAGGCTGTCCTGGGATGCACTCCCAGCGGGCGGTTCTGGCAAAACAATAGTCGCATCCACACTTATCTCCAGGTAGCAAAGATCGGAGCACTGCTGCGCGAATGCATAGAGCCCTTGGATGGTGACACGAGGCTTCAAGGCGGGATGTTCTGAGAGCGCAAGGAATTCGAGCCGAGGCCAGGCGCGAGCCAGATCGAATATGTCGGCGTCGTCGAGGTCGAATCCAAATGGTTGCTCGAGGGATACGGATACCATGTTAACGAAGCAGAAGAGAGCTCGCAAAATGGCACCGCTGATCCTGAATTGGTCCGGGAGAGCCCCTTCAGGCGACGACAAATCCCCTTCTATCAAAATCCTTTGAAGAGAATTGTGCGAACAATGTGCTGCCAAGGCAGAATAAAGTCGGCCGATCACATCGCTTGTAGCCGCATCATCAAGCGAGTCGGCGTTCAATTCCTTCAACGGAGCATTCGAGATGACTTTAATGAACGCGATGAGACGCTCAACGGTAGTGCGGCCGCAGTGAAGCTCTGTAAGGGACGAATACACGTGCTGCGGTGATGTGGCGGCGTCGATAGGAAGGGCGGTCGTCCAATGCACCTTCGGGTCTTCGACCTTTAGGACCTCCAGAGAAGTAAGGCCCCCGAGGTGCTTAAATGCGTCCGGATCGAGGTTGGGCACGATCAAGACCTCGATGCGAGATGAGCTACGAACAAAGTCCGAAACGACTCGAAGAGTCGCGGCGTCATAGCTATCGTCCACGGATATGTCTACGCATGTCAAGGAAGGACATTTCACCGCCAACGTCGGAACAATTTGGCAGAGTAGCCTAAATCCTGTGCCGAAGTCTAGACGGATTTCCTTGAGCTGGGGAGATATGAGGAAGTCGATGGACGTGGCAGACTGTGATGGATAGGTCTCGGGGGTGACGGTCAACACCAGTTCTCGGAGATTAGGAAACATTTGGTGTCCTAGACGGCTCAAAGAGATTGACTCGAAAGCCTCGGTCGAAACCATCCACACGTCACCCGAAGCCGACAGGGCCAGCCGCTTGACACGGCGGGAGTAGAATAGAGGACGCTTCCAGTCCTCAGAGGATACCGGACGGCGAAGACGCTACAGAGGACAGTGTCTCCTCTCAGCGACGCCCATGGCAGGCGAATCAACAGACTCACGACGTTGAGCAGCCGGTACCTTGGATCCTTCGCATATTCATATTGGAGCAAATCATGGGGGAAGAGGGCCAGAAAGTTGAGAGCTGTAGTCTGGCGACTCCAGAGGAGATCGAGTGTCGGTTCAAGGAATGTTGTGCACGTCCTAGCGAAAGCTGCGAGCGCCCGAAGGTCAGGCCTCTCTCCCACCATGCTATCAGGAGGCAACTTGATTTCTTCAACTATGAGGCGCACGATCTCAGGGATCATGAGACCTCGATGCATTACTGCCAGCTGGGGTGCGGCGGCGTTGGGAACCAGTGGTGGCAAAAGTGGTGCAAAACGAGGTGAGAAACAACAGACATCAACACTGATACACTGCATTTGGCGGCAATCAACTCCGGGAACCTTGCCGGAACCGGCAGAAGCCGTCGACGAGAGAATCAGAACGTCGGTACACCGAGTGCACGTTCACACTGATAGTTACTCGTGCGAAATCAATTCAAGTCAGGATATCGGTCTTCTCAGCCTCTCGTCTTTTCAAGACGTTCTGAAGCCCGATATATTAAAGGAGAGTATGTTCGCAACACATATAACTTTGCTGCTTATCTATGTTTCTCTGGCTCCGTTGGGAAGCTTGGCTGGGTCAAAAACGAGGTAAGTTGTGAGACAGGCAGCCCTCGCAAACCTCGGATGTCTCAGCCGAAAATCTCACAACAGTGCGTGTTGAAATCAATGTTGTCCTGGTCGTAGAGATTCTATCTACGTTGCGAGGGAGGTGCGAATGGGTGGGAAACCGAAAGTATTACTAGCGACTGAGTGCGCGGCAGAGAGGGACGAAAAAGACAGTCCCGCTTCTGGCACTCGATCAATGGCTCAACTGTAGCTAATTATTCGCGCTTCCTTCCTCATTAGGGTCAATAAATCCGTCACCGTGCGGATGTTTCTGGGCAAACAAGGTCTGCCTGACCTCTATCCATCGCTCCCCATATTACCAGCCCTCGCTGGCGGGATCCTCGTTGTAAAAGTCAGAATCGACATCTGCCTGTGGGAAAATAGTGGACAGGAACACCACCACGCCATTGGGTTGTCGGATGGGAGACCGAGAAACAGTTAGCGTTCGGAGGCTGTCCTGGGATACACTCCCAGCGGGCGGTTCTGGAACAACAACAGTCGCATCGACAGTTATTTCCAGGTAGCGAAGATTGGGGCACTGCTGCGCGAATGCATACAGCCCCTGGACGGTGATACGAGGCTTCCAGTCGGAACAGCCTTTGAGCGCAAGGAATTCGAGCTGACGCCAGGCGTGCGCCAGATCGAATATGTCGGCGTCGTCTAGGTCGAATCCAAATGGTTGATCGAGGGAGACGGATACCACGTTCACAAAGCAGAACAGGGTTCGCAAAGTGGCACCGCCGATCCTGTATTGGTCCGGGACATCCCCTTCAGACGACGCCCGTCCATCAATTGAGATCCGTTGAAGCGAGTTATTCGAGCAGTGGGCTACGAGGGCGGAGTAAAGTCGGCCGATCGCATCGCTCGTAGCTGTGTCAAAAAGGGAGGTCTCGAATTTCTCTAACGGAGCATTCGACACGACTTCAATGAACGCGATGACACGGTCAACGGTAGTGTGGCCGAAGTGAAGAGCTGTGAGAGATGAATACATGGGGTGGAGTGACGTGACGGCGTCGATAGGAAGGGGCGTCCGGGGCACCTTTGGGTTTGTGAGTTTCAGAGCCGTTAGAGCTGAAAGGCGCCCGAGGTGCTCAAATGTGCTCTGATCGAGATTGGTCACCGTCAAGTCCTGGATGCGCGCCAAGCTGCGGACGAAGTTCGACACGATTCGAAGGGTCGAGGTGTCATAATCATCGTCCATGGAGATATTGACCTCAGTCAATGAAGGGATTTTCGCTGCCAGTGTCGGGACCAATTCGGACAATAGCCCAAACCCGTCGCCGAAGTGAAGCTCGATTTTCGTGATACGGGGAGATATGAGGAAGCTGATGGACGTGGCAGACTGTGAGGCGTAGCCCGACCGAGTCGGGCTGAGGTTTAGAACAAGAGCTTCAAGATTCGGGAACATGTAATCTCCCGGACAGCGGAGGCAGAGTGCCGCAAATGGACTTCTCGCGACCGGCCATATGCCACCGTTTAAACGCAACGACTTGATACGCCAGGAGTAGACTAGGGGACGTTCCCAGTCTGTGGGGCGTATGGCGCGAAGAAGACGCTAGAGGACGTATCATTCAGCTGTGCTCATGACGCTCTGTCATCGCATACTCACGAGGGACCTTCTATCCGGCACGGTTTCAATCAAATCGTGTGGGAAAGTTTCGAGAAAGTGGACAAGTGTATCCTGGTGGCTCCAGAGGAGATCAAGTGCCGGTCCAAGGAACGTTGTACAAGTCCTAGCGAGAACCGCGAGCGCCCGACGATCGGGGCCACCTCCTACGTAGGGAGACAGCCTGATTTCCGTTAAGATGAGGCGCACGAGCTCGGGGATCGTGAATCCTCGATGCATTTCTGGCAGGTTGGGTGTGGCGGCGTTGTGGGCGGGCGCACAGCTGGATATTTGGGTCCTGCGATGAGGTGAGAGACAAGAAGAGATAGCAACACCGTTCGGCGTTGGTGCACCGCATATGGCGGCCATCAAATCCAGACGCCGCGAGGCAACCGGTCTAGAGGTCGGTATACCAGGTACAGCGGATACGTGCATACTAATTGAAAGCGGAATTTCTTTTATGCTTCCTCTCATTCCGTGCTAAGTATCCGAGACTCCGAGTACCACATGTACGGATTTTTTTTTCGAACCACAAAACAGAACATTGCGAGTGGTCGCCAGAAGCATGACCAGGACCAGGGCAATATACCCCAGGGGTGCCGAAAAAAACTGTGGACCTCAGATAGATATGGAGTGTTCTGCGAGCTTCGCGTGCTTCCGAAAACTTTGAGAAACCCGTCATCCGCAAGTTGAATTCCCCGCTCCGCTGCGACAGATTTCAGCAAAAATAAAACAAAACATGTGCTGACTACAAATTCGGAGTGACACCGCTAGTACGGTTACAACCCGTGGACTGCTGATCCCACCCGAACGATTCCAGCGACCGCAGTGAGATGGTGTCCTTCCTAGCGCGTGAGATACGGAGGGGAGGCAAAAGGCGGGGGGACTCACAGAGATAGAAAATGGAGGGGAGAAGGCAGGCTGTGGCCCTTCTATAGAGGTGCGGACTCTGGATGCAGGCTCGGGTCAGGCGTTCTCGGTTCGCAAGCACCGGCATTGGGGTCATCACCGCACGGCTCGAGCGACCGGATTGGACTGGCAGAGTGCTGCCCAACGTGTGAGATACGAAGGGGACGTGCAAGCTAAACTGATTCTCACGGATGCTCCAGACGGAGGGGTGAAGGTCAGGTCTAGCTCGTCGACAAGGGTGATCGAGGAGGTAGGATCCGAGTCGTAGACTTCATGTTCAGACTCCTCAACGGCCTTCAGGATAAGGCGCGCAGTCAACGCTGCGGTCATTCTGACGCCAAATTAAATGCGGAGTCAAAGGGACGAAGGCCCCGTACGAGTCAATGAACGGGGCAATGTAGTTCCGCGCGTGCTCTCGGGCCTAAGTGGGTGAACTCATGCAGTGCGTGTTATGACGGGAACATTACCGACGGGATCTATAAACCAATCTGAAGATGAGGGCAGTGGTATCTCGCGGACAACATAACACACTAACCTGCGCAAAGACCGCTTCCATTGCCATGATGGTAAATATCATACTGATCACGGTGGCTTCAGTAGATGCTCATAATACGGTAATTAGATGGTAGTCGCGTACGTGAGATCCTGGATTTCTGAAAACAAATATTTTTACACTGAGCGGTGCAATGAGCTGGTTTCACTCACCTTCCCGCTGCAACTTGGCTGCGAGGGAGTACGGTCCGATCTGTTTCTTCAAGCGCGTGAACTCGAAGAGAAGGGCAGTGGTCCCGAGGGCATCGAATACGGCGCGGAAACACGGGAGGAGAGTCACTATTCCGCATTCGCATCAAGCGTTTTTGCATGAATTAATTATGATTTCACCGATTCTGTCAACACGAGTCAATCTCTGAGAATATCCATGACGGAAATTCGCCGCACCGAGAGGAAGGAGATGGGTTTATATTTCTGCATTGTGGGAATAGAGATGGGTTTGGTGCAGCTATATTGATCAGAGGTGCCGCAAAGCCGAAAAGTGCCAAAGGAAGAGTCGTGATCCACCTCTTGGTTACAAGAATCTTGACTTTGCGGCTGATGAAGGCTGGTTGTTCCGGTCAATTGAGTCAGTATTCAGTCGATTTCATTACATACCGACATACGAGACTTGAAAAACCGTGTCGATGCTCAGGGAGACGTTGTCATAGACCGTGCAGCTAGTTTAATTAAATGATTATCTGTTCAAGAGTGTGGCGGGATGATGGGGAAGAACCTCTGGAACAGCTCAATCGGGCACGGGCAACAGAGTGAAGAGTGCGGCACGTACTCGTGGAGTAAACTGGGAACAGGCAATGCCGACGATGACGAGAATTTGATACAATAGCGAAGTGTACCGAAGGGGAATGAAAGCGATGAGCGCTCGGCGGGGACGAGGTGAGAAGAGCAGAGTCTCGGTTGACAGAGCTAGGCTCCAGTCATAAATGTAGATGACTGTGGATCCTCTGTGAGATTGCGGCGGACAGGATTCAGGGTAACACATTTCTTACCTGCCCCGGCGATGAGTGCGCGATTTGCCCAAATGATGGTGGAAGCACTGGGACGGAAGTGAATATCTTTGCAGCTCAAAAGCAGCCGACGCTGAAGCTTACTCGAGCGTGTACATGGCGGCTTGAGGCATTGAGGACTTGGAGGTGGCGAGCGAATGCTGCGCAAGAGCTGTCGCACAGCCCTCAGCGCTGTTCAGGATTCGGCGTGAGAAAAACGGGAGAAGTAAACACTGACAGGGTCTACCCAAAAAGAACCTTCTCTGCACAGGTCGGTCGGCATGCCACGCGATGTACGATTTTTGCACCGCGTGTAGGAATCGAACCATTATCATTGATGCCTCGCGAGCGGGTTGCTGGCTGCGGAACATGCTCACCGTAAACAATGTGACTTAGGATCGCGTTCACTCGTCAGGAAGCGATCCAACACAATAGCGTTATAAAAATTGAATCATTGCGGACCCAACGCTGCGGGGCGGTCTTTTTCTTCATCAATATCCGGATTCCCCCAAGCCCGTCTCAGCCCGGTAACTATTGATGTGAAGTCGAGTCCTGCCTGATCGAAAAGATATAAGATCCTCCAGATGAATGTTGGGTATTCAGGATTGGCTGAGGTGGTCCGGCGGGAATGGCGAAACAAAGAAAGTGAATGCTGAAACAGTATGCCTCGGCGGGGACGAGGTCGTCATTAAATCCGAAAGCGACAAGAATTTAACGTGTGCTTCTTACACCACCAATGCGCAGAAAGGGGTATAAATGGGGCGTAAAGTTTCACCTGTATCGGGCTGGCCAATGCCGAGATTCTGTGGGGGCCTTGATGAGAGATATAGATGAGCGGTGGAGTTCGACACGGGAATTCAGATGATTCGGTCCGGGAGTATGTGACGACTTGAAAGAGATTCCATTCGTGTGTAGCGAGGGAAAAAGAGGCTGAAGAAAATATCACAGCAAGGATAAGGCATCGGCGGGGACTCGAACCCCGAGCTCGTCATGGGTCGTCTGAGGAGTCCGCAATTTCAGACTTTAGACGTGTGTTCCTTACTAATACACCACCGATGCGCAGATAAGCCTATGAACGGGCGATGAAGTGTGTGTCTTCGGGTGTTGGTCAGAGTCTCGAGTCCGAGTGAGAGAGGGCCAATTTGAGCGACAAGTCGAGATAGTACCCGGAAGTACGTAGATGGAAGCGTCCGGCAGAGTGAGAGTTACTCGGTTGGAGTCATGCATGGGCGTCCAATGAGCGTCCCGAGCGAGCTGCGAGAGACCAATTTGAGAGCGGTAGCTTCCAAGCATTGAAGGACCCCATTCCACCCTCTTGATGCCCGCTCTTGCCATTGTCCTCGTCCTCCCGCCGCTGCCCCAGGGTCATCGTTATAGGTCCCCCCGGTGTCGGCAAGACTAGTCTCAGGGGCCAGATGTGTGGCCAAGTGACCCTATGTGTGTACTTGACCTCGATTGCTCCCTAGTACATCTCCGCGCGCTTCTCGACGTCCTACCGCGCGACCATCGGCGCCGAATTCATCACCAAGACCCTCCCCCACCTCCCCGGGCGAGGAGCCCGTGGTACTGCAGATCTGGAACACCGCGGGCCAGGAGCGCTTCGAGCGAGGCCGCCTCCGCGTTCTTCCGTGGCGCGGACGCCGCCGTGTACGACTTGACGAGCCCCGAGACGCTGTGGGTGCTGGAGGGGTAGTGGGCGGGGTTCCGTGCGAAGGCGCCTGTGAGCGATGTAAGTGGGTTTTGTGTGTGTGGTGGGGAATAAGCTGGATTTGGTGGAGGGAGGAGGAAGGGGAAGGGAAGGCGTGGTATCAGCGGGGCAGGGGGCGCGGAGACGGCCGCCACCGTTGTCGGGCGTGCGGCCCCCGCCTTTGACGCTCGCCGCCGAGCGGAACGAGGACGACGACGCCGACGACGTTGGGGTTTCTCGCTAGCTGGGTAACCGTGCACCTCGGTGAGTCGGTGCGGATCCAGAACCAGAACCATGCTATTACCTACTCACTTTGAGCTCTACAGCGTTCAGCCTCGCTCGCGCGTCGCACCCGGCTAATTTTAATGGTACATATGTTTGTTTCCGAGTCGCTGACTTGGTCGTTAGACAGATGGCATATTTAAGTTGCGATTTTGGCGGCTCCGACCTCAACTTGGATAAGACTCGAGATGATAATGGTATAGGTTCGCCGCGTGGTTTGTTCTGCCCTCCAGGTGATCGATGTACTGTGTACTGTAGTTGTGGAATATAATTTGCGTGTATAGACTCTGCGAGCCACGCCCACACCCAATAGCTGTGAACACAATGCGCACCATGCCGCCGAGCGCCAAAAAGCGAAAGAAAAAGACAAAGCCGCAAATATATGCACCGGCGCGGAGTCCCGTGCTCGCCATGTCCATTTGCCCAGTTCATTATGGGTGTGGCGCGTGGACCCTCCACCACGGTGCTCGTGCTCGTTAAAACTGGATCCCGGGGGCATTGACGCAGTTTTACTCCTGCTGTGCCGATGCCAAAAAGAATGAAGAAGGCTATGGACGCACCGGCGGGGAGTCGAACCCCGGCTCGCTACGGGAAATGCCACCTTTCATATGGGTACGGCGCGTGGACCCTCCACCACGGTGCTGTCATCCGTCTATGGTGAACTCTTATTGATTTCAACGGATAGTGCGATGATGACTCCTACTGCTCCCAAACATAGATCTCGAAGCAACCCGGTGGAGGGAAACTGTAGCATATCGTGAGTGAATATCGGAGCTTTGATCTGAATCTTACAGTTATTTAGCCACGGAAGAAAGGGAGGGAGATTTGCACGACCATTCCTTTCCCTCAATCTCCCGGACGTAGAATTCTGCAAGGGCATGTCGGCTCAGGAAGACACCCGTCTTCCCGTCGCCAACGTACCCTGCAACCGCATTTTGGTTGGGCTTTGAATTCAGGGCCGGGACGCGTACCAGCTGCAAGATTCGTCAACTCAGTGCAAGAGTACAGGTAGAATACGACTCACTGTCCAGTCAATGTCGTGTTTAGTGCACTCCTCGGCTACGAGCTTCGAGTACGTGACAATGTCATTGTACGCGTTGCGCTGGATGGCCCAGACGATGAACACCAGGATACTGACGATCAGACTGGACTTGTCTCGTTTATCTTCCGCCGAAAAAGTGGACAGCATGATGAGACGCTTGCATCCCTGAGCAGCCATCACGGAAATAATCGTCCTGGACGCCGCCGTGAGGGGAAGCGTACTAGGGTGTCCCGCGGCCGGCCCGACAGTGGATAGGACAGCATCGATTGTACGTCCGTCGGCCTCGAAGGCAGAGGTAAGTGCCGCTTCGTCAGTCAATTCGCCCTTGAGGACTGTAATAGCAGAGTTCGTGGCAATTTCCACAGGGAGCTTCGACGGATTACGCGCAATAGACGACCGCCGTGCCCGTAGGGTAGACCCTAAAGTATTCTTTGACTAGCAGAATGCCTGAGGGTCCTGTGGCTCCGAGGATAATAACGCGCATGCTGATCGAGGTCACGACGGGAGGCTATGCCGTATTGCTTGGACTGAGCTGCTGTTATAAGGCCGCTGGTTGTTGATGAATCATGCGGGCCGCAGACGTGATCGCGATGACGAGAAATCGGTGGCAGTGCGGGTCTTTGCTTGGCCGCCTTGGCGCGCTCATTTACCCAACCGAATATGTGCGCTCAGAGCACTCCTACCCAACGGGTTCCATCTGGGACTCTTTTGGCCGAGCTGAGGAAACTCATAACGTGGGATTGGGCCTCTCCAAGGTGGGAGCTGAACCTTTAGAAAGGTTACAACGATTGTGCTCACTGAAGTAAATTCATGCATCTGAATTTTCTGATACTTTTGTTGCTGCACACTAGCTTCTACTTTCCAACTTTCAATGTGACGAGCCCCCTAGTAATTCCCGCTCCATGGGGAACAGAAGGCTCGAATCCAACGCGGCATTCACGGGAAGTCGACGTGGAGTTGACGCGCAATCATTCGTGAGGCATTAATGCTTCCTGCATCAAGGGTGAGCCGATGACATTTATGGCTCACTGTTTCGCACCAGACGCTGTTAAGTTGGTTCAGGTTATTCTCGAGCCGAAAATATGCACGGATACACGAAACCGCCACGTACCCATTTTTGATATTTGATCTCCCTGGTTTTTTGCACACCCAAAGCCTTCCCTCTTACACACACTCTGAACTAATCAGCATCCGCATATCCCTGGCACCGCATTCAAAACAGGCCACCATTTGCCTGCAACGGCATAATTTCCGTCTTGCCGAACAGTTGTGATGCTGGCAACTTTATCCAGGATTTTCCCGGATTTCCTGATGTGATCCCAGACGTTGCAAGCCCGAAAACAGTCTTTGCCCGTCGGTTCTGGACTTCTCGTTATACTAGCCCTCAATGGGACACATATACCTCCCTCCTCCCGAGGGATTTCATGTTGCCCTGCATTATTGGTGCCCGGGCGTGGGTACCTCTGACACGAACCTGTTTTTGGCTATATTTCCACCATTTCCCTCAGATCTTCACGTAGGTTCCGCATCAGCTTCTACAAACACCACCAATGTGTAGCCTGGTTTCCTAGCCTCCTTGCAGTATATATCTTCCTCCACTTGCACTCATTTTTCCCTTCACAATTAATGTTTTCCACCGACCGTTACCCAGCCGGCGGTCGCGCGACTCGCGCCGCTCCGAATTGATCGCGCCGCCATCGATTCGTGGCCGGCGCAGCCGGCACGATGCTCCGATGCTAATTTCGGCCACCTCAGGCACCCGCCCTCCACCCCCAACTTGATTCACCGGTAGTCTCTCGTAGACAGACGCTTCAACACGAAGCTCGTGCCTCGCTTGTTGAAATTCACCGGTGGCCCCTGTCCCACAAACGAAAGACAAGGGCAACCGTTCTCCCAGCCCCATGCACCACCGGGGAGTCAAACCCCGCCTCGCCATTATGCCTTCCGAGTCTCTACTATAAGGCTGGCGCGTGTCCCCTCCACCACGGTGCAAATGCTCGCTAAAAGCGGGTCCCGAGGATATTAACTTGGTTTACCCGATGCGAAAAAGGATGAAGAAAGCGATGGATGCACCGGCAGGGAGTCGAACCCCGGGCTCGCCATTGGCCGTCAATGCTGCATTCAGCGCGTGGACCCTCGACCACGATACTTTCGGCGCTCTATGGAACGCCTGAGTTTATTCAATAATTCTCTGGGCTTCAACCCGAGCGGAGTATCAGTAGAAAGCGTTTCAAGACCCTATGCACCGCCGGGGAGTCGAACCCCGTCCTCGCCACGAGGAGGGTATATTATCGCGACACCCACGGTGCTCATACTCTACAACAAGGAATCTCGCCGATGTCACCGCATTTTCATTGGGGCAGAAAGGGAGATTAGCGTGGCCAAATCAAAACTTTCTGCCGAGTGAACCGAGGGGAATCCTACTTAGAGAGCATGCCATCCGCGTTGAAGATCGAGATTTTAGCGCGAACTGGAGAAGTGAAGTGCAGGGATGATGCCCCATGGATCTTCAGCTCGTTGCAAAAAATCCAAATACACCACCCGGTCAACGGGCAGCGGACAAAAGGCAGATGCAGCTCGCCAAAAAAGAAGGGAGTTATTCGATGTCAGATTTCACGGAAAATTGCGATGAAAAAATCCCCGAAATATCACGTTATCAGTGCGAGCCAATCCAAATCCAAAACTTTCTTTCTAGCAAAATCGAGCAACTTTTGAAAAATTGAATCGGAGTTTCAGTCTGGACAATAGATTGACGTTCAAAAGCTATCCTAGCACGGCCATATTGTTCCATTTGGCCCAAAAGTCGGGAATCGGCTTCGGACTTGCTTGGCCATTCCACCTTACGATTCAGGAGGGAACAAAAAATTCAAGGACATTCCCGTCGATGGTCTATGGCGGTGGAAGTGCCCTTTAATCATGGACATACTTTTTTTTGCATTCCAAGTATTCTTTGGGCATCGGACGATACTTTGAGCCTGTGAAGAGAACGGTGGCTCAATCACTGTGGAAACCTAAAAATTTCAGGGGCAGGACAGGTCTGGATTTGAACACTGGTGGGGTGTCTTGGGGAATCCCGGAGGAGGAGGAGGAGGAGGAGGAGGAGGAGGAGTGTATTACTGTGGAGGTCCCTATAAGGAACAAGCAGGTACTGTACCTACGTAAATCGCGTCCGGAATGGAAGTGCTCGGACGTCGGGATCGATGGCAAATCTTGAGTCCGAACACATTCCGATCACCTCATCTTTCCGGACCCGGACAGGCCATCAAACTCCGGGAAGACCGGCTGCCCTCTTGTCTGTCCAGACCTGGACAAACCCACTTCTCTAGAGCTCGAGACCGCCGGGAATCAGTCAAACTTAGTGCTGTCCGGCCCCAGACATTTTTAGCTTTCCGCAGTGAATATGCTCGCAGGATGTGATTCAAATCTGGATGGACCAAATACAGACTTACGTGTTCAATGGAGATCAAATTAGGGCGACGAACTCGCCAAGGCGGCTAAAGTGTTACTTACGTCTTTATGGTGCCTGATCATCCACCTCCGGGATCCTGCGTCCCTGCTTGGTCCCTGCTTCAAAATTCAAAATCTACCTGCTTCGAGGTATGAATATCCATCCCGATCAATCCAGTTCCGGACATCGACGAGCTGTCCACCAAACCGTTTAATTTCGCCTTTGTCAGGGCTATTTCCTGGTTCTCTTTCCTAACCTGCGCCATTACATGCTGAGTTTGGACTTGAAGTAGCGGAGGCGGCACCTACGATCTTGTTCGACGTTCTCTTACGTACGTACGTACTTCCATACCCCTGACCCCAGGAATTCCCGGGCCAATGGAGCGTGGGAGAGGGGGTGGCGCCCAGGGCAAATACCGTAAAGGTCCCTGGTTACCGACGATAGCCTACTGTAGTGGCATTGAGTATGAGCTGCACGGTGCGCACGGCAGACGGGGTGTGTGCGGCGAGGAGCGGGAGAATGAGGAAGCAGTGATGTACGGGACGGCTGAGGAGGATATTCGAAGGTTAGCGAGCGCTTAGAAACAACCACTCGATTAGTAGATGGATCTGGTAGAAATAAATAAGGACCAAACGCGGAGTTCGTGGGATGAAAATTAATCTTAGCCCGGTAGTGATATATGACACATTGTGCTGAACGTGCCAGGTTACTTCAACTCAGCCCGCCTTGCATTCTGGTGGATTGAGATTTTCTTGTTTTGCTTTCCGGTAGAATTCCTTATTATGGTGTGTTGTGAGAATCTGGCTACGAGCACACTCAGAGCGACTTGGCGCAGGGCTGAAGCTGTCATCATGCCTGTGTCATCGCATTCGCCTTACAACATCTGTGCTTCTGCTTCGACCCAATTCGCTACTGAAAATTCGGCAAATCCCGCCGCCATGTGGTACCCAAGAGGTTGGCACTAATTAAAAATATTAATAGTGTGGCGATGTTTCAAACGACGCCCCACGTCCCTCATGGTATATAATAGGGTCTGTCCCTCTCTTTCCTAACTGCCATGTCAAACACCGAATTGCATGTCCCGAACGCGCTCGACGCACACCTCCAGTAGGCCCCGGGAATCCGCTGGGTCGCGAAAGCGCGTATCTCACCTTCTCTTGTAGGGATGTCGTCCTGACATTCGGCATTACGGGTATCGTGCTCACAGCATCCTTGCTGCTTGCGATCGCGTACGCTGCCTGGAACCCCGTCTCGCGGCATCATTTTAGCCGCGTCAGTTTCCGACTACTTGTCTGCGCGTTGATATCAAAGTGAGAAATTCTTGGTGCTCCTGTTTACATATCTCACCGTTGCTAGCCTCATTTTCGCCGCGACTTCCATCCCGGTCTTCTCCCGCCCCAGTGCAGGATGCAGCTTTATGGCGTTCTTCGGGTTGGTGCGTACACGGGGCACTTCTCCACCCCACCAGCCGTTGACACTGTCTATAGAGCATCCTCATGTTTTCAGCATGCATGTTCTTCTGCATCGCACTCAATCTGCAGTTCGTATTGACATTGTCTTTCCCCTGGCTTAATAATCCTGAATGCACACACACAGACTTGTGCTGGTGCACCACGTCAACGGCAACTTAATGGAAAGGTTCTACTACATTGGCTCGGTTATGGTCGTTGCTATTCTAAATGTTACGCCATACGCCGCCGGTCAGTTCGGGTACTACAACGGCACCTGCTGGTTCAGTAACCCGCGCCCCGATGTGCAGTTCCGTTGGCTCTTCTGGTCGCAGTCCGTCTGGATCCTGCTCATGTCCACAGGCGAGGTCGTGTCGTTTTTCATGATCGTGGGGTACATGTATCGGGCGAGTCGTATTTTGTTTGTGATATGGGTGTTTTTCGGCTAACAGATGCGCAGATGCACACCCCAAAGTTGTTTCCAAGTTACTCGACGTCGTCGTTCGGCCCGTTTCCGAAGCCGGCGATCGTGATGTATCGGACTATCATTCTTCGAATTGGTTTGCGTTAAGTCTTTAGAACGTATAGCTATTCAATACAGCGTCAGGTCTCTACCCCCTCCTCTCGTGCTGTCTGAACTTCACCGGCTCCATCCTGGACATCTGGCTATCTAAGAACCCCGTTCCCACCGAACTGGTATGCGCACTTTTCTCATCCGAGAGCAGCTCAGCTTAACCTCCCTGTGTGCAGCAATGGCGACTCTCGTTCGTTGGTGCGTTTATTTATCCACCCCTCTCGTATACCCGACACAATCCCCTCACCCAGATCTCTGCGTATTTTCCCTGCGCCCCATCCTATACACCCTCCTCGCAGCAGCGGATCCGGTACACCATCCCCAATATCCCCTGCTCCTTAAGCTGACCACGCACCGTCTCACCAGGGCTTCCTCAGCGCCATTCGTGCACTCCGCAATCACAGCAAAACCACACACTCCACCGACTCTACCTCCCGTATTAATTGCACGAGTTCGCACAGGATGAAGCGGTTCTCGAAGAACAGCAGCGCGCTCGTGCACGTACAGCTGGAGCACGCGACACACTCGACAACGTGGAGGCCGGGGGATGACAAGTCGCGTGTGGAGCCGAGTGTGATGAGTCACGGTGACGCCAAGGCGGCAAGGGGGAAGCCGTTATTCGTGGAACAGGAGCCAGAGCAGAGTGGATTAAGTGAGGCGGAGCAGGAGGTAGAGGAGGAGCTGGCTGCGGAAACGCAGATGTGCTCAAGGGCAGAGGATATTGTGCGGCAGATATGATCAGTGGTTGTAAGCTAGAACCCTGTATATAATTCCCAGCGATTTAAAAACACGTATTGAATACTGTATTAAAAACAGGCTGTTTATAAACCACTCATCAAAATTTCTCTTGGACTGGCTTGGACAGAGATTTTTTGGACAGTCCTTGTGCTCTAAAAGCCATATCCGTGATGATTCGGGGAGTCGGGGACCTACTTTTGTTCAAAACTACGCGAATTGACCAAGAATTGACTTCGAGAAGACGCAACTACGCATAAGTTTCCAGAGGAGCCCTCGAGACTCGAAATTTTCTTTGATCATCGGGCATTTATACGCTGTTCCGGGCCCCCATCAGTGTTTATTAACAGGTCATTTCACCCGAACCATTTAAAAACAGGTTTATAAACAGCTGTTTATACAGGGCCCTATTGTGAGCCCACTATGTAGTACGAAAACGGTCAGTCCCTATTGTATACTATATGCCTGTGTGACTCTTTGAATGCCGAATATACACTGTGTTCCGCTGTGCCCTAGGCTTAGTCTGCCCAGCTCATGCCGCCTGTGCCTAAGTCAGCGTCGCCGGCTACACAGGCCCAGCCTAGCCAGCTACACGCAATTTATTTCGAAGTCATGCAGACTCTGCCTAGCTAGGTAGACTCAGTCAGCGTAGACGGCCGTAGCTGAGTGCAGACAGCTAGCCTGAGATCCACAGAGCTAGAACCACTGAGTCTAGGTTTGAATATGGTGTGTGCTGGAAACACAAATGGATAAAGGGTCGGATATAATCACATCTGCCTATCTCTGCGTAGGTGACTAGAAACACATAGACTCAGCTCCAGAGACCTACGGACGGCTAAGCAGACCTAGCCAGACTCGTGCTCAACTACCGAGACTCTGTCTAGTTCAACTAGACTCAGTTCTCTGCGTAGCTATTTGTAGACTGTCTACCTAGCCTCAGATTAAGTCTAGGGGGGAGCGGAACGCAGTGATAAATATCAAGGCCCTCCGGGGCATCCCTGGTACCTCCCTGTGCACCCAGACCTGATGCCAAATTCAATGCCCAGAGGCCCAGGGAACGCAGAGGCCAGATATTTGAAACTTTTTTACGGCTCAAGGATTCGCTCGGTTGACGCGCCAGCGTCGACCAGCTCACATTGAGCCAAAGTATACTCTACATATCAGGTTTGAATATCTTGAAAATATCAGAGCTCCTTGTGCCCACAAACATCCACCATAGAAAACCATGATAGTTATTAGGGGTGCCGGAAACTCCAGAAGGTGTGCAAGGAAATTGAACTCAGAGGCTATGCCAAGACTCTTCAGCTTTCTCCGCCATAAAACTTTAATTAGTTATTTAAATATTTAATTTAGAATTTGATGGGGCGATCTCTCCGCAGAGTCGGTGATGCAATTCGTATTTGAGACCTGGAACCTAGTCGGTAACAGGAATAGTTTTGCACCCAGCCCCCTGAATATTGTTGTTGTCACTGTCCATAACGTAATAAAAACACTCCAAACGGAGTAGACTCTGTCGGTGACTACAATGAAGCCTACCAGGATATTCGTTCAGAGCAAGGGCTCCTCCGGTTGTATCAAACTTGCCCCAAGCTATGCACAAAGTCAAATGAGGCATACACTTGGATGCTGCTGGATATCCATCGCCCCACTGACCTCTAGTGGCTAACACTGTCATTTGCTGCCCGAACGGCAAGAAGACGGGACATGTCTTAGCAAACTGCCCAGGCGTATACGGTGTTTTGTCAATCTATCAGACATCCGCTGATTAGCGTAGAGTTGTGATCCTAACCTCTGACTTAGCGTCGAAAGATTATATATCAGCCCACCTTCTTGCCGCGACAACCCGCCACACTTCAGCCGCTCCCCACGTGTGCGCCTGCAATTGTAATTTGGGATTGCACCTGTTATATTCCCAATATGCTCTTCCTCCCTCCACCGCACGGGCTCCCCTGGCTCCCCTCCGCCTCTGGGGCCCTTCCTGGCCTCATTCTTTCGCTGGTCTAAACTTCTGAGCCCGCTCTACCGCCACATCCCTCCCTTATGGCCCGAATACGCATTGATAACCCAGCGTCACCCTGGTCCGAGAAGCCATGGAAGGCAATGAGTTGCCAAAGCCTCATCGCGAGATGCGGACAGTGTTCCGCGCGCTAGCAAGTCAACCATCAACCAAAATATTAAGCAACAAAATAAGGTCATACCGGGAAGAAGTCGGCTGGGAAGGCGATCATCGTACTGAATAGGCTTCGCGCCATTGCAGTGATTCAGCAAAATATTCGAGCATGACTTAAATACTGCAGCAGGATTATTGAATCACAAGGAAACAACATCTTGGCCCAAGAGGGTCCAATGATAAGAAATTTCCATATATGGTAGGGGGGGGAGGACCCCTCCGACCGCGAAAAAAAAATATTATACCCTTTTACGCAACTCCATTTTAGAGGTCTGTGGATGCTGTGGAAGCACGAAAACTTCGCCCAAGTCAACCTAAAGCTCATTTTGGGCATCTCTGATCAATCTCTGATGTGTGTGGTGATATTTGTCTGTAGTGCGGGAAGCATCACAGCCTCGGATCACACGGAATGAGGCTCAACCTTCCCCGAATGTGAACAAATCACCAGCAAACGGTGTAGCGGAAGCGAGCACGGGGGGAAGGGTTGGGTGTCTGCTGCCTGTGGAGGGGGGAAACGGCGGTATACGGGGCCAGCATAGGTTACTTCCAAGGTTTCTATGGGGTGGCGTCCGGAAAAGGGAATTGATGGCACGTGTTGCTTACAAATCGCTTACGTAGGAGGGGGGGGAGTAGGCCCGACCCTCTGAAAAAAAAAAACCGACCTACTGTATATATTTCGGGTTTTCAAACCCTCTTGTCTTGGCCCCACAAATTTGTAAATTGCATCGATTGCGGGGACGGAACATGAAATGAATGCGGACACGGAGTTGGATTAAACACATTAAGGCAATCGTAGGAGAATGGATTATGTCTGCGGAAGTACATGGCCACTTAATGGACGTGGAGGGTCGGTGTGCCAGTGTTTACCTAAAGCATCTGTCACCCGGCAGTCCGGCATGGACGGCGCCGCCATGCTCCACATGGATCTGCGGCGCCGAGACACATCCCCAAGGGTCAAGTTCGTACCTCAGAGACATCATTCTGTGCCTGGAAGAGACCCGTCGAACCCGCCGAACGGACGGGCACGGGTGCCCCGTCGACGGGTCAACCCGTCCCGTACCCGTCCCGGCAAGTTCAACCTCCGAACCCCCGAATGGACGGGTCCAAACCCGTCGATCCCGGCCGTCGACCCGTCAAAAACGGGCCCGGGTTGAAGCCCTAGCGACTCACCCATCTCAATCTCAATCTCAGGAGAGCCAAAGAGTGGTACTAGATCGGCTAATACACTAAGTGGACAAAAGAAATGTCACATACTTTTTTTGCGATTCATTGGGCACAAGTGCATATTTCGCCCTTATATGGTTTGGTCTGGCAGGTTGGCTGAAGAAAGAAAAAAAAAAAGAAAAAAGAGTTTTAAATAAGAGTAGCGCAGGCTGCTGTAGTAAATCCCAAGTTTTCTGAAAAATAATAAAATCATAACCGACTTGACTATGGGATAGAGCCTGTATTTTGTATGCCATTGATGGAATCAGAAAATTGTTATGTGTCACCAGAATGGCCTGAACAAGAAATGCAACATTTTCAACTACAGGAGTGATTTTTTTCAGCACAGTCTGAATCAGCCAAATCACAGTCCAGGATGCATGCATCAATTTGTCAAGTTGAATCTTGCAAAGATATCCAGGTAATAACGCGCTACAGAGGCCAGAAAACCGTGGTTTTAGCCATTTTTTTCACTGTTTTGGTCACTTTGATGCCAAAATGGCAATTTCGTGAGCCTCATAGCTCGATATTCCCAGTATATTTTGGGATGATTCAAAATGTAGGATCAATCCGCGTAAGTCATTCTTCAATTTGGGTGATTCAATATGTCCTGTAAAAAAAATACCTCTGCAGTTGAAAAATCACGGATTTCCGGTTTCGGCCATACCGAGGACGCATCATCATATTTTGATCGTATCAATGCCACCAAAATATCGGCATCGATCTCCTCACCACTGCCATACTTGAGTTTACAGACTCTGGTGTCTCCGAAATCATGAAATTACCATGTGTCATTTCTTTTGTCCACTTAGTGTATATCATGACATCATGGGACATCAATGGTGTCTGATACATAATGCCGCCCTTGATACCGCCATACTAAGGTAGGCCGCCATGATAAGATCTACGAGTTGCGCATTGGGAACAAAAGGAGATACAGGGAAAGTTCTAGTCCGGCACTTTCTTCGAAGCCGATGTTATGCAGCGACAGTACGGATACAGCGGGGGCTGCGCGCAAGAAGAACGCTGGGAGCTGCCGGGGTGGCTGGACGATGAGATCCTCGAGCTCGCCCGTTCGCAAGCCCATTGTCATTTATGTCCAATTATTACTCGAAACAACGGGAGTAAGCGCAGAATTGAGGCGGGAGTAGACTGCTCCCGCAAGAGAGCGGACTGCTCGCATAACAATAGATTGAACGTTAAGAACCCGCGTACATATATGCGATGCGATATGTGGAGATAGGGTCAAAAAGACTACCATTGTACCAACGCTTCAGTGGCGCTCGGGTTGTCTACCGCCGAGGGCGTAGGCAAAAATGGTCTAAAAATGGCTACTCTTTTGCATGGCCATACAACAGAGTCCACGCGGAATCAAAAATGAGGCCACTAGGATTCATTTCGGTCACTGACAGTCTTCACTCCCTCAGTTTGGAGCGTCTTTTTTTCGGTATGCACAGTGCAGTGATATTATTCAGGAAGCGTAGGTGATTCAACTATTCATATTCAGCCCGGTTAATTCGTGCAGGAATTCATCCCTTGACAGTCAGGGTTATACTAATTCATGGAGTAGTCGACAACTGCCGAGTGAGACAGGCATATAGTACTAGAAGGAATGACTATTTGTTACTACATTGTGGACTCACAACCACTAATCATATCTGCCGCGCGATATCCTCCGCCCCTGAGCGCGTCTGCTCATCCACCTCCACCTGACTTAACCCACTCTGCTCTGGCGCCTGTTCCGCGAGCGACGGCTTCCCCCTTTCCCACCCGGCGCCACCGTGACTCACCACAGTCTGCTCCTCCAGCGCCTTCAAGGCCGCACTCCTCTGCTCCACACGCGACTTGTTACCCCCCGCCCCCCACGTCGTCGAGCTCTTCTCCTGTGTGGACGAGTCTGTGAACGTGATACTGGAGGTAGAGCCGGTGGAGTGTGTGGTTTTGCTGTGATTGCGGAGTGCACGAATGGCGCTGAGGAAGCCCTGGTGAGATGGTGCGTGGTCAGCTGAAGGAGCAGGGGATATTGGGGATGGTGTACCGGATCCGTTGCTGCGAGGAGGGTGTATAGGATGGGGCGCAGGGCAAATACGCAGAGGTCTGGGTGAGGGGATTGTGTCGGGTATACGAGAGGGGTGGATAAATAAACGCACCAACGAACGAGAGTCGCCATTGCTGCACACAGGGAGGTTAAGCTGAGCTGCTCTCGGATGAGAAAAGTGCGCATACCAGTTCGGTGGGAACGGGGTTCTTAGATAGCCAGATGTCCAGGATGGAGCCGGTGAAGTTCAGGCAGCACGAGAGGAGGGGGTAGAGACCTAACGGTATATTGAATACCTGTACGTTATGAATACTTCGTGCAAACCGATTCGAAGAATGATGCTGCGGTACACCACGATCGGCGGCTTCGGAGTCGGGCTGGACGACGACGTCGAGTGAGTTGAAAAGAACTGTAGGGTGTGATCTGTTAGTCAAACAGCACCTACATCACAAACAAATACGACTCGCCCGATACATGTGCCCCAGGATCACCAAAAAAGACACGACCTCGCCTGTGGACATGAGCAACATCCAGACGGACTGCGACCCGAGGAGCCAGCGGAACTGCACATCGGGGCTCGGGTTACTGAACCAGCAGGTGCCGTTGTAGTACCCGAACTGGCCGGCGGCGTATGGCGTAACATTTACAATGGCAACGACCGCGACCGAGCCAATATAATAGAACTTTTCCATTAAGTTGCCGTTGACATGGTGCACCAGTACCAGTCTGTGTGTGTGCATTCAGCATTTTTGAGCCAGTGGAATGACGACGTATATACGAACTGCAGGTTGAGTACGGTGCAGAAGAACATGCATGCTGAAAACATGAGGATGCTCTATAGACAGTGTCAGCGGCTGGTGGAGTGGAGAAGCGCCCCGTGTACACACCAACCCGAAGAACGCCATAAAACTGCACCCTGCGCTGGGGCGGGAGAACACCGGGATGGAAGTCGCGGCGAAAATGAGGCTAGAAACGGTGAAATACGTGAGCAGGAGCACCAAGAATTTCTCACTTTGATATCAACGCGCAGACAAGTAGTCGGAAACTGACGCGACCAAGATGATGCCGCGAGACGGGGTTCCAGGCAGCGTACGCGATCGAAAGCAGCAAGGATGCTGTGAGCACGATACCCGTAATGCCGAATGTCAGGACGACATCCCTAGAAGAGAGGGTGAGATACACGCTCAGCGGATTCCCGGGGCCTACTGGAGGTGTGCGTCGAGCGCGTTAGGGACATGCAATTTGGTGTTTGACATGGCAGTTAGGAAAGAGATCTGAGAGGCCCACGTCCTAGTATATACCATGAGTGAATTGCAGCTTAAGTACTCAATGAATGTCGCGCGATTATCGGGACGTTTACGGTATTTACGTGCCACCTACCGTAACACCCCTCTCACGTACAATTTGGCCTGGGTGATACAGTACCCCCAAATCTTCAGCCGAATGCCTGTTCAAAAAATGGGTGATGGCAAATTGGTCGCGACATTGTCGCAAGACCGATTACAGCCCAAAGGGGAAATTGTTCATTCGCGCCTTGTGTACTGGCGGTGGCTGTAAAACGGAGCCTGCCGACCAACGAAGCCCTTGGAATGACTGAGAATTATTTGGCCCTCGGCGCCACCGCCATACCACGGAGTCCACGGACACCACGTTGGTGTGGCGGTGGCGCCCAGGGTCGACTGTAGGTGGGAAAGCCGCTGTCACGGCCCTAAGACACAGATCAATTAATCAGACTCAGAGGTTCCGGAAGGGGGATAATTCTACCCGGTGACAGAAACCCCTCTTTATATAGAAACCCCTGAATTAACAAATTTTCGAACTTCGAAGTGGGTTTCTGTGCTTTCTCTGATCCGGCTGCGTGGCCGCGGCCATGTCACGCTGGTCGCGTCTGGTGTAATTTATAAACCCTAGTAGGCCGGCTGTGGTTGTGGATCCTACTATCTGTATTTCCGGCGCCATTCTCAGTCCATTCAATGCCTTCGTGGACGATTTCAATTCAGCAATTCTCCGTAATATCACAGGTGAAACGTTAGGGTACAGTAGACTGCTTCGAATTTGCATGGTGTTGGACACAGTTGGTCCTAGTACAAAAACAAAATAAACGAAATCACCAATCATCATCTCCGGCAACCAATGCGTCCCACGGATCTTTATCTCCCAATTGACCTGAAAGCATGGAAATGTCGAAATTGCCTATGCTGTCCAGATTCATTGTGTTCTAATCGGAACACAGGTTAATTGGTGATCAATAAACTAGTTATGAACACTCACATTGTGGAGATAGACCAACATGTAGTATTTCAACACCTCGAGATTCCTGGGAAGATTCAAGTTTAGGTTCCCATACGTGGTGCACCGGACGCACTCAATCGGGGGCGGCTCTACGAAGCTCCCACCGTGCTCCAGCGGCGCGGTGTTGAGCCAAGTTATATAACGTCGGAACACCGCTGGGACCAAAATGAGTGGATGCATTTAAGCTATCGATGCAATACCTTCGCTGAGCTACTCGCGCCAGTACTCCTCTTCCAACTTCATCTGCTCCGACGTGGGCAAACGCGCGCTACCCTCCCACGCCTTCGCGAGCCCGTATGATTAGTATCGCCCAAGGTCTAGGGACGCCCTGCAGAGGAATTAGTTATATAGAGACGTGCGTCGCGCGTTGAGTCTGGAATATAATGCCCTGTCCAATAGATATTCTCCGGCCGCCTCGTCGTTCTGACATGATGATTCAGGATCTTATGTGAATATGGACTGAAATCAATGGAACAGATGCTCACGAGTTGAGAGGAAACAAGGCATAGCATCAGAATCCCGTTGCGAGTATGATCTGTTGCTCAGCAATGAGATGCAAGGTACTCGATGATAAACAGGATGACATACTTCGAGACAGAGGCGCCGACAATCAGCACGGGCTTCAGACATTTCAGCGTTGCACAGGTCAACAATTTGCCTGCGCACCTTGTCCGCATACCGCTCCGGATGCCGGTATACCTGCAAGTGATATACGCTGTATTGCTCCCGCTCCATCGCCTTGCTCCAATCAGCGATGCCATCGAGTCGGGAACATGGGGCGCCGTGTACGGGCCAGTGGCGAGAACCACCGCATCGAATGTCTCCGTCCACCATTCGGCGCGGATCCTGTGGGACTCATGCAGACGCTCAAGACGGCGGAGTGTGGGCACCCAGGTGTGCGCTTCCGCGTTCTTTTCCAGCTTCTCCACACGAGTGGAGTACACCGTCACTGGTGGCACGGATGCCGTCGTCGGACAATGGTCATTCGAGTTGAGGCAATGGTAGGAGGCATAAGAGCGGACATGCCGCTGGGCCGCAGACCACCCACGGCGTGTCGGGATCATATTTCACGTCTGGGAGCTCCGTGCTCACCTGTGGTAGTCCACGCACCGGCCAGCACTCTGTACATGACAGCAGGCATTCCCGGACTCACTTTAGGGGTGTTGATGTGGAGGCTAACCCAGAGGGGACGAGGTTGCCAGTGTTGCTGAGTGTTCCGTCCATTTTTTATCCAGCGTCAGTCCATCATCACCTTCGTTGTAGTATCGTGTGGCGGGGAGTTGGCCCGGGGCAGGTATCTCAGCCGTCTGGCCTACAGGCTTGTCACTGAAACGATTTAGTTACGGGAGAACAGCGTATCAGCGTAGGAACCACGGATACGGCTCCCTAACAGGAGTCTCTTCACTGTAAAGCCAGTTTCCCCCCGGATGCGGCGCACGCTCAAACAGGCGGACCGTGAAGTTATGCTCAATCAGCTTCGCAACAGCTTGGAGGCCAGCAAGTCCAGCTCCAACGACCGCGACACGCCGAATAGGGTGATAGAAGGTGGTCCAGAGTGGTTTAGGCGTCTCAAATACGTCCTCAGATTAGGTCGATACTGAAATAAAAATAAAGCAGAACCAGAGAGACCTTCAGAAACGCCATGTTTCCCAGAGATGTGGCCTAGACCCAGGTGACAGAAGCTTAAAATGAAATAGGCCGGCATTTGCGAATGAAGCCAATTATAGTTTAGTCTCTCACCGCGTAAACTTCGTAGCGCGGTGAGAGACTAACTTATAATTGGCTTCATTCGTAAATGCCGGCCTATGTCCCCCTCAACGTCCCAAGTCGCCTAACCAGCTAAATATACACATTTCGTATTCTTCGTTCGTAATTCGCCCTCGGCGGACCCTCGGGTGCACTGGTAACTCACAGCACAGAATGGCCACCACAGGGTTTAACGCACTGCCAGGGTAGCCTATCCCTCCAACAGATTTGGACCTCATTTGAAGAAAAAGTCCAATGTGAATCGTGTGGAAGTGTGCCGCAAGCGCTCAAAAACCTCTCTAGTCTCTCAATTCAAGGCCAATGTTTTAGAAACTGGGGAACTACCATCCCAGGTGGTATTGGAAGACTTTACAAGACCAAAATATTTAATTTCCCATTCGTTGAGTCGTTCTGTAATTTTGGTTCGCGCAGATACCGCTGTATCTGGGTGATGAACTGTGCTTGCGCATGCCAGCAGGACGAGATACAGATGTCAGCGGCGCTTGAGGAGGCCAGGAATCATGCCACTGGATGATGCGAGCAGGTCGTTTGAGATCGAGAGATGTCAATTCGCTCAGGGGAGCGGACGAGAGAGAGACGGAGCTCACTGGGGGGAAAAGTAACAACTTATCAAGGATATGGGGGGGAGGGTATATTATACTCGCGTGGTCCACAAACTGAACAACGAGTTTACGGAAGTAACAACTTAATATGCATCGGCGGGAATTCGAACCCCGAGCTCGTCATGGTGAACACGTGAAGACGATGAGTATTTTGACGCGTGTTTTCTTATACCACCGATGCGCAGGGGAGCATGGAAGCGAGGGGTGTAGTGCGTGTCTTCTGGTGTGTTGGTCTCGAGGCTGAGTGAGAGCGGACAGAGAGCCGGGGATAGAGAATTCGATTGATGAGCAGGACAGACGCGAGTTGGAGTCATAAGCTTGTATAAGGGAGGAAGAATTACTTGGTTGGAGTCATGGGCTTTCCGACGACTCCCGCGAGAGGAATACGAGCCAGGGGTGAGGTGCATACCTCTGCTCGAGTTCAAGGCTGAGGCAGAGCGAAGAGAAGAGATGTATGATTCTTTCGATGGATGTGCTTGAAGGAAAATATAGATGTGGAGGTCGACATGAGAATTGGGAACTTGAAGATTCCGGACGAGAGCACGAGCGGAATTTCATTCATCTAGGGCCGGGGTAAAAAAGAGTTTCATGACAAGGTCAAAGGCACCGGCGAGGAATCGAACACCGAGCTCGTCATTAAATCTGAAATTCTAATCTTTTTGACGTGTTTTTCTTACACCATCGATGCGCACAGAAGCTAAGACACGCAGTGTGAAGTGGTCCACTGGGTCGGTCTGCCAGTACAATGCAGATTTTTTTTTGCTGGATGATCTTTCGGTGAATGTCAGGAGGTCGGCGCACAATGCTGGCTGCTTCCGAGCGGAATCTGCAGGTTTTTGGAGGTGGGATAGATTTAGAAGGAGTTGCGACTGATGTGACCCACGGGAGAACATCGGCGTCAGAATGCCCCAAAATAAATAAATAAATAAAAACATGCTCCGAAACCAGGCACCGGCCGAACCCCGAGCTCGTCAACATATAAGGGTCTCCATGTAAGCCTCCTTTATGGCTCACAGTCGGGGACTCGTCATACGCGTACCCTGGCGGGAGATAAGGGTTATAATGTGGTCGCCTACTGGCGACAGGCCGAATCCGAGGGTTTATGACCTAGATTGGAAGTATCCGGAGGAGAGGCTCCGCACTCAGGCGAATTCGCAGTAGCACTCTACGGAGATTCCAGCAGAGCGCAAATACATGCAATAGCACGAGAATGGCACTAAATCGATAGGTTAGTGCAAGGCTTGGATAGTGTAGAAGTATGTAGATGTTGCCTGATGCCCACAGGCCTCTTCTCGGAGAGTCTTGACGAGGAAAGGCTAGTTTGGGCTCTGAGGTGACGTGGTTTGGTAAAGATAAGATGATGTTACATAATACATGAGCACATGACTTGTAGCTAAAGAGTATGACTAAAGTGAGAAAACAGTTCCTTACACTCCATTGAAAGGCAGGATTTTGACATGTGTTGCTTACACCACCGATGCGTAGACTCATCACCAGTCTGCCTACGAATGGCAACAATGTGGCGAGCACGTTGCCGTAGGTAGACTGGTACAATTCGGAAAAGTTGATTGGAGTGGGCGCGGAGTTCAATTTTTTTTGTGTGCCACGCCCTGCGGCCCTGGGCTCAAATCTTCAGATTTTATTTTGGTCAAAGCTGAGGAGTATCTCATAGCAATTGCTTGCTTTTGTCTCCTCAGAATTTCTTTTTATGGCCCCAGGCCCGGGGTGCCGTAGCGTGGCCCCGAGTTTAATTGAGAAAGTGACTTTCCGGTCCGAGGGACCGGGAACCGGTGATCGGCAAGTCTTCGGCACCCCTCTAAAATTTCAAACTCAGGCCCACGTCGATTGACACTTCCGGATTGTACCAGTCTGCCTATGGCAACGTGCTCGCCACATTGTTGCCATTCGTAGCCTGAGGCAGACTGGTAACGAGTCTAACCGATGTGCAGATACTGCTGTACCTGGGGGGTGAAGTGTTCATCTCCAAGCCAGGGGAGTCAAAGGAAAGTAGAGAGCATGCAAGTCGTCGACAGCGGGATGCACGAGTAGGGCCGGCAGAGCCAAGAGGTGTAGGTCGGAGAAGGGAAAAAGGATGGAGTCTCCAGGAGAATGAATGCACCGGCGGGGAGTCGAACCCCGAGCTGGTCATCAAGTAGACAATGAATGCCGCGCAAGATTTTGACGTATGTTTCTTACACCACCGGTGCGCAGATGAGGTTGTAGGCGGGGTGGAGTGCGCGTCTTCTGGTGTGTGTAGTAGGGATAAAATGGAAGATACTTGATCTAGGACGCGAGTTAATATGGCTCCTTCTGCTTCCGTGGAGGGACTTTCTTACCTAATCACTCACAAGGGGTACCCACGAAATAATTCCGGCGTACTCACGAATGAGCGGGATATTAGCGAGGCGGCGACCACCGGCGTCGAGCCGACAGCCCCAAGAAGATATGTATGAGGTAACGTCGGCTATAAAGGCTAATAAGCGATTTAGGTAAAAAAATATGGGTATGCGCACCGGAGCCTCTGACGCGAACGCCAGGAGCGGCGGAGGGGAGGGTGAGTAATGTAAGTGAGGGAAGGGAAAGGAAAGGAAAGATGAGCGGAGCGATGGAGAGTGAACGCGATACATATCTAATGGCCGCGTCCGGTAGCCGGGGGCTGATGGACGAGACGACCAAAAAGCATGGCCTGGAGGAGGACTGGGTTCTTCCGGATGTAAATCTGGAAAGTGCTGGATGCCCAACGCCCGATACCTTGGATGACATTCGGGGGAACACCAGCCTCGGCGAGCGACGTTGCGCCGCCCGCGCGCAGCGATTGCCCGGCAACATCGTGCAGGAAATATGACTTGAGGCGCACTATAAACCACCCGCGCGTCGGACCAGATCCGTTGGAGCGCAGCCAAAGCTCACGGTGCAACGGGAAAAGGCGGTCGCGGGAGTGGAGGTAAGCGAGGAAGAATGCGTGGGGGTTGGAGCGGCGGGAAGTCCGCTGGATAATGATGGTATTTCCCTCATAAAAACGATCAGCTTTGTGGTACAGGAGGAAAAACGAGAAGTTGTCGTCGAGAACTTTGACAGTGTGGCGTAGGGCTCTGTTTTTTATCCTGGTTTATAAACATGTTTATAAACAGGTGTTTATAAACCGGTTTTTATATGGTCAGGCCAGAACTCCCTGTTTTTAATTCAATGTGGCTGTGCTCGGCGAGGCGAGTATCCTCAGCTTTTGAGTTTCCTCTGACCTAAGTCTGGTGGTTATAACAAATTATTCGGTCAGTATGGCCTAGAATCTGGCTGGAATGGACCGGATGGTACCCATTTACCCAAGGATAGGCATTACTTGGTCGATCAAGCAGTATACTCATGGTTGAATCCATAAATGACGGACTCCGTGTGCTGGCCCAGGTCCTCCGAGGGCAAGAGCGCGAAAAATCACCCAAAATCGCGCTGTTCAGGTGTTTCTCATGGACTTTGCGGGACTGTTTTTAAACACGTTTATAAACACCCTGTTTATAAACGAGGAATTAAAAACTGTTTATAATTGGCCGGGGAATTATAAACAGAGCCCTAGTGTGGCGAAGAGTCGATTTCCGCGCATTGCGGCGCAGAACGGTATCATGAACAGTCATCTCCCCGAGCCGCAGGAACCCGTCGCGCCCGGGTGTGATCATGCTGAGGAAAAGGATGTCGTCGCGGAGGAGGGATGAGCCGAGGCTGTCGACTACTTCGATGATGTCGTCCTCGCTCAGGCTAATGGGACGTTTACGGCGCACGGGTGTGCTGAAACGACGCATGCAACCTGCAAGGGTGCGCGAGACCAACGCGCTGTTACGGCGCGCACGAACATCGGGGAAGAAAATCTCGAGCTAGTTGCAAATGCCCGAGAGGTAAGAGTTAACGGAACCAGGGATAATATGGGCGCACATCCACACCACGTAGAAACTCAGTGTCTCCTCGGTGGGGTCGATGGGCAGCTCGTGTAGTTTGCAGAAAGTGAGATACGAGTTGAGGGCTGAGGAGTATGTCGATGAAGAGCCGGGGTCGATTGCAAGGCCGAGAGCGATGGTCCGCTCGCGATCGAGGCGGTCCTTGGTCCACGGCAGCCTCACAGGCTCCCGGGACGTTGGGGTGATGTGGATCATTTGGCGACGCCCCCGGCGCTTCCCGCGGGGGTATAAAGAGGTGATAGCGGAGATAGATGGCCAGGAACCTGCCCAGCCGAAACGAGCACGACACGAGTGACAAAGAGGAAGAGGCGTACGATGCGCAGGAACGAAGCGCTGCTGTGCGCCGACAACACCCACGCCGATGGAATCAACGACGGCCGTCTTGAGGTCTATGAATTGGGCGTAGTCGGTGAGCTCGAGATCGCGACGGGAAGCGACGCGCTTACGCACGGCCTTGTCGAAAGAGATGATCCGGTCGTGGAAGAGCGGGCTGGTTGCTGCGAACAAGCCGATGGTGTACTCCCTGTAAGCGGAGAGCTCGCGAACGCGATGGGGGAAGAGAACGAGCGTGGCAGTAGACATATGCACCCGTACGCATCTTCTCATATCCGCTCTAGCATTAAATATACCAATCCGATTAACTTAGTTTTTGGATATATCATACTTACATCCATTACCTAGGGTGTGACATGCCCAGATTGTCAAAATACGTCATTGTTCAAAAGCCTTACAGTATTTGATTTCAATCAGTTTTAAGTCCCATGCAAGATGTGAACAAAACATTTAAATCCTTATCTGGGCATATCACACCCTAGATAATGGATGTAAGTATGATATATCCAAGAGCAAAGTCAATCGGATGAGTATATTTAATGCTAGAGCGGATATGAGAAGATGCCTCAAAATTTGCCCAAAAAGGCAATTCCCACGCTTCTAACGTATTTTCAAATTTTACTCCCTCTGGAATTGCAAGGCAAATCTATTGATCATAGTTTCAAGGGAATCGGTGGAGAATTGAGCTCAGTAGAGCTGAAATATCCGAAGCATCAAAAAAAGAAAAAAAAAAAAAGGGCCGCGCCCTAAGTTCCGCAACTGGCTGTAACAATAAAGGCCGATGAGCGGCAGAACCCTAGAAACTTCGTCTCTTGCGCAAGTATGCATGAGGCTGCCTCATAACTCAGATCGCCATTCGACACACAGACCTCGAGCATAACGAGCCAGCCAGATTAATATTATCCATCCCTGCACAAACCCTTAGACTGGAGAATGGGTTGGCAAATTTCAAGGTCATCCAGAAGCTCTCACTGCATGCCACCAGCACCGGATTCACATTTGAGTGCTCTGTAGTCCTCCTAACACCATCAGGATTTTTGGGTTCGATCTTTGGCCGACAGTTGCAGCCCAGTTCAGATTTCTTGTCAAGCCTGCTGAATCCATATTATCTGCGGATGAATGCTCAGATGGCTTTATTCTTGTAACGGAATTTATGAAGTTTTTTTGTTCTACCACAATTAGATGCAAAGAGAATGATGGGGAAGGTTTAACTTCCACAGGTGTGAAGCTCATCTAAAGATGACATCCAGCTTAAATCTGCTGAACAAGGAGAGTGGATGCCCATCACAACTTTAGTTTTTCAAGTCTGTTTGCAGTGCTGCCTTCAATCTGGAAATGAGGAACCTCTAGGGCTTTCCTTAGTCAATCCTTGTAAAATCCAGCCTCAATTCACTCTAAATTGGAATGATCTCATTGGTCAACCGTCCCACCAGCCCTGAGATCGACTTAATGATTCCGGTTGTGTTTCTCTCAGCTATCCTTGTGAAGCTTAGGATATTTGAAGGTATACTGACTAAGCAGATGACATGGATTTCACACTAGTTCTCTGGTCAGTGAGTTGGTATTGTATCAATTGGACATTGTGATGGACCTCTGTTGAAATGAACCTATGCACCACCACCAGCATTCTTGAGGTGTGATTGCGGCATCATGTCCTGGTGCCCTGAGGATTTGTGTCTCCTGTGCAATTCAATCAGTGAATAGTATAGTTCAAGTTGTATTTGAGATGAAAAACCCGGCCTGGACTCGTTCTGCCATGCGCATGCAATGGCCCTAAAGCACAAGTGCGGTTCTGTCCGGTCCCATTAGGGATAATCTCACCTTTTCTCACGAGCTGATGATACTTGAATGAGATTCGTAATGCTCGACCTAGTGGTCCTGAAGCGCATGGTCGTCGTGTATAAATGGACGGGGTTTCTATGAGAGGGGAAAGACGCGCACATCGTCCATAAGCTATTTCAAACTCCAGTAGAGCCAGTGCCTGGAATTTGGCTCATGTAGATTTCACCGGGGCCGATGGAAACTCCGGGGTAGAGAGCCCACAGAATCAAATAGGATTAGTACGCGGCGGCAGTCCAAACAGGGAGTTGAAGAGCTTCAGCAGCATTAAGATAAGAGAGACAAAAAGTGCGATTTGTACAGAGAATTATCTTGCTGCCGCGGCTCGAAAGCACGATGGTCGGCGTAAAAAGGGAGAAAAGCAGAACGGGGCTTCGGCAAGGCTTTGGTCGTGGGGAGTCTCGAGTTGGATGGGGCGGGGACAGAAAGAATGGGTGGGGGCTGGAATAGGAATTTGAGCGGCGAGGCTGAGCGTCGTTGAAGGTCTGCACAGCGGAGGCAGGATCAGCGACTGGATCATCTCGTGTCTCGTCAAATCACAATCCAACATCCATCCGGCGGATCGGGACAGCACGTCCGCCACAATCAATACCGGTGAAACTCAGCACCATTGGACGAATACGATGACTGGAATCAATCTCAGTCTCGCTGAGGCAATCGAGAGGTCCGTGTCATGTGTTCATGTGTTCCAGATCTCTAACTCGCGCCCCAGTGCCCGCGAGCTCGACGAAGACACCGCCCGCGAAATCGAGGCCATTCTGAACAACGGGATTTTCGCAAACTCGCCGAACGAGGCGTACCACCGGATGTCCCGGAATCTACAACGCCAATCGAAAGAGACTCAGAGGGTTCGAACGAAACAGACGAGCTAACACAATTCTCGCAGAATCGCTTCTTGAGGAGACGAGGGTTTGATTCCCTCAGGAGGCGTGCTGTGGGTTCACGTCATTTTTTCTCTGCTTCGCTGGACTCACAAAATTTGTTATTCAAATCTTTTCACTTTCTGCAGTGTCTAATTCTGTTCACTTGACACTTGTTCAAGTATCCTAGGCATTCACGGCATCAGTTCAACTTCGGATGTATGTCTCATTCCAAAAGATCTCTGTATCAACAACTTCCTTACTGGAGGATGTAACTCTCTGTGGACTATGGAAGTCACCTCACATTCGTACTAGCTGCATGCCAAGTTCGCTGAGGAGACGAGGGTTCGATTCCCCCCGGAGGCATGCTGGGGCACTCAATCAATCCTGTTTTTTCGTTTCTTTTCTGTTTGTCTCAGGTCACGGGGAAATTCCCATCTCTGCATTAATTCAAAAACCTCGTTACTTTCCTCTTGTCGCAGTGATTATAATTATCGTCCGGTTCAACCATTGGGAACTCACTTCCTCTATTCGGCATTGGTTCAACTCTGGATTTAACTCCCGCACCTTGTCCTACTTGTTTGTCTTCGGTAGACACGCTGTTCATGTTGTGGACCTCGCGAGTATAATAAATCCCCCCCCCCTTGTCTGAACCCGGGGAAAAAGCTTTTGTATCAACCACATACTTTCTGAGGAGCATGAGCCTCCGTAGACAATGGATGTCACCAAAATTTGTATGCCCATTTGTTAATGCAATATGCTACTGAGGAGACGAGGGTTCGATTCCCTCCGGAGGCATGACCCCGGGCAAGTACTTTTTATTCCTGTTTATCCGGTCCACTGAAAATGTTCGGCTGTCCATTCACTTGGTTACTTTTCTTTTGGGTCGTAACGACAATCCAGTTCGCTTGTTCAACTATTGGGCACTCGTTTTTGTAAACCGCCACGGGTGGATTTCAAATCCAACTCTTTGCCTGAACCCGGGAATTGGGCTCCTGTGTCGATAACTTCCTTAAAGTAAGCTCCTGTGGACTATGGAAGTCGCATCACGCTCACATTAGCTGTATGCCGAGTTTGATGAGGAGATAAGGGTTCTATTCCCTCCGGAGGCATACAAGGGACGCGTTGAAACTTCTTTTTTCTGCATCCTCGCTCCATTTCTCACTTTAAAACTTACTTCCTGTCTTATACACAAATGACTCAACCGACCACTTGCGGGATTGGACCGTCCATATGGCGCGGCAGTACTTGTAATTATGTTTATTGATTGATTAATTTGGTTCTATAGTTTGCTCTCAATTCAACATAGGTTCATTCTTCGGAATCTACCTGCTTCTCATGAGTCGTTCCTAAAGACTCTAGTTTGAAAGACTTGCTCTCCGGGGGAAGTAAGCGTCCGTGGACCATCGGAAGTCGCCTCACCTGTGTACTTTGTACATAAAGGCCCGAGGGATCGATTCCCTCCACCCAGTCCTCCAGGCCTTGGTGGACTACGGACATCACCTCAACTATGTCACTTCGATGCTGCTAACTTGAAACACTGAGGAGATAAGGGGTTCGATTCCCTCCTGAGACATACACATGGTGAATTGCCGTTACCTGTCCTTTTATGTTTCTTTTTCTTTGGTCTTGTCTGTTTGTCATCTCTTATTCAAGGTCGGTGTCCTCTTAAGTAAATCAGCTCGCCTGTTTGTGGATCCGGGCCTCACTCAACCAATTTTATTCCTCCGACGCCCCTGTCAATTGGCTCAGTGCCGAAAATCCGATTGCCTGCCTCATTACACAGAAAAGACTAGTTATCTGACCGGGAAGTAAGCTTCTGTAGACTGTGGAAGCTACTTCATGCGTCTGGTGTCACGAACTTCGTGTATATTGAGAAGAGAGTCCAATTTCCTCCGTACAGGTACGGTCGCTTTATTTTTCTGCTTTTCTGGTCCTAGAAAAAGTCTCATCCCATCTCACGAGCTCACTCTTGAGCTCACTCCTGCTTTTTTTTCTTTTTGCAGTGAATGTGATATAATACGATTTGCTTGCTCAGCCCTAATTCATGCCTGTGTTGAGTAGTAGTACTCCCGTGCACCCTCCGTGCACAGCAGCACGAGGACAGAATGCTCATCGAGACCTGCCGCGTGGCGGTCGGCGGACGAGAGCACGAGGCGGCGGAGTGCGGCAACCGTTGCGCCGCCGCAGGGCCCGGCGTCGACGTTTTGGGAGGAAAGATAGGTGCATGCGGTGTGCGCTTCGTGGTCGGAGACAGTGACGGCGACGGAGACAGCGGCGCGGAGCAGGGGCCAGGCGGTGAGGGAGACGGTCCCGCAGTTGAGACCCGCGAGGATAGTGGGCTGGGTCTCTATCGTGGTGGACATGCTGGTGGTGAAGGCGTTGTGCAGGCAGGCGGCCGTGTCGGGCTCGACGGCTATCATGATGGGACGGGAGGGGCGCGTTGGGGATGCGTAGTGCGTGACGACGGCTTGCGCAAGGGAGCCGACGCCTACGGGGGTGAGGACGTGGGTCGGCGTATGGTGGGCAGGGAGTTGGGTGTCGGCTTCGCAGAGCATGGTTGAGTAGCCTTCGACAATCCACTGCGATGGACCGTTAGTCAATGAGTGGGGATGAGGAAGAAGGGCCGCACGTTAGGGATTTCTTCATAGCCTTCCCAGGCCATGTCTTGGATCAGGATAGCGCCGCTCTTCTGAGATTCTTCATAGGCGATGCGGACTGCGTCGTCGTAGTTCCCAGAGACGATGGTCAGATGAGCGCCTTCGTCGGTGATGAAGCGCATCATGTCTGGATGCATTCCGGTAGGCACAAAGATCTCGACTAGGAGCTCGAGAAGGCTTCCGACTCGAGCAACAGCGCGCCCGTGGTTGCCGGCGGTGGCAGCGTACAGTGTTGTAGGGTTGAGCTTGGCGGCTTCTTTGACCTCAGCGAGTTCACAATCAAGAGGCAGTTTGAGCTTCCGCGCCACGGCGCGAAATGTGCCCCAGGAAGCGCCGAGGATCTTGAAGGATGGCACGCCGATGCGGTTGCTTTCCTCTTTGAGATACACGGCTTCGACACAGAGCTCTTTCGCCAGGCCATCTAAGGAGACGAGTCTGGTGGGAGCGTACCCGGGAAGTTTGCGGTGGAAAGCATGGACAAGTTCAGTGGGCGCACCCGAGGGGACTACGTTAGACTGGGCGGAGGGGTTGAAGTACACCTGTCGACCTGAAGAAGACATGTTGAGAAACAGGCGCGAAAGGATTGAAAGTGGAGAACGTGGGGTGTGGCGCTGTCTCGGTAACCCAGACGTTCCGGTGATCCGAGCCACGCGAGTTCGGGTAAAAATGATGGGCGCATGAGTCACCGGAACGTCTGGAGTCTCACCGTCATCGTGGCCGACGGACGTTGTATCACAGCCCGGAGTGTCCTGATGATCCATATCTCGGTCATTATACTATTTGTGTATCCGGGTTTCGACCGAAGCTGGTATGAACCCAGCATTTGTCAATCAGTGTCCACCTACATCTACTAGTACCTATCGATGGACAATTGCGAAAGTCCCCTCTCTTCGCTACTTATCCCCACCGACACTATGGGCATCCCTACACTCTTTGATTTATCTTCAACAATGAATGGCGCTCAAGTCTGAGCCAAATCGTCGGATCGATATGCTCTGCTCTGTGTTAGGAAGGCCTCCGACTTCCTCGCTGCCGTTTGACTCAGTCGCGCTCTTGACGCCTAACCTGTGCCAAAAATGCTTCGGCCCACTCAAAGTCCGGATCCGGCACACCAATCGGATATCCCGGCCCGTAACAGAACTCGAAGTTTCTTGGCACAGCTCTCCGAAGTTTTTTTTCGCATCGCCCTCCGAGGCTGTTCGCTCAAACTATCCAATCGACGTGACTAAATTACTATGCCCTCTGCGAGCCCGTGTATCCTACCTGGAGGATATGAAGCGAGAATCTTCAAGTTCCGTTCTAGGATGAATTTTATCTGAGACCCCGCCGAATGTCTGCTCTGCTGTGGCGTCGGTTACTTGATACATCCAGCAATTCGCACACTGACCTTAATTTAACTTGGGGTTTCGGAATCCAGTGAGGTACGACACTGGATTCCATCGCTTCCGTCTTGACGGAACCGGAAGGTACGATCGATGACTCATGGAACCTTTCCCGCACTCGTTTCGGAACTGATAAAAGCAGAAGATTTCAGCTTCACTCCTCAACTTCATCGTCTTCTTCTCCTGACATGACGTCCCCCCTAGAGTCCCCCACCCACTCTCTCCCTACACCCACTGCGACGGTCGTTGAGAAAGCGCTTGACGAGAAGGCCGTCAGCGATGCGCTCGATGAGCCTGTCGAATACCCTACTGGCCTAAAGCTCGGCCTCATCAGTCTTGCAATGTGTCTCTCCATGTTCCTCGCTGCCCTGGTGCGAACGCAGATTTTTCATGCGCCGTGAACATACTGACACAGCCGCGCAGGATAACACCATCCTCGCGGTGGCTATCGTACGTCCTCTTATTTATCTGGCCCTCGACTTTCTTTCTTAAATGCTCCAGCCCAAAATCACAGACCAGTTCCATAGCCTTGAGGATATCGGGTGGTAGGTCTTTTTTCCTCTCTTAAGATCGTTCATCGAGTCTCACCGCATTTATAGGTATGGTAGCTCGTACGTTGTCTTGTCGTCGGTGTGCACAAGACTAATAGTTCGCAAGATATCTCCTCACAACCGCCTCATTCCAACTGCTATTCGGACGTCTCTACTCCTTCCTTCCCTTGAAATGGGTAATCCATCCTATCTTCCCTTCCCTCGATCGATCTAACACATCGTCAATAGGTATACATCGGTGCCATCGGTGTCTTCGAGCTCGGGAGTCTCATCTGCGCCGTTGCTCCGTCCTCCGTGGCCTTGATCGTCGCTCGCGCCATCGCAGGGCTCGGCGCCTCTGGCCTCAGCACGGGCACCCTCATCATCTGCGCCAACGCCGTCCCTCTCGAGCGGCGCTCCATGTACATGGGGCTCATCTCGGCCGTGTACTGGGCAGGCAGCGTCGTGGGCCCGCTCCTCGGCGGGGCCCTCACCGAAAAGGCGTCGTGGCGATATAACTTTTGGATTAACTTGCCCTTGGGTGCCGTGACGGTGCTCGTTATCATTATATTCTTCAAACCCCCGGCCCCCACCCGCGAGTCTCAGCCTATGCCCCTCGCAAAGCGAATCCAGCAGTTCGACCCGTGGGGCACGGTACGAGATTCAGCACGTTATTCGTCGCATTGCTCACATCTTTGGTAGCTCGTCTTCATCCCTGCTATCGTCTCCTTGCTTCTAGTTTTGCAGTGGGGCGGATCCAAATATGCCTGGGGAAACGGCCGCATCATCGCCCTGCTCATTCTCTTCTGTGTCCTCATTGCGGCATTCGTAGTCATTCAGGTCCGGAAGCAAGAAGAGGCGACGGTCCCGCCTCGAGTTTTCAAGCAACGCGGTATCATGGCGGCTTCGTGGTTCGGGCTCTGCCTCAGCGGCTCGTTCCTCACGCTCGTATATCTGGTGAGTCTTGCTTTCCGATTCCCGTTTCACTTCCGACTCAACTACGCGCACGCCCAGCTGCCCATCTACTTCCAAGCCATCAAAGGCGTGTCTGCCATTAAATCCGGCGTCGATAACCTCCCCCTGGTGCTCTCCGTCGTCACTGGAACGCTCATCGCCGGCGGGCTGATCTCGTCGCTTGGATATTACACGCCGTTTATGATCCTGGCTTCGGTCCTTATGGCCGTCGGCGCAGGGCTGCTTTCCACATTCACCGTTGACACTGGCCACGCGCAATGGATCGGATACCAAGTCATCTACGGCATCGGCGTCGGGGCCGGGATCCAGCAGCCCCTCCTGGTCGCGCAAGCTGTTCTCGACCCAGTTGACGTCCCCGTCGGGACGTCTCTTATCCTCTTTGTGCAGACGCTCGGTGAGTCCTCTTTTCCTACCACTCCCACCGCTGCCTATACTGATTCCACTCTTATTCCAGGCGGTTCCGTATTCATCTCCGTCGGGCAGAACGTCTTCCGCAGCAAGCTCCTCTCGGGGCTAGTCAGCCGCGTGCCCGATGTCGACCCCGCCATCGTCCTCAACAGCGGCCCGACGAATCTGTACAGCGCCGTTGACGCGAAATTCTTGCCGGCGGTGCTGATCGTATACAACGAAGCGCTGGTCTCAGCGATATATGTCTGCGTGGCGATGGCAGCGTTGTCCATTGTCGGGTCGTTGGCCACCGAGTGGAAGAATGTGAAGGTTAAGAAGAAAATGCCCTTGCCTGCGGGTTAGCATTACTCATGTTGGAGATTGATGACTAAGTGCGATCGGCCGCCATCAGTCAGCCCGAGGTTTCTCAGTCAGCAAGTGAAGGACTCAGAAGTTAGTAGAATATTCTAGATAAAATACTAATAGGTATATAAGCTGTAGTAGTTAGTCCCGAGCTCCCTACGAGTTTTTACCCAATCGCCTAACAGCGCAAGTGTCAAGCTTAACAGCTCTTGGCTAAATAATCAAAACTCAGTCGCTTGACAATCGTTCTTCTATGGAAAGCCAGAGCACCACGCTCTGAAACAAATGATGGTATCAACTGTTGAGTGATGGCCGTTGTTCTGCCGGGAGACGGTTCAGCTGAAACTGACTCTTCTTCACGGATTTTGCTGTATTGAAGCACATGAATGTTGGCTCGAGAGCTCAAAAAGAATTCCACGACCATAACTGTAACCAAAGTAGAGACGTATTTGGTTTGAAAGGCGAAGACACCGGACTGTCACCCTGCAAATGACTTTGTTTGTTCACCCGGCTCAAAAAAACCCGAGATGACGCTTGGATCATTATCCACGCAATAATCTTATTAACGCCAAGAGATTTGAGTCTATTATAATTTCTGCCAACCACTAGTACGTTGACTTTCGGACAGTCCAACCGTGCTGGATGTTCTGTCCATGAACTTTGTGCCAACTAGGGCGAAAATCTCCGTAACAGCCGCTTGAAAGCAATCTGCCAGAGTGCTTCGGGAATTGAGCAGTTAAAACGGCTGTGCTACGTGTGTTAGGCCCTCTTGAGTGTGTTATGCAACCTATTGGCCAACAATGAGGTTGGACCGCAAATATCTGGTGTTCCTCTGATTTGTTTCTGTATCACCATGAAATTTCGTCTTACTCTGGTATTATATGGCTCCTTCCCCAAACAACCTCCACTGCCAGTGCAGGTTAACCTGCCGAGCGCATTATTTCGATATTCTCGGGCATCTCGGGGATGTAGAACCTGCCACATTTTTTATCGTACACGATTTCTGTGACCGTTTCAGCCATGAGTGTGTTGAGAGTACTCTAGCCTCCAACCACGACCCTATCCTCCAATCTCTCTGCTTTGTAGTCGCGGAATCAGGAAGAAAAGCGTCTGGTTCATTTGAGGTTCAACTTTCCTCGGACGTGCAAGGAATAAGATCCCACATATTGGGCTTGTGTAAGACCTGCGGGAGCCATATTTGAGGCGAAATAACGCGAGACTAATATATTCAACCGTACCTTGGATTTACAGCTAAGTCAAAAACGATAGACACAACGGATTTTCGAGCAAAGTTCGGGCCGAGCAGCTCCAACACGTCATCTTGCCCTGGAACTCCACCTACCAATGCTACCGTACATCAGCGAAGGTGTATTTGACCTTTGGTCAACCTTTGGAAGTTTTGGTGGACCATACGCAAAAAAAAAAAAGTTAACTTCCAGCACCCTTGGGAAGAGAAAAAAGCAAGGCCAACCGGATGTGTTGGATGTGAACCCAATTTAGCGTCTATGCCAGCCGGTGGGGCCGAACTTTGCTCGAAAATCCAGAGTGTCTATCGTTTTTGATTTAGCTGTAAACAGAGGACGGCCATCAAACGGCAACTGATAACATCATTTGTTTCAGAGCGTGGTGCTCTGGCTTTCCATATTCTTTTGTAGTTCTGAGCGGAATGATCGATGCTAGTTAAAAAGCTCCGGCGTCTGCAGGAGCGTATTTTTTTCGGACGAGTTAAGTAACTGAAAAAACAATCAAGTAAATACTTGGTCTCAACGGGCTGTTGGCATCTCGATCCGATCGAGCGGCGCACCAACCGAAGCCCACTTCCAACCCACTTCCAGACTTCAGTCAAACCAGATGCTCGAGGCGGACACATCGAGTGCGGAAGGGGTCTTGAATTCAGCGAAATTTCAGGCGATTGTCATTGTTTGCAATCGCGGAGCTGACGACAAAAAGCAGGACCGATGGCCGACGGCGGGCCGAAGGCAAAGAGTCTTGAAACTCCCACGGTCTGACCGGATCAACGCTTCTTCCCATGTCGGATTTCGAGCCTGGTCTCACTTCTTGTCTGAAGCAGCCATATCTCTTTCGCCGGTCCAGGCAAAAGAAGTTTACGACACGTCCGCGTGCCGTTGTGATCTGCTGGTTTTAATTCGGTCTTTATCCAGTCTTTGTCGGCCAGCGCGACAGCGCATTGGATTGTATGCAGAATCCTTAGGGACATCTTGATATGCAATCGGTCAAGTCCGCCGTCAAGATAGTGTTCGCACCTCAATATTATCTAGCGCTCGCCCTTCACCTTTAAGTCGCAAGATAAAAAGAGCTACATGCCAGTGCTCACCAGGAAAAACCACAACCCTCGGTCCATAGCAATGTCACCCCTTGGAGCAGTGCCGCCGTCGCCTCCGTGAGGGCCATCCCCCAGCTCTTTCCATGCGCATTGTGCTGTGTCACCGCACTGAGTGTGATGATTTGTGCGTGGCTCCCCTGTTCTTTGGGTGTCGATGACGACATGTATATGATCAAATTAAACGGTCAATCGTCAAGAGGTGAGCAATCATTCTGATCTTAACACAGACCTTGCTGACAACCCCCCCAAATCGGGCTGTCGGCAATCGCCGACCGACTTTCATTAGTCTACATCTTGGACTTTTCACTGTGGCTTTAAATCTGACCGGCTGGATCCCAGATTTTGCCTACCCCCCCATTTGTGTATATCCTCTATCTGGCTAGCCACTCAAAATAATTTATTCCGCCCGCTGCTAGACACAGTGGATTTTACAGGCCTTTTTCGGCAGAATTCGGCACGCATCAGTTTGAAGTTGAGTACCTTAACACGGTCGACCAAAGGGGTTTCTGCTGAGGAGGCTGCTTACATTTGTGGCTTACACCCCCTCCCCCCCCCCCTCTGCACGTGTTCCCGACTTTGCCAGGTCTCTGTCAGCGACTTTACTATCGCTCACCTCTTGTCAATCGTGTCGCGGCGCCGTGCGCGCCTGACGGATTCGGCGCCGGTCAGGAGGTCTCTCCTCATTCTCTTGCTGTTTTCTTGTTCTCACCCATTGCGTTCTCAGAACCGCGATAGCATTGATGATTGATCCCTCCAAGTTTGTCACCCTCAATAAATTTCCGCGGCCGGTCTTTTCCGCGTCAGCCGGGATTCGCGTCGAGGCGCTATATCGGCGCTTCTCCTTCTTGCCGATCACCATCCCCGGCGTACTTCCCTACACCGTTTATTCACTCCGCTTTCCCCACCTTTCTGGCCGTGATGACGGCTCCCAAACTCGAAATAAACCTACTGAGTCATTCTTCGAGCGGATATCGCGCCAAGATGTCCCTTTGCCGTGATGTTGTTCACTTCCCACAGAATCCTAGTACACGTGCCTCCCCGATCATGTTGACATGGGTCCTCGAAGCTCACACATTTAGATTTAGATCTTGCCTGAGTATAAGATCATGATGATTCCTGGACCCATTTACGCCCCCATATAAGATGCTTTAAAACCACCCGATCACAAATCACGTGCAGTCATTATTTGATCACGTTTTCATCTGGAAAACATACTTAGCTACAGGGTACTACAGGGAGGCCAGTAGAGTGGGGACGGGCACCGCCCATGATTGATCCGGCATGTTTATCCTTATTTGTCCCCGCCAAAACGAGATTCTGGATGTTCCACCATGTTTTGCCATCCACAGGCACTTTATGGACACATGTTGTGAGAATGAAATGTTCAGTATTCCCCTGAATATAAGGCTCTCACAAAATATCCCTCAATTCAGTCGAAATGCAATACCTATGCTCAAATTACCATCCACTCGGTATAAAAATATTGTTGTAGTTCAGCAACATATGAGAAGGAAACTGCATGGGACACTTGCGAAAACGAACTACGAGTCATCAGGGTACAAAATGAATAAATTGGAACAAATTTCGGAGCCTATTGCGCCAAGGGTTGAGGACGCGACCTGCTTGTCACGCATGTCACTTGGGCGGCAGTGGTGACAACACGCGTTTGACATGCCATCGTAAACCATCCATCGTTTATTCAAATCTCTGTGGATTCCTTAGGTCCTGCAGCGAAAATCATAGGTAAATGGTCCCTCTACAGAAGTACTGTCCCCGATTTTTCGGAATGTCAATATTGTTCAAGAAACTGGTTGATTTGCCACAAAATCTAGTTCCATCTCACATATTTCAAAAAATTCAAAATTCGGCCACAGTACTTCTAATCTTTACCCTATTTTGTGTTAATCTGCCACCCCAGTTTTGATTTCAAGGTGTGTTGAGACCAAACGATGGTGGTTGCAAAACTGGAACGGTTTTCCCCCCACTTTACTGGGTATCCCAGAAAGGAAAAATCGCAAAAATCGCCCCAACAAAGAGGATTCAGAGGGAATTCAAAGGCATTCAGTCTTGCCTATTCTGCAGGGGTCCAAATGTGCTAGAATCATTTTTTCTCTGCGCGCTTCGCACGCCCACGGTAACTCAGAGGCGGATGTAAGATATTTATAGCTCAAAGAACACTTAGATCTGGCTATTCTATGGTAGAAATAATCTGAGCATGGTAAGAGCAATAAGGTCTGACATTACATGTAACCACTGGGAAGTAACAGGAACCAGTGTCCCAGATTCAGTTGAGATCTGGGGCAATTATTGTGCCAACGGGATTGAAGCCTACGAGGGCCTACAAAGCAGCAAAAAAAAATGGGAATTTCTTGGGAATGCCGAATTACCCCATCTCTAACTCTGGGAGCGGTCAATACTCTAGGGCGGGGCAAAACAAGGCAAAACGGAGGAGAATGCAGGTGGGTTCGGGATGTTCCCAGTCGTGACTGATGTGACATGGTAGATAACATGTCACAATGTTACCTGCCGACTCGCAATTTCGACAGTTTTGAGGATCGGAAATATCATCTGTACACACAGGATACATCATATGTGCTTCAGACTGTCCCTTGAATATTTTGGAGATTTTAGGAGAGGTAAATCTATCACAATTGGCCCAGTGGCAGATAACATGGCAGATAACAACCCAGCACAGCCGGCGGTAAACCACTGGAACCGACCTTTCCAGTGAGCCAAACAGGGCCAAAGCTGCCGGCTGTTGATCAAGTGATGCCCGTCCCCAAGTAGAGCAGTAGAGCCATATCCATGTCCCCTATATGAGAGAGGCTTGTAGAGGCGATAGATTGATAGAGCGGTAGAGCGGTAGAGCGATGTAGCGCGGTGTAGATCAGCGGCTCCATCAAAGATCCCGCCTGCCAAGCGCATATCGTTGACAGACCGTTCGGTGCCGGTCGCTTAACCATTCGGAATCATGATATCGAAGCGAAATAATGGGGCCAAAAATGCATTCCAGACTAATACGTGCACTACCAACTGAATGGACAACAACATGGACGTACGACGGGGGATCGGGGGATGCCGAGGGAAAAAACACAGCCCTTGCGCAAAAGAGTGTAGTCGAATTGGAGAATGTGGACAGTCGACTCTACACCGTGATTGAGAGCTTGAGGGCTTGACTCTAGATCTCGAGGGCTTGAGGACTTGAGAACATAAGGACTTGAGGGTTTCAGCTTGAAGGCTTGAGGGCTTGATAGTACCACAGAAGTTGAAGAAGTAGGAAGAGGAGGACTCGGAGACACGCGAACTTCAAAGAGAAGATGGGAGTGGGGAAGAAAGAAAGTTGTGATGGTGTTTCGACTTGACCGCTCTTTTATGAAGTTCCGGACTCCAGCCATCAGCTGCGGTTCTGGCGAATTCATGTGAATATAAAGGGGTCTACAGAGCACGTAAGAGGCTTGTGGATTTATTATAGAGAGTGGGATGCGATGGGGTCCAATGGCCTCGATAACGCTCTACAGAGAAGTTCGGGCTCTACCGGGTGCTACCCCGTGCCCGGCTATCTACCGAGCGGACCCGGTCTCTACCTGTCCAAAAGGCGTTTCCAGATGTTGGCAGGTCCGGATCGGACCCCGGAACTTAGGACAGACTAGTGACTGGCTACACGCCCTCGAATCTGCGCTTCTGGCCAAACTCGCACCCCAGCGCGCTGCGGATGATAGCCTCACCAGGAGATGCATCACTTTGCTTGAGCAAGACATGTAACTATGATTGTGACCGAGTTTCCAGAACCCTGAGCGTATTTAGTGTTGGGATATGTCATATACTGAAGAACGCACCGAATGCTTTCCACGAGTCGCTAATCTTGACCCTACGCTTAGGAGATGGCGGTTTCCGAGAGCAGCAAATTATATTCCGGATACAGGAAGCCATTGGGCTCCAGCCAGAACGCACAGAGGTCGATACGTACGAAGGAAGTGCGGGAATTGGGGACTGAGTGCTCTGCGCACTATTATGCTGGCCTGCGTCAAGCATTGGATGAAATGGTGAATTTCCCAATAAGCTCTCACGAGAACGGGCCGATATCTCCTAGGAATTGATTGTCAAGACTAAGTAGCAAGTCTTCGCGTACCTGAGGCTGGATTTGCCCAGGAACTTTGTCAACATGTTGGTCTCCAACGTCACTGTCTGTCCGGCTGCCCAACAGATGTCAAGGAAAATGATTGAAGCTTCATTCACGACACCGACAAAGCAGGATCAGAGTCGGATCTGTTCCTCCACCGAGATTTATTACCACGTCACGTCCAAGTCAGGTGCATTCTCTAATGCAAGACTTTATATAACTCTGAATATCTCTTCTAGTTCCAAACCCGATCCGAAGTCATGCTCAAATCCACCCTCGCTCTGGCCAGTGTCAGCTATGCCCTTGCCATGACCGCCATTCCGACCGATGGTACTGCATATATCATGCAAGATGGTCGGACAACACGCTGCGTGACGTTGGGTGCCGCGCCGACTTCGAATTACGCGAAGATAGGTATGGAGGTTTGCACTGGGTCCACCGGCCAACAAGTTTGTTCCCTTTTCCGTCTCTAATAATTATTTGCTGAACCTGAATTATAGTGGAAAGCGGTTTTAACCAACGCAGACGGAATTCACTTTGCTTTTTCTTCGGTTGCCTCACCCTTAACCTATCTTTCGTATGTCTCTGCGGAAATTCCAAACAGCGGAGGACAAGCGAGTCTTTACCAACAATCTATGGGGCACCCTGAGCCGCTCGAGTTCCTCCTGCAGCCAGCGCCTACCGCGAATATGAGCATGTGAGTCATCGAATGTCTTTTTAGACGACCCTAATTGCGATTTCAATAGTTTGTACTTCTCCAATGGTCCAGGCGGTGTCTTAACTGCGAACACGCCTTTTTCGGCGGCTAGCCCAGATCAACCATCTCCAGTATGTTTCTCTTGTCTCTTTTCATTCCCATTCCGTCTAATCTTCTATTAGTTGATGATGGAAATCGTTACAGTGAACAGTTTCACCTTCAACCCTTTGGAACCGTCGCAATGGTGGGGATTTACGCCGGTGGCCACTACTACCAGTTAAATCTATCAAGTAGGAGATTAGTAGGATCAATTTCAATGTCCTCCATGAATATTATTAGTCAAGAATCTTTACCCTACTTCTCGGGACTCGTCCACAAGATGGTTAGCGGCCATTGTTCCTATCTGTCAGCGAATGAATCGACGTTCCTTGAAGATTGGAGCCCTGGTCAATGTACTGTATCTGATTATCAGCTTCCATTCCGGATTCTGGATCCGGTATTTAACCGCGACATGAATGTCAACTCCGCGAGGATGGCCTGAATTCGATTTTGATAGGACTCGCGTGCAATGGGAACAGTCCTTTCCTGTCTCGCGGGATTTTTGCCCGTCACCGCGTCATCCCTCTTCACCATCTGTGCCTTTGAGAGCATTTAGGTTTCGACTGGATGGAATTTTGATACGTAAATCCGATCATATTCGGCGTGATGTGTCGGACCAAGCCTTCATTTGGACTTGAACACACAAATCTCGAAACTCAAAACGTGCTTAAATACTCTCAAAGTACAAATAGTGGAAAATTCGTAACCGAACTCTCTATAATCTGGACGAAGGGATCATGTAGCTCGACTCCGCCGAGTCATCGTACTTTCTCCAAACATGCTTGCTTTCATGTCGTAGCCTTGGAATATTTCGTGATATTGGTTATTGCAGACAGATGACATGCAGCACAGTCGCCCTGGACCTATTTGAGCTGCCAGAATTGTAAGGAATCACCGAAATCCAAAGGTTCAATGACGAGCTGCGTGTAGTGAGATCAATACCCAAGGAAGGCTCTACAAGGACTGAGGAACAATTTACCAAAGAAACCTGCGTCGATGCTGCTGCACGAGGGACGTACGAAGTCAAGACTCCACTGGTGGAGGAGTTGGAAGCGCAAATGCTAAAATCGGTTGAAATAAATGAGTGTTGAAGATAATCATATTTATTACTCACGAGGGACTCCTGCCAATGTACCATTCGTACGGAGTGTAGTGCACAATGGTATGCTGGTGCATGCTGTCCGGTCCTCCAGCAATTTCAGCGGTAGAATAAGACAGCCAACTTCCAGGCAGCGCGACACTGGAAAAGGACACGAGGGTAGCGTCCGTAGGGTTTACATGGGCTGTCCACTGCATTTAATATCTAGATGAGCTGGAGGAAACATGATAAATAGACTTGGGAAACGAACTAGCTCGTTTGTTCCTCCAGTACAAGAGCCCATAACAACCGGGACATAGTCGTTCGTAAAGGGGCCAATCAACAATGCACATCGATTATTGTGAGCGTTGAATATGGTGTAATTATTCCCATTGACTGGGGACAGAATCTGAGCACTCGCCAGCGTTGCGAGAGCTGCCAGAGAGGCGGCAAGTAATACTCTGACCATGATACGATGAACCGGAGGTGGGTCGATCATCAAGACGAGACCTGGTTTATATCCAGCTTCTTTGTTAATTCGCTCGACGTAGATGGCACAACAGCCGGGACAGTTGAGATCCGACAGCCATCGGAGTCCAGGGGTAAAAAACTTCCAGACGTCAGTCAAGCTGTCAATATCATTGGGTGCCAATGTAGATGTAAATGATGAGTCGGACGTTATGCTTCACCGTTAAATGTTATATCACATGTATTATGCCTCCTCGAGGCGGGAGCTGATTAAATCATCTTCTCCGATTATTCCGCAACTGGACATCCATCGCAAGTTCATTGATAAATCCGAATCGCCAGGAGCCCAAAATGGCGCCAGGGCGCTTATATCTCACATCTGGAATCGGCGGCGCCAGGGATAGCCTGACTCTATTGGAATGGTATGGCCAATGAGCGGCAAGGCCCTCACGATTTCCCAGAGCTCAGATTTATTCACTTGGAAGAATTTCGACACTCCCATCTAATGGGGAAAAAATCGACTAACCTGCAATTATTGAGAACAAATGGGATATGGGATTTCCGGGGAACCATAACCTGGGTGCCTGACGGGGAATGTTGGGGATTATGTAACATTATGATCGGCATGCTGCCGCACATTCAAGGTCCGCCGCCGAATCCGTCAGTCTTCCTTTCTTTCTGCTCCAATGGCCCTTGGCACCATTCTTCGACTGCTCGACCAGCATCCCCACATAAGCCATCTCACGACTTTCGACTTTCTTAACTTCATCCCCCATTGACAACGAATTGACCGAGAAACAAATTAGTCTCACACCTCGGCCCGCAATCAAATAGGCAGAGCTTTTGATCGAGCCATCACTTTGGTGCCGATGACTATTGATGCGCACCAGCGCTCCCTTGGCGTGAGTTTCCCACGGTTTGACTCAATTTCCCCTTTTGGTTTCCGGACTTGTTCCTGGCTCGACTCACGGCGACCAACTCCGTACGGACTTCAGGGCACTCCGCTCCGTATTCAGGCACACTGTCCGAGTGTCCGCTGTATGTCTCCATTTAGATATTTATTCCCACCCATGTACTATAAAAGGCCCCGGAGTTTACAATGTAAAGTAGTGACTTGCACCCCCCTGCACATTAGCCTCGCTTCACAGCGTATCACCCTCGTCCTCGCGTCCTCCGTCGTCCTCCGATCACAGTCTTTCCCCGCATTAGATATCGACCCCGTATATAGATTAGCTTAGTGTCCTACGTCGACCCCCGATCACCGCCTTTAAGCCTTCGGTATTAGCCCCCGTGTCCTTCGCCGCCCTCGACCACAGTTGCACACCGTTTGCGCTCACGCCCTCGTCCACGCCTCTCGCCCATAGCCGGAGTCACCCTCACACTTACCTGACTGGTATTGGGACATCTTAGACCCACCTCGCACACCCTCGTCTATTACTCCCGCACTCGGAGTTGTTGTTGTTCATTTATTTGTTCAGCTCCCGCTCTTAGTCCCGGAGTAGGCGTATCACTATCCCTTCCTTACACCTCAGCACACAAGTCTCTGGTGCCCAAATGGCCAGCCACCTAGCTTGATCAGCTGGAGTGGGCCACTCCAAAATGGCTCTGAGGGCGGGCGGCGGATACCGAAGTACACGACGATGACCAAGCCATAGACGACCTGTAGTAGTGACCCGCAGACTGTCCGCCAACGGGAAATTTGATAATCAGGTATGCTCCACACTGGAGGCATTCTGAGCATCTACGGGGAGCACCACGAGTGGGGTGGGCACGACGCGGAGGAGGGAACGTCCGACAACCTGCCAGCTATGCCGCCGGCTTGATCCCGGTTTTGATCCCGGCTGATGGCCCGGAAATCCCAAAACCCATTCTTTCAATTATTGTTCAATTACCAGCATTTTTTGAAAAACTTTTTGAGCACCCCCAATCCTGTACAAAAAGCGAATCTATATTCAAACTGTTGTACAGTGGAGATTTTATGGCAGAATCCAAAACCCAGACAAAGGTCAGCGCAGTTCTCTCCAGGTTAGGGCTAAAGGTAGTGGACAGGGGACCATAATGACAATGGGACACAGTGTGCCCAGTGAGAACAAGCTGCCAGGGGGCTACATACTAGGGTGAAAAGTAAGGAGTGACCGGTAAGGCTGTCAAGAGTCGCTAATCAAGTAATGTTTGTTGGAATTTCAAGTAGTGCGAGATTTTTTGGAGGGCAAGAGGTTGTCGAAGGCGTTGTCCACTGCGGGATCGCGAGCCCTTTGAGAGGGCGTAGATGGCTGTGTAGGAAGGACGAGCACAGACGAAGGACAAAAATGGCGCACCGAGTTGGCCTTCCATGTACGTGATTGTACGTGGAGTATGAAGACCAGCTGCGCCGGCGCCTCAGGAAAGGCGAGGTCTGGATGATCCAGCGAGCCGCGGCGTGATCTGTGAACGCGTTATTGAGGGAAAAGGGATACAGAGTGAGAGAAGACGATGGGACAGAGTCGGGGGTAGAGAAGAAAGAATATGGAGCGCGGTGTGGCAGAGCTGTATGGCCGGCAGGTGGAAACTCAACCACACGCTGGTTTCGGTTCAAGCCTGATTTATTGTTGTTATTTTACTTACAGCATTTGTTTGGCCAGTAAATACCGCGCCCGCAGCGCCAGCAAATCATCATCCCACGTCTTACGCTCATCTGTGCGAGCCAGTGCGGGCTAGCGCCCAAATACTCAGAGTCCTCTAGAGTTCCCTCCACACGACCTCCCCCCATTTCCCCACTCGGCTTCATTCGTGGTCTGTCCTGCCCAGAGGGCTTCAATTTGGAGAACTCCGCAGCCATTGCCGGCCTCTGGCTCTCATCATCGTTCAAGTCTCTCAGACACTTATCAATCCACACTGCCCTCTCCCGGAGACACCTCGTCCAGGCCTTCGCTCTCCCCCTAGATCCTTCTGTCTGAACCAAACCTGGGGCGGCGTGCAGCATGGTTCTCCCTCAACTTAGCCGCGACATACACGGGGCCTCACTGTTTCCTACTCGACTCGTGCTGAATCACACGCATCAAAGCTGCTAGCCTCGTAGGCACAAATATGTCCAGACACTCTGCTCTCCTTCTCTCCAGTCCTCGTGTACTATGTCCGACAATGAGCGCTCGTATACAATGGCTTTAAGAAACTCCCCTCCGGTGAGTTGCAGCATCTTATCCTGCAGTTTGGATACGGCTTCCGCGGGCCTTTTCTATCACACTTACAGTGAGTAGTGCTCGATGATTTAATTGCGGGCCGTAATACTTAATATTTACTTTCTTTCCAGAAGGCGCCAGCGAGGCTTCGACGCCATATATCGCGGTCCCGCCGCCGGCGTCTTGGCCTCCCTCACCCAAGTTGATTCCGATTCTGTAGTATCCGAGGTGCGTCGGCGTGCTTCGAATGCCGACTCCAATTACTAGCTATTTCAATTCTGCTTCCACAGGTCGACCGCTCAACCTTGACACCATATCGCTTTCCCGCCACCGATCCCTTCACCCATCAATCGGACTCTCGCTTGGCCTCAATTTCTTCTTCCGCTACGCAGGCGCTATTGGATGGTACCCCGATGCGTCTCAGTCCTTGCATCGCTCATTTTTTTATTCAGTATTTAATTTCGCTTCCACAGGCGACCCACAAAGCTTCGATGCTATATGTCACGCTCCCGTGACCGACACTCGACGCCTCATTTTACACGAAATCTACCGCGGGTTTCAGACGTCACGATCGCCAATTTCCCCCGCTGCCCGGGCTTCCACGCAACACATCGGCACCACTCGAGCGAACCGTCGCCGCTGTCCAACCCCGCGAAATTTCGCGGCTGCGCGGCCGAGTCGTTCCCGAGATATGTTCGCGCTCATCTCCCACTTTCTAGGCTGTTAACATTGATTAGATCTTCATTTTTTCTTCCGCTGCGCGGCGCTGGATTGCAGTACCCCTCGGCATCGACTCCATTTCAAGTCTTGTCTGTTACTTCGTTGCCTGGATTTTCCTTCTAGTTGACTTTTCTTACGCGCTCTAATGGATTGACTCCCTTACTTGACTTCAAACACGCTAATTCCATTAGAGTTACTTTCTATACCTTACTTGTAGTCAGTAGCGTCAAGTAGTGTCAAAATAGCCTCCTGGCGAGCTCAAAATCTGCGTTTTTTCCCGTGACCGCTGCTGGTTTTATTCGGTTTTCGAGGTCCGTGCGCGCCCCAGAATCTAGAAAGCTGCAGGGTCAGGGCGAGGGACGGGGCGCTTGGGAGCATGTAACCTGGACAGTAATTAGAACAGCACTGAACGTAATACGGGTATGGGAGCGTTTGGAACTGCCGCGATAACCACTGCCACAACAAATGAACGGGACGAGATACTCTGAGGTGCAGCGCTCGCGTTGTGAAATGAAGAAAAAGTCATATCAGTGGAAGCCAATGTTGAGATTCTGATGATTCCGTCCGGGAGCAAGAGCGGAATTCCATCCATGTGCGGTACGGGGAAAAAAAGGGTATCCAAGAACCTCATAGCATCGGCGGGGAGTCGAACCCCGAGCTCGTCACGAGTCAATGTATACATTTGACTACGAGGAGAATTTCGACGTGTGTTTCTTACACCACCGATGCGCAGATACGCCTGCATCCGGATGATTAAATGTGCATCTCCAAACCCGGGGGGTCCGAGCGAAGGAGGGTACGCAGGTCGCTGGGAGACACGAGAACGCCCGGCAGAGCCAAGAGGGACATTTCAAAGGAGGGGCCAAAAAACACTGGAGGCGGATCAGGTATTAGGAGAGCATGGGCTGCGTGGGACAGGCTGAAAAAAGTATAATTGCCAGAAGAAATGCACCGGCGGGGAGTTGAGCCCCGAGCTCGTCATGGTGCAAAGCAGCATATTACAAGGTTTTCGACGCGTGCTTCTTACACCACCGATGCGCACAGAAGGCTGTAAGCGGGTGATCAAGTGTGTGTGTTCTGGTGCGTTATTTTTTTGACGCGTGTTTTATCGAATTAATGGGTACGCACGTCGTTGGCCGTGTGCTAGATGAGGAGGGCCGGCAGAGCCAAGAGGGACATTTCAGAGGAGGGGCCAAAAAACACTGGAGGCGGATCAGGTATTAGGAGACCGTGGGACGGCGTAAAAAAATACGGTAACCCGCAAGAATACACCGGCGGGGATTCGAACCCGAGCTCGTCGTGACTCAATGTATAAGTTCGACTACAATCAGGATTTCGACGTGTGTTTCTTACACCACCGATGCGCCGAGTAGCTTGTAAGCGGGCGATGAACCGTCCATTGATATCTCCAATTAAAGCCGAGAGAGTCCGAGAGGATTACCAGATAAGCCGTTGGGCGCGGGATAAGCAGGGTAGTGTGAGAAGCAGATCGGATGATTCTTGAAGGAAGGAGAACGCTCCGCCCAGGTAGCGGCCCATGTAAAGAGATTATAATTACAACCCCATGTGGCGCGTAGGACAGCGTGAAAAAAGTACCGCCGCCCCGAAGAATGCACCGGCGGGGAGTCGAACCCCGAGCTCTTCATGATCATTGGGACAGACTTGGGACAGACACAAGAATTTGACGTGTGTACCTTACACCACCGATGCGCAGATACGCCTGCAAACGGATTATAAAATGTGCATCTCCAGTGAATTACCAGACAGGTCGCTGGCCGTGTGATCAGGGCCGGAAAAGCCAAGAGGTTTCTTTCGAAGGAGAAAAAACACACTGGAGGTGACTCCAGTATTAGGAGACCAGGGGGGGGGGAGGGTCGTAGGACAGCGTGAAAAAAAGCTCAAGAGAGATGCACCGGTGGGGAGTCGAACGCCGAGCTTGTCATGATCTAATCCAATGTAACAACAAAGATTTTGACGTCTGTTTCTTACACCACCGATGCGTAGAGTAGCCTACTACCCGGGGGTAAAGTGCGCAGCTTTGCTCCAGTTCGAGGCCAAGTCAGAGAGGCGAGAAGAGGTAGATGATCCCTTCGATTGACGGGCTTGAAGGAAAATATAGATGAGGTCGATGGAGGTTGATATGAGCATTTTGATAATTCCGTCCGGAAGTGAGGAGTTGCGTGTAGGGAAAAAAAAGCTAACGTCCTGCATATGCACCGGCGGGGACTCGAACCCCGGGCTCGTCATGGTTGACTGCCAATGATTCCTACCAGAATGTTGACGTGTGTACCATACACCACCGATGCGCAGATACGCCTGTATCCGGATGATAAAATGTGCATCTTCAATCCTAGGAGGGAGAAAAAAACACTGGAGCCGGATCAGGTATTAGGAGACCGTGGGACGGCGTGAAAAAAGTTCCGTACTTTGCAAGAGGAATGCACCGGCGGGGAGTCGAACCCCGAGCTCATCATAATAAACTCTCGGACAACGCGAAGAATTTTGACATGTGTTGCTTACACCACCGATGCGCCGATAGCATCCGGATGATAAAATGTGCATCTTCAATCCTAGGGAGTCCGAGAGGATGACCAGACAAGTCGTTGGGCGCGGGATACACGCATGCCGCCGGGAGAACACAGATTTGTGGCTCGGAGTTGGGAAAACAAAACGATGGAGTCGATTTAGGTACCGTGCGTAGGACAGCGTGAAAAAAAGTACAATTACCTCGAAGAAATTCAAGAATGCACCGGCGGGGAATCGAACCCCGAGCTCGTCAGGATATAGTCATTTTGTCCTAAGACAGGATTTTGACGCGTGTTTCTTACACCACCGATGCGCAGAGAAGGTTGTAAGCGGGTGGTGAAGCGTGTGTCTTCGGGTGTGTTGGTCTCGAGTCCGAGGCGAGAGAGGGCCGATTTGGGAGAAGAATCGAGTTAGATGAGAGAAATTACTCAGCAGGAGTCAGGTGGGAAGCGTCCAGCAGAGTGATAGTTACTCGGTTGGAGTCATGGGCGTCCAATGAACGTCCTGAACTCGAGCGAGCTGCGAGAGACCAATTTGAGAGCGGTAGCTTCCAAGTATTGAAGGACCCCATTGCAGAACTGGAAGTTGAGGCAGACAAATCTACAAACAGATAGCCCCCCGAGAGACGTACAACCCAGCAAGACGAGGACAGAGAACTTGCGGAGGAACATGACATGGGCGTGAGAGCCAAAGGCGGTGTGACACCTGAGTCACGGTCACATCCATCGCGTCTGCCTTGCTCTTGCCCTTGTCCTCGTCCTCCCCGCTGCTGCTCATGCCCACATTCAAGGTCGTTGTTATAGACCCCTCCGACGTCGGCAAGACCAGTCTCCGCTGCCAGGTGCGTGCTTATCCCTCAGACCTTAATTATAACATTTCTCGACTGAGCTCGCTGCAGTACTGAGTACATCTCCGCGCGTTTCTCGACGCCCTATCGCGCGACCATCGCCGACTCCATAAAAAGGACCCTCCCCCTTCTACACCCGGCGGGGAGCCCGTGGTGCTGCAGATCTGGGACACCGCGGGCCAGGAGCGCTTCGCCTCCGCGTTCTTCCGCCGCGGTGCTCATGTGCGATCTGACGAATGCGGGGACGCTGTACGCGCTGGAGGGGTGGTGGACCGAGCTCCGCGTGAAGGCGCACGTGGGGGACGTGGGTGGGTTTTGTGTGTGTGGTGGGGAATAAGCTGGATCTGGTGGAGGGCGTGGTAGGGGGTGGGGTGGGGGGCAATGAGAGAGGGGTGATATCGGCGGCGCAGGATGCGTGCTTCGTGCGGGCGCTCGTCCCCCGCGTGGAGCCGCCGCCGTTGCCGGTGCCGCCCGCATCTGACGCTCGCCGCCGAGTCTGCCGAGGCGGACAAGGATGACGCCGACGCCGGTGCGGCCGACACCCTCGCCTCATCGCAGCTCACCGCGCACCCCTCCTTCCGCACCCGCGCCTCTCGACCGCCCCCTCAAAGTCAAAGTTCCCACACGCCCGCTCGCACTGGCGCGCGCTCCGAATTGCACGCCAAGAATCCCGCACAGACCATGACCTCAATGCTCACGGTGTACCACATGGCTTCTTCCGTCTCTCTTCCTCCGCCTTCTCCGTCGTTCTACTCTGGCACTCGTCCTCCGCATCGCCTGGGGGATTCGACGACGCGCGGACTCGGAGTTTGCTGTTATTGGGTTTGACTGACGCTCCGCAGTCCATCCGCTCCACTTGCATACCCAACACCCCCAGCGCTGGCCTCCACCACGGCATTCTCCATCCTCAAAGCAGTTCGGCCTTCTCCCTCATCTCCCCCGGTTCTCTCTTCGATGGTAGCTCTCAATCCCGCGTACGACTGACTCCCCCATTCTTCTTAGTGTTGTTTGCCGGCTCGCGAGCCGCAGTCAACGTTCAACGGTAGTCCGTGTCTGAGTTTCTGAGCTGACTTGCTTTTTAGGTGCGCAGACGCCCGATACGTTGACGCCACTTTACTCCGCCTCAAGGGCTCGGCAGGATGTCATGACAATTACCTCGGTGCGCCGCATCCGAGTCGTTCATCCTCCCTTTCTTCGAAGACTGTACTGTACCTATCTGTATCTAGTTGACAAATACACATACATGAAGCCTGCAAGCAACGCTCGATCTAGAGTATTAATTGCTACGCTCCCTGACCGAGCGCCACAAAACGAAAGACAAGGACAACCGTTCTCCCAGCCCCATGCACCACCGGGGAGTTGAACCCCGCCTCGCCATTACGCCTTCCGAGTCTCTACTATAAGGCTGGCGCGTGTCCCCTCCACCTCGCTAAAATCGGGTCCCGAGGATATCAACTTGGTTTTACCCGATGCGAAAAAGGATGAAGAAGGCAATGGATGCACCGGCAGGGAGTCGAACCCCGGCTCGCCATGGCAAATTCCGTTCCTTGCCATGGGTGTGGCGTGTGGACCCTCCACCACGGTGCCCATGCTTTCTCCCAATGAATCCCGAGGATATTGACTTTGTGTAACCTCTTGCCTGTCAGATTAACCCGTTAACTTCCGTCGAGTAGGTCGTGGAGGAGAAAAACGTTAAAATTCGAATTAGTATTATTATTAGCAGCTCCACCCATCCTGTCCCGTGTATTGCAAAATGGGTGAGACTGGCATTGCGAAAAAGAGTGTTCTGAAACAGACTGTGACATGCACCGGCTGGGAGTCGAACCCCGCGTTTACCATCCCAGTGGACGAACGCTGCATTGGGATAGCGTGTGTACCCTTCACCACGGTGCTTCTGGAAGCCCTGGAAGCCCATCCAGTTAGAGAACGCGATCCGCACGATCCGACGGGCGCTGCTAACAAAGAAAGATTACCAACAAGACACATGCATGCTGCATCGGTATTATGTTTTTCGTTCTCGCTCGCCGGATACTCCTTCAAATCCCATTGGAGGCGGGAAGAGAAGAAACAGTCAGAACTTAGGGGAGGCAGAGAAGCACAGGCCGTGCACGGGGCACTCACTGCACTGGTTACATCACCGCGGAGAAAACGTTGAGTCAGTGAGCGGGGTTCGATTCCCCGCCGATACATGAGATTGGCAGGTATATTTTTCTTTCCTTCTTCTTGATTTGTCGACTTGCTAGGACTCTGTAAATTGAATTCGCCTTGTCAAAGAGGCATTCGCAGCCAGTGGGAAAGTACGGCCAATGCCGCACCACCCGCACCGCACCTACAATCGTGATAAATTCTTGTGGTCATGATCGCACATCGAGACTCGAAACTTGCATACCTCACCCGCCTCACATTATAAGAAGAGAGAAACAAATTGAATCCTCGTCTGCGGCATGGCGGAAGAATGCCGGGCCTCCAACCAACTCGGCCATAGCAAGTTGACGGCATCTCAGCACACGGAAAGAAATAACAAAAGACATTATATTCGCGGCATTGAACACGAATCATCGCCGGAACGCAGAAATTACAAAAGTTCCAACGGAAACCTCTCAACATCAGCACCAAGATTTCCCTTCCCTCCACGGATCCCGCCACTCAAAGAGTGATGGGGATGCAGTTAATGGCGATGAGGCTACCCCACGCCTCCTCGGGCGCATCGCAGGTAACGCTGGTTCCACCGCTGGCAATGCGCGTCAGTTTCGGATTTTGTTCCGGACATTTCTAGTACTAACCAGTTGTTGCCGACGACGGTGATGGGGCTGCAGCCCAGGCCGACGGGGACATCGAGGCCGCTGAGGTCGAGGCCGAGGAGGGCGGCGACCGCGGAGGCGGAGGTGCTGCTGGACGACTGGACGCTGCTGCAGCACTGGTTCGAGGTCGGGGGAGTGACCGGGGGCGTATCCCAAGGTCTGGCGGCAGCAAGGGTCTACGAAATAATTGATCAGTACGATGGAGACCCGAAATATGAATGGTAGCGTACAATGAGCACCGAAGTGACAACGACAGAGAGTTTGGAGAACATTATTGAATGAGTTTGAACGACAGAGGGATGTGTTCGAGTGAGTATTAGGAGTAGAGCTGCGCTGCTTTTATACTGTGCTCTGCCACATTTTCCCACGATTCAAGAGCATGTCGGGGCCGCATAGTACTAGGAACCAACTTCACCATGGTCGCGAAGAGTGGAGCAGCAGTGGAGCTGGTGGACATTTGCATCGACATGGTCGGGCAGCAAGGGAAACTATATTTCTCTCATGTCACCTCGGGTGTTGATTTGCACGACGTGATCTGTGGAGCTATTCATTTCCTCATTGAGGGATAGCACTGCCGTCACGATGGTCATGACAGGAATACTTTTATGGGCCCCGGATGAATAATGTGTGTTCAATTTCGCGATGGGCTGGTTGCCTGGGATGATATGAAGGTACCTAACATCCACTCTGTTCCGAAAATCCGAGGCAACGTGTGTTATAAATTAGACTTCACCGAATGAATGGTCCGGTGGGGGCAGAGCGCCGAAATCAGTAACCCAACAGGCGGCGCCTAAGCGTCATGATGCCGTACAATTCAATGCGTGGAGGAAGTGCGCTGCTACATGGTCAGTTGACAAGCCCAAAATATCTCACCAAGCCCAGCGGTATGATGCTCCTTGAGCAGAGGGAGACATCTCTTGAAAGGAGCGCGGTGAGATCCGCTGAGCACAGATTGTTAGTGATCTCGACGTCATCAACGGACAGTTTGACCGCTCATGTTTATCACGGCATCGCGCAAGGCATTGAGCAAATTACCTCGCTCGCTTCAAAAACTCCTCTCCACCTTCGCCGCGACATGATTTTCCGATTCAGAGGAATTGCACTCCCTAGTGTGATTGAGACGGTGACATTTCGGAGGTTGTGATGACAAAGGCCCGAAGGAGAGGTGGAAGAGACTATCTTGGATGAATTCTACAAGTAGACACGTCTGCTATTTTGAAGCGTCGAACTTCGCACGAACGGTAAGCTTCGTTCAAAATGTTTCAGCCGCAGCAGAGGTAGAAGGCATGGACATATACTGGGGAGAGCGACCAAATGCTATGGAGGACCAATAAAAATAAAAATAAAATAAAAGTTTTCTATCGCTGTGGAGCGGCTCGAACGACCCATACTCGCTGCATGGAGCCCAAAAAGATATTCAACCAGAAAGCACAGCTTTCCCGATCCCATCATCCCATCAAATAACTATTCCACGGCGTGCTTTTGCTGACAAACGACGATGTCAAGACTCGAGACACCCAAGGACTGTGTCCACTGAAGTTTCCCAATGGTCGCCTTGCACTGCCAAGCCAATGATCTCTAGCACCCTCGGACATCACGCGGTTCGGCACTCAAACATGGTCAGGTTCAGCATTACGTTACTTACAACATTTTAGTATTGTTCCACAACTCCCTCCTAGTCTCCAGACTCCGAGCCCCCGCACGCACTGAGTTCCTCAAGAGATTAAGCTAAGTTTCTTTCCATTTTGTTGTTCTGATTATTCTACTTTTAGAGCTTCTTCTGTGCTCGCGCGAGGGAAGGATCCGCCCCACGACTCGGCGTCGTCACCGGCACGACCTGGACACCTCTTCGGTCCGCGACAGGACCAACCTATTCTTCTTCATCAGTATCGTTCCTCAGTAAAATTGCTCCCTCCTCCGTGTAACCTTCCTTGGCCGGGAGTCGTGGGTTGCGGAGAGGAGGAGCAAAACCTATGGTGCCACCTAACCCGGAGCCATTCCAACCACCGGAAGTAGTTTAAACCCCGGAGATCCCGAACGGTTGTCCCAGTTTCCCTCTGACGAATGTTTGTCATTTCAGGACGTTACTAAATTAGAGGAGGTCCCGGGTTCACATCCAGCCTCGGTCATTCGGGGGCTTCGCTAAATTCTTTGTTTTCCAACCATTTTCACCTTCTCCAAGGCCGACTCAAGGAAGCACCAGGCAGATATGAGCTCAAAAGATCTGTGGTGAGGGCATCGCACCTCGCGTATTTACTTGTCCAGACAGAAGATATCTATTTGAGAGTGTTCCTGGTTCGAGTCCAGGCTCGGCCATCGGACCTCATTGGACGGTTCCCGAACCAACCGCAGTGATGTCCACTAACAATCTGTGCTCAGCGGATCTCACCGCGCTCCTTTCAAGAGATGTCTCCCTCTGCTCAAGGAGCATCATACCGCTGGGCTTGGTGAGATATTTTGGGCTTGTCAACTGACCATGTAGCAGCGCACTTCCTCCACGCATTGAATTGTACGGCATCATGACGCTTAGGCGCCGCCTGTTGGGTTACTGATTTCGGCGCTCTGCCCCCACCGGACCATTCATTCGGTGAAGTCTAATTTATAACACACGTTGCCTCGGATTTTCGGAACAGAGTGGATGTTAGGTACCTTCATATCATCCCAGGCAACCAGCCCATCGCGAAATTGAACACACATTATTCATCCGGGGCCCATAAAAGTATTCCTGTCATGACCATCGTGACGGCAGTGCTATCCCTCAATGAGGAAATGAATAGCTCCACAGATCACGTCGTGCAAATCAACACCCGAGGTGACATGAGAGAAATATAGTTTCCCTTGCTGCCCGACCATGTCGATGCAAATGTCCACCAGCTCCACTGCTGCTCCACTCTTCGCGACCATGGTGAAGTTGGTTCCTAGTACTATGCGGCCCCGACATGCTCTTGAATCGTGGGAAAATGTGGCAGAGCACAGTATAAAAGCAGCGCAGCTCTACTCCTAATACTCACTCGAACACATCCCTCTGTCGTTCAAACTCATTCAATAATGTTCTCCAAACTCTCTGTCGTTGTCACTTCGGTGCTCATTGTACGCTACCATTCATATTTCGGGTCTCCATCGTACTGATCAATTATTTCGTAGACCCTTGCTGCCGCCAGACCTTGGGATACGCCCCCGGTCACTCCCCCGACCTCGAACCAGTGCTGCAGCAGCGTCCAGTCGTCCAGCAGCACCTCCGCCTCCGCGGTCGCCGCCCTCCTCGGCCTCGACCTCAGCGGCCTCGATGTCCCCGTCGGCCTGGGCTGCAGCCCCATCACCGTCGTCGGCAACAACTGGTTAGTACTAGAAATGTCCGGAACAAAATCCGAAACTGACGCGCATTGCCAGCGGTGGAACCAGCGTTACCTGCGATGCGCCCGAGGAGGCGTGGGGTAGCCTCATCGCCATTAACTGCATCCCCATCACTCTTTGAGTGGCGGGATCCGTGGAGGGAAGGGAAATCTTGGTGCTGATGTTGAGAGGTTTCCGTTGGAACTTTTGTAATTTCTGCGTTCCGGCGATGATTCGTGTTCAATGCCGCGAATATAATGTCTTTTGTTATTTCTTTCCGTGTGCTGAGATGCCGTCAACTTGCTATGGCCGAGTTGGTTGGAGGCCCGGCATTCTTCCGCCATGCCGCAGACGAGGATTCAATTTGTTTCTCTCTTCTTATTTGCCGATGAGCCTAAGCATAGTTTCGCCGTCCACCGGTCACGATCAGGAAGGTAATCCACGAAGTACTCGACTTGCAGGAATGTCAGAAACTTCGGCTGTCGGGCCGTAAATGACTGCCGAGGGGTCGGAGACTCCGCCACCATCTTATACCTCCTCCTTGGAGTGCGGGGTACTTGTATCAATATCTTATCACATCGTCTCAATTTCATTGGGCTCTTCGGACTGCACCTTCATGGGTTCTTCTTGGACGCCGTGCGCTGGAAGAGTCTGAGTTGATGCAACGCGCATCTCGTGCTACGACTCGACGGAAAATTGTCGTCCCTTATCATGACACCCGGCTTGCAGGAGTGTCAGAAACTTGTTGTCGACCGTTCGGCTGTCCGGGTAAAACACTGCCGAGGAGGTGTCAGGGAGGGTGCCGACGTGAGCCGAATGCGTTTCTGCCGTACGATCTGTCGGTGACTTGGAAGCGCGGGTCATTCAGCAGACACACTCTTGGACCACCCATTGAGCGCCATCGGTGCGTAGTTAGGCATCAGACGTCTGCGTCAGGTGCAGTTCAATTGAACTCAAAATTGAACACCACTCAGAACGGAAATCTTGCGGCGAGCTGGATTTAACCAGTGGGAAGGCCAGTGGGGCCAGTTATAGATATTTCTATGTGACGATTATGTAAAATGGAACACGCCGGAATTGCACTCGGCACAACCAGTTGGACTATCCGTCCCATCAGACATAATCTCACGATCGTTTCCGGTCCCGAGTTACCCAGTGTGGCCGTCCGGGGTAACTTACCCCGGACGGCCATACTGACCACTGTAACGGTGACTGGGCCGTTACATTCTAGAACCAGGGGATCAGGGTATCTGCTTGCGGCCTATTCCATGGCAACCGAGTCCCATCCTCCGAAATGATCGTTTGCTATATGGCATTTGATCGGGACTGGGACTTGCATATTTTTCGAGTCCGCCGATGGGCAGAGGTAAATCCTGGTAAATCCAAGCGGCTGAGTCTCCCATACTCTATTCTCGCGCCGATGTGTCAAAAATTTACGTGGAAGAGAGAAGGGTTGATTTCATTTACGGCGGCCGTCCTCGGTGCGTGTGAAGGACGGCATTGACATACCTTATGCTTGATGTACGGTGTGAGCCCCGAAGCAGCCCGGGAAGGAAAATGCTCACCCGAGAGCTGGGGGCTCCCCTTGGAAGGCAGCAGACTGCGAAATATTCCGCCATCTTACAGCATTGTGTATTGAATAAAATGTCAGATGGTTCAGCGTTATTTCCGGGGGCATTTCAGCGGCTCAAGGCGAGAGATATATAAAGGGCCCTGAAGCGCACCCCAAATCTGCCACCGTTGTGCCACATTTCTTCTCTGGCTCCTCACAGGTACAGTCATTCACCTTTTCTCCCCGCTACACACGGTCGACAGAATTGTAGCAGGGTCCTTCCGACACCGACGTGGAAGCAGGTGCTCACCTGGGCGATGGCGTCAGCAACGATGGTCTCAGCAAAGAATGTGCTGCTCGCTCTGGGCAGCGCCCGGTCAGCAACACCCACTGCGGTCCTCGAGAATAACTTCAGCCTGGCCGCCGGCAAGGTACTTGCTCCTCCTACTTGATCTTGCGTGGTCCGTGTGCACGTACAACAACCGCGCGCAGATGTTGCCGTACACTCGAGGATTGTGCGGCCTGTCGCTGGCCGTAACAGAGATATGGATCCGGGTACTGCCTTGAAGCGCTTGAGCGCGGGGCATTTCGCCTACATCCGATGGATGACGATGGGGAGCTTGGAGAACATATTTTTAAAAGCTTGCTAGAGAGCTTGAACTACAGAGGGATGTGTTCGAGTACTTGTAACCTTCCTTTTTCTTCAGTCATTTGATTGCTCCAATGAGTTCAGTCTCACCTCGATCCTTGGAATGGTATTACTTCTTTCAGGCGCCCTGGCTCAGCCGCCTCCACACCTGCGAGAAACTCGGCACCGCATTTAGCGCAGAGCATGAGCTGAATGTCGGTCGGATCTCCAATTGGACGGAGATCATATCACGGTGGCCCTTGCCCTGCGCTCATCACTGGACAGGACGGAATCTATTCACTGTGTCAAAAGAAAATTCCAAGAGAAGATCCATACCAAGAATCCTTGTGGCATCTGTGGAATCTGAAGCTATTACAAATTTACAATCATTGCGGGTCTGACCTGCGGTCTCACAGCGTAGTCTCTTATACGTTGAAGCTCGCACACACCTCGCATGATTGTAGTGTGTCAATTACTCGAGGTCTGATCGGAGCTCGGCCATATTCTGTAATCCCGAAATTTCTCGGATGCTGCGAGGACGGTTGTGGGTCATCGTTCGGTATTTTTCGGATTCATGAGGGATCAGACTAAACTCCGTTCCAGCTACTCTCTTTCACACGGACCGAGCACAGTGATGCTGAATTCTTGATAGGCCGGCTAAGGAGAAAGCCGAACTCTCGCCTGCCTTCAATAATGAAGCGAAACGAGAGTTCTACAGAAGCAAAACTGTGTAGAATGTATTTACACGGCATTTTACTGCTCAATTAATGCAACTGAGGTAGTTCAAAGTGTCGTAGAGCCTTGGCCCGAGTTCAAAACTCAGCGGCAGACCCTGCCGAGGACGGAAATTCATCGGTGGTGCCGGCAGCAGTCGTCAACATCAATGGAGCCAAGGCTACTGAGCACAACGACCACGCGGCGATAAATCATAATTCAACAATTCTTTTTAAATTAAACGATGGCTGCGACAAGCGCATCTTAGTTGGGAAAACAAAACCGGCACACAGCTGTCTTGGCCTCGGTGAAAGTCTATCTCAAGAGGTATCTCTGGATCGTGGAATTTGATCTGACCGTGCCGAAGTGATTTGATCACGGCATCACCAGCGCGTTCCAACTGCTGGGCATACTCGGAGTCCCTGGTAATTCCTTCCCATCTAGCCAGTTCTCATATATCGCCTTTCTATCTACATACCTACCAATATTACCGTCTTTCAGGCCATTGCCGCATGGCTACTAATAATGGATCAGCAGCGAAGCGAGGAAAAGAGCAAGGGAAGAGCGGTAATTTGTAGCGGAATATTGCCCTTCATAGGGAAGATGTCTCTAGTTGCTGAACCGGGGTCGAGGAGACTGAAAGCGAAAGGCAAGCATTGAGTGGTGGGCGCAACACCATCCTTAATCATCATCCCACGGGGGTGGGGTCGTGAAGTATTGGGCACCTCTTGTTCTATCTGTTCCGCCGCTCTACGTCACTGGATCGACTTTTCGGAAAACCAAACACAGAACATCATAATTGCAATCCAACACTCGTTACCAACGATTAATACAGACAAGACGAGAAGTCCATTCCGACCGCGTCATCTTCACAGAATTTGGGACCCTTCACCACCGACTCAAAGAGTGATGGGAATGCAGTTGATAGCGATGAGGCTGCCCCACTCCTTCTCGGGGGCGTCGCAGACGACTTCAGTTCCACCGCTGCGCAATGCACGTCAGCTTCGGATTTGTTCCGGACATCCGGAGTACTAACCAGTTGTTGCCGATGATGGTGATGGGGCTGCAGCCCAACGCGATGGGGACGTTGAGGCCGCTGAGGTTGAGGCCGAGGAGCGCGGCGAGCGCGGAGACGGCGCTGCTGCTGGAGAGAAATAAGCACCGGTCGTGCACGGAGCACTCACTGCGCTCGTAAGCGCAAGAAAAGATGGATCCAGTGAACGGGGTTTGATTCCCCGCCGGTGCATATTCCGTTGCTGTCGGTTTTTTTTTTTCGTTTGTATTTCTAGATTTATCGGGACAGCGTGTGTCTGGAAAAGTTCATCTTGTCCAAGAGGCACTTGACTCCGGGAGCGAAAGTGCAGCCAATGTCGCACCGCTACACCTCGCATAAAATATTGAATGCACGATAAGTGTCGATTGTGCTCGAGCCTCGAAACTCGCATACCTCATCCGGCTCTGAGAAGGTAGAAATAAGCACCGGTCATGCATTGGCACCCACCGCACTCATGAAATGCTGGCGAAGGAAGTGGATCTGGTGATCGGGGTTCGATTCCCCGCCGGTGCATAGCGCGATTCCACTTGTTAATTGTTTCTTTTAATATTTTTGATCCATGGCAGCAGCCCACATCTAATCCTACCTAAGGCGCCGCAAAATGGGCATAAATAAGCACCGGTCGTGCATGGAGCACTCACCACCCTGGTAGGTAGGTGCCATTGGACCTGGTGAACGGGGTTCGATCCCCGCCGGTGCATTAAAGATTGATATGATTCTTTTTTCTTCTTCTGGGTTTCTTGGCCTGCCGCGACAGCGTGTGTCTCCAAGATTTCGATTTGTCCAAGAGGCATTCAACATCCAAAGCAAAGATACAGCCAATTCCCACACCAGAATCACCGCACCTACAATCGTGATAATTGTTGTAGTCATGCTCGCACGTCGAAACTCGTATACCTCATCCGGCTCCGAGTAGGTAGAAATAAGCACCGGTTGTACATGGGCACCCACCGCACTCATGAGACGTTGGGTAATGGTTTGGATCTGGTGAACGGGGTTCGATTCCCCACCGGTGCATGTCACTGCGTTCAGGGGGTCCGTCAGCAGAGCCTCTGTCAACCCCTCGTCGGCAGATGTCGACAGACCTGGACGTCGACATGCTCCTCGGACGTCTACCTCTTCAGAAGCCTGCACTGAGTCTCAAACATTACCTCGACTGAATTTACCCTGGCTGTGAGTGCCGTGAGTTGCCGCCATCATTTTGATGCCCTCCGGTGATGGGGGAAGTAGCTGATGTCACCTGGATTAATTGCAGTGGTGAGCACCTTGCAAGCATATGGTAAGGCGTGCATTTCATGTGAAAAGTGGATGAATTCAGGAGCACAGTGACAGTGAAGCTAGCGGCGAGCGGCCGACGAGGAGTCGTGAGCCAGCCTCGGCAAAGTCGCGCTATTTATGGAGAGGCTCGACTCGGCATCTATTCTAAATTTATACATACGTCTCCACGGCAACCAGGCAGCTGCCGTGGGTGCCAACCGTCCGCTGGTTGAGGAGTGGTGTGGCATGGAGCTCTGGGCAGAGCTCGGCAGGCTTGGTCGACCCCACGCACATAGACATCGACGGACCGTCGGCACAGGTCGGCACAACTGTGCTGATCTGATGTCGACAGGCTCCGTCGGCAGACGTCAGCACATGTCGGCAGGCTGTGCCGACGGACCCCCTGAATGCAGTGTGTCCAGGCACAGCGCTGGCTCCTCAATTAAGTGGGCCTCTTAATTCACCCCGTTATTCTAAGTGTCGAAAAACAAATAATACGGCTCGAAACTGAATTTTATCTATCAAATTTAAGACTTAACTAAATCTAATATTACTGTATATCTTTTATTATACTCAGAAAAAAGTGGTCACTTAAACGGCCCACTAAATTGATTAATCGGGATCTGATTGGCTGGCTAATAGATTTAGTGTGTCGTTTAGGGTGCCACTACTTTTTAAGTATAGTAAAATATATAATATTAGATTTAGCTAAGTCTTAAATTTGATATATAAAATTCAGTTTCGGGCCGTATTATTTATTTTTCAATACTTAGAATAACGGGGCGAATTAAGAGGCCCACTTAATTGAGGAGCCAGCGCTGTGAGGCTGCTTCGGCACTATTTTTTTCATTCTCGCTTTCTGGGATGCTTACATCCGAGCCTACCTCATGAGGTACACAGCCGAGGTAACAAAGCACCGGTCGTGCGTGGAGCACTCACCGCCCTGATACACAAATTCGAAACGGACCTGGATCTGGTGAATGGGGTTCGATTCCCCGCCGGTGCATTGTTCCGTTCCCGTGTGCATTTTTAAATGGCTTTCGAGTATCGTTCACCTTTCGAATCTTGTTCGCCAGGATGCTCACGTCCAAATCCTAGTTCCGGAGGTACACAGTGGCGGTAAAGAAGCACCGGTCGTGCATGGAGCACTCACTGCGCGTGTTAGTGATGCGCTAGGCCCCCGGTCACTCCCTACTAACTAGCTCCGCCCAAAGTCGTGAATCGTCGTTGATTTACCTTACGATTTTAGGTCCTCTGGGCGTTGATTTACCTTAAATCGGAGCGAATTTTGGGCGCTAAAGTCACATGGAAATCGAAAATTTCTCCAACCGATTTTTCACTGGGAGATTCGCCAGAAGCGAGCGGTTTTAGGACATAAAAGCTCCCACCGCGGCTGAAATTGGTGCAAAACTGGCCCATCCTGGTCCCTTGCCCACACAAAGTGCCAAAAAAATCTCGGGCTCCGCCCGATTTACCTTATGTCGGAGCGACTTCGCCGCTCGAGACCTTGATTTACCTTACCACCTTACCAGACGGAGCGAAAAACACCAATTTTGGGGCCTTGATTTACTTTATGGTGGAGCTAGTTAGGCCTGAGTGACCGGGGGCCTGATGCGCTATGAAGTTGATTCGATGAATGGGTTTCGATTACGCTTCGACCGACGGCGACCGCGAGCTCATCTGATTGAGTGCAGGAGGCCAGGGACGATGACGTAATTACGACATCGCTTCCGGCGCGTATAAATGCATGAATTATATGTGGCGGACGTATGTCTGGAAGAACGAGACGGGCTTCGAGGCGAACACATGCAGAAATTGAGCCATGGATATGTAGTGGTTCGTGACTTCTCGGGAATACGGGTGGAGATCTCAGAGAAGATGAGTGCCATTCTGAAGCCGCCGCTCCAGCGCAAGATTGACGATCTAAGCCTCGATTCCCCGTAAATCTCATTCACGCTCACCAATCCCTATATATTTCCCTCGGGGAATGCTGAATTTTGATTGGGGAGGATTCGAACCTCCACGTCACACCGGGCAGATTATCAATCAGCAATGCCCGGAGATCGGGCTATATGTCCTACTTATTGAAGGCTCGAGTGCTTGCTTTAAAATATTCTTCGCTTCTTGCCTTCGCACCCTAAGCCTGATGTCTGGAGCCAAAACCAACTTTTTATTGACTGGCGCAACTGGCAAGTTTCACACAAATTGAATTTCAGTTGATGTCTCATTAACGGAGGTGGAAGGCTACATCGGCGGCGCTGTTCTCGCCAGATTCCTCGCGCATTCGCGCGCGAATACCTTTGATATTACCGTCCTCGTTAGAGATCCCAAGAAGGCTGCGAAATTCGAGGAGCTGGGCGTTCACGCTGTGGTCGGCTCACACTCTGACGCTGAGCTCGTCGAAAAGCTCGCTAGCGAGGCAGACGTTATCGCCATGGTGAGGTCACTGCGGATGGTCCGAGGTTTAATAAAAATTTACACAATCCAATCGCAATAGGCGGACTGTGATGACCTCGGCGCCGCACAGGCGACACTAAAAGGGTTGAGGAAGCGGCACGCCCAGCTGGGAACCCGCCCCATCCTCATCAACACTGTGAGTGTTGTTGAATCATTGATATTATTTACCTTACCCATGTCATTCCCAAGTCTGGCACAGGTCAGATCTGGTTCTTTCTCTGGGGCCGAAATGTAAATCAAACACACTCATCCAGGCGTCCTCGCCAAAGATGCATTCCAACGCCACGGTGTACGACGACTCCGATGCAGATCAAATCGAGACCCTTGCCCCCACTCAGATACACAGAAAGGTCGACCTGGCCATTACCCAAGCGGATGCAGAAGGTTGATATATCTGCGCGTGTATTTCTCATCTCCTTGTTCAACGCTACTCAGGCTACATCAAGAGCTACATCATCCTCCCAGCAGTAATCTTCGGCCTCGCCACAGGCCGTTTCGTCGACCTGGGCCTCCAGAACCCGCACTCGATGCTGATCCCGTGGCTCATTAAAACCTCGCTCGACCGCGGCCAGTCGTGCATGGTCGGGGAGGGCAAGAACGTCTGGTCGAATGTCGAGATTAATGAGCGTGCGTGCAGCGCATCCCAAACCCGCCCGACTTCCTAATCTGATTACACGCAGTCACGGACTTGTATGTGAAGCTATACGACGCGATCGTTGAAGATGAAGCCACCGGACACGGCCGCAACGGCTACTACTTCGGCGCGAACGAAGAGCACTCCCTATACGACGTCGCGAAGGCGATCGGTGAGGCGCTCGTCGTGCTCGGGAAGATCACGAGCCCGGAGCCGACGACGTTCACGCAAGCGGAGCTGGACAAGTACTTCCAGGCATTCCGCGCCGGTTTCTCGCTCCAATTTATTTGAACCTCATTGCCGTGCAGGGCCCCGTGTTCATCGGCTCGAACTCGCGCTGTCGCGCAACGCACTCGTTCTCTATAGGCTGGAAGCCCACCAAGTCAACTAACGATATGCTTGCAAGCATCCGGCCGGAGCTGGAGGTATTGATCAAAAAGGCTAACCCATCCGTGTGATCGAACATATCGTGTTTCGGACTGGGGACAGGCTGCGCATCGATGCATACCATAGATACAGCTCGAAAGGTCCCAGATGTAATATATTCAGTTCTTCGAGCCCCAAGCTGCAAATTTCGGTAGTGAAATACGGCAGTGCAATCCGTCCATGAAACAGGCCACAAAATAACTGTGGATGACCGGATTCTAACCAGTGCACGGCATTCCGACTCGAACATTATCCGTTCACCTTGAGGCCGGGATGATGTGGTCGCCTTAAATGCCTTCGACGAGTTGCGATAAATTGGCGGACCAGCGCAGTAAGCTAACACGTAGAATTAGCCTACGATGGATGGGGGTGGTTCTGGAAACGAAGACGGTGGAAGGAGGGAATGCCAGTGTATTTTTTAAAGGAAAGTGAAAGAAAGAGGATCAAGGGACACGACAACTAACTCATTACGCACCAAGCGAACTTACAACCGGCCACCGCCAGCCCCAGCGCACCTAAAATCTGGATAAGCATTATTTGTGCTCGCGCCTTGAAAGTCGCATACCTGAGCCGTCTCACAATAGATAGAAATAAGCTACAGTCGTGCATGGAGCACTCACTGCGTTCGGGGCAAGTGATGACTGATCCAGTGAACGAGGTTCGATTTCCCGACAGTGCATTGATCTCCAGGGAGAAATACTTTTTTTCTGCTGGGTTTCTCGATTTTCCTGGACAGTGTGTGTCTGGAAAATTTCCACTCCTAAAGTATTTGATCAGTGTTGGTTGTACTCGTGCCTCGAAAATCGTATACTGCATCCTGCTCCGAGTACTTAGGTAGAAATAAGCACCGGTCGTGTATGGGACACTCACCGCACTCATGAGATGCTGGCGAAGGAAGTGGATCTGGTGACCGGGGTTCGATTCCCCGCCGATGCATGCCCCTTGCTGTTTCATCTTTATGCCGTCATTCTCGCCTGGCAGGAATGCTGACATCCGAGCCTACCTCAGGCGCCGCACAGTGGAGGTAAGAAGGCACCGGTTGTGCATGGAGCACTGCACTGATTGCATCATCGTGGAGAAAACATCAATTCAGCGGTACTAACGAAAAGCGAAAACGAAACTCGGCAAAGCACGGCCGGATCTCACGGCATGCCCAGCAACAACTCCGATCAGTCACAGGGATTTACCGCCGAGGGTGGTGTCCCGCTTGTGTCCCACCATAGCCGCTACTCCCACGCCGTCGCTGCCAGTATCACGCCCGCCCTCGCGCGCATGGTCTACCCGCTATGCATTCCTTTTAGTAGCTATTTTTGCATACTGTGCTCGCCAATAAATGGTGTTATTTATGTCGCACTCCTCTGAACTTTCCGCAGAATCAATAAATAAGTCTTCGAGATCGGCATTATTTTCATTTCTCGCGGCTGACTCTGTACGCGTAATCCTGTCGCTTAAGTGGCCACTCCCCGAGCTTAATTTGTTTCCTGGACTACCGTCAATGGATCCCATTCACGAACCTCGGTCTGATTTTGACTATGCATTGGCTCTCGAGTCTGAATTTATAGACACTGCTTTCGAACAAATTCAAGGCCGCCCCGTCTATCCAGTCAATGTTGATGATAAGGTCCGTGCATCTGACCCGTACACTCCTTAACTGCCTACTCTTCCTCTACGACTCACTCAGTCTTATGATCTAATAATTTACTGGTAGTCATGAATACACACATTCATAATTTAGCTTTGAATTTCACTCATGTCATCAGTTTCCATATTCATTCAGTCGCTTCCATAGCCTTAACCGTCTAATTGAGGGTGCAAAATATGGGGAACCGCGTCCGTGTAATAGACAGGAACCACAGCCAACTGTTCTGATATCTTTTGATTTACATAAGCTATTCCAGTAATTTTTCCGGGCCTCTTCCGTTCTCTAATTGCCTTGCAACGGTTCAACAATCATTCAACAGTGTGAGCTTATTTTGTATGCAAGTTTTTGCCTGCAGAGCGGAGGGACAGATATTTGAGCTGCATCTCTCAGGTGCACTTTAGAACACCTCAACATTCTAATTTATGGATATGCAGCCCTAGGTACAGAAGTCATTTTCCAGAGTCCACAGCTAATCGAGGGATTCTTTCGGAAATCGTGTTCTACCCCTCGGGGGGGGACACGTCCTCCCAATTTAACAATTGGTCACGCTTCGTACAAACATGGCCACATAACACGACTCCAATGGGAAGGAAGGTCGTGCGTAGGCTCCCAGATTCACCAACACTCTGTAGCTATGCTTTTCGCCCTGGTCCCACGCTCTGCCGTCCAGGTCTTGGTTTTCGTTTCTCGTGATTTCGTAGGCGGAGTGACGGCTACATTAGCCGAGGTGTTACCCATCAGCGCCGCAGCGGCCATCGCCCGGCGATATACATATATATGTTTTCGATTTCGATTCTCGTATATACTCTCAATTCAGTGAGCGGGGTTTGATTCCCCATTGGTGTATGAGATTAGCGGGTACATCTTTTTGTCCTTCTTGATTTATCGACTTGTTAGGACTCTGTAAATTAATTTCGCGTTTTCCAAGAGGCACTCGCCAGTCAGTGCGACAGTGCAGTCAATGCCGAACCACCAGTGCGGCATCTGAAGTACTTTCAGGATTCGTTGTGCTCGTGCCTCGAAAGTCGCATCCCTCATCCGTCTCCGAGTGGGTGGAAATAAGCACCGGTCGTGTATGGGTCGCTCGCTGCGCGCATAAAAAAGGCCAAGATATGTTGATCCAGCGAACGGGGTTCGATTCCCCGCCGGTGCATATTTGCCCTTTTTCTTCTTTTTGCCTTGGAGTGTTCAATTCTCGCTGGCTCACATTCAATCATACCTAAGGCGCTGACCGGTGGAGGTAAAAAAGCACCGGTCGTGCATGGAGCACTCACTGCACTGGTTACATCATCGCAGAGAAAACGTTGATTCAGTGAACGGGGTTCGATCACTTCGGGCTACCCCCCTGACCCACCAGTTAGGGTAGATTTTTATGAGTACTAAACTACCCTGAGAGGTCATTTTTCTGAGTGCATGTCCCATTTGCGTGGGATGTCCCATTGTCTGGGGGGGGCGCCGCAGGCGCGCAAAAAATTGCCTTTTTGGGAAGGTGTGGGACATCCCACTCGGCTGCAGGCCGAACAGAAAAATTGCCTGTTTGGGCCTTAAAAGTAGCCATATGGGACGTCCCATTCCCATTTGAAAAAAATGTTTTTTGCAGCTGCACGGTGCACCAGCAGTCCTGCTCATAGTTGCCCATGGTTGTCACCTCCTACTGGATGGCAGGGGCGAACGGTGGGTGCACGTACCATCGGCTGAAACAAATGTTAGCCGCAGGGGCGAATGGTGGGTGCACGTACACTGAAACAAATGTTAGCCGCAGGGACGAACGGTGGGTGCGCGTACCGTCGGCTGAAACAAATGTTAGCCGCAGGGGTGAACGGTGGGTGCACGTACCGTCGGCTGAAACAAAGGTTAGCAGCAGGGACGAACGGTGGGTGCACGTACCGTCGGCTGAAACAAAGGTTAGCAGCAGGGACGAACGGTGGGTGCGTGTACCGTTGGCTGAAACAAATGTTAGCTGCAGGGGCAAAAGGTGGGTTTGCTGGCTGTACACTCACGTCTCTGTGCGACCAACTGGGGCATGTAAACAAAAGGGACGTCCCAGATGGGGTGGGACCTCCCTCCTTGTACGCGTGGGATGTCCCAGTTGGTCATGTAAACAAAGGGGACGTCCCAGATGGGGTGGGACCTCCCTCCTTGTACGCGTGGGACGTCCCATTGATGCCAGGGACGTCCCCAGGACCTGGGATATCCCACTTCAATCGGGTGGGACGTCCCTGCGTGTACGTTGCAGGGTGGGACATCCCACTCAAATTTCCCTGGGACATCCCATCTTGCTTCCTGTAGATGGGACATCCCACCCAATCAGCCATCACGCAAGGGATGTCCCACCATCCATGGCGCACTTGTGGGACGTCCCACGCAGGACGTCATTGATCGGAGGGACTTCCCTCCCCTGCTAGTATTAGTGGGACGTCCCACCTTATTTTTTTAGTGGAACTGTGGGATGTCCCAATTTTAATTCGAACATTATTGTTTCCTGAGTCCAGCAATTAAAAAATTAGTTGCAACAGGTCATTGGATCATTATTTGTATTACTCTATGCTGTATCGATTTGTCCCTACGAAATTCGGACTTGTCACTTGCTCGAGGGGGATGCCGAGATGCCGAATGTCCAAATCAGGAAACACAACGCATATCGTCCCAAAAAGGAAATCACATCCAACCACCAGACGAAAAAAGTGCATGCGTTGCATAAAAGTACCATAAAGATACACATAAGTATCATAAGTATTCAAAACGTTCCCCCATCTGTTATGCTCGACAAGGAATATAAAATACTCGACTATGGCCCATCCAGGCCGTGTATCTGTATTTCAGACTCATACTGGGCTCGATCACCCTCAGACGCCAAAACTAGTGTCAGTTTATCCGGCAGACGAGCGTAGCGATTTGTGTCGTGACAGATTAGCGTGTAGCGATCTGCCCGCGTGTGTGATGCCACCGGTTCGAAGCCGGTAGCATAAAAGACCTTGGTTAGGCCACCTGGGATGTTGAAGTGGCACTTGTAGAGTTTCGGCTCTGGGCGTGCCACCGGTTCAGGCTCCGCGTCCTCCACTTCTCTCTTGTGCTTTGCAGGACGAACCTCTGGAATCACCTCCAGCTGCGAACCCGACTGCGACGGCCCTCAGCAGTCCTGAGTTCTTGGCCACTTCGCTGGGCGCTCCTCATCCTCGGCGTGCGAACCAGAGACATGCCGGGAAGACCTGGTGTAGGGAGGTGGAGTTGCGGCACGGTGATAGTAGTCGGTTCGCGAAGAAGCAGCACGGTGCGGGGATGGTGGGTGTTGGGATGGATGGTGTTCGGGGTACGTGGGCCACTGGGGAGATGGTGAGCGCTGGGGGTAAACGTGCCGTGAAGGTCCTGCACAGGCTGGCGATGGTGGGCGTTCGTAGTAGCCGTGGCACGAAGAAGTGGCGCGAGGTCAAGGTAGCGCAGCCACCGGATGACGGGGGTATTCCATCTGCCAGGCACCACAGGGGGGGGGACGCTTCCCGCCACCCGTACCCAAGGGACTCGCCGGAAGGTGGCATGGCCACCCTGGGTCGCATATACTGGTCGTCGCGGGAGTACCGTGACGGCTCGTATTCCTCATGGCGGAGCGGGGCTGTGTGGCATGATGGAGCATGCAGGCCTTGGCGATGGCCTTGCGTTGCCACCGGAGATCGTTCGCGAGCGGCAGGCAGTGGGCGTGCACGGGAGCGTGAGCGGGAAGGGGAGCAGCGGGAGCAGGAGCGGGAGCGGCGCGACTTGGACTTCTTGGGCACCGGCGGTGCGCACTCCTTGGCGATCGAGTCATTGTATGCTTTGCTGTCCTTCACCGCCTTGAGGGTTTTGCCGTTGACCGTGGAAACGAGCGCAATCTCGCGCTGTTCTTCGGGCGACATCTCTTTTTCCGCTGCAATCCAAGTCAGCTCTAGTACCCCCGTGGACGCCACAACTTACCATCTTCCCAAGGCACCATCATCATTACGTCGTCGTCGTCATCATCGTCGTCCCGGCTATTCAGCTGTGCTTTCTCCAGCGCAGGCATGAACTCCTTGTACTGTGCGATGCCGATCTTCTTCAGCCTGAAATCTCCCCCAATGACGAACTGCAGGTCGGTGAGCACCGTGGGGTAATTGACTAACTTGAATAGGTTTTTGTACGCCAAATCCAAGAACTTCGGCCCCCATACCATCTTGAATTTGGCAGGGGCTGGCGGGGGGCTGCCAGCGGCCGTGAGCGACCTCGCTGAAATCGTGTTGATTATGGAAATAAAACTGGGGTGAAGGAGATGTACCCAGCATCGTCGACATAATCCTAGCAAAGAGACGTCGTTGCGCGTCGCGTTGACCCTCCCCTTCCTTGGACACGAGCTCTTGCGGCCGAAGCAAGCCCATCACGGGCGGGCCACCATTGCGCGCGCGTTTCTCCATGGCGATGTGACTAAAAGCCCTCTCGTTAGTTTGATCCAAGCCTGATACACCCGACGTACCCCAAAATGTGCTGGTAGTCCATCATTCCCTCAGTGAGTGTCGACTCGTACTCAGTCAGAAGGGTTTTGAACTCGTCTGTTGCTCCCCACATAAAACTTGCCTGGCCTCCTGTATCGATCACAAACCCCCAGACGTGGACACCCATCGTTTGAGAGACGAGGCGAGACTGAAACATAGCGGTTAGCGGGAGGCTGGAAAAGAAGCACATGCATCAACGCACCCTATCAGAGGCTTCATGGCCTTCGTCACTTTGGCTTTGAATGTCCCCTTGTCACGCCATTCGGCGGTGGCGTTGGCCATTGTCTTGTCGTTCCACTCCTTGATCTCAGGCATCGCTGTATAGAACAAGTCGAGATCCTTTGTCACCTCACACCCCAACACCCTGAATCGCACGTTACATAGTGCGTTGTAGTCCTCGCCGGTCACTGAAAACGATTTGTCAGCATGATTTGTCAGCAAACCCAATTGGGCGATATCGCAGACTTACTGTCGTCGGGCTGGGGATGCGCTTCCGAGTGGTACGACTGGTATAGGTTCCATGGCGACGGGCGCTTCATCCCCTTCACCTTGCTGCCGACGCTCCGATGTAACGTGTCAGGGGACTTGCCGCATTCCTTCGCCAGCGCCTTCACCTGGCCCAGATATGAATCATAGGCGTTGATGAGACCCTCTCGAATCGGAGTGGGGATGGGGCCTGATTTGCGTGCGCCCTTGCTGTCGCCATCGCCGTCGCCATCAACATCATCAAGCGTGTCCTCGCCAGCGGCCGATTCCTTCCCCTTCTTCTTCGACGTCTTCTCGCCCGCCACTGCCTTCCCCTTCCCCTTATTCCTCTTCGTCGCTGTCGTCCCCTTCTTCTCCTGCCGCTTCTTTTCCCTCAGATTCGGTAGGTCCTCCTCCTCCAAACCGTTTGCCTCAATCTGATCCTCCAAATCGCGGAGATCATCTGCCTCATCTTCTTCCGACCCGGCAGGATTGGTATAGCCACGCGCAGCGCGCTTGTCCAAGGTGTGCTGCTTTTCCGCCTGCTGCTTGCTGTAGTCATTGTCACTGGCAGAGTCCTTGGACTCCTCTATGCGCAGCGGTGAGGAAGGTGGCAAGGATTTAGAAGCATGCCGGGGTGGGGGTAGGCGAGGACTACGCAGCAGGGCATCCTCAGACTCTGTACGAGACGGAAGAGCAGTCCCACGGTGGATGGTGCGGCTACGACCACGAGTGGCAGACAACTCCTGTGAAGGTGATTGACCACGAGCGGCTGACAACGTCCGCGACGGCGACCTGCCACGGCTACGAGGAGGTGATAAGGCAGAGATGGTACATCTGCCAGGTGGCGGCGATTGGCGGGGAGGTGAGCGGGTGTCAGCGGAGTGGGGGCGGCTAGGAGTTTGGGGAGCAGGCACTTGGGGATCTGGCGAATGCGCTCGGGACATAGGGTCCGCAGAATGATGACAAGGGCGAGGGTGGGGCGACGAAGCGTGATACGCAAAGCCTCCGAAAGCATCGTCCGGCTCTTGATTCTCGTCGAATTCGATGTACGTTTGCGTGTTCAGATCTTCACAATCGATGGGCTCCGTCTTCACCGGGGGAGTGTAGTCGTACTCCTGATCATCGTCGATTTCGATGTAGGTCTGGCCGCCGTCGGTTTCTACTTCCCGTGGCCGAGCAGTTGGACGACTCGCGAGATTGAACGGGTCGTCAGCGAGATTGTCGCTGGGGGGTACTTTCTTGCCACCCGTCGGCTTAGCACGAGGTCGAGGAGGACTGGCAGGTGGTACTGAGGCACGGTGCGGCGCGTCCGGGAGCTGGGAGCGAGTAATTAGCTTGGATGCGACATTTACAGTAATTGTCCTTACCACTGCAGAGCCCGCGGGCGCGTCGTCCCCGGAAGTCTTTTTCCTAGAGCGACCTCGTCTGACTTGGCTGGCATCGTTATCAGTCGCGGCGTCCTGGAAAACATTCAGTCAACAGACCCTTGTAGCTGGAGGAACTGGACGTACTGGCTGCGCTGGCGGCTTGGTCTTTGTTCGGGGTTTAGGTTTGGGTTTGGGTTTGGTCCTGGCCGGTGACAGTGCTTTCGACAGCTGGGGGTTTCTGGTGGATCGGGTTGTTCGCGGGTTCATGGTTTCGGGGTATGCAGAGCGTTGGGCAGGCGTAAGTTCGAGAGGTAGCTGGCGGCGTGTGCAACTTGGCTGGGCTCGACCGTATAGTGGGAGCGGGAAATGAAGGGGTGGATTGGAAAAAAGGAGTTATGCTGCAGTCGTGAAGCGTCAAGTCCAATCTTGTGTGCCACCCACACACAAATTGGATGCGAGCGCCGCGTTTCCGGTGGCCACCCACGTCTGCATTGGGTAAGAACACTTTGCGTGATTGTTGCTCAATTGGGTAACCCTGGCGCAGACAATGTGAGCGTCAACCACCTATAAGTACGGCTGTCCTACTCACCAGAAGGACAGCATATTCTTCTGCCCTGCCTCGTCGCCTCCCTTACTTGCACCCTGTCTGCCGTCGCCTTTTCTCTCAGTAAGCCTAACACCATCTTTTCATTATCAGCGCGCTTAATGTACGTGTTCGCGGTTTAGTCTGTGCCCCCTCTGCGTTTAGTCTGTGCCCCCTCTGCGCCGACATGCCATTCCCACCGTGTGTTATCTCCATCCCCCAATTGCCCTGTCGCTCATGTCTTCCTGTCTGCCGTAGCCTTTTCTTTCGGTAAGGCTAACACCATCTTTTCATTATCAGCGTGCTTACTGTAGGTGTTCGCGCTTTAGTCTGCGCCCTCTGCGCCGACGCGTCATTCCCGCTGTGCATTATCTCCATCCCCCGATTGCCCCGTCGCTGATTTGTCCTTTACCTGTGCCCTGTTTGCTGTCCTTTTTGCTCTCGGTGAGCCACACAATCCTTTCATCATTAGCGTGCTCACCCTCCGTGTTCGCGCTTTAGTCGTCGCCCTGTGCGCCCACCTGCCATTCCCTTTTCCCCTTCCTCTTTTTCGTTCCCCACGTCTCTTGCGTCTGTTTCACGGCCCAATTCTTTGCTTTAGAGTATTTATTACATTGCTGTACCACCCTCGCTGCGTTGTCGCTGCCCCCGTTGCGTCCCTGCGCCCGCCGCACTACATGATCCCGCCACTTGGTGGTCAGGATCAAAAGGCAGGCGGTGGCTGTGCACCTGTGTTGCCATGTTTGTGGTGACTTAGCTCGGTCCACCGTCCCGCCTTCCGGGCTGAGTCACCACAAACAGGGCGGCACATCTGGCACAGTCACCTTCCCCATTTTGCTCCTAACGCTCACCATGCCTGGGTAAGTCATCCGTTCTCGTGTCTCGTAGTTAGTAGATAGTTAGCAAAGCAATAAATGATGAATGTGCACCCTGTCGTCCCTCTTTGAGCCGCGCACTCGCCAGATAAAGCGCCAAAAGCACACAATCCTACGAATAAAGCGCTGATGCGCCATCTTGCAGATCGTGCAACCCATACGTCGACGACCACGCTGAGGACGCCAAGGACGAGCTCAGCGACAACACCCCTGATGATCCCGACAGCCACGAAGCACGGATCCGCCAAGAGGACGAGCGAGACTTCAAGATGCCGGAGATATACAGCGGGCACCCATCGCGATTGGTGTTGGACGCGCCATATCGCATCCCCCACCAATTGCTCACCCCTGCGGTGGGCACATCTTCGCTCTCGCCGCACCTGGCTCCGCTGCTCATCCCTTCGGAGGCGCCCTCAAAACCGCGTCTTTTTTTGGCAGATTCGCGCGACCCCACACCCGCCTACGACCTACCACGCGGCCTTACTCCAATGACTAACCCAGCGTCCTCGCCCAGGCCCAGTCCTTTCCCTTCTGATGCGCGCTCAAAACCGCATCTCTTCTTGCCAGATTCCCGCGACCCCACACCCACCTACCGCGCGGCCTTACTCCAATGGCTAACCCAGCGTGGTTGCCCAGGCCCACCCCTTTCCCTTCCAGCGCACCCCAAGCATCCTCCAGTGTATGTCCATCTCATATATATACTACACATCTCATCTAAGTATTAATTTGCAGAGTACGCATTCCCGGCCATCCTCCCCCGACCCCCAGCATCGCAGCAAATGCCCTCGCCCCCAATACGGTGAGCCCCTCGAGCCCCCGCCCCTCGACCGGAAAGGCAAGGCTCCCGCAGTTAGTGCGCCAGGCGTTGCGCAGTTCCTCGACCTGCAGGCGTACGAATTGGACTGCAAGGATGCGCCAGACGACGACGAGTCTGACATGAGTGACTCAGATGTCGGTGAGTATTTAGCGACACATCCGCGACAGCGCCTGTTGATTCCAATTCTTCACAATGTAGCAGATTTCATCGATGATCAGCCATTGGAGGAGGGCAGCGTTCACCTACCGCACGTCGTGCAGCTCGATGATGGGGAGGGCAACCGGAGGCTCGCGCTGTATTTCAAGGATGCAGCTGCAGGGCATTATGGCGAGGGCGATGACGATTCTAGTCATGAGGACTACCTCTCTGATGATGAGGAGCAGGCGTCCCTTCCAAAATCCGATCCCCAGCTGCTGAGCGCTGTGTCTGAGGCGGTCCGCCAGGTGTTCCCTGTCCCACCTCCCACCACTGCACCCCGAGGTTTTTTGCCCATCGGCACTTGGCTTTGTCTGCGCAACAAATATAAGTCGAAGTACCAATCTCTCCTCGCGATAACGGTTTCTTTCACGCAGTGTGTCATACGATGCTGCCCGGTGGACCCGAACCAAGACACCTGCCGGATCGTCGATGATGTCGACCCACCCCTCCTCACAATACACTATTCTCGGCGTGTTTACCCCACCGTCAAGGAGCTCCTCCCCTTCCAGTGCAGTGCACTCAAAGAACTCGAAGGTCTCATTGACTTTCTTATCCCCAACGGCACCTGGATTCGGCTCAAAGGCCGAAAACACAAAGGGCAGCTGGCGTTGGTCCTTTTGCCTGCCAAATGTCTGGTGGCGCGCCCGCGATACAAAGAGGAGATGTGTCTACGCCCGACTGACGACCCTTGCGAGGTTGTCGAAGTTATGCTGCATCTTCTAAAAAGAATTACACCGCCGTCATTCCAACCACTGATGAATTAAATTCCTTTTGAATCGTCTCGCGTTCCTCAGCTGCGTGGGCTTCAGTGTCAATTTCCCACCACTGCACCAACCCTCGGCGATCGCGTCGTCCTTGTCAACCTCCCAGAAAGCTTCCACGGGAAAAGCAACCGCCACAACTTTAGTAACAGAGATGATGCTTGGATCCTGGCCATCATCAACAATTACAAGTTGAAGTCGTTGACTCAAGATTACACCGTCAGCGAAGACCAAGCCGCTACCACCACCACCCTCCTCAGGCTCATCCCAATGAACCCGGAACTCTCGGTCGACCCAAGGCTATCTCAACCCGCTCGCTACGAACATCGCGACTCTCGGTTGGTGCTCCCAAAGTGCATGGTGCGCCATGCTGTCAGCCCTGCACCTTCTTTCTGTGTCCTCGACCGGGTGAAATACCGAACGACCAACGGCAATTACATTGGATGGGTTACCGCAGTGAATTGGCCATGGGTTACCATCCGGGGTGTCGACAAGAAAACCAACAAAGAAATTACATACAACGCTGAGGCCTGGCAGGTGCGGAGATGGTTTAGCCCAGGAGACGCAGTGACTGTCACTGCTAGCAAGCACAAATCTCGTCAAGGTATTGTCGTTTGTGTTGCGGCGGCTGGTTTTCTCGAGATCTTCGATGTATGTTTTCCTTTTCCCAAACGCCTTCACAAGTTCTTACCGATCCTTCTTAGGCCGAGGCTGTTTCATCTGGTGTAGATGCTGAGGAGCTGCCGTGGCTGCCCATCGTAAGTTTATTTTCTCATGTGCATAGTGCGCGTTAACTAACTGTAACAGATTTGAGTCCGGCCAGCGCATGTCGACTTCCACATTGAACTGGCGCCTGATGCGGGCGACTATAGCCAACGCGTGGCAGTTCTTCACCCAAACATGCCAGCACCACCGCCGCCTCAAAGTCGACAGGCAATCAAGCTCGCTACGGCTGCCGATGAAGCCGCAGACCTGGCTGAGCAGAAGGCCCGCGCAGCAGCATTCAAAGCTGTCTCTCCAGCGGACTTCGCGGCTGTCCTAAATGCTCAGGCAGTGCTGAATCAAAAACGACAGTCACTGAAAAACGTGGGGAAAAGGTTCGAGAATATTCCCGTAAGAGTGGTGGGACACAGCACGCACAAGGGCAAAAGAGGAAGGGTGGTGGGTGATTTTGACAGTGCTGAATGCTCTGACGCCTTAAAGGCCCAAGCCTTGGAGCTCCGCAAGCACATTCATGGCGATACGCGGGGCATCATGGTCAGCTTCAAGGAAACGATAGGCAACAGGCTAGTGACTGTCCCCATCGAGCAGCTCGCCCACAACGCGTGCGCCATTATATTATTGACCGTCTTCATATTTTTGACATTTTGAACTATCTACAGCACGCGTTTGCCTTTGGCGCAAGCCATATATCTACCGAACAAGGTTCTGTTCGCCGAAGCGACGAGAGGCGTGCCTCCACCCCAGCAGCAAACCCGGCCTCCCACCCCGCCCCCATCCGAAGCAGAAAACGTCCCATCGTGGGGAATAGACCGTAAGTCTATCGTTAAAGGCGGCCGAGCAATGATCGAATATTTTCATAGAAGAGTTTGAGAGTGCACGCCTTCCAGGCGAAGACACGGGAGAATGGCTATGCTCGGACGCCGTCGTGAACAAACACATTGATGTCTTGATCCAGGGCATCAAGAGCTTCGGTGGTTCCAACAAGATGAAAGCCATGCCTAAGCTCATGACCCTTGAGGGAAACATCGGCATAGTGATGTCCAACGCAAAACGCTGGGCTGTGTCGCTGAAGTTGAAGAAGATCGATGTCTTTCGCATTGGCCCGCCTGCTGGGAAGCAACAGCTGATGGAGCCTGTTCCCGGCCCCTACCTGAGGCCTTTGAGGACCAACGACGACGGTACTTCAATAACAACGACACAAGGACGCGTTGTTGTATTGGGCCCAGACGTTCAAGGCAATGCGAGTGCTGTTGGTCAGTACGGCGAGACTCAGCCGCTGATCCCCCACGACCACGGAAAATATGTGGTCGCCGTCAGATTCCCCGGCGCTGGCCATTGTTTTTACCACGTCCTTCATCTGTGCCGGTCACTCAACGAGTTGGCATACTGTGGCGATGGCACGTTTCCAGTCACTGTATTTTAATATTGTATAAGATCTGCATTAGATATGCCTGTAAATACTGTACAAACTGGCGAACTAGCGCGTAATTTGTTAATGACAGCATTCATTTGTTGAAAAATCAATATTTACTGGTGTGAAATTCCTTACTGACCCCACCGACGCCTGAAAATATACCGAGAACGATGTGCCGGCGTGCCAGACGCATTCGAGGCGCATTGTACACTAGTCACATGGCCGTATGGCACCAGCGCGGTTCAGCCGGTGCTGGTCACATCAAGTGGCGCTGCATCAATCACCGGCACCTATTTCTCTCTTGCTCCTGACTTCCATCACCACTTACAGATGCGTTGTGTGTACTGTAGAGTAGCGTCTCCGTTGTAATTGTAGCTTACATGCATACTATACTATCGCTTACACGTAGTTCTCCCAATTTTAATGTGGATTTTGTGCGAGTGAAATTTGAGTGACACCGACAAAGCTCTGTGGGTGGCATGCGCGCGCTCTCTCCAATCAAGACCCCTCACTCATCCCAATCGTAGCACCGATGATGCCAGCAGGTATCCGGCTCACCAAGAAAGAGAGGCGTTCTGCGCAGCAACCTCGGGACTACCGGACCCATCCAGGTCCCAGCGTTGCTCACCCACGGGCAACGATTCCACCCTACATCAGCAGCCGCCCCAATATTATACTCCCCAATGGGCGCACCCTTGAACAGCCGTGCCTACCGCCATTGCTCCGGCACCCCGTGTTCACCACCCTTAACGCGGACGAACAAATCCCAGAGGACGACCAATAAATGGTGGCACTGGAACGTACTCCACCCCCGGATCCCACCCAGCATCAACGCAGACGGGCGGTGTTGGCAGCTTGAAGTCATTCCCAACCTCATCCCCCACTTCGTGCGCATAATGCACGAAACCAAATCACTACGAGACTGCGGCAACCTTGCATTACCGACTGGAATTCCCGAGGGGTGCTCCTGCGTTGCTGCCAGAGTCCACAAGATCGCTATTGTGTGTTTCTGTGGTATGTTTTCAGTATACCTAGCTTCATCGCGCTAATATAAGTTGCTCTTCCAGCTGTGGAGGACGTGCAACTGCGTATATGTCCATGCTCACCGGCCGCCGTGCAACTCATGAAGTGCGACGCCTTCCCCTGCGCACCGATGCAACCGTCGCTGGCTGTCGACATGCGCGTCCTGGAATTCTGCAAGAACCTCTTCCTCCACATCGTGCCCAACAACACTGTGTTCGCCACGACGCTCGAGTGATGTCTAAGTAACATGGGATTCCAACTGCAGCACCAGGTACGTCTCATACCACTACGCCTACGATTTCTTCTCACCGCTTTGAGCAGATCTCTTTGCGCAGGCGGTTTGGCAATTGCATTATGTGGTATATCCACCTGCGCAATGAGACGAAAGACTGTTACCGCAAGCTGCTTGAAACTGAGCGTATACGATTCCTGGGCGCGCCGGGCGCCCCGCAGGAGTCAAATCACCAGCAGACGGAAACCTCACCTGGCCCCCGGGACTCATCACCACCTGACGCCTCGCCCGCGTGGCCTACATCTCCCGCGCCCAGTTCCCCTACCCCAGCAGCTTGCGGATGTGCAGCCGAACGCAGATGGGGCCCTCGTTCTCCCTCATCATCACCTGCTCCCCAGCCATGGAAGCGTGGGCGGGAGGCGACTCCCGAGGTGCAGCCGCCGTTCCCCGATCCCCTGCCTTGCACACGCCCCAGCGAGTATCTGTGACGTCAGTGCCCAGCATGCTTTGGCGCCTTGAAGCGCGATAATTCCATGAGGTTTGCCAATTTATGCGTCCTGTATGCGGCGAACTGACACCGAGTTCCAGCATCGATTTCATTCCTTGCATTGACACCTGCTTTACGCAAAAGAGACAGAGTGCGAAAACTGGCCGCAATCCTCCTCGGAGCTACCCAAAGACCCATTTCGTTCCTGAAGACAGTGCCACCTAAACGGAAGCCTATGTGGACGGTGTTCGGGAGACGGAGGACAGAGGGGGGAAACGCCACAAAGCGATGCGGGATGCGCTGGAGGAGGAGGACGGTTATGAACACCCCTTGCTCTGTCTGCTGCGTTCCGTTCTGGATGGATGCGAGGCATCCTTCAAGGCCGCAGATGAAAAACGCGAGAAGGCGAGCACCCGGTTCTTTGAGGACATGGCGATCATGGGACTGCTCTGTCACCATGATCGAGTCCTCTGGCTCATTAACATGCATTCCGCGGGCGAGAAACAGTTCTATGTCATCGTGCTGTTGGAGACGCTGTTCCAGGAGCTTCCATTGAACATCAGGGTCGGCCTTCTGTACGACGTTGCATGCGCGTTTGAAAGGAGTTGTCGGAAATGGGGGTTCCTCTCCCGTTATATGGACCGCCTAATCTTTGCGGTGTCCGTCTTCCATGCTTTCGGCCATGAGTGGCTGTGTCAACTTCTCTACCATCCCCGCAAACGTGCCGGTTTTGGTTTCTCAGACGGTGAGGGCTGTGAGCGCTTCTGGCACTCAATCAGCCACTTGATTGCCAACTTGCAGATATCTGGTGTAAGTACACGACATTTAATTCAAGGGCACTGAGTCTAATATATTTCCTAGTACCACAACAGACTCTACAAGCTAGACATGCAAATTGAGCATGCGGATGAAAGCAGCCTCTACCGACTCGGGGAGTGGATACAGCGGCGTCATTACCATAGCGCAAATAAACGAGCTGAAGCGTGGGCTGTATTGGTGGAATGTGGACAACCGATGGCGCTGCTGCGCGCCCAGTGGGCACTGCAGGTCAAGACGCAGACAAAGCCACTCCCCTGTACGTGCTGAACTCAGCGCCGTCTATGTAAGAAACTGACAGGCGCTGTGTGTAGGGCGTTCAAAGAACAAGGGCCAGCAGGCGGTCAACGCCGTGATACTGATGCGTGGGGCGCTGAAAGCTCAGGAGACGCAGGTCGAAAACCTACGACAGGCATTCCTCGATGCGGTCATGGACGAAGATGCCAGCGCGCCACTGCACCAGGTGGCGTTCGACTCCGCCGACAAAGCCTTAAAGACGGCTCAAACAAAGCTAAGACAGAAAGAAAGCGCTTTGGGAGTAACGGAGCGCCAGTCGTTGAGGGGCTTAGCGAATAGCGAGTACCTGCGTCAGCGAATGAACACCCGGGCGTTGAAACGTCGCCTACGTGATCAACTTCGCTCCAGGAAGTTCAAGCTCGACAAAGTGGAATGCTCTTTCCGACGGCTGGTTAACGGTATGGGTGGATCCGTCGTCTTGGGTAAGGCGAAGGAAACTGACCATTCTTTTTGTAGATCAGAAACTCTACGCTCACACAGAATCTGCTGTTAAACGTCGCAAACCCACCATCAGTAAACTCAATAACGACTACAACAAGCTCTGTGCGCAAATGTCCAAGCTCATCAAAGAGAAGAAGGCGCCCAGGGGCGCGATCGCCCCATTGCCTATCCCTGTGAAGGGCATATGGCAGCTGGATGTTGACGACGGAATCTGGCAAGACGTGGGGCTCGATGATGATGATGGCGATGGAGATGGTGAAGCCGTACCGCCCTGGTTAGGTGACGAGAAGGTGAGGTCGGGTATCAAAGCGATGTTCGAGCTGGATCGATGCGCGGAGGAGGATGTGCGCTTGAAAAAAGAGAGACGGGCATTACAGGAATGGTTTGCAGAGGAGTGGGCCATCGTAAATGTAGTGTTACAGCGTGCAGGTACATTTATTCTGTTTTCTTTTGAAGAAAAGGGCCCGGCTGACGACTCGAACTCCCGCAGAGCTCCAAGAGGACAAATATCAGCTGCAATTACTCCGCGACAATCTGGTTCGCTTGTGTGCGACGTGGCAAAAAAGCCTTCCCGACCTCGGGGTAGAAGATGCCGGATTGCCAGCATGGGGTCTGTTGGTGGCGCAACTGGCGACGTGTGTAGTTGATGCGCATGCAGCCGCTCGAGGGGAGGACAGGCATTACGCGTCAGATGACGATGAAGAAGATGGCGGTGAGGATAGTGGGTGTGAAGATGAAGATTTTGGGACTCTGGACGCGGTAGACACAGCGGACATCTATCGCAGTGCGCAGGAGCCTGAATTCTACATGTATTAACTGTACTATGCACTATTCATCTCATTATCTCATTCCTGCTAGGTTTAGCATAAACGTGTTGCGTCGCGGCTTTGGCATGTGGTCATGTGGCCGGCCCGGGCTTCTGCCACCGCTGGTCACATCAAGTGGCACGGCATCAGTGACCGGCACCTATTTCTCTCTTGCTTCTTGCGCTCATGTAGTTTACAGTGTACTTAGTCGTTACATTTTGTAGACTTGCGAGGAGGTGAAAAACAGGCCGAATTGAACGACAATGCAATCCGCCTCATGAAACCAATCGTGGGCACGCCAATTAGCCGAGCCAGAAAAGCGCGCAAAGCCACCTGCAGCCCAAATTCGGTGAGTACGATCGACGACAATGAAGTGGACACATTGAGCTTGTTCACAGTTGCCCAAACGAGAACAGTGTGCCATCCATCGTGCGTGCAGCACATACTTAAAAGCGGGGTGTCCTTTTCTCCGGGTAAGAACAAATTTTCATCCGTAATGGCGCCCACCCGCACTCAAAAGCGCGCTCTCCGTAGGCTCTCTTCTCCGGTCCTCCCCATCACGCTTCTTCCGTCTCTTTCGTTGCGAGAGCGCCTCCACGATGCCAATCCCAAACTTCGAGACTCCACCCTCGCAAGTGAAGAAGTAGACCGTGCGAAAATGAACAAGGAAGTCTGTGAGACCCGCGCATTGGCCTGTGAGTCTGCCGTTGTGAGCCATCACATTGTGATAGCTCCCGACGTAACCTCAAAACACTGAACTCCGAGAACAACGCCTTAAGCCATCAACGTAAAAATGATATCTGGACCCAACTAGTGGCTTGACGGAGAATCGAACCGAACCTTCCATCAACCGGAATGCTATAGGTACACAGAATGCGTTACCATTACGCCAACAAGCCATTCGAGAATCGAACTCAAGACCACCAAGGACTGACTCCGAGTTAAAAATGTTATCCGGACCCAATCCATGGCTTCCCGGACTTTCCGTCAACCAATATATAAAATCAGTAACATGGACCACGAGTTAAAAAATCATATCCCGACCCAACATGGCTTGACGGAGAATCGAACTCCGAACCTTCCATCAACCGATATGAAAACGTTAGGTACACGGAGCGCGTTACCATTACGCCACCAAGCCATGACCGGACTACCAAAAAAATGCCAATAAGACCGGGAAAAGGAATGGTTATCGTCAAAGGGCTTGATGAAGAATCGAACTTCGGACCTTCCGTGAACGTTACATATTGCTACGGAGCGCGTTACCACAATGCCAACAAGCCGTACAAATGGCCGAGACGATCGCTGCAAAAAGAACGGTTTCCGTCAAACGGCTTGACGGAGAATTGAACTCCGGACTTTCCGCCAATCGATATAAAAATGTGCATATTTACGGAGTGCGTTACCATTACGCCATCAAGCCATAGGAGTCGAATGACCAGCCAAGATGATCACTGTAAAAAGAAGGGTTTCCGTTGGAATGGCTCGACGGAGAATCGAACTCCAGACTTTCCGTCAATTGATATAAAAATCCATTAGATCATCACGGAGTGCGATACCATTACGCCACTGAGCCGTAGGAATCAAAAGACCAGCCAAAACTATCTCCATGAAAAAGAAGGGTTTTCTTCATAATGGCTCAGCGGAGAATCGAACTCCGAACTTTCCGTGAAGCAAACCGCGAACTACATAGGAATGCAGAGTGCGTTACCATTACACCACTAAACCGTTCAAAAACACGCCCTATCTTCTTACTCGACGGACAAAAGGAACATAAAGGCCCGTCGGAGATTCGAACTCCGGTCCCTCCATGATTTCAGTTTCCCGCCAGCTACGCGAACAGAGTGCATTACCACTACGCCACCGGACCATGTGTGCGAGCGATGCGAAGGTCCGGTAAAGAGGCGCACGAAAAAGGAATGGAAAAGAGGGGTGGCTCGACGGAGGATTGAACTCCGGACTTCCTGCAAAAGACACGCTTGTGCAAGAACCATGGCAGGATGCGTTACAGTTACGCCATCGAGTCGCGAATACCAAACGGCCCGAAAGGATGGAACGAGGACTCCGGGTAATCAAAAAAGGTGGGTAACACAGGAAAAGGGCTCGACGGAGGATCGAACTCCGGACTTTCCGTAAGTCAAACACTGGGGTGAAAGGATACGGAGTGCGTTTCCACTACACTATCGAGCTGTCGCAGGCGGAAGCTGGATAGGAGGAGAGCTAGGACCAGACATGGAGTGTCCGAGACTAGGGCCAACAAGTCCGGGTTGCGGAATCGGTGCCAGACTGAAGATGGTGCGGGTAAGGGTTCACAGAGTTCTAGAATGAGTCATAAGCGAACTCCGGGGCGGAGGAGCGTGTGAGTGAGCAGGTATGGGACACAAAGGAACAACTCCGGCACAGCCTTGGGCTGGGGTATAAATACTACAGCTAGTCTACCAAAATATCATCTCAGTTTCGGCCCACATCCTCACCTTCTAAGCCTTAGCCAGCTTAGGAGCAGCTAAATATCCGCCCCGAACATCACCTAGAGGTCACCCGGAGTCGAGTTACACAGTAAAGCGACCCCGGTACTCCCCTGCCGCCGTCAGACAGCGAACAGAGTTTATATTTCGGCATAAAGAGTTCAGCGCCGGAGAAATCGAACCGTTTATTCCTCCCCTACGCAAGTAGGGCAGTGAAATATCTCAAACAGCACAACGAGGTCCTCGGAGTTCGTGTGTAGCTGCTAGCTAAGGAAGTTGGCGGTGCAGAGCCCGCAGGAAGTCGCCTTCAGCAAGCGAACGGGTGAGAAGTAGAGAGAGGAAACTCCGTAGAGGCACAAAGAGGGGTAAAGGGAGGAGAAATTGCCGGAACGTTATCGCAAACACATAAAATCCCCCGGTCTTACGATCTACGACTCAAAGATACTTCGGACGACTGTGGTTCGTGGTCCAGGAAGCCCCCAAAATCCATATTTCACCTCGGACTTGACGAATTGGACCCCGCATCGCCTTCCGAAGCTCCTCCCCAAGGAAGTGTGGAACAGATTCAATCTCCGTTAAACCCGAGAAGGCTAACTAGGCATCGGAGTTCGCTCGGACCACCCTAGCTAGTAGGATTTTGAACCAACTGTTCGAATCCTTGTACGGATATCCCCACCAATATTATTTAAACCTCCCTACATACTTGTCTACCGCGACAGAACAAATTCCCCCTAGAGGACGAGCATTAAACATAGCCCAGATCTCCCCACCATCTGGCAGTTTAAAGCACCGCAGTCCGCATCACACCGTCTCTGCTCCGAAGCTTTCTGGCTAATGGTTTCTCTACAGTAGCATCTCCTCAGAACACTGGGAAGGCCACCCACGCTCGATGGAGTAGTACGTCCCTTCCATCTTCTTTCTTTCCTTCGCAGTCGTCTCATAGTTGCTCGCATCAGAGGAGGATTATGAGGACCTCTACGGCAAGTTCATTCCAGATGACAATAATGAGGTGTGGCATGCTCGCAAAGACACGGTGTACGCCGCACTCGTCGTGCTTTGAGAGGGCATTAGTACGTCTTCTGTTTATGTTGAGAACGATCCCTGGTAGCTGACACATTGCTTGTTTGCAGTCTATTCCTCGCATATCCACAATCGCGAGAAGCTGCTCGAGTATTTTGCGGCCGGTACATGACTAGTATATATCGGTGTCCTGAGTTTAACCCCCACTGCCACAGAGGACGCGTTCCACACCGAGTTCGGGGCGGCTTTCGAGGTCGATGATGGCCATGATCACCCCTTGCAGCTCAAACGTCTCCTCACTCAACACCACACCGAGCTTATGCACCGCGCTGGGGGGGATTATTGGGAGGCTTTCGAAATCGCCACCGAGCCTTTCACTTATGTGGTGGTGAACCTGTTCCCCGGGGACGACAAGCGCCACATGGAGCTGGACGAGAAACGTGCGTCCGCTTTTCCCCTAAGCGCATTGATTCCGTTTCGCTGACGATATTCTAGTTCGGGTGATCTACGCCTGCTATCGCATCGACGGAAAACCTCCACGGTTCCCAACCGTAGGACGCCGGACGTTTGTCTTCGACCTCCCCAACACCTATGGTGAGCTGGATGAACGGCGTTTGGAGTACTGGTGCCACCGTACGTGTTTTGGCCTTGATTCCGCGCCTTCGGGTTATTGACATCCGAGCGCAGGCCGAATTTGGAAGGAGGATATCGAGAGTTACATGCAGAAGGCGAGAGAGGACGCGGTGCTACCCAAGCCAGTGCCTCGGGTGATCCCCCCCAGCATCTTCTATGGCCTTGTTTTGCTTTCATTATGTGTATATGCCTGTACTTTCAATTGTATGACCGGATTCCTCTTGATGCCCCGTTTGTCTAAATATTCTTTTTTGACTCAAGCACCGCTGAAAGCGCCGCCATTGTTCCCGTGTTCCCGTTCGGGTAATGGGTGGCCAGTGGCCAGCCATTGTTCCTTGGCCTGTGGGGGGTGTATAAAGGCAAGCATTTGTTTCATCATATCGCTACCCAGAACTGACTTAACGAACGCTCCACCACCAATGCTGCACCATCATCTAATTCAATATGCCTGCATTGAACACTATCTGCGCTGCACAAGGCGCTTACTTGCCGGTATGCTGTGCTTATTTTCTCTTGACATGTATTCATCTGCTGTGCTTATCTAGCGCGTCCCTACATCTTCCCTTTCGGATGGCGAGGGTTATGAAACCGCATGGCTTTCAATGCGTTCACAGGTGCGTTGTATTTTATCGGTGCTTGAAGTTTCATCATTGTTTGTTCCTTTAATAGAAGCCTGCATCGAGCACTATCGGCGCTGCACAAGGCGCTGACTGCGTTCCTACATCTTCCCTTTTGGACGGCGAGGGGTACGAAAAAGGGTGGCTTTCAATGCGTCCAAAGGTGGGTTGGTATTTTATCGTGCTTGTGATGTCACGATTCGATCGCAATCTTATCGTTCCAACACCTAAGCCGGAACGGGACATGACATCAGGGGGATATATTTAGTCTGAAACATGGACAGATCGACAATATGATATGTTGCTATGGGACGTTCACAATTAGGTTACCAAAGACTTTAATTATGACAGGTGTAGTGACAGGCACTGCCACACACACATCTACGGGTTATTGTAGTAGTTATTTATACTGTAGTTCACACGGTTCGTTAAAACACTATAAGAAGAGTAGTTATTCGTCTGTAGTAGTTAACCTTTTATTCCATCATCTTTCGAGACTCACATTCGCACTACCCAATCCCTCTCTTCTTACCGAGAGTGGACGCGAGAGCCTTGACTGTGACATGTGATGTTTCCTTATTATTTCTTGTTTTAATATAAGGTTGAGTCGGACGCAATGCACTGTGTTACCTGCTAGTCAATAGGATTTTCCTTTTCTTAGAGAGATGTTCTTAGTTGTATGACTTCAATGTTTTTTTTAAAAATCAACACGATTTCCTGTTTGGGACGATATGCGTTGTGTTTCCTGATTTGGACATTCGGCATCTCGGCATCCCCCTCGAGCAAGCGACAAGTCCGAATTTCATAGGGACGAATCGATACAGCATAGAGTAATACAAATAATGATCCAATGACCTGTTGCAACTAATTTTTTAATTGCTGGACTAAGGAAACAATAATGTTCGAATTAAAATTGGGACATCCCACAGGTCCACTAAAAAAATAAGGTGGGACATCCCACTAATACTAGCAGGGGAGGGAAGTCCCTCCGATCAACGACGTCCTGCGTGGGACGTCCCACAAGTGCGCCATGGATGGTGGGACATCCCTTGCGTGATGGCTGATTGGGTGGGATGTCCCATCTACAGGAAGCAAGATGGGATGTCCCAGGGAAATTTGAGTGGGATGTCCCACCCTGCAACGTACACGCAGGGACGTCCCACCCGATTGAAGTCGGATATCCCAGGTCCTGGGGACGTCCCACGCGTACAAGGAGGGAGGTCCCACCCCATCTGGGACGTCCCCTTTGTTTACATGACCAACTGGGACGTCCCACGCATACAAGGAGGGAGGTCCCACCCCATCTGGGATGTCCCTTTTGTTTACATGCCCCAGTTGGTCACACAGAGACGTGAGTGTACAGCCAGCGAACCCACCTTTTGCCCCTGCAGCTAACATTTGTTTCAGCCGATGGTATGCGCACCCACCGTTCGCCCCTGCGGCTAACATTTGCTTCAGCCGACGGTACGCGCACCCACCGTTCGCCCCTGCGGCTAACATTTGTTTCAGTCGACGGTACGTGCACCCACCGTTCGTCCCTGCGCCTAACATTTGTTTCAGCCGACGGTACGTGCACCCACTGTTCGCCCCTGCCATCCAGTAGGAGGTGACAACCATGGGCAACTATGAGCAGGACTGCTGGTGCACCGTGCAGCTGCAAAAAAAACATTTTTTTCAAATGGGAATGGGACGTCCCATATGGCTACTTTTAAGGCCCAAACAGGCAATTTTTCCGTTCGGCCTGCGGCCGAGTGGGATGTCCCACACCTTCCCAAAAACGCAATTTTTTGCGCGCCTGCGGCGCCCCCCCCAGACAATGGGACATCCCACGCAAATGGGACATGCACTCAGAAAAATGACCTCTCAGGGTAGTTTAGTACTCATAAAAATCTACCCTAACTGGTGGGTCAGGGGGGTAGCCCGAAGTGGTTCGATTCCCCGCCGGTGCATATTCCGTTACGTTGTCCGTTTTTTTTTTTCGCTTGTATTCCTCGACTTGCCGCGACAGCGCGGGTCTGGAAAACTTCATCTTATCCAAGAGGCACTCGACTCCCAGAGCCAAAGTGCAGCCAATGCCGCACCACCACACCTCGCATAAAATATTGGAGGTACGCTAAGTGTTGCTTGTGCTCGCACCTCGGAAATCGCGTACTTCATCCGGCTCTGAGGAGCTAGAAATAAGCACCGGTTGTGCATGGGCACCCACCGCACTCATCGGCCGTTGGTGAAGGAAGTGGATCTGGTGAACGGGGTTCAAGTCCCCGCCGGTGCATGTGATGATGGCAGATTTCACTTTTTCCTCCTCGCGGGCAGGTATGCCCCCTCCGATCCTACCTAAGGCGGTGCAAAGTGAAGGTAGAACAGCACCGGTGGTGCATGGAGCACTCATTGCGCTCGTGATTTTGCAGGTAAGGAAAGATTGATCCAGTGAACGGGGTTCGATTCCCCGCCGGTGCACCGCTAAGGCATCGAACTCCATCCGTGCCGCGAAACAAGGGATAATTCGCCTTTTACAGGTTGGTATGGATTATACTTCCAACGTGTGGCGTCCAGCTACGAGTTTGTCGGCCTCAAATGCCAGGGGCATATTGAACATCCCGAGGGTTGAATTCCGCGCATCGATGTGGTTCCGCCTTTAGAAATTTCATTGTACGCTGGAGAGACTGCAAAAAGACGCGGTTCGACACCGCCGGGGAGTCGAACCTGCGCGCGCCAAGACATAGAGATGAGTACATATGAGGTTGGCGTGTGCACCGTACATCACGGTGCTCATTCTGGGAGAGGGATCCCCCATATGCCAACGGAGTTTTTAACGGACGAGATGTTCCTACGTTCCCGTTCTCAGCCATTACCAGAAATGAAATGAACTGCGGTGCTGTAAATCTCAACCCAGGATCTCCAGGACAGCTTGGTATTTACGCTCCCTTGAAGCGGGATCCCGGTGGCGATGAAATTATCACCTTCCTGTGAAATCCATCCTCTGAGGCGTGATTACCTCGAGCAAAGTTATTGGAAAAATCCTCGCGCGCAGACCGATCGCGTCCCCGCTCGTTCGTACTTGAGTGGCAGGCACATCGCAGTCCAGGACAGGTGGAGAGACCAAAAAACAAGTTGGTGAACACCAATGCACCTCCGGGGAGTGGGACCCCGTCCTCACCACGAGGCAAGCCGCCTTACTAGTATGCCGATGACGATGACACCACGATGCTCATACTCTGCAAGAATTTTTTCGCCGATGTCACCGCATTCACCGGCGCAGATAATAGCGCAGAGTAGATTGATGCTGCCAAATCCCAGCAGCGTAAGAGAGGGATTGCAGTGTGAACAGCAGAAGTGCAGAGATGTTGCCAAACGGAGCTTCACCTTGTTGCCCAGCCAGTCCACGGGCAGCGGACCAGAGGCAGATGCAGCTCGCCGAGAAAGAAGGGAGTTATCCGGTATATGCCCCGGCGGGGACTCAAACACCCAGCTCGTCTTGGTTGAATCCCGGAAACTATGAAGGCTTGTGTTTGTAATTGTTCCAGTTTGAGGCTGAGTCCGGGCGGAGAGAAGCGACGGTTATTTCGAATGATGAGCAAGAAAGCCGAGAGATACAATCAGCAGCAATCCCCATAGAGCGAGAACTTGCTCGTATTTGTGAACATCGTGACGTATGGTTCGTACACGCGAATGCCGTCCCAGAAACAGGGTGTCAAGGGATATACGCATTCGCACGGGACGGCTGTATGCCTCTTGTTTTTACGCTACAAGACGCCCGAGTCCTTGCGCCCGGGAGAAGGTTTCCTAATCTCGCCCCTCAATCATGCCGTTTTGAAACTTTATCCATCCTACATTGATTATTCATGGCATTAGTTCATGCTAGCGCAAAGTTGTGTGTAATTGGCTGCTCACGTCAACTCTCCTCCTCCCCTCGTTTCTCCTGATTTTTCTGGGCCCGAAACTCCATGAGAGTCTGTTTTACCTCTTCCCAGCGCTTCGGGTATTTCCCCTCCTCACTTGCAGGATCTACCTCGTCATCACAGTAAAAATCGACATCCACCTCCGGGAAGATACTGGCGAGGAATGCAGCTACGACTTTCGGCGTCCTGATAGGGGAGTAAAAAACTTCTAGCGTTCGGAGGCTTGCCTGCGATAAACTCCCGACGGGCAGTTCTGGTGGAACAGTCGCGTTCAGTCATCCCCAAGTACTTGAGATTCGGACAGTGGTGAGCGAATGCGTGGAATCCCTGCACCGTGACACGAGGCTCCTTCAGCTCACGGTCGGCAGCGCCTGTGAGCGAAAGGAATTCGAGTCGAGGCCAGGCAGACGCCATGTCAAATATATCAGCATCGTCGAGGTCGAATCCAGAGCATTGATAGAGTCCGATGGATACCATGTTCCCAAAGCAGAACAGGGTTCGCAAAATGGCACGATGGATTCTATATTGGTCCGGAGATGCTGACTCTGAAATGCGTTGAAGAGAATCATGGGAGCAATGGGCTGCGAGGGCGGAGTAAAGCCGGCCGATCGCATCGCTCGTAGCTGCATCATCAAGCGAGTCGGCCTCCAATTCCTTCAACGGAGAATTCGAGATGATGCTAATGAAGGTCGTGATCCGGTCAACGGTAGTGCGTCCGAAGTGGAGCTCTGTAAGGGATGAAAACATGTGCTGCGGCGATGTGGCGGCGTCTACGGGAAGGGCGAGCGTCCACGGCACCTTCGGGTCTTCGAGTTTCAGGATCCTCAGAGAGGTAAGGCCCCCGAGGTGCTTAAATGCGTTCAGATCGAGGTTGGGCACAGTCAAGACCTCGATGCACGACGAGCGAAGGACAAAGTCCGAAACGACTTGAAGAGTCGCGGCGTCATAGCGATCGTCCACGGCTATGTCTACGCATGTCAAGGAAGGACATTTTACCGATAACGTCGGAACGATTTGGCAGAGTAGCCTAAACTCTGTGCCGAAGTCTAGACGGATTGCCTGGAGCTGGGGAGATATGAGGAAGTTGATGGACGAGGCAGACTCGGCTGGATAGTGCGTCAAGCGAAGGGCTTGGAGATTAGGAAACATGTAGCCGCCCGGACAACTGAGGGAAAGTGCTTCAAATGCAGTTGGTGAAACCGGCCATCTACGCAGGGACAACGACTTCATGCGGTGGGAGTAGAGGAGGACGCTCCCAATCTGATGGACATACGGGCCGAAGAAGATGCTAGAGAGGATGACATTCAGCGTTGCCCATGCCACTGAATCCTCGCATACTCACGATTTCATTTCGCACTTTTTCAATCAAATCATGTGGAAAGGTGTCGAGGAAATGGAGAAGTGTGTCCTGGTTGCTCCAAAGGAGGTCGAGCGCCGGGTCCCGAAACGTTGTACATGTCTGAGAAAGAGCGGCGAGAGCTCAGAGCTCGTGACTTGTTCTGCAAAACGGGCGCTTGATTTCTGTGAAGATGAGGTGCACGATCTATGGTATCCTGAGGCCTCGATGCATTGCAGGTCGAAGATGGGGTGGTCAGGGCGTGTGGCGAGCAAGTGGCAAGCGACGTGGCGGACGGAAGTGAAGCGGAAGCGACCGGTCCGGTCGGGATGCTTCCGTACTTGCGATTCGCTAGTGATGGGTGGTTCTGCAGCTAAATTTAAATGCACCGAGATCCGGAGGCTGGAAAAGATACGCGATAAAAGTCAGAGGAAGCATGCGGCTGTCCACTGGGAAAAATCTCTTTTCGCGAACGGATTGATATTTTCCCTTGCACAAACAGCAGGAACTACGACCACGCCTTGGGGGAGCATGTCTCCCTGTATCTACGTTATTATACATGCACAGAATCTCCACTTCACGCATTAACCTCGAACCCCTTCCTCGCCCCATCCTTTCTCCTACGTACATGGCGCGTAGACCACTAAGACATTGCTCGCACTTTATAACAATAGATTCCTATGATTAAGACATTATTTATTCCCACAAAATAACTTTCCCGTTTACGGCTGCACGCGTACCCTGGTACCCACAACCACAACGCATATTTATAGCAAGTGGGTAGACTCGTTACCAGTCTGCCTACGAATGGCAACAATGTGGCGAGCACGTTGCCGTAGGCAGACTGGTACAATTCGGAAGTGTCAATCGACGTGGGCGCGGAGTTTAAATTTCTTTGTGTGCCACGCCCTGGGCTCAAATCTTCACATTTAATTCTGGTCAAAGCTGAGGAGTTTGATCTCATAGCAATTGCTTGCTTTTTGTCTCCTTAGAATTTTATTTTATGGCCCCAGGTTGCCGTAGCGTGTCCCTGAGTTTAATTGAGAAAGTGACTTTCCGGTCCGAGGGACCGGGAACCGGCGATCGGCAAGTCTTCGGCACCCCTCTAGAATTTCAAACTCAGGCCCAGGTCGATTGACACTTCCGAATTGTACCAGTCTGCCTACGGCAACGTGCTCGCCACATTGTTGCCATTCGTAGGCAGACTGGTGACAAGTCTAGCAAGTGGGGACCGATTCCCTTCCTGTGCGGCCGGGGTAAAATTGTCGTGGCTTCCTCCCACCATCTCCCCCCCATTCCATCTCGAGCTCGTTGTGCTTCCTTCGTACCCTCCCCTCCGCACCGTCACCTGCGCCTACACCTGCGATTTCCTTACGTCCCGCAGTCTCAGTGCGGCGAATCCCTCGTACGCGACAATTCGTTTTGGCCCGGTTCCGCATTGTGTTTTAGTACGTGCCATGCTGCGTGTGCCTTCCTACGCATCTTACAAGATTAGCTCAGCTTCAGGTGAGTACCGTCGTTTTGAGGTGGTCCGTGTTTTACTGTAAGTTGGTCCGTGTTTTGAGTTGATCCGTACGCGGAACCACGCACGGACTGTACCTCGAATTTACCAGGTTACAAGTTCTCTCACTTAAAGATTAGACATCCGTTCCTTATTTTTTTTATCCCTTTCCGATATGTGAGAGCACAGTGCGGCAGAGCTCGGCATAAGCACACCACAATCGGGCAGCCGGGCACATGGACAGGCCCAGCAGATCTCGGCATAGGGCATTCTCGGCATTACTGGTTTACACTCGATCCATGACTGGAAATCATTGTCGGTCGGGTCGACGGGGTGTCTAGATCGTTCCTGTTATCGCATATCGCCTGCACATCTTGGACGACCTGGGCGAAAGCCATGCCACAAAACTGCTCCAATTGCGAGTACGCGGATGCGACTGCTGTCCCGGTTTCTGTTGGCAAAAGATCCAAGCTGAAGCTGAGTGTCAGCGGGGCACCGGTGGCCCACCTTGTAGAGATCAGAGTGTCAGCGAACTAAAGCAATGATACTCATGTCGTGGCACGGCCTGCTAGCTCGTGGGGCATCGCCTCGCCGAAACGGCTGCGGCTGCAGTGAGGATCAGGCGTACTAATTGCATGTCTTTCGTCGGGTGAGCCCGCTCAGGGCTATTAAATATACCTGGGCGTACGTAAATTGTGAAGGATCACTGGACTGGAACAGATCGGGCTTCTAGGCTTGTTACCAGCCTGCCTACGAGTTGCAACAATGTGGCGAGCATGTTGCCGTAGGCAGGCTGGTACAATTCGGGACAAACAAAAGGGCTGGGCACGGAGTTCAATCACTTTCCTTTTCATTTATTCTGAGCTTGTTTTACATCTGTTGGAAAAGCTCCAAAGGGAAGGACAACTCCAATTCCACTCTTCTCAAAATCTGTCTCTTCAGAATTTTGATTAAGCTCGCTGTGAGTGATTTCTGGAGCCTCAAATTTAGTAGGAAATTGATCGGAGCGTGATGCCGATGATCGGCACCACTCAAAATTTCGAACTCCGGGCCCAGCCCTTTGGCGGGTCCCGAGTTGTACCAGCCTGCCTACTGCAAAGTGCTCGCCACATATTTTTTGCCATTTGTAGGCAGGCTGGTCACGAGCCTATCGGGCTTCGGGCTGCGCATTGCGGCGAACTGGATGGGAATTGATGAATCAACCACCCCGGCTTTTTATTGTGGTGGGAGCCGTTGGATACTGGTTGTGCACGCTAATTTGCATCTGTCACGTATAGGCAGATTTAATGAGTATTCCGAAACCGAAAACTCCAGGTCCATTGTTATTTATCAACCACACATCCATAGCTCCCTATCTACCAGTGATCTGAAACACCACGGAAAACTGACCAGAAACAATATATATGGGAACAAATTAATGTCGCCACAACTTCTGACTCGGCCATGCGAAGTCGACTCAGGGAAGTCGACTTGAGTCGAGTCAAGCCGAGTCGTTCTGATGACTCCGCTACAACTTCGAAGTCAGTGGAAGTTGACTCAAGTCAACTTGAGTGACTTGAGTCGGTGGTATTTTAGGAAATGTTCCTTTTCATGGATAACCACGATTGGAGGCAATTCCGTTTTTTTTTCTGGGTGATTGTGATGAGTGTGATGCAACATCACATGTGTGACGTTCGTGTCACGGATGCGGTATTTTGTGTTTCTATCCAGTTTCTGCACATCATTGGACCCCGAAAAGTCACGAAAAATTGTTCTTTGCTATATAAATGGATACACATGCATCAAACCTCCATAATAGCGATGGGAACCTGGAATGACGATGAAATAAATGATCTTTTATTGATCCCATGTAAACACCAGTCAAGTTCAATGTATATACCTACCTACAGTACTCCACTTTGATGAGGTGGTAGTTTTAGCCAAATTCAAAAATATTGTCTGACTTGGCCGACTCAAGTCGACTTGAAGTCACTCCGAGTCGACTTCGCTAGACAGAGTCAAGTCGAGTCAAGTCAAACTTCAAATTGAGTCAACTCGACTTTTTGAGTCACAGCAACATTAGAACAAATTCAGCAGAAATTAGAGCTTTTTTCCTCTATAAACCTCCAAGGCTTTCCCCTAACATCCACACTTTCTGGAACAGCGGTTGCTGCGAGATCTGGGGGGATAACAAAGCCAGTGTCCAGTATATCAATTGTCTTCAATCACCTATTAAAACCAAACACTCAGTTGAGTCCAATCATTATATGGCACACCACAACTACATATTTTCCTACTCCTTTCAGGTAATTTAGATCCAAGCAAACCTTAGAACAACATGGAAACTAAGAAAACAGGAAGATGGTGTAACACAGATCGGTTGGGTGTAGGACATGTGAAACACCAGAGCCTTACTGCTACTCCAATAAATTATATACGAGCATCTCTGAAAGCAAGAAAGAAAGAAACTAAAGAGGGATCAAGTCCATACCATAACACAGTTACACTGGAATGAAAGAAGGCTTTATCGGTCGAACCATGGGCTCAGGATGGTCTTCTGATACATTTCTCACTCTGGTAAGTCGCTCATCGATATGGCCAACTTGCTTCACCTGTGAAGATCGTTCAAACAAGGGTCTTGCTGTGTTCCAAAGCTCTCCTGCCTTCGAGAGGTCCTCATTTGCTTCTGCAATATCTCCAAGTCGAAGCATGCATTCTGCTCTGCTGCGATGTACATCCATGTTCGTGAATCCCTCAAGAGCAACAGCAAACAGGTTGATTGCTGTCACCTGGTCCCCATCAGCCAGATAAACATCTCCGAGGAATTGGAGTGCTTTGTGTATTTCCAGCTTCTGCTTCAACTTGAGGCTATGAACAAGCAATATCACTGTCCAACTGGATGAAGAATGCCACAGGGAAGCATTCCCGAGTTTCTCTAAACAGTAACTGACACCCTGAGGGTGTTTTCCCCACATGAATTTCAAGCATGTTTGAAATAAGGTTTTTGCCTTTAGGAAGTCTCCTTCATTCACATAAAGGGATGCTGCGATCATATCACAAAAAAGTATTTCCATTGAAGATCCCGTGAGGCTGAAAAGCTGCTTGGCTGCATCAATAGTTCTATGCACTCTGTCTTTCAATGAACTGATTTCCACATCAATCTGTGCCATGGTGAGCAAAGCAAGGGCATGTTGATATTGGTTTTGCTCAATCGGAACAGCAAGAAGGATCTGAGTGTGGATAACATGAGCATCAACATATTCTGATTTCAGCACGTGGACTTCTGCTTGGTCATGGAGGAGAGAATTATCGAGCTGACCCCCAGACATAGCACAGAGACCAAGTAGCTCTCTTGCCCTGCTAGTTAGGAGGATGCTTTGATCATAGCTTCCTAATGTACACCAGCATATAGACTCCAGGCGCAGTGCATTTGCCTCTGCATATAAGTTGCCAGAAATCCTGGCCAGCCTCTGTGACTCAGAAGCATGTTCCCGGCCTGCAGAGGAATCACCAGTTTTCCACTTTATCCATGCCAATATAGTTAACATGTTGGCCTGTCTTCTGGGATTCCCAGTTGAAATTGCCAATGAGAGTCCATTTTGAGCAAGGGAGGTAGCTTTTGGAATATTATGGTTAAATGAGTATTCTGCAAGAGCATGATAACATTGGCCTGGTTGGCATGATCAGTACTTGGAAATAATATCGCATATACCACTCACATTCAAGGTCAGGATCATCAAAATGTGAAAAATAGCTGAGAGATTGGTCCACAATGTGTTGCCTATTGGGAACAATGTGATAATTGTATCCTGATATGACTGTCATCATCCAATAGACCTCCACTCGATGGTCTCGTGGGTGGGGCAGGACTGTGGGAATCCGGTGTATTAATTCAATCTGGCCATGTCCAGTCTGTCTGCTGAAGCGATCAAAATGACAGGTGCTATATATGGTTTTCACAAGATCCCGATTATCTGGTGTGAGACCCATGAGCAAGACATTCTGAATGTTGGCAAAGTTTGATGTGATTCGGGCTATAATCCCAGGACTTGGAGCAGTCCCATGATAAGTCTCATAAACCTCGAGAAGCTTGCTGAAGTGTTCATGAAGAGGTTGGACCATGGGTGTTAAGGGGGGGTGCATTTTCTGCATGTATTCCCGGATTGGCACCAATGCCTTGAGTTGTTTCTGATCATCTGTGTAAGCAAGAGAGGTGCAAAGTAAGGCAGATTTGCAAGCAAGGACATTTTTGATTGGGAGTCTGCTTTGTAGGAGGTCTGCATCTGCAAGCCCATCTGGCAACATGGAGAGAAGACTCAGTAAATCGCGAGCATGGGGCACAGATGCCAGGCGAGGGCTTTCCAGAGACATGGTAATTGACAAGTCCAAATTTGACCCTTTGTTGGGACCTTCTGAGAGTAGAGATGTCCTCCCTGTCTCCCAGTGTTGCATCACACTTTCAAAGCCATTATAGTCCACCAAATGGGCTATAAGGTCAATTGCCAATGGCATATTGTCAGCAAGGAGGAGGATTTTGTCAATGTCTTCAACAGCACAACCATCATCCACAATGTCAATGAAGGTTTTTCGAGCAGCATCCTGTGCCAGAGGCTGGAGCGGTAGTAGAAATGGATGTGTCCACCGGACACTGGCAGGCCTTTCTGCCCCACGCATTGTGATCTGAAACAATGGTCTTAGTATACAAGTAACAAACTCAGGTTTTGGCCTTACAATCAATGTGAGATGTTCAATGTCTTCAAGTAATGCCAAGAGCTTTTCAACATTGGCACGAGATTCCTTTGGCTCCCAGACAGTCTCCAAATTGTCCAAGATCAATAGGGAAGGAGGACCATTAGAGAAATACCAAATGACTGGTTTAGTGAGATCTTGACCCGGTTGTAATCCAACATGTGCTCCAATTAAAGCAGCGAGATGAACACTGCTGGATGCTGCATCACAGGCAACAAAGAAACGATGCTTCTCATATTTCGCAGATATTTGGGGGTGATGCAGAACAGCTCTTGCAAGGCTTGTTTTCCCCATTCCCCCTCCGCCCAGAATTGCAACTCTGGGAATGTGCTGATTCAGCTGCTGGATGATGATTGATATTTCAGATTCACGGCCATGGAAGATTTTTGGTTCAGATGGCAGCAACGAAAATGAGTTTGAGCTTTGGGTGATCATTATGCAGCCACAAAGTATTTAATACAATCACATACCTGTTATGAGAGCTTGAAAGGACTCTGCTGATCTATTTCAGAATCAGTTACTGTGCAGTTTGCATGATTTAACTCCGGACATACAGAGGATCCACTTTCTGAATCTGAGAGAGCTGAGAGCAGCTCCAGAACTTCCTTGTGTGTCTTCTGTGCATGCTCTTGCATTTCCACCATATCACTCAGCACCTTAGCACCCTGAATCTGAAGTGTGGCTCTTGTTAAAAATCCCACTGCCACCAACAACAATGAGCTTGCCTTGAACATCTCTAGAGCCTGTTCCAGTCCTGTATGACAGGCCTTTTGCAATGCCTTCATTTCACCTTGACGGAAAAAGTGCTTGATTTTGCTTTTCTCCTGCTCAGCTTCAATGAAAGTGTGGATCTTGTGCAGGGTCCTAGCAAACTTGGAAGTGAGAAACAGTAATTTCCAAGTCTCATGAGAGCAACTTGCTCCGTGAATTTCCCCAGATTGTGCAACATCGAGGGTGATAGTTCACCACCAGTATCAGACTTTACGTGAACCCATATGATCACATACAGCAGCTCGCGCACCTGCTCTAGCATCTGAGCACAGTCATCTTGGTTTCTCTTGACAGTCTGACAAATCTCTGTAAACACCAGGAGGACAGATTGATTGGAGAAAATTACCTGTACAGCAGTCAGCAGAGAGTGCACTGTGTTTGCCATGGGTGACAAGAATCCAGTCTTCAAGCTTTTTGTCACCACATCCACAGTGGTGACAGCAGCATTCAGGGAGGTAACGATGTTGTTGAGTCGAATCTGTGCAGCAGTGGGTGGGAGGGGCATTGTGGTTGTGACCGAGGCTACTGAACAGTGTCCACTTTTATGCCAGCTCCTGTGAGAAATTATGTCCTCATTGGCTGGCAATTTTGGTCTCCCATCTTTCCTTGATGAACCAACCGCAGATGATCAATTTAGATGTGCAGGAGAAGGGCATGTCATAACATCTTTCCTCCACTTGCCTAAGAAGCCAGCCAAGAAGAGTTGAGGACATGACACATATACTTGACTACAGAGTCTTTATGGCATACAGAATGCATTGTATCCGTCCCAGCACATAAGGTATGCACGATTCTGTGATCATCATGATAGAAGAGCTCTCCTCTGATCTTGTTCACTTGGCAACAAATCTGCATCATCTTGTTCCTGACTCTTGGAATCAGACTCGGACTGTCATCTGTGAAACATTTATATCAGGATGCTAGATTCAAATGAGATCCACATGCACTGCTGCTGCATAGCATTCCCCACACTGTTGTGCTAGTCAAGTGCGGAAACCTACGATAGAAACAGATCACCTTCTCCCGTCCAACTACATGTCGCATGCGATGGTGGAAAGCAACAGAGAGTGGGATGGGGCCGTGGACATTGTAGACTTTTGCTGCCCCCATACTTGTATGACAAGCAAAGGGATTTTGGAACATACATACGACCTGTCACAAAATATCAGCGATACAACACAAGTTTCAGCGGCATCCAGGTGAGTTCAAGGTATGTTGTGGAGTACGGGTCAATATCTCACACATGGCCTTGCGTGTGAACTTAGAATTCTCATCTCATAGCAACGAGTGAAACATCAGTTCAGTGGCACGCCGGGCAAGCCGCAAGCTCAATATATTTGTTTCCATTTCAATTCTATTGTTTGTTGTGGTACACTGGTTACACGCGGCTGGTCGGTTTCCAAACCTTTGGCACTACACATTCAACCCGGAAACATTATATAAATAAATTGTTTCGTTTAAACGGTTTTCTTTCTATTGTGTACGCACTGGGGATCATTTGTTTACATTCGGATCAGGTATTAGAGAGCGTGTGGTGCGTAGGACAGCGTGAAAAAAAGTACGATTACCTCGAAGAAATTCAAGAATGCACCGGCGGGGAGTCGAACCCCGAGTTCGTCATGAGTCAATGTATGCGTTTGACTATAAGCAGAATTCGACGCGTGTGCCTTACACCACCGAGGCGTGCATCTTCAATCTCAGGGAGTCCGAGTGAATGCCCAGATAAGTTTGGCGCGGGATACACGCGTGCCGCCGGGAGAACACAGATCTGTGGTTCGGAGATGGGAACACGATGGAGGCGATTTATGTACTAGAGCGCGTGTGCTGTGTGGGACGGCGCGAAAAAAGACGAGATCTGGAGAGACATGCACCGGCGGGGACTCGAACCCCGAGCTCGTCATAACTGTGCTATCATTTGAGTCTTTTGACGCGTGTTTCTCACACCACCGATGCGCAGATAGTACCCAGGTGATTAAATGCGCAACTCCAATCCTAGGGAGTCCGGGCGGAATGCCAGACAGGTCGCTGGCCGTGTGATCAGGGCCTGCAGATTCAGAGCCAAGGGATTCATTCCGGAGGCAAAAGAAGAAAAATGGAGGCTAATCAGGTACTTGGAGACCGTGGGGTGCGTGGGACGGTGTTAAAAAAAAAATACACTAACGCGCAAGAATACACCGGCGGGGACTCGAACCCCGAGTTCGTCATGGTTGACTCTCAGTGATTTCTACCAGAATGTTGACGTGTGTACCATACACCACCGATGCGCAGATGAGCTAGTAAGCGGGGAGCGAAGTGTGTGTCTTCTGGTGCCGAGTCCAAGGGAGCGAGCAAGGAGAGAGGGCCGATTTCAAGTTGGGAGACGTGAGATGGACCAAGAGACCCGCGGTGGATGAATGACGAGTGAAAGCGTTGGGTGAATGAATGCCTGGTTAAATGACGCGCTGCAGATCTAACCCCTGGAGGAATTGCGTCAGAAAGGCCCGAGGGAGAGCCTTTCATGCTTGTCCGCGTGCAGAGGGAAAAAAAATCGAAAGATCGAAGGCACCGGCGGGGATTCGAACCCCGAGCTCGTCGCGGGTAAATGTGTACATTTGATTACAAGAAAGCAGAATTTTGACACGTGTTTCTTACACCACCGATGCGCAGAGTAGCTCGTAAGCGGGTTATCAAATGTGCATCTTCAAGCCGTGGGGTCCGAGCGAATTACAGCACAAATCGTTGACCGTGGGGTAGATGGGGAGGGCAAAACAGAGTGAGTGCGTTATTTCGGAGGAGAAGAACGATAGAGTCGATTTAGGTACTAGAGCGCGTGTGGTGCGTGGGACATCGTGAAAAAAAGTACGATTACCTCGAAGAAATTCAAGAATGCGCCGGCGGGGAGTCGAACCCCGGCTCGCTATGGGAAATGCCACTTTTCATATTCTGGGCTTCAAGTAAAGGGCGTTTCAAGACCCCATGCAAGGCGTCCTCGCCGCTATATACCATGATACCCGCAGTGCTCATGCAAGAGGAAATCTCGCCGATGTCGCCCCACTTTTTCCGGGGCAGAAGAGGGAGATTGGCGAGGCTAAATCAAAACTTTCTGCCGAGTGAACCGTGGGGAGTCCCACTCCGAGAGCATGCCAACAGCGGAAGATAGAATTTTCAGCGCGAACCAGAGAAGTGCAGGGATGGTGCCCGATGGATCTTCAGCTCGTTGGAAAGAAATCCAAATATACCAACCGGTCAACGGGCAGCGGACCGGAGGCAGATGCAGCTCGCCGAAAAAGAAGGGAGTTATGCGGTATATGCACCGGCAGGGACTCAAACGCCGAGCTCGTCCTGATTGAATCCCGGAAACTATGAAGGATTGCGTTTGTAATTGTTCCAGTTTGAGGCTGAGTCCGGGCGGAGAGAAGCGATGGTTATTTCGAATGATGAGCAAGAAAGCCGGGAGACACAATCGGCAGCAGTCCCCACAGAGCGAGAACTCGCTCGTATTTGTGAACATCGTGACGTATGGTTCGTACACGCGAATGCCGAAAAAATGAGTCCCAGAAACAGGGTGTCAAGGGATATACGCATTCGCACGGGCTGCATCCGCCTTGTTCACGCTGAACGGCGAATGAATTTTGGGTCCGGCGGAAAGTTTCCTAATCTCGCACCTCAATCAATCCATTTTGAAACGTTATCCATCCCTACATTGATTTGAATTATTCATGGTTTTAGTTCATGCTAACGCACAGCCGTGTGTCATCGGCTCCCCACGTCGACTCTCCTCCCCTCGTTTCTCCTGAATTTTCTGCGCCCGAAACTCCACGAGACTCTGTTTTACCTCTTCCCAGCGCTTCTCAGTTGCCGGATCTGCCTCGTCATCGCAGGAAAAATGGACAGACAGCTCCGGGAAGATACTGGCGAGGAATGCTGCTACGGCTTTCGGCGTCCTGATAGGGGAGTACGAAACATCTAGCGTTCGGAGGCTTGCCTGCGATAAACTCCCAACGGGCAGTTCTGGCACAACCGTCGCGTCCACCATTATCTCCAGATGGTGAAGGTTGGGGCACTGCTGCGCGAATGCATGAAGCCCTTGGACAGTGACACGAGGCTTCAAGTCGGAATATTCTCTGAGCGAAAGGTATTCGAGCTGAGGCCAGGCGCGAGCCATGTCGAATATATCGGCGTTGTCGAGGTCGAATCCAAGTGGTGTATCGATGGATACGGATACCATGCTCACAAAGCAGAAAAGAATTCGCAAAATGGCGCCGGGGATTCTATATTGGTCCGAGACACCGTCTTCATACGCCCCTGCTATCGAAATGCGTTGAAGAGAGGTGTGAGAGCAATGGGCTGCCAGGGCGGAGTAAAGCCGGCCGATCGTATCGCTCGTAGCTGCATCACCAAGCAAGTCGGTCTCCAATTCCTTCAACGGAGAATTTGAGATGATGTTAATGAAGGCCGTGATCCGGTCAACGGTAGTGCATCCGAAGTGAAGCTTTGTAAGGGACGAATACATGTGCTGCGGCGATGTGGCGGCGTCGATGGGAAGGGCGGACGTCCAGGGCACCTTCGGGTCTTCGAGTTTCAGGACCCTCAGAGAGGTAAGGCCCCCGAGGTGCTTAAATGCGTCTTGATCTAGATTGGCCACTGCCAAGTCCTGGATGCGCGCCAAGCTACGGACGAAGTCCGAAATGACTTTAAGAGTCGCGGCGTCATAGCTCTCGTCCATGCATATGCCTACGCATGTCAAGGAAGGACATTTCACCGCCAACGTCGGAACGATGATTTGGCTGAGTAGCCTACACCCTATACCGAAGTGTAGCTGGATTTTCTTGAGCTGGGGAGATATGAGGAAGCCGATGGATGTAAGAGACTGGGATTCGTAGGTCCTGGGCGGGAGGCTCAACGCGAGGGTCTGGAGATTTGGAAACATGTGGTCTCCGGGACAACTCAACGAGATTGCCTCCAAGGCCTTGGTCGAAACCATCCATGTAAGAATCTATATGAAGTTTGCTTAAGCAATGGCTGTCGGAACACATAAACAGGCTTAAGCAATGATTTGGTTCAACAGCCGCCGGTGTGCCTCTCGATGGTAGAACGGGTGTTCGTTGCAAACATGGATTAAGCAGATCTGGTTTGGATTAGTTGAACGAGGATTTGGTTAAGCAGGGAAGAACATGATCAGCCCAACAAATAAAAATGTCCTCAGACCGGGTTCGAACGCGCAACCTCGGCGACAGGCAAGAAATCAAGGAACACGCGGAGTAACCGATCTACCACAATGCTGCTGGATGGCCTGATGGTCAATGGATCAGTACGACGATTGTTGATATGAAACTTGAGCTATGCGACTGGGTGAGGAGCTCACCACTGGGGGTTTTTTCTTATCGATTGCGCTATCGTTCTGAAAAATCCGATGGATTGAGATTAGCAGTTTCGCCAGTAACTCATTTATAATAGTCAGACAACCTAGTAACTTCACCGTAATGACAAGGATCTATGCATCCCCCATAAAAGTTGCTGACATTTGACCAACATTTGACTTGAAATTTTTGAGCTACGAATATGAAGTGTCAGTGTCTAGTCTTGAGTCAGAATGCTGTTCAACTTATTGTGTTTGGCTTCTGGCTTCTGGGATCGGTACGCCGGCAGGCGCGGTTACGTGCATCAAAATGTGATCTGGTTGGTATTGATTCTGATTTCATTTGCTCGCTTCGTCCACAGTCACTCCCATATCCCACCTATCACTATGCTGGAGAGCTGGGAGATCTTTGCATCTGGCAAGATTGCCGAAAATGGCCTTGCAGCTTGCTGGAGCCCAACTGGCCGGGGCAAATTTGGCAGTCGAAATGATTGTCTGTGGTGCTACAGCGGGAGAAGCGGAAGCAGCGGACACACCAGAATGTGCTAAACAAGAGATCTCATATATACTTGACGCTAATTCCTGCTCGACGTGGCAGCAACAGTCACCAAACTTCTATTTATCCGCCCATGCTGGTGCCTACCAGTGCTGTATCAAATCAACTTACTACTCTGGTTCGCTGGGCAGTCAAATCGACGCATCGTGCATCAATTTTTAACTATGGGTCATTGTTCCTCCTGGTAAGATCAATGTCTGGTAGTTTTCTTCCCTCTCATACTTGTCTGCAGGCACAATACCTTACTCATACTTCCATCCCATGGTATCCGAGAGATTCTTGGGATTCTTCCATTTTGGGTTCCACGAGGGTTCGTAAGATTTCACCTAGGATTTGGTTTCCTATTACTAACATTCTGATAAGTCCGTGAATTCCATATCGGCATTGCTCTTGTCTCTTCCGAGTACGTACTGGTATTAGTAACCAGAGATCTTCTGTTCCAGGTAACTCATTCAATGTCTCCGTCCCTGCGATGTTCAAGCCTACCAGAGTAGCCCACCTGGCCGAAGAAACTAACAACTTAACCATCCCTCTGAATATCTACACCTCTACTACCGATCTTCACTTGTCGTTGGCTGGATCAACAAAATTTCACCAGGTTATTATTGTTGACAATAAATACACTATTCCTACCAGCCCAACATTCGCCTGCGTACGCTGGATATTCCACTGGAGTTCTGGAATTTACTGAGCTCCTTTCAATGCATTCGCAATGAATTCTTTCTCCTTCTGTCTTTGTTCTTCCACAAATGACAGAACATTGGCTTTCGATTGGAGAAGATGGCTATAACCGGCCTCCTGAACCTTCTTTTGCGCTTCGAGCCGTCGTCGCTCATACATTGCCACTTTTTGGCGGGCATAGGCCTTTGCACCAGAGCGATCCGACGGTTGAATCTCTGCTAGTTGTGCCCAGACCGAGTGCATCTTGGCAAAACTTCGCATGGTTCGCAATAACTCGACAAGCTTTTGCTCGCCTTGCTCCTGCCAACGTTGCATTTCGGCCTGGGCACGGAACCACTGTACACGGTCCCCTAAAGATCCAAGCATTTGTCAGGGGGAAGTTGAACAGTTGCAGCGAATCGGGGTTTACCTTCGTTTGACCATGCGTCCATTTCAGCATTTGACATCTTGGTCAACTTGCCTAACTGCCAAAGCCATCCTTCGGGACGCTCCGGGCGTGAGGCCTTAGTGCCAGTGCCTTGCCTCTTGGGCTTCGGCCCTGCGTTAACAAAATTACTTTTGACCATGAGCGGAGCTGACCATCATGCATACCTGACCGACGCCTATCCATTTGCGTCCCTGTTACCACTACAGAGTCATTTGAGTGAGTGAAAAAGAGAGGGACATGAACTACTCACTCTGTTCATTTTCTTCATCCAGCTCCTCGGCCTCTCCCATTCGGATATCGCCATCGTCATCGTGAGAGCCCTCCGAGTGAAGTGCCCTCGCCCTGAACAAGAGACCATCGGTTCGTTTGGAATCCCCAACATGACGTATTTGCTGAACCGATTTCATGAATAGGTCAGCTTCAGTGAGGGGAGGAAAGGTGGTCGATCCGGCCAGAGCGATTATGGCTAGGCGCGCAATATTATATGATTCCATGTGGCGATGCTGCAGCTTCATAGCCTCTTCGATGTGGTCGCCTGCACGTGTATTTTGTTTCTGCTGCCGCTCATTCTTGGTCTTGCGGTTTCGCAGTGCGCTCAACGCCTTGACAGCATTCTGGAGCGCCCGGAGATAGTCGAAAGCTTGCCCCTCCCGCCACCGCTCTTCCTCTCTGGCAAGGTCAGTGAGACCCATCTGATTTCTCTCCACCTCAGTCAATTCAGAGGGAAGAAACAATCGCTCATCTTCAATCGCGGGGGCAGCAGTGGATTGAGCGGCGACCTTATCTCCAACATTGCGCATGAAGTGTTTCTGGTCTTGCCGGAAATCGGATATTTGATCCCGAAGTTTCGTTGTACGGGTCGATATCTCTTTCTTGCGGGCCTGAAGTTCGTGTTCGGCCGTGTCTCGAATTAGATGTTTTAGTTTGCGTCTGATATGGCATCGTTACATAGGAGAGCCTCACAGCTGTCAAAAACAACGTACTGTGAATCTTGGATCTTCAGCCCGCGGTCCAAGAACTTGGCAATCTTGCTTTTAGGAACCAAGCTTGAAGCAAAATTGTCCTCGTCTGCCAGCATTTTTTGATAGATCGCTCGCTGGGATGGCACTGTAATTTTTCAGTAAATGCAGAATCACGCCCGTACAAGGGAAGAACGGTGATACCTTTCGTAGTACTGTGCCTATAAACACTGGTGACTTCCTTTCCCTCTTTGACTGTCGTCCTGGGCATGTTCTGCCACTCAGAAAGTCTATCCTTGAAGGAAATACTGAGTCCGATGAAGTGGTTTCGCTTCTCAATATATTTTTCTTTGGCCTCCTGGATGTCTTCCGCAAGGTCAACCGCTGGAATATATCAATACCAGCAACAACGGGCTAATCGCACAAATGCCAATGATGCACCAATCTTCATCATTTTTTTATAGTTCCAGTCGCCATGGTGGTTAATCATCGTGTCTTGACGGTGTCCCAAATTCATTTGACGAACATGTGGACCCAATTGGTTTGCCTCTGGCCAATAGTGCTCAGCCGACTCCCCATGGAAATGCCCGATACATTCCATGTACGCTGTTCCGAACAGGTATGTGCAAGACTCTTGATGTCCCTGCACATGGAGGGCTGGAACGCCCCACCGCATCTTTTTGATACTCCCTACTTGGTCCGAAAAATACTTTTGGAACCGCGACTCCAGATTCACCAAATATTCACAGGCAATGTCATATGTTGAGACTTCATCGATGTCATCGACCTCAATTTGAAGCTTGAACTCGAATCCCGCACCCGGTTTGTGATTCCGGAGTGCCATGGCCAGCGCATAATCCGAGTTTGCGAATCTAGTCACCAGGACCTGGTCAGATGCATGAAATATAGGACGGACAGCACCAACCTCTCCGCATGTGGCAGGTCCACACATGAGAGTATGAAGACATGACTACACTGACAGTTCACCGTTCCAGTGATCGCCATGTTTTTGAACTTCTTCTTGTCCTGTTTGTTGACGACCTTCAGATAGTTGCAAGTCGATTTATACGCCACAAAGATCAATATAGGCCAGGCGTGTCATTCCGTGGAACAGAGATTACCTCAGTCGATTTTGGGACGGATTGGAGATACTCTTGATACTTCGAATCCAGCGGGAAGTATCCCTTTCCTGCGCACAGGGACACATCGTCAGGATCAGTGTTCTTACTGAACTGATTGCACTGATGATTCCCGTCTAGTGTGCGCTGGCTTTGATTCAGGTGTCTATGCGCCCGGATGAGCATTGTATCTTAAGTCAACTAACATTGTTAACGTACCTCAAATGGGCTGGTGTCTCCGGACAGTTTGGATCCGAATTAACCCCGGGCTCGGGACAAGCAGGGCACCAAACAAGCAGATTCCCGGCGGGGCGATGTGGAAGTAAGGCATCGATTCCAAGGAGCTGACCACAGCGCTTTACGAGGGTGAGATAGTTGAAAACCCGCACGACACGCAGAAATGCAGCGTAGGGATTCTATAGCACGCCAAATCAGGTCCAATTAAAATGAGCACCTCGGCATAGCGGCATACCTGAACATCCGCAGTAAATGAGTTGTCGCTCAGCCGACGGATAGCCCCGAGATAATCATATGCCGCTTTCTTCGATTCAAGGTTGTGTAATTGAAATTGCTTTAACATATTGACCGTGAAAGCCGTGTGAGGATCTCTGGTTGTCGCAGGGAACAGCCAGGCACGCATTAATTGTTTTATCTTGTTTGCGGGTTGCTCTTGACACCCGCAAAATGCCAGCCTCGTTGAATGGACACCGTTGGCATCGACAACAGTGAACATGCGCTCGCCTACAGGTGAAGGACAAGGGCGACCTTTATGGCCAAGCTGGATGATGTGTCCGAGTTTCGAAATGTCGTGGCGCACAAAGTAGCCCTGAAGCGGGAGCCAGACCTCTGCCCAGTGAAAAGGGTTTTGAATATGAGCCTTGATGAAGCAGCTGGGACATGTGGCTGCATATCCAGTACAATCGTAGCACTGGGTAGTGCGCTTCATCCCGGACGTACACGTGCACAGAAGGTCGGTGTCCTCATCTGCCTCATATTCGAGAAGTAGCTCTCCCAATGCGTCGAAATGATCGCCAAAATCATCGAGGAGCTGGCCATTCTATAAATATTGTCAATTCGGAAGTACAGCAAGTTTGTCGATGTAATCTACCCACCTGAGTACGTGTCTGATTGGGTCCCCGGCCATCCTCTGGCTCAGGCACTGGCAGTCGCTGGGCTTCATCTTGAGTCGGTGAGGGCATCAAAGTTTCGGGTCGCAGTGGCTGGGATATTAGAATTCTTCCAACGGTGCTTGTACTGCTTGAGCTTCCGGTATCGGTGGTGATGGTATAGTGGACTCGTTTCACAGCAGGATTCCGAAACATGACATAGCTCCCAGAGTGGTCGGGAGCCCCAGTGGCTTTGCGCTTTGTCCTCTTCATGGATATGAGAGTCAAGGGGGTGTTGTAGTGTGTTTACTTGTCAACGGAAAATGATTGGAAGTTAATGACACATTTTGCACAGGCGAACATAGTACCGAATGGCAGGGGATGATAATCGATCATCATTCCCGCTTAAATTTCTGCTTAGCGGAATGCCCCCCGTACCTTGTTCGCCGGTAGGATGTGGGGAGGTATGTGACTGATGTGACACGTGATGGTTCAAACCGTTCCCGACTTCGTTTCAACACGGCGGTTTCAGACTACATCGACCGAAAGATATTACTGCCTTAGTACCAAGGCGGTCCCTGGGGCTTGGCAACGATGTGCTGAGTTCTACATATAGAAGCAGCTAAATTTAAGTGTAGATATCAGCCGATTCTAGCTAAGTAGGTACTTTTAGCGAAGTTGAAGGTAAAGAAATTGAACACAGATTATTGGGAGAGATATGGGCGATTGAAAAATACAGCAGAAGCGGCTCTGTAGGAGGATAGCTAGACATTAAGATAGCCAGAAATAAATTAGAATAAATGATCAAGAACGTCGTCGGGGCCTACGCCAGAGACACCACTGGAGCGAATATAGAGGAGTGTGTTTGGAAAAGGAATGGGGAAATTAAGGTGCCAGGGGTAGTTGATCCATTTACCACTGTGATCCAGGAATATCTCGCCGGGGACATTGGTGTTGAACCCGATTGCTGCAAGTGCAGGGTGGTAATCACGGATGCTGAGGCGGTGGGAGCCGTCGTCGGTGGCGCGTGGATAGACTGTCAACCGCGTGGGTGGGTCTATGGCCTGCGAGGTAATTTTAGAAGGAGATCTAGGTATGAAAGCGAAAGAGGTAGGACATACATTAACCCATACTGTGAGGCGGACAGGAGCATTGAGATCCAAGATGAGAGATGGCGGGTACCCAAGTTCGAGGCTGTCACAGGTGCTGTCACTGCCATCGGTGGAGGACGTTGAATCGCTGGAGGAGCCAGAAGAGATTGAGATTATGGACCCGAGACGGGTAGGGGCTGGAATTGATCGTTGAGAGGTGGGAGGAGAAATTGCAACAGAACTCTACCTGTGTTCTCGTTCTCCACTACCGAATTGGGCGAGACGATGTTTCCCTCTAGTGTGTAATGATCATGAGTGCGGGCCAAGACTAAGCCAGAACAAGACAAATCAGACGACCAGAAGGATATCATAGCTATATTGACGCACGTAATGCAGTATCTGTATCCTGGGGCGGTGGCACAGTGTGGGAAGGAGGGAGACCTAAAAACAAAAAAGAGAACAACATTAAACTTGGAGGCAATGGCAAGGGGAGCCCGGGTTGCACGTACCATAATTGTAGTTGTAGTTAAGGCCAGGAGGTAGGGCTATAGTCGCCTCCAGACGAGGAAGTCGGTGGTTCACCACGGGGGTCGAGCTCGATGCTACGGGAGATGGAGGAGTGAGGAGTGGTGGCCCAAAATGAGTCCCAGCCCGGCGGCGAATCGGACCCAGGACGGACGGCGATGAAGACGAAGAGGAGGCAGGCGAATTCTGAGGTGGTTTCGGGCGTGGTGTAGGGGCAACTTCCTTGAGCGCTTCGACCAGGAGTTCGAGTCCGGGGACACGGTCAAAAAGCCTGTCTGGCACAGCGGTCAACGGATGATAGCGCCGGCCGCAATCCGGATGACGTGACTTCGGGCACTGGGAAGGAATACAGAAATGGTGTCAGTTGCGAAGCCAAGACGTTGTGAGACAGACAAACATATTGGAAATACTGGCCACGCAAGGGCGGGGTGACTTCTCCAATGTTCATGATTGGTGCAGTGAGGTCGTGGCCACCATGATGCCTGGGAAGTATCAAGTAGCGTTCCAAAGGAAGACTCCGTATGAGGAGTCCGCGCATAGTGCGCTTGATTTGAGGGCGGATGACCGTCTTTTGTTCGGAAACGAAGCCAGCACGATGGGCATGAGGGAATTTAGGTTGGGGGGTGGTCGGTGCCGATGACATACTCAGACAAGGGTGCGTGGTTGTGGTTCAATGGCAGCAGATATATAGTGCTATCCCAGTGCCAACAGACTCCACGGCGGGGCTGGATATCACCGAAATTTCAGGGTTGAGGATGCCTGGGAACCAAGAAAACTCATCAGAAAAGAGCTTTGGAAATTTTCGTCGGCTGTATGCGCTTCGGAAATTGCCGGCAGAAAACACTGTGGGGCCGTCGCCTCCCTAGCCGAGTCGGCTATGAGGGGGTGAAACACTTTACTTGCCCAATGAAGGAAAGTGCAAGCTCGAAACACGTACCTTGGCCAGCTTTAAAAATTCTGAGGATTGACCCTGACCGACATTGCATTGGTTTTTGAAATTGAAGATGGTTGGCAGGTGGTTGATTGGTTGATTGGTTGTCGGTTAATTGTATCTGGGACGAATATGCGAAACTTGTTTGAAGCTGAGCCCGGGTGAGCAGGAAAAAAAATGATCCAGCCCCGTGTGGTATGAACCGTAAGTTGATACAAAGATCTACATTAAGGTGACTTGTAAAATGAACCTGAAACCTTGTGTACATGTAGAGCAACCAACTGCATGGGATCATTGCTAAATTTGTTATCAATAGCTGGTAACTTAAGACACGGTTAACTCGCGTCGGACTTGTTGAGGTGAAAACTTCGGTTGCTCTCATGCGGTAGAGAGTTGGGAAGTGAAATCGAATAATAGACCTGAATAAATGTGCACATATCTGTTGTATATGCAAATGACTTCTCCTACGATCATGTAATCTTTCCTCGACAAACAATCATCACGCGGCGGTGACTGAATAAGCACGTGACCGCGACCCTCCACCACTCGCGAGGCTAGCTGCAGTTTACAGCCACTAGATCGGTAGATTTGTTGAAGAAATCTTACTCCGGGGTTCTTCGACCCCGTCAAGTGTTGCGGCCCTGAATCCAGGACTCATATTCGGCTAAAGTACACACAAGCCGGTGGAGCCTGGGACGCGATTGACGGAATTTTTTGTTTTGCAGGGATACAGGGATAGCTGAAACAGGCACCATGACTATTCCAAATCCAGGGACACAGCACGACCCTGAAAAAAATTTCAAAGACTGTCTCGACTTTGGTGATGCCAGATGGTCTTTACCGAACCCAGCTTTCACAACATTGCACATCTAAAGTTCCCATACTTCTCTCCTCTCCTGTACCTAACCAACCTCTCTCGACCAGAGCCATGCCGAAAGGACAGTTCAACGAAGCCCAGAACTCGCACATTCACTCGTTCTACCCGGCTTATGTGAAGGAGATGGACAAAGGAGTCTCAACCCTCGCATTGACCCGCTGGAAGCAAGCCACAGCATCGGGAATTCTCGACTCCCCTCTCTTTGCGACCCTCGATGCCGGGATCCCGAGGAAGGCTTGGTTCGACGTATGTCTGGAGGTTGCCTATTGATATCCAGCCAACTAACAATACTTTCCAGATGATCGTAAGGAAATTCACGAACTATCGCCACCAAGTCTACCTCAAATCGCCAGAAGTACAATCATCAATGAGGTTGTCCACTGCCAAGAAGTCGAATGCACTGCTGAAGTTTTCCTCGACATTGACTGGCCGTCAACTATTCGCTCAAGAAAACCACGAGGCAATCACCTTAGCTACCAAACAACGAGGGCTCGACACGAACACCAAAAACCCTGCTGCCATATACCAAACAATTCTGAAGGAGCGATGGGATGCCTTGAGTGGGGAGGATCAGTCTCATTGGAATGCTCGGGCTGATGACGAAGTGGGAGATATTGCCCGGTGCGATGAACTCATCTCAAAATCATCCATATCACAACTAACCCAAATTACTGTAGTAACCAGGAAGAGTTTGGCGGTGTCATTAATTTGGCGTTGCGAGACCTCTGTCAAGGAAAACTCCTGGGGGATGCTGAGATGATGTTATTCTATGCCTTCCGTGAGCCTGAGAATGGCGATCTTCTGGCTGGGACGTCAGTATTTTTCTCCTGGTTCATCTTACAGAGTTTCTCATTTGATTGATCCAGGATACATGGTCACTCCATTCATAACCAACAGCACTTTGGTGGCAGTCGTGAAGATCTTCAAGCTCGCTATGGAAAGCCATGGTCAGATTTTGCAGAGAACGTGATACCCCGTGAGTTCATATAATTCATTAATCATTGCGTGCAACCCACTATGCTGTAGGCCCGGTTATTCTAAATCCTGCAATCCCTCGCAATGCGGGTGGCCAACCCGTCTTTCCATCGATCGATTTGAACAGTATCACGATTACGGACCTTCGGGTGCTTCTATGCGATTACTTTGAGCAATGTTGGGGTAAATTTCTGTCTACATGTAGCGGCCAAATATTTGACAATCAATTGATGCTAGCGAATCGGACCTCAACCAGCAAAGTTATAGCGTGGGAGGATCTTCTTGTGAACCCCGAGAAGCACTACGATGCAGCAGGGCTGCATTTCTCAATCAAATTGGACCACCCGCAAAATCTTTCCACCGTTGAAGTTCTAACTCTTGCTGCGGACTTGCTTTTGAGCTCGGTGATGGAAAGTCCCGCCCCATTCCGTTTTTTGAATGGGGAGGAGACCGTTGTAGTCCCTGCAACCCCATCCATGGTCTTGCCCTCGCCACCCCCTGCTTCTCCGGTCAATCCAACTACGAACTCTTCCTCTCCGGATGTACCCACACCCCCTCCGGTTGTTACACCTCCTTCACCTGTCCAGCAAACCGCGGACTCTCCGCCACCACCTCCACAAAAAACTAGGGAAAAGGGAGGGTCAACGAAATGAGCGAGGTACGGTTCCGATCTAACTGAAAACGGTAATGCATGCTGACTTTGATCTATCTAACAGGGGAGAATTTGGGAATGAGTTGGAAACAAACACCGTCAAGAAACCAAGATTGCGGTGCGCTCGCTTGATATTAATTTCAGCCTTTCATTCACCTGATAATTATGTCTCAGTGCACTGAAGAGTGTTGAGCCTTCTCCCTCAAACATCCGGCGCAAGTCCAGCCGGATTCCCAAGTCTGCAAATACTGTCTCGGCGGCAACCAAGACTTCAAAGCCTAAAAAGAAGAGGTCTGTGTGATAATGATGTACTGATCTGTATAATTCTGATAATTCATTGGACAGATGGCCTGGGTACGCCACTGTAGATTCTGATGGAAATGAAGTTGACAGTGATTGAATCCGGCCTCGAGTCAAAAAATACTTTCGTATCCTATCTTTGAGAACAGTTTATTTTGTTGGCCTGGTTAAACAGATCGCAATTTCGTTTAACCAGATCTGCCTTTGTTCATAGATTATGTCTGTTCAATCTAATCTGCAGTTTTTCACCTGATTATTCAGATCATAAATTGAGGATGAATCCAAATGCCCGCCTGCACAATTGCTCAATTGCAGATTGCCGAATATTGTATTCTGCGGGGGGCGGGTCCTGTTACGAGGTTCCTGCAGGCGGGATCGGGCTAACAACGGCTGTTGTTAGCCTGTTGACTTTATTTGGATGCCATGGTTTGGTCGCTCAGTGGTTATTGTGTCATCCGCCCTACCTGGCCTTGTCATCGGGTGGTCATGAGTTCGATCCCCAGGCTCCACTTTTTACAATTTGGATGACTTGATTGAACACCGATTAATCTTGAACAGTATTCTGTTTAATCTGGTAGTGCTGAAGCCACGCAGGCGGCCGACCTGCACGAACCAAGCTGTTGAACCAAATCATTGCTTAAGCCTGTTTATGTGTTCCGACAGCCATTGCTTAAGCAAACTTCATATGGTTACTGTCCATGTGCTATCCCACATGGACAGCTGCTTGACACGGCGTGAGTAGAATAGAGGACGCTCCCAGTCCGTCGGAGACACCGAACGAAGAAGAAGCTTCAGAGCAGGGTTTTTACTTTCAATGCAGGCGATGACAGTGAATCCACTCACGACGTCGGATGGCCCATTCCATTCATTCATCACTTTGATCAAATCATCTGGGAAGGTGACCAAAAGGTTGAGAACTGTAATCTGGCGACTCCAGAGGAGATCGAGTCCCGGTTCAAGGAATGTTGTGCACGTCCTAGCGAAAGCTGCGAGCGCCCGAAGATCAGGCCTGTCTCCCAGCATGCTATCAGGAGGCCGCTTGATTTCCTCAACGATGAGGCGCACGATCTCAGGGATCATGAGACCGCGATGCATTACTGTCAATTGGGGAGCGGCGGCGTTGGGAACCAGTGGTGGCAAACGTGCCGCAAAACGAGGCGAAGAACAACAAACATCAACACTGATCTGGCGGCAATCAACTCCGGAACTTACTTCTTACCGGAACCGGAAGAAGCCGTCAACCAAAAAGTACGCCAAAACAGTAGTTGCGGGGTCCTTGCCGGCTCGCAACCAACCTTCATTTGGGTGATATCTCTCTGACTAGTTCAGTAGATGTCCTACCTAGATTCATGATTACACTGGTGTACACTGGTGCTGCAGTCTTGAACGAAATATACTCAGTACTATACCATCCACGACGGTGCTCTGACCTAAAACCATCGACTCTGCATGCCACGCCTGCGCCAATATTAATGGAGGCCATTTGCTCATGGGGCATCCACGCCCGCCTAGCGCCACAAAAAGGAGAAAAGCATTGATGGAATGCACCGGCGGGTATTCGAACCCCGAGCTCGTCATCGTCAACACTATGCATCTCCCAATAAGGATTTTGACGGGTGTTTCTTACACCACCGATGCATAAAGAGGCAAGGAAACGCCCTGCCAAGTCCCGTATCTGTCGACTCGCTCAATGCAGATATTTTGCGGGTCCTTGATCTTCCGATGAACGTCAGGATAGATGAGTAGGTCGGAGTGCAATTGCGGGTACCTTGCGAGCTCTATCTTCTGGCGGCGGTGAAGAAAAATTTCAATCTGCTGTTTTAAACGAGAGGAGAGAAAAGAACTGACAAGAAGATCGGAAGGACAATGCACCGGCGGGGACTCGAACCCCGAGCTCGTCATGGTCAACACATTATCACCAGAATTTTGAGGCGTGTGGTTGCACCACCGATGCGCAGAGTAGGCAACGACCCGGGGGTGAAGTGCGCAGCTTCGCTCCAGTTCGAGGCGGAGAGAAGGGGTAGATGATTCTTTCGCTGGATGTGCTTAAAGGAAAATATAGATCTGCGGTGGAGATTGACATGAGAACTCTGATGACTGCATCCGGGAGCAAGTGAGGAATTCCATTCATGTGCGGGAGGGGAAAAAAGAGTGTCAACAGGGGATGACGGAAGGCATTGGCGGGGAGTCGAACCCCGAGCTCGTCATGGTAATCCCGGATTCGGACCCACAATTTTGACGTGTGTTCCTTACACCACCGATGCGCAGATATGCCTCGCATTCGGATGATAAAATGTGTATCTCAAACCCGAGGGGTCCGAGCGAATTAGAGAGCAGCCGTGTGATAAGCAGAGTGGCCGTTTGATCAAGCGGATAGAGCATCGACATGGGGATGATTCTTCAAGGGAACCTAAAGTCACCCCACGAAGAGAGAGATTATAATTACAACCCCATGTGGCGCGTAGGACAGCGTGAAAAAAAAAGTACGATTGTCCGGAAGAATGCACGGACGGGGAGTCGAACCCCGAGCTCGTCATGGTCCAACGCAGCACACTATAAGGTTTTCGACGTGTGTTTCTTACACCACCGATGCGCAGATAAGCTAGGCCGCAGAGTGTGAACTGTGTAACTGGGTCGGTCGAATCAGCCAATCCAGATATTTAGTAGAGGGCTTGATGATCCCTCGGTGGTTGTGAGGTCAGCGTAAAAATGCTAGGGACTTCCGAGCGGTATCGTTGGGACGTCTGGTGGCAGGCCAGAAAGTTTTTGAAACGAGATGAGAGGACGACAAACAAAAGAATGCAGGAAGTTATGGAGGCACCGGCGGGGAGTCGAACCCCGAGCTCGTCATGGGTCAATGTATAAATTCGACTATAATCAGTTCGACGTGTGTTGCTTACACCACCGATGCGCAGGAAGGCTAGTACCCGGGGAGTGATGTCTGCCAGATCTCAGTCCGAGAGCATACCAGCGCGGAAGATAGCGATTTCGACTGTTGACGAGGATAATGCGGGTTAAATCGTCAGGTCGTTCGACAGAGCTCAACAGGCCAATTAGTCCATGGGGGGAATACGAAGGGCGGAGTTCGAACTAGCGGCGTCAGAAAAAAAGAAAACGACGAAAAGACACCAGGCACCGACGGGGAGTCGAACCCCGAGCTCGTCATGGTCACCTGCCCCATCACCAGAATTTTCACGCGTGTTTCTTACACCACCGATGCGCCAATATGCTTATAAGCGGGCGATGAAATGCGCAACTCCAAGCGAGGGAGTCCGATTCAATTCACAGACAGGTCGCTGGCCGTGTGATCAGGGCCGGCAGATCCAAGGGATTCATTTCAGAGGAAAAACAAAACACTGGTGATTCCGGTATTAGAGAGCGTGTGTGTAGGACAGCGTGAAAAAAAGCGCAAGAGAGATGCACCGGCGGGGAGTCGAACCCCGATTTCGTCATAGCTAATCTCATGCCCGCTATCAAAGGATTTTGACGTGTGTTTCTTACACCACCGATGCGCCGAGTAGATTGTCCGCGGGCGATGAACTGTGCGTCTTCAAGCCGTGGGGTCCGAGCGAATTACAGCACGAATCGTTGACCGTGGGGTAGATGGGGAGGGCAAAACAGAGTGAGTGCGTTATGTCGGAGGAGGAGAACGATAGAGTCGATTTAGGTACTAGAGCGCGTGTGGTGTGTAGGACCGCGTGAAAAAAAGTACGATTACCTCGAAGAAATTCAAGAATGCACCGGCGGGGAGTCGAACCCCGAGCTCGTCAGGGTATAGTGGAGTTTTAAGAGCTAGGATTTTGACGCGTGTTTTTCACACCACCGATGCGCAGGGGTGGTAGACAGCCAATAAAGTGATCAGCAACATCGGTAGGATGGGCCAATGCCGAGATTTTGCGAGGGGTCTTGGAGAGAAATATAGATGAGCGCTTGAATTGGCATGAGAATTCTGAGGATTCCGCACGAGAGGAAGTGAGGAATTCCATCCATGTGCGGCACGGGGGAAAAAAGTGTATCCAAGAACCTGGAAGCATCGGCGGGGAGTCGAACCCCGAGCTCATCAAGGTCACTCCCTTTTGAAGATATCAGTATTTTGACGCGTGTTTCTTACACCACCGATGCGCAGATACGCCTACATCCGGATGATAAAATATGCATCATCTTCAATCCTAGGGAGTCTGAGTGAGCTCCCAGACAGGTCGCTGGCCGTGTGATCGGGGCCGACAGAGCCAAGAGGGACATTTCAGAGGAGGGGGGAAAAACACTGGAGGTGATTCAGGTACTAGAGAGCATGGGCTGCGTAGGAGAGCGTGAAAAAAAGTTCCGTACTCTGCAAGAAGAATGCACCGGCGGGGAGTCGAACCCCGAGCTCGTCAGGATATAGCCATTTTGTCCTAAGACAGGATTTTGACGTGTGTTTCTTACACCACCGGTGCGCCGAGAAGCTAGTACGCAGAGTGTGAACTGTGCAACTGGGTCGGTCGAATCAGCCAATCCAGATATTTAGTAGAGGTTTTAATGATCCCTTGGTGACTGCCAGGAAAAGTCAGGAGGTCGGTGCAAGAATGCCGGCTGCTTCCGGGCGGAATATGCGAGTTTTTTTGGAGTTGGTATAGATCTCGACGGCGCTGACCCCACGGGAGAACATTGGCGCCAGACTGCCCCCAAAAAGAACTAACCGCAAAATCAGGCACCGGCGGGGAGTCGAACCCCGAGCTCGTCAGGGTATAGTGGAGTTTTTAGAGCGAGGATTTTGACGTGTGTTTCTTACACCACCGGTGCGCAGGGAAGGGTGTAAGCGGGTGGTCAAGTGCGCGTCTTTGGTGCAGTTGTGGCTGTGTTCCAGTTCGACGGTGGGTGAAGAGAAGAGGCGGACGAGTATTCCGATTTGGGAGACGAGTCGAGTTAAATTAGGGACATGACCCACCAGGATGAGAAGCGAGCAGGTCAGAGCGACTCGGTTGTAGTCATGGGCGTGCCGAGCGAGAGAGAAATCCCCTAAGAAACCTACAACGCAGGACACGAGCGTGAGAGCCGGAGGCTGTGTGACGGCTGAGTCACATGCATCACGTCTCTCTCTTGATGCGCCCGCTTGAGCGCTGTCGCTGCTCTTGCCGTTGTCCTCGTCCTCGCCGCCGCTGCCCATGCCCACCTTCAAGGTCGTCGTTATAGGCCCCTCTGGCGTCGGAAAGACCAGTCTCCGAGGCCAGGTGCGTCTCCGCTACCCCTCTCTCCAGTCCCTAGTTACTGACCTGTAGTCCCGGCTAGTACATCTCCGCGCGCTTCTCCACCTCGTACCGCGCGACCATCGGCGCCGACTTCATCACCAAGACCCTCCCGCCATCTACACCCGGTGGGGAGCCTGTGGTGCTGCAGATCTGGGACACCGCGGGCCAGGAGCGCTTCGCCTCGCTCGCGTCTGCGTTCTTCCGCGGCGCAGACGCGGCCGTGCTCATGTACGACTTGACGAATGCGGAGACGCTGTACGCGCTGGAGGGGTGGTGGGCCGAGTTCCAAAGGAAGGCGCCGGTGGAGGACGTGAGTGCGTTTTGTGTGTGTGTGGTGGGGAATAAGCTGGATCTGGTGGAGGATGTGGGTGGAGGGGAAGGCGTGGTATCGGCTGCGCAGGGGGCGCGGTTCGTCCGGGCGCTGGTGCCCCGCGCGGAGACACCGCCGCCGTCGCCGGGCGCCCCGCCTTTGACGCTCGCGGACGAGCCTGCGGACGATGCCGACTCGACTCCAGAAGACGACGCAGACGACGCCCTCGCCTCCTCCCAGCTCACCGCGCGCCCCCCTGCCTCCTCTACCCCCGCTCCCGCCCCAGCCCCCGCGCCTATCTCCATCCTCCCGCACCCACACCCTCCGTCCGCCCGCCGCTCCTCCTCGCACTCCAAGTCCCCGCACGCGCTCTCCCTCTCCCTCGCGCGCTCCGCCTCGCGCTCGCGCTCCCGCGGGAAGAACTACGCGTCGACGATCACGTCGACGCTCACCGTGTACCACACCCCGTCGTCGTCCGTCTTCTCCGCGTCCGCGTTCAGCGACGGCGACGGGGACGACTTCCACTCGGCGAGATCTTCGTACGCATCTACGGGCTTCGATGATGCACGGAGCGAGGCGACCGTGACGCCCGCGCGGCTCTCCGCGTCGTCCACCCTCTCCTCGCCTCCTACCTCCTCGCCGCCTACCTCCCCTCCATCCACGGAGGAAACAGAAGCAGAATGGGCCGCGCGCCGCGGCCTCTCCCATTCGCCACCCCTGCGCCGGTCTCCGCCCGCGATCGACACGCATAATGCCACGGGCGCGGAGGGCCCGTCGAGCAGCGCGCTGAGCCCGCTGCCGTACCCGCAGCACTTCCCCGCGTTCGCGGGGTTCGGCGGGTTCGGCTCTGCTGCACCCACGTCTCTGTCCACCGCCGCTACTTCCTTCTCTTCTGGGACGCAGACCGGCTCCGCGACGCCGACGCCGCGTGCGAACGGCACCGCTTCTGTTGCGGACACGTCGACTCCGACGCCCGGGGGAACCGCGACTCCGCTCGCCAAAGGGGGCTCGACTCCCCGCCCGAATGGCACCACAGGTCCAGGAGAAGGAGGCACAGCACACACGCACTACCTCCTCGAACCCGACCTCCCCACCCCCGGCGCCTCCGGGGCGGCGCACTTCCGCGTCTCCGCGCGCACGGGCGCCGGCGTGGGCGAGGTGTTCGGCTGGGTCGCGCGCCGTCTCGCTTACTTGCATCGGGTACAGGAGGGGGCGCTGGGGTTCGAGGGGGACCCGCGCGTCTCGCTTAGCGGCTTCAGTGGAGGAGGGGGAAGAGGAAGAGGGAGTGGGGCGGAGGAGAGGGGGAGGAAGGCGAAGGGGGGGTGTTGTTAGGACGAGTTGTTGAGGGACGAGGCGGGAGGGAGGGACGTGGGCGGGAGGCGATAACATACCCCGCGACGAGCGAGAGGGATGGGTGGATGGGACTGTAATCAATTAATTATTTGCCGGTGAGGGTTAGTTAGTTATACGTAGGTTATCTAGTGCTACTACTGTGTCTGTCTTCGAATTCGGGTACTTATTGTAATTATGCCTCAGCCTCGGAGTCTGAAGTCGGGGTTGGTGCTGGTATTAGATATATTCATATTCGGGTGCGCAGGTTGGAGGGTATGGGCACCGTGGTGTGGGTACACGCACCAGCCGTATATTGAACAAGAGTATAATGGTGAGAGGGGTTCGATTCCCCGGCGGTGCGTGCTTGGGTTGTCACGGACTTTTTCTACTCGGGCTGTACCCCAGATATGACTGGATAAACTCAGGCACACGATAGAGGGATGAAAGCACCGTGGTGTGGGTACACGCGCCAGCCGCATACGAAATCCTGCCAGCAGCATCATGGCGAGAGGGGTTCGACTCCCCGACGGTGCATCTGTTTCAAAAGTCGTTTTTACTCCGCTCGCGCGGCGGCCAGAAAATACTGAATAAACCTGAGCGTATCGTAGGGGAATAGAAGCACCGTGGTGGGGGTACACGCGCCATACCCGTGATAAAGGAAGCTGACAGTCGACATGGCGAAGCGGGGTTCGACTCCCCGACGGTGCGCTCTTGGGTTGTCACGGATTCTTTTTCCCACTCGGGGTGTGCCCCAGAAAATTAGTGGATAAACTTAAGCGTAGAATGGAGGGATGAAAGCACCGTGGTGTGCGGTACACGCGCCAGCCTTATCAAAAGGAATGCAGTAGCATAATGGCGAAGCGGGGTTCAACTCCCCGGCGGTGCCTCCGCATTGAGTTAAGTATCTTTTTACACCGCTCGCGCGGCGGCTCAGAAAATACTGGATAGACTCAAGCATACCATAGAGGGAGACAAGCACCGTGGTGTGGGGTACACGCGCCAGCCGTATAAAGAAGCAGCAAGAGTGTATGGTGGCGAGAAGGGGTTCGAGTCCCCGACGGTGCATTAAGAGCTCCTCGCGTCCTTTTTTAGCCTGCTCGCGTTGAAATCCAAAAGAATACAGGGTATAACCAAGCGTAGAACGGTGGGATAAAGGCGCCGTGGTGTGTGGTACACGCACCAGCCATACGTATAGACAAGTATTTCGGTGGTATAATGGCGAGAAGGGGTTCGACTCCCTGACGGTGCTTGTTTCGTTCGCGAAGGCGTTTTTTTTTCCCTTCGCTCGCGCGGCGGCCTCAAAAATGACTGGATAGACTCAAGCATACCATAGAGGGAGACAAGCACCGTGGTGTGGGTACACGCACCAGCCATACGTATAGACAAGTATTTCGGTGGTATAATGGCGAGAAGGGGTTCGACTCCCTGACGGTGCATGCATCTCTTGGTCGTCATCTTTTACTCCGCTCGCGCGGCGGCCCAGAAAATGCTGAATAAACTCTGGTGCACCATAGAGGCATGAAAGCACCGTGGTGTGCGGTACACGCGCCATACCCGTGATAAAGGAAGCTGACAGTCGACATGGCGAAGCGGGGTTCGACTCCCTGACGGTGCGTTCTTGGGTTGTCACGGATTTTTTCCCCCGCGCACTGCAGTCCAGATATGACTGGATAAACTCAGGCGCACCATAGGTATAATACGAGCACCGTGGTGTACGGCACACGCGCCAGTCTCATAGCAGACCATCTTCAAGGCATAATGGCGAGAGGGGTTCGACTCCCCGACGGTGCATGGATGGATCATGGTTAGATGGGTCTTTTTTACTCTGCTCGCGCGGCCTCAAAAATACTGGATAAACCCGCGCGCAGAGTAGAGAGATAAAGGCACCGTGGTGTGGGTACACACGCCAGCTCTATGGGAGATGGTGAATACACAATGGCGAAGCGGGGTTCGACTCCCCGACGGTGCCTCCGCAATTGGCGAAACATTTTTGCTCCGTTCACGCTTCCGCTCAAAAATACTGAATGAACCAGAGCGCACCATCGAGGCATGAAAGCATCGTGGTGTGCGGTACACGCGCCAGCCGTATGTGAGGGTTACCTAGCAGAGGCATAATGGCGAGAGGGGTTCGACTCCCCGACGGTGCCTCCGCATTAAGTTAAGCATCTTTTTACACCGCTCGCGTGGCGGTCCCAAAAATGCTGGATAAACCCAGGCGGAGTAGAGAGGGATGAAAGCACCGTGGTGTGGGTACACATGCAAGCCATATAGGTATCTTGGACAACATAATTGCGAAGCGGGGTTCGACTCCCCGACGGTGCATTATGAGCTCCTCGCGTCCTTTTTTAGCTTGCTCGCGTTGAAATCTAAAAAAATACAGGGTATAACCAAGCGTACGGGGATAGAAGCACTGTGGTGTGGGTACACGCGCCAGCCATACGTATAGACAAGTATTTCGGTGGTATAATGGCGAGAGGGGTTCGACTCCCCGGCGGTGCATGGGTCATGATCGACTTCCATTTTTGCTTCGCTCGCGCTGTACCAAGGAAGTGACTGGATAACTCAGGCGGAACAGAGCGGGAGAAAGGCACCGTGGTGTGGGGTCCATGCGCCAGCCGTATAAAACAGCACCAAGATGGCGTAATGGCGAAGCGGGGTTCGACTCCCCGGCGGTGCATTGAGGTGCTCCATCATTTCTTTTTTTCCCTTCGCTCGCGCTACGGTCCTAAAAAATACTACCGGATGAGCTGAGGCACACGATAGAGGAATAAAGGCACCTTGGTGTGGGGCACACGTGCCACCCGTATAATAAGAAAGACAGAGAATTGAAATGCCCGGTGGTGCATGGGTCATTGGTTGGATGGATCTTTTTTACAGCGCTCGCGTTGCAGCCCAAAAAATACTGGATAAACCCGGGCGAAATAGAGAGATGAAAGCACCGTGGTGGAGGGTACACGCGTCAGTCATATGATTACAAGCAGGAGGGCGTAATATGGCGAAGCGGGGGTCGATTCCCCGATGGTGCGTCCCTGGATTGTCACAGATTCTTTTTTCCACTCGGGCTGGACATGCCCTGGAAAATATTGAATAAACTCAGGCGGAATAGAGAGGGATAAAGGCACTGTGGTGTACGGCGCAAGCGCCAGCCGTATAGCAAATATGGTGAACGCATAATGGCGAGAGGGTCGAGTCCCCGGCGGTGCGTTGTTGGGGTGTCAAGGATTTTTTTTCCACTCGGGCTGTACCCTACAAATACCGAATGAACTCGTGCGCACTACAACTATTATACGAGCACCGTGGTACGGTACATGCGCCATACCCGTGGGAGCGGGAATGGAAGTTGACATGGCGAAGCGGGGTTCGACTCCCCGGCGGTGCATGGGTCTTAGGGCTGATTTTTTAAGAACTTCACTCGCACTGCGGTCTCAAAATGCTGAATAAACCCAAGCGTAGAATAGAGGTAGGAAAGCACCGTGGTGGGTGGTGCACACGCCAGGAATATACAGGCTACTCGTGGACGCGTAATGGCGAGGTGGGGTTCGACTCCCCGACGGTGCATGGGTCAAGATTAGATGGATCTTTTTTTTTGCGTAACGCTCGCGCTGCAGCCAAAAAAATACAGAATAAACCCAGGCGCATAGCAGAGGGAAAGACGCAGCAGGCATAGTGGCGAGAAGGGGTTCGACTCCCTGACGGTGATAGTAGCTCTGCAGAGTTTTTTTTAGCCTGCTCGCGTTGAAATCCAAAAGAATACAGGGTATAACCAAGCGTAGAACGGAGGGATAAAGACACCGTGGTGTGCGGTACACGCGCCAGCCGTATAAGAAAGACACAGAATTGAAATGGCCAGAAGGGGTTCGACTCCCCGGCGGTGCATATAGTGTCTGGAGCACATTTTTGTTCCGTTCACGCTTCCGCTCAAAAAAATATTGAATGAACTAGAGCGTACCATAGAGATAGGAAAGCACCGTGGTGTAGGGTACACGCGCCATCCCTGTGCAACTTGGGCAAGTATTACATGGCGAAGCGGGGTTCGACTCCCCGATGGTGGGTGCTTGCGTCACATGGTTTTTTTCCACTCGGGCTGTGCCCCAGAAATGACTGGATAAACTCAAGCGTACCATAGAGGGATAAAGGCACCGTGGTGTGGGTACACGCGCCAGCCGTATGTGAGGGTTACCTAGCAGAGGCATAATGGCGAGAGGGGTTCGACTCCCGACGGTACATATGCGATCCACGCATCAGTTTTACCTTCGCTCGCGCTTCCGCTCAAAAATACTGGATAAACTCAGGCGCATTATAGAGGGATATGGGCACTGTGGTGGAGGGTACACGCGCCAGCCGTATCACAAGGAGCGACGCATAATGGCGAAGCGGGGTTCGACTCCCCGGCGGTGCATGGTCAAGATTTGGTGGATCTTTTTTTTGTAGCGCTCGCGCTGCAGCCCAAAAATGACTGAATAAACTCAGGCACATGATAGAGGGACGGAAGCACCGTCGCGCCAGGGATATAAGGAGCAGGGGTGGGCCCAATTTAATGGCTAAGAGGGGTTCCACTCCCTGACGGTGCTTGTTTCGTTCGCGAATGCGTTTTTTTGCTCCGCTCACGCTGCGGTCCAGAATGACTGGATAAACCTGAGCGTACCATAGAGGAGGTAAAGCACCGTGGTTCGACTCCCTGGCGGTGCGTGCATCGGGACGTCGTCTTTTGCTCCGGTCGCGCGGCGGCCAGAAAATCACTGCGTTCAGACTCCCCCGTAGGCACAGATGTGCCTACGTACGCCAATCTCTGCCGAGGTATGACTACGTAAGCCTACGTTGGCCGATGTTGGTCTAACACGTCTGCCTACGCGAGGCCTGCCCACGTTGGACGATCTCGGCCGACGGTGGTGCGCCTATCTTGGCCGACCTTGGCCGATCCGAGTCCAGGTTGGTGGCGGATGAAATGAGGAACCATGCCGGGTCTCGAATTTCCTAGCTAGGCTCAAGGGCCCACATCATTCTATGTGTGCCTATTCCTGCCGGAACACCTAGACCAACCTCTCGGCAGGGCTCGGCAGGGCTCGGCGCACTGGTTGGCCTACATATCTGCCTATTGGGATCCGGCAGACCTGTGCCTACGGGGGGGTCTGAACGCAGTGAATACTGAATAAACCCGTGCGTAGAATAGAGGGATGAAAGCACCGTGGTGGAAGGTACACGCGCCAGCCGTATGTGAGGGATACCTAGCGGAGACATAATGGCGAAGCGGGGTTCGACTCCCCAGCGGTGCATCGCTTGGTGTACTCGCATTTTTGCTCCGTTCACGCTGCTGCTCAGAAAATACTGAATAAACTCAGGCGGAATAGAGGGGGATGGAAGCACCGTGGTCTGGGGTACACGCGCCAGCCGTATAACACAGGACCAAGATGGCGTAATGGCGAAGCGGGGTTCGAGCCCCCGACGGTGCATAGGATGATCTCAAACCTGCTTTTTTTCAAGAACTCCGCTCGCGCGGCGGCCTCAAAAAATACTGGATAAACCCGAGCGGAGTAGAGGGGGATGAAAGCACCGTGGTGTGGGGTACACGCCCGAGCCGTATAAGAGGATAAACAGAAGGCATAATGGCGAAGCGGGGTTCGAGTCCCTGACGGTGCGTTGTTGGGGTGTCAAGGATTTTTCCCCCGCGCACCGCACCCCAGAAAATATTAAATAAACTCAGGCGTAGAATGGAGGGAGAAAGGCACCGTGGTGGACGGTACACGCGCCGTATCTATGTATGGTGACTTGATGCTACCATGGCGAGGCGGGGTTCGACTCCCCGGCGGTGCGTTGGTGGTGTGTCGCGGATTCTTTTTTCCACTCGGGCTGTACCCCAGAAATACTGAATAAGCTCCGGCGCACCATGGTTTTAATACGAGCACGGTGGTGGAGGGTACACGCCCCACATCCATATGTGGACATGACGAGAAGAGGTTCGAGTCCCCGACGGTGCGTGCTTGGGTCCCACGGTTTCTTTTTCCACTCAGGCTGTGCCCCAGAAAATACTGGATAAACCCAGGCGCATAGCAGAGGGATGAAAGCACCGTGGTGTGCGGTACACGCGCCATCCCTGTGCAGCTTGGGAAGGCATAATATGGCGAGAAGGGGTTCGACTCCCCGGCGGTGCATGCATCTCTTCGTCGTCTTTTACTCCGCTCGCGCTACGGTCCCAAAAATACTGGATAAACTCGAGTGCATAGCAGAGGGATAAAGGCACCGTGGTGGAGGATACACGCGCCAGCCATATATGGGCAGCTGGAGGCATAATGAAGAGAAGGGGTTCGACTCCCCGACGGTGCGTTCTTCGATCGCCGCGGATTCTTTTTCCCACTCGGGGTGTGCCCCAGAAAATTAGTGGATAAACTTAAGCGTAGAATGGAGGGATGAAAGCACCGTGATGTGCGTTACACGCGCCAGTCTCATAGCAGGCCATCTTCAAGGCATAATGGCGAGAAGGGGTTCGACTCCCCGGCGGTGCCTCCGCATTGAGTTAAGTATCTTTTTACACCGCTCGCGCGGCGGCTCAGAAAATACTGGATAAACCCGCGCGCAGAGTAGAGAGATAAAGGCACCGTGGTGTGGGTACACACGCCAGCTCTATGGGAGATGGTGAATACACAATGGCGAAGCGGGGTTCGACTCCCTGACGGTGCTTGTTTCGTTCGCGAAGTTGTTTTTTTCCACTCGGCTGTACCCCAGAACATTACTGAATAAACTCAGGCGTACCATAGAGGCATGAAAGCACCGTGGTGTGGGGTACGCGCGCCAGTCTCATAGCAGACCATCTTCAAGGCATAATGGCGAGAGGGGTTCGAATCCCCGGCGGTGCATGCGTCAGCCTCAAACCCGCCTTTTTTTCAAGAACTCCGCTCGCGCTGTACTCCAGAAAATACTGGACAAACTCAGGCGTACCATAGGTATCATACGAGCACCGTGGTGTACGGCACACGCGCCAGTCTCATAGCAGACCATCTTCAAGGCATAATGGCGAGAAGGGGTTCGACTCCCCGGCGGTGCATAGGATGATCTCAAACCTGCTTTTTTTCAAGAACTCCGCTCGCGCTACGGTCTCATAAGATACTGAATAACCTCAGGCGGAATAGATAGGGAGACAAGCACCGTGGTGTGGGGTACATGCGCCAGCAATATAAGCAATGCGGCAGGCATAATGGCGAAGGGGTTCGACTCCCGGCGGTGCATCTGTTTCAAGATTCTTTTTTACTCCTGCGCCCTAAAAATTACTGAATAAACTCAGGCGCACGATAGAAGGATAAAGGCACCGTGGTGGAGGGTACACACGCCAGCCGTATAATTAACCATGCGAGAGTGCATAGTGGCGAGAGGGGTTCGACTCCCCGGCGGTGTATTCTAAATCCTGTCTTAGGACAAAATGACTATACCCTGACGAGCTCGGGGTTCGACTCCCCGCCGACGTTTCGACGCTTTGAGTCTTTCTTTTTCCCTCCGCACCCGGACCAGCACGACCTCTCCTTCGGGCGTTTCAAGCGCAATTCCTCCGCGCGCTAGATCTGCAGCGCGTCATTTAATCTGACATTCACCCAACGCTTTCACTCGCCATCCATCCACTGCGGGTCTCTTCGTTTGGGATTTGGACTGGTTACCAACACACACACTTCACTCCCCGCTTACCAGCTCATCTGCGCATCGGTGGTGTACGCAACACACGTCAAAATACTGGTATCTTCAAAAGGGAGTGACCTTGATGAGCTCGGGGTTCGACTCCCCGCCGGCGCATTCTTCCTGGGACTCATACCTTTTTTCATGCACCACACGCGCTCTAGTACCTCATCCGCCTCCGTCGTCTTCCTCCTGGAGTCCTGCAATAATGATCAGCTCTTTCATCTGCTTATACCACGGCCAATCTGCTGATCACACGGCCGACGACTTGCACGCCCTCTAATTCGCTCGGACTCCGTCGGGTTTGAGATACGCATTTGAGCATCCATGTACTAACCTCCCCGCGCATCGGTGGTGTAAGCAACACACGTCAAAATTCTGGTGATAAAGGCAACTGACCATGACGAGCTAGTCCTCGCCGGTGCCTGATTTCGCCAAGAGGCGTCAGATCTCGTTATCGACCACACTGATATGTACACGTGAGGAGACCCCCCCCCCAGATTTGGAAGCTTGTCCGAGACACGTCATCGTACCGTGATCAGTAAACAGTCCATCTCTTTCGCTCGTGCGATGCGTTCTTCTGCACAAGCCCTTCTACAACACCTCCTGGGGGTACTTAGTGCCCCCACTACCCTCTGAACTCTTGTAGACTGGTAGGGGGGCAAAAGTGTCCAAAAGGAGTGCGATCATGAGCATCGGCAATCATTGCCACGCGACGACTGATGTATGGTTGATCTTCAGATCAGAGGCCTCTTGGATTTCGCGGTAAATTTTTTTGGGGCAGTCTGACGCCGATGTCCTTCCGTGGGGGCACATAAGTCTCAGCTCCTTCTAGATTTATATGTGCCACCCCCCAAAATCCGCAGATTCCGCTCGGAAGCAGCCAGCATTTTCGCATCGTTTTCCTGATTTTTCCTAAGATTCACCGAAAGATCATGGAGCAAAATATATATATATCTGCATTGTATTGGCAGACCGCTGGAATAATTCGCTTCACACTCCGTTTACTAGCTTCTCTGCGCATCGGTGGTGTAAGAAGCACGCGTCGAAAACCTTGTAGTTTGCTGCGTTGCACCATGACGAGCTCGGGGTTCGAGTCCCCGCCGGTGCATTCCTCTTGCAAAGTACGGAACTTTTTTCATGCCGTCCCACGGTCTCCGAACACCTGATCCGCCTCCAGCGGTTTTTTCTCCCTCCTCCGAAATAAACCCTTTGTCTCTGCCGGCCCCGATCACACGGCCAGCGGCATGTCTGGGAATTCACTCGGACTCCCTAGGAGTGGAGATGCACATTTTATCACTGCTGATTCGACCGACCCAATGAAACACTTCATGTGCCGCGTCCTAGCTTCTTTGCGCACCGGTGGTGTATGGTACACGCGTCAGAATCCTAGCTATGGCACATATTCCGCTATACCCTGACGAGCTCGGGGTTCGACTCCCCGCCGGTGCATTCTTCTTGACACTCGTATTTTTTTCGCGCATCACACGTTCTCTAGTACTACCTAAATCGCCTCCATCGTGTTCCCAACTCCGAACCGCAAATCTGTGTTCTCTCGGCGGCACGCGTGTATCCCGCGCCCAACGACTTGTCTGGTGATCCTCTCGGACTCTCTCGGCTTTAATCGGAGATATCGATGCACAGTTCATCGCCCGCTTACAAGTTGCTCGGCGCATCGCTGGTGTAACCAACACACGTACGTCAAAAGCTTTCGTGCATGAGAATTTAGGATTTCATGACGAGCTCGGGGTTCGACTCCCCGACGGTGCGTTCTTGGACTGTTGCGGATTTTTTCCCCCGCGCACTGTACCCGAAAAATATTAAATAAACTCAGGCGTAGAATGGAGGGATAAAGGCACCGTGGTGTGCGGTACACCCGCCAGCCGTATGTGAGGGTTACCTAGCAGAGGCATAATGGCGAGAGGGGTTCGACTCCCGACAGTACATATGCGATCCACGCATCAGTTTTACCTTCGCTCGCGCTTCCGCTCAAAAATACTGGATAAACTCAGGCGCATGATAGAGGGATATGAGCACTGTGGTGGAGGGTACACGCGCCAGCCGTATTACAAGGAGCGACGCATAATGGCGAGAGGGGTTCGACTCCCCAACGGTGCTTGTTTCGTTCGCGAAGGCGTTTTTTTCCTTCGCTCGCGCGGCGGCCTCAAAAATGACTGGATAAGCTCAGGCGCATGAGAGAGAGATGAAGGCAACGTGGTGTGGGGTACACGCGCCATACCCGTGGGAGCGGGAATAGAAGCTGACATGGCGAAGCGGGGTTCGACTCCCCGGCGGAGCATTCACAATCCCTGAATCTCTTTTTCAAGAACTCCGCTCGCACTACGGTCTCGAAAATGACTGGATAAACCCAGGCGGAATGGAGAGGGATGGAAGCACCGTAGTGGAGGGTACATGCGCCAGCCGTATAGGAAAATTTGGTCAAGGCATAATGGCGAGGCAGGGTTCGACTCCCCGACGGTGCCTCCGCATTGAGAAAAACATTTTTTTTTTTTTGCTTCGCTCGCGCTGCAGTCCAAAAATGACTAGATAAACTCAGAAGCATCATAGAGAGGGAAAAAAGCACCGTGGTGTAGGGTACGCGTGCCAGCCTTATCAAAAGGAATGCAGTAGCATAATGGCGAGGGGGGTTCAACTCCCCGACGGTGCATCTGTTTCAAGATTCTTTTTTACTCTGCTCGCCTTGAAGCCCGAGAATTGCTGAATAAACCCAATCGCAGAATGGAGGGATAAAATGGCGAGAAGGGGTTTGACTCCCCGGCGGTGCGTTGTTGGGGTGTCAAGGATTTTTTTTTCCACCCGGGCTGTGCCCCAGAAAATACGGGATACAGGATCCGAGCGGAGGAGAGGGGGATAGAGGCACCGTTGAAACGCTGAGTATATGAACACTAATGAAATTGGTCTAATACAATGGCTTAATACACCACTATAAAACACCAATAACACCACTATGTCCGCTACAATCAGACTGCAGGTTCGGGGATTCCAACGTTAAAACGCTGTACACAATTTGGCTTCACAATCAAAGAAATAGTTCTTTAATTAATGTTGGTTTAAGTGACTATCTTAATCGTTCCAGGCGCTATATGCGGACTAGATGATTTGGAAAGTTGGGTTTTATCACAGGGTTGTGGAATATGATTCCAAGGTCGATCAGTGAAGATCTAGGAGGTTGGTTTCCGTATAACGTTCTCAAAATATGCAACGGACAGTATTACTATTGTGCATGTACCAAATGCTCAAAGGCAGATATTTTCTTATGCCAAATGTCCAGAAACCAGATATGCCAGATGCCAGATATACAGATTTCAGATATTCAGATATTCAGACTTTGCTAGATGATCAAATATATTATGAGACCGAAACACAAATTGTAGAAACTAAGAGCTTCCCCAATGGTATTCCGAATGAATACTAGACTTTCCCTAGGCGTACAAGCAAGGCTCGCACTAGTAGAGGGAAAGGGTAGATTCACTGGCGTTCCACTGCTAAACTACTGCCTTTTATACAAATGAACAATCCCAAAACGGAAACAATAAATAAAGAATGAGTTTGGTACAAACGGATAAACGGAACTCAGTGGGCCGCGGGCGCCGCACTATTTGGGTATCAAACCAAACTTGTTGAACGTTAGTTCATGTTCCAATAAATATTCTAAGGTATAAGTGGCTGCACATCCATGCGACCAGGGTATAGGGTTGGCTTGGCTCGTGCTGAGCCATCAGTTGCCAAGGCAAACCAGTGCTGGCTCGGTTGATTAAACCGAAACCCGCAGCCCTCCTTGCTGCAATATCTACTCCGTGATTGGCTCCTCTGTAGCCCTAACAACTCTTGAACCGGTTCATCAAGGGCCCAGGGTTCGGATGCGTATCCGAGCGTAAGCTGAGCCGGGTCATCAACAATATCACGCCCGATTGGGATCGGCTATTGTTGAGCCGGTTCCTGGCTATCAATATTGACCCCGCTCGACCGCCGACGTTCTAGAATAACCCATAGTATAGTCCCGTCCATGTGATCCTTCTGAATGGATAGTATTATGTGTCCTTGTTCAGGAAACATGCCAACGCGTCCCAATCCGATCAGATGGTTAGACCCGTTGTTAGCCATATTGAACTTAGATACTCCTGTAATATGACCCGTAAGGTGGCCGTCATACAAGTCATACCAACTCTCTTTATAGCACATGTTATATCCCTAGCTATCTGCTCAGACCTCGCAATAGCCCTTTGGAGAAACATTAATTAATGTTGTGTTTTCAGCTAGTAACCTTGTGTAACTGGTGTGAAATTGAAAGATTTCACGCTGGTTCACTCAGCCGGCTTATCACCGTGGTGTGGGTACATGCGCCAGCCGTATAGAAAAGTACATGGCGAGGCGGGGTTCGACTCCCTGACGGTGTGTTCTTCAATTTTCAAGGATTAGACAGGATGTGCAAAGCCGCTCAGAGCCACATTCGGCTTTTGTGCATTGTGCAAAGCCGCATGCGGCACCGTGCGGCTTTTGATTCCCTATCCATTAAGGTAGCGGCCATCCATTTACGGCAAACATCCCAATAAGGGCAAATTCTTGAAATAAATATGCTAGATAATCGGTCGGATGTTTGAGCTCAATTCCTTCCATGAATCTGTAGATATACATGTTTTGCACCCCTGAACAAGACCAATAGGTACCAAAGTGAGAATTGAGTGAGGAGTTGTCCTCGCAAAGTCCCCATCATTTTTGGCAGGTTTTGAGTGATGGGGATCTAAATCTGTAACTACAGTTTATAGAGACTTCAAATCGGTTAGTTTGATAGTTCAAACGATAGCTAACATGCATACCTTGAAATCCATGGAACGGATAAGGCTCAAGTTGCTTGCTAATTTTCCAGTGGATTTATTTCAAAGAATTTGTCCTTATTGGGACGTTTGCCGTAAATGGATGGCCGCTACCTTAAGTATATAAACCTGGCATAGAGTGGTTTGAAGCTGTTGGTGTTGACTCCAGCTCCAGGTGGAAGGAGGAAGTGTGGGAAATGGTTGAAAAATGCCCTGTTTGGGCAGAATTGCGGCCATAGCCGCACAGCGGCTGTGGTGAAACCAAATAATGATGTGAAAGTGGTGTACCTTATGTTAGGTAAGTGGTTCAGTGCACTGCATAGCACGTAATTTACTCATATTTCATCGGAATGAACAAGGATCCGCTCATAAATCCTTTGGTTTATCATGCGGCTTTGCACATCCTGTCTATTTTTTCCACTCGGCCTGTACCCTAGAAAATACGGGATACATGATCCGAGCGGAGGAGAAAGGGAGGAAGGCACCTTGGTGTGGGTACACTCGTCAGCCATATGAGACGTATACGTAATGGAGGCATAATGGCGAGAAGGGGTTCGACTCCCCGACGGTGCGTTGTTGTGTGTCACGGATTCTTTTTTCCACTCGGGCTGTGCCCCAGAAAATACGGGATACAGGATCCGAGCGCAGGAGAGGGGGATGGAAGCACCGTGGTGGAGGGTACACGCGCCAGCTTTATGGGAGATGGTGAAGGTGTAATGACGAGAAGGGGTTTGACTCCCCGGCGGTGCATCGCTTGGTGTACTCGCATTTTTGCTCCGTTCACGCTACGGTCCCAAAAATGACTGGATAAACCCAGGCACACGATAGAGAGGGATGAAAGCACCGTGGTGTGGGGTACACGCGCCAGCCTTATAAGCAGTGCCTCACGCATAATGGCGAGCACGGGGTTCGACTCCCCGATGGTGCATAGGATGATCTCAAACCTGCTTTTTTTCAAGAACTCCACTCACACTTCCGCTCAAAAATACTGGATAAACCCAGGCGTACCATAGAGGGATGAAAGCACCGTGGTGGAGGGTACACGCGCCAGCCATATAGGAAATTTTGGTCAAGGCATAATGGCGAGGCGGGGTTCGACTCCCCAACAGTGCATCTGTTTCAAGAGTCTTTTTTACTCCGTTCAAGCTGCTGCTAAAAAAATACTGAATAAGCTCTGGCGCATAGCAGGGGGGAAAAGGCACCGTGGTGTACGGGACACGCGCCAGCCGTATTACAAGGAGCGACGCATAATGGCGAAGCGGGGTTCGACTCCCCGGTGTATTGAGGTGCCCCATCATTTGAAATGTTGGAATCTGCACAGCAAGCCGAGGCACTGCTTCTGAAACAGTGCAACGGTTAGCATGGATATGCACAGCATGTTGAAACACAGGATAGTGTTTCAACCATGAAACGTTTCAGCTGGTCTGACTCGTTCGAGTTCGCTATTGTTTAGTATTCTCATTGTTCTATCTACATTGTCCTTTGTACATTGTTCTCTAGGTATAAAAGGCCTGTAGATATTGGGAATAAATCAAACTGAACCATCTGCTCTTCCGCCCCTCACTTCTCCCCCATACAACATTTTCTACAAGAAATACCGAGAAGGCATAATATGGCGAGAGGGGTTCGACTCCCCCACGGTGCATCAGCAATCCATGAATATCTTTTTCAAGAACTCCGCTGTCTTCTAGAAAATTCGTGGGACTGGGAATGGAAGCTGACATGGCGAAGCGGGGTTCGACTCCCCGGCGGTGCGTTGTTGGGGTGTCAAGGATTTTTTTTCCACTCGCGCGGCGGCCCAGAAATTACTGGATAAACCCGGGCGGAATAGATGGGGATAAAAGCACCGTGGTGTACGGCAGACGTGCCAGCCGTATGAAAAAGGACCAAGCTGGCGTAATGGCGAAGCGGGGTTCGACTCCCCGATGGTGCATCGCTTGGTGTACTTGTTGAGAGATTATGGTGAGTGGACAGAAATAAGGTAGGCCTCAAGTGAGAGAGGTAGTGTGAGGGAACGGTAGAATTGACGGGGACCGAACCTTGTAGGTAGTGCACATGCGGGCCCTTTATATACCATTCTAAATACGCTGACTAAGTAGTCTAGAATAATCCTGAAACACTATAGATGTATCGTCCTGAGTGGCCGATACACTATTCTAGTGTATCGTCCCGAATGGCCGATACACTGGTTACCATAATTGGGTGATGCCAACAATCACATCACTCCGTGCAACTGGGAAGACCGACTGTCCCTCGGGAGCGGTCTCCGCTTGCATAAATTCCAACAGTACTCGCATTTTTGCTCTGTTCACACTGCTGCTCAAAAATACTCGATAAACTCAGGCGCAACAGAGAGGGATAAAGGCACCGTGGTGGGGGTACACGCGCCAGCCGTATAACACAGGACCAAGATGGCGTAATGGCCAAGCGGGGTTCGACTCCCCGGCGGTGCATGCGTCTCTTCATCGTCTTTTACTCCGCTCGCGCGGCGGCCCAGAAAATACTAGATAAACTCAGGTGCATGATAGAGGGATAAAGGCACCGTGGTGTACGGTACACGCGCCAGCCGTATTACAAGGAGCGACGCATAATGGCGAAGCGGGGTTCGACTCCCCGGTGTATTGAGGTGCCCCATCATTTCTTTTTTCCCCTTTGCTCGTGCTACGGTCCTAAAAAATACTACCGGATGAGCTGAGGCACACGATAGAGGAATAAAGGCACCTTGGTGTGGGGCACACGTGCCACCCGTATAATAAGAAAGACAGAGAATTGAAATGCCCGGCGGTGGATGGGTCATTGGTTGGATGGATCTCTTTTACAGCGCTCGCGTTGCAGCCCAAAAAATACTGGATAAACCCGGGCGAAATAGAGAGATGAAATCACCGTGGTGGAGGGTACATGCGTCAGCCATATGATTACAAGCAGGAGGGCGTAATATGGCGAAGCAGGGTTCGATTCCCCGACGGTGCGTCCCTGGATTGTCACAGATTCTTTTTTCCACTCGGGCTGGATATGGTGAACGCATAATGGCGAGAGGGGTTCGAGTCCCCGGCGGTGCGTTGTTGGGGTGTCAAGGATTTTTTTCCACTCGGGCTGTACCCTACAAATACCGAATGAACTCGTGTGCACTACAACTATAATACGAGCACCGTGGTACGGTACATGCGCCATACCCGTGGGAGCGGGAATGGAAGTTGACATGGCGAAGCGGGGTTCGACTCCCCGACGGTGCATGGGTCAAGATTAGATGGATCTTTTTTTTTGCGTAACGCTCGCCCTGCAGCCAAAAAAATACAGAATAAACCCAGGCGCATAGCAGAGGGATAAAGATGCAGCAGGCATAGTGGCGAGAAGGGGTTCGACTCCTTGACGGTGCATATAGTAGCTCTGCAGAGTTTTTTTTAGCCTGCTCGCGTTGAAATACAAAAGAATACAGGGTATAACCAAGCGTAGAACGGAGGGATAAAGGCACCGTGGTGTTCGGTACACGCGCCAGCCGTATAAGAAAGACAGAGAATTGAAATGGCCAGAAGGGGTTCGACTCCCCGGCGGTGCAGCCGCAAATCCGGATCCGCGAAGCATCTTTTTTAACTTCGCTCGCGTTGAAATCCAGAAAAATACTGGATAAACTCTGGTGCACCATAGACGCATGAAATCACCGTGGTGTGGGTACACATGCAAGCCATATAGGTATCCTGGACAACATAATTGCGAAGCGGGGTTCGACTCCCCGACGGTGCGTGCTTGGGTGGTCGCATATCCCGGTGAGTTCCATTCACACAATGCTCTATGGCCTTAGGCCGCACGTTCCGCGAGTGCCAAAGCGGCACCCGGCTTACTGCCCTGCAGCACGGCGCCGTCGGAGTTTGAACGTTCCCGGGGCATGAGCCGATTGCCGGATGCCGAGCTCCGGCATTCTGTACCTTCTATATGGGACTAGGTAGTTGACCAACCTAGCTAGTTGACCACTTGAGAATTATAACCTTACCAGAGGTTTTTTCTTCACCAGTACTACTTGTAGGTTAGAAAACATGTTGAGACTAGTGTTGCCGCGGTCAGGTTCTGAACCGCTGGGGAACCTGAACCGGACCTGAACCGGACCCAAGTCTGGTTCAGTGGCTGTGAGGTTCACCAAACCGAACCCCGGCTCCAGTTCGAGGTTCAAAAATTTCAGAATTTGCTGAACCTCACTGAACCGGTTCGAACCTCTGGTCTATGCCCCTGTAAAAAGCATTTGGCAAGCTTTGCGAGTCTCCAAAAAATTGTTTCACCTGATTTCGTACCTTGTTAGCGAGCCAAGTCTGTCCCTCGCCATCCGCTAAGTCCACCTGGAGTGTAGAAATATTGTAAATACTACTCAAAAAAAATGATTTCCACGCCTCACAGTGGGTACTTATTTTAACAGCTGTGTTCAAGCCGGGAAGCCTTGAAATTGAATGGTGATGAATAACTTAGTGAAGGAGGAGGGGATTATCGCTGCAGCAGAGGTACTGTATCTACGTAAACAGCATCTGAATTTATGCATGGACAGCTCACCGCGAAAGTATGCCTGCTTCTATGAAAGCGAATCAATGTTCCACGAAATGACATGGAAATGAATGGTTTGTGTTTGAGCGATCACAAGGCCAGATACCAATGTCTTCATACCTCAGATTAGGTTGTCAGCATCCCGTATATTTTCAAAGGAAGAGTAGGAGGAAGGTTGGAAATTGCTCTGAGCTAGTGGAGATGCATCAACTTTGATCAAAATATGGTTGTTGAAAAATTGAAAATAGGACTAAGATCTATTTATGAAGTCGGGGCCTTACCTGAAGGTGTGGTGAAGCAATGCTGCATAAATTCAATGCTCAGATGCTTCCCAGGAATCGAAACACACATATAGGTGTCGGAAATCTGCCTACTTTCAAATTTTGCCGAAACAAAACAGGTTCAAGGTTCGAACCCGGTTTTGAACCTGAACCGAACCCCCTTGAACCGAACCTGGGGTCCGGTTCAAGGTTCGGGAAATTGGCTGAACCGGACCTGAGGTCCAGTTCGGGGTTCGGAAAAATCAGGCATGAACCGGACCTGAACCGGACCGCGGCAACACTAGTTGAGACGCCTCCGTGAATGCAGTTTGATGCAAATCCGGCAACGTGATGGTGCGCCGTGGCTAATTTTGGACTTGGTGGGAAGCCGAACACGTGGTTTTCTTAATTTCGGCTTGCCATCATCTCCAGAGAATCGCACCAATCTTCACCACCTCACGGTCAATCCACGATGTCAGGGGCGCGTTCTGCTCCGTGGATACCTGGCTTCCGAAGAGCACTCCCTTAGTTCCTGAATCCGCTCCCTGGTCTTTCTGTCTCCTCGAAGAATCCAAATGATCTTGCCAAAATCACCTCCGAAGCTGCGAGATGGCCAACGCCGTACCATACCACCTACTATCGCGACGGCCCCAAAACTTGGCACAGCTCTTGAACACGGTTAGTACTCTACCTTCACGCATACGGTATGATTTTAACGATTTTAGCCAGTCCTCGGCGTGGCCCATTACCCAAATGATCGTTTCGGGGAACGTGGACACTTCAGATTTTTATTGGGAAATGGAGGGCCTCGGTCAGCGTACAGCGGGTCAAGGTGTGTTTATAGAAGTCCTCTGAACATGATCCCAGCTCATCTTCATCAGACACGCTCTCTTGCCGCCATACGGCGCTGCGCTATCGGACGCCATCCGGGTCATATCACCACATCCCCAACATTTATTCATATCTATTCACCCATCTCTACAGGTACATTTCCCATTTACTATTGTGTTTTTAGCTCGCTGAGGGCATCATGAAGCTTGCGCGTCAGCCCACGACCTCATATAGCTAGTGCTCTGGTCTGCCTACCCGGCACTCTCTCGACTCTTCCTATGCCAACTCTTGCCCAATCTCACGCGGGCCCTGCCCGCAATGACCCTTCGATTCACCTTCCCGACCCGGACGACCTTTCTGACCTTATCGACATGGACGATGACGCCGCCGATATCGATTTCGGGAATATGCCACCGAGGAATGCCATGAAGCTCGCAATTATTGCTGCTCAGAGCGGCAGCATGTCTGAACGCAAGGCCCCCATCCACTATCGCGTCATTCGGAGCACGTTGAAGAACCGTATGGCAGGCGTTCAGCCCCGCGTCGCGGCCCACGCGCATGAAAAGGTCGTCAGCGAACCCCGGGAAGAGGTTATGACTGAGTGGATTCGGGTGAGCATTGATTTTAGTGGCTCATTATACTGCTCTAACCGTTCCAAGGTCATGGGAAAGCGCGGATTTCCGTTGACGCTCGAACCATCAACGCGTATGCGTCCGTTATCTGTGGTTCCGAAGTCGGGGCCACCTGGGCAAAGCAGTTTCCTATATGGATGAAAAGGCATCCAGCTTGGGGTTCGTCTTGAACTCTCTTTGTTTCATCCTATTTTACTTGAACTCTTCCAGGTCGGTGGCAAGATTCATGTGATTGTTGATCGCGACCCGAAAGTTGTCCAGAACGAACAGAGATCTCGTAACTATCCTTGAATGCATTTGCGTCGACAGCTGATCAACAAGAAGGTGAAGGCGACAAATGAGTAGTTGTAACCATAGAAGAGACCTATTTGAATCCCTCAATGTACTTTGTACACTTGAGATGTCGCGAGGAAGTGGGGAAATGCGTCGTGAGCGTCGACATTGGGTTTGATCAAATCATTCCCACGCCTGGCCAGGTGCCTAGTTTCTCCCATTTTTGGACCCGCCGGCGGCGAATATTCATCACGCGACAAACATGTGGCAACACCTCGATTCTTCAACCACATTTCACTCTCAACATGCCAGCCTACCCGCTGACACCAGAAAAAGGTCTGAACAATGTTTCAGTCTCCCACAAGGTACTAAAAGCCCTTAAGGTGGTCAACTACACCCTCTTATATAGTATGATCATAGCCGGTTGATAAAAACTTCACCACCAACACAATCCAGTCAATCAATTATTTGTCCGTCAAATTATCAAGTAAAGTCCGTAGTGTAGATCTGAAGGTCCAGTGTCCACGTCAAGAAATATTTCCTGGCCACTTCAAGGCCAAGGGCGGCGGATGGTCAGATATCCCTGTTGCATTTGAATAGTGCATTGCTCTAACCCCACGGAAATTAGTAGATCAGACCGAAATAATGAGTGGGGCGCTCACCGATCATAGGACTGCACGACGCGACTTCCCCCAACTTCCGAATGAGCTCTTTCACTTTTACATCCAACGCGCAGTACTCCAACGTAGCATTCAAATCGCCTGCCAACGACCTATCGCAAAGTGTCCCCATTTCCTGAACGTAGAAGCTGTATGTGGCCAGGTAAACCGCCTAAGCAGCGAAGGAAGTATCAATGAATCAGCGAATACCACAGAATTACGTCGGACGCACTCCAAGCACTGGGTCCGAGTGCTGGAAAGAACGGCTGTCACCGAGACTTGTGATGCGTGCCGCGGCAGCGAGACATTTTGAGCGTGAGCTTGCGGCAATCGGCGCGTAAGCCGCGTGCAGCCGAATGATGGCAGTATCTGTGAGAGCGTGCGCCAGTATTAATGCGCGGGAGCTGGGGCCTGGTGGAAGTGATGCCTGAAACCTGTCCAATCGGGTCTCAACTCGCGCCAGGGCACGGGAATCCGAAGCGCCTAGATATTTCATGAGAAGGGATGCCATGAATAATTAAACTCTCACCGCCAGTCTTCAATGCCCCGAATGCGATAACCCGCTCCAGCAGAATCGATGCCTTTGAGAGAAGCGCTGCTGGGGAAGTGACCCCGAGATCATCGCCGTTTAAAAAGTTCTTAATCGTCGCACCACGCTATTCATCTGATTTGAGCCTGGGCTGTGTGCAAGAAAGACGAATAACTTACCAGAGCTTGAGGACTACCAGGAGATGCCCATGGAGTGTCTGTGTTCATTTCGTACGAAATCGCAGAGGGAGCTCCGTCTACTGCCACCCAATAATTGTTCAGAAGAACGACGGCCCAGAATGCATCGATACACATGCACTCTTCTGGTGAGTCCCACGCAGCCGAAGCAGACGATGGAAATGGCAGAGAGTCCGAGTCAGGAGTCCGACCCGACCCAATCAAGTGGAGGCGTGCGCCTAGCGCAATTGAGATGGCTGCCGAACTGTGGTACCGCCCAGGCACAAGTTGGGCCGTGTGCATATAATACAACGACAGCAATACCTCCGCCTGGATTGTTTCGAGGACGAACTTCGGGCGATCTACAATGTCGTGGATACCCTGGACGAGGTTTTGCATACAGCATAGGAGGAAGGCACCCGGTGTGTAAGGACTGCTGGGGCGGATGTCAGCGAGAGCGCTTCCCCAAAGATAGACCGCACAGAGCAGTGCTGGGCACGGACGATTTCGATCTCCGAAGGGAAGCGGCAGCAACGCTGACTGGCGGAATGCAACTGGATCGAGGAAGAAGAGTGTGTTGCCGACGAATCGGTCATTGAAGACGTCTACGCTGTATTTCGGGAGGTGTCAAGATATATACTAGACAGTTCAGAGCGTCTATGCTCACAGGGTGGCGATGAGATCGGAAGATGGTTCCTGTGAAATGGTGACATCATGGCTTAATGGACCCACAAGAGCGCACTTACCGGGAGTCCGAAAGAAGGCAAAGCCTCCGGTATTGAGGGAGCTTCAAGTTCCAGAACTGCAATGGTAAGCTGAGCAATCATATGGGGCGTGTTAATTTCGACGCGTACCTGGCTCCGGTGTACCACTAGATACGGGGGTGAGGTACGGCTGGCTGAGATAAATTGACTCGGGATCTGGGGGAAGGAGGAGCTCCAGCTGTTCTATTCGCTCCTTCAAGCGACGAATGGTCTCTACCATTTGCCCAGGGGTTTGCTGAATTTCCTGTGGCCCAGAGTGCGGATAGGTACAGGGAGCGTATGATCTCGGAGGGCGCAGACGGCACTGGTTGCAAGGATGAGCTCCGTCGCATCTGATTTTGCGTCGCCTGGCCGAAGAGTGAGCATTTGGAAATTCAGCAAAAGCAGAGAGGGCGTACTTGCAGTTCCCACACGCTCCATGTCTGGCGGTAGGTCCCCGGGAAGAGTCTGTAGAGGTTGACATGCGTTGGTTGTGTCAGTATCGTCGCGGAGGCTACTTAAGTCTCGCACCGGTGAAGGATTGTGACATAGTGATCGGGCTCGAGTCACCCATCGGCAATGGGGGTGACGGTGAGATGACTCAGGCATGGTGGTGGTTTCCTCAATAGGAGCACAGCGTCTTCGGGATTCCCGCCGGGGTCTAAAAACGACCGTGTTCGAACTGTCAGCGAAGGAGTCAGTTTCGGCCCTGCCCTACCGGGTCACGACGCCCAACTGTCGAAAGCCGGTCCGTACTCCGCATGCAAGTTCTCTCCGGATTTGTGCACATGTTAAGTACACAGGACGTCGTGAGTCGCTCACCTCTATCCTCCTTGTGAGTATCGAGAGGTGTGGTCACAATGATTTCACAAAGAAAAGGGCGGGTGAATTTAATCCCAAATATCCTGGAAGTTCACCGTCGTAATCCTCCAAGTCATGTCGCCAATCCCATTTTAATCGCATTCCGCTCATGCGTCTTACCGTCGTAAACATCGATGACAGACGTGCACACGATCCCTGTTGTGGCCATTCGACGCCGGTCCCGTCCGTCATGGGACATGTCCGAGGTTTATTTTGGGCATGATGCCATCGGTCTTTCCATTCAAGAAACCGCACTCGGCGGGTGATATGTAGCAGGGCAGCAAAAAAAATCGTGCGGTACACCTTCATGATCGGCTGCCCATGACAGTCCCACGGATGCCGGTTCCCATTCGAACATTTTCATATGATGGCCAATGGGCTTCTGTCCCGCGATCTCAAACTCCGTCCCAGAGACTTTCAAAAATTCCGACAAGCAACTCAAGTCTCTGGTAAGGAATGAATAGTCAAGTAAGAACCTCTTCAGTTATGCCTGAGAAATTTCTTGGAATTCGAATGTGTCAACATCCGCTGTTCCGTTGAAGCCGTACCCGACGCTCGCGGGGGGTCACAGTAAAACCACGTGGGAAGCCTTCAAGGTCGGGCAACCACGCGTTTGCCAAATAGATACAAGTTTTTTATAATCTTCTTCAATTCAATGGGCACTGCATTTGTACTGCATCGAACTTCCGGTTCGAATGTTCAACTGCGGTGCACACTGCATTAATTTGAGGAGAGGAAACGAGGTTGAACCCCCGATCCCTGCGATGCGGTCGCAACTCATACCGCGAGTTCAAAAGGAGTGCCGAGACCTTCCAGTTTCCAAGGCCCAAGTATTAGTAATTTTGCCTGCGAATATGATCACGTGCTCGGCGCGCGCCCCATGGTAGGCAATCAACATATACAAACTTTGGTCGCTGGGATGGCAATTATCGCCCACCAGGGGTGATGTGATTCACGAGAAAATGCTAAAAAATGTTACCAGGATCACTACTGTGCTGAAACTCTTCGGAAACCGCTGATTGAGTCTTTTGGAGCAGCAACGAAATTTCGACGAAGTGATAGAAGATGATGGGCCTACATAAATTTGAATACACAGGTGATACACGACATACGACTACATGCGGGTATGGTCAGAAAGTATATTGACCCCACAGCGGCCTCATCCAATGTGAATTTGCCACACGGCGGGCGCGCCAATGCCCGGCGAAATCCCCTGGAACTTCGTGTGTCCCATCAGGAAGTCGACGCGCTTGACCCCCTGGCTCTTCTCCTCGGTATACCCTCGATGCCCTCGCAGCCGCTCGCAGCGCTGTGTGTATGCCGCCGACGCCCGCCGCATGAGCTTCTGCGTGCCGAGGGTGTTGAACTCTGCAGGGGTAACGTTCGCACGCAGAGCGTGATAGACGGAGCTGAGGACATCGGAGACCGTGATATATGTCCCGTTCGATGGCACAACACCGATGACCCATGGCAGATAGGGTGTGGCGAGCGAAATCGCAGGTTGGGGCGGGTAGACCGCAGGCTCAGAAAGGCCGGCAGAGGAAACGCCTATGGCATGGGTAGAGATTGAGGAGGGAGGGAGGGAGAGATCGTAGCTGAGCAGCGGAGTGCTGGACTGCCTGATCAAATTGTGCGCTCGCCCCTTCCCTGTGGATGACTCGGTGTAGCCGGAGAGAGGTAAAAATGGTGTTGGGCCGGGGAAGCCAACGGATGGCCGAGCGAGCGGAGTCAAAGACACGAATGTGGAACTGGATGAGGATGCCGACGGGCTCATAAAAGGCAGAGGCGGAGGAGAGTGGAAGGTGTTCTCTGAAGAAAAACGGACGTGCCGACCTGGCATATTTAAGGCTGAAGTTTGTGTAGAGTGATCAAGGTGAAGACGCACGAACTTCACCGCAGCTTAAATACCGCTCCAGCGGCGGTTTGTGCATGTAGTTCCGCGCTGAAAACCTGACTCGCTCGCCAAAAATGCTTCAAAAATCCCTCGTCGTACATAGCCACGGTCTGAAAGGGGCTCATCAGCTCCAAGGACGGGCGTCAAGATAGTGAGGAACGCGCAATTTGTACTATAATGGCCCTGGCCTCTACAGCATTGCGGAGCTGGCCGCACAAAGTGTGCCTGTTGCGCTCCGTGAGAGATCTCATTGGGAGTTATTCCGGGCGTTCACTAGGAAGTGAGCGTCGGAAGGGATTGGCTCAATTACACGCTCGCGCCATAATTAGTTAAGCGCTGAAGAGACTATTCTATGGCCGCAAATAAGGAAGGAGCGGTCCACGAAAAGGCTTGACATACCTGATAAGATCTGCGGCGCCGCCTACAATGGAAGCCATCCATCCTTAAAAAAGGCGGGCAGGCGTTGCAAGTCATATATAGCTGTGAAGGACCCGCTCGAACCGGTGAAATTTATTTATTCACGCCCCGGATTGACCCGCGAAGGTCCCAACCTACGATTCCTCATACGGTTGTTAGCCTCGTGGAGCGGGACCATTGCTACGCAGATCTGTGAGGGAAATGCCCATCCGGGGATTTCCCCAGTCGGGGGGAGTCGGGTGTAACACATGACAAAACGTCACTGCGGAAACACTGCACCGGACTGCCTCCATTCCTCGACTGCGCAATGATAGTAGCTTGAGCGACTCTTGTGCAATACATCGGGCATGCCAGCCCAGTGAAATGGCCCGGCCGCCGCAGAAGGTCGCGACAGCCAGCTAGAATTGAAGGTGTAGGCCTCTGTTTACCATGAGGCTCGGGAAACGGCGAAATGGAAGATACGAAATCTGTGGGTCCACTGCACCATGGATTAAACACCGATTAATTATTCGAGTTCCTGGAAATTGCACGGGTCCGACAGGGCATGGTATCGACAACATCAATCGCGAGACACGATAATGCACAGCGGAGAGGCAGCCGAGGGAGTACAGCATGTAAAGTAATTAGCACCGCAACCCCTTCCGACGAAACGTGAGAAGCCGCACACACCAAATTAAGTCGCCGGTTCGTATGATATCGCTAGGATCCTGGTGAGGACGCTGCGAGGGGACTAAGCTCCCATTAGGAAACAAGTTGCTCCGAACCAAGGCGCCAAGCCTCAGGAAACGTTTAGCTCCCACACATGGAGGCCCTCGAGTGGGCCGCAGAGGCCGAGAAATCGTGTCTTTCCCATGAGAAAATCCACTCGCTTCACCCCCTTCAACTCCTCTATTCGCCGCTCGCCCTCGTCAGCCACTAAGCAACACCGCGCGAAATACGCGTCATCCACGCTTTGCCGAGCATCGCCTGCCGGCAGCGTCTCGTATTCTGGCTGCCGGACAGCCAGCCGCAAACTAGTGACGACAGCCGTCAAGACGTCCAGCACTGAAACGAATCCCCCTACCGACGACGGATATATGGAGATTGGCCATGTTAGATGGCGACACAGGACGGTGAGGGACGCCAGCGGAGGGTAGGTCGCCGGATCCAGGAACGATGGCGTCAACTGCGAGTTGAGGGTGTAAAGCGGATGGGACAGGTCGTAGTGGACCTGAGGCGGCGTGAAAGGGGCGAATGAGAGCAGAAAATGTATCTGCGCGCGGTCAAAGATCGCCGAAGGTGGGCTTGGCTCCTTCCGAGGCGGTGTGCTGAGGAGATGGGGAGAGGGCCACGGGCTGTAGATGATGGGAGCCCGTGGAATCACGGGCGCATGTGGCGACTCCTCAATGGTGCTCGGCGGCTGATTGTCCACAGCAGACTCTGGGAGTTGCGGCGGTGGCGTTGCGGATGGGGAGGGTGGGAGAGAAGATGTAGAGGCTTCAGACGAGGGAGACCAGAGTGGAGAGTACATAACATTGGTGCTGGAGAAGTGGACATTTTTCGTCATGACGGGAGACGGTAGAGCACAGACGAGCTGGGATGATATATATTGCGCAGCGCGCCGAGAGTGATGACGAAAGCTAGAGTCGAAAATAGCGGGGATTGATGGATTGGTCGCCATGCCACAAGACGTTATGTATACGAATATTCCCCTTGATGAAGACTCGAATAGTTTGCTATCTTTCTCGCCGTCAGCGGATAGTCGGCACTAAGAGGACATGCATGCCCGCCACCGACATTGATAGCAGATCTGGCCAAGGGATGTCACGGAGCGGCCGCGACGCTCGCACATCTAGATACGCGAGTGGGATGTGCCTACATTTGGATAGTATCCCGCCCACGGGAGTGCTACGGCGGTGCGAGTTTGTTCTTAGTTGTCATGGTCCCAATCAAGGAGAACGCCCCATTTAGCTTTCTCGTGGCGAATCAGCAACGGGCGCAGACGGAGACACAGATCAGAGCAGGAGAGGCATGAGACGTCGGGCAGCTGAGGCGAAGCACGATTGCAGATGAGACATAGATGTGTTGCCTTCAAATTGAATCCGTCGTATAGCTTGCACGAAGACGGCAAATCCAAATTCAGAGCATGTAGAGATGGATTCAGTGGATTACAACCCTACGTGTCGAGGAGGATGACCGTTGGGAGAGATCTTGACAAGGTACGCCCGTACGTGGAGGCGCACGTTTTTTTTCCCACTCAGGCTGTACCCCAGAAATAACTGGATAGGCTCAAGCATACCATAGAGGGATAAAGGCACCGTGGTGTGGGGTACACGCGCCAGCCGTATGAGGAATACCGAGAAGGCATAGTGGCGAAGCGGGGTTCGAGTCCCCGGCGGTGCATCAGCGATCCTTGAATATCTTTTTCAAGAACTCCGCTCGCGCTACGGTCTCAAAAATACTGAATAAACCAAAACGTAGAGTGGAGGGATAGAAGCACCGTGGTGGAGGCTACACGCACCAGCCGTATTACAAGCAGCGACGCATAATGGCGAAGCGGGGTTCGACTCCCCTACGGTGCGTGCTTCGATTGTCAAGGATTTTTTTCCACTCGGGCTGTACCCCGAACACAATAGTGGATAAACCCAGGCGCATGGTAAAAGGAAAGCACTGTGGTGGATGGTACACGCGCCGTATATATCGGCAAGAAAGATACAACTCACATTGGGGGCAACCACCATCGCATTCAGTCCGACATGCGTTACACGCATGTTGGGCGCGGGTGGAATTGCCCCTTCTGGGTGTTCTTTGATAGGACAAAGGCAGGTTTTGTTCGTGGCAGGGGCAGGGATGGAACAAAACCTGCCTTTGTCCTATCAAAGAACACCCAGAAGGGGCAATTCCACCCGCGCCCAACATGCGTGTAACGCATGTCGGATAGACTCGTTACCAGTCTGCCTACGAGCAGCAAAAAAATGTGGCAAGCACTTTGCCGTAGGCAGACTGGTACAACTCGGGACCAGCAATCGAGGCGCGCGCGGAGTTTGAAAATTTCTCCCCGCTGGCGCCCTGTGCTCAATTCAAGTCGGATCATGAAATGCAAAAGGGAGAGTTCAATCTAGGGGCATAATACTTGAATTTTGTCTCTTCAGAATTTCTCCAAAGTCCCTGCTAAGAGTGCACCAAAATGGTCAGAATTACAAGAGAAATGATGGCAACTGATCGCAATCGATGATGCCGCGATCGGCACCACCAAAAAATTCAAACTCCCCGCGTGCGTCGATTGTTTGGCCCGAGTTGTACCAGTCTGCCTACGAACAGCAAAAAAATGAGGCGAGCTCTTTGCCATAGGCAGACTGGTTACAAGTCTACATGTCGGACTGAATGTGATGGTGGTTGCCCCCAGTGTCAATGGCAAAGCGGGGTTCGACTCCCTGGCGAAGTGTCGGAGAGCATTTTTTACTCCGCTCGCGCTACAGTCCAGAAAATACTGAATAAACTTAGACACATGGTAGAGGGATGGAAGCACTGTGATGGGGGGTACACGCGCCGTATCTATATGTCGCGAGACTCGGGTGGTAACATGGCGAGGCGGGGTTCGACTCCCCGGCGGTGCATGTGCGATATTGAAGTGTTTATTTTTACTCCACTCGCGTTGAAGCCTGGAAAAATGCTGAATTAACTCAGGGATGAAAGCCACTAGTTGCGTACTTTTCGCCCCACGGCTTTGACTTCACGTGATCTAGCCGCCCGGCACATTTGAAACTCCGTCCCTTGACACCAGTGACTCGAGGTGGCACTCAAGGACATGGTCCAGGAGCAGAAAGTCCAGTGGTATTTGAGCAGCACAGTATTCAAAATGAAGAAATTAGATTTAATACAATAAATGCTACGGAACAATTTCACAAAGTGCATGTGGAAATACTGTAGTCACAGATAAATGCCTTTCGGACGCGTCGTTTGACGCGCCGACACGATCTCTGACGCGTCGAGGGGGTAAAAAGAGCAGTGTGAACAATAAAGGACGTAGATTGAAATAATCATGACGCGAGAGACAGATCGCGGCGCATGGAAGGAGAGCTGCGCGCGACGCAGGGAGACCGACAGGCGGCGACACTGGCACTGAGACGGCAAACGCGAGCGGGACGGAAGTCCAAGCCTGAGGTTCTAGCCACCCGATATATCGTCATGCCACCATCTGTCCGATGACTTCAACGTTCGCCGTGGCGGCGGGGTACGGCGAGTATCCAGATGGGTGAGCGCGGGCTTGGGACACGTGTCGGTCAGGGTCGGGAAGGTGGTGGTACGGAAGAAAGAGGTATTACAATAATGTGCAGCGGAGCTTCAAAATGTTGGCGCGCCGCCGACATGCCGCTCACGTGAATCTCAAAGTCGTGGGGCGAAAAGTCAAAAGCGGTTTACCGACGGATCAGCTGGGTCCACATAACGGTTATGTGCCACAGCCACTGATGGGCACATAATCGGCACCTTAGTTCTCCACTTCACTGGTTACTATAAAACTCCCAAATATTCACGGAGTTACTTTACATTGCAATGATTCCAGTTGGGCAAAATTCCGATGTAAATTGGCTGAGAATGGATCACATAATCTTGGAAGTTTTTCCCCGCTAAAAGTTAAGTGCCTGTGATGTGACAGTAACATCACGTTTATGTGCCATTCTTCCTCCCTCCACCATCGCTCGCCACAAATCAATCTTATTCCCTTGAAAATTTTGCCCCACACTTAGAATGTGTTGAGTGTCCTAACATAGAACTGAAAACACGAAAATTCCCTGTTTATGGAGCACAAGAAACAATTTCCCCGAACTTTGTACATTTTCTTTGCATTTTCTGGTCATCAAATTAAGATGCCCCGGAAGCCCAGACAAACTAGGACCTGATAGCTCCGTCCCATCCCTCTTTCTCTATACAATCTTACGTGATCCCCAAGCTTCTCTGTGTGCAAACTACTCGGAAAATTGATGTTGAATTGACAGTCCGGCACGGTAACAACCTGCCTTTCAAGGATCTATGGCTATCTTCATCAATACAGCCACGAAAGTTTCATTTTCATATCTATTACTGCCTGAAAATTTGATGCTGCTCCATGTTGGCCCCCGATTGGATTGACACTGGCAGTTCTGTGTCGCATATCCCGTGGAGTCGACAAAGCGGCATACCTCTCCCCAATAGTATATTTCAGCTGAAAGAAGAACTGCCTGACCCGTGCTTTCAACATGTTTCCAATCGGTAAATGTTCTTTCGAGTCTCGCGGAAGTTCCCTGAATCTTTCCTTTTGCTAATTCTTTTTAGCATTTTTCCCCATTTGGGGACACTCCGAATGCCCAACAAGACCAAACACCGGCAGATCACTTGCCTCCCTACTCTCCCGTCTCACTCCCCCTTCCCCCGATTCACGCATCAATCGCGCGCGCTCACCCTCGCATCGCCCTGCGGGTCCACTTCGGCTGGTCCGCGCATACATTCGACGGTTTTCTCCGGCGCAATCGCCCCATTCACAGTTCCTGCCAATTCATTTAGTGATTCTCGGATCAGTCAGCCGCTCAGTCCTTGCACGGTGCCAGGCTTGTTGAGCCAACTCACGCACATCGTCCTGCTCTCCCCTTTGTCGCTCCGCCACGTCGCTTGCCACTTGCCCCCCACACACCCTGACCAAAATGCATCGAGGCCTCAGGATCCCAGAGATCGTGCACCTCATCTTCACAGAAATCAAGCGCCCGTTTACAGGTCACGAGCTCCGAGTTTTCGTCGCTCTTTCTCAGACATGCACAACGTTTCGGGACCCGGCACTCGACCTCCTATGGAGTGGCCAAGATACACTTCTCCACTTCCTCGACACCTTTCCACATGATTTGATTGAAGAAGTGCAAGATAAAGGATCCTTCGTGAGTATATGACGATTCACTATGGCATGGGCAACACTGAATGTCGTCCCCTCTAGCATCTTCTTCGGCCCGTATGTCCATCAGATTGGGAGCGTCCTCTCCTCTACTCCCGCCGCATGAAGTCGTTGTCCCTGCGTAGATGGCCGGTTTCACGAACTACATTCGAAGCACTTTCCCTCAGTTGTCCGGGAGGCTACATGTTTCCTGATCTCCAAGTCCTCAGGTTGACCTATCCACCACTATCTGCCACGTCCATTGACTTCCTCATATCTCCCCAACTCAAAGAAATCCGTCTAAACTTTGGCAGAGAGTTTAGGCTACTCTGCCAGATCGTTCCGACGTTATCGGTGAAATGTCCTTCTTTGACATGCGTAGATATATCCGTGGACCATAACTATGACGCCTCGACTCTTCAAGCCGTTTCGGACGTCGTCCGTAGCTCGTCGCGCATCGAGGTCTTGATTGTGCCCAACCTCGATCTGGACGCATTTAAGCACCTCGGGGCCTTGCCTCTCTGGAGTTCCTGAAACTCGAAGACCCGAAGGTGCCGTGGACGCTCGCTCTTCCTGTCGACGCCGCCGCATCGCCGCAGCACATGTATTCATCCCTTATAGAGCTTCACTTCGGATTCACTACCGTTGATCGGATCACAGCCTTCATTCAAGTCGTCTCGAACCCTCCGTTGAAGAAATTGGAGGCCGAGTTGCTGGGTGATGCAGCTACGAGCGATGTGATCGGCCGGCTTTACTCCGCCCTAGTAGCCCATTGCTCGCATGATTCTCTTCAAGACATTTCGATGCACGGAGGATTTCTGTCAGAGTCAGCATCCCCGGACCCATACAGGATCCATGGTGCCACTCTGCGAATCCTGTTCTGCTTTGGGAACATGGTATTCGTCGAACTCCATCAATGCTCTGGATTCGACCTCGACGATACTGATATATTCGACATGGCGTCTGCCTGGCCTCGACTCGAATTCCTTTCACTCACAGGCAATACTGATGACTGGCTGAAGGAGCCTCGTATCACGGTGCAGGGCTTGTATGCCTTCGCTCAGCACTGTCCGAGTCTTCGCTGCGTGGAGATGACTGAACGCGACTGTTCCGCCGGAACTGCCCATCGGGAGTTTATCGCAGGGAAGCCTCCGAACGCTCGATGTTCTTTGCTCCCCTATCCAGACGCCGAAAGCCGTAGCAGCATTCCTCGCCAGTATCTTCCCCCAGGTGGATATCCATTTTGACCGTGATGGTGACCTGGATCCTGGAAGCGAGGCGGTGGAATATGGGGATCGATGGGCGGAGGTACAGCAGAGTCTCGAGGATTTGCGGGAACAGAAAGGTCTGGATAAGGGAGGGCTCAAGGCCAATTGATGCTGGGAAGCCGGATGGCCTGTCGTTAACTCTTGACTTCTTGTACTGATGCATACGTCGTGGTAACAATATTTGATGCCCATGGACACGGACGACGTAGCCGCCCCTTTCGAATGCGTATATCCTACGAAATCCCGTTTTCTGGAGATTATTTTGTCGCCAATCGCATTTACGAATCACATTTACGACCCGCGTGTGTGACTACGAGCTCTATGGGGACCGCTGCCGATTGCATCTCCCGGCGGTCTTTCACTTGTCTCCGACCTGATTCAGCCTCAAATTGGAATAATTACAGGTACACATTGGCACCAGTTCACGAGCTTCCCGCCACATCGGCGGTGTACGAGCGGTGCAAGTAACACATCACACGTCAAAATCCTTCGTAGTTTCCGGGAATTAACCAAACCGAACTTGGCGTTTATTTTTACTCGCTCGCGCTGTACCCCAAGAAACACTGAATAAATTCAGGCGCACAGCAGAGGGATAGAGGCACCGTGGTAGGGGGTGGGGAGGTACACGCGCCAGCTCTATAGAAGACGCGGCAGGCATAGTGGCGAAGCGGGGTTCGACTCTCCGTCAGTGCATTGGTAGTCCTCAATTTCTGTTTTGTAGTTGGGCGGGTTGTCTCGATCGTGCCCTTTTAATATTAGGTGCGTAGTTGGGAGTATGGAAGAGCAGGAGCATGGTGCGGGGCTCCCCCGCCAGTCTTGTAGAGGATGGGAAGCAGCGGTGGGAGGAATGCATTTCTACGCTCAGATCATCCTACATATACACCCTGCTTGCCAGATTGGTAGATTTTGCGACGTTCAATATCTCGCCGTATGCTTCCCTCTGCGCTTTTGCAAGGCTCACGGAATACCGCGCGGCTCGGCGCACTTTTCCCACCCTCCGCTGTCAAACACTCTCTCAATGTTCTGAATCTGCCCGCCCCACCAAGTCCCTCATCATCCCGAGCGCTATATATCCCTCCCAGCAAGCGCTTGCTCCTCACCGTGCAATTATGAATTTCCCTCGCGCGATCTAAACTCCTGAATCATCTGTAAGCTCCTGCTTGTGTGTCTCTACCTGGAAATGCGCTGTCATGTTGGTCGTCACAACGCTCACCAAGACTTGACGGTCCTCAGCCTCACACACCGTACGTCGAGGGAAATTATCCCACTGTGCTCAAATCGCGGCGTCTTCCAATGCACACCGATTTGAATGTGTAATCGCATAGATCAGAGCGTTCGATTCAGATTCCCTTGAACTCAAATTCTTCTTACCGCGGTACCACTCCGTCAGAGTTCTTTCAATGAGTCGAGATAACAGCGACGTGGAGCGCCCGGATGGCTGATGCGTACCGACAACTTCCCTTCTCGGACGTCAAGACGATTCTGCAGTCTGGAAACGGGTCGAAGGGATTGGTAGAATATATTGAGGAAAAGTTTCAGTTCGAAAGTTCTACTTCCTGGGTGCGACAGCCTCCAGCTCGCCTATATCAAAGCGCCTGTTAATATTTTGCTGCCAACAGATGCAAGTCAGCATCCCACACAGAATATGCAACAGAAAAGCGCGCACGATTTTCTGCCCGCGCATCCCGCGCACGTTCAGCCCCACCGGCCGAACGAGTTTCTTCTCGGTGCGCAGCCACAGGAGGTAGAGCCAGATCGCGCGGCACGTCGTCTGCTTGACGCCGTTCCCGTTGAAGAGCAGGGCGGCGTCGGGGACTCCGGAGCGCAGGAGCCAGTTCGTCCACTGCTGGTCATCGAGCAGGCCGACGCTTTGGCGGACGCGGTGAATTTTGTTGCAAAGGTCCTGGTGCGGGAGGCGGTCTGCGCGCCATGCCGCTACTTGGCACTGTGCAGGGTTATTATAAACGGAACCAGATGTGGTAGGAAGAACGCACCTCTCGACCACAATACCGTACGATTGCGCACCGGCGGCACAGGGTCGTGACGACGGAGCGAGTCTCGGCGTCGCGATCAGATGGACACGAGGCATGCATGCAGCGCCGCGTCTGCTGCGTCAAGAGCATTTGGTACCGCGCATGGAAGTAATCGTCGTTGTAGAGGAGGGGATCCTCCACCTCCGCCTTGATCGCGCCGGGGAAGGAGATGCGCCTGGCGCTTAGCATCTCCGAAAACCACTTGAGCCCCACGGTCATCCGCGGTCCTCGCTCCACCAGCATCGGGATGAGCAGCGCACCCAAGTCGTACAGCTCTTCCTCGAATTTCTCGAAGCGCTTCGATTTTTCGACCTCCACCACTGCAAGATTGCCAGCAAGGCTCTGGCACGAGAGGATAGCACGCTCGAAGTAATCCCAGGATGGGGGTATGGGTGCCGGGTCGACGTAAAACTCTGCTGCGACCACGAGGTGCCGCCGCATAGCCTCTACCACATGAGGGTTCTGCAGGACTTCCTGTGCGTAAGGGCGCCAGAAGCGTGACAGTGTACCAAGGAGGCTGAAGATGGTGTGGCCGAGAGGCGGGTATTCCGCCCAGCGCAATAAAGCCGTTACGGCGTCATTGGGTGTCCGCCCTTCCAGCCCAATATCGCCGACCGAGTGTGGCCACGGCTGTCGCGCATCAGAGCGGTTGGGCCGGCGTTTCCGAAACTTGGCGGGAGGCAGGTTCTCCAATGCCACCGTCATGAAGCCGCACAGGTAGGAAAGGATCATGTCGAGGGCTTGGGGCGCGTCGACCACGCCCGTATCACCGAGCTCGGCGATGAGGCAGCCGCAGGACATCATTCGCCGGACAATGGTAAGGAATTCCTCGTCCGTCCTGGGTGCGAAAAGGAAGCCCAATGCGGCGCGCGGCAACTCAGAAGGATAGGTTGCGTCGACGTCGTCCCCGCCGGTGTTCGAATTGCGAAAACAGCTTCCAGTAGCTTCCACAGGCAGCATGCTTTGTGGTTCAGAGGATCGCGAAGACCTGAGATGACGACTCGTAGACTCGACATGGCAGTGCGAGAAAGAAAGTGTAGACAGATTTACAAATTTTGTGGTTGCCGTAGGAATGGGACCTTGATGGGCAGATGAAACGCCCTGTGATAAGAGAGGGGTACATCAGCGGCGGCCGCGATCAAGAAAATAACGCGCATGGGAGCCTTTGCGTGCCTTTCGTTGCGCTTAATTTTGGCTCAATTCCTAAGCACACGATATCCTGGACTCTGAATTGAGTTGGAAGCTAGTTTCGTCCACCACTCAACGTCAATGGCACTGAGCCGTGGCCCGTGATTTCAACCTGAGCCTTTGTCTCTAAGGCACTAGACCTATCTTGATGGATATTCAGGACCCATCTACGCGCGTTTTGCCGCACCCACCCGGCGCGCGTTTGAGAAAAGTTATCAACCCTCGGCAACCACAGTCTGAATCATACCATGGTGGGTCCCCGCGCGCGTTGAGAGTGCCGCATTTCGTGCCGCGTGAGCGCACAGCACCTGCCCAAATCAGATATATCAACGAGTTGGTCGTGATGGCATCCAGCTAGCCTGGTCCCTTGCTGGCATTCATAAGCGTGTCCAAAACGAACGACTCCCCAGCGGAGCTTCTAAGAATCAAGTACATACCGGAAGGGTCTCGACTAACACTGCCATCAGGTAAACGAGCAGAGCTGGTGTTTTCAGAGCTGGATAAGACAAAGTTTTGGTTAATCGTTGCCGAAATATGTTTGCGTCTCACAGAGGGAAAGGAAGGACAGGGAGGAACGTACCTCATGAAGGGCCGAACAATATAGGAGAGGAACCGAGTGGGGAATCTTGATTTCCTACATCTCTGTAAAGAGGCCTATTCATTAGGAGGGTTTCTGGTCGAGAGAAGTATGATTCCGATAAGTGCACAAGGAGTGAATCTACTAGTGATGCTATTAGACGTGCCTATAATTATCAGTGCGTACAGAGGGTCAAGTCTGTGCCGAACAATCCTATCCACAAAAATCAGAATCCGAACCAAATCAATAAGCGAGTGTGGTGTCGTGGGTATGATGTAGGGCAAAATAAGTACAGCAAATGGTCCATGGTCCAGAATCCACACCCAAAACGAATTCAAAAATGCAGATCTCATGCGCCGGTACACAGCACCGTCGGCGCAGGCAAACTGAGCGCATTCCATGCGTCGGGGTACGTGCAGCCTGCGATAGCAGTTACGCCCGGCGCCGTGTCCCCCATGTCCGCCCATCCGCTCCCGATGCTCGCTGTGGGCGTAACGCTCGCCGCGCTCCCGGTCGCGCTCGGCGTGATATACGTGAGCGTCGCGACGCTCCCCGTCGCGGTGTACGTCGGGAGCACCGTCAGCGCCGCGGGGTCCACGTTCGAGATTGTCGCGGGCGGCCAGACGCCGAACTGCGCAGTTGCAGAGGCCGCGATGGTCCCTGCGCCCGTGCCGCCGGTCTGCCACGCGCTGAAGGTCCCGTCGAATTGGGGCCCCGTGATGCCGAGAGCGGCGCACTTGCCGCGCGCAGTGCGCGGGTCACTGGGCATCCACCCCCCCTCGAGCCCGAGCTGATACGACCACAGAGGGGAGCGCACGACCCCGTCGCTCGCTGCGCCGATCTGCGTTGCGAACCGAATTCAATCAGCAATCAGCGAGCTGGCCAACCATTAGGGTGGAAGAAGGGGGGGGGAAAGGTGCACCTTCCAGGTCCAGAAGAACCAATCCTGCATCGCGTCCATGCTCGCGAGGGCAAACTGCATTACGCCGGCCTTGACGCTCGCGTTCCATGTCGACGAGTCCTCCCACAGCCCGCAGTCCCCGCCGTAGTGCGCCGTGCCGCCCACGCCGTCGAGGTACAGCCCGCAGTCATTGTACCCGTTGCTGAACTCGCCCGCGACGGTCACGCCGAACGCGCTTCGACTTTAACAAGGGACATTAAAATTTTGGACCGCGATCAATGGCTATTCACCACGCACCTCTGATTAATCGACGCTGCCCACGTCGCACACGCCTGCTTCGGCCACCCGCCGCCCGCGCTCGCGGGGTCCTCCCCCGTCGCGATCGGCGCATCGTTCGGCGCGCCGCTGAACGCAAAGTACGGGTGCGTGTCGAGGATCACGCGGTCCGAGCCAGATAGGAAGCCCGCCCAGTTTGCGAGCCCGTCGAACCCGTCGTGGATACTGATGTATGGCCCGTGCCCTGCGCCGACCCCCGTGATCGCGCGCATCATGTCGTGCGCTTGGAGGTAGCTGGTGCGCGCGGAAATTGAAATGTGAGTAATTATAACTAGATGGGCGGAACTCACAATGCGGAGAGCTGCGGGCGACCAATTACCGCTAGGCGCGCTGGAATGCACTCAGCATCGACGCGGGAACCGCGGAGGGTAGAAGAAGAGTACCCTCGTTAACGATTCCGAACATCTGCACGACATCTTGGTACTCGGGCTGCGAGATGAACTCGGTGATGATGCGGATGTAGTCGAGCAAGCGCTGCGCGTTGGCGACGCCCATGACCCCGTTCAAGAAGTTGATCTGTCCGCCCTTCCCGGAGTGGTTGTAGCCTACGATGCACGGAGTTAATAAGTGCGAGATATTTAGGCAAACGAATGATATATTCGCTGGACAATGGGAGATTGGCACGCACCGTTCTGCGAGCCGGGGGCGGTATGCAGATCGATGTTGACGCGCAGCCCGTACTTACGCGCCCAGCCGAGCAGGCGCACGATGTACCTGTGTGCGGCCTCGATCAGCTATATGATTAGAATAAATTCAAATACGCACTTCCAACACACGCCCTCTAAGAACGGTTCTCTAACGGGACCATTCCCGTCTGTACCAACGTCCGACCAAGTGCTTTAGGAATGTATGAGCCGGTAGGGCCGGTAGGAGAAAAATGAACTCACCTGATTGCCCAGAACGGAATGGGCAGGCGCACCCAGTTGAGCCCCGCCCCTGCGATTTGAGCGATATCTTGCTCCGTCTGCAATGAAGGGTGAAAGTGAATTCATTCAGAATTAGAAGGGAGAAGAACACGCACGATGAACGTATCATAGTGCGCCTCCATCTTCGCCTCGAGCGTGCCATCCGCGCGCATGAGACTCGCTAAACTCCACTCGTCTGTCGCACCGGGGTAGGCCTGGAAGAGCGCCGGTGCGATGACTGCATGGTTCATCAAGTAAATCAGAGACGAATGACGGCAGAATAGGAAAGAGGGAAATGGAATGTCAATGTACAAGGACTTACATGGTTCGAGGACAAACCAGCCTCCGAGATTGACGCCATATACATGATCGAGTCCCCACGTCCACGACTCGTTGAGCGCGGGCGTCCAGCTGTTCGCGCGCGCACCCGAGGCGAAGGGGTTCTCAGGGTCCGCGAGCCCTGCAACACAAATGGGTCAGCGAAACGACAGCAGCGGTAAGGATGGATGCAAGGATAGAGGCTCACAATATCCCCCGAACGAATTATTGTAGGTGAAGGTCTCCCCGGAAGCGGTGGTCACCGTGCTCCCATCCCCGCCCGTCACCGCGCCCACGATCCCCGTCTTCCCGCCGGTTTCGCCGCCGCTGGAACTGCTCGCGCCCGAGCTCGCGCTGGGATTTGCGGTCAATACTGCAGCGCTGCTGTTGTGCTTCTTTATCACGAGGAAGTACACCGGCAGCACGACGGCTACAGCGACGAGCACGACGCCCACAAGAATCCCCAGGCCGATGAGCCGGCGCTTACCCTTCGAGCTGCGGGGGGCGATGGCCCCATATCCTTCGCTGTACGCATGCTCGGGGACGGCTCCTCCTGTGGCTCCTGTTGTAGGGAGGAGGAACCCAGAGGTGTTGGGCGAGGGGGGCGGGTACCCCGCGTCGGGGTCGTCGCGGTACGAGTCTGTTTGCGATGCGGTGCGCGAGGCGCCGAGGCTGTCGCGGGCGTACGGCGGGTGCGGCTGGGGGTAGTCGGAGTATGGGGTAGAGGGGAGAGGGGCATGTTCGCGTTCCTGCATCATCGTGGGCGTAACGACTGGAGGTTGAATTTCGGGAGCGCCTGTCAACGTGCGGTGGTCGACCACACTCGCAGGAGAAAGGACGAGCAGCGAGGACGAGGGGAGACGAAGGGAATGCGGGGAATTGTAGCCGCAGGAAACAGGGCACGTGAAACGGCGATCGCTGATCCGGGAGAAGCGGTTCAACATATTGGCGCGGTGTTCAACTTCATGGCCGGAGAATTCATGCTTCGGAATTATTCAGTTCCTTGTGTACGTGTTTCCTGGCCTGGCTCGAGAGTTTAGTCGCATTTTGAACAAATTTTCCAGTCTGAGTGCTCGCTTTCTGTGTCCAACCTGCTGATAAGGATTTCACTCGGGACCGGTATAGATCCGCCCGAGTGGCTCTCCTGCTACACTCGTTACCTCGGTCCCCGATACGGAGTCGGCACACCGTGCCGCCTTCCTGAGATAGCTTCGGAGTTACTTCGAGTCAGGCGGGCGCGGGGAGGTGATGATGTGCGAATAGGGGATGTAAATACTGGATGGGTATGTGGCCTCGTAGATATTCGTACGCCTGCAGAGAACACGCGTAGGTTCAGATAAGTTCCCATTCTTGTCGTGATCAAACGCAGATAAAAAAATCCCACCTGGCATCGATATCAGCGCCTGGACCCCGGGTAGACTTTGGAGTCCCCCGCGTACACCGGAGTCCGCACGCCTCACACCGTTGCCTCCGGCCGATTACTGCAATGAATATAGGCACTTGGGCCGAAGTTTACTTCCCTTTTTCTGGAGGGACGTCTCACCTTTAACGGATTGGTCGCCGAGTCTTGGACCTTGGGAAGCGTAATTGAGGCTACTGGATGTGTCGTTGCGTGTAGCATCAAACGGGATTCAATATCGCCATACCGGATGGAGATTAAGATAAGATAACGAGCCGTGTGCACGAGCTTTTGACTGAAGCAGGAACCCACGGATGTACACATTCAAATTCCGCCGTCCGTTGGAAAAATTGTGAATAACTAACTGTCTTAGGAATGGATTTATCACGTAGCTTGCATTCCGCCGGAGCAAACCTCTGGGTTGCAGCCGCGAGAGGTGGCGAAAGCCCCGAATGAATTTTACATCGGAAGGAAAGAATCGGGCGTTGTAAATTACTGATGCGACGGGTGTGCATGCAATAGAAGGAATGCATGTGAGTGTAATGCATCAATGCAGGAAAGTGACGCATTTGGTTGGACGGGAATTCTTGCTCGCTGTGATCATAGTTGCGAATGGGATTTTACTAGCCAGTTGGCGCTATTCTGGAAAGCCTGACACAGAGTTTGCGCGTACTATACTCGTCGCGGTATTCTGCCGGTAGTGTGAAGTCCGTGCAGGGATCGCATTTCCTCGAGGGAAGATCAATCCATTCGCGAAAAGGGATTTTTCCTAGCGGACAGCCGCATACTTCTGAATTTTATCGCCTATTTTTCCAGCCTCGAGCTCCATATATTGGTGCATGATCACCCCGAACGATTTGCGCGCCATCTCGACACAGCTGCTATCAGCCGCCATCACTTGCTGATACAAGCATTCCACCCGGACCGGTTGCATCCGGCGCTTCGCTTCCATCCGCCACGTCGCTTTCGCCACCAACTCGCCGCACACCCTGCCCAAATGCATCGAGGCCTCAGGATACCAGAGATTGTTCGCCTCATCTTCGAAGAAACCCAGGGGTTTCGCAAGACAGGCCCCGAGCTCCGAGTTCTCGCTGCTCTTTCACAGACATGCACAACGTTTCTGGAACCGGCGCTCGACCTCCTTTGGGGCGAACAGGACACACTTCTCCACTTACTCGACACCTTTCCGCATGATTTGATCCACATAATGCGAAATGAAATATTCATCGTGAGTATGCGAGGATTCACTAGCGTAGGCAACGCTGAATGCCATCCTCTGTAGCGGCTTCTTCGGCCCGTTTCTGCAGCAGATTCGGAGCGTCCTCTCTTCTACTCCCGCCGCATGAAGTCGTTGTCCCTGCGTACATGGCCGGTTTCACCAACTGTATTCGAAACACTTTCCCTCAGTTTCCCGGGCGGCTATATGTTCCCTAATCTCCAAGTCCTTAACATGACGGACTATCCACCACAGTTTGTCTCGTCCATCGACTTCCTCATATCTCCCCAGCTCCAGGAAATCTGTCTATACTTCGGCACAGACTCCAGGCTACTCGGCCAAATCGTTCCGATGTTATCTGTCAAATGTCCTTCCTTGACATGCGTAGACATAACCGTGGACGATAGCTCTGATGCCTGGACTCTCCAACTGGTTTCGGACTTTATCCGTAGCTCGTCGCGCATTGAGATCTTGATTGTTCCCAACCTCGATCCGGACGCATTCAAGCACCTCGGGGGCCTTACCTCTCTGACGGGCCTTAAACTCGAGGACCCGAAGGTGCCGTGGACGCTCGCCCTTCCTTTCGACACTGCCACATCGCCGCAGCCCATGTATTCGTCCCTTACAGAGCTTTACTTCGGACACACTACCGTTGACCGGATCACAGCCTTCATTAAAGTCATCTCGAACCCTCCGTTGAAGAAATTGGAGGCCGACTCGCTTGATGATGCAGCTACGAGCGATGTGATTGGCCGGCTTTACTCCGCCCTGGCAGCCCATTGCTCGCATGATTCTCTTCAAGACATTTCGATGCACGGAGCATTTCTGTCAGAGTCAGCATCCCCGGACCAATACAGGATCCACGGTGCCACTTTGCGAACCCTGTTCTGCTTTGGGAACATGGTATCCGTCGACCTCCATCAATGCTCTGGATTCGACCTCGACGATGCTGATATATTCGACATGGCGTGTGCCTGGCCCCGACTCGAATACCTTTCGCTCACGGGCGCTACCGACCTTGAGCTGAGGGAGCCTCGTGTCACGGTGCAGGGATTCTATGCATTCGCTCACCACTGTCCGAATCTTGGGGTCTTGGAGATGATTGTGAACGCGACTGTTCCGCCAGAACTGCCCATTGGGATTCCTGTATCGCAGGCAAGCCTCCGAACGCTAGATGTTTATCACTCCCCTATCAGGACACCAAAAGCCGTAGCAGCATTCCTCGCCAGTATCTTCCCGGAGGTGGATGTTAATAGTCACTTTGATGGCGAGGTAGATCCTGCAAGTGAGGAGGGAAAATACTCGAAGTGCTGGGAAGAGGTAAAGCAGAGTCTCCTGGAGTTTAGGGCCCAGAAAAATCAGGAGAAACGAGGAGAGGAGAGTTGACGTGGGCAGCCAATGACACACGACTTTACGCTAATGAACTAATGCTATGAATAATCCGAATCGATGTAGGATGGATAAAGTTTCAAAACGGCATGATTGAGCTGCGAGATTAGGAAACCTTCTCCCGGGCCCAAGAGCTCAGGTGCCATGTAGAGTAAAACAAGAGGCATACAACCGTCCCGTGCGAATGCGTATATCCCTTGACACCCTGTTTCAGGGAATCATTTCGTTGGCATTCGCGTGTACGAACCATACGTCACGATCTTCACAAATACGAGCAAGTTCTCGCTCTGTGGGGACTGCTGCTGATTGTATCTCTCGGCTTTCTTGCTCATCATTCGAAATAACCACTGCTTCTCTCCGCCCGGACTCAGTCTCAAACTGGAACAATTACAAACACAATCCTTCATAGCTTCCGGGATTCAACCAAGACGAGCTCGGGCTCGAGTCTCCGCCCGTGCATCTACCGGATAACTCCCTTCCTTTCGGCGAGGTGCATCTGCCTCTGGTCCGCTGCCCGTTGATCGGTTGATGTATTTGGATTTCTTTCCGCTGAGCTGAAGATCCATGGGGCATCATCTCTGGACTTCTCCAGTTCACACTCAAATCTCTATCTTCCGCTGCTGGCATGCTCTCCGAGGTGGGATTACCACGGTTCACGTGCCAGAAAGTTCTAATTTGGCCACGCCAATCTCCCTCTTCTGCCCCGGTGAAAGTGTGGTGACATTGGCGAGATTCTTTCTTGCAGAGTATAAGCACCGTGGGTGTCGTGGTAATATAAATTCCTCGTGGTGAGGACGGGTTCGAGTCCGCGGCGGTGCATGTGGCCTTGAAGCGCTTTTTATTCTGCTCGGGTTGACGCCGAGAAAATTGCTGAATAAGCTCAGGCGCACCATAGAGGGATGAAAGCACCGTGGTGGAGGGTCCACGCGCTACTCTTATGGACGGCGGCATTAATGACATTAATGCCCAATGGCGAGCCCGGGGTTCGACTCCACGCCAGTGCATGACTGCTTCTTCCTCTCTTTGTTACACCCATATAAAAGCCTGACATGGCGAGAACGGGGTTGTCCTCACCGGTGCATGTATTCAATGCATCTTCTCCTTTTTGTGGCGTTCGGTGACGGTGCGCACCGTGACGCGTAGCTTCCAGACTCCATGTATATGCGCGGACGCCCATATTTTATTCAACTAGATACAGTACAGCGTTCGGAGGGAAGGTACGGAGAAAATAAACGATGCGGCTTACCAGCGCCTGCCCGCTCGAGGCACGCATCAGATCGAGTCGGAGGGAGCCAGAGAGATCGGGCCCAAAGAAGTCAGAAATGTATCACTGTGACATGAATATTGTCGATTGTGAGCCCGCAAGAACAAGAACACTGTGCCGCATGCATGGTAATTTACAGTAATGGAGTGCTCTCTAGCTCGCTAGAAACCCCGGTCAAAAGCACATCATCACCGAAACAGAAGATGAGGACCTGCGGCGCTCCGATAAAATCCTGCTGCGGGGCAGGCAAAGAAATGACGCGTCGGGCGGATGGACCTGCGAAGCGCGTCATTCACGTTGAGCAAAGAATGTGTCATGAGTTCGGAGTCCTGCGACTCGCGTGTCTGGGACACGCGTACGCCGGGGGCTATCCAGACACCACGCAACCGAGGAGTCTCGATAGAACTCGGAACGACTGGGTGGATATCCGCGCGACGCTGGAAGTTCCGGCGGATGGGCCGCGTGCTCGCAGCGGCGACAAAAGGCAAAAGGCGGGGGGAACGGCGTCTCTCTGGGGGCTGCGTCTCCCGTGGTCGCGGCGCCTCCCCTTCTACGCCGCGCCCCTTCGCCCCTACTTGTTTAACCCTGAGCGAGACGCACGGATCCCCTTCATACCCCATCCGTGCATCACCTACCTCCGTGCTCAAAGGATGCACTGGAGTGAGGCGGCGCGCCATCCCTCTAAACATGTCCCCGACGCCCTACACGGTGCGCGCCGAGAAGCGGGAGTGCGTGGCGGCGCTTGCTTCAGGCGTTAGGAGGAGACCGTGGTGTTTCTTGCAGCTACAGCTACAGTACCATTCGCGGGTGAGGGGGCAGCAACAGAGGTCCCCAGAGAATAAGTGTCATTCGGCGTCGATGTATCTGCGATAGCGCTCAAAATCGGCCCAGGAGCCTCCGTTAATCCGCTAAAGACGTAGACCCGGCGGGAGAAGAAACCAGACACATTGAGGACCCAGTGCGCGGAAAGTGCTGTGGGTACGGCAACAGGCTCAGCGCACTGCCAGAGCTCGGGGCGTCCTTGGCGCGTCCCCTCCTTCGGATCCTCCTCCGCCGGTGTCGATGGTTTGCATTCCGCGTGAGAAAGGGACACCAACGCCGGAGGGGCCAGCGACGCTTGAAGGTGGGCATAAGCAGCGTCGAGGACGACAGGGAGGACAGCGCGCAGTCACCGGGCGCATCAGCCTAGTGGCACTCAAGAGGGAGACGTGATGATGTGACTCACATGTCACACATCCTCTTCTTCCGCCCATGCATTGATGCAACGCCCATGTCGGATGTCCTCTTGCTGAGTGTCTTGCGGAGTCCTGCTGCCTTCCAGGTGTCTTTTAATGCCTACTTTTTCCGTGCAATTCTGTTTTTTGAATCTCCTGCGTTAACTTCTGCACCAGGATTCTTCGATGGCCGCCAAAGGAGGCCAATTCGTCTCTCGCTCGAGACGCCCATGACCAACCCATGGCTCCGACCAAGTAATTCTCACTCTGCCGGACTCTTCCCATCTACATCCTGGTTGTTGCTGTCCCTCATTTAACTCGGTTTATCTCCCAAATCGGAATACTGGTCCGCCTCTTCATCGAGCGTCGAACTGCAACAAATTAAAGACGCGCATTTTACTTTCACGTTACTAGCTTATCTGCGCATTGGTGGTGTAAGAAACGCACGTCAAGTAACATGATTTCCTCGCAAGTGATTTAACAACGAGTCGGACGAGCTCGGGGTTCGAATCTGCGCCGGTGCATCTCTCTTGAATCTTCCTCTTTTTTTTCACGCTGTCCTGCGCGCGACACGCGGGTGTGCACAATATCTCTACCTTTGCTCTACCGGGGCCTCTACCTGGACGAAACCTTCTCCCTCCTTCAAGAATCATCCGCTCCTTCATCTAGATCTGCATATCACACGGCCACTCTGTTTATCCACTACTCACAACATCTCGGCATGACTTAAGATATTATTGAATGCTAAGGTACCGTCTGTATGCGCTACGCAAGAATAAGCTTCCAGAACGAGTGGATATTTGGTCCAAGAATAGGGAGGTTGCGCAAAAGCCGCAAAAGCCGCATGCGGCTTTTGGTCATTGCGCAAAGCCGCACGGAAAAAAGTGAATTCTGGGGGATATCAGCCAGCTATTCCAATGAAGGGCTACCTGAGAGGGTGGACGGGTACTGTGAGGTGAGAGAGCTTTCTTGGCATTGCCCCTGGCACGTGCTGGACTCGAGAGTGTGAGAAAGGAAGTGGAGTTCGGGTGATGTTGGAGCAATGCGTCAGAAAGACAGTTTCCCATGCTTGCACATCCCATGCATAATACTTTCAGCAGTGGAATACAAAGCTTAGAGGGACAATGGATGGTGTTGAGCATGAAAAGAACCAAGAAAAATCAAGAAAAGTGCGCGGCTCTGCGCAATGGCCAAAAGCCGCATGCGGCTTTTGCGGCTTTTGCGCAACCTCCCTAATAGGAGGGAGACGTTTGCTCTTGCACGGATCACAAGGCGTCGTGTTTCCACTAGAAAACACCACCATCTTACATACATCTATGATGATCTCACGGACTCCATACATCTTGCGCCGCCTCCACCGTCTTAGCGCTATCTTCCCGGTATCTCCGACTACCCGCTGGCGCCGGGCGTCAACCGCAACCCACGGAGCTCATCGTGGGCGAGCGGCTGCAGCTTGCGCGTACCATCTGGAGCCGGCGGCCCTGAGCTCTCAGCGCCTCCCGCGCTTTTGCCGCGCTGTATAGCCGCGAAGGACGGAGTTACGGTGAGTCACGTTCTAATTCAAGTCAGTTTCAAGTATAGTACAATATTATACCATGTTGATGTTCCGAATCTTCCGCCCTTCGAAACCGGATCTGTGCACTGCGTCCTTCGCTCGCCGCACCACGACATTCTCACCATCGTTGCGCACCTGCTCTCCCTCATTCTTTGCGCCACTGATATTGCTTCCCGCCCCGCCTCTCGTGGTCGATAGCGAGCCGACTCCCGAGCGATGTGGACCAGAATCTGGACACGCTCCCCGCGCTCCGATCCCTGCGGATCTATGTGCGTGCCGGCGTTAATGCGTTCAGAGGGCCAATAGCTTCGGCTATGTTTGATGTGGTTATGTTCTTGGTTATGTTTGCACCAAACCCAGCCAAAGACAGAAGTCCAACGAGCCGGTGCTGGCTAGCCGAGCCATCTTACCACCGACTGCGGAACCTATTGTATCTTCATACGTTGTTGATTATTGCATCTCGACCTCATACACTCTCGGAAGCACCGTGACATAAGTATCAGCGTCTATCTTGTTTCCACGTTATTGAAACATCCCGCGTTTGATATGACTTCCACGCTACAGATCTATTTTTTATCCTGCTAATATCTCTGCCGGCGAGAGATCCAATTGACCCTGATTCAAGCCTCAGTATTTTGCAGCAGATGCGACCACCAATGTATCCTCTACCAAGAGAGCGGCCGCAACAGGTGATAGGTTACTCCCTTCATGCTTTATTTCGAGGTCAGTGACTTATGTGAATCCTATCCAGTTATCTCCACCGAGCTTCTACATATATGTACCCTGACGGCTCCTGACAGTTCTAAGGATATACATAGGCGCTAGAAAGACACCGCGTGGGTAAGTGAATCCCACGTCTTATAATGACCACAACAACTTGGACAGACTGCAGGAGGTCTGAGCATCAATTTGCGAAGTGCTCAAACTACTAATGACCCTTTGACCTTTGGTGGTGCCAGGAGGACCAATGCCAGGGTGTGCTGAAGGTTGCCAGGCATCGTAATGTTGATGTTCCAATTCCAAATCTTTACAGCATCCCACAGCAAAAGATCCGATGATAACGCGGGGAGGACTTGTATATAGGATGACCATCCTGACTCTCATTCCTGCAGTTGACCACTACAAGCATGCCTAAAACGTGAGTATCTCAAACTTTATATAGGGCAATTGCTGATTGTGCTTCAACTAGTATCCACCTTCACAGTAATAATGCACTTTCATCCCTCCCAAGTCACTGAATTTCCTCATAGGTATTCGGATTCGGTCTCTGACCAATCCCCATGACGATCTTCCATCTGACATGCAAATGTTTGCTCAACTCATAATCAACGGGAACATTTTCCTACAAACTGTGCCCATCGATTCGGAGGAATCCCAGAATAGTTGGAAACTCGATTTTGAATGCCAAATGTGCGTGGAAGGTCATTTGGCAGGAGATATTACTCATTTTTTGTTACAGCCCCGATCAAGCTTCAAACCCCAATGGTTGGGCCACCTTCCTGGTAGCAATCTTGTGCCACAGTGAAACTGGGGGCAGACACCTTCTAGGGTTTATCGAACTATGGAGAAGCAATATTCTCAGTTTAATGGAAACAGCCCAACGTATGTGAATTTTACATCTCCTTTGAACTATGTCCTGTATGTGCTTATTACAATGCAGAAGCCTTGCACCTCCAGGTTGAGAAAGTTAGCGCTGATGGACCTTCTCTCATATGTTGGGCTAGTTTTGCGGTGTCTGATGCTCCGTCTGCAGAGCTCGGCAGTCCCAATGTCATTGGCACTCCAGAGAACTACAGTAAGACTTTAATCAAGGCTGTTGAATTATCTTCTGAAATGACCACAGTTACTTCAGTTCTGAATCATGAAATCGATGATGATCTGCAGAGAATGGAGGATGACCCAGCCGCTGTGGATTCCCTCGAGCTTTGGGTGATGCATGAGAGGCTTCTTCTGCTCTTGAACAGTGGCGTAACGAGAGCACAAGACCTGAACATGCTGGGGAACATCTGTGTACAATCATATGCGGCATCTGGAACTGTAGGGTCTCTCAACCAGGCAGTGTGTGCATACAAGGATGCCATCCGAGATGACCCGGACGTGGAATATCTTGCAAATCTTGGCAGTGCTCTAGATCGACGCTTTAAGCGTCTGGGAGATCTCCGGGACCTCGATCAGGCAGTGGCCAAGTCTGACGCTGCTGTCGGACTCACTCCAGATGACTACCCAGCTAAAGCTGCATTCCTGAACACTCTGGGGAATTGTCTGGTCAGTCGCTTTGAGAGGGTTGGAGACCTCGCCGACATCGACCAGGCAGTGGCCAAGCTTGAAGCTTCCATTCGACTCACTCCGGATGGCCATCCTGACAAACCTTCACGGATAAACAATCTGGGGACTTCCCGGCTCAGGCGCTTTGAGCGGCTTGGGAACCTCATTGACATGGATGAGGGAGTGGCCAACTTTCAGGCAGCTGTTGGACTGACTCTGGATGGCGACCCAGATAAACCTGTGTTATTGCACAATCTGGGAAGTTCACTGGTAATGCGCTTTCGGGGGCTTGGTGATATCACCGACATCGACCAGGCAGTGACCAAGCTTGAAGCTGCTGTCAGACTCACACCGGACTGCCACCCAGGCAAACCGTCACGGTTATCTAGTCTGGGAAATTCTCTCCTCAGTCGCTTTGAGAGACTTGGTAACTTTACTGACATTGACCAGGCAGTGGCCAAGCTCAAGACTGCTGTCAGACTCACTCCAGATGGCCACCCAGACAAACCTAAAAGTCTATCCATGCTCGGAAATTCCCTCCTCAGTCGCTTTGAGCGGCTTAATGACCTCACTGACATCGAGCAGGCAGTGGTGAACCTTGAGGCTGTTACAAAACTCACTCCAGATGGCCATCCAAACAAACCTGCATACCTAAACAATCTGGGAAATTCTCTGCTCCGGCGCTTTCAGCGGCTTGGTGACCTGACAGATATCAACAAAGCAGTTCGCAAGTTAGAGGCTGCCATCAGAGCCACTCCGCATGGCCACCAAGCCAAACCTCAATGGTTGAACAGCCTGGGAAATTCCCTGCTCATTCGCTTTGAGCAGCTTAGTGACCTCAATGACATTATGCAGGCAGTGACCAACTTTGAGGCTGCCATGGGGCTCACTCCATATGGCCACCCAGACACACAATTAAGGCTGAAAAATCTGGCAAATTCCTTGCTCAGACGGTTTGAGCACCTTGGAGACCTCACCGACATCAACCAGGCAGTGGCCAAGTTTGAAGCTAGTGTTGCAGCCACTCCGGATGGCGACCCAGCCAAACCTTCACGGCTAAACAACCTAGGAAATTCCCTACTCAGGCGCTTTCAGCGGCTTGGTGATCTCACTGACATCAACCACGGAGTGACCAGATTTGAGGATGCCATCAGACTCACTCCGGATGACCACCCAAGCAAACCTTCATTGCTGAGCAGTCTAGGAAATAGCCTGGTCAGTCGCTTTGAGAGGGTTGGAGACCTCGCCGACATCAACCATGCAGTGGCCCAGCTTGAAGCTGCCATCAGACTCACACCAGATGGCCACCCAGCCAAACCTCAATGGCTAAACAATCTTGGAAATTCCCTGCTCACTCGCTTTGAGCAGTTTGATAATCTCACCGACATCAACCATGCAGTAGCTAAGTTTGAAGCTAGTGTTGAAGCCACTCCGGATGGTCATCCAGCCAAGCCTAGAATGCTAAACAATCTGGGTAGTTCCCTTGTCTGTCGATTTGAGCACCTCTATGACCCTCTTGATTATCAATATATGCTGGCTCAATACACACGTTCAGCATGCTCACCAACTGGTCCTGCCGATTTACGGTTTTATGCCTCAAGAATGTGGGCAAAATATGCCCAACAAGGCCAAGACCCATCTCTCCTGGATGCATATAGTACAGCCATCATTCATCTCCCTGAATTGGCCTGGCTTGGCTTATCTATTAGTGACCGGCATCACCACATTCTGGAGGCAGGAGAACTCGTGAGGGATGCTGCTTCAGCAGCGATTGCAGCAAAACAATACAACACTGCTGTTGAGTGGCTTGAACAAGGTCGTTCAATCATTTGGGGTCAGGTTCTCAGCCTTCGCACACCTATAGATGACCTGAAGAGGACCCAGCCTAACCTTGCTGAGGAACTGATCTTCTACTCCACCCAATTGACAAGAGACAGCATTCGGAGCGGTGCTGCAGAGGTGCCAGATCAGGGATTAACGGTGTCCTTTGACTCTGTTCCCCAGCGATTTCATGCCCGACAATTTCATGTTTTCGCTCAAAAGAGGGACGAGGTCATCAATCGGATCAGAAAGGTGCCAGGATTTGAGAGGTTCTTAATGCCAAAGCCAATATCGGAGCTTTCCCTTGCTGCAACAAGAGGCCCCATAGTCCTCTTGAATATCAGCCAATATAGCTCTGATGCACTAGCTCTGATGCCAGGGCACGGGGATACTGTCCTCCATGTCCCCCTCCCCGAGTTTACACTACAGGAGACACAAACTTTGGCCGAATCTCTGGGGTCCCTTGTGAGAGGAGCTGCGCGCAGTGATAGGTTAGATGGCTGTCGTGAGGGAACTCTGCCTCCGGATGATCAGTTTTCAAACATTCTCTCTGTGCTATGGACGCGAATCGTGAAGCCTGTCTTGGACGGAATAGCTTTTACGGTAAGCAAAGTTCATAAAGCAATTCTCACTGTCTTATCATGGTGCTAGACTCCATCAAACCGAGACCTAGGACGTATCTGGTGGTGTCCAACTGGGCCACTTGCCTTCCTTCCCATCCACGCAGCAGGCCTTTATGGCGAGAACCAACCCTTGGGCTCAAAATTGTCCGACTTCTTCATTTCTTCCTATACACCATCATTGACGGCGTTGATCGAGGGCTTCCAAGCTAGTCACCAGCCAGAGGGAAGACTCCAAATCCTTGCTGTTGCTCAGCCATCCGCAACTGGACAAGGTTACATACCAGGCACCCAGCAAGAAATCACCCGTATCAAACAGCTTGCCACCGGAAAGATCCCTGTTCTGCAGTTGGAACGAGATATGGCGACTATTGATAATGTTCAGGAGGCCATGACAAAGTCTCGCTGGGCACACTTTGCATGTCATGGTGTCCAGGATATTTTTAATCCAACCAACAGTGCTCTCCTGCTTGCTGGAAGTTCACGATTGACACTCTCCCAAATTATCGAACTCTCTCTCCCAAATGCGGAGCTGGCATTTCTCTCCGCATGCCAAACTGCCACCGGTTCCAGAAATCTCGAAGATGAATCGGTTCATCTCACTGCTGGCATGTTATTGGCGGGATACCGCGGTGTCATTGGGACCATGTGGTCCATTATGGATCATGATGCGCCCCAAGTCGCTGGTGATGTATATGCCCATTTATTCAAAACATCACCACCAGATTCCACAAAGGCGGCGGAAGCACTGCATCTTGCGGTGCTGAAGCTGAGAGACTCGGACCAGGCTGGGGGAACGAAATCATTTTCACAGTGGGTGCCGTTCATTCATGTAGGGATTTAAGCTGGGACAGAATGCACTCGAGCAATATATGTAAGGCCTATGCACTCGTGTCTTTCTCTTTGTGCTGTACCAATCCAAATGTACGATCGAAAATCGCAAACTTCCAACTTGTTGTTGCCAGGGCAGGTACAGTAAGTAGGTAGTCGTACCAGTAAGCTCAAAGTCATCATCGTCAAAGTTCAATACAATAAGTTATAACTTTGATCTCTTACACAATAATTGAAGATCTCAGGGAAGTTGAATTGGATTCGGTGAAAAACACGTACAACTCTTACTTTGTCTGATTGCCTGGGGGATGAGAGATACATTATTCACACCATGCACCTGTCTTGAGCTTTTCTGTCCATTCCTGCTGACAGCCGAGTCAGCCGCGACCAATCGGAGTTAGAATCCAGTGATCCGCCTCAGGGCCATCGGCCCCAGATTTGAATTTAATGTTGAATATCGAACAATTACAGAGCTAGAATACGAAGCTCTGGCATTTGACAAGCTTGACGAGCTCCGTGATGGAGAAGGAGACATGAGCCGGCGCTGGGGCGTGTCAGGTGCTGTCGCAATACTGTAGGGCCTGGCGAAGCGCCGTGTACGATACACACGCCAGCCTCATCTGTCCTGACTTCTGGGTCATGGCGCATTCGGGTTCGACTCCCCGGCGGTGCATCTAGTAGGTGAACCGCATCTCTTTGCATTCTTTGCGGGATATGCCGAAATCGCACGTTGATGCAGAACCCCATCGATGCGTGGGATTCAACCCGCGGGATGTTCAATATGCATCTGGCATTCGAGGCGGACCAACTTGGAGATGGACGCCCGACTGAAGGTCGGAAATATAATGCCGTCCGCACAGAGTACTCATCAGGACCGTGTACGGGAAACACGCCATCCCTGTGATGGGCGAATTGTCCTGCGTTTCGCGGTACGGATGGGGGTTCGACGCCCTGGCGGTGTCTGTTTCTTATCGAAATCTTCTTTTTCGGTAGCGCTCGTCGGGGCGTGGAGATCGTATTCTCAAGTGAATGGGTGCAGAAGCACTGTGGCTAAGGGTCCACACGCCATCCTTGTGCAGCCATCGTCCACTGGGATGGTAAGTGCAGGGTTCGACCCCCTGCCGGTGCATATCAGAGTCTGTGCCCGAGTACTCTTTTTCACAGTGCCACCCATCTTGTTTTATCAAAACACGGCACAGGACGGGCGGAGCTGCTAATATTGATTCGAACTTGCGTTTTTCTCCTCTACGACCTACTCGACGGAAGCCAGCGGGTTAAACTAACAGGGGCAGCAAGGGGTAAAACTGTGTCTACATCGGTATTCCCAGTAGAGAGCATGAGCACCATAGTGCTGGGAACACACGCCACACCTATGGGTCTCTTCCAAGCTTCTCTCTTGGCGAGTCCAGGGTTCGACTCCCCGCCGGTGCATAGTGTCGATCGATCGATTCTCCTTTCTCCCTCTGCACGCTTGCTGCAGGTGGACACTCATGAACTCTCCCTCGGGCCCTTCTGGCGCAATTCCTCCAAGCGTGTAAGAGATGGACCTCGGCAACGGGTGGAGTGATCCGGATCCCACGGTTGATTAGTGATCAGATTAGATATGAATGTTCAGCCTTGTTCGACTACGGCCGTAGTTCCACTTAGAGTGAACATGCATAGTATAAGTAGTCACTCCAGTTACAAGGACAATTAGTACAAGGACATCTAGGATAGTATTTAGGTAGACACCCAGTAGGTAGTGGATCAGTTTTCTTGAATCCAATCTTCTGTGTTGCATCACTTCCTAACGAATGAACGCGATCCTAAGACACATTCTCACTGCGGGCAAGGGCCGGCGCATGTGGATTCCACATGCGCAATACGCATGTGTTCTGTAAATGTGATGCATCTGTCAATCACTTTGTCAAAGGCCCTTTGTCAAGGCTTTGTTATGTTTCACTTTGTACTTAGTTTTGACTTGGCTACAATATAATGATATTTAACTAAAATACAACGCAAAAATAAGTATTGTTCAGAACACTTAGCCTGAAGTTTTTGAAAATAGTCTTGCAAGCCGCGAGCCAGCCACCAATGCCGTTCTGATGATGCCGAGCGACGGCTTTGGGGAGCCCGACGGCTTTGGGGAGCCGTACAGGCCCAAATGCCCACGGCTTCTCGGCATCATCAGAACGGCATTGGTGGCTGGCTCGCGGCTTGCAAGACTATTTTCAAAAACTTCAGGCTAAGTGTTCTGAACAATACTTATTTTTGCGTTGTATTTTAGTTAAATATCATTATATTGTAGCCAAGTCAAAGCTAAGTACAAAGTGAAACATAACAAAGCCTTGACAAAGGGCCTTTGACAAAGTGATTGACAGATGCATCACATTTACAGAACACATGCGTATTGCGCATGTGGAATCCACATGCGCCGGCCCTTGCCCGCAGTGTCTTGTACGCTGAGCATGTTCCGCACTGGGCCAGTAACCCGCCCCGCCCCATGAGCCATCAATGATGGTTCGATTTTCTTCGCACGGGGGAAAAAATCGTACAGAAGACCTCCGGTTTCAAATCTCGGTGAAAGATCTGCACTCTCCCCTCTTCGCGTTCCGTCTCCTCCCCCGTGTTGTGGCAGTATTTCAGGGCCACTAGGATCGGTATAAAGGAGTTCCGAACAGCATCCTCAGGAATGCTTACGTTCTGTTTTACAGCCCGTTTAATAATCGCGGACAGATCGCCGCCTCCGCAGTATTCCATGAGTATGTGTAGAATTCCGGCGTCATGATGGACGTATTGGTCAACATAACGGATAATATGATCGTATCACAAGTCCTTCAGAATATTTCTGCATGACAGTCAGTGACATGGTGCTGAGGTTGCGAGGCCTCATACACTTCGGCGACTACTCTCTCCCGCTCCTGGTCTGACATCCGCTCAAAATTTAGTTTCTTTCCCGCGAAAATCTTGCGAACAGTAAGTTCTGAATTTGAGATTCCACTCTGTAGAGACAGAGTAAAGCCTCACCTGGCTATCAGACTTTCGGAGAACCTTCCAAATGATTCCAAATGAACCACGCCCAATCCCTTCTACTGCCCTGTAGTTCTCTATAAAGTCGCTTGCCATGGAAGAGCTATTCAGACGTCGACTTATCAGCTTCGGTTCTTATGGCAGTGCTCCGCTCAGGTGTTTGTCTTCTTCAACTGGCCGGCAGTATGAGATACAAAATAAATTGGGGCTGACCATCATGTAGGTGCGCGGTGTTACAGGAGCCGTTTTTAGCCCAAATATGAGCCCATACATAACATACAACTTGAAGGCCACGAGGGTATGGGTTCCAAACAACGTTCTGACCGAAATTTAAAGCGAGTCTTAGCGAGCCTTCTTGAGCTACTGCTGTACTTTGCGTCACATATTGTCTCGGTCCACGGATTGTGTGCGGCGAATAGTATTAATATCGTTCCCGCCCAACCTGGGTTTCAGGGTTATTCTTCGTAGACATCGACAACCGCGGTGGAAGCCATGGCGGGGCCGAATGATGGCGACTTCAAGTCCAATCAGCACATTCTGAGTAAGATGAGTCTCTTCTTCACGCTTAAGAGCCTGGCTTGGAACTCGACAGGTTCACCCCACCGCTTTCCAAGATACGTACCCATCGCGACTCTGTTGTGCTTCCCGCTGAATATTCTTGTGGTTCTCTCTGGATTCCCCAGGTGATCGTGACGCCGCCTCGGAATTTCTGGGACCCTTCTATCTCTCTCAGTGGGGTTCGCTCCCTGACCCCAGTTGGATTAATCCCTTCAGACAACCTCTTACGCGTCCTGCTCTGACTCACCCAATTTGATTCCCGCGGAACACACTACGAAACTACGCCTATCACTATCTGGTATCCCGAGGGGATTTGTCCGCCCGCGCCTGCAAGTAGTCGCCGTGTGGAAGTAAATCCAATGCCTTGGTGATGCGGCGGCGCGCGGGGGCGTTTTTGGTCGCCCTTTTGTCGGTCTTTCTGCCTGAGCTGCCCGCTGTAGATACCTAAAAACCACGACAGTGGGGTTGTTCAGTCCAGATAGTGGCCGCATAATTCTACCGGATGGTTGCCGTGTAAGTTGCCAGTGTATTCCGAGCCCAGCCCACTAACTCATGTATGATCTACCCCTATCCCGACGTCCGCAATGTTCTGCGTATAGTTTAACGCGCGCGCGGGTGAGCGCAGGTGTTACACTGCGAATAGGGAGAAGTGGGCATCAAAAAGCGGTTTGCGAGTCGGAGGCGACTCGGACGCGTTTCCGAACGTATTGTTTATTCGTCAATCAAACTGGAGGACCATGTTCAAGCCACACATTCGACATATAACTACATCTGGTACTGCGCCTGGCCCAACCGAACCTGACTAATGAGCAGGTCCTTGTGAAACTCTCTAATGTTTGGCCACTCGCTGAGGACACCCTCACTGAGCGCATCGATGCCTTCGTGGCTACCCTAGGAGAGGAACTGTGAGCATTTTTCCTTTCGCCAGGAAATGGAACGCACAATTTCCATCAACACTCGCGCAGCAGAGTTGATAGCGCCCAAGACCCAGCTAGGCCAAACTGGAGTGAGTTGGAGCAAGATAAAAAGAAAAATGTACGTACGCGTGATGTACGCTGGTTGCTTCTCCCGCAAAGTGAAGCATTCCGTTCACCGGCTGCGTGACCAGGGGATAAAGCCCATTGAATTGTCCTGGTCCGAAAAGAGCGAAAGCACCTAGGAGCAACAATATAAGTACGGGGCGCACACCGATGTTATAATGTATGCGCGCCAGAAGAGTTCGCGTTGTTGTTCCACGACCACGCGTCGTACGTGTCATTATCCACCAGGCTCGCCAGATACTCGTAATCGGTATTTCCATCTTTGTCCTTGATGTCGTGGATGTCCGTGAGATCCCTAAGAATGAGGGCTTTGAGAGATTCTTCTTCCGGAGATTTGTTGCCTCGGCAGAGTGACGAAAAGCGCAGTGCGTCTTGCGACCATGTATAGCTGACTATTATGGTCGCTCCCGTGGTCTCGCCCATTCCGTAGCTTGGGTATACCACTAGAAGAATCAGACTTGGAAGAGAAATATGACAAATATAGTATAAAGCGCACCTAGCCGCGTCGGCCTGTCTGTACTCGATACCCCGCCCATCTGGGGGCCGACAGTGCAACTGTAACCGTTTTTATGCACACCCTCCCACCAGCGCATCGTGAACTTGATTGCAACCTTGGTGGATGCGTCGTACTCCAGCATGCGAATGGCCGTGTTCAGCTTGTAGCCAAAATCGCAGCTGGTGGTATCGACGGCTTGGAGGCAGCCGTAAGGGATTGTGGTGATGACGTGATTGTAGGTGGTTGGGTCGGAACCGTCGTCGCAGGCTACTTCGAATCCATCTATACCGGCAGCTTGGATGCGGGTTACGCGTTTGCCGTTCTTAATAATTCCGCGTGGAATCTTCTCGGACATCTTGTCGGCAATGACCCTCGAGCCGCCTCTGCCAGTGGAACTTAGCTAAGCATGAGAGGAGAACAGATCGCTCACTGGATACACCACCACTTGACGGGTGTGTCACTCGGATAATCAAAGTCGAGCGAGTCCATGACGGTCTCGGAGAACGCCGAATTCCACAGGCCCGTGCCGGTCTGCATCGTCTCCATGTAGTTGATCACCTACACGTCGTGAGCCAAGGCGGCATAAATAAACGGGCAGGACTTCGCGTACATCGGATGACCATTTCTCCCCCCCTGTGCCTTCGTACGCCAGATAGCCGCGAGTCGACCACCCGTCGACCTTCATCAGACGTTCCCACCCCTTAGACCAGTTTTGTACGAGGGCGTCCTTGTATTCCTTTATCTGGTCGTCCATCATGGTCTGGGGAGAGGCGTACAGGCCAGGAATGCCCGTCTTGAACGGGCCGTAATTGCCGTCCTTGTACTGGGAAGGGAGGTCCTTGTTGGGAATCCGAATACCGTTGAAATAATTGACGTTGTTCCCCGCAGCGTCTTCCAGATAGTATGGGATGAGAAGATTATCCATTTTCAACTGGGCAGAGGTATCAGCGAAAACTCGTGTAGGTGTTTTATGTGTTCAATCACCTTTGTAAAAAGATCGAATACTGGCTGCATGAACTTAATCTCTGGGTATCGCATCGCGCCGCGGTCCTGTTCATGTTGACCGGTCAGCACATGCTGTCGAATCAAAGGATGGGAATCTCGCATAATAATCATCAGGCTGGCCCTTGAACGCGTGCGTCCAGAGTCTGCCGCCAATGGGGTGATCGCTGTTCGCGGGTTCAGACTCAAGAATGGTGTAGTCGATAATGACGCCAGCTGCCAAGAGCTTGCTCTTGAGAAGTTCGAGTGTTAAGCCCGCAAAAAGCCCAGCCGCCCCAGCGCCGATGATCTGATGGGCGAAATACGTAAGGAGATCCGGATAACGATACAAACGTACTGCGACGGTGACTTTGCTTCGGGGAGGCGGGGGCGCGGGCACCCCCCTGGGCATACTTTCGAGAGCCAGGTCTTGGTAGTCTCGAAGAATCTGTTGAGCATATTGGTCACGCTTAGAGCCAGTATCCATGGCTTCAGTTCGCCGAGGGCAGGAGAGGTGCGTCGAGAAATGCTCACCTGTCCAAAGAAGGTACAGCTTATATACTAAGTACGGAGTAAGAATATGCAAATGAAATAGTGCCGAGTCAGGGGTGTAGAAGAAGCGATGGCAGTGCCGAGAGTCCGAGTAGGAGACAGCAAGAAGGAAGGGTGGAAATGATGTTCAAGGCACGAGCAGGCACGAGCACGTACATTCTAACAAGGCACACACGTCAAAGTCGTTCCCATAGACTGTGTTTGACCCTGACGAGCTCGGGGTCCGACTCCCCGCCGATGCATGCAGATGACCTTGATAAAGACTTTACTTTTCCTTAAGCCAATCTGTTTCCCTATGAGCGCTTAGTATATCTCGAGCTCTACGGACGACCTGACGATCCCTCTGGCATCAGAGCGCCCTCCTCAAGCGTCGCTGAAGATCTATCTTCCACTGCTGGGCTGCAGTCGGCCTTGAATCTGGCACCCGCCGTATGCTAGCCCCCTGCGCATCGGCGGTGGAATGAACACCAGTGTTGTATGCTGTGTGGTGGATTTACTAGTGACGAGCTCGGGCTTCGACTCCCCGCCGAGGCTTTCAACCTTGACCTTTGGTTCTTCTTTCTCCCTTTGCAGGCGGACACGGATTTAAGTTCGCAGCTTGCCATTCATCCAACGCGGCTCATCTATCTGCTACGTGTAAGAAACTCACGTCTTGGCTGGTACGGCGAACAGTGACCCATGACGAGCTCGGGGTTCGACTCCCCGCCGGTGCATGTCACAGTCTGTTTCGGAATACTCGTTTTCGCAGTGCCACTGCCGGTCTCACCCATCTTGTTTCATCAAAACACGGCACAGGACGGTCGGAGCTCTTAATATTACTTCGAATTTGCGGTTTTCTCCTCTACGACCTACTCGACGGAGGCCAACGGGTTAAAGTAACAGGCAAGGGGTTCAACTACGCCTACATCCTCGGGATCCACTTCTACAGAGCACGAGCACCGTGGTGGAGGGTCCACACGCCACACCCATGATAAACTGGGTACATCGATATTACAAACGTGCGAGGTACGAGCTCCTTCGTTTGTAGCGTCTGTCTACGAGAGACTACACTGACATGGCGAGCCGGGGTTCGACTTCCCGCCGGTGCATGCATGCACTTCGTGCCTTTTTTCTTGTCTTTTTCGTTCTTTTCTTTCTTTTTATGGTGCTCGGCGGCACGGTGCCAAACCTTGGGTGTGGCATAGCTCGCAGAATCTATACATCACGCGCAAATCATATTTTTCGACTACAGTACACGGTACGCTCGTCTCGAAGGTAGAACAAACCACGGGGCGCGTAGAAGCACCAAGCTGAGGTCGGGGCCCATCGCGACTCACATACGCCATCTATCTAAAGACCACGTCAGTGACTCGGAAACATATGTTATAATATACCACCATCGAAAAGGCCGGTTGCGACTCGCTCGCGAACCCGAACACTCCAGAGCAGAAAATACGGTAAGCAGGGCTAGCGAGAGCTTGCAACACCCGGGTTACTATAAAACACCTCACAGAAAGAAAACGTAAGGACGAAAGATGAAGGAAGACGTGGTATGTACGGCGGCGTCGCTGGTGATTGAACATGTCATGCGGCTACAGCGGCCAGCGCGAGCGCTTGATTTGCGCACGTAAATGTTGGGTGGGCCTGCAAAGCATTGTTCAAAGCAACAACAAACGCGGGACGGGAAGCACTCGTCGCGACATTGCGTACCACGCGAGCGGTAAGATGACAGAAGACGCACACGCGGCGGCCGTCCCCGCTTTCCGCCTCGGATACACGCGCCAGCGTCAGCAATTACACCCCCACCCCCGCCCTTCGCCCTCTTCCCATTCCCCCGTAAACTCGCCTCCACGCCCCCATTCCCGCGCCTATCCATTCATATCCGTCGCCAGAGACTCGTGGGTCGTCTACCTCCCCATTCAAGTCGTTCAAAGCGTGGATATACACCAGCCCTCTTGTAACCCACCCAAACACTCTTGCCCGGTGTGCGCTGAGACGCGGAAGTGCGCCGCGCCGCTGCCCGGTGAGGGGGGGGTCGGGTTCGAGGAGGTATTCGCCGCCGCTTGCGGTTAAATCACCTGCGGTGCCGTTCGCAAAGGCCTTGGTGCCGCTCGCGCGGGGAGTCAACGAGCCCGTAACAGAAGCGGTGCCGTTTGGTGTGACCTTGTGCAGGGAAGCAGCGCCCGCGGCGGTGCGAGACGGGCGCAGCCGCAGCAAGAGATGGAGCAGCAGAGAAGTCCCAAACCCCGCAAACGCGGGAAAGTGCTGCGTGTAGTACACCGTGAGCGTGGACGTGATCGTGGATGCGTAGTTCTTCGAGTGGGAGCGCGAGCGCGAGGCGGAGCGGGACAAAGCAAGAGAGTGGGGGGACTTGGACGCGGAGTGTGACTGCGAGTGTGATGGGGATAGGCGGGTGGATGAAAGCGAGAGGAAGCATATGGGCTCCGGCGCGGGTGCGGGTGGAGGGCGGGGGTAGAGGAGGAAACAGGGGGGCACTCGGGGAGTGGAGTCGAGGTCCTCGTCCGCCTCGGCAGGCTCGGCGGTGAGCGTCAGCGGCACTCTCGGCGACGGCTGCGGCGTCTCCACGCGGGGCACCAGCGTGCGCACGAGCCGCGCCCCCTGCGCCGCCTACACCACCCCTCCCTCATTCCCTCCGTCCCGGCCCTCCACCCAACGTCGCTACAGCACATCGCATCCAGCCGTCCACCTACGCGCCCGTCTGTGCGTTCCGGTTGCCTCCACCAGATCCAGCTTATTCAACCCACCACACACACACACAAAACCCACTCACGTTGATCACCTCTTGCCGACGCCGGAGGGGTCTATAACAACGACCTTGAAGGTGGGCATGGGCAGGGACGACGAGGACAAGGGCAAGAGCGACAGCGCCCAAGCGGGGTAAGAGGGTGACGTGATGCTTGTGACTCACACGTCACACAGCCTTGGCTCTCACGCCCATGTCCTCTCATCCATGTCCTCAAGTCCTCCTGGGTTGTAGGTCTCTCATGCGTTTTAGCCTACAAATCTACAGACAGTGTCAAAATTCGAGCCTCACATTCTGCAATCGGGTCTATCAATGCTCCAGAGGATCACTCTCAATTCCTCTCGCGGGAGTTGTCGGACCGCCCATGACTCCGACCAAGTAATTCTTACTCCCTTATACACGCTTACGACTCCAACTCTCGTCTATCCTGCTCATCAATCAAAAAATCTCTATCCCCGGCTTTCTCTCCGCTCTGACTCGGCCTCGAGACGAACAGACTGGAAGACACACAACTTCACCACCTGCTTACAGGTTCCCATGCGCATCGGTGGTGTAAGAAACACGCGCCAAAATCTTGGATCAAAGCCACGCTGTTTACTTAATGACGAGCTCGGGGTTCGACTCCCCGCCGGTGCATTCTTGGGGATTATGGTACTTTTTTTCACGCTGTCCTGCGCACCCCACACTCTCTAGTACCTGAATCGACTCCAGCCTTCCAGATCCATTTATAACACGGCCGACAAGGCGCGTGCCTTCTACTTCCCTCTGAATCCCCTGGCTTGGAGATGCACAGCTCATCACCCGTTTACCAGCTTTTCTGAGCATCGGTGGTGTAAGAAACACACGTCAAAATATTCATCGTCTTCACCAGGGATCACGAAGAACTCGGGGTTCGACTCCCCGCGGGTGCATTTGTCGACATTTGCTCTCTTTTCTACGCCGTTCCACGCAGTCCACGCTCTCTAGTACCTGATCCCCCTCCAACTTTCTTTCTTCCCTCCTCCGAAATAAACCTCTTGGCTCTCGCGTCCTATCCCGCTGCCAACGACTTACCTTCTCACCCTGCTGGATCCTCGGCGTGGGAATGCAAATTTCATCACCCGTGTGCTAGCCTCCCTGCGCATCGGTGGTGTAATGAACACACGTCAAAAATATGAATTGTGCACTAGAATCGACACTTGACGAGCTCGGGGTTCGACTCACCGCCAGTGCTGGATGTATCGTCGTTTTTTTTTCCCCACAGCGAGTTCCATCTGTCTCTCATCCGCACCCATGGGCGAATTGACATCTCTCGATCTCGACCGACCTACTCGCATCATCCAGTGGCATGATTCCTGGCCTGCTCAAGCATCCCTGAAATCGATCCCTATCTTCCCTGCTGACATGCACAAGCACGGTTCACATTCCGCTCCTTACAGTAGCATATGTGTGCGCATTGGTGGTGTAAGAAGGACACGTCAAACATTTATTCGTTCTGCAAATAACACTTGACGACGAGCTCGGGGTTCGACTCCCCCGCCGGTGCATTCCTCTGGGTAACCATGCTTTTCTTCACGCCGTCCCACGCAACCCGCTCTTGAGTGACTCCACTGTCTTTATTCCCCTCCTCTGCCGGCCCTCTTCACCATTATACAGGCGACTTTACTCAGCCCTGGCAGCTCATTGCTCCCATGATTCTCTTCAAGACATTTCGATGCACGGAGCATTGCCGTCAGAGTCAGCATCCCCGGACCAATATAGGATCCACGGTACCACTGTGCGAACCCTATTCTGCTTTGGGAACATAGTATCTGTAGAGCTCTATCAATGCTCTGGATCCGACCTCGACGATGCTGATATATTCATGGCGGCTGCCTGGCATCGACTCGAATTCCTTTCACTCACAGGCGCTGCTGGCCTTGAGCTGAAGGAGCCTCGTGCCACGGTGCAGGGATTCTATGCGTTCGCCCACCACTGTCCGAATCTCGAGTACTTGGGGATGACTGAACGCGACTGTTCCGCCAGAACTGGTTTATCGGAGGCAAGCCTCCGAACGCTAGAAGTTTTTTACTCCCTATCATCCCTAATACGCCCGATTCAAGCCGATACTGTTGGCTGGGCTATCGGCATCTCGGCGAGAACAGCAGCGGCAACCAAAGTTGGACCCTCGTCGATTCTCCTCTTTCACCGCCATAATGGAAGGTACCTTCAATCCGCTAGGTCTTCCTGAACCAGTTGACCACTGCCTGGATCTCCTCCCTCAGTCATCGCCAGATTTGCTGGCTTGCACTCTGGTCTCCCGTGCTTGGACCGGCGCCGTTCAGCGCCGTTTCTTCGAAACACTGTCTCCCTTGAAAAACCACGAGTGCATGTGGGTTCGCATGCAGGAGATCTTCGACACTTCTCCGCATCTTATCCGGCACGTCCGGAGAATCGACATTAATGCAGACCCGCTTTCGATCGAGACATTGGCGGCGGTCTGCAACCTCTCTCGGTCCATCATTTTTTCTGATTTTCTCGCGTGGCACGGATCACACCGGAACGTCTGGACAGAATCAGGGATGCTCTGAAAGCAGAACACAGACCAGTCAAAAGGCGAGCTGATACTGATGCTTTCATATTTGTGTGGGATTTTTGCTATTGGTAACCGTAACAATGGATTGCACCCTGATTTAGCAAATTTCTGTTCCAGTTTCGGATTACACTGAAATTGATCATTTCAGCCCTAACTGAAATTACATATGATTCTGGTACTATCAGGTACTATTTTCGACCGGGCAACCAGCCACCTTAGCATTTATGGCTGGTTCTCGAAAGCCACACTCGCTCTATACAAGCCAAAGTGTATCAGAACGAAGGTAGGCATCCCACAAACAGTTCCATGTAGTTTCCGCGAATTTATATGCGATGTGAATGGAGCAATGAATTTCCTTCGACCGACACCCCCAACAGGTGCAAATACTAGGAAACCAGCCACCCCACCAATCAAGTGCCATGGGTGCAAACTCGGGGTATTTCATTCAGGAATGATACATGTGTGATCTAGGTACTATCTGGTATGCTTGGGATGTCCGTGCAAAGGATGGGACTGGGCAAATTTGGCGGGTGTGACAGCAGCACTAGCCTGCTGAATTGCAGATTCCGGCTACACTGGCAACTCGTCAGGACCACCCGCGGCGGCGGGCCAAAACAAGTGCCATATAGTGTTATATGAAGTATGCCGACATACTAGGCCCCTCAACTCCCTGCCAAGATGGCACCAGCTGCCCAGAAAAATCCAAACATCTCGAACACCAAATTTTAACGGGTCGGGGAAAAGGGCAGCGATGAGAAGCGATGTCACAGTACAGAAAATGCGGACACACACCAGAGTGAATGGTTCCAACTCTAAAAGGCTCTCCGAAAAATCCAGACCCGTAGCATGGATCGGCTGCCTGCTATAGCCATAACCAGCCTGAGACAGTCTGGAATGAAGTGAAGATCAGGTCGGCTCATATCGAGAGTACGTGGCACGAATGGAGGCAGAATGCAGTCATAGATTGATGCCTAGAGTTGCGCGAGTAGAATGAGCCCAAGAAGTCCCCGAAAGATGGAGAATTGGTAGAGATAGAGCGAGGGCGGTTGTGGCAAAACAAGAAAACAGTGATCGGAGCGCTTCGGCCGCCACTGCACGTGTCACAACTTTTGATCCGACCTTCACTTTTGGTTGAAATTAGGTGTACACCAGCCTTAGAGGTCCCACTCCTTCCCCAAACCCCAAACTTAGAAAGAACAGAAGTTCCCGACTCAATGAGAGTCAAGTGGCCGGTTTCCTCGTGTGGCTGGTTTCCTGGTCGAAAATAGTAGAGTTTCAGACCCTAGTGATATTTTGCCTTTTTTTGGTGTGTACGGTAGGACGATTTTGTACATTTAATTGCCTTCGAGAAGTTCGTGATTTTTGTTCGAGGCTGTGTGGATTCCATCTCATCCAACCAGTTCTGCGCAGTCGGGGTTTGCAGGTAGGTCTCGGAGGTTCGTTGGTTCGCTGCGCGGCTGATGGCTTGCAGCTCCGCTACCCTTGACCTTCTCGAAGACAAGCTCCAGACAGATTGTGGGTTCACAGGGCTCAACCCAACGTCGGAGTTCGCTTTTATGCGCGACACACTGTGCCTCAAGGAGTGCGAGCCCTACTTACTCCCATTCACTCACCATGATCCTCACATCAGCCCTTGCACAGCACCGCTGCGAACGCGTACTGCTTAACGGAACTGATCCCGTCGAGTGAGACGCAGGGAGAACAGGGCAACGCCAAGCCTCAACGCGTGTTGGAGCCTCAACACGTGTTGTTCGAAACCCTCGTGCTGCTACCGGGCTTGTTCGGCTACACATGCAACGAATGCGGCAGGGCGCGGTACCAGCTGGCAATGGAGGCCAGTAGCAGTGCCTCTGAGGCCGGCAACAGTGTCCCTTCGATATTCGACATGATGTGCGGTGCAGACTTCACAGGTGCGCCATGTACGATGCGCGATTACCGAACTCGCATTAAACGTCAACTTCTCCGCAGCGACCTTGAACGATACCGTAACTGGCGTCACGCGCACCGCGGTGACCACTGAGTTCCAGCACGATGCAGGCCCGGCCATGGGGCCGCAGGCTTTATTCACAGTGGCCCGCGTTTTGGGGTTGCTTTACTGGTAGTTCACTGAGGAGGGGTCATAAGTTCGATGTCAAACCGTGTTGGCTATATACATTACCTTGGTGTTAGATCTCGTGCCCAAACTTCATGGATTGCGGGGCGGTTTTTTAAACCACCAAGATCCATCATCCAGCAGGTTCTGGACGAGATGCAGAATGTCTGATTCCACGCGCCGCCGCGGGAGACAAGCCGGCAAAATGACTCACCACCATATCGAGATTCATTCCACTGGCGACCAAGAGCAAGGGACCCATGCATGGGCTTTGAGTCAGATAAAGCGCCATCCCAGGAGTCAAAGTTCAGCTAGCTGACTTGCGTACTCAACCACATATTGTCAGACAGTGCGAGCGAGGGGGCACGGTACGATGTATTTCGAGTTCGTCCGCACCACCACATAACATACTGGATATATATATCTACGCACGGGTTAACAAGTATCAGTATTAGACGTAGCGCAGCAGACAGACGACTCGCCCTCCACTCCTCATTTGCAGACTCGCGTAAATCAAATCAACTCGAAGGCTTGACGAACCAATCAAAAAACGCCATCCGGATCGTGCTCGCGTCGATGCCTGATCTCGGAGAAGTCGAGCGTGGTGGAGGCCCAGCAGTGTTCTGTGCGACGAAACGATCAGCGGTTTCAGTAAACAAACAGCAGGAATGAGTGGGGACGGAGCAGCGAGGAGAGAGGGGCGTCAGGAAGGGGAGGGACGGGGACTGGGTAAGGGAAGGAGCAGCAAAACGGAGGGTGGGGTAAAGCGAAAGATGCACTCATATCACCCACCTTCCAATGCTCCAACGCACTCGCACCCCGGCGCACTCCCACACAGTGCTGCACGTCCCCGACAAAGAGTGTCTCTACAGTCGAGTTGGGGGTTGTCAAGGTCTCTCCACCCTCGTAAATGAATGTAAAGTTCGACTCACAGTTGACTATAATATCTTCAGACGCAAACGTGCCCATCGACAGCGCCCAAAGCCCCAAAAGCACACCCAAAATATTTGGGAGGTAAATATTGAACTGTTGCAAGCAAGGTATTTGCCGACGAGGTCGGCACTCCCTAGTTATATCAGCGAATGCTTACAGCTATTGTCGGTACCTAAGGCGCGAACACATTTTTTTCCATTTTGGGATGTTTTTGATCCCCGCGAAAGAAATGTCAATATCTCTATCAGTTCTTCACCAATTGGCATGAAAACCGGATAGATCTCTTCTACTAATTCGTCTGCAATTTCTCATAGAGCCAAAGTAGAAAAAATGTATTATTTTGATTGATCTGTAATCCATGGCCCTTGCGGGCACGAATTGAGGCCAGGAAGGCCAGTTCTTCTTCAATCGGGCTGATTTTTTGGGAGGGATGATTTAGAAGTACTATGAGACTTGTCATACAGCAATTAGACTATATCTATTTTTCTTGGGTCTCCAGACTGCTGGGAGGCATTTTAGCACCAGAAATAATGAACTGACCGTATCTCCTAGAGCTCTGGACCAGAATAGTCCAAAAAATTACACAGGGCACTGCGACACACATCTCATCCTTCCACAAATTCATCACGGCCAAATACGGGTCCCAGCCATGGAGAGGAGAGAGGATGTGGAAGTGAAGACGCGCGGCTGATGTGACCTGCGTGACATGATTGTTACGCGACGCGTCGGAGACGTGTTGAAAGCAATTCTCAGCATCTGTTGGACATTGTATTGCTTGGAGTGTATATGGACTTCATTCAGTGTTTGCAGGGATTATTTTTGACATTACTACTAAGCCACAATTGAACGAAATACGGCTATTAGATCTCTGGTCCATCAAACACTGGCACGGATACCCTCTGTTCCCTTGTTTGATGCTCTGGTGAGCTGGAATCATCCCGGAATCTCACATGCTGACACAGCTGTACACCTCCAGATTGTTGGAGTCAGCTAGGACCGAGAAACTACTTGCTCTGTATTAGTACTCAGGTGGTAGTTGAATAAAAGGAGTTGTGTGCTGGGGGCAGCCAGGGGGCCTCATGAAAGACCAGCAGGAATGGTCCTGATTCTAGTCATTTTTCAAGTCCCAGGTCTTCTCAATGCTTCAGCAGGAGGCTGGAATATAATTATAGTCATTCCAGCGAGAAAATGGTCCAGGCAACTATAGAAATTAATACCTCTTTGTGGGCAGTACCCGATGATCTCATAATGGATAGAATTTTCATGAGGGACAAGGTAAGCCTGTGGGAGGCTATGAGGCTTTATTGTAGTTCATCTGAGAACAGAGTGAGAGACTCTTGGATGACACGGAGGACAATCTGTGGAGAGATTAGTCTCGGAGTCTCGGAGAAGACCCGGACCAGTGCAGTGGAAAGCTACATTGACTTCTTCTTGATTCATCTGGGGGTTCATCTCTTTTGAATGACGAGTGAGAAGGGAATACAGCGGCGGCGCGCGTCCAGTGCGGTGAGAGAGTGTGGGCGTAGAGCGGTGATGTGACTATGGCCACTTGGTGGTGACATGAGCCGAGTGCGACGCAACGTGTTCTAATTAGTCTTTTCAGGATGCGTATTTGGCTACGATGAATTGGTGGAAGGATGAGATGTGTGTCGCAGTGCCCTGTGTAATTTTTTGGACTATTCTGGTCCAGAGCTCTAGGAGATACGGTCAGTTCATTATTTCTGGTGCTAAAATGCCTCCCAGCAGTCTGGAGACCCAAGAAAAATAGATATAGTCTAATTGCTGTATGACAAGTCTCATAGTACTTCTAAATCATCCCTCCCAAAAAATCAGCCCGATTGAAGAAGAACTGGCCTTCCTGGCCTCAATTCGTGCCCGCAAGGGCCATGGCTTACAGATCAATCAAAATAATACATTTTTTCTACTTTGGCTCTATGAGAAATTGCAGACGAATTAGTAAAAGAGATCTATCCAGTTTTCATGCCAATTGGTGAAGAACTGATAGAGATATTGACATTTCTTTCGCGGGGATCAAAAACATCCCAAAATGGAAAAAAATGCGTTCGCGCCTTAGGTACCGACAATAGCTGTAATTTTGCATTTTATATTTCCCAAACGCACCAATCCGGTATCGCAGGCTCCACCCCGCCCGCATACGCCACATCGGGGTCCGCCCCGCCGTGGATCTCGAGCATCGGCAGCGGGCTGTGGGCGGGGGTGCACGGCGTGCTGTCGGCGGGGCCCGCGTTGTCCGAGGTGTAGAAGGAGCCCGAGCCGGCGGCGAAGGCGGCGAATTCGCTGCTGAGGGGGGAGCAAGCGATGGTGTTGACGAAGCCGCCGCCGATGGACATGCCGGGGGTGGGGTGGTTAGCGGAGGAGGGAAGGGGGGGGGAGGAAGGGATATGGAGGGCAAAGAGGGGGGGGGAAGAGCGCACGCACCCCGTTGCGTAGACGCGCGTGTCGTCGATGCAATAGTTGGCGTGGATGTCGTTGAGGAGGTCGGAGACGAAGGCGAGGTCTTGTGGGACGGTGGCCTCAGAGTAGTTTGCGCCTGCCCAGGCGCCCTATGGACTAATCAGATCGCGAACGACAAACGCGGGCCGGGAAGCACTCACCCCGAGTCCATACGGATATACCATGATTTTCTACCCTTTTTTCAGCCTTCCCTCACACCAAACAAAACGCACCTCAGCACTATACTGACACTCGCTCAGCCCCGTATCCACCTCGAAAAAGAACCGAGCCGTGGAAGCCGAACACGAGCGGCTACGGCGTGTTCACGTCGTAGGTGCTGGGCAGGTGGATGGAGTACGAGCGCGAGATGTTGCCGCTTGTGAGATCAAAGTACTGCGTGAGGCCGGGGAAGATGTGGCTCGTGCCGCAGCCTGCGGTGCCCGTTACGGCTGCGACCGGGGAGGCGGAGCGCTGGCTGGAGAGCGCGACGCCGGCTGCAAGCGTCGTCGCTGCGAGGCACGTTGCGGCACGCGTGAGGAGGGCGGGGGCGCATGATTCAGAGAGCGACGATCCTAGGAGAAGGATGAATTGAGGATGAACCAATTCGAAGACTAGGGAAAAGAAACCCCACGCACGACGCTTTTTGTGCAGAAGAGGTGCTGTAAGATGAAAGCGTCCGCTTCATCTGGTCTCGTATCAGGAAGACGGTCCCATTCGGCGATGTTGACGCGGTTGCGAAGTGAACCGTATGGACATCACACGTGGTATGAGGCTGTGCTTGATGCCATCATCGCTGGTTTGCTCTTGTATTTTACCGTCGGGGATCCGGAGGCTTGCTGCTGAGGCGAAGAACTCGCGTCGGTTTCGTTCTGGACATCTCGCTGAATGATCCTCAGTCTCTTGCCTCCACCAGCCACCCTGGGCCACTGAGTGGCTTGTCGAGCGTATGCTCTCAGCCAATGGAACGGATTCTCTGGGGAATCGAACGAACTCGACTGCACTATCGCTTTCTCGGATCCATTGCTCTATAAAGTCTCCCGCTCTCTCGGTATTCAACTGCTCTTTCGCTCCAATGTCCCAAATCCCGAAGCGATGGAAGAGCCTCGAGTCGGTGACGATAACATCATGGGTGCACTCCAGCGACTTGACCAGCGATGAAGATTGCCGCGAAGAAACTTCCCGGCCGTACGGCCCTCATTTTTCCCACCTACATGTAAGACCGCGCACACCAGAGACTCTTGTCTTTTCTTTCTGTGCTGGGGAAGCACGCGATACTTAGTTGGAAGCTACCGTGCGTCACGAATTCTCTTGCCACGGACTCACCCGAGGTTGTGTTCGGATGCAATGTGCTTTAAAGTTTGGAACGTTCTTCGACTGGCTGATCATACTGTTACAAAGTAAACCCTCCCTCGACGGATCAAATCCTCTCGTGTGCCCTTCGGAGATTGCGTACTCTGGATCTCTCGGATGCAAAGGGAGCTGATCTCAGGCTAAACACGGCACATGGAACTCACATTTCTTCCGTCGACTCTTAGGAATTCCATCCGTGGTGTGTCGCATATACAGATCCTGTCTGTGAAACGTTTTCTGGTGGTACGCGGCGTAGCTGACCCAATACCGAACAGACACGACTCCTTGACTGTATTCAACCGTGGATGGTCGCTCTCAAGGAACGGAGCCAGCGCTTGAATTCAAAGGAGGTAAGCCGAAGCCCTCTACCGTGCGTCGCGCACTGAAAGGAAGCAAGGACTATCATATCTCAAGGTTGCACATTATTCGACGCCATAACGAGCTTCGCATAGTACTAGCCAGCGTTCCGAGAGGCGTACAGTATCCAACCTCGACTGGAACTCGACCTAGAGCGTAAACTACTGTACCATTTCGACCGAGTGTTCGGCCTATGTCACGCGTCACCTAAGGTGTTCACTTTTTCAAGTGTTCATTCTGACAAATCCCATCAATAGTTACCATAAATGGTAGTCCGGCAGATGCCGGACCGATTTTTTGGGTGTTTTTAGAGCCTATTTGGGCCAGAAACCCAATGTCACCGTCACCGATGCCCAAAGTGTTCAGTTCAGAGGCCCACGTCACGCGTCACTTGAACACTCGGTCGAAATGGTACAGTAAAGGCTACGAAACCTCGGCTCTCACACACTAGCGCTGGCAGGATATCCCATCCCTCCTGTGAGGCTGTGACTTGGCTGTGACCCAACCTGTGAGTAGCGCGGTGTGGAACAATGGTGTGTGGAGACTGAGACAGAACGGCGACAAGCAAGATAAAGAGAACGGCAAGCGATGTTTGTTGATGCGTCCCTGCATCGCCACTCGGCGCAGAGTTCGGCCGTACCTGGCTTCCCACTTCTCTGCCGACTACGAACACGTTGCGCGACTGGGAACCTGAACAGATGATGCATTCGCACAAGGTTCATTTCGAGACCGGAAACGGTGTTCCTTGGCTTCCAACTGCGACCCCATGACTTTGCCTTGACGGCCCGGGAGCTTCGCGGATCGCGTTCACATGCTTGGCCTTCTCTGACAAAAGACAGCTTTATAAAGAGGGCAGACCGAAGATGAACGACGTCTGACACCACAATGCGTCGTTTCGAGCTTTTGCTGATGTTCTGCGGAGTGGTGGCAGCTGCGTCGCCGCAAGTCAAGCTGGACTATGCGACATATGTTGGCACATCTCTCGCCGCTGGTGTCAACCAATTCTTGGGTATGCGCTTCGCGGCGCCGCCCCTCGGCAACCGTCGTTGGCGCGCTCCGGCAGACCCACTGGTGGAGACATCCCCAATCCAAGCTTCTGCGGTGCGCCAGAACCTGCACTTTATAGTATCTTCTCCGTTACTCACGCACAACGTCGACAGCACGGTCCGATTTGCTACAACCTCGGAGCTGTCTTCGATCCAACTGCAGCCACATTATCTGAAGACTGTTTGTTTATTGACGTCTACACCCCGTCTGGCGCCTCGGAGACCTCCAAGCTGCCGGTGTGGTTCTTCATCCAGGGGGGCGGCTACATCCAGAACTCGAACCCCGATTATAACGGCACTGGGGTCATTGTGGAGTCGGGGCGCAATATTGTGGTTGTGAACTTCAACTATCGCGTGAGCTTGGTATTCTTGGGAACATACGGTATAGTGACTGAAACAAGCCTACAGGTCTCAGCCTTTGGATTTCTTGCGAGCGAACGAGTTGTTAAAGACGGGACGCTGAATGTCGGGCTGCTGGATCAGCGGAAGGCGCTGCTGTGGGTTCAAAAATATATTTCCAAGGAATGTGATTCTTATTCTCTCCCATCTGTTTATGCTCATTGGAACCCCCTCAGTTCGGCGGTGATCCCAATCATGTTGTCATTCACGGCGTTTCTGCAGGTTTGCTCAGCCGCATCTCTGGCTGCCCTTGTCTCATATTTCCTTGCAGGCGGCGGCTCTGTAACCCATCATTTGACCGCATTCGGCGGGCGCAATGATGGTGCGTGGACAGTTCTTCACCCATAGCCGCCTTCTAACTTTCAGCCCAGGCCTTTTCATCGGTGCCATTGGAGAGTCCGTCTTCTGGCCGCGTGAAGCACCGGTTTCGGAGCTCGAGTTCCAGTTCGACTTGTTCGCCGCTGCGGCCGGCTGCATCAATGTGACCGACCAAATAGCCTGCCTCCGGGCGCAAAACACCTCCACGCTCGTGGCCGCGAATGTTGCGCATCCTTTCCAGGGTCGCGCTTCGAATCCCGACTTCTTCTACACACCGACGATCGACGGAGACTTTGTCCAGGATCACTTATATACGCTTTTCAGGGAGGGAAAATTCATTCGGGTGTGTGCCATATCTTCGTTACAAGGCTCCGATTCATCTCTCTTAGGTGCCCACAATGATCGGTGACGACGACGACGAGGGTACGTTCTTTGCCGCCAACGCCAGCACCACCGACGCGGTCATCTCCTTCTTCATGGATAACTATCCCCAGCTCACGCCCGCTGACGGCACGCGGATCACACAGCTGTACCCGCTACGCCCACCGCTCCAGAACCACGCGCCGTTCTTTCCGTCTGCGGCAGCCGCGTTTGGCGAGGGCACGTTCACCTGCCCGAGCAACTTTATTGCGGCACAGATCAACCGAGTGCACCAGCCGGTATGGAACTATCGCTTTAGCGTCGTGCAGGCGGACAATGCGGCGGCTGGCCTAGGCGTGCCGCACGCGAGTGAGGTATGCGGGCTACTCCAGTTGCTTTCTGAACGTCTGAGTCTTACCTTTGTTTTTTTCCTTTAGCTTCCTGCGATCTTCGGTCCCGCCTTCATCCCGGGCGGGAGCAGCACGACGTTTGCCACGACCAACGCGCCGATCGTGCCCGTCGTGATGAACTACTGGATCTCCTTCATCCGCTCGCTCAACCCAAACCCCTATCGCTTCGCGGGCACCCCCGAGTGGGTGCAGTTCAACGCGAACCAGCGGCGGCTCAAGTTCGTGCTGAACGACACGCATGTGGAAGAGATCCCCGTGGATGAGGATACGCGCTGTGCGTTTTGGAATGAGATCGGTGCGAGAATCGAGCAGTAGCAAAGCTGTGTCTTGGATAAGCAAATTTCAGTTAGGGCTGGAAAAAACCGCCCGTCTTATATTCAAAAAAGGTAGTGGTATTGCCGTATTGGGCACAGGGAGGACACAAACGCATCAAGCGTTCAACAACGACCTCGGACAGGATGTACGACCCTGTCCACCTATGCGATAGTGGAATAGAGTCTCTACCAAATTCTGCTTGTGAGGTCACACATTCGATTCTCCCAAATAAAGAATCTGTCACGATTTATCACGACCCGCTCCCAATTCGAACGGGATCACTCCTTTAATTGGACACGACAGCAGATAAATTTGATGAAGTAGCGGCCACCACGGGTCTTGTTCTCCCTCCTTGTTGTTCCGAAACTCGGGTGATGGCAGGGACTCGTTGACCGCAGTTTCTTGGCAGTCCCATCAGACACGCAGCAGGAGCACAAGAATGGCGAACCAGTTCATACCGCTCCAGAAGCAAGAAACGAGTGAAGGGAGAGTTTTCACGCAATGAAGGTCGGGACCACGGAATTTGAGATGGTTCAAAGAAATCGGACGTAAAGGTACTAAAGGATGAAGGAGAACAGGCTAGAGGCCCAAGGCAATAAGCCCGCGGCCTCAGGGATTCAAAAAATTGTCCCGTGCCACAAAGGATAATGAAACTTTCTGCAGACCTGGTTACTTTGAAGCCAACCGGGGGGAACGCGTAGGGAAACGGAGGAGGGTACTGGAGGCAAACCGGTGTCGTTTGGGACCGAATTCCGCGCGATTTGCCAGTGCTCTATAGCATGCAACGGCCGAGAGACAAGCCACACCGAAGATGAGTGAGGAGAGAAGAGATTGCAGCGGGCGGAGGAAGCCGAAGGTAACTATGAACACGAGATTGGGGTGCGGTTGGAGGAGTACAGGACATGAGATATGGGCGCAGCGACTCGCGAAGATAAACCATGGGACCAGAGAGAAGATATTTCAGCGGTGACCGTGAGCGCGGAGGATTTGATGAGGGAAGACCCAACCCCGAATTGAACCTGCATGCATGTCCACAGAAAGTGAATAGAATTGGAATCGAACCAGACCATGCTGCATGCATCGTCAGAGCGAACTGCAGTCGAGTCCAATGGTCACGGTCTCGCCCAAGGCGCGAAAGATGAACTTGCTGGCACGTCGGGGCAAGCCAGGAGAGGCGAAAGGCAGGCGGAGGGATGAGGGAGAAGAAGAAAGACGCCGGAGCTTTCCGAGTGATGTGCATCGACTTACCGGGTTTGGCCGAACCCTTCTTGTCATAACTATATACGGACCCGGCTGGGGGGGGGGGGGCACGCCGTTTTTTGCATCCGAATAGGAGAAAATCTACGGGACAAGCTGCGACTCGGAGTCAAGTGCGGGCCTGGAGCAAAGAGAAATCGGCGCGGAATGAAGCGCCCGGTCAAGCGCCTGAGTCATGGCGAATCCCGCGAGGTGACGGCGTGCCGACCTTGAATGTTGGCTGCCGTTGCGAAAGAGCAATTGCTCCAAACTTTCAAGTAAACTGCGCAAATATTGAAGCTAAGGTAATTTTCAAGGCACTTGGTTGTGTTTTACAGGCCCCCTTTGAATTGCTATACCAATATCTACTTATCAAGTTCGAGTAACTTACTAGTAAGTTGCTCTTTGTGTGAGAGTGACTTCACTGTCAATGGGGTTGAAAGTGGTTACGACGTTGTGGAGGAAAACGTCGCCCCTGCAGAGACAAAATCAGCTCATCAGAAAATCGAGCCACGGACGACTGCGCAACGCACAAAATGAATACGCCCCAGCCTGGTCAGCCCCGCCATTCTGCGTCCCAGTAATGCAGACGGTGTTGTTGTCCGCATCCGTGCCCGTGGGGAGGATCTGATCCCGCTTGTCGATAGGGAATGTTTTACTACCAATGTTGACAGCAAGATCGGGCACTGAAGCATTGCACGCAACGGTGTACAGTCCGGTATTCGGATCCACCACGGCAGGAGGGGAGAATTGAGTGGCGTATGCAGCAGCGACGGGAGAGGGGAAGAAGTTGACCGTCGTGCCCGTGTCGAGGACGGTGTTGTTGTTCGCGGTGACCACCTTGTCGCTGCCGGGGAAAGTGTACGAGTTGACATTGACGGTATAGAAGAACAAGTTCGAGCCGGGGAGGCCATTTTGGGTTGTCATCGTTGAGAATCCCTGAATGGGGACCGTTACTGAGTTTTTTTAGCACGGGGACGGGTGCGATGCCGCCAAAGGAGAGGAAACCAAGATTAGGGTCGAAGGCATCGTTTTGTTCCTGCTCGAAACTGCCACGATCCAGTGCGATGGAGAAGTCTGAACGCCAGATAGTATCAGTGGATGACGAGATTGCAACAAAGAGCTGGAACGAGCAGGGATATTAATATTTCACTTTCTTCTGCTCAACTGCAGAGAGGAAGAGCGGACTATAAATGACTTGATTAGTCTGGGACGCTTGGAGGGGATCCGTAGTGTTGAAGACGGTCGTCCCGCCGAGAAAGGAAAGGCCCTACATACCCCATAGGTAATTAAAACGGGAAAAGACGAATCGACAGGAATTTCTAGACGAACGATGATGCCTGAGTTAATACCGTCTCCCAGATATGCCGCATGAGTGGGAATCGGGACTACCTGCTTCTCCACAGACAGCCCGCCGACAGTCACGGTGTCCACTCCCACGGGGCCAAGCAAGACTTCGCCGTCGGTGAACGTGATGTTGAAGCTGACGCCTGGGAAGGGCGCGAATGTCTTGGAAGCGTTGGGGTTGAAGCCCGCCGAGCCGAACGCACATACATCTTGGGACTGCGGATTACCATCCAGATCAAAGCAACTGAACCCTTGCTGGATGACCCAGGTATCTGAGCTGGAGAGGACGGAGAGCATTAGGATCGCGACAGGGAACGCATTATATACAGCTGCTCGAAAACACACCTTCCAGTGTCGACGCTGAGGCTAAACTTCTGCCCGCCGATCGTGACGTTCGTCAGGTACTCAAAGTCTGAGTCGGACCCGTCGAGGACGACGATGTCGCCCGGGGACCATCGGCTCGAGGATGTGTTCCTCCCGCGAAGCGCAGCAAGGGCGAGCCGCTTGGACTTCCTCCGGGGCGTCTTCGCACCGAATGGAACAGAGACGTCGGCTTGTGGCAGGGGTAGCGCAACTCCATCCGAGTGTGCGCCGGGCCCGAGAGAGCGTACATGCCGCACGAAGTTAAAGTTGAAATTTTCCGCATTTGCTGCGCCCGCGTGCGCGCCGAGGAGCGAGAGGAAAGAAAGAATTGGGATGATGTCCCGGGCCATGATAATGAGCGGGGAAGAACAGTGCAGAGGCAACGAGATTATGTCTTATATAGTCATGCCCGTTTCTAAGGGGTCGTTGTATATGTTGTGCTGTAAAGTGAAGGGCAAGAGGTGACAGATCTCTGGAGCGTTCAAGAATATCGTGTACCTATAATTAAAGATCCATCCGGAGTAACAGGGTCCGGATATGTACCAGGTGGCCAAAGCAGGATCGCCACGAATAGGATAAGAATCAGAGTGTTGTTTCAAGCCGGAGCCATGGTCCAAACTTCCAAGAATTTTCAAGGGTTAGGCCCTGTGTATTACACTTCGACATTTGTTTTCTTCAATTAGGATTCAAGAAATAGACTGCAGAGTCTTTGAACATGTTATCCAGGCACCAAGTGAACTCCGAAGGCAGAAAGGACTTACGGCGGCATTGTCGCCCATGGCAACAATCACCCTGATTTATTGCAGGCAATGAGCAACCGGCATTTCAAAAAAGGATATAGGGCGGATTCTCTTTTTTCTACCCTCGGCTGGGGACCAACTAACGGAATTGTTCCCAAGGACCATACTGTATCATTTTGACCAAAAGGTTTACGGTGTCTTAGTGTCACCTGTCACCTCAATCATTGTTCTTGTTCATTCCTCGGCAATCATGAGAAAATTCCCATATATGGCACTGACGCACCTGACCGCCAGGTGTGACCTACGCATGTGGTTGGCACTTGTCTTTGATCCTTTGATCAGACTTAAATCAACTTACATACAAAAAATGCATAATTGTATTTCCTAGTAATGTTCGTGATCTTTCATCAGGGGGACGATGTTCTTTTGCTCAAATTAGTCAATTGATCGTAGGGCGGGGGGAGGAAGGAGAAGAGGGAGAGGGAATAGAAATGGAACACACAAAGAGCTGCGGCATCGCGCCCTACGTAAAGTTCGGCAGTGCGACATGGACATCATCGTGAGGCCGAGCTGAAGTAGATCAGGATCGTGAGCACGTAAAATAAGCTCGATTCGCAGCTGGTCATTTAAAGAGGGAGAAGGAATGAAGACGCGCTTCTTAGTGACGGTGAGCACCTGGGGCGCGGAATACAGGCCCGCCCAGCGCGTCTCGATCACGCTCACATCCGCGGCGGGCGCAGCTCCGCCTCGTTCACGGGCGCCTTCGCGCGGAACTCCGCCCACCACCCCCTCCCGCACGGTCAAATCGTACATGAGCACGGCGGCGTCCGAAGAACGCAGAGGCGAGCGAGGCGAAGCGCTCCTGACCCGCGGTGTCCCAGATCCGCAGCACCATGGGCTCGCCCCCGGGCGTGGTGGGCGGGAGGGTCTTGGTGATGAAGTCGGCGCCGATGGTCGCGCGGTAGGACATCGAGAAGCGCGCGGAGATGCACTAAGCAGCAATCCAGGTTAGGGGGGGGGGGGGGTTTATACTCGCGTGGTCCACAACATGAGTCAGTAACTAACTAGGGACTGGAGAGGAGGTAAGGGCGTACCTGGCCGCGAAGACTGGTCTTGCCGACGCCGGAGAGCCTATAATGACGATCTTGGAGGTGGGAGGTGGGCATGGGCAGCGGGGAGGACGAGGACTGCGGCAAGGGCAACAGCGCTCAAGCGGGCGTATTAAGAGGGAGACGCGATGCATGTGACTCGCACGTCACACAGTCTTGGACTCTCCCCAATCTCACGCCTAGTGTTGCCGGGGTCCCGTTGGTCCGGTTTTTTGCTAAAAAATCCGAACCCCGAACCTAACCTCAGGTTTGAGGCTTGGTTCGGGGAATTTTCCGAACCTCGAACCGGACCGCGGGTCCGGTTCATTTGGTGTTCAGAACAGGTTTGAACCTTAAGTGTTTCCCATGCACCAGAGGTAAAATTTCAGGCATAGGCGCCCATGGGAGAGTATGAAGGAATGTTTTCATCGCTCTTAATCCTATATTTGAGTGCTCGAGGTGGCAGGAACGTCTAAGCGAACAAATTCGACAATCACCCGCACTTTTGATGGCCAAGAAAGACCCGAGAAATTGAATGGTTGGCAGATTCTTTAGGTAGACTCTAGCTACCATATATCATTGGTACATGGATTCTTGAGCCAACTCAGTACAAATTGATCAACCCTGGGCAATATCTCACACCTATTTTCGCTATGGGTTCGGTCAGGTTCGGTCAGGTTCGGCCAAATTCTGAAAAATCCGGACCTCGAACTGGACCTGGGGTCCGGTCCGGTTCCCCAGGTCTCTCCGAACCTGAATTCAGGTCCGGTTCAGGTTCGGCATCGGTTCTGAACCTGACATGGGTGTGAGTCATGCCCATGTCCTCTCTCTCTCTTAAAGTCTTCCTGCATTGTAGGTCTCTTGGGGGGCTCTCTGTGCTTGATATATGTCTTTCCTGTTGATCTATGGCTCGCGCTCAGCTCCAAGGTATAAGGGGCAATTCCTACCGATTTCATTCTCGCTTGGTAGTCTGGGACACCCCTGACTCCGAACAAGTAATCTATGGTGGTCCAAATGCACTTTTATTCGAGTGAAACTTTTTTGGGTGTTTGTAAAACTTTTATTGGGCTTTGCGCATGCTAAATAAGTTTCGCAGAAAGTGCTATTCAGCGAAACATATGTTCGGCCGAACTTGACTCATGAAACTTTTATTACCCGAAGTCACACAAGCGAAACTTTTATTTGCCGGAGGACTTGGCGAAACTTTTACGAAGTTGCGAAACTTATTCTATTTGAGACCAGTTAGTTGGCCACTTAAGCATTTATGCCGCAGCCCTGGTGTTATACCGGTGCCGATGCGAGCCAAACTATATGAGAATGAGGGCATTCATCCTACGAAGAGTTCGAGTCCGCCAGCACCGAAATACTCGAAGATTTGAGTGCGTAAGGAATTTATTTTGACCGGCAGTCCAACATAGCCAAACAACAGGTTAGTTGGCCACCCCCCCAACTACCGTATTGAGCTCTCAAATGGCAGTGGCCTGCACCCAGAATCATATATACAGGTTATATTCACTATTTAAAACAGTTATGGTGTAGATATGAGGTATAGAAATGGGCAGAATACATGCTTGCGATTGACGGGAAACCTCGAAATTACGGTCGCGGGATGAATGAGTGTTCTGCCACTCAGAAACAGGCCGCGATGGGCCAAATTACAATCCAGGCTACTTAATGGGAAGTATTTGGATGTACCTGGATGCCCAACTCCATTCGAAGTTGCTGACATCTCCTCCAAAAAATCCGACTATCAGCACGACTGAAATTTGGTGATTTTGGACAATGGCCTCCAGAGCAATCAGAGGTCATTGGATAAAATGTCGAAAAGGGTCTCGGAATGAAGGATTGTATATTAAGAAGTCCTGTGTAAGGTTCCAGACCGATGGCATGGTGATGTCGTGGACCGCGACGGTGCCAGCATGACTGGCCTACAAATGAAGTCGTGCTTTTCCCGGGTGTATTAAGAGTGATAGTTCAGTCAGTTGCCATCCAGTATCTCTTCAGATGGAAGGCCAGCATCGGGGGATCCGAACGAGCCCCCAAAGCCGTGGATCGAGGAAGAAATGGTGGAGAAATGGCGATGGCAAATGAGGCGAGAGGTCTGATTGATAAGAAATTGATGTCCCCGCGCTTCGGATCCCGATCCGCGATGCCGTAGCTCCCGATCAACCCATCACTTTCGGCTGAAATTTGGTCTGAACATTCATTGGAGGTCGTATTCTGTTTATACATTATGCCCAGTCATAATTATGAAGCCCTGGTCTTATAGGAGTCAAGTGGCCAACTAAGTAGGGTGGCCAACTAAGGGGTCTCTAATAGTTCGTGGTTTTGGACTTGTCAAAATTTGCACAAAGTGTTATTAGTGCGCGAGAGCCCCAGGACGATATTAAATCCTTACCCAATAGCCCGACTGGCTTCGACGGCACTGGATCTTGGAACATTAACCGGAGATGAGTCCTCATATTTAACGGGAATTCCATCCGGGGTGTGTATAACCCGTAGGCATTTTGGGGCACGCTGCTCTGCCGCTTCACGCTCCTGGCGCTCGCGCTCGCGCTCCTCGACTATATATTGATCATTTTGTGACGGTTGAATGCCGTTGTTGTATTTCTCGGCAAAGTCGCCCCAGTAAGGTGAAGAAGGGCGAGCGGGCGGGCGAACGGGAGACGATGAGTCGCAGTACGAGTCCGAGTCTGACATGGGGGAGACCAGTGACGCGCTGATGTCCCCTTTCGGCTAGCGGATGACCGGACCGACTGATTGCCGACTGGTGGTGGTCGTTCTGGTATTCGGGGTCCTGGCCAAGAGGTTTTCGGTAGTCGCGGTCCAAAGGTTTTCGCCCCCCCACCCCTTGTGCGTTTGAAAAAATTTTGGCGCGGTTTCACACACATTTGCTTATATTTACTTGTCTCTGCTTGCCTGTATTTATTATTCCCTTTCTCGGTAATTCTGTTGCCTTACAAGGTTATGTATATTTCCTGCCCTCCTGAATGTCCATCATCCCTTGATGCACCCCTTAACGTCCCGCTACCAAATATGAATACCGGACATCCTGACTCAGCCCCATTATCAGCGACTCCTGTGTTATCAAGTTCTCGGCCTCCACCATCCCTCGTTACTTTGGCGGCGGCTTCGGCCTAGCTATTAAGGCATGGTTGCGAATTGAGTTTGTGATCTCGTCTTCTGCCCAGTTTCCGTTCGGTCGTCTAAAACACACTACGGTTATCTGGACCATTACCTGGATTCCACCCCGCACCACAAGGAGCGACCAAAGGTCGGCGACGAGTGGCGCGCATTGTCAGTCGATTCAAGAATTCTCAGTGATTTGGGTTGCACATAATACTTATAGCCAGTTGAGTCAGGATTAAGGCACTTGGTGATAGACTCGGACTGCTCCAAAATGAAATTGTAAATGCAGAAGACTTGAGATAAATTGCATGGGCTGCACGGTGAAACGCAGCAAGTGTTGACATTGCAACTGACGGAGGCAAAGCCATCCGTCGGTAGGTAGATGGTTAGGGTGCGAACGGAACAAACGTTGCTATATTTGGGCGGTGATAGGTAGATAGCGGGCCCTGCCGCGCAGCGGGCTACCTTGATTATACCTCAGCGCACCAGTCTCTAGTATCCAAATGGTCAACTACCTAAGTTGGTCAGCTACCCAGTCTCCAATAGTAGGGAAGAAGAGATCAGAGTGTTCCGGGCGTGTGGCCACCGGCCAAGACGGTTGCCCGAGGAAACCCCGCTGCCCGTGAAGCAGATCCTTCCGGGTCTGCGGAGGCCGGGGACTGAGTATCATCGCCCGTAATTAATAATTATGGTACGTTATTGGCATGCCTAAAATTTGAAAGATCGCTCGCACTGATACCTCAGGCTGTCCTGTGGCCACAAACAGCTGGGCAGTCCGGGCTTCTAATGATAAGGACCGCGTGCCTAAACTTGGAGACTTGATCGCTGGTACTTGTCCTGTGGCCACAAACAGGTGGGGAGTCCGTAACGATAGGAGATTTGAAACTTCATCGGACTACCTACAGCATGCACCACAGACCCAAAGACCCGACTTCACGCTAGGCTGCCCGGAGCTCAGGCCATTTGGGTTCATTGACGGTTGCTCTCCAGTTACCTTGTTCTTCTCCGCACGTAGCGTTGTAGACGATTCGCCTCGGTCATCTAGGATCAATACGCCCTCAGATGCCGTTCACCCAGGGCGGGCGAATCTAAGCATTGCCCTCAAAATCACAATCTGTGTGGCAACATGCAGTCGGCCTTCACGGTCAAGTCCATGGTATAAAGACCCCAGAGCCTGAGGGATTGAACACAACCCAGCCAACTTCAATTGCAAATCTCTTCAGAATCCACATCCCCACTTTTCCATTGATATTTCCATCTCTCATGATGTGTCAACATTTCTGGCATACTTGTCATGGAATCAAGTGGAATGGTCCCCAACCATATCATTGCACCGCAAGGGTCTGGCTCCCGGAGAACACCGTCCCGTGCAACCGCAACGCTCCCGGTGCAATATGTGCCTTAAACTCCCCCTTTGCCACTTTCACCCCAGTCAGAGGAAAGAGGGTAGTTTACTGTGCTGGATGCAAGGTCTGAGAAATGTACGTCTCTTCCTGTTTGGTAAGAACTGGTAGCTCATCTTTTTATCGCAGAGATTCATCTCGTCTCCGCCTTTTAAGTCCCCCCCCCTCTCGTGTGAGAAATCCGTTTCATACAATTTCATTTCGTTTCTCAGATCACTCAACCAGTTCAACGATTCCTCCACATCCCATTCGTTTATCGTTCCGAAGTCCCCTCGGAATATCGCAGATCTCTTCTTGTGAGTGTTCTTCTCAATCCCCTATTGAGCCTTCGCTTACTGGCCTCAGTTCAATAATACTCCGACGTTGATTCTACCTACCTACCTACCGGGCTCTTCCTTTTCTTATTTGTTACCAGTGAACTCGGTATCCCAATTTATATATTCCAAATCATCCGGTTGTGATTTGACCCATACTGTTTTGGCATTCGGAAAGAGCCACAGCTCTGTTCTTGTACATCCATTGTAAATTGGGGTGGGTAAACCAGAGAGATCTTAAGAAAGTTGGCGTGAGTAGAGTCCGCTAGTTAGGTCCACTCCCCACTCCTGCACGCAGACACTGCGCTTAGACACAGACCTTTTTATATACAATCATATTTTAACCATTGGAATCTCAAATATCGAAGCCCTTGGTTGCAACTGCAAGTTAAGTGACCAGCTCGGAGGATTAGTATGGATACATGCAAAATCGCAGCGACCCCCGACAGTCATTGTGATTAGCAACTCAACTCAGACCCTCAGCGAGCTCCAAGTGTGTGTTGGCATTTCTCTGAGCTGTCCTCCACCATTAATTCAATAGAAATGTCGTGAACAAGCTGGAGCAGAAGAAGGCCGAAGGAGAAATTTTAATCACACAATTGTCTCTACCACCGACATATCACTCTAATTGAAAGAAGGCTTCCTTTGCCGCAAGCAAGGTCCGTGCCGACGTAGTTTACTCGTTCCTTTAGCCTCGCTAAAGGCTCGGCCACCGCAACCTGTCAAAGCTCCATGCTTGTGCCCCAACTTCGGCCCCAACTCGGACCCCAACTTGGCACGAAGTTGGGGTACCAAATTGTTCGGGGCATCGAGTTGGATGTCAGATCGGGCTCCGGACCACGATCTGACATCCAACTTCGAACCCAACTTCATGCCCCAACTTCACCGGCGCGATTTCGTCCAGCCGTTGCGCTTCCCGGCGGCAAAACGTGACAAGTTGGGACCCAAGTTGGGGTCAAGTTGGGGTCGAAGTTGGGGCTCAAGTTGGGACTCAAATCGAGATGTTTGAAACACCCTAGCCTCAACTTCGCTCAAGTTGGTGGTCCGAGTTGGGGTCCGAGTTGGAGCCCAAATTCTAATTCTGAAACACCCTCCATCTGGTTTTCTGCGCACCTCTTGTTTGGATGTGATTTGTATAGAATGAGATGAAGCTCAAGAAATACCACACCTTGTAATATTGACAGTATCCGCTGCACCTGGTCTACTGATGTTGTAGAGTGTTCTAGAACTTCGCGGCTTCTGGATCTTGATGGCCGCCAAATGCAGTGCATCAACGGTGTTGCTATCCGTTGTCTCTCACCTTATCGCACACCCAAACCTCTAGCTTTGCGCCAGCTCACAACTCCCGCACCCACCCTGACAGAAATGCATCGAGGACTCACGATCCCCGACATCGTGCGGCTGATCGTTGGGGAAATCAGGCTACCTCCTGATAGGATTGACGTGGTAGGGGATAGCCCCGATCCACGGGCGCTCGCAGCTCTGGCTAGGACGTCCACAACATTCCTTGAACCGGCACTCGATTTCCTCTGGAGTCGCCAGAATACAGTTCTCAATCTTTTGGTCACCTTCCCAGATGATTTGATCAGGCTGACGAATGACTGGCCGCGGAACGTCGTGAGTATGTTGATTCACTGTCATGGCCTGCACTAAAAGTAGCCGTCCTCTGTAGCTTGTTCAGCGTCCTGTATCCCCTCAGGACTGGGAGCGTCCTCTATTCTACTCCCGCCGCGTCAAGCGCCTGTCCTTGACTCACAGCATATCGATCGTTTCGACCGAGGCCTTCGAGGCAATCTCTCTGAGTCGTCGAGGGAACCACATGTTTCCTAATCTCCTAGCTCTCATGTTGAGCCTCACACCCAAGACCTATGAATCACAGTCTGCCACGTCCATCAGCTTCCTCATATCTCCCCAGCTTAAGGAAATCGGTCTAGACTTCGGCACAGGGTTTAAGGGACTCTCCCAAATCGTTCCGACGTTGGCAGTGAAATGCCCTTCTTTGACATACGTAGGCATATCCATGGACGATAGCTATGAGGCCGCGACTCTTCAAGTCGTTTCGGACTTCGTTCGTAGCTTGGCGCGCATTCAAGACTTGGCAGTGACCAATCTAGATCAAGACGCATTTAAGCACCTCGGAGGCCTTACCTCTCTGAAGGTCCTGAGACTCAAAAACCCGAAGGTGACCTGGATGCCCGCCCTTCCTATCGACGCCCCCACATCGCCCCACCACATGTATTCATCCCTCACAGCTCTCCACTTCGACCGCACTACTGTTGAGCGCGTCATCGCGTTCATTAAAGTCATGTCGAATGCTCCGTTGAAGGAATTGGAGTCCCACCCATTTGATGACGCAGCTACGAGCGTTGAGATCGGCCGACTTTACTCTGCCCTGGCAGCCCATTGCTCGCATAATTCACTTGAAAGCATTTCGCTTCATGGAGGGTGGACGTCTGAAAGAGGGGTCCCGGACCAATTCAGGATAAGCGGTGCCACTCTGCGAACCCTCTTCTGCTTTGCGAACATTGTATCCGTATCCATCTATCAATCATTTGGATTCGACCTCACCGATGCCGATATATTCGACTTGGCGCGTGCCTGGCCTCAGCTCGAACTCCTTTCGCTCACAGCCGCTTATGAACTGGAGCCGAACCCGCCTCGTGCCACAGTTCAGGGATTCAATGCATTCGCACTGCACTGCCCGAATCTTCGCCGCTTGGATATGACTGTGGACGCGACTGTTCCGCCAGGACTGCCCGCTGGGAGTCTATCGCAGGCCAGCCTCCGAATGCTGGATGTTTTCCACTCTCCTATCAGCTCCCCGGGTACCGTGGCGACATATCTCTCCACTATTTTCCCACAAACGAACGTCAAATTTTCCTTTGACGAGCCGAGCGAGGAGAGAAATTACCGGGGTTGCTGGGAAGAGGTACAGCAGAGTCTCACGGATATGCGGGCGCAGAAACATGAACGCGATGACGGAATCGAGAGGACGTGAGCCGGAAAAGGACATCCATGACTTTTCGCTACCCTGACCTAGTACTCATAAATAATCGCAGTCGATGTAAGGATCGAGAAAACTGGGGATGGAGAAAACTGGAGTACGACTTCAAACTTGATTGAGATGAAATTGAAGCGAGTCGCCGTTCAACCGGGGTGGATTCAAACACACGAGAAACTATTGCATGCAGTACTGCCCACGTCCACGTAACCTCAAATCAATTGAATTTACGAGACTCAAGTTCTCCGTAATACGCCCGATACTCAAGCCGATACTGTCTATCGGCATCTCGGCGGGCACAGCAGCGGCAAACAATTGCACCGCCCCTCGCACGCGATTGCCCCCGAGCCTACCTCGCTAATAGCCCGCGGAGGGAGTAGCAACAAAGGGAAGACAAAAATAAAAAAAATCTAGCATCGATGATGCCGCAACATCTCAAAACATGGATGGGGGAAGAGCCTAGGGCTCACTGCCGGGACGATCCCCTGCCGCAGCCAAAACCCCAGACTCCCGAGCGGAGAATGCCTGTGACAAACCAGCCGTCAGAGCAAGTTACACCACCCATAAAACCCGCTTCGAGCAAAGCATTTCAGCTTGCTCCGAAGCGGGACCAGTTTAACTTGCTCAAGACGCGCTTGCTCAAGTTGAAACTCCCCATCCACGTGTCTTGAATCATTAACCTGTAAAAAGAAGGATTCAGATAAAAAACCCAAACAATAACACACCATTTTTTTCTCCAGTTCTGAGTCGACCCGCTACTGGTCGTCAATAGTCCTAAAATACAAGCCCAGAGTTATCGCGGCCTTTGACAGTTATGACGTGCCTTCTCGACAGCGACCAGATATAAACACAATCCCGGAGCTATTGGGCATTCCACGGGTACGGCGTCCCTGGGTATTCGACCCAGCGCCTGTGCGGCGGCACTGAACATTCAGCGTAGCGCCCATGCGGCGTCACTGGGTATTTGATCCCGGCACCCGTGCGGCGTCACTGGATATTCGATCCAGCGCCCGTGCGGCGTCACTGAGCATTCCGCGCAGTGCCCATGCGGCATCACTGGGTATTTGACCCAGCGCCCGTGCGGCATCACTGGATATTCGATCCAGCGCCCCTGCGGCGTCACTGAGCATTCAGCGCAGCGCCCATGTGGCGTCACTGGGTATTCGACCCAGCGCCCGTACGCGTGCGGCGTTGTTACTGTCAATCAACGGCCCCAGATATATTAAGTCCCCGAGCCAGTCGAAAAATTCCAGAAAGAGGTGCGCGTCCTGCGCGCGCTGCGATCCTGAAGTCGTCGAGGACGTCGAGAGTGAAAAGATCGCATCATTACTTGCCGAGGTCATCTGACTCGGCAAGAAGACACAAACTTCCCCGCTTGTCGTTTAGCGAGGCATAACTTGATCTTGTAGTGCAGCTCGTGCCTCACAGCACTTGAGCTCAAGTCGCCATAGTCCTCACACTAGGAATGGAGCCAATCTTACCAGTCTACGCACCTCCCTGGGCCTCCCCGCTCCCCGTCTCGACGATTATCCCGCCCAAGGAACATGCTATCTCGGTCCTCAATCAGTTCCTGGCCGACGCAGAGTACACCGGATCAACGTGGTACATCGACGGCTCTCTCTTAGCGGGTTCGGCGGGCGGAGCAGCGGTACAGGTGGTGCGCGGGATTGTGGTCATTCGGATCCTGATCCCTCTGGGTCACGGCCAAGTTGCTGAGGGAGAGATCAAGGGAATTCTACGCGCTATGGAGCAGGCGCTAATCGCGGGTGCGGATCACATCCTTATTGTGTCTGATTCCCAGGCAGGTTTGAAGGCTGTCCTTTCCACCTCGGTACGCAGGTCGATTCCGTGCGATCTTGTATGACAAGTTCGTACGCACTGCCATGCCAGCCATGGTGTACCTCCCGTCGCTTCGTATCACAAACCTATGGACGCCCGCTCACATTGGCACCACGGGCAACGAGTTCGCCGACGACGCCGCTAAAGCTGCCACTCGCCTGCCCGCACCTTCCTCGGTTCCGGTCTCCCATACAACTTGCATGCGCCAGATTGATCTTTTGGTGCTGGAACGGTGGACGAAGATATGAAAAGTCTCCTCCACGGGTCGTGGCCTCCAGGAAATTGATGACTCCCCACCGTCGCTCATCCTACACTCGCCATATGACTCCTCTACCGCACGCGCCGTTATCTCGGTAATCAGTCAGCTCTGGACTGATTTCTCTGCACTCAACGCCCACCGGTTCCGATGTCGCCTCACCCCGATGTATTCTTCTTTTCTACGATACTTTTTTCACGCTCGTTCTGCGCGCCACACCTGAAACTAATTTGCCTTTAATCACTCGCGACGAGCTCGGGGTTCGAGTCCCCGCCGATGCCTTGAACTTTAGTGTTTGATTTTGCCGCCCACGAATCGATTCTCTCTGCGCGGTCCGACTCCATCGCTCCCCTCCTCCGAAATAACGCAATTACCTTCCCGGCCCTCCGGATCATCGCACGGTCAGAGACTTGTCCTGTAGTTCGCTCGGACGGCTTGGAGTTGCACATTTTATCACCCGCTTGCAGGCGTATCTGCGCATCGGTGGTATAAGCAATACACGTCTAAAGTTTAATCTCTCTGGACATATCCGCTTTAATAATGACGAGCTCGGGGTTCGACTCCCCGTCGATGCCTACTGCATTTGTCACCATCCCTTTCCAGCTGGATCAAATTATAATCTCTCTACTCGTGTTTCCCTCCTTCCAATTCATCCGTTCCTTCATCTAGCTTGGCTTATCACACGGCTAATCTACCTATCCCTCTGCCAACGATTTACTTTTTAACTATCTGCCAGAAATGCACACTCCACCTCCCGTGTACTAGCATCTCTGCGCATCAGTGGTGTAAGAAACACACGTCAAAATCTTAGGGCGAGTCGGAAGCGTTGCAATGACGAGCTCGGGGTTCGAATCCCCGTCGGTGCATATACTGCTGGGATCAGTCTTTTTTACCAGTTCTCTCACTTCTCTCATTTCCCAAGACAGTCTCCAATCCTTCTGTACTGCCTGCAGAAGACCTAACGATGCTGCTCGGAAGTCCCCACTATTTCTACGCCGATCTCCATGGAAGGCAGGCATCCGTCACAAACCCCTGCAAAATCTTTCCTGGCATTGGCTGATTCGACCGACCCAATGAAACATTTCAGATGTGCCGCGTCCCAGCTTCTATGCGCATCGGTGGGTAAGGTACACACGTCAATATTCCAGCGAGAGATGTGCCCAGTGGCCCATGACGAGCCCGGGGTTCGAGTCCCCGTCGATGCCTGCTGAATTGCTACCCTTCTTTTTCCACTGTACTGCGCGCCATACCTGGATTTAATTAGAATCTCTCTACTAGCGTTTCCCTCCTTCAAGATTCGTCAGCGCCCTCATCTAGGTCTGATCAAACGACCATTTGCTTATCCGCTGCGGACGCCCTGCGTGCCCACTCATCCTCCCTCGGATTGGAGATGCACATTCGATCGCCCGCTTACAAGCTACTCTGCGCATCGATGGTGTAAGGCACACGCGTCAAGTCCTTGTCCTGTATTCTCGATTTACTAGTGACGAGCTTGGGGTTCAACTCCCCACCGGTGCATCACATCCTCCTTTGGGTTTGTTTCCCTCCGTCTGCGACCGCACATGAATCGTACCTTTCCAGCCGGGCCGACTCTTTGCCTTTGTTTAATCTTTCCTTCGCTCGGAACAAGCGCCATCCTAATCGCGACATCTCTCCTCTCCCACGTGTGGACCAACGAAATATCTGGATTGGCTGATTCAACTTACCCACTTACACAGTTCACACTCTGCGTACTAGCCTCTATGTGCCTCGGTGGTGTCAGCAGCACACGTCGAATCCTGCATATCTTAAGCTGAGCATTTGGGGTTTAATGACGAGCTCGAGGTTCAACTCCCCGCCGGTGCATGTCCTGAAGGTTTTTTTTTTCCCCGCCGCGAGCTCGAAATCCGTCCCTCGTCCGCCCCCTTCGGCGAATTGCCCTCTTGAGCTCTGTCGAACGACCTGCAGATTTAACCTACATCATCCATCAAAACAGCCGAAATCTCTAAATCTCTATCTTCCGCTGCTGGCTATATTTTTCTTCAAGCACATCAATCGGGAGCATCATCCACCTGCTCTGACTGGGCCTCAAACCTTCATCCCCAGTTTGCTGGCCTTCCTGTCCATCGGTGGTGTAAGGAGCACACGTCTAAAGTCTGATTTCTCGGAATTTGCCTTTAATCACGACGAGCTCGGGGTTCGGTCGTCGATGCCTTGTACTTCATTATTTCCTTGTACCGCCCACGAATCGATTCTCCGCGACTCCATCTTTTCCCTTCTCTAAAGTAACTCACTCAGTCTGCCCTCCTCACTAGCATACGGCCAACGACGTGCGTACCCAATAATTCGCTGGGACTCCCTCGGTAAGCTGGAGATGCACATTTCATCACCCAGGTACATCTGCGCATCGGTGGTGTAAGGCACACACATCAAAATTCTAGCCCTGTGACGAGTGGCCCATGATGAACTCGGGGTTCGACTCCCCGCCGGTGCCTGCATGGCCCCCTGCATTCTTTTTGTTTCTCGTCCTTTTATCAGCTCTCTCTATTAGATGTCTGGATTGGCTGAATCGACAGATACGGGACTTCACAGGGCGTTTCCTTGCCTCTTTATGCATCGGTGGTGTAAGAAACACACGTCAAAATTCATGAAGTCGTAGTAAAAAATTGCACACTTCTCAGGCGGAGATCATGACGATGGCTCGGAGTTTTTGTTTCCGTTTGCGTTTTTACCAAAAAAAAAAGCGCGTTTCGAGCAAACCGGAGGAACCCGCCTTCGAACGGCTTCTTCCGGTTCTAGGCTTTGCGGCAAGTTAAGGGAAATGCAGTGCATCAGTGTGACCGTAACTGTCTGTTGTCTCTCCCTTTGTCACGACGCACCGCCAAGTTTGCTCAGAACGCCGCCGCACCCAACCTGACAGCAATGCATCGAGGACTCATGATCCCCGAGATCGTGCGCCATATCTAGTGTTGCCGCGGTCCGGTCCAGGTCCGGTTCGCAGCTAATTTTCCCGAACCCCGAACTGGACCTCGGGTTCGGTTCAGGGAAACTGCTGAACCTTGGACCGGACCGCAGGTTCAGGTTCAGCGCGGTTCGGTCCAGGTTCAGAGTGGGTTCGGACCCAATTGAACCGATTTTTCCACGAAAATTTATGCAGGCCTGTACAAATGAACTAGTTACTTCCCGCCCCCAGAACTCCATCTTCCAAGTCACCCTCTACGTCAAAGGTATCCAAAAAATCAATCATGTGCTTCCTAGCTTCCTCTGAGGCCCCGATATGGCCATTACGGTACGCACTCTTCAGGATTTGCAGAGCCTCAAACATCTCGGGCGATAGGCGGTTGCGTCGGAGCGTTGCAGTGAGGGAGCCGTTCGACAAAGATCGCTCGGAAGCGGTGGCGGACCCTTGGATCGCAAGGTAGTCACGAGCCATATGGGACAGTGTAGGGTACTGCGTGGTGTGGTGCTATTAAGAGATCACTCAGAGAAATGAAGTCGGTGGTAAGTAGGAACACTGACCTCCCACCATCCCACAATGTCGTCAGCATTCTCAAGTGGGGCCGAAATATATGCCCTAAGTTCCTCGCGAGGATCAGCCTTCGAGTTGTCTACGGTTCGTCGATTCATGACGGCTGCACGCATCCAGGAATGGCCATATTGAACGCACCCGCCAGATGCTTCAATTGATATGTCAGTTCCATCGTAAGTCCCAGAGGAATCACTAACGCGCAACCGCATTAGTCCCAGAAACAACTGCAGCCGGTTTATAGTATAGGTCGAACTGCGAAGGATGAATCAGAGCTGCTCGCAGGCCCGAGAGATGAGAAATGTGAGTTGAACCTTTTTCTCCAATTTTTTGGTAGTGTTGTATGGCTTGTAATTACCTTGAATATCAAGCAGAAAACTTAGGTTCGAACCCGTTCGAACCGGTTCAGCCGGGTTCAGTAAATTCTCAAATTTTTTGAACCTTGAACTGGACCGCCGGTTCGGTTCAGCGAACCACACAGCCACTGAACCGGACCCAAGGTCCGGTTCAGGTCCAGTTCAGCTTCGCTAGCGGTTCAGAACCTGACCGCGGTAACACTAGCCATATCGTTCAGGAAATCGAGCTTCCTCCTGAGAACATAGAGAAGCTTGATCTTCGGGCGCTCGCAGCTTTCGCTAGGACGTGCACAACATTCCTTGAACCGGCACTCGATCTCCTCTGGAGCAACCAGCTTACAGTTGCCAACTTTTTTACCACCTTCCCAGATGATTTGATCAGACAAGTGAAGGATGAATGGAACCGGACATCCCACGTCGTCAGTGTGCATTCACTATCATGGCCTGGGCTGACGGTAGACACCGTCTTGTGTAGCTTCTTCGTCCCATGTCCCCAACGGACTGGGAGCGTCCTCTATTCTACTCCCGCCGTGTCAAGCGGCTGTTCCTGTATCAGACCATGTTGGTCATATCGACCACGGCCTTTGAGGCAATCTCTTTGAGCTGTCCCGGACACCACATGTTTCCTAATCTCCAGACCCTCGTGTTGAACCTCATGACCCACAAATCCCTGTCTGCTACGTCCCTCGACTTCCTCATATCTCCCCACCTCGAGGAAATCCGTCTATACTTCGGTACAAGGTTTAGGCTACTCTGCCAAATCGTTCCGACGTTGGCGGTGAAATGTCCTTCCTTGACATGTGTAGGGATATCCATGGACAAGAGCTATGACGCCAGGACTCTTAAAGTCGTTTCGGATTTCGTCCGTAGCTTGGCGCGCATCCAGGACTTGGCAGTGACCAATATAGATCAAGATGCATTTAAGCGCCTTGGAGGCCTTGCCTCTCTGAAGGTCCTGGAACTCGAGGACCCGAAGGTGCCCTGGATGCCCGCCCTTCCCATCGACGGCGCCACATCGCCGCAGCACATGTATTCGTCCCTTACAGATCTTTACTTCGGTGACTCTACCACCGTTGACCAGATCACGGCCGTCATTAACATCATCTCGAATGCCCAGTTGAAGAGATTGGAGTTCGAGTTACTCGACGACGCTGGTCCCAGCGATGCGATCGGCCGGCTTTACTCAGCCCTGACAACCCATTGCTCGCATGTTTCTCTTCAAGACATCTCGATGCGCGGAGCATGGCCGTCCGGATCAGCATCCATGGACCAATATAGGATCCACGGTGCCACTTTGCGAACCCTGTTCTGCTTTGGGAACATGGTATCCGTCGAACTCCATCAATGCTCTGGATTCGACCTCGACGATGCTGATATATTCGACATGGCTCGCGCCTGGCCTCGGCTCGAATTCCTTGCGCTCATAGGATATCTCGCCTTGAAGCCTCGTGTCACCGTCCAAGGGCTCTATGCATTCGCACAGCAGTGCCCCAACCTTGACTATCTAGCGATAATGGTGGATGCGACAGTTGTCGTGCCAGAACCGCGGGTTGGGAGTGTATCCCAGGACACCCTCCGAACGCTATCTGTTTCTCGGTCTCCCATCCAAGTGCCGAATGCTGTAGTGGCATTCCTGTCCGCTATTTTCCCGCGGGTAAATGTTGATTCTGACTTTTACTATGAGGATCCTGGAAGCGAGGAGCTCGAATATCGGGATCGGTGGGCGGAGGTAAAGCAGAGTCTCAAGGATTTCCGGGCACAGAAAAATTTGGACCAGGGAGGCAACTGATGCTGGGAAGACCGATGGCATGTCGTTAACTCTTGACTTCGTGTACTTGTGCTTAGGTCGAGGCAAAATGTTTGATGTAGGAAACTTTCTCCCGGACTCAAGGAGTCATTTGCCGTACAGCGTACAACAAGGAGGATGCAGCCGTCCCGTGCAAATGCGTATATCCCACGAAACCTGGTTTCTACATGTCTGAGTCCCCGCCGGTGTATATACCAGATAACTCCCTTCTTTTTCGGCGAGCTGCATCTGCCTCTCGTCCGCTGCCCATTGACCGGTTGATGTGTTTGGAGGTCTTTCCTAAGCGGGACCGGCCGTGTAATTCTAGCTACCTACCTACCTACCTACCAACAACCGGAACATCTATCACGCATCATCCCTGCACTTCTCCAGTTCGCGCTGAAATTTCTATCTTCCGCTGTTGGCATGGTCTCTGAGTGGGACTCCCCATGGTTCACTCGGCAGAAAGTTTTGATTTAGCCCCGCCAATTTCCCTCTTCTGCCCCGGTGAAAATGGGGTGACATCGGCGAGATTTCCTCTTGCATGAGCACTGCGGGTATCATGGTATATACCTTCCTCGTGACGAGGACGCCTTGCATGGGGTCTTGCAGCGCTTTTTTACTCCGCTCGGGTTGAAGTCCAGATTATGAAAGGTGGCATTTCCCACAGCGAGCCGGGGCTCGACTCCCCGCCGGCGCATGGTCCGTGCGTCCCTTCGCTTTTTGTGGCTAGCTGGCGCGGTGCGCATTGTGTTCACAGTGGCGGGGCATGGCTCGCAGAATCTATGGGATCACAAACTATATTTTTCAACTACAGTACACGGTACGCTCGTGTCCGAGGTAGGACAAACCCGAGGCGCCTCCAAGCACCAAGTCGACGTCGTAGCCGCCAGGATCGCGACTTATACACCATTAAAATTGCCAGCCGGGTGCGACTCGTGAGCGAGCCTGAACACTGTAAAGCACAAAGTAAGTCTCTATATGACCTTTTATTTACGGTGATGCGTAGGCAAGTAATTCATGCTTCTAGCTCTGGATCCGCACCGACTCACCGAGGTGCACGGTTACCCAGCTAGCGAGAAACTATGAAGCTCGGGTTACCATAAAATACATCATCAAAGAAACACAAGGAAGGATGAGGACTAACGATGGCGAAATGGCGGGCAGGCTTGGACCTGCGGAGTGTTGTTCAGACCCAGCAGCAACGAATGCAAGACGGGACGAACGCACAACGACAATACCCGGCGACTACGTCGCGTGAGCGTTAGGTACTTGCGCATGCAGCCGCGCAGCACGGAACGATAGGACAAACACGAAGCTGCGGGGCGGACGAACGACAGCCCACCCACCGCGCGCATGTGAGCGACAGAAGAGAAGACACGCGGCAGCCGTCCCCGCTTCCCGCCTCGAATACGCGTCAGCGTCAGCAATTACGCCCAGCCTTCCGTGGATGGGGGGATAAAGAGGATGAAGACGAAATGGACGCGGAGAAGAGCCGCGCGGGCGTCACGGTCGCCTCGCTCGTTGTATCATCAAAGCCCGTGGACGCGTAGGACAACCGCCCGCTGGGGAACTCCTCCCCATCGCCATCGCTATACGTAGACGAAGAGAAGACGGACGACGACGGCGTGGGGTACACCGTGAGCGTGGACGTGATCGTGGATGCGTAGTTCTTCGAGCGGGAGCGCGAGCACGAGGCGGAGCGGGCGAGGGAGAGGGACAACGAGTGCGGGGACTTTGAACTTGAGAAGGATAGGCAGGCGGAGGGAGGGCGGGGGTGCGGGAGGATGGAGATGGGCGCGGGAATAGGTGCGGGGGTGGGGATAGAGAAGTGGCGCGCGGTGAGCTGCGAGGAGGCGAGGGCGTCGTCTGCCTCGTCTTCCGGAGCAGAGTCGGCATCATCCGCAGGCTCATCCGCGAGCGCCAAAGGCGGGGGCGCGGAGACTGGTCTTGCCGACGCCAGAGGATCCTACAACGATGACCTTGAAGGTGAGCATGGGCAGCGGCGGGGACAGCGGCAGGAACAGCAACAGCGCTCAAGCGGGCCCGGGCGCATTTGGCAAGAGGGAAACGTGATGCATATGACTCAGCCGTCACACAGCCTTGGGCTCTCACGCCCATGTCCTGGCTGTCCTCCGTCCTCTTGGATGCTGCTTGGTTTTCAAACGTCTCGTTGTCTGTGCTCTGGGCGAAATTCTCTTGTCTGAATCTCCTGCATTCTGCACTCGGATTCTTCGATGGCCGCCAACTAAGTCAATTCGTCTCTCGCTTGGGGCCCGTCGGGGCGCCCATGACTCCAAAGAAGTAACTCTGACCTGCCAGACGCTTCCCATCTACGTACTTCCGGGTAATATCTCTCATCTAACTCGACTCGTCTCCCAAATCGGCCCTCTCTGGCCCTCGAACTCGAGACCAACACACCAGAAGACGCACACTTCACCCCCCGCTTACAACCTCATCTGCGCACTGGTGGTGTAAGAAACACGGGTCGACATCCTGCCTTGTCCCCAAAGCTCGCACTTGACGAGCCCGGGGTCCGACTCCCTGTCGGTGCATGTACAGGAACTGGAACCACCTCTTTTTTGCAGCGATATTCAAATCTGTCTCTCGTCTGCTCCCATGGGCGAATTGACATATCTCGATATCGATCTCGAACGACCTACATACTCGCATCATCCCTCGCCTCCTCGAGCGTCGCTGAAGTCTCTCTCTTCCGCCGGTGGCATGCTTTCGGACTGCTGAAATCTGGCACACTTCAGCCCCCGTGTAGTAGCTTCTCTGTGCATCGGTGGTGTACGCCCATGTACACACGGTTAAAATCTTTTGTAATATTAGAGATGTGATCATGACGAGCTCGGGGTTCGAGTCCCCGCCGCTGCCCGACTGCTTCTTCCATCTTTTTACGCGGGACTCCTTTAAGAACACGTCCGAGCTTCCGTTGTTCAATATCCATATTTCCCTCGCTCGCTGACCTGACTGGCCTTTGTTCCACGGATCTCTCTCCGGGAATTCTCCGAGCAGCGCGGACGAAGGACCTATTTCGACCTATTCTCGGACTTGCTGGAACCCGATTCTCGGTGATGGACAGTGGTCACTTCAAAGCCCGTTTGTATCCCATTCTGCGCATTGGTGGTGTATGCTGCATACAGTATGCAACACGCGTCGAACTCTGTGAGGTCCCGATATTTCGGAGGTTTGGGACCCCGCTAGCGTTGTCAAGAATCCAAGTAGTCGCACTACTTATATACTAAGTGAGAACTACACTAATGGGTCTAACAATACTACGGAAACTACGGAAACTGAGCCACAGGCATCTGCCGACTTGCTACACGCCGGATAAAGCAAAATATTGACCTAGGTCAATATGTTAACTGAAACTAGATAAATTGGTAGCCAAATCAAATTTGATAGAAAGCTGTTCTTTTCTTATGATACAAATTTGACACGGAATTAGCCTCAATCAGCCGCTCTTTCACAAGCCACGGCTTTGTTCTCTTTCCGTGAGTGAAGAAAGCCATGCCCAAAGAAATTCATTTGGCGATGCTTTCAGGTATATTGAAAGGACTCTCGTCATAACAATCCAAATTCTCTTTGTTAGAACAAAGGAAATTTTGATTGTTACACCAAAAGTCCTCCTTTCTTCTCCCTGGAAACGGGCTACTGAAAGTTTGTCTCTCAGCAATCCTTTCTCAACTTGCAGACAGTGAACAAAGACATAGCTTGTGAAAGAGTGGCTGACTGAGGCTAATTCTGTGTCAAATTCGTATCAAGAGAAAAGAACAGCTTTCTATCAAGTTTGATTTGGCTACACTGGTTGAAGATTTCAAGTTTTTCAGTGAAAAAATTGGTGAAAAATGTTTTGAGTTTTACAGAAGTTTTTCGCCAAAAATGTAGGTAAAAAAGTTGAATAATTTTCAAAAGTTTCTCAACTTTAGGTGAAAATTTCAAAATAAAATGGAAAACTGCTGAAAGACTCAAGAGTTTTTCACCTACATTTTTGGCAAAAAACTTGTGTAAAAATTCAAAATATTTTTCACCAGCTTTTTCAGTCAAAAATTTGAAAGCTTCAACCAGTGTAGGTCAATATTTCACTTTATCCAGTGTGCTATGCAAACAGCGCTGCAAACTACGTGTTTGACTACATGTTGCGTGCAGAGGTATCTAATCTAATCGCCACAACTGTGGGATCTGGATCACTCCCACCCACTGCCGAGGTCCATCCATTACAAACTCCTCTGCCTTCGGACACGACTATTGTAACACCTTTTGTAGCGCCTTTTCCCCCTCCGCCCAACTCGAATGTCCCTGAGTGGTGTGAGTCCTCGCAGTTACTATTTGCACCGATGTTCTTTATCTACTCAGGCATTCATCCAATCCCACTACTAAAAATCTGGATTGGCTGAGTCAACCGATACAGGACTTCACAGTGTGTTTACATGTACCTGGCTCTCTGCTCATCAGTGGTGTAAGCAACATATGTCAAATATTGAATTACTCCCACACAGTTTCGGGGTCCAAATCTCCTCAGTCCCTGACATCAACTTTTCCATAAAATGCTTGAGCTCTGGAAGCTCTTTTCACTCGTTGAAGCTTTCAAATTTTTGACTGAAAAAACTGGTGAAAAATATTTTGAATTTTTACACAAGTTTTTCACCAAAAATGTAGGTGAAAAACTCAAGAGTTTTTCAGCAGTTTTCCATTTTATTTTGAAAATTTCACCTAAAGTTGAGAAACTTTTGAAAATGATTCAACCCCCCCACCCACATTTTTATGGGCTATATAGTGTCCAATAAATAGGACCTCTGGAAATGTTCCAGACGACATGTTGGAGAAAGAATCACTGAAAGGACATGCCTTCCAAAATCATTGAAATGACACAATCTGCCAAAACACGTGAAATGGTCCAGAACACGCCCATGTGACACGATAATAAAAAACACGCGAAGTGACCCAGCCATGAAAAACACGCGAGATAACTGCTCCCCAAACTTGATCATGAAGGCGTCGGTCTGTGCAGTGTCTTGGCGCTGCCCCATGCGGTAATGCACATGCTGCCTCGAGGTGTCCCATCACAATTGCTGACCCCACGAAAGGATGAGAGAGCAATATCTCTGAGACTACCTCATCCAGTTTGGTGTCAGTCAGAATAGACCACTCCTTTTGCGCTGAAGAAAGCCCAGCCTTCGTCAGATGATTGTAAATTGTGGTGCGCTGTGATGCGGACTGCGGTGCTTTAAACTGCCAGATGGTGGGGAGATCCGGGCTATGTTTAAATGCTCGTCCTCTAGGGGGAATTTGTTCTGTCGCGGTAGACAAGTACATAGGGAGGTTAAAATATTATTGGTGGGGATATCCGTACAAGGATTCGAACAGTTAGTTCAAAATCCTACTAGCTAGGGTGGTCCGAGCAAACTCCGATGCCTAGTTAGCCTTCTCGGGTTAACGGAGATTGAATCTGTTCCACACTTCCTTGGGGAGGACCTTCGGAGGGCGATGCGGGGTCCAATTCGTCAAGTCCGAGGTGAGATATCGATTTGGGGGCTTCCTGGACCACGAACCACAGTCGTCCGAAGTATCTTTGAGTCGTAGATCGTAAGACCAGGGGATTTATGTGTTCGCGATAACGTTCCGGCAATTCCTCCTCCCTTTACCCCTCTTTGTGCCTCTACGGAGTTTCCTCTCTCTACTTCTCACCCGTTCGCTTGCTGAAGGCGACTTCCTGCGGGCTCTGCACCGCCAACTTCCTTAGCTAGCAGCTACACACGAACTCCGAAGACCTCGCTGTGCTGTTTGAGAGATTTCACTGCCCTACTTGCGTAGGGGAGGAATAAACGGTTCGATTTCTCCGGCGCTGAACTTTTTATGCCGAAATATAAACTCCGTTCGCTGTCTGACGGCGGCGGGGGAGTACCGGGGTCGCTTTACTGTGTAACTCGACTCCGGGTGACCTCTAGGTGATGTTCGGGGTGGGTATTTAGCTACTCCTAAGCTGGCTAAGGCTTAGAAGGTGAGGATGTGGGCCGAAACTGAGATGATATTCTGGTAGACTAGCTGTAGTATTTATACCCCAGCCCAAGGCTGTGCCGGAGTTGTTCCTTTGTGTCCCATACCTGCTCGCTCGCATGCTCCTCCGCCCCGGAGTTCGTTTATGACTCATTCTAGAGCTCCGTGAACCCTTACCCGCACCGTCTTCAGTCCGGTACCGATTCCGCAACCCGGACTTGTTGGCCCTAGCCTCGGACACTCCATGTCCGGTCCTAGCTCCCTTCCTACAGTTGGGGGCAATCAAAGCCCGCTTATCTTGTAGCGACTTTACCGTTCTTTTTTAGATGAATCTGAGTTCAGAATTAGATCCGGGACCTTGAAAGGAGTCCAAAAACCTACCTCCGAAGTTTTTCCCACGAGCCATTGTTTTTCTCAATATTTTGGACCCTTTGAACAGAATTGTGTGTACCCCTTTGGAGCTTCCGGAGGTACACCTCCGGCACAATCTCACCGAAACCACATGGGCCATCCGTTGGGACCGTTTACAGTCCCTGAGCAATCAGGATTCCAGGAAAATCAACATTTCCCCTTGTTTTCTGACCGCATCAGCACCAGATCAAATGATTTTTCCTGCAGGATCTACTCGATGGAATTATCAGATTTTACCGGAATCAGACACAGCTCATCAAACGGAGTCGATTGGCGATTTTTCCATATTTTTAGCGATTTTTTCAAGCTTTTCTCAATATTCTCAGGTCAGTTTCTCGAATTTTCTCGAATTGAGGAATTCTGCTCGTGCAAATCCCTTCATTTGCCTCTCAATTGATGCAGAAATACACTTACAAGTCTCCAGGAGGGATCTGCCGACGGCCCGAATCACCTTTCCCACACATCCCAAATAGGCGGTGTTTGATTGCCCCCAACTGTATCCGTTTCCGCCTGCGACGGCTCGATAGTGTAGTGGAAAAACGCACTCCGTATCCTTTCACCCCAGTGTTTGACTTACGGAGAGTCCGGAGTTCGATCCTCCGTCGGGCCTTTTCCCTACGTTACCCACCTTTTTGATCACCCGGAGTTCTCATTCCATCCTTTTGGGCCACTTGGTATTCACGACTCGATGGCGTAACTGTAACGCATCCTGCCATGGTTCTTGCACAAGCGCATCTTTTGCAGGAAGTCCGGAGTTCAATCCTCCGTCGAGCCATCCCTCTTTTCCATTTCTTTTTGTGCGCCTCTTACTAGACCTTTGTGTCGTTCGCACACATGGTCCGGTGGCATAGCGGTAACGCACTCTGTTCGCGTAACTGGCGGGAAACTGAAATAATGGAGGGACCGGAGTTCGATTCTCCGACGGGCCCGTTCTTTTTGTCCAGAAGATAGGGCACGGTTTTGAACGGTTCAGTGGCGTAATGGTAACGCACTCCGTATTCCTATGAAGTTCGCAGTATGCTTTACGGAGAGTTCGGAGTTCGATTCTCCGCTGAGCCATTATGAAGAAAACCCTTCTTTTTCATGACGATAGTTTTGGCTGGCCTTTCGATTCCTACGGCTCGGTGGCGTACTGGTATCGCACTCTGATCTAATGGATTTTTATATCGATTGACGGAAAGTCCGGAGTTCGATTCTCCGTCGAGCCATTCCGACGGAAACCCTTCTTTTTACGGTGATCGTCTTGGCTGGTCGTTTGACTCCTACGGCTTGATGGCATAACGGTAACGCACTCCGTAAATATGCACATTTTTATATCGATTGACGGAGAGTCCGGAGTTCAATTCTCCGTCGAGCCATGCTTGGGTCTGGATATGATTTTTGTCATGGTCCTTTGTGGCTTGGTAGCGTAGTGGTAATTGTCATTTTTGGTAGTCCGGTCATGGCTTGGTGGCGTAATGGTAACGCGCTCCGTGTACCTGACGTTTTCATATCGGCTGATGGAGGGTTCGGAGTTCGATTCTCCGTCAAGCCATAACTTTTTACTCGGAGTCGGTCCTTTGTAGTCTTGAGTTCGATCCTCGAATGGCCTGTTGGCGTAATGGTAACGCATCCCGTGCACCTAAGTTGGGTCCGGGTATCATTTTTAGTCGAAGGCTTAAGGTGTTGTTCTCGGAGTTCGGTGTTTTGAGGTCACGTCGGGAGCTATCACAATGTGATGGCTCACAGCGCACTACACATATGGCCTTGGCTACATGATCCCATGAAATTCCGAGATCATGGAGTAGGATCGCTCTCTAGAACTGTAACATAAGCCGGACGTCCTCGGCTGGAGTTGTGCTCCCAGGGAATATGTGCTCATGCAGGCAGTGGGGGGGGGGGGGGGGGGTGTTATGGAATATTGTAGAATTCATTATCTCATTGAATTCTATTGAATTCTCTGCATATTATTGATTATAATATTCTATTGTTGGCTTGATAGTGAAGACACACTTCTAAACTATTATTCTGAGTCCCAGAACTTGACTCAGACTCAAGTTCAAGCTTCTGAACAGCTTAAACTCAAGTATGTTCTCATCCATCAATATTTGATCGGAACTATCCGAGTTTGATTTGAACTCGTGCTCACTCCGAAAACATGTTCCCCACATGTTTTCTACATCAATTAAGTGCTAATCCCTTATGGTTAAGTACATGGCCAATCTATGTAGATGCTTCTTTACTTACACAGCACCTGTGAGATGTTTTGAGATTATTCCTGGACTTCCCAGAATATTCTAGAACATTTACCGCAATTCTTTAGTATATTCCCCTAACCTTCCAAGGAACATTCTAGTGCAACACAAGAATGTTCCAATGCTATGTAGAACCTTCTAGTATATCTACTTAGTATATAATGAGAGCCTGTCCTCATGTGACGGCACCACACCTTTACTTCAATCCATCACGTAGCATCTACTCTCAAACCCCGAATTAGCTAGCCTTTGTTGCCTGAGCTGTATTCAAATAACTCCCTAGCCATAGCCGCCTGAAGGAAGTTATCCCGCCTTGCATCCAGACCAGGATACAAGGTCACGATTGTAGTGCACCTGTTTGACTGATTTAAGTTTGAGTCACTCGCATTAAGAATTAACGAACTTTGCTATCTGGTACCACTCAGATACGCTCTAACGACTTACGACTAATGACTAACCAACTAATATTCCAAAAACATCACTCACGACTTCAGTAATTCTATTACTGCCTGACGCTTGTAAATCGCTAAATCCTAACAGGGGGTTATTATACTATGGGACAGAAAAATTTCCAGTGGGCTGAGAAGACTCGTCACATAGGTTATGAGGGCCCCTAGCATGTTGCCAGAGAGATGAGGATCATTGAGACCCAGAAGGACATCTCGGATAGTGTCCAACTGATGTGTAACCCTCTCTACTGCGGGAGTCTCGGTATTTGGGAGAGAGTCCATGATGAACTGTGCCTCAGTAGAGATCTTGTGGCATTCCATGACAAACTGGTGGACAGAGTCCCCATTGTCATCGGTGGCCATGACAGCAGAAGCAGAGGAGGCGATGAGTGAGTGATAAGACCGCACGGATCATTGACAATCATTGATCTTGCCAAGTACACTGTACAGTCAACATTGCCAGGACCCAGTCGAAGTGAAGGCCGATTTCAGCTTCGGGGTCACTGTCATTTCAATTGTTTTGACCTCTGCGTACCATTTCGATTTTTTCAAGGAATAAGTCATTTCAGCTGCTTCTAGTTTTGCGTGCCATCTCAACTTCTTTCTGGTGCATGCTATCTCGCAGCTTGTATGTTGGCTGCATGCCCTGTAGGGCGGTCCATTTGCACTTTTATTCATCCAGCATATTTTCTGGCTTTTCCCGTGTTTTTTCAGTCCTTTCCACCTATTCACTAACTTTTGCTGAAAACATACAAACTTTCATTCTCACCAACTTTTTTTTTTTTGTACTTGAACAAGCACACTTTTTTTACGCAACTGCAAGCCATTGTTTTGTTTTGGGGTGATCGGAGCCATCCGGAGACCATGTGACTGGGTGCCCGTTTGGGATATCTTCAGTCATACATCCCAGCACTGTCAGAACCTGAGGCAGAAAGGGACTCGGAGGTGTGCCATAGCATTTGCTCTGATACTGATAGCCATAAACTGCCAGTAGCAATACAAATTGCAGTGTAGAACTGGGTAGAGCCATCTTGGAGTCATCAGAGCCTTTATGTGGAACTATGTGGCATTAGCAGGGAACACTGTATAGAAATACATTTTTGTGTCTTCTCTTCACTACCTAAGCAGATCACCAGAGAACCGATCAAATCATCCAGCCAAGACCGAAGTTAGGGAGCAGGGATAAAGACAAGAAAACCCCGCCGACACTACCACCCCCAGGAAAAACAGATTTATGTTCTTATGCTCCAGCGCACCGGGCACGTCGTGTGGGACTCCGAGCGGAGGGCTCGGGGCTGCACGGGCCAGCCCTTCATCGCCTTCTACCCAATACCCACCAAAACCTGGGGCTCCCCAATCCAGTTTTCGGGGAGCGTGTCTTCATTGGCAAGCACTCCGCTCCAGGTTTTGAGCACGAGGCGTTGCGGTATCGCTTTCTTACCATAACGGGCCTTGTTCGTCATTAGGCAATCCAGTGCAAGCCTGAGGTTAATGGCTTTCACCCACCTGTTGTGGATCTCTCGTTCCGATGCGGGGTCCTTTCCCTGGATTCGTCTCTCATTTCTAAGGCGCCATATTAGATGCGCTGATTCTGAGACGAGGACTCGATATAGGCGGGTTGTTCCTTTGTCCACGGCACCTGGTTTGCTGCCTCTTTTGATTGACCCGCAGGCCATAATTTCGCCTATCAGGGGCCGGAGCTCTTTTCCAGTTCGTTTGAGCCATAGTCCGCTGGCCAGGTTCCAGATCTGTCGTTGGCCCGGTTCCGTGCATTCGGTTAGTATGTGGTTCATAGTCTCTTCCACTCCACATTTATCACAGAGGGTCCGGTCTTTGTATCCTGGGATTTTGCTCCAGTGGCTTCCCACTTTATATCCATCATGGATCAACATCCAGAGGAAGAAGCGGGCGCTCCTGGAGACGTCTTTATGTCTCGTACCTTTCCACATTTGTCTTGGGGACGGTGTCTCCCCCTTCTCGTTCGTAGCCGCGTCCTGGGCGAAGATCATGTTCCTGCTTGTTGCTCGCCGGTCGAGGGCCTCTTGATGCGCAGGGCTGTCAATTTTCGCTTGTCTGATGATTTTATAAGCGATGGACTGTGTCATGTTCACCAGCTTGGCTCCTGGGAGGATGTGCTCCTGGGGTATGTGCATGTCTACTATGTCTTCGGTGGTCTTGCCGCAGCCTTCCGCTGCCAGTCTGTCTGCCGCTTCATTTCCCTCGACTCCGGCATGGCCTTTTACCCATTTAAAGGTCGTGGGGGCTGTTCTTTTTCGGAGTCGTGCTATGGTGGCTTGGAACAGGTGTCCATTTTGGACTGTTTTAAAGCCGCTGTCTTCCCATTTTTGTCGGTGTAGGGTTAGTCCGTCAATGGATGTCTTGGAGTCACTTATGATTTTGAGTGGGACATCTGTTGGGTTCCTTTCGACCGCATCTTTGATGCCTACTATTTCCCCGACGTTGTTCGAGGGTATCAGTTCGTTGGGGATTCTGATTGCCCTGTTTCTTACATCACCGTGGCTGTAGTACACACCCGCGCCAGCTTGTGCGTCCTCTTTGCCATTATTTATCGCTGACCCGTCCGTGTAGGCAACAATCTCCTCTTCATCCGGCTCGGTCGCGATTCGGTTGTCCGGCGCTGCAGGGCCGCTGCTGAGTCCATCGCAGAAAATTCGGAAGGTGTCTGTTAGGGATCCTTTCGTGGTTATACATGGGTCGAAACGTGTCTCGTTTTCTCCTAGGGGGGTGCCTTCGAGTTCCCGTGTGTCATCTTCCTCGTGATCTTCCGGTTGTGGGCACAGTGGGTTCCATTTTTCATGCAGTGTGTTGAGGAGGAATTTCGCTCTTGTATGGCATGCATGTGGCGACTCGCAGGAGCTGCATTCATTTCTTGTTAAAGTGCACGCTGCGCAAGTGCAGTCGTGTCGATTCCTGTGTCTCGGCGTGTCAAGTCGCCGTGCCAGTATCTCGGCCTCACCGACCGTGACTATTTTATGGTTGGTTTTCAGGCAGATTGTTTCTCGTCCTCTGTTAAATACCCCTCTTTTGGCCCGGGATTTAAAGTGGTACCAGATCATAAGTTCTCGGATCGTTTCTCGTTGGAAGGCGAGCCCTTCCATTTTCACGTTCCTTTTTAGCGCCACTGCCATCAGGTCGTTTAAGTCTTTCGGGAGATCTGCTCGTTTGCTACTCCATGACTGCAGGAATACATTGAGGCGTAGCCCCTTGTCGACGACATGGCTGCCGTCTTCACGCGAGCCTAAGATGTTCAGCGCCTGCAGTTCGTCTGCGACGAATGCCCAGAGCGGGCGGTCCGGGCCAAACCTAAGGTAGGATTTCAGCCATGTTACTGTAATTGCTTCGTTCCTCGCGATGATGTCGAGGAGGTTTCTTCCTCCCATCTCCGCAGGTGCGTAGATCGTTTCTTTGTTAACAGTGGGGGAGTTTTTTTCATTCCATAGGAAGGACCTAACTCGACGTTCTAGTTTAGCTTCGACGTCTGCAGGCATCCCTTGCACTTTTGCAAGATACTGTGTCATTCCTCCGACCACCATGAGGACGATGAGGCGGCGTCCCTCCATGGTGGGGTGTCCCATGTCCCATTGGTCTAGTGCGGCGTCAATCTTCTCCAGGGTGCGGGTCCAGGTGCTCACTTGGTGGACTCCGTTTCCGACCCACGCTCCCAGTGTGCGTATGGGTTCCCCTTCTTTCGCTATTTTGATATGTTCAGGGATCTTGGTCCCGTCGGTTCCATTAACGCAGTGGGTGTCTCGAATTTTTTCTCGTTTGTCTTCTTTCCCTACTGGGATAATTTCGGTCTTCCCGATGTTAAACTTTGCTCCGGATGCGGTGCACCATTCGTCGAGAATCTTGACGAGGTCCCCGAAGTCGTCCTCAGACGACAGGTACACCAGGGTGTCATCTGCGAAGAGGGTTGCGATCAGGCGCTCTTCTGCTCCTGGATGTTGAAGCCCTTCAGGTGAGACTGGCGGAGTGCCTCTGCAAGCGGCTCTATGGCGAGGTCGAAAAGGAGACAAGATAGTGGGTCACCCTGTCTGACACCCCTTGTAACTTTGAAGGGGCGGTCGCTGAAGATGCCGTTCACGGCTACTGTTGTGTATGCATCACTGTAGAGGGTCTTGACCGTGTTGATAAACTCATCTGGGACTTTGAAGCTCTTCAGTGTCCTCCACAGATAGTCGTGTTCAATTTTGTCGTACGCTTTTTCTTGGTCAAGCGCGACTATGACCCCGTTGATCTCTGTTGCTTCTCCGAGGTCGATGATCCGTTTAGTGAGCCAGATTTGGTCGTAGATGTGTCGGCCCGGGACGAAACCTGCTTGCGCTGGGTGGATTAGGTGGGGTGCCGCTCTCGCGAGTTTAATTGCTAATGCTTTTGTGAAAATTTTGTAGTCTGTGTTGAGGAGCGATATTGGCCGGTAGTTCGCTATATCCACGCGGTCGTTCTTCTTGTAGATAGGGGCCATCCAGCTCTTGGCGAAACCTGTGCCTGGGACGACGCCATGGATCTCGACGTCGTTGTAGACTATGCGGAGCGTGCCTAGTATGTCGAACGCTGGTTTGTTGAGGGATTTCGCGGTGTGGTATCGAGAGTCTAGGATCTTCCAGATTTCATACATGAATCCATCGTCGCTCGGCGCTCTGTCGTTTGCTGAGACCTTCAAAGATGTCACAACATCCTCTCTGGTAAGGCGCTTCTTGAGATCCTCGAATTGCTCCGGCGTCGTCTGGCGCGCTGTGCATCCGAGGACCTTCTCTATGATGGGCTCCCGCTCCTCGGGACGGATGTTGGGTCTATCTTTCTGTATACGGTTGTGGTAATTTCGTGCCACGTTGGCCATCCGTCCGGAGTCAGTTTCATATTCCGGTCTCCGTCCTTCGGGCGCGTTTCCACTGGGCTTTTTCAGGCGGTGGATCATTTCCTTGGGCTTTTTTGGTTTGTTGATCCCCGACCAGTATTTGCTGATGACTTCCCCCTCGAGTTTGTTCCGGATGTTCGCGTCGATCTTCGCTTTTTTGTGGCGGTCGATATAGAGGGACATGAGCTTCTGGGTGAAGATTGCCGCAGTAAGTTGCTTTCTTTCTTCGGACTCATCTGGGTCACCCAGTGCAGCTTCCAGGTCTGCTTCGAGTTTTCTGATTTCTTTGGTCGCCTTGGGGATAATCGCCTTCGCCCGGGATCTCGCGTGTAGGGTTACCTCCCGCTTGAAGTCAGCCCATAGGGTCTGCGGGTTGTGTTGAGGGTCACGCTCGGGCATTTTCTCCATTTCTTCGAGGCGTGCCTGGAGTATCATCCCGCGTTGGTGGATGAATGCCGTTAAGTCTTTGTCTTTCATAATGTGTTTCGGGAATACCCAGCGTCCCGGGCCCGTCATTGGCGCATTGGCCGTTGTGATGCGTACGGAGACCATCCTATGATCTGTGGGGACCCTGACCGTTTGTATTTCCCACTCATATGCTTGGTCCAGTATCTCGTGTTTCACATATACCCGGTTGATGCGCGATTGGACTCCAGTGGCTTTTTGAAGGTAAGTGTACGCTTTCTTGTCTGGGTAAGTTTGTCGCCAGCCGTCTGCGAGGCCCAGATACGACTTGAGGTCATCCAGGGCAGCGGTCGCTGCGGTGGGGTCGGTGTGCGCGGGCAGTCTATCAATGGGGTCCTCCACGAGGTTGAAGTCTCCTCCCATCGCGTCCGGTTTCCGGACGCTCGGGTGGGTGATGAAGAACTGCTTGATATCCGCCCAGAACTTAGTGTTTGCCGCTGGGGCATTAGGGGCGTAAACACCTAGGATAGAGAGAGGGCGCTCCCCGTGCCATTCGACTTCAATCAGCATTGCTCAGCCGGGGATGATTTCAACTTTTTTTAATCCCTCCGTTTTCATTAGGCTTCTATTGATTATGAAGGCCAGGCCTGCTGCATTCGGTGAGTCTGGGTTTTCTGTAAACTCAACTTGTAGGGCGCGCCCGAAGAGGCTGTTGATGTCTTGCCAGCGGCTATCGTTAAGGTGAGCTTCTGAAACGATTACAACTCCTGCCTTGTAGTCTTGGACGAGTCGCCACATCTTGTACCACTTATTATCCATGTGCCAAATGTTTGTATTTCCCAAGCCATTCATATTTAGAGCGGTTAATTTGACAGAGGCTTTAGTTGCTTTTATGCGGTTCCCTGCATTCGCTTGGAGGGGTCCCGGGAATTCGCCTCTCTCGCGGTATCGTGGTCTCCACTGGCGGGTGTATTCGGGGAGTTGGGTATCTCCGTTCACTGTTGGTGAGTCCCGTGTTTCCGTGGGGTGTTGGGGGTTTTCAGGGTGGTGCGTGTAGTCCGCTGGGTGATCACGGGTGCCACGGTTGTTGGCGTGCCCATGGTTGTGGGCAGGGCTGTGGTTGTCCCCGAGTGTAGTTGGCTCGTGCGTGGTGCGCATTGGGGAGAGGGAAATGTCCGTCTCCATTTGCATGCCGTCGGCAGCTGTAGCGGTGTGCGCACCATCATCGACGTCCCAGGGGGCATTCCACCTGAAAGGGGGGTGGCCGTCCCGGGGCATCTCCGGGTTGCTCCCCGCTGAATCCCCTCCAAGACGAGGGCCTTCATTGGATGCGTTGTGACCAGTGGCGGAGTCAGCGCGCCCTCCGGCCGTCGACTGACTCGAACCTGTACTGAAATAGTCATCCGTGTAATTTATGAATGTGAAAGAATGGTTTGCTGCGGTTTTGTAAGGAACCGGCGCTGCCTCGCTAGGGCGTGCACGGGAAATCCTACCTTTTGGGGTTGCCCCCCGTCTTGACCGGTCCTTTGGGGTGGAGCGGCGTCGAGCGGGAAGCGCGCCAGGACTGCTGGCCAGCGGACCCCGACCTAAATAGGTCCCGCCATTGCGGCGCGGGCGGTACTCGTCTCCATCCAGGGGCCTTCACGTGGAGACCTCGGACTTCGACTTGTACCTCCCGCGCGGAACCCTTGCCCGTTTCCTGTCCTGCGCTTGCGCGCAGTCAGTAGATGTGGCGGGCTTGGGCTGCGCGCGGTTCGTGCGCGACTTCTTCTGGTCCCAGAACCAGGTAGGCTTACTCGCACTTGTTGGGGGGTAAGTCAAGATATTTATTTGAGGACGATGCCTCCGGAGTACAGGAGTACGTAGTGTTACATTTATACGGAGTGTTGGGGTACAAGAAGGGTGGTGGTAGTGTACGGTAAGTCCAAGATGTAGGGATACAAGAGGGGTGGTGATGGTGTACAGTAAGTCCAAGATGTCGTGTGGAGTGAGCGCGTAGGTATGATGAGTAGTGAGGGAGGAATCAGCGGCGCCCGGGCGGGACGGCGTAGCGGTTGTGCGAGGGGTCGCCGCCGCTGCGCTGCGGGGCCTTACCGCCATTGCACACCCCTCTGCCGTTGCTGCCGCCGTTGTTGCCGCCACGGGGGGCGCCGCCCCCGCCGCCGTTGCTGCCGCTGCCACTGCCGCCGCCCTGTGGGCCCTTGCGCTTGGCGAGGATGCCCTCGGTTATCCAGCTAATCTGCTCGAAAGGGCCCCAGTATGAGTCGGGGTCGTCTCTGGCGAAGTAGCACCCATAGTACAGGTGGTGGTCGTCCTTGCAGAGGAGGCACCACGGCGCTTGTTTCGCGAAGGTGGCGACGGGGGAGAAGGTGACGAAGCCTGTGGCATGGCGGAGGGGGACGAAGCGCATCGTCGCGCGGACGGCTTCCCAGTCGTCAAAGTTGTCGGTGCAGGGTCTGGCGTAGACACACCAGTGCTTCGAGTGGGGGTTGTAGCGTACGTCGATGGTTCTGGTGAATTCGAGTAGCCGGACATTTATAGGGTGTTGGTCAGCGCCACCTGTGGCGCGTTCGAAGGCGGTGCGGACTGCGGGGGCGTCGAGGACGTGGCATGCCATGGACCAGCGCAGGTACCCGGCGTTCTCAGTGCTGCCTTCGCCGAAGGACGCAGTGAAGAGGGCGACTGTCCAGGTGCGGAGGTGGGGGTTGTACTCGATGATGTGGAAGGCGAGGTCGCAGTCGCGGATGAAGGTGGCGATGGCGGTGAGGTAGTCGATTAGCCCGGGGATGGTGAGGCGGATGGCAAGGACGAAGGGGGGGGAGTAGAGGTCACCGGCGCGTCCTGGCTTGTCGGGGGTGATTGGAATGACCTTGAAGTTGTCCCTGTCGGCGACGCCGGAGTCCGCGAGGACGTTGGTGATAGCGGTGATGAGGTTTGGGTGGCCCCAGGACTCGACGAGATGGCGGCCGCCGAGGAAGGGGACGATGAGCGCGATGGAGTCGGGGCTGTTGCAGAGGGTTTCCACAAAGTCGTCTGGGATTCCTGCGACCGCGAGGTCGCCGTCGATGACGGGGCGGGGGAACTTCCCCTGGTCGTGTTGGAAGGTGACGCGCACGGGCTGGTTGCGCGCGTCTGCGAGGGGGAGGTCGTAGGTCGCGTTTTTTCGGTGCGGGTTGAGGTTCTTGAGGCGGGGGGGGCGGCGCAGGAAGGCCTCTTCGGTGGGGTACGTGAAGTTGTCGCGGATAATGACGGGAGGGGGGGTGGGGTCACAGCGTTCGTCGAGCTCGTCGCCGGAGGCGTCGTCGGCACGTGGGCCGTCGTCGTCGTCATCGGGCGGGGGGGGTGCTTTCGATTTCGCCCATTACCTTGTCTTCATCCCGTAGGCCGTCATCTTCATCCTCGCTATCTAGCTGTGGCGGCGGGGTGTGGAATTGAACCGACTGGGTGCGAGAGTTGGGCCCGGGGGTGGGTGAAACGGCGTGACTGGTGAGCGCGGAGCGTGCGTGTTCTCGGCCAGAGATGGGCCGCGGCCCGGGGATGTTGTCGAGGCCGGGAGGGCGGGCAGGGGCGGCCACGGTTCGTGCGAAGGGATGGGAGGTGGGAGGGGGCATCTTCATTATTGGCTAGCTTGGCGATTTTTTTCGGGCTGATTATAGTGTCGTCGTCGGGGGGGTTCGTGGTGCCGGAGGCGGGGGGCTGGGTTCAGCAGGAGGGGGCGTGGGGCCATTGTATGCAGGGGGAGCGTGGGGCAGTGCTGGGCGCCTGAGTTTTCTGAGTCGGACATAGCGGGGAGAGGGTAAAAGGCTAACTAGAGCCCTTCGGTTATTTTGTGGGTCCCCGTCTGGGGTGGCACCATTTTGAGAATGGTACGATGCTGGGTTTTTTGGGGTGCGGGATTTTTGCCATCGGCTGGGTTCTAGCCAATGGCGGAATTTCGCTTCTACTGGGGTAGTCACGTGTCAGTTTGGGTCGTCGTCACTGGGCTCGACGGTGTCGGTGGGGTTGGGCATCTCGCTCCTCGTTCGTATGGTGGTTATGGTTATTGGAGGGGTGTACATTATAGCTACATTGGTGTCTTACGCTGGGTCGTCGGCTAGCCCGGTGGGTTTCGGGCTCGTCGCCACGGTGTGGGCGCAGGTGGCTCTGCCGTCCCGTCTGTCACGCCCGCGGGTTTAGGCGCCCTCGGTGTTGGTGAGGTCGGGTGGTGCCCGGGGGGGCCCAGCGGGCTCCCTCGCCGCTTGGTGAGCAGCAGGGGAGGCTCCTCGACTCATCCGCCATCGAGATGATGGTGGTTTGAGATCAAGAAGCCTCCAGAGCCTTTAATTCAGAGGTTTTCATGCTCTGGGGATATTCCATGATGCAGGGCTTCATCAGTGAGACTCAAGAAGGAGTATGAACTGATTGGAAGTGCATCTGAGGGTATCCTGAGCTCATATGTGCTACCAGAGCTCTGGTAACACGTAGAAGTTGTGTTATTTGCTAGTATATCTTGATCCCAAATGGACGTGTCTGATCACATGATCTACCGTGCTGTACACAACCAAAATAAAACTTTTTTTTTGACAAGGGTAGCAATATGTTAAGGAGACAAGGGAACATATACTTATGACATCCAAGAAAACTTTCATCGCTAAAGTCTGAGAAAAACACAGGCCAGTGAAAAGGACTGAAAAAACACTGGAAAAGCCAGAAAATATGCAGGATGAATAAAAGTGCAAACGGACCGCCATAAGCCCTGGTCATTTTCTGTGGGAAAGATGCTGTTTTAAAGCATTTTTTAAGATTGAATGTCATTTCGAGTGAATTTTTATTTATTGGACAGTATATGTGCCATACATTTTTGGCGAAAAACCTCTGTAAAACTCAAAACATTTTTCACCAATTTTTTCACTCAAAAACTTGAAATCTTCAACCAGTGTTTCCTTTGGAATTGAAATTTTTCGGGAATATATATATATTGCAATCAGTAATGAAAATGAGTGTTCAGCCCGTAGGCAATTTTTTTTTGGACTTGAGGGAAATCAGACCTACCTTGACCTCTTGCGACTTGAGGTCTGGAACGGCCGATTCCAGAGCGATCGAGAACTGTTAAAAGCGTGTCCAGAAATTTGCAGAAAATCTGATGAATGTGTTTTGAGCTTATTATTTTTTGGGTCGGGATTGGTAGTTTGCTATGGCGGTCCGTTTGCACTTTTATTCATCCAGCATATTTTCTGGCTTTTCCAGTGTTTTTTCAGTCCTTTTCACCTATTCACTAACTTTTGCTGAAAACATACAAACTTTCATTCTCACCAACTTTTTTTTTCTTGTACTTGAACAAGCACACTTTTTTTTTACGCACCTGCAAGCCATTGTTTTGTTTTGGGGTGATCGGAGCCATCCGGAGACCATGTGACTGGGTGCCCGTTTGGGATATCTTTAGTTGTACAGCCCAGCACTGTCAGAACCAGAGGCAGAAAGGGACTCGGAGGTGTGCCGTAGCATTTGCTCTGATACTGATAGCCATAAACTGCCAGTAGCAATACAAATTGCAGTGTAGAGCTGGATAGAGCCATCTTGGAGTCATCAGAGCCTTTAATTTGGAGGTTTTCATGCTCTGGGGATATTCCATGATGCAGGGCTTCATCAGTGAGACTCAAGAAGGAGTATGAACTGATTGGAAGTGCATCTGAGGGTATCCTGAGCTCATATGTGCTACCAGAGCTCTAGTAACACGTAGAAGTTGTGTTATTTGCTAGTATATCTTGATCCCAAATGGACGTGTCTGATCACGTGATCTACCGTGCTGTACACAACCAAAGTAAAACTTTTTTTTGACAAGGGTAGCAATATGTTAGGGAGACAAGGGAACATGTATGTATGACATCCAAGAAAACTTTCATTGCTAAAGTCTGAGAAAAAATACAGGACAGTGAAAGGACTGAAAAAACACTGGAAAAGCCAGAAAATATGCTGGATGATTAAAAGTGCAAATGGACCGCCATAGTTTGCAGGTGTGCACTTGCTGTAGTGAAATTGAACGGCATTATACAGAGAGTATCTATCCTTCGCTGTATGGATGTCAACCTCCGGAGACTCCTCGCTCCGACACGGTGGCTGCACTCCGGTGGAATTTATCAAAGGAATTAAATGACCGGATACCTGCACTACATCTCTTGCATGAATATTATAGACTAACCCGGAGGCCTGAGACAGCTCAGTACAATTGGGAAAGACCATGCCTCCTGGAAACCCTTCTCACGAATGTCACTTTAGACATGAATTTGGGTCTTCAACCTGACAATCTGCTGATGAACAATCCATTGTAGACCTATCTATGTAGTTGCTTTTCATCTTCGGGTAAGATTACTTTAGACAGCTTCCCCTCACGATTAATCTCGCCGGACAGCTTCGATGCATTGAAGTAGATGATTGGGGTAGGGGGGTGAGACTAGGTTGAATAATACTATGGACTGTAGGCATCATGTTTCAGCCACTACAATCAAACTGGATATAGGTCAATTTCTGTGAGAATGTGGCATACTAACTCGGGTGAACCTGATCATTTCTGAATGATGGTGAGACTCTAGAAGGGTGATGAGCGAACAGCATGGGCCAATGGCTGTTAAATCTCTCACGGAACCTAATATAAAAGATGGAGCCTCCAGTGGGCTATGCCATCACTACAAACATGCCCCTTCAGCCCGATGTTGTGCAAATTCGCTTCAACAACATTTGTACATCCTTGAGTGCTGCTGTCACCACTTTCGACATGGTTTCAGCAAGCCTGAAGACACCATTCTTGGATGCCACCTCAACCATCATGGGATCATTGTTGACTACTGTCAAGGTGAATATATGCAATGAATCCCGCCTTGTGGTTCTCACATAATCCTAATAGACTGTAAAGAGAAACCAGCAGGATTGTATACACATGCTGGAGAAAATACACCAGCTCCTCTATGCTGTCATCCATGTTCATATAAATTCTGGTACCAGTGGTGAATTACCACCAAAGATGTTGAACCATTTGGGGAAATTCACTGAGCAAGTTCTTTCCCATCATTTGTACATTCCTGGTGCTCACTTCCATAGGACCCTGCACAAGGTCCATGCATTTGTTGAAGCCCAGCAGGAGAAAAGCAAACTCAAGCACTTTTTCCGGCAAGGCGAATTGAGGACACTCCTAAAGGACTGTCAATTAGGATTGGAACAGGCACTCGAGGCGTTCAAGGCGAGTTCATTGTGGCTGTCGGGACCGAATTTTGAACAACAGAAAATACTTCAGATTCAGGGTGTGACACTTCTAAGTGATATGGCAGAAATGCAAAAACTTGCACAGAAGGCACATGAGGAAGTCTTAGAGATGATTTCAGCTCTTTCAAATGGAGAAATATCTGACAGAGGATCCAGTGTACGTCCCAATTCAACCTAGGTCAAACTTAATAATGATCATTTTGAATAGATCAGCAGAGCCTTCCTCAGTTCAGAAAACAGGTATGTGTATACTGGATTATTTGTGGACTCATCTCAAATATCATCTAGCCTCAACTCACTTTCCTTATTGCCGTCGGAGCCCAAGATATTCCATGGTCGCCAATCTGAAGTTTCAGCCATCATCCAAACCTTTGGACAAACAACACCTAGAATTGCAGTTTTGGGACCAGGAGGAATGGGGAAGACAAGTCTGGCAAGAGCCATTCTCCATCACCCTGAAATCATTGCTAGATATGACCAGCATCGAGGTTTTGTTGCTTGTGACACTGCATCAAGCATCATTCAACTTGCTGGCCTTATTGGCGCCCATCTGGGACTAAAGCAAGGAAACAATCTCACTCAACCCGTGATTCATCATTTCGCCAGCAGCCCACCTTCACTGTTGATTTTGGACAATCTAGAGACAATCTGGGAGGCAAGAGAATCTCGTGTCGAAGTTGAGAAGTTCTTGGCCTTGCTTGCTGATATAGATCATCTGGCACTGATTGTGAGCAGACACACTAACTACTGTGTTCTAGATACTGAGCATTTCAGATAACAATGCGCGGAGCGGAGAGGCCAGCCAATATCCCTTGGACTCACCCATTCTTGGAGCCATTGAAGCCCTTGACACAGGAGGCTGCTCGCCAGACCTTTATCGATATTACAGACAATGGTCATGCACTTGAGGACATTGACCAAGTCTTGAACCTTGTCGACAACATGCCCTTGGCAATTGACCTCATTGCCCACCTGGTGGACTTTGAAGGTTTTTCCAGTGTGTTAGATCGATGGGAGACAGAGAGGACCTCTCTCCTCTCTGAAGGCTATGATAGAGGCTCAAACTTGGATTTATCAATTTCACTGTCCCTCGAAAGCCCTCGCATCCTATCTTTACCCGAGTCCCAAGAGCTATTGAGTTTACTTTCCATTCTCCCTGATGGACTTTCCGATGCAGAACTTGTCCAAAGCAAGCTGCCAATTGACAACATCTTGGCATGTAAATCCATGCTACTGTGTACATCTTTGGCATACACCGATGACCAGAAACGACTCAAATCATTGGTCCCTATCAGAGAATATATTCAAAGATCACACTCGCCTACAGCTCGTATTATTCAACCTCTTCGTCAACATTTCCAGGGACTTCTTGAGGTTCATGAGACATACCATGGAACTGTTTCGAATCCAGGGACAGTGGCTCGAATAGCATCCAACCATGCAAACATCCACAATATCCTGGTAACTGGTTTAAACCAAGAGAACCCTGATCTCGTGAATACAATATACTGTGCTTGCCATTTTGACCGTTTCAATATTTTGTCTGGACGTGATCGGGGTCAAGTAATGGACCTGATTCCTAGTGTTCTGCCTCATCCTAGGAACCATAGATTGGAGGTGTATTTCACAACACGTCTCCTTGCTTCAGAAAAATATCATCATATTGTAAACGCACAAAATATGGTGGACCAGGCTCTAGAATCATTGGCATACTTTGATGATCCAGATCTTAAATGTTTGTCTTGTGTTAATTATCAAATTTATACTAAATACTAAAAAAGTCTCTACCAGGCCGATTCTATAATGCTCTAGCACTGTATTCTTGGGACAGCAATCCTGATCTTACAAAATCTGTCTACTTTGCTCAAACTGGCTTATCATTGGCAATTTCTTCGGGGAACACCAGCCGGCAGTCTCTTCTGTTGGTTACAGTGGCATGGATGCAATGGAGAACTGGTGATTATTCAACAGGCCGGGAGCATGCATATGAGTCTCGGAGGCTAGCAAAAATCTCAGGCAACTCATTCCAAGAAGCCAGCGCTGTGGAAATGGAAGCACTGTGCTGGTATGGCCTTGGTTGCTATAAGCACAGCATCCTTCTGTTCAACATGGCCAGGGATCTGGTCCATCTTTGTGGCATGTCTGGTGGTTCACTTGATTATGAGATCATGGGCGAGCTAGCAGAAGTTCACCGGTTGAAATCTGAATATCTTGATGCCCGTAATATCCAAACTCAAATATTGCGCAATTGCCCCATTGAGCAAAGTCCATATCAGCATGCCATAGCCCTACTCACCACTGCACAGATTGATGTTGAAATTGGTGTATTCGGGGAGGAAGTGCACAAAAATATTGATGTAGCCAACCGGGTGCTTGCCAGCCGATTCTCAACCGAAATGATCATGTGTGATGCTATCAAAGCGACCCTGGATGTGAAAGCAGGGGACTTTCTGACTGCAAGGAGTAAATTACAAAAGAGTGTTAGACTGGGATGGGGGAAAGATATAGAGCTTTTAAGCTACTGCTTAGAGAGACTAGGGGATGTCTCCCTCTGGCCTGCAGCTGATCATGTGTCATATATTGCACCAGTGATCTTTCTGGTTCATAGCCTCAAACTGAGGAAGAAACTGGATATTCATAAAGCTCTCCAATTCCTTGGAGACGTATACATGGCACATGGTGACCGGCAGACAGCAAGCAGTCTCTTCCATGTAGCCATAGAGGGATTTACAGAGATGGATGTCCATCGCAGCAGGGCGGAATGCATGCTTCGCCTGGGCGATATGTCAAAACTGCAAGGGGATGTCATGACAGCAGGAGAGCTTTGGAAAAGTGCACGACCGTTGTTTGAACGCTCATCACAGGAACAGCAAATAGCTCATATTGATGAGAGGCTTACTGGTATCACTCCCAAGTGGGCATGTGGAACCAATGTTAGTCCAGCACTGAACGTAGGGAATTAACACTAGTCCCTCGAATGGAGAGGGAAGGCCTGGGTGATGATCCTATCGTAGTTCTAAGCTTTATTGTGGTGAGGTATTGATGTATTTATTTGACATGATGTTTCGTACCGGAATTGGTCGTCAAACAAAGGATTTGCAAATCAATCTGCAGCAGCCGCAATCTTTACGAAAGTGCTTAGGTAAACTGGAGCATTGAAATGATATCTCTGAGAGACTAAAGGCATGCAGTGTCTTTTAATCTATGCAGTGATCGGCTCTTCTTGGATTTGCTGAGTTGAGGATGCGTACCTCTCCATGTGCTGTTCCCGTGAGTCCCCCACAGCTTTGCCTCCCCTCCATATCTCACACTCGAGGAAGGACGACACCATTTCACTGCGGTCGCTGGAATCGTTCGGCGGGGATCCCCAGGACAGCAGCTACGACATGACTAGGCTTCCCCTCGAGCCGATGATATGGCGTATGGCTCCCATCCGTACCGGTACGGCTGGTAGTTTTGACCTACTCGATGGAAGCCAACGGTTTAGACTAACAGGCAAGGGGTTCAACTACGCCTACATCCTCGGAATCCACTTTTACAGAGCACGAGCACCATGGTGGATGTTCCACACGCCACACCCATAGCAAAGGACGGAATTTGCCATGGCGAGAATGGGGTTCGACTCCCCGCCGGTGCATCCCTCGCTTTCTTCACTCTTTTTGGCATCGACACAGCAGTGGGAAAATCAAATCTACATCCTCGGGATCCATTTTTACCGAGCATGAACATCGTGGTGTTGGGAACACACGTCGTACCCATAACAATCTCGGCAAATTGACGTGGCGAGCACGGGGTTCGACTCCCCGCCGGTGCATATTTTGCTCGTCTCTTTTTTCTTCCGCTTTTTGGCGCTTGGCGGCGTGCTGCGCATGTCCAAAACTTGGGTGTGGGCGTGGCTCCCAGAGTCTTTCCGCACAAATTATATTTTTCAACTACAACACAGTACGCTCGTCTAGAAGGTAGAATAAACCACGCGGCGAACCTATACCATTATCATCTCTAGTCTTATCCAAATTGAGGTCGGAGCCGCCATGGCCAGAGACGAGAGGTATCGCGAGTCATGACACCTAAACACCAAGTCAGCGACTCAGAAACATATATATATACCCTATTAAAAAAACCAGCCGGTTGGGTTGCGACGCGCGAGCCGACAAGGACCTGCACACTGTGAGGCACAAAGTACGCATGCTTCCCGGATCTGCACCGACTCACCGAGGTTCGCGGTACCCAGCTAGCTAGCTAGCGAGAAACTATAGCGCTCGGGTTACTATTGAACTAAAACGCACCATCAAAGGAAACAGAAGGATAAAAAGATGGGGGCCTTACGGCGGCGTCGGTGATTGAACATGCGGCTTAGCTTTCCGCATTTCGGGGCGAGCATCACACACCGCGAGCGCTTGAATTGTACTTGTGCAGATGCCGCGTGGACCTGCGAAGCGGCGTTCAAATTCAAACCCAACAACAATGAATATAGGACTGGAAGAACTTACAGTGACATTACGTAGCACGCAAGAGCGGTAAAAGGTCGGCGGGGAGGATGGACGACACCGTGCATGAGCTTCGCATCGCGCGCAGGCCAACTGCAGAAGAGAGGACTCCCACGCGGCGGCGCGCTAGGTGGATATATGTAAGACGCCGCGCAACCCACCCAAACACCTCCCTTGTACCATGCGCGCCGAGACGCGGAAGTGCGCGGCCCGGCTTGCGCCCGGGGTGGGGGGGGGAGGTCGGGTTCGAGGTCCTGCGCTTTTGCTGCACCTTCCCGAGCGCGAGGCGGAGCGGGAGAGGGAGAGGGACAACGAGTGGGGGGGGGGACTTCGAGACGGACGGAGGAAGGGTGGGGGGGATGGATATGGGCGCGGGGGTAGAGGAGGAGTCAGAGGGAGGGGGTGCGCGCGGTGAGCTGCGAGGAGGCGAGAGCGTCGTCTGCCTCGTCTTCCGGAGCAGAGTCGGCGTCCGCCTCCTCGTCCGCGAGCGTCAAAGGCGGGGCGCCCGGCGACGGCGGCGGCGTCTCCGCGCGAAGCACCAGCGCCCGCACGAGCCGCGCCCCCTGCGCCGCCGACACCACGCCTCCCTCCCCTCCGCCCTCCACCAGATCGAGCTTATTCCCCACCACACACACACAAAACCCATTCACGTCCTCCACCGGTGCCTTCACGCGGAACTCGGCCCACCACCCCTCCAGCGCGTGCAACGTCTCCGCATTGGTCAAATCGTACATGAGCACCGCGGCGTCTGCGCCGCGGAAGAACGCGGAGAAGCGCTCCTGGCCCGCTGTGTCCCAGATCTGCAGCACCACGGGCTCGCCGCCCGGGGAGGCGGGGGGGAGGGTCCTGGTGATGAAGTCGGCGTCGATGGTCGTGCGGTAGGATTGTGAGAAGCGCGCGGAGATGTACTAGGGCGCAGTCCAGGTCAGTAACTAGGGGCTGGAGAGGGGGTAAGGGCGTACCTGGCCGCGACGACTGGTATTTCCGACGCCGGAGAGGCTTATAACAACGACCTTGAATGTGGGCATGGGCAGCGGCGGGGAGGACGAGGACGACGGCAAGAGCGACAGCGCTCAAGCGAAGAGGGAGACTCGGATCCATGTGACTCAGGCATCACACAGCTTTGGGCTCTCTGGCTCTCACGCCCATGTCCTTTCACACATGTCCTCTGTTCTCCTGGGTTGTAGGTGTCTCGGGGGGGCTATCGGTGCTTGGGAGATATCTTTTCTGCAAATCTACAAACAGCGCTCAGCTCCAAGCTTCAAGTTCTGCAAGTGGTTATTCCTACCAATTTCTGTTTCGCTCGGGACCCCAAGACCCCATGCAACGCTTGGATCATTGAAGGGCTAGCAGCGCCTCGACCGTGCCACGCCCCATCTCCGTGCGACGTGTGTCCGCGTCCTCCGTATCCGCCGCCTTCGCCGGCGGGCGCGGGAATGGTCGCCAGCCTGCGCGTTCGCTATCTGCGCGGGGCGGCGGGTGCTGTCAAGTTGGTCTGCATTGGGGTACAGCTCGTCGCGGAGCGGCCTAACTCTTCGACACAGGTGTCGCCTTTTTCTGCTCGGCCCTCCCGCGCGCCCGCTTCCCGACCTCCTTGACCCGCTTGTACGCGCGTTCGCCGTCTCCAGAGGGGAAGACTGCCTTCCATCCGCACCAATTGTAGGATCATGCTCCAGGGGTCGACGCACGCACGCGTACACCCGCTCGCCGTCGCCTGCCTTCCTAGGCGCTGCTGCCTCCTTCATATAACGCACGATTGCGCCCTTGGCTGTAGACTTTCAGAGAATGAGATTCAGGCACGCCGAGCAACAAACTCTAATTTGGTCCAACTCGGGCGCCCCTACACCGTCCACTCGCGCCCCCCTTCAAGACTGTAGGCGGTGCAAAGGCTTAGGCTGAGAAGGAAATGACGAAGCAAAGTTCAAAACAAATCTGGTGCCGCAATAGCGCTCGGCCTCGTTCCGTGCCTGTCGGCATGTGTCTGTCCTCTTGCCGAGCAACATTCACTGCTCAGTCTTCCCCCTAAGCCGATTTAGCCTGAGCTATAGGCCCGGTTTTATCAATAATGCTGCGTCTATAACGAAGAGATCACGTCTGAGCTGAATCCGTCTCATGATAGAATCCCATTCATGTTGGAATCAAGATCCAGTCCCTCGTACATACGTATACGACGTCTATTTATTCGTTCTTTCCCGGTGGACCGATCCTCGTCGGAGTTTTCCTAGTAAATCCGACTGCTGCCGTCGTCCTTCGGTTTAATACCACTGTTATTATCATGGTGCTTCAAGTGCGGCAGGAAGTCTCGCGATATATCTCCCAACTACCTCTCTTTCCTCCCAAGGTCGAGGTCGGACGATACTAGACACGAATAGGTTTATTTACGGACGGCCACGTATAATTGGACCTTTGCCCTTTCCGCCCTTTCCTCCGACCCGGATACCTGCCCCGCCGGTTCCACCGGTACCACCTGCGAGCTGTGAGAAAGGATGTGTATCCTCGAATGCTTATTAGACGCTCACCAGAAATGTTGCCGCCATATCCTCGGGCCCCAGCACTAATCTCGACCCACGGCCCATAGCCGTCACCGCCATCGCCACCAGTACCACCCGTGCCGCCGGTCCCTCCTATATACTATTCAGCCACGTTAACCGACAGCTGAAGCAGATTCTCACCTGTGATGTCGCCCATAAAAATTGGTATAACTATTTGTCCTGTGATAAAGACGTGAGCTTGCATTACGAAAACGGGACGATTGCCTACTTTGGGGAACTGTCGGCCCCGTCCGTTCCAAGATCAAACGCTATTACGTGACGGGAGTTGCTAATCATCCGAGCAATGACTCTTACCTCCAAATCGCGTTCAGATTGGCGAGCCTCACGGGCGGCGAGAAGCTTTTTGCAGTGAGCAAAGCAAGTTGACTGGGGTAATTGATGGCGCACCGCGAAATCCGAAATTATCCCCGTGAGTTTCACGTTGTGTCTTGCTAGAGAGGCGTTGTTGTCGCCGTCGAAGAAATCTCTCAGTTTGCCTTGCGAGCGGGCATTCTCCAGATGATTCGTAAGTGATTGCAATTCCCTGTGGGCGTAATTATAAATTGCCAAGTCATAAGTCACATTGTCGCTCACCGTTGAAGAGCTTCGACGACCGGAGCATGTCCCGGCCTAGCCTCAGAAATGGTGGGGCCGAGGAGTTCCATTCGTGTCACTAATTCCATCAGGCCTTCGAGTTGTCCGCTTGTCAAAACCTGCTGGCCATCAATGAGGAAGTGGGCGACCAAGTAGGTTGAGCAGTCTTACCCCTATGCGAGCGACGGTATCCAAAAGGGAGTCGAAAACACTTGCCAATGGGGTATTCCGGGGACCTGAGCTAAGCCTCTGCAGTGCTATAGTCACAGCATTAGACGTGCTGGGGGCGCTGCCGGGATTCCGAAGAGCAGGCTGGGTCTCCGGGGAAAGTTCGTTCGGATGCATGTGGTAAGCGCGAGCGACGGTCTGTTCTATGATTGGGTTCATTGCAGATTGCTGGAGAAAGGGGCGGATTGTGATAAGTCAATACGAGGGGGAAGAAGAGGAATGGAGGCTGTCCATAGTTGGTAGCGCTTTTGTAGTGATGCCACTGGCTTTGGTTTAAGCAATACCGTAGTATCCTCTCGTGTGGGCATGTCTTGCTTCCTGGGGCTGCGCGAGATCAGCTCTCGGCACGATCCAGTTACGAGTCGCGGGGAACACGCTCTATCGAGGGTCGTGATGTCGCTGGTTTTGGTTTAAGCAATAGCGTAGTATCCTCTCGTTTGGGCATTTCTTGCCTCCTGGGGCTGCGCGAGATCAACTCTCGGCACGATCCAGTTACAAGTACGGGGAGCACGCTCTATCGACGATCGTGATCGCCGGCTTTGCTTTAAGCAATAACATAGTATCCTCTCGTTTGGGCATGTCTTGCCTCCTGGGGCTGCGCGAGATCAGCTCTCGGCACGATCCAGTTACGAGTATTTAACACATGTGGGGAACATGCTCTATCAACGATCGTGATCGCCGGCTTTGTTTTAAGCAATAGCGTAGTATCCTCTCGTTTGGGCATGTCTTGCTTCCTGGGCTCCGCGAGATCATCTCTCGGCACGATCCAGTTACAAGTACTTAACACACGTGGGCAACACGCTCTATCGAGGGTCGTGATATCACTGGCTTTGGTTTAAGCAATAGTGTAGTATCCACTCCTGTGGGCATGTCTTGCTTCCTGGGGCTCCGCGAGATCATCTCTCGGCACGATCCAGTTACAAGTATTTAATACACGTGGGCAACACGCTCTATCGACGATCATGATCGCCGGCTTTGTTTTAAGCAATAGCGTAGTATCCTCTCGTTTGGGCATGTCTTGCTTCATGGGCTCCGCGAGATCATCTCTCGGCACGATCCAGTTACAAGTATTTAACACACGTGGGCAACACGCTCTATCGACGATCGTGATCGCCGGCTTTGTTTTTCTTTTCATTAAACGAAGTGAGGTTTTTGCAGGCACCATTAGCAAAATGTTTGGTGTCTGGCGGGGTCTGGCACCATACCCTCCAGACACGCCACACTGTCATAAAGTGGTCTGGCACCAGAACGACCTGCGCGATAATAAGCCGCAAAATTTACCAACAATGGAATTACAGTAATGGCAACACAGCATAAACATAGCCACTTACCAAGGAGATAACAATTATCCACTCTGTGAAGCTTGGTTGATGTCCCAACGAGTACTACGGCGTATAACACCGCCCTGTTTGGTTGAGTTTTGATGGAGTTCGCGACACGATCGATTACGTGATCCGGTTGTGAAGTGCCCGAGTAGCGGTTCTTGCCGAAGTAGGTTCGATCGGCTTACTCCGAAGGATGACTAAATATAGTTTCATGACAAAGTAGACTGTACAGAAGTAACCATAACTCCAATCCAGGAGTTATGGGTATCAAATTAAAGCTATAAGTGAGCGTATGATTACCCGTGTCCTCCGGACACAGCGGGCAGAATGTAGTAAGTACAGAGGAAGTTTAGCTTGTTCAACAGGAGTTAAATCATACTCGATCACGACAGTAAGGGGACGGTTGCTTGCAATCGGTAACCTATTTGTCAGAATTTAACATATAGAGCCTATGATCAGCCAATGGGAAGAATATCCCGATACCAGATGACCTACCGGATACCTGTATATACCCGCGGTAGTGTAATCATACATTGTAATCATATATAATTTGTAGTATAAAAGCAGGACGTTCTGAAGGGAATGGCACTGAATCTTGACCCAAGCTAGTGTGGAAGGCTAACACCATTGCCCCTTCCCACGTGCGTGACAGGTCTCGGTTGAGGGCTTTACTCTGAGGACTCTGCTATTTTGATGGTGGTCCCGTGAAATAAAGTTTCTTTTGATTGCCAATGTTGTGAATTGAGTTTGAGTTTGAAAGAGCCATGTGTCCGTTGTCTTGAGATCAGAGAGAGCATTTGGGACTTGTGATTTGAGACTATTGAACGGTGGGACTTGGGTCCAAAAACTCGAACTTCGGTTCAAACAACTTACCGGCCTTCAGCCGTTACTTGCGCTATAGCTGAGAAGCTTAAATCGAATTATAAACTGCTCGGTTTCAATCTTGACCTAGTCAAATTGTTACTTGAACCAAGTGCCCGTGGAGAAAGTTCCTCTTTGAGTAGCTTCTCACAGTACAGAGACAATTAAAGAGATCCCGACTTAGAGCTCCTTAGACCTATACTTGTGTCTAAAAAGACCCTAACTCGTCAGACAACTCATCGGGGCAATTAAGAGGTGTTTAGTGTTTGAGATCTAGTATTTGAGTAGTTGAAGTTGGACTTTCTCACTCATTTGAGTTGTGTCCAATCTCAATCACTCGAAAGTTGGATTTTGTTCATTTTGCATTTGCAGCCTTTGACTCTGAGCAACCATTTCAGCGACACCACAATTTGAACTGGCTGCCAGAAGTGACTTCTGGTATCAGCATTTCGTACTTGCCATTTCTTCCACTATTGTCGAAATATTTTGAATCGGGCGTTAAAAGAGCTAGGGAACAATATTTCATTCTATCTATATTGAATACAGGCGAGCTAATATAATTTTGTCGAGTGTAATCATCGACACTGATCAGGCAACAGTGATGACGGACCGGAGGACTAGCGTACAAGGAGGGGACAGTATGTTAGCGAAGGTTAACACACAACACACAGCGGCACACAGCTGCGATCCAACTACCAGTGCATCCTGCAGAGCATCACTGCCGGCCACCGCCTCACCTGGCAGCCGGTGGGGGCGTAGGGTTGTCGGGTGCATCTGCAGTATTTGAAGACTCTTCGTGGTGTAGGGCGGGCGGAAGCCGAGGATCTTGTTGATCCTGACGGTTGTCAGCCGGCACCGGTGGATATGAGCTGGAGGACGAGCCAGCCGAGCGAGTCCAGCGCAAGCTACGAGGGTCAAGGCATGGAGTGCCAATGGGAATGCACTTGCAGTTTAATAAGCAGTCTGGGCGCGAGAGCGGGGGAGGGTTCATACCGCCAAGAAAACAGTTGCCGCATGTAGCCGTCCTTAAAACGGGCTTGAGTGCAAGGTTGAGCACAGCCTTTGGCTCTCACGCCCATGTCACCATCATTGTCATGTCCCCCGTCAAAGCCTCCGTCCGCGTAGAGTCTTCTTGGGTTGTACGTCTCGGGGGGCTATCTGTCTGCAAACTGTCTTCGTCGAATTCAATTCTGCAATGGGGTTCTTCGATGATTGGAAAGCTACAGCTACAGCTCTGAAATTTGTCTTTCACTCGGGACGCTCATTGGATGCATCATGCTCATGACTCCAACCAAGTAATTCTCACTCTTCCGAACACTTCCCTCGACATACTGCCGGGTACTCTATTTCATAAACTCGGCTTGTCTCCCAAATAGCGGAATACTCGCCCGCTTCTTCTTTCCGCTCGGACTCAAGACTCGAGACTCTGACCAACACCCGACGACACACTTCATCGCCCGTTCATAAACTTATCTGCGCACCGGTGGTGTAATGCACACACGTCAAATACTTGTGTTATCCTGATCGCAATTTAATGACCATGATGAGCTCGGGGTTCGACTCCCTGCCGGTGCCTATCGGCGTGTCTTGATCCGCTTTTTCCTGTGAGATTCGGACAAGCACGTGATGGATTTAAATAATGTTCATTTACAAGGGCTTGCTCTGCTGCAATCCCGACAGAGTACCTACGAACATGTATGCTACTTATATACTTATTACAGGTGGTCCGTGCACTCGTAAGTGAGTCAAGTTAGAGTCAACGTGAGTCAAGGAACTGACTCGGAGTTTGCACCTGATTCATATTCCAACACACCCCCTCAAACTCCAGAGTCAACAAAATCAAGTCAAGAATGAATGAAGGAATAAATAAAATTGTGCACCCCCTCAAGCCTAAATCACCACTTGTAGTCGTCATCGGATCCCAAATCAATTGCAGTGTTAGCCACAACTTTTTTGGTCTTCTTCTCGTCGGTCTTCTGCTCGGGGCACTCATTTGCAAAGTGTCCTTTCTTCTGGCAGTTAAAACAGGTGATGAACGCGAGTCTGCGTTTCACATCAGCAGCGAAGGCGACACTCCGGGTGTCTGGCTCGGCCTTGATTACCGTAGTCGAAGTCGTCCCAAGTTGGCGTGCTTCTTCGTTAAGAAGTCGGGTAATAACATATTCGAGGGTTAGGTCAGCGGGGGGAGCTGAATCCAGTGAAACCACAAAATTGTCGTAGGATGGCGGGAGACCACCGGCGAGGACCAAAATAATGTCCTCGTCGTCAACCGTGACTCCGATATCATTCAGTTGATTGGCGAGGCGGTGTGCCTCGGAAATGAAGGCTTGAACACCAAGTTCACCCTTCTCAAGTTTCCAGAATTTGCGCCGCACAGTGAGTCGTGTCGCCATCCCGCGTGCCTGATGCATGGCAGCAAGATTATCCCAGACGACCTTTTTCAGGCGGGGCTCTTCTGTCCGTTAAGCACACGTCCGAGCTTCCGTCGTTCAAGATCCACATGTTCCTGATTCACTGACCTGACTGCTGATCTCTCTCCTGGAATTCTCCGAGCAGCGCGGACGAAAGACCTATCTCGACCTACGCTCGGACTTACTGGACCCAGCTTTCGAATGGCTGCTCGAACCGGTTGCAAATGGGACACTTCAATGCCCGCGTACTAGCCTCCCTGCGCATCGGTGGTGTAAGCAACACATCAAAATCTTGCGCCCCATTCACTGTCGACTTAATGACGAGCTCGGGGTTCGAGTCCCCGCCGGTGCATCAAAGACTGGACAACTCCTTCCTTTTTCAGCAAACTCCCAATCTCTCTTTCGCATTCTCATGGGCATCACGTGTCTTGATATCTCTCTTCTTCTGCTGGGCTGCCGAGGACCGATGATAATGGCTTGGGAGGTCGGATCCGCTTTTTGGGCCTTTCAAAAATTTTGTCCGGACTTTGGGACCATCGGGGGTCCCAAATTTTGTCCGGATTCTGGCACTGACCTCGGCCAAATTTTTTTTTGTCCGGACTTTGGATCAGACATCAAATTTTCCAAAAACGCGCTACTGAAGGCCAAAGAAGGGTAGAAAACGCAATGAATTTAGTCCTCTACGCAATCGTCCTCTGCTAATTCCGTAGTATGAATAATTGCCTTCCCAAGGGCCTCTTTCTCGGACATGAGCTCCTCAAAGATTTTGTGAGCACATAGCCCAACTCCCCTCGGAAAACCATTCCGTACCGTCGTCCATGGGCTCACAAATTAGTGGCAACTCGAAGCCCAGCAGCTCTGCGATTGACAGTATTTTGGAAGGAAGATTTGTTGATCAAGGAGGGGGGATTTTCAGGATGCTGCGTCGAGCGGCCTCGACAATCGGTGGGATATTTCAATACTCTTTCCCGCATGCTATCCACTCGGTAGAAATCCAGTGTTTTTCAAAGCACTGGTCTTCATCGTCATTAATTATTGTGTCATCCATGGTGTAGATCCACAGAGAGGGAATTGCTTATGAGCAGGATAATTTGTCCGAGAGATGCAGTTATGCTCGTAGAAGTCTTGTTGGACTTGGTGTAAGCAAAAGTGGCAAGGAAAATCTCAATTGGGTGGTCTGTTACAGTTTCCATTGTGTAGAAAGTGCGCGAGAATGAGATCGCAGGCCACCCAAGGCCACCCATCGGCCGAATGAGGAAATGTCCGGATTTTGGATCACACCTTGGCACGATTGTCCGGACTTCGACATAGACCTGTCGTGCCCCCAGGGTGCATTTGTCCGGACTCTGGCGGTGACCTGCCGGGCCAAATTTTGAAAATTTGTCCGGACCCGGGATCCGACCTCACAAGCCATTATCATCGGTCCTGGCTGCCGTTGGTATTGAATCTGGCAGACTTCACCCCCCGCTTACAAGCTCATTTGCGCATCGGTGGTGTAAACAACACGCTTCAAAAGCTGCGTCCGGACACCCCGCCAATCCCTGAGTTTTCGCTATCTTTCTCCCCTTTCCTGAGCGCCCCACGCTCTGTTAGTACTTGATTCGCCGCCAGCGCTTTCCCGCCTGCAAGAGCCATCCACTCCCTCATCTAGCTCTGCTTATTGGACGGCCAATCTGCTTCTCCCACTCCCAGCGACTTGTCGTCTAAATGCCACCTCTGGGTTGGAGATGCAATTTCATCACCCTGCTTACAAGCTTATCTGCGCATCGGTGGTGTAAGAAACACGCGTCGAAAGCATACATCTGAATAATTTGCTCCGTGACGAGCTCGGGGTTCGAGTCCCCGCCGGTGCATTACATCCGCCCTTGCTTTTGTTTCTCTCCGTCCGCGGTCGCACATGAATCGTGCCTTTCCAGCCGGGCCGACTCTGGACTTATTATTTCCTTTCGCTCGGAGGAAATAGCAATATCTCTCCTCTATCAAGTGTGGACCAACAAAATATTTGGATTGGCTGATTCAGTTTACTCAGTTATACATTGTGCCTGAAAACTGACACTTGACCAACTCGGGGGTTCGACTCCCCGTCGGTGTATGTCTCTCCATCTCTTCGATTTTTTTTTTCGCATGCTATCCTACGCACCCCACGCTCTCTAGTACCTGTTGCGACTCCATCGCGAATCTTCCGCTCCTTCACCAAGATCTGCGTATCCCACGGCCAACGACTTGTCTTGTAATCCACTCGACTCGGCTTGGAGATACACACTTCATCACCGGCTTGCAGGCATGCCTTTCAGCAAGCGGTATCAACCCCCTTCTAGATCTAGGCAACCTCCATCTAACGCAACCTTCAAAATCTTCCAGGCCGACCTTCTCCTGGTCTGTCCCAGCATTTATCAGATCTCGCTACTAGATATCCGGATCGGCTGAGTCTTAGCGCATCCGTGGTGTAAGGCAACACGCGTCAAAAAATGGATTTTCTTTCGTTGCATCCCTCAAGAATTCGGGGCTCCTCCCCACCGCTGCATGTGGTGCGTGGGTACGATCTTTCTTTTTGGTACTATAATACATCTACCCGAGCGGACTGTGCAAATCGGGTCTCTTAATACTCGAAGATTAGGCGCGGCCTTCAGGGAAGGTAGGAGCACCGTGGTGGAGGGTACACGCGCCAGCCATATAGTGAGAGATAGCGAAAGCATAATGCCGATTCGGGGTTCGACTCCCCGGCGGTGCATGTGGTCGCGCTGTCATTTTCCTTCTTTTTGGCGAACAGCGCTTTGAAGGGAATCGTGTCGCTTTGTATTCGTAGAGTGGGCCGCGAGGGATGAGCGTTAAGCACCGTGGTGTTCCCGGCGGTGCATTCGAGTGATTGAAGCTTTTTTGTTAAAAATGGCTCGCCCTGTCGCTCAGAAAATTACTGAATAAAGTCAGGCGCATCAATGCGCGCTAGCCGTCTATAGCAGGTACACCAAATGCATAGTGGCGAGGCGGGGCTCGACTCCCCGGCAGTGCATATAAAATCGCCGCATCATCGTTTACTCCGCTCGCGCTGCACCCCGAGAAACTAGTGGACAAAATCAGGCACGCCATAGGTATAGCGCGAGCACCGTGGTGAAGGATACACGCGCTAGCCTTATAATAACCTCCAATTAGAGTACAATGGCGAGAGCGGGGTTCGACTTCCCGATGGTGCCTCCGCACCGCTTGAAGCTTTTTGTAAAACATCCGCTCGCGCTGCCGTCCAGAAAGAAATTACTCGTGGTACATGCTTGGCCGGCACGTAATTGTGACGTGCCCTGGCTTTTGCCCTCTGTGCCAGTGCGTCCGATTTGAGGTCACATATATCAACAGCTCGACTCCTATGAATACTACGGATTCATTCTATAAGGTTGTATAATACACAGACAATGAATCCGATGCCAATTTGTTGTCAGGTTCAACTACAGTTTCTGACGTCTTCTACCGTAACCCGGAGGGCTTGTCATTAAGCTGACCATGTAGCATGAGCTTCAGGGTTCCGCTTTGTATAAAACAAGAGTATTCTTCACCACACACACAATGACTATTGCCGTGCCCGTCCAGCGAAAGAAACTCTGGGCTGACCTAGAGCTTGAGATTTGCAGCTCCAAAACTCGTAAAGGGAGATTGAGGAGCGACCGGATGATAAGAGGAACACTAAACTTAGACACATCCCTACACAGTTTATTGTTTGTTTCTTTTAAAAAGAGGTGCACAGTGAAATTGGACTCAAGGAATCGCTTGGTTGACGGCTTCTTCCGGGTCCGGTAAGAAGTAAGTTCCCGGAGTTGATTGCCGGCCAATGCAGTGCACCAGTGTTGATGTCTATTGTTTTTGACTTCGTTTGCACCACCACTCTCCCACTGGTTCCGAACGCCGCCGCACCCCAGCTGACCGTAATGCATCGAGGTCTCATGATTCCTGAGATCGTGCGCCTCATTGTTGAGGAAATCAAGTTACCTCCTGATAGCATCGTGGGAGAGAGGCCTGATCTTCGGGCGCTCGCAGCTTTCGCTAGGACGTGCACAACATTCCTTGAACCGGGACTCGATCTCCTCTGGAGTCGCCAGACTACAGTTCTCAACCTTTTGGTTACATTCCCAGATGATTTGATCAGACAAGTGAAGGATGAATGGAACCGGCCATCCGACGTCGTGAGTGGATTCGCTGTCATGGCCTGCACTGAAAGTAAAACCCTGCTCCGAAGCTTCTTCTTCGTTCAGTGTCTCCCACCGACTGGGAGCGTCCTCTATTCTACTCACGCCGTGTCAAGCGGCTCTCCATGTCGGATAACATGTGGATGGTTTCGACCGAGGCCTTTGAGGCAATCTCTTTGAGCTGTCCAGGAGACCACATGTTTCCTAATCTCCAGACCCTCGTGTTGGACCTCACGCCCATGACCTACGAATCCCAGTCTGCTACGTCCATCGACTTCCTCATATCTCCCCAGCTCAAGGAAATCCGTCTAGACTTCGGTACAGGGTTTAGGCTACTCTCCCAAATCGTTCCGACAATGGCGGTGAAATGCCCTTCCCTGACTCACGTCACCATATCCATGCAGGATGATTATGGCGAATCGGAACTCCAAAGCGTCTCGGGCTTCGTGCGAGACTTGGCGCACGTTGAGGATCTTACCGTCCCAAATCTCGATCCCGCGGCGTTCGAACACCTTGGGCGCCTCTCGAGTCTCTCAGCCCTGAGACTTGAAAACCCAAAGATGTGTCGGATGACTCAGCTTCCCGCCATCGCATCTACACCACCACGCCATATGTATTCGTCCCTCACAGTTCTGCAGTTCGGTGCCACTACTGTTGAGCGAATGACCGAGTTCATTGAAGTCATCTCGAATGCTCCCTTGGAGGAATTGGAGGCCGAGTCACTCTATGACGCAGCTACGAATGATGTGATCGGCCGACTTTATTCCGCCTTGGCAGCACATTGCTCGCACAATTCTCTTCAAAGAATTTTGATAGAAGGGGAATCGTTGCCTGAATGGGCTGTCCCGGACCAATTCAGGATCAGCGGTGCCATTTTGCGAACTCTCTTCTGTTTCGTTAACATGGTATCCGTATCCCTCGAGCAACCATTTGGATTCGACCTCGACGACGCCGACATATTCGACATGGCTCGCACCTGGCCTCGGCTCGAATTCCTTGCGCTCGCAGCATATCCCGCCTTGAAGCCTCGTGTCACCATCCAAGGGCTCTATGCATTCGCGCAGCAGTGCCCCAACCTTGACTACCTGGAGATAACGGTGGACGGGACTGTTGTTGTGCCAGCACCGCCCGCTGGGAGTGTATCCCAGCACAGCCTCCGAGTGCTAAATGTTTCCGGCTCTCTAATCAACTCCCCGAATGCCGTGGCGACATTCCTGTCCACTATTTTCCCACAAACGGATGTTGAGTTTGATTTGGAGGAGGCGGGCGAGGAGGGAAAATACCGGGCTCGCTGGGAAGAGGTACAGCAGAGTATCACGGATTTGCGGGCGCAGAAGCATGAACACGATGACGGAATCGACAGGAGGTTAGCCGGGAAAGGACATCCATGACTTTTCACTACCCCGACCTAGTACCCCTTAATAATCGGAGTCGATGTAGGGATGGAGGAATTTAAAACTGGAATACGACTTGATTGAGGTGAAATTGAGGTGAAATTGATGCGAGACGCCGTTCAACCCGGGTGGAATCAAACACAATGCTTACACCCACACCCAGTAGTGTAAAATCAGTTGAATTTGCGAGACGCTTCTCCCTGGTGCTTCTGCAGCTGGTCTATCGGCATCTCGGCGGGCACAGCAGCGGCAAACAACTGCACCGCTCGTTGGCACGCCGCTTCTCCTCTTTCACCGCCACAATGGAAAGCACCTCCAATCCGCTATGTCTCCCTGAACTAGTCGACCACTGCCTAGAGTTCCTCCCGGAGTCATCACCGGATTTCCTGGCTTGCGCTCTGGTCTCCCGTGCTTGGACCGGCGCCGCTCAGCGCCGTCTCTTCGAAACACTGTCTCCCTTGAAAAACCACGAGCGCATGTGGGTTCGGATGCAAGAGATCTTTCGCGCTTCTCCATATCTCATTCGACACGTCCGGAGAATCAACATTAATGCAGACCCGATCTCGATCCAGACATTGTCGGCGGTCTGCAACCTCCCATTCACCCAGGTGGCGCATGTGGCGATCTTCCACCTCTCGGATCTATCGCTCCCAATGGCACTCGCGTTCCAGCGGCTTCTCAGCCTGCCCGTACTTCGCTATGTCAGCGTAACTTCCATCTTCGCCGATCCCGTGATATTTCTCAAGATGTGGGACCGCTGCTCGCCGAGCATCAGACATCTAGAATTATCCGGCGAGGAGCCGGACTATACTCCGACCGAATGGGATCATCCCCGCGCCGATTCTCCCGTCCGATTGGATTCGTTACGGACAACGGGGAAATTGGCCGCCTGGCTGGAGCACGCCGCACGCCTTTTCGATGTATCACGGCTGAAATTGCTGTCGATCTTTAGCGACCCGCAAATTGGTTGGGAGTTGGCGTTAGCCGGTACCCGACAGACGATCGAAGCTTTCGACTTCGTCGCCCTCGTAAGCTTTCTCCGCATATCTCCGACGTTCTGGCTGACATCGAGCTCTTAGGACCCTCACCCGTTCAATCTTGCTTCTCTCCCCAAACTCAAATACCTCCGAATCTTTGTGCCTTACCCTGCCAAAGTTCCTGTCGTGGTCGGCACGCTCAAAACGATCCCATCCGCGAATCGCATCCGGAAGGTTGTACTGTGCTTCAGGTCCAACGTCCTTACCGAACGGCTCGCACGCCTCGGAATTCTGGGCCAGCTCGACTCCACACTATCAAATGTCCTCAACGCTGAAACATCCACGGTGGAACTTGAGATGGAAGCCGACGAATATATGCTGCGCGCCCCATACTTCCCGCGGTTGAGAGGCGACAACATGGTGCGTCTCTCATTTGGATCGGCCTTCCGCTGTCTCAAGCAGCCGTCGCAGATTCATCGCATAGAACCGAGGATGAACTGGTTTGAAGTGAGTTCTCTAGATCCACCTGCACCTCAGCCCTGCCTTACAGCCTCTCAAAGAGTTTCGCAGGCACGATATGAAGACCTCGGCCATAATCGAATCCTAATCCTACCGATTTATTCGTGTAACTCAGTGTGAAACACTGCCGTCAGCCCAAGATAGGCTCTTACAGCGCAGGAACGGGCAATTTCCTTCACATCTCCTTCGACGCACTCCAATTGAACGTGAATGTGGCCGGGTCCTTCATAAAATATTCAACCTTTGACGGCAGGACGTTCGTTTGGGATGCGCGATCCGCACATAACCAAAACAATTAGCATTACTATCCTCCACCCTGTCAAACGTGTTCGATTGTCATCATTCACTGCGTTCAGAGCACGGATAGCCGCAGCACCGGCTCGCCTTAGGTAGCCGAGGTCATGTGGCTAGCCGGCCGAACCATGTGTGGCTAGGTTTGGCCAGGTTTGGCTAGCCGGCCACTCGCAGCTAGCCCTAGCTAGCCACAGCTACACAAACCTACCCACACCTCTCGCTTATTATTCATTAAATTCTATGCGCATACCTCTCGGGATATCGATGGTTGAGCCGGCGGTCCGGTGGGCGCTGAGATAGATGGTCGTCAAGGCAAAGCTGAGGGTCATCTTGATTCTTGAAAGTGGCACGACAAGAAAGGCGGAAAGGACAAAATGCATGCAGCTTTTGTGCTCCAAGGAAGGATGGGCAGAAAGCTTAACTGTGATAGAAGACGGGCGACAAAGCGGTGCTATTAAAGTTGCACGAATCAGCCTTTACCCGGCCGCGCTCACGCACTTGAACCAGCGCCAAGCTAGCCAGGGGTATGCTAGGGGAGCGGGACGCTGGGGGGCTGGCGAGGTTGGGCTGCAGGACTACCCACAGTGCAGCTATGTGAGCTGGCCATGAGCTCGCAACAGCTAACCAGGGCGTGGCTATGTGACCCTGGCTAGGTGACTAGCCACAGCTAGACTATATATAGCCACGGCGTTCAACAGCTCGCCGAACCTTCGGCTATCAACCCGCTGAACGCAGTGATTTAGTCCAGCAGCAAAAATAACAAGCTGTCTGTCACCTATATATGCACGAGCGGGGACTCGAACCCCGTCTCGCCCAAACCTTTCCAAGTTTCCTTTTTCATCAGGTCGGCGTGTTCCATACACCACTGGTGCTCCCAACCTTCATCATCACTCATGTCAATTGCGTATGTACGATTCTCATCACATCATCTAGCTCAGCAGCAAAAAAGAATCTCTTGTATAATTATCCTCATTCAGTCCCGCAAAAAACCTCCGGCCTCTATATACGTCTCACCAGAACAGCTCACAAATTCAGACTCGAGTCGACGTGTTCCAGCCACCGATACAGGTGCTCCTTCCCTTGATCCTCAGCCCACCCACGTTGGCGCGCTTTATCTACCCTCATCGATATCGTCCTCAGAGTATAATGCTTTATTACCACCTTCAGTCTATATCGCCCACCCATTCCATATATACACACACGCGCCTGCTCTATATCTGTGCATTACCCCTCGGCGTGGATATACACCCCCCTCCTCCCTCCGCGTCCACGCGCCCCGAGCCCGTGGGCGCATACGAGCACTCACTCGCACCCGCACCACCGCCGTCCTCGCTCGTCGGCCGCGCCGCGTACGTCTCCTCTTTTGCCCCGTACTCTGTTGTGCGGCCGTACTCCTTCGTGCGGCTTGATGACCCACATAAGTGGTCTCGCTCTGCCTCGTCCTCGTCGACTGGCTCGACGCCGCGGAACCCGAGTATTCGCTCGGGCCGGGCTTGAAGATCAGCGGGGTCGACATGTTTGATGACGAGGCGGCCTGCTGCCGCTCGGCGACGACGCGCGCGAAGCGGACGCGCACCGTTATCATCAGCGGCATGATGTTCTGCAGCCGCCGATGAGTCAAGTTGAAACAGAAAATTAATGGAAGGGAGTAAAGAGCGGGGACGCACAAATACCTGCGGGATCGCGCCCCACGCGAAATTCGGCAAAAAAGCGGCGCCGACGTCCATCGTGAGGGCCGAGATGAAGTAGAGCAGGATCGTGAGCACGTAAAATAAGCTCGATTCGCAGCTGGTTATTTAAAGTTCAACACCGTATTAGCAACCCGGAATAAAGTATAAAGTGTAAAGCGGAGAGTGGTTAGCAGATGTTTGACGAGAAAGAAAGAAAGAAGACGCGCTTCTTAGTGACGGTGAGCGCCTGGCGCCTACAAACATGCGAGGTACGAGCTCCTCCAGCGTGTCTCGATCGCGCTCACGTCCGCGGCGGGCGCAGCTACGCCTCGCTCACGTGCGCCTTCGCGCGGAACTCCGCTCACCAGCCCTCTGGCGCGGTCAAATCGTACATGAGCACGGCGGCATCCGAAGAACGTGGAAGTACTCCTGGCCAGCGGTGTCCCAGATCTGCAGCACCACGGGCTCGCCGCCGTGCGTGGCGTGCGGGAGGGTCGACATGATGAAGTCGGCGCCGATGGTCGCGCGGTAGGACGTCGAGAAACGCGCGGAGATGTACTAGGGCGCAATCCAGGTCAGTAACTAGGGACTGGAGAGGGGGTAAGGGCGTACCTGGCTGCCGAGACTCTTTCCGACGCCGGAGGAGCCTATAGCGCTTGAAGGCGGGCATATGGGCAGGAGGACGAGGACAACGGCAAGAGCGACAGCGCTCAAGCGGGCGCTTCAAGGGCCGTGATGCATGTGACTCGCATGTCACACATCTCACGCCTATGTCCTCTCTCTGTCTTAAAGTCCTCCTAGGTTGTAGGTCTCTTGGGGAGCTCTCTATGGCTCGCGCTCAGCTCCAAGGTACAAGGGACAATTCCTACCGATTTCTTTCTCGCTTGGGAGTCTGGGACACCCCTGACTCCGAACAAGTAATCTCGCTCTGTTGAACAACTAACAACTTCTTCCCGTTCATCAATATTAATCGAACTAATCATCTGTCTCTTAAGCTTCTTTCCGCTCTGAGTCCGCCTCGAACTGGAGACCAACGCACCAGAAGACACTCCCCGCTTGAAAGCTTCTCTGCTCATCCGGGATCGACGAAACGCGACCCGCACGCCTCATCGGGAAATACGGCCCTTCGGATGAGACACGGCACTTGGGCGCCATCCGCCGTTCATCCACGGCCCAAGGGCCGTGTTTGAGAGAAAACACGGCCTTTCCCTCTATCACCAAAACAGCACTTGATTCAAAATTCAAATATTTCATCTCTTGAACTTGCCATTCAATAATGGCATTCATGCAGCCTTACCCACAGACCATTCGGTTGAGTTAAGGATTTCCTCGAAAAAAAGAAATTGTAGGTGATATGTTTTTTCTTATCTTTGTACCCTCCAGCGGTCGACTGAGAGCTGATCGGTGTGAAGTTCAAGGGCCTGTTTATTGCCGGTTTATTGACAGATCTCACGATCTTCGAAATCATCGCAGAGCCCAAGCAGAACCAGCAGGTACGGCGTGGGAACGGGGATATCATCCGCGGCGGCAAATCGCCGCCGGTGTGTAAAGTGATGGCCATGCTGTGCCGCTGCCGCCGTCGGGCGCTTGCGCCGCGCTCTACAGCCTTCTTTCGCCCCCTCACCACGAACATGCCCCTCCCTCGAATATTCCGTGCCGCACCTTCTCAGGATTGGCTGTCCCCTCTCATTGTTGTCTCTAAGGGCCTCGTAGCAGCGGGAAACTATGTGCCATTCCCATACGTGAATGCAGCACTATCTGCCGGGCTGGCGCTCTTGGAACTGATTCAGGCGAGTGAGAAAGGCCTACTAGGCCTAAATACTTATGTCCTGTCCAGATGGTCGGAAAATCGAGTGATGATCTAAGATATCTCGCGCAGTCCGTGGTCACCATTATGCAGCTCCTGCGTGAAGAAATGGATCATCATTCCACCGCGCAAGATACCCGCTTCCACCAGCTGTGTATCGAGTTCGCCACGTACGCTAACTCTACTTTGGGATTTACATCTGTTTTAGAAGCAACACTAGGCATCTAGCTCAGCTTTCAAAAGATATCGAAGCCTTATCAAGGGATCGGTCGTCATCCAAGTTCAAGAAATACATCAACTCTCAGACAATACGAGACCAAATTACAGAATTCACTCAGCGGGTCCAAGATACACGCGCCAACACTACAGTAAGCAATGGGCCGGAGAAATGGAATCACCTGACGAACTTCATCCCAGCTCGTTGCTGCCATCGGAACTAGAATGGACCTCGTCGAAGTAGCAAATGGGGTGGCAGTAGTGGAATCGAAAATTTCCGATATACAGCAAGATCTAAACTCGCTTCGGTCTCTAACTCAAACGAAAGTAACAGGCCTGCCGACTGAGCTGGTCCCCTACGAGGAGGATGTGAGTTTACTACGACCTAACACACTTTCTGACGTCTTATCTACACCAGTTCCACGCCTTGAAACTCGGTGATATTCACCTTGAGTTCACCTCCGCCCGGACGGCGGAGTTTGTTGAGATCGATACGTCCCATCGCCAGGAAAGAAAGATTGGCTGGACAGACTATAGAGCGACTGTCAAGGGATCCATTCGGACAGTACGAGTGTATCAGGGCTCGGATCCCATGGACGTGAGTCGTGCTATATCCCGCTTCGTTCTGTTCCTTACTTCATTTTTGAAAGTCATGGAAAGGTTTCCTGTCTGTACTCGCGGAGGCATCGCCGTAAGTGTTTGAGGGGCTGTATGAAATGGGCTGATTCGTTCCAAAGGTCTCCCAATTTCCCCCAATTGTTTGGGTTTTGTAGCTCCCCACGATTGCGATCGCTTGTTTTCCATGGAGGTGATGCGCTCGATGATACCCGCTCCCAGATATTGATCGTTTTATCTAGAATTCTGTACGCTTGATGAGTACGGGAATAGCCTCTCTTCCCCTCAAGCCCTAGTCGATTGGGAGATCAATCTGGTAAATTTTTCTTGCATTTTTAACAGAGGCGGCGGACGTTGAACTACTATTCCCCTTTTGACAGATCACGGATTTTTCTGAGCTTGTCATCTCTTGCCGCGGCTTAATTTCTCAATCGCGTCCATTTGCGCTGGTCAATGGGCATGATGGAAAATTAGTGATCTCACACGTCAAACCGCTTGCCAACAGGGATCGATTCCTTTTGCCACCCAATGTTCGTCCGTTCAACTGCTCCATATATGTCAAGTGATGACGAGCGTGAACCCCGTTTAGTTGCCACCATTCCTGGATTGGTTCATTGAAGTCCCTCGATGGGATTTTGAGTACGATGGACCAAAAAGATTGCTCGATTCTCAAAGATCTATGCGGGATATGCTCAGGACAGTCACGTCACTTCGGCGTCGTTCACATGTTTCCTCGTGGGCCTTCAAGCACTTGACCATATACGAAGTGCTCACTTCCCGCGGCCGCGTGTATCGGAGCACTGTACAGCCTCCATTTCGGTATCTGGAGCGACGTCCGCTTGTCCAGCTTTCGGGGCGACAAATCACGCATCCACATTCCTGGGAGGTTAAATGGATTATTACCCACGAGAGAGGTTCGCTTGGACCGGTTTCGTGGGATCCCGCCTGCTTTGCTACTCTGGGACAAAGTGAACCTGGCTGGACGCAGTAAGTGTAGTCCTCGTCTTTCGATCCGCCGACACTGAACTCGACTAACAGCTTCATCGTACCACTTCTGGACAACGCCCGGCATTGGATTTCAGGCTTCGACCAGCTGCCACACTGCGGCTACTTCCTCAATGCCACAATGAAGTTTGGAGAATCCGTCCCCGACATCACCTGCGCTTGGCTTGCACAGGCCAGCTCAATTATGTCGAATTTAGACGGCCGTTTTGACGAGTCGAACCTCGACGAGTTCTGTATCCGTGCGTCCCTTTCCATTATAGTTTCACTCGCCCTGGAAGACTCATGGCAGATGTTCAGCCGCGGGCACAACCCTCGATTTATCATGGGAGATGGTTCTCGCGGCCGAAAATACGGCAACAACCTCCGAATCATTGGCCATTCTTTCGGAATTGCCGGAGAATCTCCATGTATTTGTACAGGTTCCGGTGCTGGATGGTCCACGGCTCACAGAACCGGCCATTTACTGGTCCACAGAAGCATGTACTGTGGAAACAGGACGCGTCCCCCGTGGAGCGCTGAAGATTAGCGCGAGTTGGGATGCTAATATGTTGCTCGACTCGTGGCTACCGCATCACTACGCCGTGGTGAGGAGTGCGCAGGAGGACCACGGATTTGACCCAACCAGCAAGGTTGACGCGGATGCTCTCGGCTTACCGCTATTGGAGATACCGGATCCGGGAGAATTCGAAGGATCTGAGCGAGGTAAGTCGTTTGCGGGTGCATCTAAACACCTGGCTTCACATTCAATAGAACCTGATTGGGTGGGGTTCTATGAAATGGACCCACACACGATGCAGAAGTCCAGGATGGCTTAAAGTCCATTAGTTGTTGGTGTCCAATTGGCACTGACATATGCATTGTTAAGTGGCTTAGATTATGTGTCCTCCATCTCGTTGTCTATAAATCCTGCCGTTATTTATTCCGGGACACGTCATTTCGTTAATCAACGTCTAACCCCAGAAGATTCGGTCCCCACCCGTAGACCAGTCCATCTCCCAGCACGGTGTCTCCGTCAGCCTACCGAATCCGCGTCATCCATGCCTTCCTCGGCACGGCCCCCTGTTCCTTTTAGTCGTCGTCATCCTCTTCCTCTTCCTCGTCCTCGTCCTCTTCCGGAGGCACGTACGCGGGAAGTAGTCGTTTAACCTCCTTCCAATGCCGATGATGAATAACCTCGGAACCGACCATAAAGTCGTCGAGATCTCTAGTTCCCTCCCACTCCCAGTAACCGGTGTGCACCTCTGACAGGTTGGGGAACACGTGGGAGAGAAAGGAGGCTACGGCGGCGAACGGGGCCGAGATTGAAGACTCATTGATTGATAGCGTTTCGAGTGCATTTTGGGGGGCATGGATGTGCATGGATAGGACATCAGAAGCACCGCAGATGGGGGCAGCATTGTCCGAAGGTGTGCAAAGAGCGCAATGTCGCGCGTGGGTATTGGGGAACTTACTTATGCAAGCGGGGGGTACGAGAGACCACGGCCACCATATTTTAGAGGTTTGTAGCCTTGTAGATGTGGCCTAATGTCGGTCAATCGAGCCAAAGACCTTAAATGATAAACCGATGTCAAACATGTGTGTAATTTTATTGTCCGAGGCTTGTAGTGCTACAAGTCCAACCACAAGAACCTTTCCAGATTTTCCCATGACATATTTGTTGCCTCGGGGACTGAATAAGATAACTTATTTGAAGGGAAACCTCTCTGGAGGTATTCCGTCCGCCACTCGGAGTGAACTGGCTATTCCAGTCCCTATTATGACGTGATTTATTCCATCGCATATTAGAATACAAATTGAATGACTTATCTGAGCTTATCTGACATTGTGCTAACCAAGATGTGGGACCAGGCCATAGGATTGAACTCGAATATCTCCTGTTGAATACGATCAAAGCCATCAAATTTAATTTGGTTTTTTTTTGGTCGGCCTAATTTGCTGCTCGAACTTGAGACGTCTCGACTAGAGCTTCATTGAGGTGGAAAAGTACATTGAGCCCACCATACGAGCGGTTTGCTCAATTTGATTTTTAATGATCAAGAGTGTGATGTACAATTAAATTCGTAATTCCACTGTCACACTGATTCATGTAATTTACCACCAGTCATACTCTAATACCATCTAATTCGCATTATACACAGCCTTGCAAGTTCCCTAGGTCTTCTTGCATCATTTTTTGGCACTCGCTCGATGTAACAGCTGCAGTTCCGTGTTCATTGACATTCTTGCTTGTTCAACAGCTCATATTGCTTGGACTGTACCTTTATGTCGCAGTTGAAGACCGAGGGAATAACCGTAACCAAAAAAGCGGGCGAACAATTTATTGTACCGAAGTTAGCCCATAGAAATCAGCGGACAAGTTACCAAAGTTACAAGTTAGTTTATCAACGCGTGTGAATAAGTTGGCATAAGTTAGCCATCCTAAGACAATACGCACAAAAGTTACCAAGTCAGGACGAAAAGTTACAAAATCGCCAAGCCGATCCCCGGGGAGCGGTTCGTCAAGTGGAACATCTAGGGAGTCCCCAGGAGTGGAGGGGGCTGACGCGGCTCGAATCGTCCGATATTGCGGGGACAGGGATAATCGGGGGCCTTACCGTGGCGCAGGAAGTTCTGGGACGCCAATTACAGCTGGGAGCTATAAGATGTGCACCTGGGGACTTGCTTGTCAATCTGGCGCCTGCGCGCAGCACTACTGCGCCTCAGCAGCAGCAGGGCGTGCGGGCGGGAGGACACCCGTGCCCTTGCTCTTCCCAGAGCAATCTCAAACCACTGCGTTTCAACTGCGGGACTTCAAGATAATATTCTAGGCTAAGTTCGAGGAGCTCGAAGGCGCAGGAAAGGACGACGAGACGCTGAGAGAGGGCCAGAAGATACTTATAGTGAGTGCCTTTGCCACTTGTGTTACCCCTCCCTCTTCCATTCTGCTGATCTTTGATGGTCTCTGCGGCGCTCCTACTAGGTCCCCGTTGTGAGAGCTGACGAGGCTCTATGCGGGACAACGGGGTCTCTCCCGCACACCACGCTCGCGACGTCGCGTGCTAGCTCCGCGCATGCGACATTACTTCGATCCTCTTTCCCTTCCACCCTCGCTCCATTCTGAATATCTCCCGCTTCGTCCTCCGTGCCCAGCTTGCTGCCGCCCACCGACTGCGAGCTTCCTTCATTCACATATCCCGACCGCGAGATGTACTAACTCCGGCTCTCGCAACAGGAAGGCTCCGAGGGTCCTGAGGGCGGCGTCGGGTGGGCGTGGTGGATGACGTTCAAGGTTCACGGGAGAAAGTGCGTCTTTCTGAAATTGTGAATTCACTATTCTTATTCTTCAGTCTCCACGATATGCATGTGCGGTATCCACACCGCCTTGCATTCATCCGCCCTTCCCCGCCGATGGCGTGCTTCGCCATCGTGAACTTCTCGCGCGTGTACCTCACTCCGCGCGGAAGAAGAAGGCTGATCGCGTTTACGAGCCGCCAATAGGTCCCAGGTGCACGAAACAATTCATAGATGTAATATCAGCTCACCCTCTATCCCAACTGAAAGTATCACACTAATATATTACATTTGACCTGTAAAACACGTACCCCACCTCGCCAATCAGATCGGAATACCCATGGCACTTGGGCCTTGCTCGAGGCCTAGATTCACCATGTCTTCAAGTTTTGCGACCGTGTTTCCTGGCCCTTCGGTCTGTGGATCTAGCTCTGGCAGATGACTTTTTGCATGTGCATCCGAGGCCTCAGAACTAATGCTTGCTAGCCTTTCATCAACGCGAGCAATTTGCTTTGCCTGCGAAGACCGTTCAAATAATGGTCGTGCTGTTTTCCAAAATTCTGCTGCCTTGCTCAGATCGCCATGATGCTGCGAGATATCTCCAAGGCGAAGAACACATTCTGCCCTGCTGCAATGGACATCCATCACCGTAAATCCCTGTACAGCCACAGTCCACAGGCTGACGGAGGTGTCAGGATCGCCATTAGCCAGGTACACATCTCCAAGGAATTGGAGGGCCTTGTGGACTTCTAGCAGCTGTTTCTTCTGGAGAGCATAAACCAAAAATGTCACTGTCCAAGTCCAGGAAGACTCAGGAGAATTCTTCCAGTGCTGAAAATCACCCAGGCTACCCAGACAGTTCATGACAACATCAACATGTTTCCCCCAAGAAGATGCAAGACAACTTTCAAAAAGATTTCTTGCAGCCAACAAGCTCCCTGCCTTCATTCGAAGAGCTGCACTGAGAGCATCACAGTATATAGGCCCCACTTCATTCCCTATTGTGTCGAATTTCGACCGAGCTAAATCAAGATTCCTTTGCATATCGTCCTTCGATGCATCCATGGCCACATCGATGGATACAATGTCGAGCAAGGTGAAGGCATGATTATATGGATATTGCTCGATAGAGGGATCCTGAAGGAGCTCGATGTAGATATTACGGGCTGTCAGATAATCTGATTTGGCCTTGTGGGCCGATGCCAGGCTGTTCAGCATATGAAAATCTGCCGGGCAGCCCGACATACCACATAGACTGAGAAGCCCTCGTGCCCGGTTGCACAGCGTGATGCTGCGGCTGTAGTAACCAAGAGATTGCCAACAGACAGATTCGATTCGGACAGCCCGAGCTTCTATGAAGCAGTTTGCAGAAAAGGTTGCGAGCCTCTGTGCTTCGCATGCATGCTCCTGGGCTGCAACATAGTCCCCAGTTTTCCACTCTATCCATGCCAACGCAGTGAACAACTGGGATTTTCTTTTGGTGTTTCCACTTGAATTCGCCAAGGATAGTCCAGTCTCAGCAAAGTGCATAGCTCTGGGAATGTCATTGTAGTGGGCCCGATAGATGTCCGTTATTAACGAATAGAATCTGCCTGATGGAACTTTTCAGCCTTTGGTAGGACTGTTGACATAAAAACTCACATTTAAGATCGGAATCCTCGAAGTGTGGGAAATGTCCCAGAGCGCGATCAACGAGATGGTGTGCAGTCTGATATGTGCCTCCCAAAAGCGACTGGATGATAAAATACACATCCAACCCGGGGTCGCTTGACTGAGTTACAACATTAGACAGTCGCTGCATTAAAGGGCTAGGTCCCAGGCCCATCTGCTGGCTGTAGGCATCAAGATCGCAAATGCTGTACATCACATCGCGGAGGCCCGGACTGTCTGGGTCAAGTTCATATGCAAGGATACCCTGGATGTTGGCACAGTTGGGTGCAATACGAGCTGCTATATCTGGGCCTGATCCTGTCCCCTGAAATGTTACGAAGATCTCCAGGAGCTTCTGGAAATATTTGAGAAGAGGTTGTACAATCTGAGTTGTAGGTGGATGTCTTTTGTGCATATATTCGCGGATGGGTACTAACACCTTGAGGTGTTGTTGGTCATCAGCGTATGCAAGAGAAGTGCGGAGAAGAGCAGCTTTGCAAGCAAGAACATTATCAATCGGGAGTTGAGCCTGCAGGAGCTCTGCCTCCGAAATACCATCAGGCAGGATTGATAGGAGGCTCAGCAGGTCTTTGGAGTGCGGTAGAGATGCCAACCGAGGACTTTCTAGCGAGAGTGCAATTGATATATCCAAATTTGATCCCTTGTCGTAGCCAAGAGAGAGCAGTGCAGTTCTCTCGGCCTCCCATCGATCGTAGACACTAGAAAATCCCTCATGATCCACCAGGTTCGCTAGTAGATCAATTGCTAGTGGCATGTTATCGGCCAGAACAAGGATTTTGTCAATATCTTCAAAAGCCTCATGGTCCGTAATGTCAGTGAAGGTTTTTCGGGCAGCATCTTGTGTCAAGGGCTTCAAGGGGGCAAGAAATGGGTGTGTCCACTGGACATTGGCGGGCCTTTCAGCTCCGCGCATTGTAATCTATCATGAGGGTAAGACTGGCATGAGGTGGAAGTCGAAATCACTTGCAATCAATGCCAGATGATCGATGGCTGTCAACAAAGACAAGAAATTTTCCAGTTCACCACGGCACTCTCGTGGTTCCCAGACTGTCTCAAGGTTGTCCAAGATCAATAGGGATGCAGGGCTGCTGGAAAAATAGTGCACAACGGGGTAAGTGAGGTTATGCCCAGGCTTGAGGCCTATGCAGGCTCCAATGAGGGCAGCAAGTTGAACACTATTTGCAGCGGCATCGCAAGCAACAAACATCCGATGTTGCTCGTATCTGTGGGTGATATCCGGATGGTGGAGCACAGCTCTGGCCAAACTGGTCTTGCCCATACCGCCAGGCCCTAAGATGGCGATCCTGGGGTTTTGCTGCTCAAACATTTGGACGATGGCAGAGACTTCACTTTCACGACCATGGAATATCTTGGGCTCAGGTGGCAACAAGGACAGGGAATTTGAGCTCGATGATGTCAATTTACAGTCATAAAATATTGAATACAGCATCATACCTGTTCCGCAGGCTGGACAGAGCTCCGCTAATCTGTCAAGGACGCAGTATTAGTCTATGATCAGTTCGAAACAGAGTGTGACTGGACACACCAAAGATCCCCTGTCAGAACTTCCTCCGTCCGAAAGAACTGAAATCAACGCCAAGACTTCCTGATGCGTCTTCTTTGCATATTGTTGCATTTCTGTCACATCACTTGAGACACGGAGATCTTGAACCTAGAAGATATATCTCGTTTGGTAACCGGGTGCAATAGATAGGACGTTAATTCACTCTGAACACCTCAATGGCCTGTTCCAGTCCCAGATAACATCCCTTCAATAAGGCACTCATTTCACCTTGACGGAAAAACTGTTTGATTCTGCTGGTCTCTTGTTGGGCTTGAGCATACATGTCAATCTTGTGCACAGTCCTCGTGAAGTGTGAGAAGATGTAATCACAATGTAACAGGGGCATACTCGCTGAATTTCCCCAGATTGTGCAGCATATCTGGTGGTAATTCTCCAGGGGGATCAGAACTTGTATGAAGATGAATGATTCCATAAAGGACTTCGTGGATTTGTTCCAGCATCCGCGAGCAATCTTCCTTATTTTTCTTGACCATCTACCAAGTTTCAGTGACCGAGGATATATTCATTACAGACTTTTACCTGTATCACACTCAAGAGGGAGTGAATGGTCTTGGCCATAACAGACAAAAACGGGTCTCGAGGCCTGCCGCGATCACATCCACAGTGGCCAGAGCAGAGCCCAAGCATTTTACGATGCTGTTCAAGCGAATCTGTGTAGCAGAGGGCTGAGGGGGCATTGCGATGATCGTCTAGTCTTATCGTGCCATGAGTGAGGGATTTATGCTCCTTACCATGAGAAATTCATCTTCCATTGGCTGTAGTGATTTTACGTCCTCCCGGCTCGTACAGCCCTCGCTCCCACACACCTGATCTAACAATTCAATCCCCACTGGTCCACCAGACCTGGGATGACGGAATAAATATGTTCAGGTTCCCATCATCCCGCAGCCGTGGGGACCGAATTTGTATAAGGCTAGGGAGCAAGGAAGTTGAGGTGCACCCCGATGCCGAATTATTGGTTCCCATGACCCCCGCCCGCACCGGTAGGATGATGTCGAGAAGACGCAGAGATTGATGCCAGAAAGATGAATCGAATGATGGTCGACAATTGCCGGTCAGATTTATCCCTTCGGCGTGCGCGGCACTGGCTTTCTGCCGAAAAACCCGTTGCGCCGTCGACGGCCGCTGTTTCGCCTGCCGTCGGGTCGAATATCCGTCGAGTTGCCGTCCCGTCGAGAAAGCCCCGACGGCTCGGGCCGGCTACCCGTCGCACGGGACCCGTACAACCGGCACGACGGGCACGGCGTGCAGCCCTACTGGCAGTGGGATCGAGATATTAATGTGCGATATTTCTCAGCCTTTGCACCCGCTCGATGGCTGCTCAGTGCTGGATACCGAAGCGCAACGGGTACTATATGGCTCGGGAGAACCTGATGTAAAGAACGGTCGTTGTGCCGCTGGCTTTGCTCCCGGTCTCCGTATCCTTATCATACACGATGGACTGTTAACCGGAAACCATGGGGAGCGGTCGGTGATGCAGTGCCAGGAACTCCGCCCGCAACTAGTATCCTTTTACTCGCGGTCCTCATCAGTCTGAAAGAATGATCAGTGACGAACCAGCCAACCGTCGAGGTGCGGAGGAAGATGGAACTGTAAGTGTGCGAATTGGATCAACCGAGCGAGGGCGAGAGTGTAGCTACCACGGCAACGACGCAGGCCGGCAGCGAGACCGACGAGGGATGAAAGAAGGGAAAACAGATCGTATAGGAGAAGTGCTGAAGTACGGAATATATAGTAAGAACGGCAGGGGATAAAATGGAGGATACTCGATCTGAGAACATATAAAAGACGTAGAGCGGGCTAAAGCTAGAACCGAAGGCGGCGAACGCGAGCGACGGACTCGAAGAGCGAGGAGGCGCCAGCGCGGGCAGCGTCGAGCAGAGCAAGCAAGACGCGGCGCGACGGTGGTGGCGGGAAGCAAGACGCGTATGGTCGTGTTTGGGTTCGGTGATCGGGCCGCGGCCTCAGACGCGAGGCACGACATCAGGCTATTGACGAGCAGGGAGGATGGTGCTGTGATTAGGTCTCCGAATAAAATTACCACGCTGTTCTGTCCAACTGACCTAGTCGCGCTGCCAGACGGGAGTGACTTCATTCCCTTAGATGCCTCGATCCTGAGCAAATCCTGAGCTAAGGGGATTCTGGACAGGTCGTACTTGTGCATTCATTTCGAGAAGAGCTACCAAGTTCTATGCAAAAAAAAAAAAGAACAGAAAGATGGATAGGATGTGGGGAACGATAAAGAAATCGAGAATCAGCTCCGCTGTGTGCACCCGGGGCCCCGGAAATGTTGCGCCAAGTCGGACCGTAGGATTGATGCAGTGCAAATTTCGAGAAGGAGGGACTAGGCAAGACAGCGACAGGCGAAATGAAGAGGAAGCGTAAAAGAACAGATACAGAAACATGGCTCGACTCCGAGTCGAACAGGGTCTTCCGCATACACGCGACCGCATACCTAACAAATGTAGGCGCGGCCCCGCAGCATCGAGGCTGTACCATCCTCGTGCGTCCCTGTCCACAGCCGAGCAGGATCGCGAGGCCGGGGACTCAGGCACCAAACCAGCAGCCTGATACCTCCATGGTTCGACTCCTAGTCCTCCTGTCACAATTCCTGTTGGATCTTCCACGACACGATAGGATACAGGGGCGGTCCCACCGCCATCGAGCCGCTCTAGCTGGGGCGTGGACGTCGCTGGAGACGCGTCATTCTCATCGTCCATGCGCAGTCATGGAGGAGGGGACGAGAGGGGAAATATGAATGTTGGGCGTACGTACATGTTGGGTATGTATACAGGCGGAGTCGCAAGGAAAGAAAAGATGTGTGTGTGTGTGGGGGGGGGGCGGTACGATGATATGTACGGTGCATGGATCCCAGGTTGTGGAGTCAAGCGTACATGCGTGGATGGGCGTGGGTAGGCGTGAATCCGGCGTGAACGAGTGGGCGAATGTGCGCGGCGGTGGGCAGGATCCGGGGAAACAAGCCTGTGCGGCACCGCTAGCGATTCTGGATGCGTGGGGGCAAGAGAATGGCGAGAGGGGCGGGGACGTGATCATGGGGAAGGAGAGGAGAAGAGAAGAAAGCCCATGAACTCCTCGAGCACGGGCCGCAGCGGAAGGGGCATGGGTGAGGCACAAGCTGGACGAGCGCACCTTCGGAATGATAACGGGCATCGCGCGCGCGGACCCGGCAGAGAAACCGCGCAAAAGGCAGTCCACACAATGCAAATGGAAGGAAAACGCACCTGGGCCATCAGACAAGCTAGAACGTCTCCTCGTCGATGGCGCCGCCCTCGGGGACTTCGAAACCTTCCTGTGGAGCGTCAGTATCGCGGGATGCAGCGGGAGAGGTCAGGATCGGGCAAGATATTCTGCGCTTGAGTGTGCACGATACTCTATCCACGAGCATGCACGAGATAACTGCCCGAACGTACGAGATCTCTCTGTGATCGAGGGCACGGAGACGGAGACTGGGGAACTGAGCACTCACCTCAGTGCTATACAAGATCTTCTGCATCGTCTCGTCGTCCGCCGCGCCCGCTGCCTCGAGGTCCTCGAACTTTGCCTGGACTAGCATTTCGATGTCCCGCAGCTACATCTCTTCAACGCACGTACAGTCTGTAGTCGGGAGGAGGGAAGGCAAGAGGCGCACCTTCTCGAGATAAAAGTCCCGCTCCCTCTCCAATCCCTCGAGGTGCGCGGTGAGCTCGTGCACCTGCCCCTGCAGCGCTTGCACTTGCATCGCCGTGCCGCTTGGGGCCGTCGATCGGTGTCCAGTAACGGGTGTTCGCCCTCCCCCCACACGCGCGGCTGCTGAGGCGGTGGTGGTACTGCGCGCAGGCGCAAGCGTGGCCGCCGGCGCGCCCTTCCGCTACGCGATCACATCATACAGCTCCCCACTATAATTCGCGTCCCAGAACTTCTTCATCCACTATAAAAATTCCAGATTATCCCTGTCCGAGTCCCGCGATATCAACGCCAATCAGCGTCCCCTCCCCCCGTCCGCCGAAGACTCACTGCATCTTGCACTTGATTAGGCCTTCCACCGGGATCGGCTTGTCGATCTTCTTCGCCTTGAATACGGTCTGCAGGATCTTGTAATTCGCCACATACTCCTATTCAGATTTCGCGGCCATCTTGACGCGTGCCATGGGGACGTCGCCCGGGTACTGTAGATGGAGTCGATAATCTGGCAGTACGCGCCGCCCGTCCCGCATTGCTCGACCTTGGTGTAATTAAATTGCAGCAGTTCGTTCAGTCACAGGAGCAGCTCCGTGCGCGAGGCGCCTGCCATTGAGGACGCGGTCAACGGCGATGGGAGAGGGAGCGTCACGGTGTCACAAGTGCAACGCTTTTGCTTTCAAACCACCATGTGTGAATTCGCTGCAACGAGCACACGAACCAAGTCGACGCCGTACTGGCTCAATCGCGGCCTCTGAAGCTCCTCACTACCGCTCGACTCGGGATCAAGAAATCGCCTAGTGCTGTCGTTCCTTTTTCTCTGCTTTCCGCTGATTTTTTTTCCATTCAAGCGCTCCACTCGGTGGCAAGCATACCAGGACAGACACTCCTCAATATCGGCTCGACGGCGGTGGGACCGCACCCGCACTGCATAAATCTGTCTTGATTTCCTGCAGTAGGCTTCCCCTTCGACTCGGGAGCGAGCCATAGGCCCAGGACTCTTTTTCTTCTTTACGATCCATTGATAAGGTGTGTATCCGCACACACATGAAGTCTTCCTGCGTACTTCACAACATTCTTTCTGTTTGTCATCCTCTTCTCTCCTCTCCTTTAAGAAAGTAGTCTCAAGTCTTCTTCGACCGCTGTTAGAAAATCTGGCGACCCCGCTCAGAAGTTACCAGCATCTTTGCGCCGACTTCAAGCCTCAAGGTCTGTCCCAAATTATCGAAACCCTCCACTCAATTTCTGGATTGCCTGAATCGACCGATATGGCCCTTAGCAACACACGTCAAAACCATTCGCATACTGTATTCCTCGACTAAGTCTTGACGACAAGCTCGGGGTTCGAGTCCCCGCCGGTGCATCCTTCTCGGCTACGACACTTTTTCCCGCTGTCCTACGCACCCCACGCTCTCTCAGTGACTTACCTGATTGAACTCCAGTTTTCTGCGACCTGCAAGAATCCCCCGCTGCTTCATTTGATCAGCGGCCCATCTGCTTCTCACACGACCAATGACTTGCCGGCTAATTATCTGCCAGAGATGCACGCTTGACACTCCGCTTACAAACTATTCTGTGCATCGGTGGTGTAAGAAACACACATCACAATCTTTGCTATTGCTTAAAGGACGTTGAACTATGTACTTCTGCACAGCGTAGCCGAGGCTGGAAGTCCAGTTTATTGGTTATCGTCATGGGGTACATATGGGATTATTTTTCGTTATTCAATAATAGTCCGTAGTCAGAAGTTTTGATGCGGCACTGAAGTCGCAAGTCCGTAGTCGCGATCACGGGTTGATCTCGGCCCGCGTCTTGCCGAGTGCTCAAATGGGAACTTTCGCCCCTATTCGAAGCTTCACGTCGACAAAAACCATATACGGGCCGATAGGAGTTTGGATAAAATCCCCACACATGATTGATAAGGTGATCTTTCGTTCAAGCATTCTCCTAAGGAAGAGGTGAAGCAATTTGGTGGTGATGTGTTCAACTCTGCTCGGAGTCTGTTGCAAGCCTTATTGTCTCCTTGAGAGTCCTAAGATTTGTGGCCGAGTGAAAATGAGCAAATTGTCGCTACCTCTACAGTTATATAGTGTCCCCACTGCTGTTGGAGAGTTACACAATAGAGAGATCCATGGTTGGGTACAAGATATTTATGGCCATTCCAGGAGGGTATTAGAGCACAAAACACTGTAGCTCCAGATATTTATGAGTCCCATGATCTTCATCACCTCTGTTTCAATCGAGATCATTTGCAGACTGAATAAAAATCGAGGTATGGAGTCAAATAAAATAAAATGGAGAACCCCTGAAATGATGTGATATCTCCTCAGATGGACCTGGCTCATGTAATGTAACAGAAGATATGAATTTTCCTATTTGTCGTGCCTCGACAGTCTCCTCAGGCGGACGGCGGGTGTAAGGTAATATTTTAAATGTGTGGGAATAATACTGTCAAGAGTTGCCGACCATGCCGAAATCAATCTGGCTTCGGACTTCATACTATCAACTTTCGACTGCCGACTTGGAGCTTGCTTTAAAAGTATGCACTATGCACCAAGATCCACTGAAATACCTTCAAACTATGATTATTTAGCCAAAATTGATCCCATAGATACAGATCTCGAGGTATTTACTGCACTGTCCCTAGTTCACCCTCGCTCTCGCCACCAATGCTGTATCAGGTGAAATCTTCGAGCCAGGATCAACTCACCGTGCTGGACTTCAAAGTGGCTGAGAGCAATCAAGGCATAATAAATCCATTGATGGGAGGACCACAGTCTTAAATCGGAGGAAGTTCCCCTCTCGCAACCGGGTGCCAAGGGCGAGGGGTGGTTGTAGTCTTTGTGATCACGTGCACAATGGTTCAATTCCTGCCGCATGGATTTATACACTTACTCATTCAAACATGATTGATTACATGTAGGTTAGAAGGACTATTTCAGCAAATTGCTATGGGTGGGGGTACAATCTCACTTGATTTGGGTCTCACACGCGGGGCTGCTCAGTCATTCATCAGAAGGCCTTCAAGTCTTCATTTAATGTGTCTGACGACTTTGCAACTTTTCTTCGACACCCAAAAGCCGGTCATTTCAACCTGCTCCACATATTTCTTTAATTTGGGCCCGGCTACGGTAGGCGGGATGGTCGAGGTTCAATTTGACATTTTGACATTTCGGTATTCGGTTTCGGTGATTCCCGAAGTAGGTTCCTGATCAAAGTGGCCCTCTATCTGCACGCTTCTACGACACTGTGGGCACACAGTAAATGGCCTGAAAATTTGTGTAACATAGTAATGAATGATCTTCTTGAGTATGCGTGACATTCATGAAAAATATGTCCCAATTTGGAAGTCCATCAATTTCGTTGAAAGTGCGATGTTCAATGTATTTCCAGGCCAAATAAGTGATGGAAAAAGGATCATAGGGATCCTACCCTCGATGTTTCAGGAGTAGCTGCTGACAGACTGGAATGTAGTTGACCTTAGCAGTGCCATCAAATTTTCGCTTCGCTCCAAAACACCGTATACGTGGGTACGCCGTTTTTCTGACATAGGTATGAGGCTATTCCAAGGGATCCTCCGAGATACTTTCCTTCAGCAACTCATTGATATTCTCACGCTTTCACAAAGCCGAAGGTATCGGGAAAACCAAGGTTGGCTGCCGACGAAGTTGGCAACGTCGTTGTTGAACAAAAATCCGCATTCCCTTTCCATTCTCCTTAACATGACATGTGGCAGCTAGAAATACTAGCCAGAAAAATAGAAGAAAAACAGCCAATGAACCGTACTTGATGCCTGCTTGGCTGATACGGCTCGTCAATTTCCATCCATTCTGCAATACCATAATTTTCAAGGAATGAGCCCCTGGCAAGATGTACCATGGGTGATGGCTACATATCCGATATTTATGAACCTCTTCAGGGTATATTTGCGCCTGCACTGTGACATTTCGGGAATCACCGAAACAGAAGATCAAATGTCAAGATGTTCAAAATCAATCTCGATCATCCCGCCTACCGTAGCCCGGCACCTTTTTCAACGACTATGTTTTCTCTCCAAAATGGACCTTGGGCCGCGATGAACGGCTAAAGGGCCGCCGAGGGCACTCAGGTGCCCTAAGGGCCGTATTCCTGATTAGGCGTGCGGGCCGCGTTTCGTCGATTCCGCAGCTACAAACCGGCCTTTGGACTCAGATGTCATATCTCCATGGATTTAGAGGCAAGTTATTGTAGCTCCGAGTCCGATGCTACCGGTGGTTGAACGAGGTCACTGGGATCTCAGTGGTATCTCAAGTGGCCTCAGAGTGGCGTCATAACGATACATATGTCAGAGTAGCGGATTATCGCGGGATTATGTCGAGGGATTACGAACGGATTCTGGATTTATTCAAGCGCAGGATAATCTATCAAATCCATAGCCTTCATAATCACAGAATTTCCTCTGGAGGAGATTATGCAAGGATTGGAATTAAGGTAAGGATTATGGCCGGATCATGGCCTTGAGCATAATCCTGGATCAATGGCATTTGGCATAATCATCACACCATAATCCGGGGCGGTCAGAATAGAACGCGATTATGCCGCGATTATGGACGATTATGGACCTTTTTTAATTCCATGATCCTGCCTTAATCCTTCTCATAATCCCGCCATAATGCGCGACTCTGACTGCCCCTATTGTTAGCGATTTATCAAGAAATTCGGTCGGAACTGCTTCTGACCCGATGAATCCAATCATTCGACTTAGCTCCTTCTGGCCAACGTTTTCAACTAGGCGCAAATCTCTTTCGGTGGTCAATGTATATATGTATGGTCCCACCCTGCTGAGTTTCCGGTGATTAAAGGGCTTCGTACGTGGGCTGCCCGTAATATATTCACGTTTTTTCAATTGTGGAAATTGTGTCTGCCCATGCTTGATGTACACTGCCTCGGAATCTACTCACGGCACGGACCAGAGTATGGAGTAGGGTAACATGGAAGATCCAGGCAGGCAGGCAGGTAGGTGAGTAGAATTACACAGCACGGTCCCGCTTAGGAACGCCGGGTCCAGGATCCGAGGAATACATTCTGTAACTCCCGCTGTCTCTGCGTCCGCGTTTGGCGGAGAATGGAAATATAAGCGCGCGCAGTTCATGCGTATAAAAGGGCGAAACGAGCACTTTAACCTCCAACACAATCTAACTACAACCACAATGACTGCCCACATCGTTCTCCCACCGCTCAAAAACTGGGCAGAGGATCATCTGTCTGCCATCATCAAGGCCAAGACGCAGACCGAGGTCGACGAGGCGGTCAACGCCTTCTTGGCCAAGGACGCGACCCTTACGGTGAACGGAAAGCATGTCTCGCGTGACGAGTACAAGAATCAGCTGCGTGGATTCCGCGAGCAGAGCGCAACCGTCAAGTTCAGTAACGCCGTTGAGGTCCCTGCGAACCAGAGCCACCCGAACCAGGTACGCGTGATACCCTAATGGATCGTTCATTCTGACACAATCTGCAGGCCGGGTCGGTAGGACTTTTCTACACCGCGGTTATCGAGGAGGGCATCCGGGTCCACGCCGCGGCAGTCGAGGACCATGTTACCTCGTCGGTGAATCTCGTGTATGTCGGCTTTTCTTTAAATATTAATGTTCTGACGCGACTATCACCAGGATCAAAGAAGACAAGTCCTTGGAACCACCGCACTTGCCGCACGGAGGATTGTTCGGTACGCCTCCATTAATATTGTCCCGTTAGAAACTCCCTTTGATTGGTTCGCAGATGGACGAAGAGTGTTTGAAGTGAACCAAGTCATCGCCAGCAAGACTAGTAACAACTTCTAATACTGCAGGGCTTCCGCTGAGCTCTGTATTGGCCGTACATGTTACATATGCAATAGGATTGTGAGATGTTGAACACTGGATACATAAGTGCACACCACGCAGGATCAAGCATACAAGAAGACCTTCAGCGACCAAATGTCGCCCAAATTCGCAAGAAATTCAGCGGCTTGTGGAACCCCGACAATACTGCCTTGTTCAAAAGGCTGGTATGTGCATGTGAGACATCGTGAGCCCGATACGAATCCCAGCACAGCGACGACGCACTAAGAAATCCGTGCGGTGCGCGAAGTAGCTCGCCTGGGAATGGAATGACAGGATGCATTAGTGCCAAGGGCGGTGGAGGAAGAAAAGCCCGGTACGAACCGCACCGTCCTCGACGACGCGCAGCGCGCTTTCGGCTTCCTTCCACACGTCATGCGACTCCCACACCCGGGCGGCGCCTCCTTTCCATCTTCCTCCGAGATCATGAGTTCTTGGTACAGCGTCTTGATCTCCCGCAGCTCCGGAAATATCGCGTGCAGGAACGTCGCGACGCGCCGAGGCGTTTAAATACGCGAGCTCTCGACCTCGATCACTCCAAGTCGGAGACGCTCCTGGTCCGCGTGGACCTTACCTTCGGCGTCGGACAGGTGCGAGATAACGGTAGCGTCGAGTACCACAGCTCAAGCTGAAAGAATCGCGGGCAGTGCGGGGCGAGCGCGGCGAGGCTGACGCGCGTGGATTGCATGTGGCGGTAGGGCGCTGAGCGGAGCACGAGATTCACGAGATTCGGCCGCGCACACGCCATGCCCCTCAGCGTTGTATCATCGATGTTGAAGTCGACCGGGCGCGTGAGGGTTACCATCACGAGGTTGGTGAACGCAAACAGGGGCTGGAGCGTCTCTCCGCGGACCATGTGCCGCTCGATGCGTTCCGCGCTCGCGACACGGGGGAATAGATCGTCTGACCCAGAGCCGCCCGCACTGTGGATGTACTGAAGGGAGGAGTGCGACAAATGGCGCGCCAAGGCGGCGTAGAATTGGCACGCGTCGGGTTCGATGGGCCGGTGGCTGTTGGAACTAATGGAGAAGTCCTGCACTGGAGAACCCAATAACAGAGCGAGATGCACCGCGGCACAGGACAGGGTGGCAGAGTGCAGGAAATGGGAGGGAACTCGATGTGGATCGATCGGATGAGGTAAAATTGGACGGTTCGCGAAGCACCAGAAACCTCAAATGAGGAAGGCGAGCGAGATGGCTGAGGGCTGCCAGATCCAGCGCAGGCACGTCGATCGATTTGAGATGGAGGAGGCTGCGCACAAACTTCGAGCTGAGGGGTATCTGCGGCTTCCCAAAGTCCTTGGTGATAATCGTGACGTTCGTCAGAGCAGGGCAGGTAACCGCCAGGTGCGAGAGGATGGATAAGTATGAAATGGTTCCGATGGGACCAAGGAGAATGTTGGTGACACCAGGTACGACTCGGAGGAACAAATGGATGTGGTGAAAGGCCGCGGCGGAGGCTGGACGAGGAGCTCAATCACTACTTTTTTCGCCCCGTCCCACGCACCGCGCTCTCTAGTACCTGATCCGAATCGCCCTTTTTTTTCCCCCTCAGGCTCCTCCTCCCAAATAAAGCGCTGAATATGCCGGGCGTTCTCGTGTATCCCGCAGATCGACGAAATTAAATTCTAATTTTAATGTTTAAACATGGAGCAACGACCAAGCTATATGACTACAACACGCCATTTTTGAGGTACGGTGAAATCCGATCCGAAATACATGTTCCAAACAGGCTAGTTTCCGGTTCAAACGAAGTCCGTCGTGCACTCGATGCTACGCTGTGCTCGGGGTCGAGAGTCTAGAGATAAGGGTCGCGTCCTCAGGAATCCACCGCAGGAAAGCTGTAATCAACCCACCGGGGTTTCTTATTCGGGCTATCGGCCGTCCCACCGAGGGATTTCTGCACACCAGTGCGTCAAGTACACAGAATGGATATTAGGAGTACGAATAAGCACCTTTGTGCGTTTGCCCGTGATCTTTGCTTTAGCCTCGCGCTCCCCAGGGTCGAAGACGTAGTCCGGGAGGGCCGTGCTACGTGTGTGCAGCGTCAGCATTAACACGGGCGCAGCGGCCGGCAGGGGCACACCTCCGGATGTGCTTCAACGCAAGCCCCTTGGTCGCTGGGTCGAAGCTCTCGCCTTTGACAAGCTTAACGAACTCTGCGATAGAGAAGGAGACGTCGAGCCGGCGCGGGGGCGCGTCGGGTGCTGTCACAGAAAGGAATCGGAGTTAGAGGGGGAGAGCGGGTAGGGGGGAAAGGACGGACATTCCTTGGGCTTCACGGCGAGCCCGACGAAGAAGGCGGTGAAGTAGACTTTGTGCGGCGCGTCGTTGGCGTCCCCACCCGTGGCCCCTTCCGCGTCTGGCGACGCGGGGGCCTGACCCTGCAGCACACTGGCCGCTTCGTCTTCCGACGCGCAGCGCACGACGCGGGCAAAGCCCTTGACGAAGGGGTGCGCGAGTCGCAAGTTGTCGACAAACTCGAGCTTCGTGATGAGGTGCCGCATACGCGACTCGACCGTACCAGCCCTGGTACCATCAAAGACAATTGGTCACAGAGTGTCGCGAAGATGCAGAGCCAAGGGCTGGCGCACCATTTGATCTGCGCCTGGGGGTCGCGGCTCAGCGCGATGACCTGGATGTAATTCCGATATTTATGGAAGAAGTCATGCTTGGAGAAGAGTTCAGACCACGAGGCGGTGCCCGCGATGACCTTGTCGACAGTGTCGGCGCCTGGGATGGGATCAGCCGGCGGACGACGCAGTGCGTGCGGGGGTACGGCACCGTGCTGGATCTGCTCGCTGAGGATGGCGAGCGTGGACGCGGAGACGTTGTGAGTTGCACACATGCCTTAATAGGGCGGTGGGCCATGGTTAGCGCGAGCAAGGGTATGCTCCCGGAAAGAGAGATAATTGAAAGATACGACATACTGGGATAATTCGGTGTGATGATCGGCATCCGGTGCGCCCTATCACTGGGATACACCTGCACGAAGCAGGTGAGTAAACAGCGACAGGACATGCGAGCCAAGCTTTACTTTGGGGTTCCAGACGCGCACTTGGAGCGGCCCATCTTCGATATGTTTGAGGAGAACGGGCTGTGGCCACTGCCTGCTGGACGTGTAAGCCAGGCCGCGGACGGGAAACTTCGGGGCAGTCTTGCCATTTGGACATGATCGTGAAGAAACGGGCGACGATTGCGCCGGCGACGGCGTTAGGATAGAGTTGACAGATGCGGGCAACGAGCATCGCCCACGCCACCCCTCCCAAGAAGCCATTCACATTACTGTATATGGCCTTCCCTGAAGCGGATGTGTTGTTAGACGGAGTGTGCTATTGCGAAGGCACCTCACGTTGGGCCCATAATTTAACACAACGGAGAGCGTCTCGGAAGACTTGCACATTGGGCACGAGGCGAAGAAGTTCGTCTGTTAGACGCGTGCCTGCGAGATCAATTCAGAACAAGGCCAATGAGGCTGAGGACAAAGGAATCCGGCGCACCATTGACGCTCCGGACGACACTCTCATCTAAATTCTTCAAGACATTATTGTCCTTCAAAGAAAGGTCCTCCGGGATTGCCGACATGCCAAGGGGCGCTATGAGCAAGTCAAGGGAGACGTCTAATATTTTCGCCCCGATAATTGGAACAAACGCGTCGGGTACCCCCTGCGCAGCGCGTCGCGGTCAATGTAGCTGCTGATGTAAATAGAAATCAAGGAAGTTTACGCACCGACACCTCGCTTGCTCCTTCCGTTGCGCGCACCATAGGCTCGAAGACCTGGAAAAAATCTTCGCGCGATACGTGCTTTGGGACGACACACAGCGTATCGATGTCGGACGAAGGCCCGTGCACACCCAGTCGATAAGATCCGAACGTAAATATCTTGCCGCCGGCGGCATTTGCGGCCGCCTCGGAGAGACCCTTTGAGATAGATACGTCGTGGACAAATTTCCGGACGAGCGCCGCCACGCGCCCCAGAACAATTTCTCTGGGAACGGCATCAGTAAAGTAACGGATAACATTGGGCGCGCGTAGACATGGGTGTCGCGGAATGTTGATAATGAATGAGAACAAGCGGCAGGGCTGCGTCAGGGACATGCAATGACAATGAATGTAACTTGCGCATACGTGGCCCCAGGGGTCAAGGCGCTCACAAAAGCTGCTCGGGATTCTGACCGAACCGCAGGAAGCAACAGCACTCGTACCTTCTACGAGACTCTTCTGCTGTCTCAAACGTGTTTTGTTGCCTCAATTCTTCCATAAGACTCGCCGTTATCTCGCACTCGCGCGGAGAGGAAGCTGCCACTGAAATCGGGGGTGTGACACCCCAAGACCTGCGAATTGTTGAGCAAAGCGGGTGCAAGACGAGGGTAGTTGTACCCTTGCTCGTTCGCGGCCATTTGAACCGTGAGCTATAGCGCTTGTTATGAGGCGGCGGTACAAAGGGCACGATGGCGTGAAGAGAGGGCTCGGGCGCCACGTGGGCTTAGTAAGCAGACACATCAAATGATGACATTGACACCAATTTGGACAAGGCCGCAATGAGCAGCGGCGGGAGGGATAACGGAGACCCTACCTCACCCCCGGCCTGCGCAGGCAATGAACACCACAGGATATTACACAGTCTCAAGTTATTCTCTACTGCCTCCAGAACACGGTAACACCACAGAATACCGATCGCAATTCAGTACATGTAAGTACCAGGATTTCTACACCGCCCTCCTCGTCGACCTCGGAATTCACTAAGTCCCACAAAGCTCCAGAGTGGGAGACTTCACTAACAATATCCAGGGTGATAGAGCACTGTTTAATTGTAATTGAACCCGAGGTCACAATTTGAAGAACGAGATACACGGCCAACATAGATATGTTGCGACACTCCCGAGAAGTCAAAATACAACGTTAACGGCCCTACTTAAACGCTCACGAGACAGAATACCATCCTAAGGTTTCTACAAATAGAGGCGTCTCCGACGATTTCCAGAAGCACATGAAGCTCGTAGTAAAAAATTTGCACACTTTTCAGGTGGATTATGGCGACGGCTCGGAATTTTGTTTCGCGTTTTTACAAAAGAAAAGCGCGCTCCGAGTAAACCGCCTTCGCATGGTATGTAAGAACGTTCTGATTAACGGCTTCTTCTAAGTTAACGGAGTTGATTGCCGTCAAATGCAGTGCATCAGTGTTGCTGTCTGTTGTCTCTCCTTTTGTCCCAAACGCACCACCAGCTTTGCTCAGTGCGCCCCACCCAACCTGACAGCAATGCATCGAGGTCTCATGATCCCCGAGATCGTGCGCAATATCGTTGAGGAAGTCGAGCTGCCTCCTGAGAGCATGAAGAGGCTTGATCTTCGGGCGCTCGCAGCTTTCGCTAGGACGTGCACAACATTCCTTGAACCGGCACTCGATCTCCTCTGGAGCGACCAGCCTACAGTTGCCAACCTTTTGGCCACCTTCCCAGATGATTTGATCAGACAAGTGAAGGATGAATGGAACCGGCCATCTGACGTCGTGAGTGTGCATTCACTGTCATGGCCTGGCTGACGGTAGACACCGTCATGTGCAGCTTCTTCTTCGTCCTGTGTCTCCTAAAGACTGGGAGCGTCCCCTATTCTACTCCCGCCGTGTCAAGTGGCTGTTCCTGAATCAGACCATGTTGGTCGTTTCGACCAAGGCATTTGAGGCAATCTCTTTGAGCTGTCCCGGAGACCACATGTTTCCTAATCTCCAGACCCTCGTGTTGAACCTCACGCCCAGGACCTACGAATCCCAGTTTGCTACGTCCATCGACTTCCTCATATCTCCCCAGCTCACGGAAATCCGTCTAGACTTCGGTACAGGGTTTAGGCTACTCTGCCAAATCGTTCCGACGTTGGCGGTGAAATGTCCTTCATTGACATGCGTAGGCATATCCATGGACGAGAGCTATGACGCCGCGACTCTTCAAGTTGTTTCGGACTTCGTCCGTAGCTTGGCGCGCATTCAGGACTTGGCGGTGACCAATCTAGATCAAGACGCATTTAAGCACCTCGGAGGCCTTACCTCTCTGAAGGTCCTGAGACTCGGAAACCCGAAGGTACCCTGGATGCCCGCCCTTCCTATCGACTCCCCCACATCGTCCCACCACATGTATTCATCCCTCACAGCTCTCCACTTCAACTGCACTACCGTTGAGCGTGTCATCACGTTCATTAAAGCCATGTCGAATGCTCCGTTGAAGGAATTGGAGTCCCACCCATTTTCTGACGCCGCTACGAGCGTTGAGATAGGCCGACTTTACTCTGCCCTCGCAGCCCATTACTCTCACACTTCTCTTCAACGCATTTCGATTGAAGGAGGGTGGGCGCCTGAAGAGGGTGTCCCGGACCAATATAGGATCAGCGGCGCCATTTTGCGAACTCTCTTCTGCTTCGTGAACATGGTATCCGTGTCCCTCGACCAACCATTTGGATTTGACCTCGACGACGCCGATATATTCGACATCGCTCACGCCTGGCCTCAGCTCGAATATCTTTCGCTCACAGGACATTCCGACTTGAAGCCTCGTGTCACTGTCCAAGGGCTCTACGCATTCGGGCAGCAGTGCCCCAACCTTGACTACCTGGAGATAGCTGTGGATGCGACTGTTGTTTTGGCAGAACCGCCAGGTCGGAGTGTATTACAGCACAGCCTCCAAATGCTAGAAGTTTTGTACTCCCCCATCAGGACGCCGAAAGCTGTAGTGGCATTTCTCGCCAGTATCTTCCCGGAGGTGGATGTCAATTTTTACCGTGATGATGAGGTAGATCCTGCCAGTGAGGAAGCAAAATACTGGGATCGCTGGGAAGAGGTAAAGCAGAGTCTCAAGGATTTACGGGGGCAGAAAATTCAGGACAACGGAGGGATCGAGAAGAATTGACGCAGACAACTATATGGCACCTGTGACTTCGCGCCAGCAATTGACTGAATACTTGATGTAGGGATTGAGGGGATGGAATACGATATCGTTTAGGTACGAAACAGAAGTTGACGCTCAACTGGCTAGAATGAAGTGCACTAAAACTTATCGCCCGTCTGCAGACTGGAAGTTGAATTCATAAGACGTTTCTTTTCTTAGATAAATCCTGAATCCGGCTCCTGTGGACATCTCACCCAACCTACGGAATACTTGTAACGATTGTTGTCAACCGTGGCCCCGAGTCCGTCGGCATTTCGGTGTGAACAGCAGTGGCAAACAAGATAGCACCGCACGCTCGTTGTCATGACGATTCTTCTCTTTCACCGACGCAATGGAAGATCCTTCCAATCCACTGTGTCTCCCGGAATTGGCTGACCAGTGCCTGGATTTCCTACCAGATTCATCACCGGATCTACTGGCCTGCGCTCTGGTCTCCCGTGCTTGGACGGGTGCCGCTCAACGCCGCCTTTTCGAAACACTGTCTTTCTCCTTGAAAGACCAGGAGCACATGTGGGATGGGATGCAGGAGATCTTCCGCATTTCTCCACATCTCATTCCATACGTCCGGAGAATCGACATCAATGCCGACCGGATCTCGATCGAGACATTGTCTGCGGTCTGCAACATCCCATTCACTCAGCTGGCGCATGTGGCGATCTTCCACATATCAGTTCTATCGCTCCCTATGGCGCTCGCTTTCCAACGGCTTCTAAGTCTGCCCGCACTTCGCTACGTCAGCGTAAACTCCATTTTCACCGACCCCGTGATGTTTTTCAAGATATGGGACGGCTGCTCGGCGAGCATCAGGCATCTTGAATTATCCCGCTCCCCTCCGAACTACATTCCGACCGAATTCTATCATCCACCTGATTCCCCCATCCGTTTGGAATCGTTACGGACAACGGGGGAATCGGCCGCCTGGTTGACGCACGCGGCGTGCCCTTTCGATCTATCGCGGCTAAAATTGTTGTCGATCTTCAACCACACGGAAATTGGTTGGGAGGCGTTGGCATCAGCGAATGCCCAGCAGACCATCGAAGCGTTCGACTTCGTGGCTCTAGTAGGCTCCCTCCGCCTGTCCCCGATGATCTGGCTTACATTGAACCCCAGGCTCCTCACCCGTTTAATCTTTCTTCTCTCCCCAGACTCAGCTTTCTCCGAATTTCCGTACAGTATCCCGCCCAACTCCCTTTCGTGATCCGGACGCTCTCGACGATCCCGCCCGCGAATCGCATTCGCAAGATCGTGCTGTGCTGCAGGTCCGACGTTCTTTCCGATAGGCTTGTAAATAGCGGAGCCCTCGGCCAGCTAGACTTCACGCTGTCGAACGTCCTTAGCCCCGAGATATGCACCGTGGATTTTGAGATGGATGCCGAGGTATATATATTGCGGACCCCGGACTTCCCGCGGTTGAGAGCTGACAACATGGTGCGTGACTCGTTTTGGTTGGCTTCTCGCCATCTCACGTGCCAGAGAAGCTTCGCCGCATTGAACCCAACATTCGCTGGTTTGAAGTGAGTTATCTGTATCAACCACTCGTCAGCCCCTGCCTTACAGACCTCGGAGAGTTTCGCAGGCACGATATGAAGGCCTTGGCCACATTGATTGCCCTGATTTATGTCCTGCGAGTCTCTGCCTTCTATATCAATGTATTATTGCAAGGGAGCTTCATTTCTGGGGCGAAATCATAAGACTCGTAACACCGTCTCAGCTCTCGTATTGCAAAACGAACCCAATTCCATCGGTTTATGGATACCAAGAATGACGTACCAAAGAACGGGATTTCAGCCGCGGATAGTCGACGCTGCCAAAATTCATTTACAACTACATCCTCATAAATGGCAGTGGCCCGCTGTACAGCACGCCCAAGAATTACAGCAAGACCTAGAGTCGATCATTAAAACAGGCTTGATGTGAAATTCGTGGGCTGCCTTATGGAATCTCTCTTTACGTACTCCACTGATACCCCTGAGCTCTGCTTTCAATTTACGACGGCAAAAAAGTATGTTGAAATTGACAACATGCACCAGCGGGGAATCGAACTCCGTCTCACCGCTGAAGAGATTTCGTGGTTCCCGGATCGATCAGGGTGCGCAGTGTGCTCCATGCACCACCGGTGCTCACTGGCTGAAGTTTCAACCTCGTCAAATGTGTTCAATTCGTGTCACTTGCGCTAATACAAAGGGAACCTATCTTCAGCATACACCAACGGAAAGCAAACCTAGACACCACTCCCAATGTCGTGCGCGTAGTGAGTGGTCTTCACCCCATAGACACTGTCTTTTCTGCCTTCTTCCTTCTCACTGTCCTCAATTGCGGACGGCAAAAAGTGTGTTGTTACCGGGCGTGCACTAGCGGGGAATCGAACCCCTAGACCGGCTCGATCGCACATCACTAACCAAATCGTCGTGTGTTCCATACGCCACAAATGCTCCCTACCCTGGTTCGCACCCTCGTCAGATTCGTCCAATCTTGGACACCTTCCATCGCCAAAAGACAACCCATCGAATCCAACATACACCAGCGGCGAATCGAGCCCCTCTCGAGGAATGCCCTCAGCTCAGCGTGTATGTTCCATATTCCTCTGGCGCTCCTCCCTGGACTCCCAGCCTATCTACGAAGAAGCTACGAACCGTCTCATAATATGGAAGTTCGTATACACTCCTAATTAATACTCGCTTGCGCCGGACTTGGAAATCAGGGGCGCCGCCAAGCCGCCTCCAGCCTGTTGTCGCTCGACGAAGACGCGCGCGAGGCCGACGCGCACGAGGATTACGAGGGGAATTATGTTCTAGCGGAAGGTGAGTTAATCGATCAGGTAGGAGATAATAAGGCAAAGACTCGTAGACAATGAGGCGGGGCAGTACGGGAAGGGGATGGCGGAGAGAGGCAGAAGGAAAAGGACGCACCAATACTTGCGGCATTGCGCCCCACACGAAATTCGGGAGTGCCGCGTCGACGGGCATCGTACTGGCCGGTATGAAGTAGATCAGAAGTGTGAGCACGTAGAGCAGGCTTGATTCGCAGCTATTCGTTCGGGCCTTTCAGCACAGCACCGACGAAAGGAAAAGGAGGGAAGGGGGGGGGAGACGCACATAATGGCCATAGTAGTCGTATACCTTGCGCCGGCGCGCTGGCCCAGGAGGAGGGTCGCGTCGCGGCCTTTGCGCCATATGCGCCCCGCTGCGACATGCATCAGTTGCACAAAAAAGGGAACAACAGGAAGGGCGGGAGACGTACCGGTGAGCCCAAGCAGGACGAGGTTCGTGATGAGGGCGAGAGCGTAGGGAAGGATCATTGGCACCGGGACGACGGCGACCGCCACGTATCCCATCACTGCGCACGACATGATCATCGTCAGTTGTGGCCGCCGGGATAATAGGGAGGGGTGCACACCCATGGTGATAAGCACGAGTAACGCGGGGACCGCGACGACGGTGATGCGGAAGCGCGAGGTCGTCCAGATGACGTAGCAGCGGTAGAGCTACAGTGCGGGGCGGTTAGCTCGCTAGCTGGCTGCGGTCACTGCGTTCCTTGGGCCCGTAGGCAGACCCTGTCGACCTGTGCTGAGCTCGGTCGAGCTCTGCCGACCCGGGTCGGTAGAGTCTGTTGAGTCCTTGGTTTGAGGTCGACAGACTCTGTCAATCCCTGTCCGCAGAGGTCGACTGAGCTCAACACAGGTCGGCAGGGTCTGCCGAGCTGGGCCGACAACGGGGCGGAACGCAGTGGGTGCGGAGAGGGGGACGCACGAAGACGCCGTCAGCGAACGCGCTGTTGGGACGGCCCCTGCCGGTTAGCAGAAGTGTCACGAAGGAGAAGGGAGAAAACGCACTTGTTAGTGACGGTGAGCGCCTGGCGCGCGGAAAACAGGCGCGCCCAGCGCGTCTCGATCGCGCTGACGTCCGCAGCGGGGTCCGCGAGCACGGCATCGAAGAGCTCGGACATTCTGCTCGCGAGGACGATATCGATAATGAAGTGCGTGAGCGCAAAGGCCACGAGGACGGCGGAGACACCGAGGAAGAGGTGCGACGAGGCGGTCTTGATCTGCACCAGGAAGTACACTGCGAGCGCGAAGAGCAGGAGGCAGATCCCTGGGCGGGGGTGGGGTCAGATTACGGGACAGGAACAGGGCTAAGGATAGGCTTAAGGATAAGTAATCGGACGGACCGTTGAAGAAGAGGGCGCCCTGGATGACATATCGCGTGAGCGCGCGCGGGACGGCTAATAATGTGCGGGACGCACCGCGGCCGTATAGAGCTGTGATTGTACCTCCTTGTACACGAGCACGGGATCGAGCATGATGCACTGCAAGGGCACGAGCGGCAAGGAACGGAGGGAAAGTGTCTGTGGGGAACGGAGCAAGTAGTTTGTGGGCACAGCCTGGTACAGCCTTGCGCAGGCGATCTCTGACCTTCAGAGGCGGTGCGCGACAATCAATTTTGATACCCCCATGTGGGCGCTGATGCTTTCGCCTGTTGAATTCAACCAAGACTCCCTTTAATTCAACATAGGCGGGGGTAGATAATGGGCAGGAGGCCCCAGGAAGCTCTCATAAGGTAACTCCAGGAAAATCGACCCAAATGGACCTCAAATCCCCTAACTTTTGCGGTTTTTGCCCTCAAATCCCCCAAGACGGGAGACTTTGTCTGCTTTTAAAAACTAGCAGACCACCTGTGGACACATGTGTTTAAAGCATGTGGTTTCCACATGCATGGGACCTTGCCCCCAGTGTCGCCCAAATTACATAGCTTAAGGGCATATAATGCCTATTTGGCCGAAAGCAGTGATGATTACATAACCATCTGTGACTGCATGATCCCAGAAAAATCGAGGAGGTGCATCATATGTGGACAAACAAATCAGGTTGAAAATTTGGAGATGAAACATATTTTTTGGCATCAGAAAAAAATAATTTGTAAGGAGCGGTGATTTTGCAAGGACCATGGAATGACTGTAGTTAACTACACAGCACCATCCTCTCAAATCCTGAAGTTTGCCAGTAGCCCTCTCGGCAGCTCTTCCGGAACGAAAGGGCGGAGTAGTCCGGTAGGTAGGTATTATTACCAGAGAGCTGCCTATGTGAGCCCTTCCCAACCCGGCTCTCGTCCATTCCCACAATGTTTAGCGTAAATTACTATGTAATGCACGGGCTCTCCTCTACGAACCTTGTCATAATAAGGAACATCTTCAGTCCACAGTCCTAATTCCCCCTTCATTACATATACACCTCTCCTAATTAATACTCGCTCGTGCCGGACTTGGAAATCAGGGGCGCCGCCGCGCCGCTTCCAGCCTGCTGTCTCTCGGCGAAGGCGCGCGCGAGGCGAGGCCGACACGCACGAGGATCATGAGGGGAATTATGTTCTAGGGAAGGGTGAGTTAATCGATCAGGTAGGAGATAATAAGGCAAAGACTCGTAGATGATGAGGGGGGGCAGTATGGGAAGTGATGGCGGAGAGAGACAGGCTTAGACTGATACAAGAGCTGCTCAATTGTCCCGTCATTCGTGTCATTCGTTCGCAAAATAAATAAATGTTCAAACTCCGACGGACCCTCTCTCATAGTATCCTCATCTACACCTTGTCTGTACCTTGCCAATGGCGAAGGCTCGAATACCCCGCATTATCTATGCCACACAGCCTTCTGTTTCCTTAGAACGAGGACGAGAGGAGTCGAGGCCCGCATCTTATTATTAACATGAAAATGATGTTGCTTTGACTGTTAGAATTCTGTGAGCTTAAGAGACTATCAGAATCCATGGCTCTTCCTGGTCTTCGGATTCCAAAGATTGTATCATGAGCTTGGATGGGGGATGATGAGGAAGACTCTGAGGAAACGGCAAGAAACAGTGGTTTGGTCGGAGTTTGAACTTATTTATTTTGTGAACGAACGACGCGAACAACAAGACAATTGATCAGCCCTACAGGAAAAGGACGTCCCAATGCCTGAGGAGGCATCCGAACCGGCCGGCATCTCGGCCGCACAGCAGGTGCAAACAGAATTGCACCGCACGTCACATCACCAAATCCGAAAAGATCTGATATGACCTGATTTGGAACGGCTTGGCAGATGCCGTCGGCAAGGGCTTGGAAGCTGAATACCTGGCCGGATATTCCCTTCCATAGGTTTTACCTGGCAAGGTATTGACCATATAAGCAATCCTGAGGCCCTCACAGATATCCAAAGGACTGCCAGGACTTGCAAGGTATACATGGCTGTGGATGGTCCACTGTCACCGCCGTACCAATTACTTCATTTGTTACGCCAACCGAAATAATAAAAATATTATTATTACAGAGGTGTGTAGCCTGCATGAACCTTGTCCGGAATGCCCCCGTCTCCGTCTTCTGTGCCGAATCCTTCACTTCTGAAGGCTGGTTTTTCAGTAATTTCTCTTCAATGGGCCTACCTCACAGTCAAAATCAAGAACTCGAATTGTTGCCGCGATATGGCAGCAGCGGCGTCGATATTGATGATTGAATCGACTTTGGCGCGCCGACACGCCAGTACGACGCGGGCCAAATGCACGGCGATCACGTCAAAACTCCGACGGGTCATGCGGTCAAGAAACTCCGATGGTCCGTGCACTCTTTGATAAGGCGTGATGTGATTGATGGCGGTTGGTGCACTTGTTCCTTTCTCCCCCCATCTCCTCACTCACCCAGCACTTCTCCCCTGCAACGGACGTCGCGCTCTTCGCGCCCTCACCCTCTCAAGCTCATCAAGATGTTTAGCCCGCAAGCGTGTCAAGCTCGTCAAGCGTTCAAGCCCGTCAAGTCCGTCAAGTTCATTAAGTGCACAGCCCTGCCCTCAAGCATGTCAAGCCCATCCTCAAGCCGGTCAAGCTCAAGTATACATAACTGCAAATGTCTCGCGCTCTATGCATGTCTGCATCAAACCACCCCTTCACAAGCGAGCTCCTTACGTATCTTTTCCAACCTGTCGCTCATCTGTTACCCAACCGCTGTAGTAGATGTATTCACTCGAATATAATTTATTTTCTGTTGCATTTTATTTGGGATTTGAATGAGAATACGGTACTGGTAGTCCTTGGAAAACATCGGGATTTACTGCAAGGCCTTATAATGGCTGGAATGCGTTGGAAGGGACGGCAGGCCTGCCAAGCTTCGCCAAGCCTGATGACCATGCTGAAGTTTGTGGATCTCAGGGAAGGCTAGTTATAGCCTTCTGAGCCTGCCGGCCTTTCCGTACCTTATATGGCCTTGCGTGGCCATAGATTGTTTTTCCGCTTTTGGTGATGCAGCGATTCTTCTCTTTCCCTCAGCACAATGGAAGGCACCTCCAATCCGCTATGTCTCCCAGAGCTGGTTGACCAGTGCCTAGATTTCCTACCAGATTCATCACCGGATCTGCCGGCCTGCGCTCTGGTCTCCCGTGCTTGGACGGGTGCCGCTCAACGTCGTCTTTTCGAAACACTGTCTTTCTTCTTGAAAGACCAGGAGCACATGTGGGATGCGATGCAGAACATGTTCCGCAGTTCTCCACATCTCATTCGATATGTCCGGATAATCGACATTAATGCCGACCGGCTCTCGATCGAGACATTGTCTGCGGTCTGCAACATCTCATTCAGTCACTTGGCGCATGTTTCACTCTTCTACATCTCAGTTCTATCGCTCACTATGGCGCTCGCTTTCCAACGGCTTCTCAGTCTTCCCACACTTCGCTACGTCAGCGTAAACTCCATTTTCACCGACCCCGTGATGTTTTTCAAGATGTGGGACGGCTGCTCAGCGGGCATCAGGCATCTTGAATTATCCTGCTCCCCTTCGGACTACGTTCTGACCGAATTCTATCATCCCCCCGATTCCCCCATCTTCTTGGAATCATTGCGGACCCCGGGGGAATCGGCCGCCTGGTTGACGCACGCCGCATGCCCTTTCGATGTATCGCGGCTGAAATTGTTGTCGATATTCAGTCACATCGAATTTGACTGGGCAAGGTTGGTCAGTTCCCAGCCGACGATCGAAGCGTTTGACTTCATGGTCCATGTCAGCATCTTCCGCACATCTTCGATGTTTTCGTTGACATTGAACCCCAGGCTCTTCACCCATTCAATCTTTCTTCTCTCCCCATACTCAACTTTCTCCGAATTTCCGTGCCAGTTCCCGTCGTCCAACTCCCCGTCGTGATCAGCACGCTCTCAACGATCCCGCCCGCGAATCAGATCCGCAAAGTCGTGCTGTGCTTCAAGCCCAACGTCCTTGCCGAAAAGCTGACAGGCAGCGGAACTTTGGGCCAGCTGGACTCCACGCTGTCGAACGTTCTTAACCCCGAGATATGCACCGTAGATTTTGAGATGGATGCCCATGCATATACACGGGGGGCCCCGTACTTTCCGCGGTTGAGAACTGACAACATGGTGCGTGACTCGTTTTGGTCGGCTTCTCGCCATCTCACGCGCCAGGGAAGCTTCGCCGCATTGAGCCTAACATTCGCTGGTTTGAAGTGAGTTGTCTGTATCAACCGCTCGTCAGCCCCTGCCTTACAGACCCTCGGAGAGTTTCGCGGACACGATATGAAGGCCTTGGCCACATTGATTGCGCTGATTTATGACCCTGCCTTCTATATCAATGTATTACTGTAAGGGAGCTTCGTTTATGGGGCGAAATCATAAGACTCGTTCGTAACACCGTCTCAGCTCTCGTACTGCAAAACGAACCCAATTCCATCGGTTTATGGACACCAAGAATGACGTACCAAAGAACGGGATTTCAGCCGCGGATAGTCGACGCTGCTAAAACTCATTTGGAACTGAATCCCTATAAATTGCAGTCGCCCGCTGTACATACAGCACGCCCAAGAATTACAGCAAGACCTAGAGTCGATCATTAAAACAGGCTTGATGTGAAATTCGCGGGCTGCCTTATGGAATTTCTCTTTACGTACTCCATTGATACCCCGGAGCTCTGCTTTCAACTTACGACGGCTGTTGAAATGTCAACATCCACCAGCGGGGAATCGAACCCCGTCCCACCGCTGACAAGTTCCTGGATCATTTGCGAAGTGTGTGTTCCACACACCGGTGCTCCCTGGCTGAAGTTTAAACCTCGTCAGATGCGTTCAATTCTTGTCATTTGTGCTAATAAAAAGTATCCCATCTTCAGTATATGGACACCATGGGTAAGCTGACCGAGCTACCATTCCAGCCTAATGCGCGTAGTGAGTGGTCTACAACCCAACCTCACTCCCCTCAAATACGTTCGATTCTCCTCGTAGGACCCCCAAAATCCCGTGGTAACCGGTCATGTACCAGCGGGGAGTCGAACCCCGTCTTGCTGGAAACCGAGGTTGCATATATTTTGTTTATTGACAGTCTTATAGGGAACCCTCCTGGCCAGCGCGGAATCAAATGCCCTCTTGACAAGGATGTTTTTTGTTACATATATACCTCTCCTAATTAGTACTCGCTCGCGCCGGACTTGGAAATCAGGGGCGCCACCAAGCCGCCTCCAGCCTGCTGTCGCTCGACCAAGGCGCGCGCGAGGCCGACGCGCACGAGGATCATGAGGGGAATTATGTTCTAACGGAAGGTGAGTTAATCGATCAGGTAGGAGATAATAAGGCAAAGACTCGTAGATAATGAGGCGGGGCAGTATGGGAAGTGATGGCGGAGAGATACAGGCTTAGACTGATACAGGAGGAAAACGACGCACCAATGCCTGCGGCATTGCGCCCCACACAAAATTCGGGAGCGCCGCTTCGAGGGACATCGTGTTCGCCGATATGAAGTAGATGAGAAGTGTGAGCACGTAGAGCAGGCTTGATTCGCAGCTATTCGTTCGGGCCTTTCAGGACAGCACCAACGACAGGAAAAGACGGAGGGAAGGGGGGGAGACGCACATAATGGCCATCGTAGTCGTATACTTTGCGCCGGCGCGCTGGCCCAGGAGGAGGGTCGCGTCGCGGCCTTTGCGCCATATGCGCCCCGCTGCGACACGCATCAGTTGCACAAAAAATGAAACAATAGGAAGGGCGGGAGACGTACCGGTGAGCCCAAGCAGGACGAGGTTCGTGATGAGGGCAAGGACGTAGGGCAAGTTGATCGACAGGGCGAAGGTGGCGATTGTGATGTAGCTGGCAACTGCGCACGACGTCGTGAGCATCCCGCACAAGGGGCATAATACAGAGGGGGGGAGGGAAAGAGGGGCGGCGCACCCATGGTGGCGACGACGAGGACCGCGGGGATCGCGACGGCGGCGATGCGGAAGCGCGAGGTCGCCCAGATGACAGCGCAGCGGTAGAGCTGTCGGTGGTTAACACGCAAACTGCAGGACAGAGAACAAGGTGCGCACGAAAACGCCGTCCCCGATCGCACTGTGGTGGGAGCGCCGGATCAGAAGTGTCTCTACGGGGAAGAGAAGGGCGGGACGCACTTGTTAGTGGCGGTCAGCGCCTCGCGCGCGACGTACAGGCGCGCCCAGCGTTTCTCCATTGCGGCGATGTCCGCGGGGTCGGTGTCGGCAAGGACGGCCCCCATCATCTCGGACATCATGCATGCGAGAACGATATCGATGATGAGATGCGTGAGCGCAAAGGCCGCTAGGACGACAGAGACGCCAAGGAAGAGGTGCGACGACGCGGCTTTGGTCTGTAAGATCAAGTACACCGCGAGTGCGAAGAGGAGGAGGCAGATCCCTGGGAGTGGTGCGGTCAGATGGCGGAATGGGAAGAGGCTGGCTTGGCGGACGGACCATTGAAGAAGAGAGCCCCCTGCATGCCATATCTGGTGAGCGAGCGCGGGACGGATAGTACGCAGGACGCACCGCGGCCGTGTAGAGCTGTGATTGTAACACCTGGTATGTCGACATGGCTGGCGTGCGTTGCAAAGGAGTGGATAGCAAATGCCTGTGGTGAGAATCGGGAGAGTCGAGACGCACTCTGAGGCGGTGCGGTGACAATCAAATTTGAGGCGCGTACTGTCGCCGGTTGTCGGACTGTCGAAATGGTTACTTACAGTATTTTTGGTCACGCGTCACACCCCCTGTCGAATTGAACGATATTATGATAAATTTAGTAGGTTGAGTTCAACCAAGGCTCTAATTATTTCGACACAGGACCTACGGCGAGCTCTAACGTGCAACTCACCGTAGCGGGAACATCTACTCATTTAAGGAGAGGCCTCAGCACTCTTTGGAGCTGCAACGAAACAGAACGGGTAATGCCGGCATTCCGCACTTACCTCCACACCATCACGTCAAATGCCAAAATTCGCCATTAGCACTCTCAGTGATTCTGATACTAAATGGATCGCAGGAGTCCGGAGAGTTGTCCATGAGAATGGTTCCCATCGAGGCATATGGTCTCGTTCATGCCGGTATCTACTCTTGATCTGCTCCCACAATCTTCACTGTTCAAATTGATGCACGGACTCATACAGAGCCCATCTCATTCTCGCCTGACAAGCCCCTTCATATTCTGTACTCTTGACCATCCGAAAACATGGGTATTTGTACACAGGATCGTTTTTCAACCATAGGCGCCGTCGGCCGGCATCTCGGCGAGAACAGCAGGTGCAAGCACAATTGCACCGCCCGCTCGTTGGCATGACGATTCTTCTCTTTCACCGATGCAATGGAAGATCCCTCCAATCCATTGTGTCTCCCTGAACTCGTACACCACTGCCTCGAGTTCCTCCCGGAGTCATCACCGGATCTGCCGGCCTGCGCTCTGGTATCCCGTGCTTGGACGGGTGCCGCTCAGCGCCGTCTTTTCGAAACACTGTCTTTCTCCTTGAAAGACCAGGAGTACAGGTGGGATGAGATGCAGGACATGTTCCGCAGTTCTCCACATCTCATTCCGTACGTCCGGAGAATCGACATCAATGCCGACCGGCTCTCGATCGAGACATTGTCTGCGGTCTGCAACATCGCATTCACTCACTTGGCGCATGTTTCAATCTTCCACATCTCAGTTCTATCGCTCCCTATGGCGCTCGCTTTCCAACGGCTTCTCAGTCTTCCCACACTTCGCTACGTCAGCGTAAACTCCATTTTCACCGACCCCGTGATGTTTTTCAAGATGTGGGACGGTTGCTCAGCGGGCATCAGGCATCTTGAATTATCCCGCTCCCCTCCGGACTACATTCCGACCGAATTCTATCATCCCCCTGATTCCCCCATCAGTTTAGAATCGTTACGGACAACGGGGGAATCGGCCGCCTGGTTGACGCACGCGGCGTGCCCTTTCGATCTATCGCGGATGAAATTGTTGTCGATCTCCAACCACACGGAAATCGGTTGGGAGGCGTTGGCCTCGGCGAATGCCCAGCAGACTATCGAAGCGTTCGACTTCGTGGCTCTAGTAGGCTCCCTCCGCCTGTCCCCGATGATCTGGCTCACATTGAGCCCCAGGCTCCTCACCCGTTTAATCTTTCTTCTCTCCCCAGACTCAACTTTCTCCGAGTTTCCGTGCCGTATCCCGCCCAACTCCCCGTCGTGATCCGGACGCTCTCAACGATCCCGCCCGCGAATCGCATTCGCAAGATCGTGCTGTGCTGCAGGTCCGACGTTCTTTCCGACAGGCTTGCAAATAGCGGAGTTCTCAGCCAGCTGGACTCCACGCTGTCCAACGTCCTCAACCCCGAGATATGCACGGTCGAATTTGAGATGGATGCCGACGTATATGGGTTGCGGGCCCCGTGGTTTCCGCGGCTAAGAACTGACAGCATGGTGCGTGACTCGTTTGGGTCGGTCTCTCGCTATCTCACGCGGGCAGGCAGCTTCACCGCGTTGACCCCAATGACCGTTGGTTCGAAGTGAGGCCTCTGCACGAGTCGCGAGCGAGCGATTCCCTTACACCTTTGACAGAGTTTCGTAGGCACGCTGTGATATATATGCCCTGGACCACAATCGATATACAGCATCACCTTCATCGATGATTGTCATGCTTCGACGTACCGAGTAGCCTAACAGAGCCTAACGTCTCGTTGACATTGTCGTATTCGCTCGCCAAGATTTTCCGCTGGAGATTCCAAGCTTAAGCTCTCTTAAGATCCGCCTTGGCCTACGGCCCTGTACGGGAAGGACTCCGAAATGATATGCCCTAGTCGAACCTAGAACACATTGTGGGTCTAACCTTCGGGCTCGTCCTCCCGACATACCAGATGCATGGATCCAAACCTGGTGCCTCGAACTCGCCTAGTTCTCTCTGGACGTCAAATCGCTTGAATCCTTCAATATTCATATTTAGTTCCGGTATACTACGTCCGGACCGGCTTGGCTCTCCTGTTGATGGGACAGAACCTGACAGAAGCTGCGAGATCAAGCATCGGAACCTTCCCAGGCGACATATTCTATCCTGAACGCTTGCCTGCTGAACCTCATTCCTAAGATCACGCCAAGGTCGATATGTTGTGGCGATCATGTCACTGACACGTCTTGTAGAGCCGATTCTATTTCTGATAAAGATTTGTTGTTGCGTTCCTGATTTTTGGCAGATGCCAGAGCTGTCTGAATATCTCAAGGATGTTGCAGTGTACTAACTTACGGCGACTGTCCCCGCAGTATTACGCAACGCGCAATATAAATGTCAATGGAAGAAGAGACCGTAGACTCTTGAACTGCCAACGATTCAGCACCCGAATCTCGATGATCCGACTTCTAGCTCTTTTCTGTGCGCTCTTTGCGGTTGGTCCCGCAGTATCTGCAACCCGAATCTACAACATCACAAACAACTGCCCTATCCCCATCACTTTGTACGTCAGCGGCGTGCCTGAAGGAGTGCTCGTCTCGTTCGGCGGCTACACCACCCGTATCATCGACAACAATTGGAGTGGATTCATCTACACTGATGCGAACCAGGGGAATGCTGATGGCTCGGGCACCGTTCGCGCTGGGTTCTTCGGCGAGGTAAGTTTACTTCAAAACATTTATTCGGCAGAAATTTAACAGTGGCGAAATCCTCCTCAGGACAACTACTAGTCACCGACCCGTCGTGGGTCAACGTAGGAGTGAGCATCGCCCCCATCGACCGCGCGCCTGTGAGTCCGGTCATCCATAGCTGGTCGTGCAATGATCCTACATAGAACGAACGAATGAATAGAAAGGCGGATTCTGCCTCCATGCCGATTGCGAATTTGGGAACTGCGGCAGCACCGCAGCATTCCAGCAGCCTCCTACCGCGTTTCCCGACCCTCAATCAGGTATCCAGCCCGCTGCTCCTCTCTTCGAGTGTCCTCAAGCTGATACGGGATATTCTGTAACGTCGGTACTCCTCCGAAGTGCTCCTCTCGCAGGCAATTAATGGTGATCAGATTTTGCCCGTCGGGCACGATACCCAACCTCCAAACTGGGCCGAGCACCATCCAGCCGACGGGACATTCGAATAAGTGCCTTGATGTGCGCGGCGCCGTGTTCGCGAACGGTACCCCGGTCCAAATGCAAGTTCTACTCCGTTGAAAATTGTGCGCACAAGATGATAACAGCTGATTTAACACAGATATGACTGCAACGGAAGTCAGGCCCAGAAATGGGTTATCAAGCGAGGGAAAGGGTCTGTTCAAGTCGCAGGGACGAATTACTGCCTCGATGCCGGTTCAAGTAAATTTTCCGTCCTTCCATTGAAATGTGTTCGGTTACTCACCAGCATACCTTTTTCAGGTCCGGGTAACGGCGTCGGCATGAAGATCTGGCAGTGCTTCGACGGCCTGGCTGCGCAAACGTGGTTCTACGATGGCGTACGGAAGACGCTCACGCTCTACAACGAAGGTGTGTCACACGCTTTAGAATGTTGCAACACTCGTGCTTATCTTTTGCAGGGCAATGCCTTGATCTCACGGACGGTGACCTCACGAACAGTCGTCAGACTCAGACTTGGCAATGCACGGCGGGAAACACTAACCAGCTCTGGGATATCTGATTTTGACCTGTCTTTGTTCGAATACCTATGACCGTGCCTTCTATTTTTTTGGGACATTTTATGGGACAATTGGACAATAAATTTAAGATTCGTTTGGTGCCCAAAGGTCAACCGGTCAAGGCTTCTAGGATTTCCTTGGTTGAGTTTGAGTTTGATTGAGCCTTCGGCTTGAGTTCGGCTTGTGATTCGAAGCCGCTGGACGATGCCGGTGGAAGCCAGCTCTAATGACGGCGTGGTGCCGTCATGGATCTTGCTCTCTGCCATCGACTTTCCTTCGTATTTCCTGACCTCATTCATTTGGTCGAGATCCTCAAGTAAATCTCCTTGTACCCTACTCGATAATTCAAGAACTTCCTTGAAAAAACTACTGGCTGCAGCCGCTCGCTCAGTAACTTTGCACTAACCTCACCAATGACGATACTGCATCCGAAGCTTCTCTCCATACCTTGATAGCTGACAAAAGGTCTAAATTCTCACCTAGTATTCCCACCAATGACTTCTCCTTTATAAAGCGCTGTTCTCGCCTGTCTCTCTCACCTCTCTGTCTCCCCGTTGAACAATATATGGCCGCTACTGCCCCAAAGCTTTTCGAGCCGATCACGGTCGGCAGCCTGCGACTCAAGCACCGCGTCGTCCTCGCCCCTCTTACCCGCTACCGCTCCTCCGATCCAGGCCATGTCCCGCTTCTCCCGATGATGAAGGAGTACTACACGCAGCGCGCAAGCACCCCGGGAACACTGCTGATCACAGAGGCGACTTTTATTGCCGCGCGCGCAGGCGGGTACCCCCACATCCCTGGCATCTGGAGCGAGGAGCAGATAGCTGCGTGGAAGGAGGTGGGTCGAATTTGATATCAGCCTGTCGAGACCCGACATATCTCCGCTTTCTCTGCCGCAGATTACGGACTCGGTGCACGCCGCTGGCTCTCATTTCTTCTTGCAGCTCTGGGCGCTTGGGCGCGCTGCGGATCCCGAAGGACTGCGTAAAGAAGACACGTCCTTCCCTTTCGTATCGGCATCCGATGTGAAGATTTCGACAGGAAAGGAGAGCCCGCGCCCGCTCACCGTTCCCGAGATCCATGAATACGTCGGTCTGTATGCGCAGGCGGCAAAAAATGCGCTGCGTGCTGGATTCGATGGGGTCGAGATTCACGGTGCGTTGTCGATCTCTTCACAGGTAAATTGCGCGGCGTTTAATTTGTATGCTGTCAGGGGCGAACGGATATCTGATCGACCAATTCACCCAAGACGTCAGCAATAAACGTACGGACGCATACGGAGGAAACCTCGAGAATAGAGCGCGCTTTGCCCTGGAAGTTGTGGAGGCCGTCACGAACGCCGTCGGCGCAAACCGCACTGGAATCAGGCTCAGCCCCTGGAGCACGTTTCAAGGTTCGCAGAGGCACACCTTGTGTATAGGATTTCTGACGAGATGCATCCGACAGAGATGGGCATGGCCGATCCGAAGCCGACGTTCGCGCATATTGTGTCGCAGATCAAGCAGTTGTACCCGGACTTTGCGTACATCCACGTCGTCGAACCGCGCATCAGCGGGGACAATGATAACCAGGCGGGGAGTGACGTCGCCTCAAACGATTGGCTGCGCGCGCTCTGGGCGCCTAAGAAGATGATCTCGGCCGGCGGATACACGCGCGAGAAGGCGCTGGCGCGGGCGGAGGCTCAGCCCGATGAACTCATTGCGTTTGGGCGCCAGTTCCTTGCGAATGTGAGCTTTCCGTGTTGGGAATTTCGTTTAGTAACTGAGAATTTTTTAACATGAAGCCCGATCTGCCGGTTCGTCTCATGAAGGGGCTGCGGCTGAATGAGCCTAATCGAGAGACATTTTACCGTGCGGGCAGTCCCACGGGCTATACAGACTACCCCTTCGCCGGAGACGAAGAGGCTACCGCCCATGCGTGACATGGTAGTATTGTCGTCAGGTTGCGAGCTTTGGAGGTGTTGAGTCATTCTGGGGTGCTCTAGCATAGAAAATACAGACAAAATGACAAATGTAAATGGGCTGTACTAGAATCCGCTAGGTGTTTGAGGCACACATGCATGGATTAAACGTTTCATTTGCACAAAAAGAGTAACGTCGTTAAAGTAAAGACCTCTAGTCTTAAAAAATCAAAGGCTACAGAAGCATAAGTCACCGTCAGACGTCTGAAGTGAGCGAAGCATACCTCTTTGCGGGGACGGATTCGTCCGCGAGGGACACGGGCTCACTCTCACTGCTCAGACATGAGAAACCGCGTCTCTGCAAAGCAAGACGCTGAGCACGAGGGACGCGACGCGCGAGTCGGAAGAGCGACCGCCGCGCGTCTGAACCGCCATCGCTGGTACCATCGCTGTTGTCTCCGAAGGTTTTCTGGAAGTTGCATTCAGGTGAGGGCAGTGAACGTGGGAGGAAGAAGAGACTCACGCTTAGAAGTTCAAAGTCCTTCTTGAACAAGGATACCTTGGTCGACTTGTCGAAAAGTCCGAAGAAAGACCCGGTTGCGCCTGCATTTTATCACATGAGGTCAGCGAGAGCTGTTCTAGTGCTGTTGGAACGGAGACTAGCCTGCATTAACATCCAGTCCCGCCGAGATGACGAAAGAACCTCCAAATTTCGCATCGGCGGTGGTAGTTGCCGAGGCGAGAGGAGCGCTGGAAGTTGAGGTAGCAGTGGCATTATTACTAGACGCATCATCCGCGGTGTCTGAGTCCGAGTTCCCCGTGCTGTCCGTTGAGGTAGTAGTACCATTGTTGGCGCTGTTCGTAGTGCTATTATCCGCGGTGTCCGAATCCGAGTCCCCCGTGCTGTCAGTCGAGGTAGTAGTACTGTTGTTCGCACTATCCGTAGTGGCATCATCGGCAGTGGCCGAATCCGAGTCGTCCGTGCTGTCAGTTGAGGTATCAGTAGAATTGGTAGCGTTGGTATCAGGGACGTCCGAATCCGAGTCATCCGTGCTGCGAGCAATTTATGAGCTGGGCGCCCACGAAACTGAGAAATAAACGTACGTCGAGGCATCGTCGTCAGTTGAGGCTTCAGTATCCGGGTCGACTGCCGTTGTGGATCTAGGGCAAAGTCAGGCAATGTTGTCAACATGACGATGAAACCCATACGAAGCATCAGAATCGGTATCGTCTGAATCATCGGAAGTGGTGGTGCTGTACCCACATTAAACTCTGGGTAGTTTAGCCACAAATAGACTTACTCGTCGACATCAGAGTCCGCATCGTCTGACTCGTCGGTGGTGTTGGTGTCAGCACTACAGAGTTATTAGACCTGAGTAAGTCGGGCTAAAACAGACGTACTCGTCGTCATTGGAGTCTGCACTGGCATCAGAATCAGCATCGGCTGAATCGTCGGATGTGGTGCTGTCGGTACTATAACAGACATTAAACCTGGGTTTGTCTGGTCACAAAACAGGCCTACTCGTCGACATTAGAATCTCTAGTAGATAGTCAGTGACGGTGAACCTAACTCAACATAAAGGCTTACGTCGGATCATCTGTGACCCCTGTGTCTGATGGGTCGACGTCCGAAGAATCTGTCGAGTCTGGATCAAAGTCACCAGTGTCTGCGGTCGCATCGACGCCGTCTGAATCGCTGGTACATAATCAGTAAAACTTTGAATGGAGGGAGGTATAAAAATGTTACTTCGAGTCGTCTGAGACGTCTGTGTCATCTGTTGTATCTGCGTCTGCCGTAGAGTCAGACTCATCGGTGTCACTGGGAAATGATTAGGGGTAACTCCCTTGAGGCTGAAACCGGAACTGACCCAGAATCGTCCGAAGAATCCGCTGAATCAAAGTCACCTGTGTCGACGTCTGAATCGGACCCATCATCCGCATTATCGGAGCTACCATCATCGCCAAACGCGTCCGAGGAGTCGTCCCCCGATTGATCGTCCGAGTCTTCAAAGTCAGAACTCCCATCATCTGCAGAGCCGTCCTCGTCATCGAAGTCATCGTCCTGTCTCTTAGAATTCGCCTGCTGGATAGTCGCGCTCGCACCCTGAAATCCTCGCTCGGCAACTCAACGTCTTGAAATAATTATTAGCACGCACCGCGTCCGCCTCAACCTTGAGCGTCATTGTAGCTGATGCGTCTAGGTCCAAGAACACGGTAGCATCCACAACACCGAGAGCAGAGATGCCCAGATTGATCGATGGGATAACATGTGCCTCGATAGTACCAGTTGCTGCGGCCTTTGTGTCCGCAGAAAGTTTCAGCGCTAAGATGATTTTAAAAGTTAGGGATCATCTCGCAGTTGGATATCACGTACGAGTATCCCCGAGCGAGAAGGACCCGCCAGATTGTTTGCCGTTGGGCGGGAAGAAAAGCTGGGCATTATCTACGTGGTAGTTGATGCCGATGGACGCGTCGACATTGAGGTCCAGTGTCGCTTTAGCATTGGCATTGACTTCGAACGTCGGTCCAATGGAGAGGATTCCTGTGTAGAATATGAACACGAGCGGGCTTCACAGGGAATGCAGGACGGACCAGGGAAATCTAGCCCGGGGATTCCGGTCTCGAAGAGTTTGATAGATCCAGAATCGAGGGTTCCCTAGTAAACGCGAAATTCAATCCAAAGAAGTGGCGAACGGCCAGTTTCACGAACAGATAAATCAGCTGTGAGGTCGAGAGTGCCGGTCAAATCTGCGGTGAGACCTGTCGAGTGTCAGAACAACGTATGTGAGGCGCTGTGTGGACTCACTGGCGATGATAGAGAAAGCCGTGATCTGAATCCCGTAAATAAATAAAGAATATTATGACGACAGTGGTGCGGTGGGCGCACCTTGGGAGGGACAATCGTCCCAGTGGCTGCGACTCCAAGAGTCACAACAGCGTGTGCTTTCGCGTCCACGTCGACCGACGCCTTGGCAGCTTCAGAACGGCAGGTTAACTGAATGCGTCCTCGCGAGCTGAAAGAACGCACTGATAGGAGGGCACGAGAGACTCGTATCAAAAAGCGAAACTTGCTTGTTAAAGTCGGCTGCCGGGAGGGCCTTCGATTTGTTGATGTCTATCGTATTTGCGCTCGAGAGAGCGCTTGAGATCGCTGGACGAAAGTTAGAAAATAAGGGCAGGAAGATAGTTCTTTTCCGTACAATCGGCTGCATCGGACACGAAATTGCTGAGTTGGCGCTTATTTAGGCGGCTTCGACGCTGAGAAGCGGAAGTGTCGCTCGCCAGGATATCGTTCACCCCGGGGACATTAGCGCCCTTAATGGCCAAGTTGACGGCCCCGGTGCTGGTACACCTTCTTTAGCAATTCATGCACAACGTGTATGAGAGGTTTCGCACTTGGTGTTGTTTACGGCAGCGAAGTTCGTGTCCAGGGTGATCGCCTGAACCTGTGGCTGCGATCCGTCTCGGCGAACGATACGGGCGGCGATTGACGCAGGGATGGACTGGTCTGCGGGTACCCATGCTTTCTGGACGCGAGCGAAAGGACTCTTCCCGCACTGGCTCGGTCGGTCAGCATCGCATCACAAGCGTACATATAATGAATTACGTACGTTTTCCGGAAGCCGAACAATTGTGTCGACAGCGCCATGCCCCTGATACAGATGCTGGCACATGGAGGTGTCACTGCCGCCCATGCATACGAGCCGGATGTCCTGCGTCAGAGCATTTGGGGAGCAGCCCAGAATTTTCCAGCCTGCAGCCTCCGTGATGTCTCCGATGGCGGTGTGCGAACCCCACTGAAGAATGCGCGCGCAGGTAAGTAAATGGGAAGATTGTAACCACAGCAGGATGACGCACAATCTTGAGGCTACCTGATGACGCAGAACCATTCGTGGAAGGAAGATCATATGAACAGACACCAGAGATGCATGGCTATAAAGAATGCGTCAATAGTGAGCAACGGGCAGAGGCCAGGATCTCACCTTCGTCCAGTCGTTAGCCGCATGGGCCGCGACAAATAAGGAGGAGAGAATTAAGAAAGTGGAGTAAGTCATTTTGGTCAAAAGAGAGAAAGCAGCGAATGGAAGGCCGGCCGGGGCAAAGGGAAATTACAGGTAGAAGAAAAGAATGGGCTGGCCCAGGAGGGGAACAGGAGAAACGAAGATGAGGCGACGGTCAGGAAATAATGGTGTTAATGAGCCACACCGCGGATTTATATCCATTCAATCCGGTGGCAGGTTCGACGCACCGCGATCAATTTAACTTCGTTGCCACATGCGCAAGATCCCTATCAAAACGGTGACCGTCTCAGACAATGGTTGATTGAAATTATCATTGAGGTAGTTCAGGAACGAAATTCGGGCGGCTGAAGGCCAGACTCGGGAGTACAGTGTGAGCAAGGAAGCAAGGAAGGAAAGACCGAAGCCTAAGAAGTTCACCGCTGGTCGGTACTTGGCAGATGCATCATGAAGTCATTGACAGACAGCTGACCTTCAATCCGAATATCAACGCTCGCGGAACTATCTGGATGGACGGCTGGCGCTCACACGACGAAGCTGTCGAGTATTGCTAAGGAAACGATATGAGTGTGCGCTAAATATGTTAAGCGCCCATGTGAGGGCTAGGAGAAGTTGGTCGATAGGGAGGTGTCGAGGAGTCGAATCTAACAGAACTGAGCGGAGACTGGGTCGCATTCTTGCGGCATTATTGGTCAGATCACAGGCAGTGAAAAGATAAGATTTGATTCCTGCACCGAGAAATATATAACGCACAAATGGCTGGCCGGAGAAGATCCGTTAAGCGGAGACCGTATATCGTCCGGCATACAGCACAGGATGTGTAGCTGGTGCCGCACCACATTGACAGCAAATTGCAAGATTTCCGGGATACCTTCGACCGACGACAAGGAGCCATCCCTCAAGTTTTCGCCAGCAGTGTCAGGGGGGCATATCTAAATTGTGAGGTCCGAATTTTCCGATGTCTATGGGTCATTAAAGTGTCAAGGCAAAAAACGCATGAGGATGCCAGGCAAAAAAAAACACGGAGTGCGCTCTTGATGATGGAGGCAGGAACAAAGGAAGAAAGAGACGATGAGTCACATCATCACGCGTGACGTCTCGTTTTCCTCCGTCCTTCACCTTAAACCTCCTTGCGATTATCCAACGGATGGATGCAACCCATCGCGTGTTTGGGATACCCGAGCTCGTTGACTTGGTCTGCGCACAGGTTAGCCTGCAGCCCGACGAGTCCTATGGGCATGACGGCGCGTTGGCCAATTTGGCTGTACTTGCCAGGACATCCACTGCGATCTTTCAAAGTCTTGCACTTGATCACTTGTGGAAGAGGCAGGATACGATTCTGAATCTTCTCAGATGCATGCCGGACGATCTGTTCGACATGACCGAGGAGAACGAAGATGGAGGAATAGATATTGTGAGGACCAGACTCTCATTTTCCCTTCGGTTCTTTTGTTAATGCATCAGTTTAAGCGTTTGCTACGGAGCGTAACATCCACAGACTGGGAGCGCCCCCTCTTTTACTCTCGCCGTGTCAAGTCGTTTACGCAAAATTATATGGGCATTTCAAGTTCTTCAGAAACCCTCGAGTCTTTGGAGGCTCTCAGTTTCTCCCTCCCGGAAGAGTCTATATTCCCCAATCTACAACGCCTCCAGTGGCATCGATTTCATCCTGAATCCTTCTACCATGTCCGACTGTTCCTTACTCCAAGGATCCGTGAACTCAGTCTCGCCACTATCAGCTCGTTCTCGCACCTATCCATCCTTTCAAACCTCGCCATCAAATCTCCATCCCTGAGAGATGTCGCGCTTTATATGCACATGTCTCCAGATACGGCGCTTTCGGCTGTCTCTACGTTTGTATGTGGTTTGGCGGATCTCCGTTCGCTCAACGTGGCGCAGGTGGATCAAACAGCTCTGGCGCATCTTGCCCACCTTCCTGAGCTCAAGTCCCTGCAGCTCAGAAGTCCCTCGACACCCGAGTTCCCCGTCCTTTCACGATCATCGCCGGGGCCTGTTTGCTTTCCTGCCCTCCTCTCGCTCACTATGCCGTCAGTGCAATGTACCATTGCGCTGTTCACCTGGTCGGCAAGTTTTACTTTGGAGAAGCTTCGTATCTACAGGGCCCATGATGCGCAATCTCCGACGAAAATTGTAGCTCGCAAACTTTATGCGGCAATGGCCGTGCATTGCTCTCGCCTCTCGCTCACACAGGTAGATGTCGATGAAGGTGGGGACGCTCCCGAGGTCCCGACCGCGGAGGAGATTGAAACGTACTCCGTCGGCGGCGACGCACTTGAGCCTCTATTCTCCTTCGTCAACCTTGTCCACATCTCGCTCGAGCACCCGGTCGGATTTGACCTCGTCGATAGCACAATCCTACAAATGGCTCGTTCCTGGCCTCGCCTCGAGCATCTGATGCTTACAGCGCGACCCTTCCACCACATGCGCTCTCGCGTAACACTCGAGGCGCTCCATGCGTTCGCCCAACACTGTCCCAACCTGGACACGCTCGGGCTGACGTTCGACGCCACTTCCGTGCCCAAAATTGGAGATTCCGAGGAGGACTTCCCGCAACAAGACTGCCTCCACGCCCTCCATGTCTCCCTCTCCCCAATCACCCATCCTGAGCCCGTCGCCAAATTCTTATCAGCGCTCTTTCCTGGATTGGTAGGCATCGTAACATTTTTCAATGATCGACTCGACGAACATGATGGCGAGGAGGGCGAGCTACTTTTGGAAGTTAGCGTCGTAACATCGCACAGCCTTTGGAAAGATGTGGAAGACGAGTTAGGGCACGATTAACCTTAATGTACCCTCCGGCCCTCGGTCCGCCGCTTCCCAATTAGGTTTATCTACAGGTAACTTCCTTTTCGCCGAGATTGATCTGGTACATCGCTGCAAATTCGGTTCGACGCGCCTAACTGTGCTTCCTCGATTATATCATTCCCAAATGAAATTATTTCTCAGTCTCACTGACAGCACACCTGGCCACGCTGGATTTGAACTCTGCATCCGGACCGTTAATGCGCCCTCTGGCGTCGGCCGATGCGAGGACCTTTTTTGCTTTTGAATCGTTACCACTGTAAAATGGAGATCTCACTAAGCGCTTCCAGGATTTCTATGTATACAGGGATGGAACCCTGCATTCGGGTAAATTGAATGGCATAGAAGAACTGGGTATTTACGTTAGACTTAACGCCCGAGGGTTAATCCCCTCGTAGTAGAACTTTCCTAAGGAGACTAATTTCTACCCCTTCCACATTGTATGAAAGGGTTCCGACTGGTGAAGTCTCTGGGAGCTGGGCATCGGATATCGGTCGCCGTCACGGTTAAGTACAAATTTGGTGCAAATGTCAGATAGCTTCGGAAAGACAGCACGATCCGTTAGTCTTCAGATATTGCAGCTGGATCTGGGATCACGTGGCATCGAGCAAGACGTGAACGAATTCGAGATGAGGGCACTGGAGGGCCGGAAGGATGCTAGGTCCCGCAGATCGAAGCCCTTCGACAGCGCGAGGGCAGAGTCCACGCGCGATGTCAGTGCCAATGGACTGCCGAAGAAGCCCACATCCGGAAGAGACCACCTTGCTATGGCAGTCTGGGAGTGCTATGGATTACTACCGTAGCGCTGCATAGCACTAGCAAGGTGGTTTTCTGCCTGATGCAATCAACAAAATTTTAAAAGAGCAACCCCCCACTGATAGATAAGATAAGATTATGAGCTTTAGTTTTCTTTGGTGTCTGCACGTGATGCCTTCGTTTTCCTTCTCGCGGAGTCGCCACCACCAGGCACGGGCTTGCGATGCATCGTGCGCTGTGCATCCTTGAAATCGTGGAGCTTATATATGTACAGCATACCAAAGAGCGTCTCCCACCACCGAACCAGGCCTCTCCACGCGATCTATCTGTGCTCGCCAGGTACATTGTAACATAGTCTCTCTAGGCAGACGCTTGATTGGGTCCTAATTCCGAGTCGTTCCTCGTTATACCCGCCAGGACATCCAGAATATTCCTGAACCCAGCCCTCAATGTCCTGTGGAGGCATCAAGATACGATTTTAAAATCTCCTCAGATGTATGCCCACCGATTTATGGGTGATAACCGAGAGCAACGATGGGTATGGATCAACACATCTGCAGATTGTGAGCGCACCCATCTCAGAGTCCTGATTTTCAGGAGAGTTAACTCGTTTTAGCGCCTTCAACGCCCCATGGACGCATCGGATTGGGATAGACCTTCCTTCTACTGCCATCGTGTCAAGTCTTTTGAGATGGATTTGTCCAGCTTCTTTGAAGATACGTATTTTCTCGAGACTCTAGGCTTAGCTTCTCCTACGCAGTTCATTTTCCCCAATCTCCACAAACTCCGTTGGTATCCCAGCCCACCTGAATCATTCCATCATCTCCGCTTGTTCCTCGCACCTGGGATTCAGGATCTTCGCCTCGGTGGCTTTGGAACGATCTCACACCTATCTATCCTTTTCAACCTCACGATCAAATGCCCTTCTCTGAGAAGTGTCGAGATTTTAATCCATTCCCTTCAAGATGTCGCTGTCCCGATTGTATCCACCTTCGTGCGCAGTTTGGTCCGCATTGAATCCCTTGCGATTCCCACACTGGACGAGACAGCGTTTGCCCATTTAGCTCGCCTCCCAGCTCTGAAATCACTCGAGTTTCATTCCCCGAGAACGCTCCATTCGTTCCTTCAGCCATCCGCAGGCTCTGCTTATTTTCCTGCTCTTACTCAACTCACCGCACCGGCAATGGAATGTGGCGCCGCACTTGTTGGAATGTTACCAAATCGTCCTTTGGTCACACTCAGGATCTTTGGAAACTCCTTTCATCCCACCCACTACGGCTCGACAATTCTATTCCGATCTAGCGAAATGTTGCTCCCATTCATCTCTCCAAGGACTCTATTTGTTCGGTTACAGTGATCCCAGTGCGAACGCACCGACTTCTGACCAGATTAACATGTATTGCGTGCGCGGTGATATGCTCCTCCCACTGTTCTCCTTCGCCAACCTCGTCAGCGTGACCCTTGTCCACCCCGTGGGGTTTGATCTTGATGACGCCATAGTTCTCGGAATGGCTCACGCTTGGTCTCGGATTGAATCTCTCGCGCTCCTTGCGGGAAGCTTTCGTCATGTGCATCCTCGTGTAACGCTCGAGGGGCTCTCTGCATTTGCGGAGCATTGTCCCCGTCTACGCTCCCTCAGTATGACTCTCGACGCCACGATGGTACCCAAACTACGAGGAAACGATAAAAAGCCGAGGGTAACGCAAGAAAGCCTTACATGCGTCGATGTTTATCTCTCCCTCATCAGCAAACCGGGCCGCGTCGCTGTATTCCTGTCCGCGATATTCCCCGAGTTACGGTGGATCTCGACTTCCTACGATGAACGACTAGATGAAATGGAGGAAGATGATGCGGACGAGCCAATCGTGGAACAAGAGGTCGTGGATTCGCACGTTTTGTGGAAAGCCGTCGAAGATGCTTTGCAACAGTGACTTTTTACTAGGCTGGTGTGTCGTTCCGAAACCCTCCACACGTGTTTCCGAATCTGATATTCGACCTGAGTTTTTCGTTACAAATTTCTTGACGTCGGGCTAATTGGAAGTTATCTATTTTCATTCCAGGGCTCGAAGTATGAGGAGGCAGTCGCTGCTGAGTTGGAGCAGCCCGCGAGTCTCGAATGCCCTAGACCGAAAAAGGTGTTTCATAGTTTGCTTCGCAGTTCTGACCTCAATATAAGCGAGCAACGATATAGGTAGAATGGGTATCGGCCCAGCTCCCGGAGCTTCTACTGATCGTTCAAGAGCAAAGGTCGTGGGCTGGGTCCCTCGGGCGCATAGATGCTTGTTACTTTCAGAACCGCTACGCGGCTTCGTTGCCCATCCATCTTTCATCAGCCGCGCCATCCGGGCACGGGTCATGATTGGCCGACGCTCCCTGGAGAGTCTTGCTTCCCTCAGCCTCTCCGCAGTACATCGACTCCTCCACAGTCCAACTTGGATTTTCGGGGCAGCCACTGACATTGAGAAGTGGCTCTAGCAATACTCGCTCACCCGAATTGTCAATGAATCAGAGTTCCTGACTCCTGCGTTGGGCGCTCTGTCTGAAAAAATGAGGAAGTAGACTCCAAGGCCCGCATCTGGCACGAATTCGTGGTTTTTCTCGTCCATTTTTCTCGTCCGGGGAGGCAAGGATTTGACATACATACAAATTAGTGCCCAGTTGAAAAAGCTCAAGCTGCAAGTCACGATTGCAGTGTGCCTGTTCCCAAACCCATCTACGCGGCGAAATGTCCCAAATTAAAATTAAAATTACAAAGACAAAGATGACCTCAATTACAACCAAAATACTTCCCCGGAATGACGTTCGGGCAACCTTGGGTATCTGTGCTTCTGCTTAGCCCAGCCTACGAACGTGCGAGAGCAGTCTACCTTTGCTTGTCGGACAATCGGCGGGATCTTCACAGCACCGGACACATGCGCGTGGGCTGGAGGGCTCGACGAGCTCGATGTAGTGATTGTAGCTGCGACGAATTGAACGATTGTTCATGGTCATGGAGCAACCGGGGCATAAGCTTACCCAATGCACACTGACCCCTCCGGGTTCCCGCGTCCCTTCACACCGCCGCTCGAATCGTACTGCCCACCGTAGTCCCCTGCGTTCAGCTGACTGAATTGGTCAGGGTGGATGCAGCCCGTCACTGTGGTCAAAATGTCAGCCACCTTTGCGCAGCAGATCTAGCGCAGCGACGTACACTGTGCGTATTTCCCCCCATTTTTCCCGGTGCCCATCTTGAACGCGACGTCGCTCCAAAAATTGTCTGGGAGGAGGCCTTGTTCGGACGAGTAGCGACCTTCGGAAGAGCAGTAGGTCTTCATCCCGCCGGGCCGCTCGCTGTCGCCGATATTGGTATGCGCCGAGCTGTCAAGTCAAGTCAGCGTGAATCTCCACCACGAAACAGCTGAGCAATACTGTACTTACCGAGGCATGATCATGCTACAACGGGTTTTTAGTTTAAGAAATTACAGAGATTTCAGTGTGGTGGACTGACCAGAACTTTTTCTCGTCGGTAATCGAGACAATGTTGTCATCGGCGGCTCGGGGTTGGAACGTGTCGAATCCGGCAGGAGAGGAAAGGACCGTGGCAGAGAGTAAAGAGGGCAGAAGGAGACGGCGGAGCATTGTGGATGCGGGTGTCTTGAGGATGTGGTGGGTGAATGAGAGAAAGAGGCAGAGTTGCGAAAATGTCAGCCGCCGCTCGAAGTTGACCCGGTGGCTGACATTTCAACGAGGGAATGACCAGATACCAGACCACGGCATGTCCGGTATCATTATTTCCCCATATTCAGCCCGGAAACGCGGCTCTTGCCACGTCGGTTGCTTGAAAAAACGCGCCTCCACGTGATCGTAAAATCCAGAAGCTTTTGTTATTTTGATGGACACGACACGGTCTCCTTCCCTGAGGGTTACCGCCATGAACAACGCAAAGAGATTAGTTAAAGCAGAGGGGACGCTCTTTGGGCCAGCCTTGGGGATGCTATTGGGACTTACACCGATATGCGGGCCGGCTCGTCACAGAATCCTTGCTCTTGATACTCTACGTTGAACCCTCCTAGAATTGATGACCCCTGCGCATGCTGTCAAAGCCTAAGGGTCTGCAGTTCCCGCTTTCAGTTTGGTGCCTCCAAAGACGAAACTGCACAACGACATGCATCGATGACTTGGTCTTGGTAGTGTTCGTAGCGCTATGAGCTCGCTCGCAACGTTGAATGAGATAGAAGAACAGGCTATTCAGAAGTCTACGTTACACACAAAGCCCGAGGCCTAATCCCCTCGGAGTAGAACTTCCTTAAGGAGACTAGTTTCTACCTCCTTCCATATTTCATGAAAGGGAGCCGACTGTTGAAGGCTCTCGGAGCTGGGGATTGGATATCGGTCACCGTCATGATCAGTACGGATGTCAGATAGCTTCGGAAAGACGGCGGCAAGGAAGACCGTAACGGACGATGCGTTAGATACGGTGGAGTAGCCGACGTCCATACCGATAAGTGCCTCCTGTGTATGGGGCGTTCCAGCTGTGTCGGGAACCACGGAAGCGTCGAGCAAGATGTGGAGGAACTCGAGATGGGGGCAGTGGAGGGCAAACACTGGGAGGGCCGCGAGCGTGACACGCTGGTTAGGAAGGTCCGCGCGGTACGCCGGCGCCACTAGCTCGAGCCGCTCGATGCTCGGCCACGCACGAGCCATCTCAATGACTGTGCCATCGTCGAGGTCGAAGCCCGTCGACGGTGCGAGGCACACTTCTGTGAGGTTCGTGAAGCGGAAGAGATGGCGTAGAATGGGACCCGTGATCGTGTGCACATGTATGTCGCCGTGGTCGCGGTTATCGCCATTGACGCAGCTAATGTCGATGCTGCGGAGCGCTGAATGCGAGCAATGAGTTTCCAACGCGGCGTAGACGTCCGGCAGGTACGGCGTATCAGGGAGCGGGTCGAGCGTCACATCGAAGGAGGATAGTGGAGTGGACGTCATGCGGCGTAGGAACGCGGTCATGAATTGGGGCGAGATCGTGTCGATTTGAAGAGACCGTAGACCTGTGAACCCAGGTTCTGTGCTGGAGCGCGGGTCTGGGATAAACCCGGCAGCATCCCGTAGGAGGAGGGATGACAAGCTAGGAAGCTGCGCGATGTGCTGGAATGTTTCCCTGTCCAGCATCGGTAACGAGAGAACCTCTAAGCATGTCAAATTACGGACAAAATCCGCGATGCATCGGAGGAGATGCTGGTCGTAAGTCCCTCCCCACGTGTTACCACCAATCCTGACGTGCGTTAAATGGGGGTATTTGCGGCCAAGAACAGGAAGGAGGGATAGGTGCGTCATGTCCGGGTTATAAAAGCCTAAAGCGAGATTGATCTGTCGAATCCGGGGGGCCAGAAACATAAAAATCTCGGGGAACGCCTCATCCGAGTCCGCAGACCAAGTGAGCGCCTGAAGGTTTGGGCAAAAGAAATCCCGGGGAAACGACATTCGAAGACTGCCATATATATGTGCGTCGTTGAGACACACGAGAGACTTTATCCGATGCAAATACACCATTGGACGTTCCCAATCCGCTGGCATAATGGGTCGAACCAAATCCTACGGCCCGAATCAATGTGTGAACTTGACTTGGGTGACCAGTAAGCCACTCACCAGAGAGTCGATGTTGAACTCAGTCGGTGAAGTGCTCCAAATATCGTTAGGCATACATTGGAGGATATGCAGCAGGCTTCGTTGGTGGTACCAGAGGGCGCTTAGTGCAGGATCGTGAAATGCTCGACATGCTCGAGCAAGAGCAGCAAGAGCATTCGAGCCGCTCCTTTGAGGTCCAGAATCTAAGCCCTGGGAGCCCAGATGAGAGCATATGCTCTCCACGATTTCGAAAATTTGAAGGCCTCTATGCATGGCGAAATGAGGGAAACTGCGGGGTTCAGCGGACAAGTAAGCGAAGGAGGGAGGATGAACGCACATGTAACTGAAGGTATCTGTATCGGGGCAAAGGAAACACGCTGAAAGACTCAGGTGGCAATGTGAAGACGGTCTGGACGAAAAAGAGGAAATCAAATTTGATGACTGACTCAGCGAACTCGTGACCTAGATCACGTTTGAACCACTCGCAAAATCCGGAAGGAATGCAGCCACGTTTGCTTCTGGATGGCCCACAGCCAATATATAATTCCAATCTCAATATTTTTAGCTGAGGTGAACAAATGCACATAGAAACATTGTCTACAAGATAGCGTTCAATATCTACCTTAATCCCCAAGAATTCCCGTGCATCACTGGCTGCCCTTGGGCAATCTCGCTGAAATTGCTCAAGTAATTTCCCCAACCATCGACCCTGAGTTGCAACGAGGGATTAGCTCTTATCGCACGAGGACGGAAGAAAAAAAAGACGTACTCGACCCCCGTCGGCGCATTCGCCCACATTGAAATCGTATCGTTGTCAATAATACGCATCATCTCCTCAAGCTCGCGGCTCGCCTGCGCGGGGTCCGTATTCATCCTAAACTCGAACTCCTCGGGCCCCAACCATGTGTCGGGCGGTGGCGATGGTGCGAACGCGCTCGGTTCCATCGCCGCGACGCCTGGTGCGCCTCCACCTGCCGCGCTCACGCCTGCGAAGGAGCTATGGTACGCTGCGACCGGCGACGCGTATGGCGCGTATGGTGCACGGAACGGCGGACTGCTCATCGGGTACTCGAACGTCTGCCGTGAGCCAGGCTGAACGCAGGCGGGGATCTCGCGTGTAGCCGGATTCGAAAGGGGCAGTTGGCCAACGGAGCTGAGTTCATAAAGGATATCCCTACGCACCGCGTCAGTGTTACCCACGGCCCATATGACGGCTTACCACAGGATCCCCGCATTCTGCCATCTAATGGGAAATCAGCAGCGGAAGCGAAATGAGAATGTTTACACTCCGAACCGGTCTTCGCACAGCCGCACAACCTCCATACACTTGTGCACATTCGTGATCTCGCGGCTCGGGTCGGGGACGAGCCCCGTGCGTTTCCCGCTCCACATGTTCAGCAGCAGTACGATGCCGGAAGTAAACACCGCCGTCTAGAAAACCATCAGCGACACACCGACACCGCTGGGAATTCTCGACACACCAAGTTGATAGCGACCGGCACGTTGCCTTTTCGGCGCCGCTGCACATCGACCATGTTCGCACACGTCCGTGCCGCGCTTGTGCAGATCGCCAGTGAGGGTAGGGCCTAAAGAATAAGCTGCATGAGCCTCAATCTCGAATGAATCACGGTGGCTGCAAGGGTAGTGCAGGCCCGACTCCGGCGGAACAAATTGAAGGACTGTCGGGACTCACTATCGGTGCCGACTTCCGCATTGTCGGAATAAAGGGGCGGTGGATCAGGATCTGCAGGTGCGAGTAATGACAGTGCAGTGCCACGCTCTGGTCGAAGAACACCGGGTCTGTGCGCGCGGGATCCCAGCGCACTGCCCCAAACAGAACATCAGAAGCACCCATAATCTAAAGAAACGAAACCAACGGTGCTCTGGCACCTCGTCGCGCCAGCGATTCAGCGCCGAGTCGAGCTCCACGACGACGTTCTCCTCCCACGCGTCATCGACAGCGTACACCGAGCGCACTTTCATGAGCGAATACTACCCATCACCGAGCACGTCAGCGCGGGCGGCTCAGGGTAAAGGACAAGTTGAATGGACGCACAAGAGTTTTAAGGCTGAACGAAAGGATGTGGTTGAGGCGGAGGAGTGTGGCGAAGAATGCAACCCGCGACGGCACGCCCACCGGCTGCATGAAAGGACGCGTCGGATGCTCCCAGTACTCATCATCCACCTCGAGCGGCGGTTCCTGGTCGAAGCTGCCCACGCACCGAGGGACATCAGTACACTGGCCGAGAGCGGAGGGAGAAAAGGATGATGCCCACGTACTCGTCGTGTTGGATTGCGCAGGTGCGCCCCATGCCCGAGCTGAGGGAGCGGTCGAGAAAGACGAGCACCCAGAACGCGCGCTTCCACAGCTCTCGCTCGACGGACGGTTTCTCCACGCACGGCGTACGCCGGTGCGCGCCAACGTCCTGCCCTATGTCGGCTTGCTTGTATGCACAGAACGGACATGCACGCACCTGCGCGAGCCTCAGCCCTACACCAATCAGCGTCCAGCTCGCCTGCGGCGCGGATAAGCTCTCGAGGTACTGCACCGCGAGCTGTTCTCAAACACGTCAATACGTGCCACCACTGCAGACAAAATCGAACGCACGCAATAACATTGCAAATCATACAGCGTCGCCTGGGCGAACAGGTGGTGCTCGACCAACGGGACCTGTGAATAAAATCATTCTGTCAGCGGCAGGCGGTCAGGGAGCTCGGTGTGCACCTGGGAGAACCACGCCCACCCACACGCGAGGCGCGGCGGTCCAGGGTAAGGGTAGGCGCCGGGGGGCATCATGCTCTCCGTGCCGAAGGACGGTACCACGCGTGGGTCGTCGCTCCACCGCGACGCGACCGCGCAAACCAGCAGTAGAGTTGCCGCGAAGCCGTCGTCCCTGTGGAACCGGACGTCAGGACCGTTTTGATAAACGGAAATCAGGATGGGAAACACCGCTGCGACGAAGTCGACGGAATACAAGTACAGCGCAGGTAGCAAGACGAATGAACAGCACGGTACACGCACCGCAAATGGAGCCCCGCCTCCACAGCGCGCTCGAATGTCGGCCGGTGCAAGAGCGGTAGGTACACGTTTACGTGTGTAAAATACAGCTCGATGAGATGCGCTGCGAGGTCGCGCGGCGGGAACGAGTAGGCGGGCGGGCGGCGGCGCGTTTGCTCCCACTGATCCCGGCGAGGTCATAAATTAGCTTTGCATTCTTTGTTTCGTGCCGCCTCCCCTCGTGGGGCGGGAGGACACGCAGGTCAGTGGACTCACGGGCTTGAAATTCCAATAATACAGGCGGCGCGACCGCCACGTTGACATCTCCCCGTCCCCATCCTCTCCATTCTCCGTTGACGGGCCGTTGGAGAACTCGCTTGCGCGTCGCTCGCTTCGGTGTGCATCCCCCTTGAAGGCGATGGCGGTGTTGACGAGGATCGCGGCAGAGCTCTTGCCGAGGAACTTAACGCGCCCCTCAGGGACGGCGCCGAGTGAGAGGGATTCGAACTGCATGGCGGAATATTAGTGTGGCGATAAGGAGGATAGGAAGGGGTGGTGCGGAGGATTGGGGGGAAATAGATAAGAAGAAGGGAATGCCACCACGTACCTTGCGCGCAATCTCAAGATGCAGGAGGTCGTCCGCATGCGGCGGCGCCGGCGGCGCAGTGAGGCCCTGCAGCGTCATGCGCATGATGTGAAGCGATGCTGTTCGCCCATCCACTAACGTCGTCTCCTTCGCACCTTCCGCATTCCCATTCGCGGTTGCAGTCCCGGTCCCGCTACCGTTCCCATTAACACGATTATTCTGGTTTCCGTTCATATAGGGCGAGGTGGAGCTGGAGTTGGCAAACACAGCGTCAGCGAGCTCGGCGCGGAGTTGGCGCACGAGCGTCTCCGACTCCTCGAGACGTGCCTCGAGTGACTTCACCCGCGTCTCGAGCGACTCGACGTAGTTGCTACACGAACTATAAGCGGCAGGCGCATCTCGGGTTGCGGGCGGAAACCCACCTGACATTTACCGGGACGCGCTTCTGGTCAGTCGGCGTCCAATGGATGAATGCTTTGGCAGAAGATGACGGTGGTGAAAAGGCCAAACGCACCGCCGGACTCTCGAGATAGGTGCATTCTATATTCGTCTCTACGCAGGTGGAGCACTTGTCCTCGGGCATCTGTGAGCCATCGCCTATGGGCGCCAATGAATGAATAAAGTTTAGGTTCAGCTCAAATTGTCCAGACTCTACGCACATCGCGCTGAGATTCCGTCAGGACGATTCAAAAAAGGGAGCAAAGACCACGTACTCTTCCGCCGCCGACAAGCGTCGCACGCGCGCCGTATGCGCTTCTTCTCCTGCGGGGAATCGTGCCCGTACTCTTCATCGGACGACATCGAGTCGACGATGGTGTCGTTCGCCGTAGGATATGCTTACAGCTGGTGCAGGATAAGCTTGGGGCTGCTCCGGCTCTAAGCGCAGGACTCTCGCAAAGCAGGACAGAGAAGATGATCGTCAAAGGGAGAGCTGGTAAGAGTCTTCTGAGGCGAAGAAATGGAGGATGAGAGCAAGAGGCAAGGTGTGACTTGGCGTGACTCCGCCTAGTGCGGCGGATCACTTTGGGAGATCAACAGATGATCGGAAACCTCCGAGCTGACTTTTTTAACTTCCTGGTGACAGCACCTGTAAGAGGATTTCTCCCTTCGCAGAGGTCAAATGGAGCCACACCAAAATGCGACTAACCCCCACTGTCAACCCTAATCAAAGATGTCGTCAACGGGCTAGAACTTTGCAACATTCGAACTCAATTGCGCGCACATGGCGTCGAGAGACTGACATCTCATTTGCTTGAAGACACCGTCGCTGAATGAGCTACCCAAGAAGGTCTATAAATTACAACTGCTTACTCTAGCTGAGTTTAATGTGGGAACAGTTCGTTTCATTCGGGTTGACAACTCGGGGGGTATATATCGCTGCACATAATCCTTTCAACCGGATCCAGCCCTAAATTCTCAACGTGAGATACTAAAACCCGTCGCTGCTTTGAAATGCTGATGCTTATAACGATTCGATGATGAGCGTAGGTAGGGAGGTACTGTAAGCACTACTGGTATCCACGCCACTATCCCGCTTAGCAGAGCTCCATATCCTCTGGCCACTCCGGATGCTATACGAGCCATACGACCCTCCAGGACAGAGCGACCACACATGCGTCGTACAAATCGTCCCGGATCTTCTTGATGCTCTCCTTTAACTCCATGACTTTCAGTTCCGGCACTTTGTCTGTTATCCTCTTGTAACAGGAGGACTCGGTCACCTTCGACGGATACAGGCCGGGCCCAACTTGGATTACAAGCGATATCGGATCTATAGGCGGGCCTTCGGGGCCACTTCTAACGCCTTTAAGGCCCATCACCTTGGCTAATTGGGTGAAGGGGTGCTCTCTCTCTAGTTTTCCTTGCTTCGTCTTGCTTTCCCCGTTGCATCTATGTTGGACCCAGGCTCTAGAGGCTCAGGAAGAGGGAGACCGAGGTAAATCTGCGATAGCCCAAAATTAGTGTTCCACAACGGAAGAATGTGTGCAGACATACTTCAAAGGAGAGGTCAGTTGTTTTAATAAATCTCTCGCTGGTCTCATGAGCGCCCGGACTCGTAGAGTGAAACAGTTCAGTTTCCGGGTAGTCTTTCAAGTTGATGGAACTAGGGTTCGTTAGAAAACATAGGCTCGGATGTTTAGAAAAGATGGGCCCACATCACTCCGCCCTCAGAAGGGATTACCACGCGAAAGAGTCCAACTGTGAAGACGTGTCGATGATTCCCTCGTCAAGCGTCCTCTTTGCCCTAGGAATACGTGACATGGTGCCGAAGTCGTGGGTGTGCGCAACGATCTTCCCATTGCCCATATGAGCTTGCTTTACATTATCTGTCGCCGTGACGAATGCCTGAGGCGTGTCCAACTCTGTGAACTGGAGTTGGAAGCGAAGTGGCGTTGAGGATTTAGGGTCATTCTTGCCAGGCCAAACGGCGAGACCGAAAGTGGGCAGCTCCTTCGAGTCCGGGTGTTGTGTGATTGTGAGAGTAACAAATGCTTCCCCTCGTTCCATGGTGTATGAACGGGTAAGGTAGAGGTAGAGAAGAAGCAGAGTGGCCCAACAGTGGCGGATTGATGGCGCTTTTATTCTTCTGATGGTGTCGCCACACTCCTACACGCGTCGATTGACTCACTGCACATCCTGCGGTAGTTACTACGTTTGCGGCGACATCTGACGATCCAACTTTCGGCCCGCCCTTTGTCAGGAGTTGAAATTCGGCGTGACTGTGACCTCCCACCTGCTCGGACTTGAACACGGAGATGCAAATTCATTTGTCCTCCGAAAGGATGCGTATGGCGTTGCATCATTCTCATAAATCAACCGTACCTTACTGGACAAAATGTGTATTTTGTGCAGTGCACAGGCCCTTTTTCATGAGATCTCTCAAGATGTTGCAAGTTTTTCAAAGATGATCGAGATCTCTCGAGATCTTTCAAGATCTTGCAATATCTCGCACTAAGAGCTATGTTTATAATTTTGCCTACTCTTGTCTTCCCATAGATCTTGCAATATCTTGGCTGAGACCTTGCAAGAGGTGGGGCATAATATTGATGACTAGTAACAACAGGGCTAGTTCAAATTCTTGGCCTTCTTTAGAGATCTTTCTCCTCTTTTCAGTGACTGTCTAGCTTCTAAAATTTTGATCGAATTGAAGGAGTTGGAGGCTCTGTGATGGCCGAATTGGTCTGGCACATATTGTACCACCATCTCCGCTACCGGATCAGACTCCCCATGTTCTTGAGACGCGCAGGAGAGGTGCCGTGATGGCCGCATGATCAAGGATATTCGCTGCAATTGACCGAATAATGAATAATAATCTGGTGGAAGATCTTGCAAGCAGAACAATGTTTATGATGAGGTCTTGTCCAAGAGATATTGTAAGATCTTGAAAGATGTCGTGTAAAATACAGCCCCAATAAACCATCAGAGTGTCTTCCAAGATCTTGCAAGATTGTGCGAGACAAAAGATCTGGCGAGATCTCGCACATTTAGCTTGAAGGAAGTTTGAGTTCATGCAAGATCTTGAAAGTTCTCAGTCATCTTTGAAATCTTGCAAGATCTTGCAAGATCTCGCAAGATCTCGTGCAAATTGATGTCTGCAACAGCACAAAAATGCTTTTGTCCAATAAGGACCTTCATACAACCGTGACCGATAGATAAACAGGACATGTTTTGTAGCCACAGTGCCAAAGTTGCTCCCAAACTGCGGTGTCGTGGCAGTCTGGTACTGAGGCTACATGTTTCGCGTTTCAGAACTGATTCCTCATATGTATCCATTTTTTCTTTTCCAGTCTATTGCTATCGAAGTAGAATGGTGGTTCGATGTGACTGTCGCGAGGGTTACCATCGAAGCCTGTGCAGAAGCACGATTTTCATGGCCATGCACTTAGACTCGGCGAAGTTCCTCCGCGAGAGGTACACTTAGTACAAGTGCGACACGCCCAGGAGGAATGTGTGTTGTGGCCATTGAAAGTCACTGAATCCGGAATTAATTTTAATTGGGATCTCAATGAGTACAGTATCCACGCTAAGGCCCGAAGATAGACAGTGAGTCCGGTATTAGTGATTTAACTGGAGCCGAACTGCAATATGCGTGGCTTTAAAACTACGGACGCGATCCAGCCCATCAAGTCAAACGGTGACCTGGTCTATGAAACTCCTGAACATGTCAGCAACCTGGATTTATCAGAGGTGTTACAAAAATGTGGAACGAATTCTTGATTGACTTTGTTCAAGCCCTGGTCGAACAGCCATCTTCTGGATAGGAATTCGCTGAGGTGAACTCCGGAGGATTCACCACAACCACGTGGGAGAAACCTCAAGGGACGAACGAACGTCCAAGCACTTCGAATTTCACGCGACATTCTCTCTTTTTCTATAGAGCGGTGATATGAAAATACACACAAGAGGGGCAAGCAAACATTATAGCGTTCAACTTCTATCTCAATCCCCACATATCCCCGTGCATCGCCGGCTGGCCCTGGTTAATCTCGCTAAAGTTATTAAAGTAATTCCCCCAATCGTCGACCCTAAATCCCAACAGACGCATCAGTCGTCGCACGAAAACAAAACAGAATAAAACAGAAAGCGCACTCGGCACCGTTGGGCGCATTCATCCACATCGCAATCGTATCGCTGTCAATGAGACTCATCATGTCGTCGAGCTCGCGTTCGCCTGCGCGGGATCCGGGGTCATCCCCGGCGCGAACGGGTCCTCGGGCGGGAACCACGCGTCGGGCTGCGGCGGCGGCGCGAATGCGCTCGGCTCCATCGGCGCTCGGCCCGGCGCGCCCACCCCGGCCTCGTTCAAGCCGACCACGTCCGCGAACGACCCGGGGAACGCGGCCGACTGGGCGACATATGGCGCGCGGAACTGCGGGTCGCTGATCGGGCGGTCGAACGTCTGCCGTGAGTCAGGCTGGATGCGCGTGGGGGTATTGCGTGTAGCCGGTTTCGAAAGAGGAAGCTGGCCGACGGAGCCCAGCTCATAGAGGATGTCCCTACGCAACGCGTCAACGTTGCCCTGCGGGATCCATGTCACGGCTTACCATAGGATCCCCGCATTCTGCCGTCTAACAGGAAATCAGCAGCTTGAGGGAAATCAAAATGGTTGTACTCCGAACCTGTCCTCGCACAGCCGCACAACCTCCATACACTTGTACACATTTGCGATCTCGCGACTCGGGTCGGGGACGAGCCCCGTGCGTTTCCCGCTCCACACGTTCAGCAGCAACACGATGCCAGAAGTAAACACCGCAGTCTCAAAAACCATCAGCGAAAAACCGACACCGCTGGGAATTCTAGGCACACCAAGTTGATAGCGACCGGCACGTTGCCTTTTCGGCGCCGCTGCACATCGACCATGTTCGCACACGTCCGTGCCGCGCTTGTGCAGATCGCCAGTGAGGGTAGGGCCTAAAGAATAAGCTGCATGAGCCTCAATCTCGAATGAATCGCGGTGGCTGCAAGGGTAATGCAGGCCTGGCTCCGGCGGAACAAACTGAAGGACTGTCGGGACTCACTATCGGTGCCGACTTCCGCATTGTCGGAATAAACGGGCGGTGGATTAGAATCTGTAGGTGCGAGTAATGACAGTGCAGTGCCACGCTCTGGTCGAAGAACACCGGGTCTGTGCGCGCGGGATCCCAGCGCACTGCCCCCAAACAGAACATCAGAACAGACTCATACCCAAAACAGACGAGACCCACGGTGCTCCGGCACCTCGTCGCGCCAGCGATTCAGCGCCGAGTCGAGCTCCACGACAACGTTCTCCTCCCACGCGTCGTCGATAGCGTACACCGAGCGCACTTTCATGAGCGAATACTACCCGCCACCCAGCACGTCAGCGCAGACAACTCAACACAAACGACAAGATGTATGGACGCACAAGGGTCTTCAGGCTGAACGAAAGGATGTGGTTGAGGCGGAGGAGCGTGGCGAAGAAAGTAACCCGTGACGGCACGCCCGCCGGCTGCATGAAAGGACGCGTCGGGTGCTCCCAGTACTCATCATCCACCTCGAGTGGCGGTTCCTGGTCGAAACTGCCCACGCACGGAGGGACATCAGCACACCGGCCGGGAGCTGAGAAGAGACAAGGGAGGCGCAGACGTACTCGTCGTGTTGGATCGCACAGGCGCGCCCCATGCTCGAGCTGAAGGAGCGGTCGAGAAAGACGAGCACCCAGAACGCACGCTTCCACAGCTCTCGCTCTACCGACGGCATCTCTACTCGCGAGGTCCGCCGGTGCGCGCCAACGTCCTGCCTTTGTTAGCTTGCATGCACATGCGCAGAGCGGGCCCGCACACCTGAGCGAGCCTCAGCCCTACCCCAATCAGCGTCCAGGTCGCCTGCGGCGCAGATAAGCTCTCCAGGTACTGCACCGCGAGCTATGCGCAAACATATCAATACGCGCTAGCCACCGCAGACAGAACCAAACGCACGCAATAACACTGCAGATCATACAGCGTCGCATGGGCGAACAGCCGGTCCTCCACCAGTGGGACCTGTTAAAAATCATTCTGTCAGCGGCAGGCGGCCAGCGAGCTTGGTGCGCACCTGGGCAAACCACACCCACCCACACGCGAGGCGCGGCGGGCCAGGGTAGGCACCAATGGGCATCATGCCCTCCATTCCGGCAGATGACACCACGCGTGGGTCGTCGCTCCACCGCGACGCGACCGCGCAAACCAGCAGTAGGGTTGCCGCGAAGCCGTTGTCCCTGTGGAACCGGACGTCAGGACCGTTTTGATAAACGGAAATCAGGATGGGAAACACCGCTGCGACGAAGTCGACGGAATACAAGTACAGCGCAGGTAGCAAGACGAATGAACAGCACGGTACACGCACCGCAAATGGAGCCCCGCCTCCACAGCGCGCTCGAATGTCGGCTGGTGCAAGAGCGGAAGGTACACGTTTACGTGTGTAAAGTACAGCCCGATGAGATGCGCTGCGAGGTCGCGCGGCGGGAACGAGTAGGTGGGCGGGCAGCGGCGCGTTTGCTCCCACTGATCCCGGCGAGGTCATAAATTAGCTTTGCATTCTTTGTTTCGTGCCGCTCCCCTCGTGCGGCGGGAGGAAAGGCAGGTCGGGGGACTCACGGGCTTGAAATTCCAATAATACAGGCGGCGCGACTGCCACGTTGACGTCTCCCCGTCCTCTCCATCCTCCGTAGACGGGCCATTGGAGGAGGCGCCCTCGCTTGCGCGCCGCTCGCTTCGGTGTGCATCCCCCTTGAAGTCGATCGCGGTGTTGACAAGGACCACGGCAGAGCTCTTGCCGAGGAATTTGACGCGCCCCTTAGGGACGAAGAGGCATTCGAACTGTGTGCGCGGAAATTAGTGTGGGCGATGAGAAATGGGATCGAAAATATGGATTGGCGAGACAATGGGATAACGATAGCCCAGATAGGAAGTAATAATGCAAAAACAATAAAGAAGGTAATGCCACCACATACCCGGCGCGTAATCTCAAGATGCAGGAGGTCGTCCGCATGCGGCGGCGCCGGCGGCGCAGTGAGGCCCTGCAGCGTCATGCGCATGATGTGAAGCGATGCTGTTCGCCCATCCACTAATGTCGTCTCCTTCGCACCTTCCGCAATTCCGCTCGTAGTTGCAGTCCCGCTCCCGTTAGCGCTCCCATTAACACGATTATTCTGGTTTCCGTTCATATAGGGCGAGATGGAGCTGGAGTTGGCAAACACAGCGTCAGCGAGCTCGGCGCGGAGCTGGCGCACGAGCGTCTCCGACTCCTCGAGACGTGCCTCGAGCGACTTGACCCGCGTCTCCAGCAACTCGACGTAGTTGCTACACTAACAGTAAGCGGCAGGCGCATCTCAGATTGGGTGCGGAAGCCCACCTGACATTCACCGGGACACGCTTCTGGTCGGTTGGCGTCCAATGGATAAATGCTTTGGCAGAAGACGACGAGAGCGAAGGGGCCGAACGCACCGCCGAGCGCTCGAGATAAGTGCAATCTACATCCATCTCTACGCAAGTGGAGCACTTATCCTGGGGAATTTGTGTGCCATCGCCTGTGGCCGCCAATGGAAGAATCAAAATTTAGTTCTAGCTCGAATTCTCTACGCACATCGAGCTGAGATTTTGTCAGCACGATTCAAAAAAGAGCGCAAAGGCCACGTACTCTTCCGCCGCCGACAAGTGTCGCACGCGCGCAGTATGCGCTTCTTCTCCTGTGGGGAATCGCGCCCGTATTTTTCATCAGACGACATCGAATTGACGATGGTGTCGTTCGCCGCAGGCTAAGCTTACAGCTGGCGCAGGATAGGTTTCCAGCTACCACGGAGCTAATCCCAGGATTCTCGTAGAGCGGACAGAAGACGTGAATGTCAAAGTAAGAACTGACAGGAGTCTTCTGAGGCGAGGAAATGGAGGATGAAGGCAAGAGGCAGCCGTGACTTACGTGATGCTTTACTTTGTAACTTTCCGCCGCAACGTGGCATCCCGATCTAGTCATTTTCCTCGGCAGGATTCGGCACCTGGCAATTTATTATGGCTGCAAGGACGGGGACGTTGTCGTATAGGGTAAAATAAGGTACACCCTCACGCTTGTATGATCAACAGTAACTCACACAAGAAAAAATTACTACGACACAGCTGGAGAATATTCCAGAAGGTGTTGTTGAACGTGATTGAACTTTGTAGAATATTCTAGAACCTTTCTGTAGTATATACAAGTAGCGGACGCGGAGCGGTCCGTCCTCTCCTTTCCGAAGTTCTGAGGTTTGCCTCCAGGTTATCTGTTCAATCTCCAACAAACACCTAAGATTTAGACGGCCTGAGTGAGACTCAGATATCGTAACAGTAGGTTTAAAGTGTTGGTTTGAATGAGGGAGTGCCAATAAAGAATAACAAAGGAGTTTGATTTTATTTGGGTGGGAGTGATTCCTCTGGACTCATATCTGAGATAATATGTTCCATACCGGTGGGAAGTTCTCAATTCGAAGCACAGAAAGACGCGACGCGACTGTCACGTGCCGCGAAACGTTTGAAGTTTAAAGCTGATATTCCACAGTCTTGGGGTTGATGAGCCGAAAGCGGAGTTTAAAAGGCTTCGGACAGACATGCTTAATTTTATAAAGAGAGAGAAACCCCGCAGAGGCAGCGAAGGGCATGCATTTATTAGGCATTGCCCTAGCCTCAATCAACCGCAACCCTCATCTTGTTTTGCGGTTGTTCTAAGCCTAACAGCGTAGCCCCATACGCGCACCCGAAAAACCAACACTACGTATTTCGTCTTTCAACAGAAATGATGCCTCTTGTGTTGCAGGCCTGGGTGTAAGTCGATCTGAAGGTACAGAAAAAATTGCTACCCAGCGGAGTTGAACTGGATGGATACCTTAGCGGAACAACCATTTCACAATCGGGATGGCATGTTGGCGGCGGAAACGCAACAGTGGTCGTGGTGCGGACCACGCTGAAGATCAAGAAATGATCGGGAACCTCCCAGTTGGTTGGCTGAATGTGTTAGTGGTCCAGTGCCATTCTGCCCAAGGCATTGGATTTTCATCATCGTCCACTAGTAACTTGTCCCGACTCAAACGCACACCCAGCATTCCCACCACGCTTTTTTCTACTGAGCGGTGATATGAAAATACACACAACAGGGGGCCAAACAAACATTATCTACAAGTATAGCGTTCAAAAGTTCTATTTCAATCCCCACATATCCCCATGCATCACTGGCTGGCCCTGGTTAATCTCGCTAAAGTTATTAAAGTAGTTTCCCCAATCGTCCACCCTAAATCCCAACAAGCATTAGTCGTCGGACGAAAGCGGAACAGAAAAAAAGAAAACGCACTCGACACCGGTGGGCGCATTCGTCCACATCGCAATCGTATCGCTGTCAATAAGACTCATCATGTCGTCGAGCTCGCGGCTCGCCTGCGCGGGGTCCGGGGTCATCCCCGGCGCGAACGGGTCCTCGGACGGGAGCCACGTGTCGGGCTGCGGCTGCGGCGCGAACGCGCTCGGCTCCATCGGCGCTCGGCCCAGCGCGCCCACTCCAGCCTCGTTCAAGCCAACTACGCCCGCGAACGACCCGGGGAACGCGGCGGACTGGGCGGCGTACGGCGCGCGGAACTGCGGGTCGCTGATCGGGCGGTCGAACGTCTGCCGCAGGCCGCGCGAGCCGAGCTGGATGCGCGCGGTGACCTCGGGCGGCATCGGCTCGACATGACAGCTTGGGTAGCGTCCGCCGGGTGCAGGTGAGGAGGTTGTCGGAGGGTTCTGGTCCACCTCGTACTGGTGCCCTGGGCTACCCAGTGTAGCCGGATTCGGAAGCGGGAGCCGACCGACTGAGCCCAGTTCATACAAGATGTCCCTGAGCAATGGGTTAGCGTGTCCCTACGGGATAATATCATGGCTTACCAGAAGAGCCCCGCAGACTGCCATCTACAAGGGCACATCAGCAACTGAAGGAAAATGAAGACATCGGCACTGCATACCGCTCCTCGCAGATTCGCACAACTTCCATGCACTTGTGCACATTCGCGAGCTCGCGGCTCGGGTCAGGAACCAACCCCGTGCGCATCCCGCTCCATACATTCAGCAGCAGAACAATGCCAGATGTGAACACCGCCGGCTAGAACATCATCAGCAAAACATTGAGACCGCCGGAAACTCTCGACACACCAAGTTTATCACAACCGGCACCTTGCCTTTTCGGCGGCGTTGCACATCTACCAGGTTCGCAATTGTCCGTGCTGCGCTTGTGCAGATCGCTAGCGATGGTAGGGCCTAGTAAAGAACAATTACAATCAGGCCCAGGTTCGAGTGACTCGCGAGAAATGACTCACTGTGGGCGCTGATTTGCGCACCATCGGAATAAACGGCCGGTGGATCAGAATCTGCAGATGCGAGTAATGGCAGTGCAGCGCCACACTCTGGTCGAAGAACACAGGGTCCACACGTGTTGGGTCCCAGCGGACTGTCCCACCCAAACAAACATTAGCAAAAAAAAAACTGATTGACAGGGAGGGACGCACGGTGCTCCGGCACCTGGTCGCGCCAGCGGTTGAGCGCCGAGTCGAGCTCCGCAACGACGTTCTCCTCCCACGCGTCGTCGACGGCGAACACCACGCGGACCTTCATCAACGAGTACTACACGCGCACGTCAATGCGAGCGGAAGCAAAGGCCGAGGATGCACGCACGAGGATCTTGAGGCTGAACGAGAGGATGTGGTTCAGGTGCAACAGCGTCGCGAAAAACGACACGCGCGACGGCACGCCCGCGGGCTGTACGAACGGGTGCGTCGGGTGCTCCCAGTACTCGTCGTCCACCTCCAGCGGCGGGTCCAGGTCGAAGCTACCCCACAAACATCAGTACCGCACGCGCAGGAAGAGGGAGAAGGCGTACTCGTCGTGCTGGATTGCGCAGGTGCGCCCCATGCCCGAGCTGATGGTGCGGTCCATGTAGACGAGCACCCAGAACGCCCGCTTCCATAGCTCGCGCTCGACGGACGGCTTCTCTACACGCCCCGTGCGCCGGTGCGCGCCGACGTCCTGCGCGCCAAGACCGTAATTAGCGGGAGATACGAGCGGAGGAGGAGCGCACGCACCTGCGCAAGCCGCAGCCCGACGCCGATGAGCGTCCAACACGCCTGCGGCGCAGATGAGCCCTCGAGAAACTGAACCGCGAGCTAAACCCAATACAACACACGTCAGCCCAACCCCATCGGGCACACACAAAAGCAAAACGCACGCAATAATACTGCAGGTCATACAGCGTCGCCTGCCCAAAGAGGTGGTTCCCCACCATCGGCACCTGGTAAATGTTAACCCACAAGCATGTCGTCAGCGCCGGGGACGCAGGGCGTGGAGGAGAACGCACCTGGTCGAACCACTGCCACCCGCACGCGAGGTACCCTGGGCCCACAGCAGTGCGCTTAGCCTCGGCGTGATTCCATCGTTGGGGCGGCGGGCCGCCTAAGCCCTCTGTCCCAAGAGGCGACACCACGCGCGGGTCGTTGCTCCACCGCGACGCGACCGCGCACACGAGCAGCAGTGTCGCCGCGAAGCCGTCGTCCCTGTGGCGTCGTACGTAAGTAAGTACCGGAAAAGGAAAGGGCGCGGTGTATGATGATGAGGACTAACGCCGGGCGCCGACGGCTTGGCAGCACGAAGGGTAAAGAGACTCACCGCAGATGCAGCCCCGCCTCCACGTTGCGCTCGAACGTCGGCCGGTGCAGTAGCGGCAGGTATATGTTCACCTGCGTAAAGTATAGGTCGATCAAGTGCGCCATGAGGTCGGCCGGGGGGAACGAGTACGCGAACGTGCGCCCGCCTGTTTTCTCCCACTGAGCACAAACGCCAAAGTCAGCTTCCCATTATTCTTGGGCGCTTCAGCGCAAGGAGGCTCACGGGTTTGAAAGTCCAATACTGCAGGCGGCGCGACGTCCACGCCGGCTCCCCGTCCGCCTCCCCGCCGTCCTCGTCGGATGCATCCTCGCTCTCGCCCCCTTCCGTGGGCGGGGTGCCCGTGCTGTTCGACCGCGCGTCCTCGCTCGCGCGCCGCTCGCCGCGGCGCACGTCCGCCTTGAGGTCGATCGCGGCCTTGACGAGCATCGCGCCGGAGCTCTTCCCGATGAAGCGCCGCTCCTTCGTCGGGCCCACGGAGAGCTTCTGAAACTGCGGGGTGCGTTAGTATCCGTGATGACAACGAGGACACGGGCATCGAATGAACGGAGGCGAAGCCAGAAACGCAAAGACGGAAACACGGAAAAGGTAGAGTTGGCAAGGCGGACAAACGGAAAATCAAAACCCGCGACGGAAAAGCGGAAAAGACCGAAACGGAATGGCGCATGATCGACGTCGGGTGCATCTGTGCAGGTACACATCAAACGCGGTGCGGGTGCATATCAAACGCGCCTCTATACGAAAAAAGTGCAAGACGCGCGATGTCACCGCACCACGAAATCGCCAGTACGAAAAGAAGCGGATGCGAATGCGATAGGAGTGGAGTGGGTAGGGTATGGTCATCACCGCCACGCAATCGGCGGATGGACGGGATGACTAAAAGGCCGTGACCCGAATTAGGCGCGCGACGCGATGCGATTGACGGCGGATGCCATCCGTCCGTCGTCCGTTCGCAAACGGACGGACGTCGGGCGGGGGAGCGGAGGGAGATGGGGAGACAAGAAACTGGGAGGGGAACACGATGAGGAGGGGGAACGAAGAAAGGAGTGAAAGAAGAAAGAAAGGAGGAACGACACCACACACAGGAAAGGCCTCACACACCTTGCGCGCGATCTCCAAATGCGCGAGGTCGTCCGCGTGCGGCGGGGGCGGCGGTGCCGTCAGGCTGCACAGCGCCGTGCGCATGAGGTGCAGCGAAGCAGTGCGCCCGTCAAGCGTCCCCGTGCACGGCCCGTCCTGCGTCTGCGCCCCATCACCGTTCGTACTGGGGCACCCGTTCGGCGAGCTCCCGTTGATCTTGTTGGTGCCGTTCATCTGCGGCGAGTTGGAGTTGGATTTGGTGAACATAGTGCTCGCGAGCTCGGCGCGCAGCTGGCGCACGAGTGCCTCGGAGTGCTCGAGCCGCGCCTCGAGCGACTCGACGTATGTGCTGCACCGACCGTCAGCGTTTACCGTCATATGACAGCAACAATTCTACCTTTTCGCTGGGGCACGTTTCTACCTCAATTAATGAGAGAGAAGCAGCAGATAACGAGGTGAGACGCACCGTGGCCGCTTCAAGATATGTGCACTCTAAATTCGCGTCGATGCATGTGGAGCACTTGTCCCCGGGCATCTGCGAGCCATCACCTATGCCCCGCGATTTAATTTAATGGAAATTATCTCGAGTTTGAAGCCAATACGCACATCGACCTGAAAATCACTCAGTATGACTATGCAAAAATTTAGCACAAATGCCACGTACTCTTCCGCCGGCGACATACGTCGCATGCGCGCTGGATGCGGCGCTTCTTCCCCCGCGGGTAATCTTGTGAGTACTCTTCGTCGTTGGACGACATCTAGCCTGTCTCTTCGTTGGTGGAGCTTCCCTGTGGTGCTGAGACTCGTCTGCCGGATAAGCGTACGTAACCCAGCCCGTATTAGAGCCCAGAAGCGCGCTACTCGGGTGTAGGCCGGTCAAAGCGAGTGCTCGCAAGGGCCAGGAGAGCGGTTGCGGTAGTTATGGTGGAAGAGCAGAGACAAGCTTGAAGGTGTGAGTCGCCGGCTGAGGCGCTGCGTCACACCTGCTGCCGAGCCGCGTGCCGATCACGGCGTCGGCATCAATCCCCATCAAGCCGAATACAAACCCGGACTGCGCGGGTCTCCCGCCGGCGATCCCGATGCACCGACTTAGTAAGTTACGTCCCTTACGTGCTGTGGGGAAGTATCGAGTCATATCTATTTTTTTTCTGCTTTTCGCCACCGGTGGTACTGAGTAGATGCACCAATATTGTCCCATCGATTAGGCCGGAAACACGAAAAGAGCGAGGTATTTATTTCCTGCTCTCACGCCTGCCAAGCCCCAATCGTTCCATTTTAACATTGATTTTACAGCTCTTGTGCATTCAACCTGCATGAGCGCAGATCCATGTCACGAAGACTGCGGAGGTCGTACGTGTCAGACCGGCTTGTTTATTACGGGACGTTATTGGCCGGCGGATCGATATCAAATTCTAATATTCGCGATGACGCGGTCCCAGCCGGAACTGCCCAAATGGGCATGCTGCATGTTACATTTCAGCACTCGAAGTTTATCACAAGATTGGAAAATGCCATTTTGCGGGGAGTAAGATGATTCGATTGAGTTGTGATTGGTACTCCGTGATGGGTCCGTGGCGATTCCGATACAACCCGGGCTTTCCGCAGGGAGCTCGATCGTTGTCAGTCCGACTTGGAAGGTCCTCTCGCAAATCCCGCGCTTGGCACTTGACGTGGATCGCAGCACACCTCGCTGCGCTTACGTGCCTCTGTGTTTGCCGTGTATTCAAAACGTTCACGCGATCAACATCTCGCTCGCCTCCAAAATAACTCTCCGATGCGAGCGTATTTCAAGGCCAAGCACAACGGACAAAAAAAATAGTTCAATTCGATCCGTCGCTCCGCGCGCGTCGCCTCCGTGCCAATTCCGGCACAGCTAGACATTCTGCAGTTGAAACGCCGATATCGATCGTTGTCACTGTCAGCGTCTGAGAATTCCTTACGGCAGGCAGGTTCGCAGATCCCACCGGATCCCGCAGCTATCCGGTGGAATAAATAAGTGGTACGATTTAAAAAACCTATAGAGCTCAAGCGCATGAGATGTGAGAGGCACTGTCAGAGGCACAATGGAAGTGGAGGAAAAAAAGTCGACCATGTTATGCACCGGCAGGGAATCGAACCCCGTTCACTAGATCCACTTCCTTCGCCAACTTCCCATGAGTGCGGTGAGTGCTCCATGCACGACCGGTGCTTCTTTACCTCCACTTTGTACCGCCTTGGGTAGGATCGGAGGGGGCATACCTGCCCGCGAGGAGGAAAAAGTGAAATCTGCCATCATCACATGCACCGGCGGGGACTCGAACCCGTTCACCAGATTCACTTCCACGTTAAAGTCCCATGAGGGCGGTGGGTGCCCATGCACGACCGGTGCTTATTTCCACCCACTCGGAGACGGATGGGGTGTGCGACTTTCAACGTGCAAACATCACCAAAATAATTATCAAGATTCTAGGTGCCTCCCAGCGGTTGGGCGTGAATTAGCTTCAGACGAATGCTCAAGGTGCTCCACAGCTCCATGCACCGGCGGGGAATCGAACCCCGTCCACCAGATCTACCTTCGCAATCATCCAGGTACATGAGTGCAGTGAGTGCTCCATGCACAACCAGTGCTTTATTTCTACATACTTACCTTCCCTGTACGGCGCCTGAGGTAGGATCTCAGCCAACTAGACTCAAACAAGGGTTTCAAAAAAAGGCACGACAAACAAGAGCCATGCACCGGCGGGGAATCGAACCCCGTTCACTGGATCAATCTTTTCTTGCTTGTTTCTTGCCCTCACAAGCGCAGTGAGTGCTCCATGCACGACCGGTGCTTATTTCTATTTATCGTGAGACGGCTCAGGTATGCGACTTTTGAGGCACGAGCACAAATAATGCTCATCCAGATTTTAGGTGCGGTGGGGCTGGCGGTGGCAGGTTGTAAGTTCACTTGGTGCGTAATGAGTTAGTTGTCGTGTCCTTTGATTCTGGCCTCTTTCTTTCACTTTCCGTTTAAAATTTACACTCGCATTTCCTCCTTCCACCGTCTTCGTTTCCAGAACCACCTCCATGAATCGTAGACCTCCTCCGTGTTAGCCTACTGCGCTGGTCCGCCAATTTATCGTAACTCGTCGAAGGCATTTAAGCCGACCACACCATCCCGGCCTCAAGGTGAACGAATAACGTTCGAGTCGGAACGCCGTGCACCGGTTATAATCTGGTCATCCACGGTCATTTTGTGGCCTTTTTCATAGACGGACTGCACTGCCGTATTTCACTACCGAAATTTTCAGCTCGGGGCTCGAAGAACTGAATATATTATAACATCTGGAACCTTTCGAGCTGTATCTACGGTATACGTTGATGCGCAGCCTGTCCCCAGTCCGAAACACGATATGTTCCATCACACGGTTGGGCTAGCCTTTTTGATCAATACCTCCAGCTCCGGCCGGATGCTCGCAAGCATATCGTTAGTTGACTTGGTGGGCTTCCAGCCTATAGAGAACGAGCGCGTTGCGCGACAGCGCGAGTTCGAGCCGACGAACGTCGCGGAGCCCTGTACGGGAATGAGGTTCAAATAAATGGGAGCGAGAGACCGGCGCGGAATACCTGGAAGTACTTGTCCAGCTCCGCTTGCGTGAACGTCGTCGGCTCCGGGCTCGTGCTCTTCCCGAGCGCGACGAGCGCCGCACCCATCGCTTTCGCGACGTCGTACAGCGAGTGCTCTTCGTTCGCACCGAAGTAGTAGCCGTTCCGGCCGTGTCCGGTGGCTTCATCTGCAGCGATCGCGTCGTACAGCGTCACATACAAGTCCGCGACTGTGTAATCTGATTAGGAGGTCGGGCGAGGCTGGGGTGCGCTGCACGCACGCTCGTTAATCTCGACATTCGACCAGACGTTCTTGCCCTCCCCGACCATGCCCGACTCGCCGCGGTCGAGCGAGGCTTTAATGAGCCACGGGATCAGCATCGAGTGCGGGTTCTGGAGGCCCAGGTCGACGAAGCGGCCTGTGGCGAGGCCGAAGATTACTGCCGGGAGGATGATGTAGCTCTTGATGTAGCCTGAGTAGCGTTGAGCCAGGGGGATGAGAAATACACGCGCAGACATATGTACCTTCTGCATCCGCTTGGGTAATGGCCAGATCGACATTTCTGTGTATCTGAGTGGGGGCAAGGGTCTCGATTTGATCTGCATCGGAGTCGTCATACACCGTGGCGTCGGAATGCATCCCCTTCGCATCGATGGCGAGGACGCCTGGATGAGTGTGTTTGATTTACATTTCTGCCCCAGAGATAGAGCCCGATCTGACCTGTGCCAGATTTGGGAATGACATGGGTAAGATAAATAATATCAATGAATCAACAACGCTCACAGTGTTGATGAGGATGGGGAGGGTTCCCAAGTGGGCGTGCCGCTTCCTCAACGCCTTGAGTGTCGCCTGTGCGGCGCCGAGATCATCACAGTCCGCCTATTGCAATTGGTGAGTCCTTATTAAACCTCAGACCACCCGCAGTGACCTCACCATGGCGATAACAACGTCCGCCTCGCTAGCGAGCTTTTCGACGAGCTGACCGTCAGAGTGTGAGCCGACCACGGCGTGAACACCCAGCTCCTCGAATTTCGCAGCCTTCTTGGGATCCCTGACGAGAACGGTAATATCAAACGTATTCGCGCGCGGATGCGCGAGGAATCTGGCGAGAACAGCGCCTCCGATGTAGCCTTCCACCTCCGTTAATGAACCATCGACTGCAATTCAATTTGGGTAAAACTTACCAGTTGCGCCAGTCAATAAAAAGTTGGTTTTGGCTCCAGACATCTGGCTTAGAAGGTGGTTTATTAGGGTGCGAAGGCAAGAAGCGAAGAATATTTTAAAGCAAGCACTCAAGCCTTTAATAAGCAGGACATATACCCCGATCTCCGGGCATTGCTGATTGATAATCTGCCCGGAGGTTCGAATCCTGCCCGATCAAAATTCAGCATTCTCCGAGGGAGATATAGGGATTGGTGAGCGTGAATGAGATTTACGAGGAATCGAGGCTTAGATCGTCAATCTTGCGCTGGAGCGGCTGCTTCAGAATGGCACTCATATTCTCTGAGATCCCCACCCGTATTCCCGAGAATACACGGACCACTACATATCCATGGCTCAATTTCTGCATGCGCTCGCCTCGAAGCCTGTCTCGTTCTTCCAGACATACGTCCGTCACATATAATTCATGCATTTATACGCGCCGGAAGCGATGACGAGGGTTCTCTCCGCGTGCGCAGTTTCCGCAAAGATGTCATCGAAGGTAGTGTTGTCAGGGTCGAGGGCCCAAGCCCAAGCCCGACCCAAGCCCGGGCTTTTGAGCCCAATCTGGGCCCGACCCGAAGTAGGGCCCAAGTAGGGCTCACGGTCGGGCTCAGATATTTGGCAGGCCCGCGGCCCGGGCTTGGGCCCGGGTCTCTCTTCACAGCGAATTCCTCAAATGTAAGTGATGAACTGGTGGTTTGCAATATCACGCAGCATAGTTGGGGTTAGTTTGAGTGCTCTCATGGTCTTCCATCCATTTTACCTTGTTGAGGTCCGGGAAGTGGATACGGAAAATCCCGGAATTCTTGATGGATTTCCAGATTTATTCAACACCTTTGAGCACTCAAATATTTGCCTCACCACAGTGGAAAGAAAATTGAACCAAGCCCGGGCCTGAGCCCGAGTCCAACCCTACCCCTTGGGTCGGACTCGGGATATTCTCAAGCCCAAGCCCTTCCCGACCCTGACAACACTACCGGTGGGGTAGGTAGGTGGGTAGGTAGCATTACACGGCACGGTCCAACTCATGAACACCGGTTTCCAGGAAGTATCCCGGTGTACACGCACTAATTGCACCATCGTCCCTGGGCCCTCCTGCACTCAATCAGACGAGCTCGTGGTCGCCGTCGGTCGAAACGTAATCGAACCCCATTCTTCGAATCAACTTCATCGTGCATCCCTAACACGCGCAGTGAGTGCTCCATGCACGACCGGTGCTTCCTTACCGCCACTGTGTACCTCTTGAACTAGGATTCGGATGTGAGCATCCTGGCGAACGAGACTCCAAAGGTGAACGAAACTCGAAAGCCATTTAAAAATGCACACGGGAACGGAATAATGCACCGGCGGGGAATCGATGTTCACTGACTCAATGTTTGCGCTGCCATTTTCAAACCAGCAGTGAGTGCTCCATGCACGACTGGTGCTTTTTACCTCCACCGGTCAGCGCCTTAGGTAGGATTAGATGTGCGCTGCCGCCATGGATCAAAAGTATTAAAAATAACAATAAACAAGTGGAATCGCGCTATGCACCAGCGGGAAATCGAAGCCCGTTCACCAGATCCACTTCCTTCGCCAACGCCCCATGAGTGTGGTGGGTGCCAATGCATGACCGGTGCTTATTTCTACCTCCTCAGAGCCGGATGAGGTATGCGAGTTTCGAGGCTCGAGCACAATCACCACTTATCGTGCATTCAATATTTTATGCGAGGTGTGGCGGTGCGACATTGGCTGCACTTTCGCTCCCGGAGTCGAGTGCCTCTTGGACAGGACGAACTTTTCCAGACACACGCTGTCCCGATAAATCTAGAAATACAAACGAAAAAAAAAAAAAACCCGACAGCAACGGAATATGCACCGGCGGGGAATCGAACCCCGTTCACTGGATCCATCTTTTCTTGCGCTTACGAGCGCAGTGAGTGCTCCATGCACGACCGGTGCTTATTTCTATCCAGCAGCAGCGCCGTCTCCGCGGTCGCCGCCCTCCTCGGCCTCAACCTCAGCGACCTCAACGTTTTTATCGGGTTGGGCTGCAGCCCCATCACCATCATCGGCAACAACTGGTTAGTACTCCGAATGTCCGGAACAAATCCGAAGCTGACGCGCATTGCGTAGCGGTGGAACTAAAGTCACCTGCGACGCGCCCGAGAAGGAGTGGGGCAGCCTCATCACCATTAACTCAGCCTAATAACTGCATCTCCATCACTCTTTGAGTCGGTCACGGCGCATGGAATTTTTCGCAAGGACGTGTTTCAAAACGGGTAGTTTCCTAGTTTGAATGCTTTTGTAACGAGGTTGCGATGGAACTTATGATGTGTTGTGTTGATATTCCGTCAAGTCCCCCCGCGTGATCGCTTGAATGGATTGTGCGATTCTGCTTGTCCAAGTCCAAGGCCCTAAAGCTAGCTCTACACGCGCTAGATGGATAAATTAACTACGTGTTTGAAACGCAGCGGATATCCCACGTCGTCCCCATTATGTCGTGTCTATAGGCAAGTCACCATTTGTAGACAAGTATTACTGAGACAGTCGCCAGCCGGACTGTCGACGTATCTTTCCCATTTCTGTGCGGCGAACATCCTGGAATATCACCGTGCGTTCAGAGCCACAGCCGTCTTAGTCGCGTTCTGCGCTAATTGTTTCTTCAGTGTGGGCTTAGCTGAACTTGTAGCACTCATTAATCCCGCCCATACCGTGTCAGCGGCGGTGGCGGTTTAGTTGCGTCGAAAGACCGAGAAATGCCAGGGCACGTACATCAGGATGTGAATGGCTGATGGGACTATTCGTGGTGCCAAGGATAGGCTGCTGTGAAATTGGCCCAAACTTAGAAGAAAAGTTGCTTATATTGAAAACGTTCGACCGGTAGGCCCAACCATAATATCGACTACATCGTTCGATCAGAGGTTCCAGGTTGCAATTTAATCTTGGCGTAAGAGCGCAGCTGGGTTTAAAACTGTTGCATCGACATCATCGATGACGGCCGCCGATCTTAGATGGTTGATTTGACAACCCCATATTTGTTTCTCTAGAATAGCCCTTCCTTTGCTACTGACTACCCGGTTGATTCGGAAGCAAGATCGCGCAGGGGGCTTTATAACGAGCAGCATAAAAACAGCGGACAAGCGGGAAGGGTTTCAACCAACAAGTGTTTAGACACAGAATTTGGATACCAAGACCTGACTGAGGATTTGATTTTCATCGCTCGTGATAGGTAAGAAAAAACACAAGTCAATCTGTCCATCGTAAACCCGAGCTTCGAGCTCAAGTCAGGGTGCCTGTAGGCTTCGAACTAATTGAGGTAATATATATACAATGGCGTATAAATCACATTTCGGTCTTTGAACCAGTTTCAACCGGAATACCATCGCTCTCGGGAATCTTTCACGTTGAAGATTTTAACTGACAAGCAACGAGCCTTGCCCGAATGGTAGCGAGCGTCATCCAATCTATCTATACTACCCATTGACTGATCGCCGGGTCTAGATGACAATATGACCCGAGAGGCATTCCATGCGTCTCGGTGCGGTACTAAATTAGACATCATTAATTCCGACTGATGTTTTACAGCGCAGGAAACTCGGAGGCCTCATTTATCCGGCGAGTATTCAGCTTCCCAATCATGACTCAATTGCCGCCCTACCGGCGGAGTTCTAGCTGAATCGCTCGGGCTGGCTGACATCGTCGATGCATTTAAACTATGCCTGACCATCGGATGCACTCTCTTTTCACCTCTTGTCCCAACCATTATAGCCCTGGCGCACCGCTCCGTTCTTCATACTCGGCGGCCGTCTCACGCACTTGGCATGTGATGTATATGCCCTGGATCCCATAAAGTCATCTTCGGTCGCGCACCGTAGCTCTGGGTGTTGTCGGAGGGCTCGACATCACGAACACGCCCCTTCTGCTTGTTCCTAGCGCTTTGACACCGAATCTGGAAATCAGTTCCGGCGAAAAAATGTATAAAAAGTACAACCCTGGCCACCCATTACTCACTCGAACTCGTCCCCCAGCAGTTCAAGCCCTCTACCAAACCTTCAAAAATGTCTCTAAGCTCTCTATCGTCGTCACTTCGGCGCTCATCGTGAGCCTCGGTTTATAGTATTGTATTGACAGACTCATTCACACCCGTTCAGACCCTTGCTGCCGCCATCCCCAACACGACGCCTCCGGTGACGCCTCCAACCTCGCAGCAATGCTGCAGCAGCGTCCAGTCGTCGAACAGCAACGCCATAACCCCAGGACGTAGGATTAAACAAATGGCCCATTGACCAGAATCCGAGATTCAGATTCTGTCGGGCGTGTGTAGCGGGGAGAAAAGGTGAACGACTGTACCTGTGAGGAGCCAGAGAAGAAATGTGGCACAACGGTGGCAGGCTAGGGGTGCGCTTCAGAGCCCCTTATATATCTCTCGCCTTGAGCCGCTGAAATGCCCCCGGAAATAACGCTGAACCATCTGACATTTTATTCAATACACAATGCTGTAAGATGGCGGAATATTTCGCAATCTGCTGCCTTTAAAGTGGAGCCCCCCGGCTCTCGGGTGAGCATTTTCCTTCTCGGGCTGTTTCGGGGCTCACACCGGTACCGTACATCAAGCATAAGGTGCACCGAGGACGGCCACCGTAAATGAAATCAACCCTTCTCTTTTCCACGTAAAATTTGACCCATCGGCGCGGGCAATAGAGAATGGGAGACTCAGCCGCTTGGATTTACCGGGATTTACCTCTGCCAATCGGCGGACTCGAAAAATATGCAAGTCCCAGTCCCGATCAAATGCCATATAGCAAACGATCATTTCGGAAGATGGGTCTCGGTTGCCATGGAATAGGCCGCAAACAGATACCTGATCCCCTGGTTCTAGAAATATCTATAACTGGCCCCACTGGCCTTCCCACTGGTTAAACCCAGTTCGCCGCAAGATTTCCGTTCTGAGTGGTGTTCAATTTTGAGTTCAATGAACAGCACCCGACGCAGACGTCTGATGCCTAACTACGCACCGATGGCGCTCAATGGTGGTCCAGGAGTGCGTCTGCTGAATGACCCGCGCTCCCAAGTCACCGACAGATCGTACGGCAGAAACGCATTCGGCGTCGGCACCCTCCCTGACACCTCGGCAGTGTTTTACCCGGACAGCCGAACGGTCGACCACAAGTTTCTGACACTCCTGCAAGCCGGGTGTCGTGATAAGGGACGACAATTTTCTGTCGAGTCGTACCACGAGATGCGCGTTGCATCAAGTCAGACTCTTCCAGCGCACGGCGTCCAAGAAGAACCCATGGAGGTGCAATGCGAAGAGCCCAATGAAATTGAGACGATGTGATATGATATTGATACAAGTATCCCCGCACTCCAAGGAGGAGGTATAAGATGGCGGCGGAGTCTCCGACCCCTCGGCAGTCATTTACGGCCCGACAGCCGAAGTTTCTGACATTCCTGCAAGCCGAGTACTTCGTGGATTCCCTTCCTGATCGTGACCGGTGGACTGCGAAACTATGCTTAGGCTCATCGGCAAATAAGAAGAGAGAAACAAATTGAATCCTCGTCTGCGGCATGGCGGAAGTAGCGTAAAACTGTAGGCCGGAGACTCGACCATAGCAAGTTGACGCCATCTCAGCACGCGGAAAGAAATAACAAAAGACGTTATATTCGCGGCATTGAACACGAAACATCGCCGGAACGCAGAAATTACAAAAGTTCCAACGGAAATCTCTCAACATCAACACCAAGATTTCCCTTCCCTTCTTCACAGATCCCGCCACTCAGAGAGTGATGGGGATGCAGTTAATGGCGATGAGGCTACCCCACGCCTGCTCGGGCGCATCGCAGGTAACGCTGGTTCCACCGCTGGCAATGCGCGTCAGTTTCGGATTTTGTTCCGGACATTTCTAATACTAACCAGTTGTTGCCGATGACGGTGATGGGGCTGCAGCCCAGGCCGACGGGGACATCGAGGCCGCTGAGGTCGAGGCCGAGGAGGGCAGCGACCGCGGCGACGGAGCTGCTGCTGGACGACTGGACGCTGTTGCAGCACTGGTTCGAGGTCGGGGGAGTGACCGGGGGCGTATCCCAAGGTCTGGCGGCAGCAAGGGTCTACGAAATAATTGATCAGTACGATGGAGACCCGAAATATGAATGGTAGCGCACAATGAGCACCGAAGTGACAACGACAGAGAGTTTGGAGAACATTATTGAATGAGTTTGAACGACAGAGGGATGTGTTCGAGTGAGTATTAGGAGTAGAGCTGCGCTGCTTTTATACTGTGCTCTGCCACATTTTCCCACAATTCAAGAGCATGTCGGGGCCGCATAGTACTAGGAACCAACTTCACCACGGTCGCGAAGAGTGGAGCAGTGGAGCTGGTGGACATTGCATCGACATGGTCGGGCAGCAAGGGAAACTATATTTCTCTCATGTCATCTCGGGTGTTGATTTGCACGACGTGATCTGTGGAGCTATTCATTTCCTCATTGAGGGATAGCACTGCCGTCACGATGGTCATGACAGGAATACTTTTATGGGCCTCGGATGAATGATGTGTGTTCAATTTCGCGATGGCTGGTTGCCTGGGATGATATGAAGGTACCTAACATCCACTCTGTTCCGAAAATCCGAGGCAACGTGCGTTATAAATTAGACTTCATCGAATGAATGGTCCGGTGGGGGCAGAGCGCCGAAATCAGTAACCCAACAGGCGGCGCCTAAGCGTCATGCTGCCGTACAATTCAATGCGCGGAGGAAGTGCGCTGCTACATGGTCAGTTGACAAGCCCAAAATATCTCACCAAGCCCAGCGGTATGATGCTCCTTGAGCAGAGGGAGACATCTCTTGAAAGGAGCGAGGTGAGATCCGCTGAGCACAGATTGTTAGTGGGACATCACTGCGGTTGGTTCGGGAACCGTCCAATGAGGTCCGATGGCCGAGCCTGGACTCGAACCAGGAACACCCTCAACTAGATATCTTCTGTCTGGACAAGTAAATAAGCGAGGTGCGATGCCCTCGCCACAGATCTTCTGAGCTAATTAATCCCTCATATCTACCTGGTGCTTCCTTGAGTCGGCCTTGGAGAAGATGAAAATGGTGGGAAAACAAAGAATTTAGCGAAGCCCCCGAATGACCGAGGCTGGATGTGAACCAGGGACCTCCTCTAATTTAGTAACGTCCTGAAATGACAAACATTCGTCAGAGGGAAGCTGGGATAACCGTTCGGGATCTCCGGGGTTTAAACTACCTACAGTGGTTGGAATGGCTCTGGGTTAGGTGGCACCATAGTATTTGCTCCTCCTCTCCGCAACCCACGACTCCCGGCCAAAGAAGGTTACACGGAGGAGGGAGCAATTTCCCTGAGGAACCATACCGAGTGGCGAAGCTATCGGGTTCAAGTCCAGGGTCGATCACTAGTCTTCGTCCGGAGGGTTTTCATGGCCCACGCTAACACTACGTCAACGCACCAGGGTACGTACGTTAAGCTGGAATCACCGCAGTCGGTCGTGCCGTTCGGGCGGAACATTGACTGCACTGTGCAGGGTGGCAACGGCTGATCCCCGGGCGGTGAGTCAAAGGCGACCATTGGGAAACTTCAGTGGACACAGTCTTTAGGTGTCTCGAGTCTCGACATCGTCGTTTGTCAGCAAAAGCACGCCGTGGAATAGTTATGTGATGGGATGATGGGATCAGGAAAGCTGCGCTTGCTGGTTGAATATCTTTTTGGGGGCTCCATGCAGCGAGTATGGGTCGCTAGAGCCGCTCTACAGCGATAGAAGACTTTTATTTTTTTATTCTTTAGGTCCTACATAGCATTTAGTCGCTCTCCCCAGTACATGTCCATGCCTTCTACCTCTGCTGCGAGGCTTACCCGATTGACTTGGCAAATTGACTTGCGCACCAAGCGGAGTTTGAATTTGGCTGGGTTGACTTGTGTAACTTGTGCGGGCGTTGACTTGTGCTTGTGCCCTTTTACACTCGCTCTCCCAACCATACAGAAACATCACAGGACTCATCCCCAAGCCTGCCAAGACACCCCCAACTTACTTAGACGTGCTCGGGACTATCCTTGGCGGCGGTCGGCAAGTTTGATGGCATCATCACCAAGACTGATGTCGTCGTCGCTGTCGTTATCGACGAGCAAAGTAATATATATATATTTTTGGCGGATGACTTGAAAGTGTATATACCTCTCTTGAGGCATTCCCTTATATGTAGTCCAATCAATTGAGATTGTCCCGGACCACAGTGTCGCGCGTTTGTAACTTATCAACTCATGAGTCTGATGCAGTTCATTTTAATAATTCCATGCTAACTAGGCATCCGTGTGGGGAAAGCCACCGATCTTACTTGCGGGTGCACATATTGACTTGTGCGGGTGACAAATTGACCTGTGCACCCAAATCCCCGCACAAGTTGATTTGTGCCCGCACGACATGACCCGTAGAAGGACGACGGGTTAAATATGAGTCACAGCCCTTGGTGACGAGTCCTCTTGTTTGACACTACAATGGCGCTTCTCTGAGCTTGAAAGTCACTCGCTGCACGCTAGAGGTGTCCACGATGTATGGATATTACACTGAGTGTTTGTCCATCGACGAGTCGAACACCTAGTGCCGGCTCATATCAGGACCCTAGCATATTTTGTGCAGCTACAGTTCAACATATGTGCGTGTATAAGGAAATGTACCCGCACAGTGAGTATCGGTTCAAGGAAGAACTACCACAATACAAAGGATGGGTCTAATCCAACGGGTCTCCACAACAAAGATATAGCGACTCACGGGGTACGACATTCACTACAGAGGGAATGCAGTTGACGACTGAACGGTATTATTAGGGCTCTCACGATGTGTCCCAAGTCAATCCAGTCAGTGTACATCCTGAAAAGCTATACACTATCACTCAACGGCTCAGCTAGACAAGTGCTTCTCCGTGGCCCTCGAAACGTTGGCCTCGGCTTCGCACGCCTTTACTCTTCCCTTCCTCCTCGTCCATCCGTGGTATATCCGGATCACCCGATGGGACTCGCTTTACGCGCTTTGGATGGGGTTCATCAGCTGTATTATAAGCTGTGTTCGCAGCCTCTTTCCTCTTTCCGGTGCGCACCGGCGGAGGGTCCAAACTCGTTGGAATCTCGTTGGCAGGAGCAAGGACAGCTGCCCCCGTCGAAATAGCGAAGAGGAAGAGATGATTTGGAATGGTAGAGGAAGGTGCGGGGTGATGCGAGGTAAGAGGTAGCCCATCAGAGGAAATGTACAGCGGTCCAGGTGAGATATGTTTCGGAATGTGATGAATAGAATATTCAACCAACTGCATATAAAGAGACTAGTTATATTTCCTTCTAAATCCGAGCTTACGCTAGCTCACGACGCCGGAAATGTTGCCAAGTTAACCATCGACGAAACGTGCGGGGGTCACGTGCACACGACAAATTGACTTGTGCCGCCAAACACTCGTGCTTGAATGGGCGTTGCAGGAAGAGTTTTTTGTCTGTTACCTACCAATCCTGGGAGTGGAATGATATAGGCTGTCTCTGTGCACAGATATTATATGCCATAAAAGCCCAGTGATTAAATTACGAGCCTTTTTGTATCGCAGTTCAATTGCCAGAATTTGAATGAGCATACATATCTCTGGGCTGGAAATCGGTTCCTGATCACACATTAATACCATAGGACCTCAATTGATGCCACAAGTCAATGATCGGGCCAGTAGTATCACGGCGGGTATCACAAAAGTCCCACTGACGGTGATGATGGGGCCTACAATTGACGAGAACTTAGAAACTGCCCCGACAACTTTGGGCAGGCAATAAGGGAGTCATGTATATGGTCCTGACATCCAAAGAACTTGTACAGGAGCAGAGGAATGTGCCCGAGTCAACGGCGACCAAACGTGCGGGGCAAGTCAACAAATTGACTTGCACGTAAGCATGCTGACTTGTGCGGGCGACAAATTGACTTGCGCACCCAAATCCCCGCACAAGTCAATACAAGTCAATCCACGCGGGCGCAAGTCAATTTGGCAAGTCAAAAAGTGAACCCTCCTCTGCTGCGGCTGAAACATTTTGAACGAGGATTACCGTTCGTGCGAAGTTCGACGCTTCAAAATAGCAGACGTGTCTACTTGCAGAATTCATCCAAGATAGTCTCTTCCACCTCTCCTTCGGGCCTTTGTCATCACAACCTCGGAAATGTCACCGTCTCAATGACGCTAGGGAGTACAATTCCCCTGAATCGGAAAATTAAGTCGCTGCGAAGGTGGGGAGGAGTTTTTGAAGCGAGCGAGGTAGTTTGTCAATGCCTCGTGCGATGCCGTCATAAACATGAGCGGTCAAACCGTCCGTTGATGACGTCGAGATCACTAACAATCTGTGCTCAGCGGATCTCACCTCGCTCCTTTCAAGAGATGTCTCCCTCTGCTCAAGGAGCATCATACCGCTGGGCTTGGTGAGATATTTTGGGCTTGTCAACTGACCATGTAGCAGCGCACTTCCTCCGCGCATTGAATTGTACGGCAGCATGACGCTTAGGCGCCGCCTGTTGGGTTACTGATTTCGGCGCTCTGCCCCCACCGGACCATTCATTCGGTGAAGTCTAATTTATAACACACGTCGCCTCGGATTTTCGGAACAGAGTGGATGTTAGGTACCTCCATATCATCCCAGGCAACCAGCCCATCGTGAAATTGAACACACATTATTCATCCGGGGCCCATAAAAGTATTCCTGTCATGACCATCGTGACGGCAGTACTCCCCCTCAATGAGGAAATGAACAGCTCCACAGATCACGTCGCGCAAATCAACACCCGAGGTGACATGAGAGAAATATAGTTTCCCTTGCTGCCCGACCATGTCGATGCAAATGTCCACCAGCTCCACTGCTCCACTCTTCGCGACCGTGGTGAAGTTGGTTCCTAGTACTATGCTCTTGAATCGTGGGAAAATGTGGCAGAGCACAGTATAAAAGCAGCGCAGCTCTACTCCTAATACTCACTCGAACACATCCCTCTGTCGTTCAAACTCATTCAATAATGTTCTCCAAACTCTCTGTCGTTGTCACTTCGGTGCTCATTGTACGCCACCATTCATATTTCGGGTCTCCATCGTACTGATCAATTATTTCGTAGACCCTTGCTGCCGCCAGACCTTGGGATACGCCCCCGGTCACTCCCCCGACCTCGAACCAGTGCTGCAACAGCGTCCAGTCGTCCAGCAGCAGCTCCGTCGCCGCGGTCGCTGCCCTCCTCGGCCTCGACCTCAGCGGCCTCGATGTCCCCGTCGGCCTGGGCTGCAGCCCCATCACCGTCATCGGCAACAACTGGTTAGTACTAGAAATGTCCGGAACAAAATCCGAAACTGACGCGCATTGCCAGCGGTGGAACCAGCGTTACCTGCGATGCGCCCGAGCAGGCGTGGGGTAGCCTCATCGCCATTAACTGCATCCCCATCACTCTCTGAGTGGCGGGATCTGTGGAGGGAAGGGAAATCTTGGTGCTGATGTTGAGAGGTTTCCGTTGGAACTTTTGTAATTTCTGCGTTCCGGCGATGTTTCGTGTTCAATGCTGCGAATATAACGTCTTTTGTTATCTCTTTCCGTGTGCTGAGATGCCGTCAACTTGCTATGGTCGAGTTGGTTGGAGGCCCGGCATTCTTCCGCCATGCCGCAGACGAGGATTCAGTTTGTTTCTCTCTCCTTATAATGTGAGGCGGGTGAGGTATGCAAGTTTCGAGTCTCGACGTGCGATCATGACCACAAGAATTTATCACGATTGTAGGTGCGGTGCGGGTGGTGCGGCATTGGCTGTACTTTCCCACTGGCTGTGAATGCCTCTTTGACAAGGCGAATTCAATTTACAGAGTCCTAGCAAGTCGACAAATCAAGAAGAAGGAAAGAAAAATACACCCGCCAATCTCATGTATCGGCGGGGAATCGAACCCCGCTCACTGACTCAACGTTTTCTCCGCGATGATGTAACCAGTGCATTGAGTGCCCCGTGCACGACCGGTGCTCCCTTACCTCAACTGTGTACCTCCTGAGGTAGAATCGGATATGAGCATCCCTGCCGCCGCGAATCAAAAGGAACAATAAACAAGTGGAATCGCGCTATGCACCGGCGGGGCATTGGCTGTATCTTTGCTTTGGATGTTGAATGCCTCTTGGACAACTCGAAATCTTGGAGACACACGCTGTCGCGGCAAGCCGAGAAACCCAGAAGAAGAAAAAAGAATCATATACCAATCTTTAATGCACCGGCGGGGAATCGAACCCCGTTCACCAGGTCCAATTACATCTACCGTCCACCAGGGTGGTGAGTGCTCCATGCACGACCGGTGCTTATTTCTCTCCACTTTGAGGCGCGTCAAATAGGATTTGATGTGAGTATCCCGGAAAGCGAGAATGAAAAATATAATATCGAAGCAGCATGGACATGCACCGGTGGGGAATCGAACCCCGTTCACCAGATCCAAACCATTACCCAACGTCTCATGAGTGCGGTGGGTGCCCATGCACGACCGGTGCTTATTTCTACCTACTCGGAGCCGGATGAGAGATGCGATTTTCGAGGGTCGAGCGCAGCCAAAATAATTATCAAGAATTTAGGTGTCGTGCAATGGCTGGCTGCAATTTCGGTGTGGATGTTGAATGCCTGTTAGTTGGACAAGTCGAGACTAATTCTAGAGACATGCTGTTCCGGCAAAGGAAAGAACCCAGAAGAAAAAGACTCTACACCCATCACTCTCATGCAGCGGCGGGGAATCGAACCCCGTTCACCAGGTCCAACGGCATCAATCTCCCTACCAGGGTGGTGAGTGCTCCATGCACGACCGGTGCTTATTTCTAGCTATTGTGCAACGGGTCAGGTATGCGAATTTCGACGCGCGAGCACGCCATGTGCTATCGAGTGGTACTCTCTGTCAATCGCGGCTGAATAACGAGGTGCGGGTCGACTTCCAATTGAAATAATGCGTCGGGCTCTCACCCGACCCCGAATCGAACGGGATTCAGACATTCTGCATACAATATGATATAGGGTGGCCGGGCCATTATAATTTACGGCGGATGCACACTTTGCACAAGCGGGTGCTCGCGCTTGCCCCACTTCGTACTTAGATCCGTGATTAGGCTGCGGGTTACCTGTGGCCACCTTGGACATCGGGCTTTTCGGCCTTGCATCAGGGCATATATTTCCGTGGTCGAGCTCCCAGTCGGCGATGTATACTTGCATTATCCTCTTTGGACTCGGCGCACCTGACCCGGACGCATCGGCCGAACGCCAGGGTTCACACGTACCCGAAATAGCCGATATCCCTTCTTGCGCTCATTTCTCACCTTCCGGTCTCGTCTCCGTTCCTTCAATCCCGCTCCCGCTCTTGTATCTCACTTGCATCCCCACGCGCGGAGGCGTGGGCAATACGGGCGCTGACTATGACGCGCGCGCTCAAAATTCGGGACCTTTCGGCACAAGCCTGCATTGTCCGCGCGATGGAGTGCGCTGGCGCGGGGCTTGCAAGCGCTCCTGATGTGAAGCGTGCCGAGGCCATCAAGGCGCTGGCGCGTCGACGCTAGTCTGCCCCTCGCGCCTGTGCAGTTGTACCTCAGGCTGTTGTGCTGTTGTACCTCACGCGCATGCACCTCGCGCGGCGTTCGTCGAGGCGGTCAGCCTGCACTGCGCGCAGCTGTACGCCAGCGCAGGCCTCTCCCCTGCCCGCTTCCCGCTGCCCTCCTTCTCCCCGGATCCCCTTTTACTAGTCCGCCTCTGTCCTCGAGTCCTTCGGCATCACACCCATCATCGGCGAGCGGCCCCTCTTGCGGGATGAAGACAAACAAGGCGTGCATGGGACGAGCACGGGCGGGTGGTCGAGGCGGAGTCGGTGGTGCGTCCTTCCGTCGTCTATACGTTTCTTTTACACGCCCTGAAGCCGTCCCTCTTTGCCTCCTCCTTCCACCCTCATTTCCCCTCCCTTCCTGCATCCGTGTCTGCTTTCTTCCTTCTGCCTCGTTCGTTCCCTCTATGCAGCACGTCCTTCCTTCTTTTCCGTCTCGTTATACGTCTCGCTCCCGCCCCGCTCTCTCCCTGCCTGTTCTGCACGCATCCCTCGCCATATATTCGCATCCTTCCGGTACCTCCACTTCCTGCCGCTGCTCGCCCCCCGTTCTTCCTCTTCACCCATCCCACACCTCCGCTTCGCCCCTGCCCTTTACTTGGACGTGCCCTCCCGCTACCTGGTCATCCACGGTTATTTTGTGGCCTTTTTCATGGACGGATTGCACTGCCGTATTTTCACTACCGAAATTTGCAGCTCGGGGCTCGAAGAACTGAATATATAACATCTGGAACCTTTCGAGCTGTATCTACGGTATACGTTGATGCGCAGCCTGGTCCCAGTATATGTTCGATCACAAGCTTAGACTTGGGTCAGCCTTTTTGATCAATACCTCCAGCTCCGGCCGGATGCTGGCAAGCATATCGTTCGTTGACTTGGTGGGCTTCCAGCCTATAGAGAACGAGCGCGTTGCGCGACAGCGCGAGTTCGAGCCGACGAACGTCGCGGAGCCCTGTACGGGAATGAGGTTCAAATAAACGGGAGCGAGAGACCGGCGCGGAGTACCTGGAAGTACTTGTCCAGCTCCGCTTGCGTGAACGTCGTCGGCTCCGGGCTCGTGCTTTTTCCGAGCACGACGAGCGCCGCACCCATCGCCTTCGCGACGTCGTACAGCGAGTGCTCTTCGTTCGCACCGAAGTAGTAGCCGTTCCGGCCGTGTCCGGTGGCTTCATCTTCAACGATCGCGTCGTACAGCGTCACATACAAGTCCGCGACTGTGTGTAGTCTGATTAGGAGGTCGGGCGGCTGGGATGCGCTGCACGCACGCTCGTTAATCTCGACATTCGACCAGACGTTCTTGCCCTCCCCGACCATGCCCGACTCGCCGCGGTCGAGCGAGGCTTTAATGAGCCACGGGATCAGCATCGAGTGCGGGTTCTGGAGGCCCAGGTCGACGAAGCGGCCTGTGGCGAGGCCGAAGATTACTGCCGGGAGGATGATGTAGCTCTTGATGTAGCCTGAGTAGCGTTGAACAAGGGAGATGAGAAATACACGCGCAGATATATGTACCTTCTGCATCCGCTTGGGTAATGGCCAGGTCGACATTTCTGTGTATTTGGGTGGGGGCAAGAGTCTCGATTTGATCTGCGTCCGAGTCGTCATACACCGTGGCGTCGGAATGCATCCCCCACGCATCGTCGGCGAGGACGCCTGGATGAGTGTGTTTAATCTACATTTCAGCCGTAGAGAAAGAACCGGATCTGACCTGTGCCAGACTTGGGAATGACATGGGTAAGATGAGTGATATCAATGAATCAACAACGCTCACAGTGTTGATGAGGATGGGGCGGGTTCCCAACTGGGCGTGCCGCTTCCTCAACCCCTTGAGTGTCGCCTGTGCGGCGCCGAGATCATCACAGTCCGCCTATTGCAATTGGATCGTGTGAGTCCTTATTAAACCTCAGACCACCCACAGTGACCTCACCATGGCGATAACAACGTCCGCCTCGCTAGCCAGCTTTTCGACGAGCTCCGCGTCAGAGTGCGAGCCGACCACGGCGTGCACGCCCAGCTCCGCGAATTTCGCAGCCTTCTTGGGATCTCTGACGAGGACGGTAATATCAAAAGTATTCGCGCGCGGATGCGCGAGGAATCTGGCGAGAACAGCGCCGCCGATGTAGCCTTCCACCTCCGTCAATGAACCATCGACTCAATTTGGGCGAAACTTACCAGTTGCGCCAGTCAATAAAAAGGTGGTTTTGACTCCAGACATCTGGCTTGGAAGGTGGCTTATTAGGCCGCGAGGGCAAGAAGCGAAGATATTAAAGCAAGCGCTCGAGCCTTTAATAAGCAGGACATATACCCCGATCTCCGGGCATTGCTGATTGATAATCTGCCCCGAGGTTCGAATCCTGCCTGATCAAAATTCAGCATTCTCCGAGGGAGATATAGGGATTGGTGAGCGTGAATGAGATTTACGGGGAATCGAGGCTTAGATCGTCAATCTTGCGCTGGAGCGGCTGCTTCAGAATGGCACTCATCTTCTCTGAGATCCCCCCCCGTATTCCCGAGAATACACGGACCACTACACATCCATGGCTCAATTTCTGCATGCGCTCGCCTCGAAGCCTGTCTCGTTCTTCCAGACACACGTCCGTCACATATAATTCATGCATTTATACGCGCCGGAAGCGATGACGAGGGTTCTCTCCGCATGCTAGTGTAGGGGGCAGAATGTTTTCGGAGTGATTGAGCCGGGCACAATGGCAGAATGGCAGGCAGAATGGCGGCAGAATCCGGCAGAATTGGCACTATCATTTATTGTATTTCCTCGCTGATTGGCGTGAAATTGTACTGTAAAATCAAATTTTATTGTCCAACGCACTATCGAGTCATTAGATCCTGGATACCCCAGCCCGCCTCAGCCGCATTCCCAACAATATCAATATTATCTTCATCCGTTGCGCTTGTTTCTCCCCGATCGAGCCGTTCAAGTTCCTCAAAATCCACAACTTCACCTGCGATCACAGAACCGTGCGGAATTGCGACAGGTGCTTCATCATCAAGAAGCTTTTGCAAGTCCTTGGAAGCTTGCTCCACAATATCTTCGCCCGTATCATCGTCGTTGCCGTCGAGGGGTGGAATCCATGTGATTGGGTTCTCAAGGTCCTTTGCGAGATCAGCATCAATTCCCGTTTTCCCCGAAGTATGCATATGGTTATGCTTGCGACGCTTCACCTTCTCATCTGCCCTCGCACGCTCGTAGAGCTCATAGCCGACACGGCTCCGGATTTTCCCCGACTTTTCCATTTCCATTGTGTCAACAGCCATTAAACTGCGACGTGGTGTTTGGATGCCACCAAGGTCCGAAAAGAGGCGCTCCACCTCCGCAGAATGGGGGACAATAGAGGCTAAAACAATTGCCATGCTTCGTAATCCTTCGTGCTTGTCTTTTGGGATCCCCTCCCACCACTCTCGCGTATCTTTATTGCCGCCTGCAAACGGGGCTTTGCATTGATAATATTTCTTGAGATCTTCGCGCAATTGAATGGCCTTCTGTGCACTCCACTTCCACTGGTGCGCAATTTTCAAGGCTGTTTCAATCATAAGATCGAGAGAATGCCCATGAACTGTTTGGGAGACGGCGAGACTTTTGTAAATTTTGGAAAGAAGCTCTTTCTTCTCACTCAAAGCACTGCTTGAAACAAAGACTCTTGTAAATTTAGAAAAGAAGGTCTTTCTTGTCACTGGACAGGGACTGCTGAAAGATGAACTTTCAGCAGTAAGATGAACTTTCAGCAGTCCTTTCATAGCTAGCTACAATTGATAAATCTATTGGTTTCAAAACAGCCGCTGATTGCCACTACTTTCATCTTAGTCTTGTATTAAATGAATATATTAATTTTCTACAACTTGTTGTTTGTCTACTGACTTATCTACTTTCAGCTAGCATCTTGACATATGTCAAGATTTTGCTTTATACGGTGTGGTCTTCCTCCAATGTCATTTTTCCCATGGTACGAGCACAATGGATCAACTCGAGCATGCAGTCGGCCAGAGTAGTTTGGCAGGATTCGCAGTTTCCGATCGCATCGACTATAGGTTTGGTAATCCGCGTCACTTGGTTGAGCAGCGGCCAAAACTCGGGTGTATTCAGGACGATGGCGATGACATCCGAACCGACAGCAGAAAAGCCATTGGTTTTCTTCTGGGCATCCGGACGAAGGCAAATAATGGACATGGGTTGCCGATGGGAGGGTACACTGAGGCAGAGGAGGACAAGCGTGTACCAACGCGATTCACAATTTTTTTTGGCCCCGGGAGACGTCCAATCGTTTCGCCCCCGTCTTTAGCTGACCTCCCCAATAATGCGACCCGTTAAAAAAGGTAACCGCCCGGTTTGCCTTCGAGATGATTTTTTTAATGAGGGGGTACGAACAGATCTCGCCGACGAGAGTGTTCAAGCTGTGAAGGAAGCAGGCAAAGGTGAGGACCCAGAAGAATTTGTGCTGGAAGAGACGTCGGAAGGGTTGCATTGTAGTAGGATTATCGGTGGTCAGGCCAATGAAGTTACGCGCATCGGGGACACCCATGAGCTGGAGTGAGTTGACGGCGATGTCAAGACACTTCGCGGCGTTGCCCCGCTCCCCGGTGAGGTCATCAAGGCTCATGACGACAGGGAAGGTATCAATTCCAGCGGCAACAACTCCGTATATGCTCCGCTTCAAGCGGTCCTCCCATCCATCTTCTAAAAGGGTGAGGAGCTTCGAACGCTGGAGACGTTCTGTCTCCCGGAGAAAGGTATCGGCCGCTTCAGCGTCGAGAATGCTGTGAGTGAGTGCATAACGACCCGGCACTTCATATGTCGGACGAAGATCATGCAGGAAGTCGCGCAGGAATGGGTTCTCGACACTGCGAAACGCTATATTCGCGTGGATTATATATCTGGTTTCAACTCAGTTCACATGATCGCAAATTTCATGGATGACACTCACCGAAGCAATTTTCGATCCGCAGAATTTTGCTGTGTCTGGGACATGGCCTGATCGACGAAACTAGCCAAAGGACCAGTGATCGCCTTCCGTTTTTTGCGAGAAGTGGTGGCCTCGCTCGGCTCAGCATCCACATCAATAATCGTGATGTCTGTGTCCGTCCGAGCTTCCGTATCTTTTGAGGATTCGGAGCTCACCCCAGACGAGGTCTTCTTGTCGTTCATGAATCGGAGAGCTTCCTGCTGCGCAGCTGCAGGATCACTCGGGCATTTTCGGCTATCCGCCAAATGCTGTGGAAGATTATTATCGCGACCTTCAATGCGGGCACCTGACCCATCATGGTCATTGCCACAATAGTTACACTTCCAATGATATCGGTTGGAGCGGTCATCCTTCTTATCGAGCCGAGTAAAGTGATTGGTGTAGAGGCCGGGAGCCTTTCAGCCAGAGCGGGAGGATTCAGTGGACATTGGGGCAGAGTACAAGAGAGTTCGGATGGCAATAGTCATTTATTAATGCGGCAAACTGCTTAATCGAGTAACTGTCCTCTACGAACAATGGGCATCAAAAGCGCGGACGCTTTGAGTGCCAAAAGTTACACATGACCGTGTTTCAAACACGGCGGACAATCAAGTGTCATTTGCAATTTGGGTTGCCATTGTCATCGAACCGACACCCGAGCTGTCATTTGTTAAATCCGGGCCACCTTCCCCTTTTAGTTGCCTTTCGGATTTTTCCGTGACCACGACCCAGCCTCGTGTTTTGGCGGCATTTTGTTTTAAGTACGATAAAGAGACTTTTGCCCACTTTCTCTATTTGCCCGAAGCTGTTAAAAAAGATATTAATAAGGGTTAACTATCTACGTAGCCCACAAGAAATTAAATAAAGTAAAAACAAGAAATCTAGAAATTTTCAAGTAAAAAGAAATTAAACCGAGTCGTTGCCGTTGCCGAAGACTTCCGCCATGTCAATGTCATACTCTGCAGCAAATTGCGCCTGACCGTCCCAAGCGCCATCCTGATCGCCGTCCTGCTCTTCGCCCAAGGCCAGGTCGTCGCCAGAACCCGAGTTGTCACTGTGCATGCCACCATCCTGCTCGCCGTACTCGCCGTCGTCCTGCTCACCGTCTGAGGTGCCATCGTTATTGATGAAGGAGGCAACACTGCCAGTGTCCGACGTTTCACCTTCGTCGTCACTGTCCTCACTGCCAATGATATCCCCCTCGCCTTCATCATCGGCATCAACGTCCTCGCCCGACGCCTCAGCATCAGCCCGATTCAGCCGTCCCAAAGTCGAGATTGTAGTCGGCGAAGACGGTGGGGCCGAACTTCTCAGTCAATTGCGCTGACCATCCACCCTCAGTGCCTTCCTACCTGCACCTCCCGGGTTCGAAACCCTGCACCGCGAGCTCCGCCATGCATTGACGCGCAGGGGATCATGATTCGGTATCGTTTGCTACTTACCATACGCTATGATTCGCTATCAAAGCTTTCTTGCTACTAACTAACACACTGCACATATATTGTACTTTACGCGGGCTTTTGGCCCACTGTTACCTAGGTGTACGTTTTACTATAATCATATGGCTGTTCGCCAAGTCCCCAAGTTGTCACGATTCGATTGCAATCTTATCGTTCCAACACCTAAGCCGGAACGGGACATGACATCAGGGGGATATATTTAGTCTGAAACATGGACAGATCGAGACAATAGGATATGTTGCTATGGGACGTTCACAATTAGGTTACCAAAGACTTTAATTATGACAGGTGTAGTGACAGGCACTGCCACACATGCATCTACGGGTTATTGTAGTAGTTATTTATACTGTAGTTCACACGGTTCGTTAAAACACTATAAGAAGAGTAGTTATTCGTCTGTAGTAGTTAACCTTTTATTCCATCGTCTTTCGAGACTCACATTCGCACTACCCAATCCCTCTCTTCTTACCGAGAAGTGGATGCGAGAGCCTTGACTGTGACATAATAAAAGGTTGCCCTTCTTACCGCTCGTACCGCCACATCCAACCTCCTTTCCCTTTCTCCCCTTCACCCCATCCTCTCGACACCACACCTTGTGGTCGTCTTTCTTACCTCTACTTGGATTCTCGTATCTGAAGATCCATTTCCCCACCCACCAACATCTACCTCGTCCACAGTGAGTCTAAACAATTGCAGCGCCTATTGTGCGTGGTTCACTTGAACAGACAGACGCTGTGCCACGGGAAACATTGAGTCCGTCCCAAGCACAACAGCAGTCGCAGGAGTGCTAGCCCAACCTTCAGGGAGGACTACCTCGCTATCGCCGGGAGGGTTGTAGAAGACCCGGGATAGTTCTGTTAGCAAAAGACCGCCTCAATTCCACCACCGGCTTAGTACCGACTCGCCACCCCAGCCCGGCTTGACCAGCCGAGACAATAAACATGTCTTTCCGAGCCCCCGCCAAATCCGACTCCGAGACGGAATCCGAACTTTATCAGTCGGCTGCCTCTTACCCCGAAAGCGCCGACCCTTATCCCCTACCCCTTCTCCTACCCAGGGCGCCAGCCCCGCCGCCCGTCCGACCACCCACACCGCCACTTCCCTCACCCCGACCAAAGACAATGTTGTCTAAGGTCTCCCTCGCCAAACCCCCCCCATGCTTCGATGGCACAAAGTCCCGATGGAATAACTTCCGGGACCAGCTCCTGACGTACCTGGGAGCTTACAGTGATGAATTAGACACCGACAAGAAATTGGTCTTCACCATTTCCTATCTTCGAATGGAAGATGGAGAGCCTTGCCTGGCTGCAGACTGGGTCCGCAACTGGAAGGCCCGGACCCTGACCAATGGGATCTTATTCCCAACAACGGGATACACCTTCGACAACCTCCTCACAGAGTTGGATGCTGCGTTCAAGGATCAAAACCTTGCGCAGTCCGCCCATGTCCACCTGACCTCGACAAAGCAAGGGATGAGAAACTTGCAGGCATTCCTGCAGCAGTTTGAGCTCGATGCCGAGCTTGCGGGCTATAGCCCAAACTCAGCAACCACTGGGTACAATGCACTCCTAGTGGAGTTGCTGGAGGATCTCGTAAACAGCGAGATCAGTAGCCAGGTGTACGCTGGTGGGGTTCAAGTCCCCAGTACATACAAGGATTTCAAGGCCCGGCTGATGGTCATCAGCGGCAACCTTGAGAGGGAGAAACTCCGGAAGCACCGGAGGGCAGTTGCATGGGGCCAGAAGCAGGCCCCAGCACAGGGACAGACAGCACCACCTGTCTATAAACAAGGGACGGCACCGGCAGTGGCTCTGGCACGAGACCCGGATGCCATGGATGTTGACAGGGCATGCCAGAGGGTGACACCCTTCAAATGCTATAATTGTGGCAAGGAAGGTCACATGAAGCGGGAGTGCCCCGAGCCTCCCAAACGAAGATTCAATATCTGGGCGATATCGAAGGATGACTATTCGCAGGAAGACCTGCAAGCACTCGCGGCCCAGATGCGCGAGTGGGGTTTTTAAAGGGGCCCCCGCTTTTGGCCAAAGCGGCACCCCTGAACACTAAATATGGATGCTTCACGGACTTAAGTAATGTAGTTACGGACACTGTACCTGAGGAGGACGATATTTATACAGATGAAAATGCTAGTTTACAAAAGAGCATACATGACTTCTTAGTAGCTAGTGTAGAAAAAGGCAAAAAAATACGTATTATGGAGAACCAGAATCGGAAACGTAATTTAAAGAATCGACGAATGGATGAAGTAAATAAGAGGTGGAGCGCATTCAAAAAGGCCCCTGGAACCCAAACCAGTGATAAAAATAGCGAGACGAAAAAGGACGGCGAGGCCGTGAGGGCTCAATCCCAGAATCGGGAGGAAGCGCCCAAACATACGAAAACCCCCAATGCTGTGTGCATACGGGAAGCAGCTGCTTGGCAAAAGGGGCCGAGACCGGACCAGTTGGCCCAGGAGTTAAAGGAATTCCGAAGGCAGCAGAAGCATCACGAGATGCTTGTACCCGTGACATTAACAACGTTGGACACTGGGAAGACCCGTACAGTCAAGGCTCTTCTTGATAATGGGTGCACAGCCACATGCATCGATCGAGACTATGCCAAGGCTGAAGGCTTTGAGCAGCACGAGCTTGAAGCACACATCATCGCCCGCAATGCTGATGGCACGGAGAACGCCAAGGGGAAGATCACTCATTATGTAGAGTTGATCATGACCGTCGGACCCCACCAGGAAAGGCAACGCTTCCTGGTCACAGGGCTTGGAAAAGCCCGTGTGTTTATTGGGTACGACTGGTTGTTCAAGCACAACCCTGAGGTGGATTGGCGATCCCAAAAAATCGTCTTTAGCCGCTGCCCTGCCGAATGCAATATGAAGGGCACAGAGTACCGGACTGGAGTGCAGGAGGAAGGGATTGAGGAGGGCGAGTCCATATTATTGGTGGACTTTGCTGAGGCAGTCGACCTGCGTGTGAAAGAGACACAGGCGCAGAGGTTCTCAGAAGAAGCGGACAGAGGAAAGGAGAAGATGACAGAGGAGAGGATCCCCGAGACGTACCGCAAATATGTAAAAGTCTTCGCCAAGGAATCATTCGACTCGTTACCTGAGAAAAGACCGTGGGATCATGCAATTGAACTCAAACCAGGATCGAAGGCTGTAGATTGCAAGATCTATCCACTCTCGGTAACAGAGCAGGAGAAATTAAATGAATTCTTGGAGGAGAATTTGAAGAGTGGACGAATCCGCCCATCCAAATCGCCGATGGCATCAGCTTTCTTTTTCATAAAGAAGAAGGATGGCAGCCTGCGACCAGTCCAAGACTACCGGAAGCTCAATGAGATGACAATTAAAAATTGTTACCCACTTCCGCTGATCTCGGAGCTCGTAAATAAGCTTCGCGGCCCCAAGTTCTTTACGAAACTGGACATCAGATGGGGGTACAACAATGTACGGATCAAGGAGGGAGATGAGTGGAAGGCGGTGTTCCGAACTAATCGAGGGCTGTTCGAGCCACTTGTGATATTCTTCGGTCTCACGAATTCCCTAGCGACATTCCAGACGATGATGAATGACATCCTCAGAGATCTAATCAACGAAGGAAAAGTCATTGTCTATCTGGACGACATCCTTATCTTCACCAATAACCTGGACGAACATCGAGAGATTACGAAGCGAGTATTGAAAATACTCCAGGACAACAACCTCTTTCTTAAACCAGAGAAGTGCGAGTTCGAACACACAGAGATAGAGTACCTGGGGGTGATCGTCTCATACAACTCGATGAAGATGGATCCTGCCAAGATCAAAGGCGTGATGGAGTGGCCTGAACCCAAAAACCTTAAGCAGACACAGGCGTTTTTGGGATTCACCAACTTCTATCGGAGATTTGTCCGTGGGTACAGTGAAGTCGCCAGGCCGCTCACACGGCTGACAGGGAAGGAAGGGTTTCAATGGGGACAGGAGCAGAAGGATGCATTCCAGAAGCTGAAGGATCGAATTGCTGACGATGTGGTGTTAGCACTCCCCACGGATCATGGCAAGTTCCATTTAGAAGCAGACACATCAGAGGGAGCGACAGGAGCGGTGTTGAGCCAGGAACAGGAGGGCGAATGGCGCCCTGTCGCGTTCATGTCACATGGGCTGAACGAGACCAAGCAGAATTATGAGATCTATGATAAAGAGATGCTCGCTATAATGCTCGCCCTGGGGGAATGGCGGCAGCTGTTGATGGGAGCGTGGGAGACATTCGAGGTTTTGATCGACCATCAGAATCTGGAATATTTCAAAAAACCTCAGAAGCTCAACCAAAGACAGGCCCGATAGATCATGGAGTTAGCAGAATATGACTTCACTTTACGTCATCGGGCCGGAGCGTTGAACAAGAAGGCAGATCTCTTATCTCGGAGATCAGATCATGACCAGGGGAAGAACGATAATGAAAATGTCGTCATGCTGAAGCCTGAGCATTTCAGAGCACAAGATATAGTGTTGGAAGGGCCAGAGACAGATATCCTGGAAGCGATCAGAAAGGAGAGAAGGGTCGACAAGAGCGTCAAGCTAGCACTTGAGAAGAAATTACCCGGCTGGGAGAAGCCGGAGGACATTATTTATTACAACGGATTAATCTATGTTCCTCGGAATGAGGAACTTCGAGATAAAATTATTGGGTTACATCATGACTCGCCCCTGCTCGGCCACCCTGGAGAGAACCGCACGCAGGAGATGATCGAAAGGAACTATTGGTGGCCCCGGTTAGGCAACCAAGTTTCTAAATATATAAAAGCCTGTGAGGCTTGCCAGCGGACTCGGGTGCATCGGTGATACGGCTGGTTTTGAACCACCCGTGTAATCACGCTTTTTCGCGATTCTTAGCACAATTCTAAGAACCCCTGTTCGGTGGTATACAATTAGAGCCGGAGTGAGCTCCGAACTGCCGACTGTGTATTAATGATGCTAGAAGGATAGCGTGCACTGAGGAGACATAGAAGCGTGGTCCTTATAAACATAGGGGGTCCGCTTCATGATCCGTGAAGTGTTCGCGAACTCCATCAGACAGAGTTGTTTCTTGTGATCCGGGAAGCAGCTTGCCCTGCAGGCTAGATACCATACCCAGGAGATATAACAAAAGCCTTGACACCCTTCGTGGATTGTACTGCGCCAGACAAAGGGCAGGGAACAGTTCGCGAACCCCACTTCCATGCGGAAGGGCTGCAGAACGAGTTCGCGAATGAACGTTAAATATTCGCGAACCTCACTCTCAGTGGACTTATAACTGAAAGGGCAAAGGAACAAGTTCGCGAACGAACATTGAGGTTCGCGAACCTCTGACTATTGATACCTGGCACGGGTTGGTTCAAGCAGTAGTCAACCCTGGGTCAAGGGGACCACATGTGATGGTCGCGACACGGTCGCGAAGGCCAAACACTGCCAAAGCGGAAGCATATTGGCGATCGGAGTAGTCTTGAGCCGAAGCCGGAGGGCCTCGCGTTCGCGAGCGGCCGGACAAGCGATTTACCGCTCTTACGAAGGCTGGGCAGACACACAGGGTGGATTATCAACCATGCCGGTGTGGGACGTGTACACCAAGGCAGCAGGCCGGGTTGCGAAACCCTTCGGCCTGGGCTACAATATTTCAAATATACCCAGAACGGTTCGCGAAGTCATTGCTGATGACTTTCCGATGCCGGGTACCTATCCAACCACCACTAGAGGGCCGCGTCACTATTCCTATTCCGTTCCGAATCGCTCCGTTTACTCATTCTCTCTTATTTTCTCTTATTCATACTGCTCTGTCATGTATTTATCGAAAACCTATAAAAGACCACATAGAACCCGCCATACAGCAGTTCATCCTTGCCCCCTTGGTTGCGCTTAGACGGAAGTCGAAGCCACCTGTCAAAGGCATTGGTGTCCTCTGTATCTGTGCGGAGATTTGTGATATAAAACATTTCTCTTGTGTAGATTCATTAATACAGAAGCTTTGATTTTGTTGGCTCCATAAGCTTTAAAGGATCATCTAAGCCAATCACTTCAACCTCGTCTCGTGGAGGGTCACGGCGAGTTCGCGAAAGTCCTCTGTTAAGTTGCACGAGGCAGGCTAGTGTTCTATTGGAATCGTCCACGCATAGTAGGCCGGTCGTAGTTCGTTAGTTGGGCTATTGGAATCGTTCCCGCCTTAGTAGAACGGTCGTAGTCGTGTCCGCTATTGGAATCAGCCCCGTTTAGTAGGCTGGTCGTAGCTGCGCACAGTTCGCGAACCTACTGTGGTTCCCAGAGCAAGCTTTCATCTACCTAAACTCCGATACCTTGTGTCAGAGCTGTGCACTTTTAGTGGTTTTCAAACTACTGTAGGCTCCTAGAGGTTCTATCGATCCTTCTTTGAGTTGATCCTGTCCCACGAAGTTCCATCTTACCTGTATACTGCAGGGTGACCCGAACTCAATTATCTCGCACTTCGTATTGGTTGTGTGTTGTGTGTGTAGTGTGTGTTAGTGATTTAGTGTGGTGTTCGTTAGCATCTATCTGAGGATCTTACTGCATTTCAGCCTATACTTAGGTGCACCGTTTCATCGGTACCAGCAAGGAAAACTAAATCCACACCGAATTGCAGAAGGGCCCTGGCAGATCATATCTATGGATCTCATCGGCCCATTGCCAGTCAGTAATGGCTTTAATGCCATTCAGGTCTGGGCTGATACGTTCACGAAGATGATCCATGCTGAGCTGACCAACATGGAACTCGCAAGCGAGGGAGTAGCCCGGTTGACCCGGGATCGTGTGATTAGATATCATGGTGTGCCACGGAAGATTATCTCGGATTGGGACCCGAGATACGTCTCTGGATTCATGAAGGAGCTAAACCGGCTTCTCGGGGTAGAAATGAACCCGAGCACTGCCTTCCATCCAATCACTGATGGACAGACGGAGCGGATGAATCAGGAGATCGAAAAATATCTCCGTGTGTTTGTAAATTATCGTCAGTCTGATTGGGCAGAGTGGCTTGCCTTGGCTGAGTTTACCCATAATGACAAATCAAGCTCATCGACGAGCATGTTGCCGTTTTATGTAAACACGGGATACCACCCCTGGAAGGGGATAGAAAATGCAGTTGAATCACGCAATGAGGCTGCGAATGATTTTGCAGGAAAAATGAAAAAGATCCGCGACGAGGCGGTAGCTGCGCTGGAAAAAACTCAGAAAACTATGAAAAAATACTATGATGTACACAGGCGCGCGGCGCCGGTATTTAAAATCGGCGATAAGGTGTGGCTGGAGGCCAAGGACATTACCACCGATCGGCCGACGAAGAAGTTCGACGACAGAAGGCTAGGGCCTTACAAAATCCTAGAGAAAGTCGGTGCATCAGCTTACAAATTGAGGTTGCCTGAAACGGACCTGTCACATCCGGTTTTCAATGAGGCACTTCTCACGCCATATGTGGAGCCACCAATACATCGAAGGGAGGAGCGGCCTGCACCCCAGATCGTCGAGGAGCACGAGGAGTACGAGGTGGAGGAGATCTTAAAACACAGAAAACGCGGCCGAGGTTATCAATACCTCGTAAAATGGAAAAACTACCCAATGGGGGAAAGGACGTGGGAACCACGGAGGCACCTGACACATGCGACAGAACTCTTAGACAGATATAATGTCGAGCACAATATCGCAGTCAGATCTCTGCCCGTCTTTCCAAAGGGATATTGGGACAGGAATATCCGCCGATACAAGGCAAAGGAGGAGTCCCGAGAATACTCGATGAAGAAATTATTTATTCATGAGATGGGGGAATATGTCCCTATCAAGAGCATCAATCCTAAGTCGACGAGGACATCGACCCTAGAAGGGGGGTAATGTCACGATTCGATCGCAATCTTATCGTTCCAACACCTAAGCCGGAACGGGACATGACATCAGGGGGATATATTTAGTCTGAAACATGGACAGATCGAGACAATAGGATATGTTGCTATGGGACGTTCACAATTAGGTTACCAAAGACTTTAATTATGACAGGTGTAGTGACAGGCACTGCCACACATGCATCTACGGGTTATTGTAGTAGTTATTTATACTGTAGTTCACACGGTTCGTTAAAACACTATAAGAAGAGTAGTTATTTGTCTGTAGTAGTTAACCTTTTATTCCATCGTCTTTCGAGACTCACATTCGCACTACCCAATCCCTCTCTTCTTACTGAGAAGTGGATGCGAGAGCCTTGACTGTGACACAAGTCCCCATTTGCGTCTTAAGTCCTAAAGCAAGGTTTGGCAGAGGCTGGGCCCTCGTGTTAACCTTTAATTATAATATTTATTTTAACTATTAATATTCTAGCTAACTATTGATACATTTCTTTCTTAAAGAATCTGCACAAATTGAGAAAATGGTCAAAACTCTCTTTATCGTACTTAAAACAAAATGCTGCCAAAACACGAGGCTGGGTCGTGGTCGCGGAAAAATCCGAAAGGTGACTAAAAGGGGAAGGTGGCCCGGATTTAAAAAATGACAGCTCAGGTGTCGGTTCGATGACAATGGCAACCCAAATCGCAAATGACACTTGATTGTCCGCCGTGAAACGCCGCTTCGCCGGAACTTTCTGCCGAATTTTGCCGACCCAGATCCGATTGAGCCATTGTGCCTGCGATTCTGCCGGGTCAAATGGCAGAATGGCAGGATTCTGCCAACAACACTAGTGCCAATGCATGACCGGTACTTATTTCTACCTTCTCAGAGCCGGATAAAGTGTGCGAGTTTCGAGGCTCGAGCACAATCAACACTTATCGTGCATTCAATATTTTATGCGAGGTGTGGCGGTGCGACATTGGCTGCACTTTCGCTCCCGGAATCGAGTGCCTCTTGGACAAGACGAACTTTTCCAGACACACGCTGTCCCGATAAATGTAGAAATACAAACGACAAAAAAAAAAAAAACCCCCCGACAGCAACAGAATATGCACCGGCGGGGAATCGAACCCCGTTCACTGGATCCATCTTTTTTTGCGCTTACGAGCGCAGTGAGTGCTCCATGCACGACCGGTGCTTATTTCTATCCAGCAGCAGCGCCGTCTCCGCAGTCGCCGCCCTCCTCAGCTTCAACCTCAGCGGCCTCAACGTCCCCATCGGGTTGGGCTGCAGCCCCATCACCATCATCGGTAACAACTGGTTAGTACTCCGAATGTCCGGAACAAATCCGAAGCTGACGCGCATTGCGCAGCGGTGGAACTGAAGTCGTCTGCGACGCCCCCGAGAAGGAGTGGGGCAGCCTCATCGCTATCAACTGCATTCCCATCACTCTTTGAGTCGGTGGTGAAGGGTCCCAAATTCTGTGACGATGACGCGGTCAGAATGGACTTCTCGTCTTGTCTGCATTAATCGTTGGTGACGAGTGTTGGATTGCAATTACGATGTTCTGTGTTTGGTTTTCCGAAAAGTCGCTCCAGTGACGTAGAGCGGCGGAACAGATAGAACAAGAGGTGCCCAATACTTCCCACGACCCCACCCCCGCGGGATGAAGATTAATGATGGTGTTGCGCCCTCCACTCAATGCTTGCCTTTCGCTTTCAGTCTCCTCGGCCCTGGCTCAGCAACTAGAGACATCTTGCCTATGAAGGGCAATATTCCGCTAGAAATTACCGCTCTTCCCTTGCTCTTTTCCTCGCTTCGCTGCTGATCCATTATTAGCAGCCATGCGGCAATGGCCTGAAAGACGGTAATATTGGTAGGTATGTAGGTAGAAAGGCTAGATGGGAAGGAATTACCAGGGACTCCGAGTATGCCCAGCAGTTGGAACGCGCTGGTGATGCCGTGATCAAATCACTTCGGCACGGTCAGATCAAATTCCACGATCCAGAGATACCTCTTGAGATAGACTTTCACCGAGGCCAAGACAGCTGTGTTCCGGTTTTGTTTTCCCAATTACGATGCGCTTGTCGCAGCCATCGTTTAATTTAAAAAGAATTGTTGAATTATGATTTATCGCCGTGCGGTCGTAGTGAGGCTCAGTAGCCTCGGCTCCATTGATGTTGACGACTGCTGCTGGCACCACCGATGAATTTCCGTCCTCAGCAGGGTCTGCCGATGAATTTTGAATTCGGGCCAAGGCTCTACGACACTTTGAACTACCTCAGCTGCATCAATTGAGCAGTAAAATGCCGTGTAAATCCATTCTACACAGTTTTGCTTCTGTAGAACTTAGTTTCTGACATTCCTGCAAGCCGAGTACTTCGTGGATTCCCTTCCTGATCGTGACCGGTGGACGGCGAAACTATGCTTAGGCTCATCGGCAAATAAGAAGAGAGAAACAAATTGAATCCTCGTCTGCGGCATGGCGGAAGAATGCCGGGCCTCCAACCAACTCGACCATAGCAAGTTGACGGCATCTCAGCACACGGAAAGAAATAACAAAAGACACTATATTCGCGGCATTGAACACGAAACATCGCCGGAACGCAGAAATTACAAAAGTTCCAACGGAAACCTCTCAACATCAGCACCAAGATTTCCCTTCCCTCCACAGATCCCATCACTCAGAGAGTGATGGGGATGCAGTTAATGGCGATGAGGCTACCCCACTCCTCCTCGGGCGCATCGCAGGTAACGCTGGTTCCACCGCTGGCAATGCGCGTCAGTTTCGGATTTTGTTCCGGACATTTCTAGTACTAACCAGTTGTTGCCGATGACGGTGATGGGGCTGCAGCCCAGGCCGACGGGGACATCGAGGCCGCTGAGGTCGAGGCCGAGGAGGGCAGCAACCGCGGCGACGGAGCTGCTGCTGGACGACTGGACGCTGTTGCAGCACTGGTTCGAGGTCGGGGGAGTGACCGGGGGCGTATCCCAAGGTCTGGCGGCAGCAAGGGTCTACGAAATAATTGATCAGTACGATGGAGACCCGAAATATGAATGGTAGCGTACAATGAGCACCGAAGTGACAACAACAGAGAGTTTGGAGAACATTATTGAATGAGTTTGAACGACAGAGGGATGTGTTCGAGTGAGTATTAGGAGTAGAGTTGCACTGCTTTTATACTGTGCTCTGCCACATTTTCCCGCGATTCAAGAGCATGTCGGGGCCGCATAGTACTAGGAACCAACTTCACCAGTGGAGCAGCAGTGGAGCTGGTGGACATTTGCATCGACATCGTCGGGCAGCAAGGAAAACTATATTTCTCTCATGTCACCTCGGGTGTTGATTTGCACGACGTGATCTGTGGAGCTATTCATTTCCTCATTGAGGGATAGCACTGCCGTCACGATGGTCATGACAGGAATACTTTTATGGGCCCCGGATGAATGATGTGTGTTCAATTTCGCGATGGCTGGTTGCCTGGGATGATATGAAGGTACCTAACATCCACTCTGTTCCGAAAATCCGAGGCAACGTGCGTTATAAATTAGACTTCATCGAATGAATGGTCCGGTGGGGGCAGAGCGCCGAAATCAGTAACCCAACAGGCGGCGCCTAAGCGTCATGCTGCCGTACAATTCAATGCGTGGAGGAAGTGCGCTGCTACATGGTCAGTTGACAAGCCCAAAATATCTCACCAAGCCCAGCGGTATGATGCTCCTTGAGCAGAGAGAGACATCTCTTGAAAGGAGCGCGGTGAGATCCGCTGAGCACAGATTGTTAGTGATCTCGACGTCATCAACGGACAGTTTGACCGCTCATGTTTATCACGGCATCGTACGAAGCACTGAGCAAATTACCTCGCTCGCTTCAAAAACTCCTCCCCACCTTCGCAGCGACATGATTTTCCGATTCAGGGGAATTGTACTCCCTAGCGTCATTGAGACGGTGACATTTCGGAGATTGTGATGGCAAAGGCCCGAAGGAGAGGTGGAAGAGACTATCTTGGATGAATTCTACAAGTAGACACGTCTGCTATTTTGAAGCGTCGAACTTCGCACGAACGGTAATCCTCGTTCAAATGTTTCAGCCGCAGCAGAGGTAGAAGGCATGGACATATACTGGGGAGAGCGACCAAATTTTATGGAGGACCAAAAAAATAATAAAATAACAAGTCTTCTATCGCTGTAGAGCGGCTCTAACGACCCATACTCGCTGCATGGAGCCCCCAAAAAGATATTCAACCAGAAAGCGCAGCTTTCCTGATCCCATCATCCCATCAAATAACTATTCCACGGCGTGCTTTTGCTGACAAACGACGATGTCGAGACTCGAGACACCCAAAGACTGTGTCCACTGAAGTTTCCCAATGGTCGCCTTGCACTGCCAAGCCAATGATCTCTAGCACCCTCGGACATCGCGCGGTTCGGCACTCAAACACGGTCAGGTTCAGCATTACATTACTTACAACATTTTAGTATTGTTCCACAACTCCCTCCTAGTCTCCACTCCATGTACAAATATTCCATCTCAGTAGCGATTTCGACGCGAAGATCTCCAATGCCGCTGGCTCACTCGAATGAGCCTGGGATCGATTTCGAGGTGGATTGGGCACCCGCCCTTCGACACTGAGCGGGACAGCAAATATCTCCCTATAAGTATTTGCGCGTCTCCCGGTGTGCAGTGTGCCGAGGAGGTGGTTTAGCCAAGGGATTTACCACGGCCATTTTACGTACGATTTCCGGTTGTTTTGTTTCCGGGCTCCGGTGTCCCACAAGAACGGGAGCAGCCATCCCCTTATGTAATTTTTTTCACTCTCTCCCTCTTACCACCACCACCTCGAATACATCCCGTCGACTCCGAGCCCTCGCACGCACTGAGTTCCTCAAGAGATTAAGCTAAGCTTCTTTCCATTTTGTTGTTCTGATTATTCTACTTTTAGTGCTTCTTCTGTGCTCGCGCGAGGGAGGATCCGCCCCACGACTCGGCGTTGTCACCGGCACGAGCTGGACACCTCTTCGGTCCGCGACAGGACCAACCTATTCTTCTTCATCAGTGTCGTTCCTCAGTAAAATTCCTCCCTCCTCCGTGTAACCTTCTTTGGCCGGGAGTCGTGGGTCGCGGAGAGGAGGAGCAAAACCTATGGTGCCACCTAATCCGGAGCCATTCCAACCACCGTAGGTAGTTTAAACCCCGGAGATCCCGAACGGTTGTCCCAGCTTCCCTCTGACGAATGTTTATCATTTCAGGACGTTACTAAATTAGAGGAGCTCGTCCCGGGTTCACATCCAGCCTCGGTCATTCGGGGGCTTCGCTAAATTCTTTGTTTTCCAACCATTTTCACCTTCTCCAAGGCCGACTCAAGGAAGCACCAGGTAGATATGAGCTCAAAAAATCTGTGGCGAGGGCATCGGACCTCGCGTATTTACTTGTCCAGACAGAAGATATCTATTTGAGGGTGTTCCTGGTTCGAGTCCAGGCTCGGCCATCGGACCTCATTGGACGGTTCCCGCACCAACCGCAGTGATGTCCCACTAACAATCTGTGCTCAGCAGATCTCACCGCGCTCCTTTCAAGAGATGTCTCCCTCTGCTCAAGGAGCATCATACCGCTGGGCTTGGTGAGATATTTTGGGCTTGTCAACTGACCATGTAGCAGCGCACTTCCTCCACGCATTGAATTGTACGGCAGCATGACGCTTAGGCGCCGCCTGTTGGGTTACTGATTTCGGCGCTCTGCCCCCACCGGACCATTCATTCGATGAAGTCTAATTTATAACGCACGTTGCCTCGGATTTTCGGAACAGAGTGGATGTTAGGTACCTTCATATCATCCCAGGCAACCAGCCATCGCGAAATTGAACACACATCATTCATCCGGGGCCCATAAAAGTATTCCTGTCATGACCATCGTGACGGCAGTGCTATCCCTCAATGAGGAAATGAATAGCTCCACAGATCACGTCGTGCAAATCAACACCCGAGGTGACATGAGAGAAATATAGTTTTCCTTGCTGCCCGACGATGTCGATGCAAATGTCCACCAGCTCCACTGCTGCTCCACTGGTGAAGTTGGTTCCTAGTACTATGCGGCCCCGACATGCTCTTGAATCGCGGGAAAATGTGGCAGAGCACAGTATAAAAGCAGTGCAACTCTACTCCTAATACTCACTCGAACACATCCCTCTGTCGTTCAAACTCATTCAATAATGTTCTCCAAACTCTCTGTTGTTGTCACTTCGGTGCTCATTGTACGCTACCATTCATATTTCGGGTCTCCATCGTACTGATCAATTATTTCGTAGACCCTTGCTGCCGCCAGACCTTGGGATACGCCCCCGGTCACTCCCCCGACCTCGAACCAGTGCTGCAACAGCGTCCAGTCGTCCAGCAGCAGCTCCGTCGCCGCGGTTGCTGCCCTCCTCGGCCTCGACCTCAGCGGCCTCGATGTCCCCGTCGGCCTGGGCTGCAGCCCCATCACCGTCATCGGCAACAACTGGTTAGTACTAGAAATGTCCGGAACAAAATCCGAAACTGACGCGCATTGCCAGCGGTGGAACCAGCGTTACCTGCGATGCGCCCGAGGAGGAGTGGGGTAGCCTCATCGCCATTAACTGCATCCCCATCACTCTCTGAGTGATGGGATCTGTGGAGGGAAGGGAAATCTTGGTGTTGATGTTGAGAGGTTTCCGTTGGAACCTTTGTAATTTCTGAATATAACGTCTTCTTTCCGCGTGCTGAGATGCCGTCAACTTGCTATGGTCGAGTTGGTTGGAGGCCCAGCATTCTTCCGCCATGCCGCAGACGAGGATTCAATTTGTTTCTCTCTTCTTATAATGTGAGGCGGGTGAGGTAACTTATGCGAGTTTCGAGTCTCGACGTGCGATCATGACCACAAGAATTTACCACGATTGTAGGTGCGGTGCGGGTGGTGCGGCATTGGTTGCACTTTCGCACTGGCTGCGAATGCCTCTTTGACAAGGCGAATTCAATTTACAGAGTCCTAGCAAGTCGACAAATCAAGAAGAAGGAAAGAACAATATACCCGCCAATCTCATGTATCGGCGGGGAATCGAACCCCGCTCACTGACTCAACGTTTTCTCCGCGGTGATGTAACCAGTGCAGTGAGTGCCCCGTGCACGGCCTGTGCTTGTCTGCCTCTGTGCGGCGCCTCAAATAGGATTTGAAGGAGTATCCAGCGAGCGAGAATGAAAAACATAATACCGAAGCAGCATGGACATGCACCGGCGGGGAATCGAACCCCGATCACCAGATCCACTTCCTTCGCCAACGGCCGATGAGTGCGGTGGGTGCCCATGCACGACCGGTGCTTCCTTACCTCCACTTTGAGGCGCGTCAAATAGGATTTGATGGAGTAACCCGAGAATGAAAAGCATAAAAAGAACGTGGAAACGACCATCTGCATGCACCAGCGGGGAATCGAACCCCATTCGCCAGTTCCAGGGTCCGGTTCGAATTTGTATATCAGGGCGGCGAGTGCTCCATGCACGATCGGTGCTTTCTTACCTCCACTTTGCAACGCCTGAGGTAGGCTCGGATGTGAGTATCCCGGAAAGCGAGAATGAAAAACATAATACCGAAGCAGCATGGACGTGCACCGGCGGGGGAATCGAACCCCGTTCACCAGATCCAAACCTTGACAAAACGTCCCATATGAGTGTGGTGGGTGCCCATGCACACCCGGTGCTTATTTCTACCTACTCGGAGCCGGATGAGGGATGCGAGTTTCGACGTGCGAGCATGACTACAACAATTATCACGATTGTAGATGCGGTGCCACTGGCGGGGCATTGACTGCACTTTCGCTCCGGGAGTCGAGTGCCTCTTTGGACAATTCGAAGTTTTCCAGACACACGCTATCGCAGCAAGTCGAGGAATACAAGCGAAAAAAAAAAAACGGACAACGTAACGGAATATGCACCGGCGGGGAATCGAACCCCGTTCACCAGATACACTTCCTTCACCAACGTCCGATGAGTGCGGCGTGTCCTTCCACGACCGGTGCTTATTTCTACCCACTCGGAGCCGGATGAGGTATGCGAGTTTCGACGTGCGAGCATGACTACAACAATTATCATGATTGTAGGTGCGGTGCCACTGGCGGGGCATTGACTGCACTTTCGCTCCGGGAGTCGAGTGTCTCTTGGACAAGACGAAGTGTTCCACACACGCTGTCCTGGTAAATCTAGAAATCCAAATGAAAAAAAAGGACACGAATGTAACGAAATATGCACCGGCGGGGAATCGAACCCTGTTCACTGGATCCATCTTTTCTTCACTTACGAGCGCAGTGGGTGCCCATGCACGACCGGTGCTTATTTCTAGCTATTGTGCAACGGGTGAGGTATGCGAGTTTGGAGGCTCAAGCGCAGCCAAAATAATTATCAATCATTTAGGTGTCGGGCGGTGGTTGGCTGCACTTTCGCATTAGCTGGCGAGTCCCTGATGGTCTGAGAACTCGAAATTTGCAGACCCGGCTGTCGTGGCAAGTCCAGAAACCCAGGACAAGAAAAAGATTTATGCCAATCCCTTATGCACCGGCGGGGCATTGAACCCCGTTCACCAGGTCCAATGGCATCTACCGTCCACCAGGGTGGTGAGTGCTCCATGCACGACCGGTGCTTATTTATACCTATTGTGTGGCGCCTTAGGTAGGCTCGGATGTGAGTATCCCGGAAAGCGAGAATGAAAAAAAAATGTCGAAGCAGCATGGACATGCGCCGGTGGGGAATCAAACCCCGTTCACCAGGTCGAATCCCTTCGTCGCCGTCACATGAGTGAGGTGGGTGCCCATGCACGACCGGTACTTATTTTTACATATTGTGCGACGGGTGAGGTATGCGAGTTTCGACGCACGAGCACAGACATTGCGAACATACACGGATGACCCGACCCCAAATCGAACGAGGACCTTCCTCATGAATTCCATCGCACTTGATTTCGTAACGAAGAGCGGATGCACGCCATGTGCTCTCCTGGCGGATGCACACTTTGCACTATCGGGTGTTCCGCCTCGCCCGACTTCCTACCTACATCCGCGATTGGGCCGCGAGTTACCTGTGGTCACCGCGTTCAACTTGAACATCGGGCTTTTCGGCCTTGCGTCAGCGCATATGTTTCCATGGCACGAGCTCCCAGTCGGCGATGTATACTTACATTATCCTCTTTAGACTCAGCGCACCTCCACCAACCGGGGCCCCTACCCCGACGACACCCGGACGCATCGGCCGAATGCCGGGGTTTACACATATGTGCCCGAAATAGCCGATATCCCTTCGTTTCTCGCCTTCCGGTCATCCCACGCCTCCGCCCTTTCCTTGGACGTGCCCTCCCGCTACATTGTACCTTCCTCCGCCGCTTTCCTGTCTACCCTTCCTCCTTACCTTCCCACCTTGCTGCGTCCTCCCCCGTCGTCTTCCCTCTCCTCCCATCGTCTCTCCCGCATTCCCGATTCCCCCATCCCATCCGTTATCTGTTCCTCCTATTCCACAACTAATCCACAACAGCTCCGCTGCACCGGCCCAACACGGCGCGCCTCCGACCTCGTCGACCCCCGAGTGGATCGGCACCCGTGCTGCAGACGACGCAGCGTGCGGTCGCAGCTGTGCTCGAGGAGGGGTGCGCTGTATCGTCGCCGGCGCACCGCGTCAGAACGCGTGCCGCGCGGGACGCGCACCCAGACGAAGCCTAGCCCATGGCGGAGCACCAGGCGGTAGAGCGCGCGCCGACGCTAGCAGATGCGTCGGCGGCGTGCGCGCTCCCCGGCGCCTCTTCAGCTCCCTCATCCTCCGCGCGCAACCTCGCCCCTCCGCCGCCCGGCTCCGTACACCGAGCGCGCGGACATCTCCGAGGACGAAACTTGCGACGAAGCGTAACGAGCTGACTGTCGTGTCCTTTGATTCCGGCCTGTTTCTTTCCCTTTCCTTTAAAATTTACACGCGCACTTCCTCCCTCCCATCCCGGCCTCAAGGCGAACGGACAACGCCCGAGTCGGAATGCCGTGCACCGGCTATAATCCGATCATCCACGGTTATTTTGTGCCCTTTTTCATGGACGGATTGCACTGTCGTATTTCACTGCCGAAATGTGCAGCTCGGGGCTCGAATATTACATCTGGAACCGTTCGAGCTGTATCTACGGTATACGTCGATGCCCAGCCTGTCCCCAGCCCGAAACACGATATGTTCGATCACACGGATGGGTTAGCCTTTTTGATCAATACCTCCAGCTCTGGCCGGATGCTTGCAAGCATATCGTTAGTTGACTTGGTGGGCTTCCAGCCTATAGAGAACGAGCGCGTTGCGCGACAGCGCGAGTTCGAGCCGACGAACTTCGCGGAGCCCTGTACGGGAATGAGGTTCAAATAAATGGGAGCGAGAGACCAGCGCGAAGTACCTGGAAGTACTTGTCCAGCTCCGCTTGCGTGAACGTCGTCGGCTCCGGGCTCGTGCTCTTCCCGAGCGCGACAAGCGCCGCACCCATCGCCTTCGCGACATCGTACAGCGAATGCTCTTCGTTCGCGCCGAAGTAGTAGCCGTTGCGGCCGTGTCCGGTGGCTTCATCTTCAACGATCGCGTCGTACAGCTTCACATACAAGTCCGCGACTGTGTGTAGTCTGATTAGGAAGTCGGGCGGGGCTGGGATGCGCTGCACGCACGCTCGTTAATCTCGACATTCGACCAGACGTTCTTGCCCTCCCCGACCATGCCCGACTGGCCGCGGTCGAGCGCGGCTTTAATGAGCCACGGGATCAGCATCGAGTGCGGGTTCTGGAGGCCCAGGTCGACGAAGCGGCCTGTGGCGAGGCCGTAGATTACTGCGGGGAGGATGATGTAGCTCTTGATGTAGCCTGAATAGCGTTGAACGAGGGAGATGAGAAATACACGCGCAGACATATGTACCTTCTGCATCCGCTTGAGTAATGGCCAGGTCGACATTTCTGTGTATCTGAGTGGGGGCAAGGGTCTCGATTTGATCTGCATCGGAGTCGTCGTACACCGTGGCGTCGGAATGCATCCCCCACGCCTCGTCGGCGAGGACGCCTGGATGAGTGTGTTTAATTTACATTTCGGCCTCAGAGAAAGAACCGGATCTGACCTGTGCCAGACTTGGGGGAATGACATGGGTAAGATAAAATAATATCAATGATTCAACAACGCTCACAGTGTTGATGAGGATGGGGCGGGTTCCCAACTGGGCGTGCCGCTTCCTCAACCCCTTGAGTGTCGCCTGTGCGGCGCCGAGGTCATCACAGTCCGCCTATTGCAATTGGATCGTGTAAATTTTTATTAAACCTCGGACCACCCGCAGTGACCTCACCATGGCGATAACAACGTCTGCCTCGCTAGCGAGCTTTTCGACGAGCTCAGCATCAGAGTGCGAGCCGACCACGGCGTGAACGCCCAGCTCCTCGAATTTCGCAGCCTTCTTGGGATCTCTGACGAGGACGGTAATATCAAAGGTATTCGCGCGCGGATGCGCGAGGAATCTGGCGAGAACAGCGCCGCCAATGTAGCCTTCCACCTCCGTTAATGAACCATCGACTGCAATTCAATTTGGGTGAAACTTACCAGTTGCGCCAGTCAATAAAAAGTTGGTTTTGGCTCCAGACATCGGGCTTAGAAGGTGGTTATTAGGGTGCGAGGGCAAGAAGCGAAGATATTAAAGCAAGCGCTCGAGCCTTTAATAAGCAGGACGTATACCCCGATCTCCGGGCATTGGTGATTGGTAATCTGCCCGGTGTGACGTGATATTTAACCGAGGTTCGAATAGTGTTCGAATCCTCCCCGATCAAAATTCAGCATTCTCCGCGGGAGATATACGGATTAGTGAGCGTGAATGAGAGTTACGGGGAAGCGAGGCTTAGATCGTCTAGCGCAGGAGCGGCTGCTTCAGAATGGCACTCATCGTCTCCGAGAGGCCGAATCCAAACCCGTATTCCAGAGAATACACGAACCGCTACATATCCATGGCTCAACAATTTCTGCATCAGGTCGACTCGAAGCCTGTCTCATTCTTCCAGACATACGTCCGCCACCTATACTTTATGCATTTATACGTGCCGGAGGGTTGAACCTAGGGTGTTGTTTTTAACTCTGGTTTGTATACATGTTTATAAACATCGGTTTAGAAACCCCGGTTTTTAATGTTTCTGGCGAGATGGCCTGTTTTTAATTCGGTCACATGATGTGGTTGAATGATTTTTGAACCGCGAAGTTGAGCTCTGGGGGGCCATATTACCAAGAATAGCTAAGCCCGACTGTCCGCCCGACTCAATCCAAACCTAGTAACCATTTTAAAAGAAACTAATGATCTATGTTACCCAGCGAACCACCTTGTTTTCAGTTGTGTCAAGATCATTCAGCCAAGGTAGGCCTCCCCAGTCGATCCAAGGCCTCGGAAGTCAACAAGGCAGCTGCGGGAAGCAAAGCACAACTCAGCGATGGGTTTTGCCCCGCGAAATCGACGTTTTTCGCGTGTTTTACTGCCTGGTTTGTAAACCTGTTTCTAATTCCCCGGGAATTATAAACAGCACTCTCGCTCAGGGTTCTTTCCGCATGTACAGCTTCCGCTAATGTCGTGGTCCTCGAGCAAGTCGAAGCGCCCCTGCTCCCGATTCTTGCCGCCCTGCCGCTTGAACGGCTTACCATATACCTCGCAGACCTCTTCCTGCATACTGAAATCGATTTCCGACACGCTCTTCTATTTACCATCACTCATTTGGAGGTCGCCTATGGCACACCAGGCGATTGGGCCACCTGGTCGGGTCTTGCACACATACCGCAACTGACCCACCTCGCACTGGAACTTTCGACTCTGACGTGTATATGGGCACTCTACGGCATTGAAGATCGCTCGCGGTGTAGATTATTCTCGGTGGGGCACTGGGATTCGTGGAGGGCACTTTGCTGGACCCGCGATGCGCGGTCTTGCCTGGAGAGCATGTTTTCATGTGGACGGATTCCTGAACAGAATGAACGCAGGGAGGTCGAGATCGCTGGGTCAAGGCGGAGCAAATTGTCGTGCGCGCGAAGTCCCTCGGTCAGACATTATTTTATTTTGCTCGTTGTCATTTCTCACTCTTGGTCCCGAACATCCAGCTGAAACCCGCACTTCACAATGAAGTTTTCTGATTTCCAGCAGATCCATCGGGAACAAGCGGGGAGGCTGAGTCCTTTATAGGGACCGCTTTGTCGCAGGTTTATATGTACTGCACCGGTGCCTATGATCGCTGGAAAGACGGACTGCTTCCTTCCATAATCTGATCGACTTATTTATATTCCCAGAGTGATGAAAGATATTCCCCAAAGCCACCAGGCATCCGGCGTTGCTTTCGTGGATGTCCATGAATGTGACCTGACCTCATGGAGGGCAACATGAACTAAATTACTATTTTGGACCCCGTAGTTGGCCACCCCCCCTAGTTGGCCATTTGGTAGCTAGCATTCCAAGCCTTGACATTTATAACCTGGCATAATGAGGGATGATAGTAGGTCCCATAATGAATGCCTGAACCGAATTTGGAGTCAGAGTGATGAGTTGATGGAAAGTTACAACATGTCGGATCGGGCTCCGAAACGTGTGAACATCATTTTCTTATTGCCGACGCGGCTCGGCTTTCTTCTCTCAGCTCCCTTTCGACCAATTCTTGGCCATTCCGGGACTTTGTAGGCTCATTCTGTTCCACTGGTCTTAACGGAGCATCTGCCACCATTCGTGCTGTGGCTAGGTCAGAAATTCCTTCGCTATCCTCCCCTGAAGGTACAGCTGCTTTTTTTGAGCTGCCCATATTGGCCGACGTCGTATAAGACGACACTGTGGGGCTACCCATCTGGAACTTGGCACGAAGGCTTTTGGAATCTAATACTTCAATTCAGGCTGTACTCTGGAATTTTACCTGCTCAGCTCCTTTCTCAGTGCAATGCTTTGCCGCAAACAACACAATTTTGATCGTGTCAACAATGGGATTTTTTTGGTGTGCTCCAAGCACCTCGGTACAAAGTTATTAATGTGAATACGTTGCATAACTTTCCTTTATGCTGCTTGAAGGCCAATTTGAGGCCCAGCAAAATTTTATCTTCCGCTGGACATGGCATTGCTCGAGCGGCCTGAGTTCGGGCTTTTTCACTGTCGGAGGAGCAGTTATTTATACCCCGCATATGGGCCGCATGAACACTAATATATGTTCTAATTATGAGTATATGCCCTAGGTGCGATTCCCGACGGATCCGGTGGCCGAGTTCCAGCTTCAAAGCTTGATTTGGAGAGGTGGCCAACTACCCTGGTATTTGGCCATGTTGAACCGCCGTCCGAAAGAAATTCACTGCCAGGACAAATCTTCATATACTTGGGTGGGAGTAGGCTTAAACTCTTCTTAAGATGCCTGGCTTCCATCTGACGTTGTATTGTCCATGTGGAACGATGCCACAGGTTGATACTAAGGCATAAATGCTTAGGTGGCCAAGTACGGGGTCAAAAATAGTAAAAGCGTCTGGATCATCGCCTGTGCCACGTAAATGTCTCCTAGGCACTGTAAAGCCTTGATGATGGACAACTTGTTGTCAGTTTTCTGAGCTGAGATGAGAAAGAGGACTGTCCAACGAAGTGTGGCTTCCCAGGTGTTCCACACATTCTTGAAATCTGCATCGTCAGACAGTTCGCAGCTTGGGACGAAGACAAGAGCTTTTCATGCACTGAATGCAGACCACAGGGAAACACTGAGGCAACTGATTGCAAAGCGACGAACGAACGAAAGCATAGGCGGTATAAGGAGGTTCACTAAGTAAGGTACATACATTTCACATTCGTGAATGGGAGTTTTTTTAAAGGCGAAAAAGGTTGGAAGTGAAGACAAAGTCGGAGACCAAATGTTTGAAATCGGCCACGATTAGAGGGTTGAAGATCCCTCCCCATGGTCGATCCTGCCCGCGTTGGAGCCGCCAGCCAGCTGACCCACAATGTCGGACTGCAATTGCATCGGCACGAAGATGACCTTGCTTTGCCCCGACTTTGCCATTGCTTGCACTAAACCGCCACTTTGGTCAGCCAACGAACAGAAGACGCAGACAGTGACAATACGCACAAGCTTCGAGCTGCCTAATCTGCATCGCGGCGGGGCTCGCCAGGATGTCCGCCGCCTGCCGCATGAGCTTCGCGGAGTCGACCTCGGCGCGAGCGGCGATGACCTTGCTCTCTCCAAGCCGCTTCTGCTGCGCCGCGCTGCTGAGACTCGCGCTGACGTCGGCGGAGAAGATGATGTCCTTGATGAGGATGCCTTCGATAGCCACGCCCCAATGGTCCGCGACGTCGCTCACAATCTCGGCGATCTCGAACGCGATGTTCTCGCGCTCGGTGACCACGGACTGCACTGCGCGCCCGCCGACGACTTGGCGCAAAGTTGTCTGCGCACGCTCGATGAGGGCTTTGTGCAGATCGCTGATACCGAAAGCAGCGCGGTAGGGGTTGTTGATCTGGTAGTAAATGACGGAGTCGCTGCGGTGGAAATATGAACTCAGGGAAGTTGGAGGACGGACGGGGAAACGTACATCTCAACGTTCACGTTATCGCGCGTGCTAAGGGAATTCGTCAAGAGAGCTACTTTTGAAGGTAATGTGAACGCACATGACGCCCTGCCTCCCTATCGGAATAATTTGGATTTTGACATCGACGATGCGGAGGGATTCTGTGCAGACATTGACCTGCACCAGGCCGGGATCGACCGACTTGTAGAACTGTCCAAACCTGGAGACGAGGCCGACAGAACCTGGGTGATGCACAATTGACGAATCGCGCATTATGTGCTGGAAAGAACAAACCTTGCTGAACTTGACGGAAGGGATTCGGGAATGGGCAACAAGGTGCCATGCCGCACAACCCAACAACGCATCCGAGACCTTGGAGTAAGGATCCATAGAGGCCGTGTGTCACCTAGACTCAGATATGAGAAGAGATTTCAAGCTGGCTAACACGCCCGAGGAACAGACAGTCGACCGACATAAAGAGGGTCAACTAACCTCTTCAGTTCCGAGGTCTTGCGCATAGGACGGCTTTCGGGATGTGAGAAAGAAATCGATATGGATCCTGTAGCACGCGCCTGCATTTCCTCCTTCTTCAACGGCTGGACCTTTATCATGTGCTGGGTATCAGCACCGAGGGCGCGGCGCGGACCTTGGATCGCGCCTGGTTCCGCGACTGCTCGTGCGCGCACTTTAGAGCAACGCCAAATAAGCGGTAAATGACCTCACCGTCATCTTCATGGCGGTCCGCACGCTTTCCCCGAGAGGTGGAAGACTCCGTGTGAGACGGTGCCCGATCCTTGAGCTCGAAGGCGTTTGGCGACATGGGAGAAGAGTGCCAGACGACGCGGTAAGAGGGCGGTCTTATAAGTGAGCTGGTCCCGCGTTCCGCAGTACTTCGAGCCGAAAATAGACAGTAGCCCCACGGGGTCCAGCCAGAAATAGACGCGATGCTGTAGGACAGTTGCATCGGGAGCCTTTGCCGGAATAACCCGACATGATCGGACCTGGTCGGAGTAGAGATGTAGCACGGTCATGGGATCAGTGGATTTAAATATTCGTGTCAGAATTCTGGTTAAGGTTAACACCTGGCTTCAAATAACAGAAAATCAGAGTCAACCCTCAACAAAAGTTCAACGAGTCACCGTTGAATCCGTGCTCCCCTCCACATCGCTTAGTTCCCTGGCAGACCCGAGTAGAGTTCGTGCACCTATGACCTGCTGCGCAGCTCCAATCGGCAGCTGCGCCCCGAACGCAGAGCGTCCAACGCGGGAGTCAAGAACTCCCGAGCCATTGACTTGAGGAACAAGTCGGATGAGCGAATATTGCTAGAGCCGCTTCTCAATGTCAGCGACTGCTCCATCTGAGTTGGACTGCGGAGGCGTCGACGTACTGCGGAGAAGCTGTAGGGAAACAAGACAAGACTCGGTGAATGTTTCAAATCTTGGCCCGGGCCCGTATGGCACGGTTAATGACAGATGAATGGGCAGCGAAGCTACATAACGGTTCTGAAAGTAGAATGGTGTCGGAATACAACCGTAAGCTTACAAAAATCCAAGAAATGAAATAAAATACACACAAACATCTATGTCGAGGTTTTCTCCACCCACGATCTCTCCGCTAGACGGATCAGCGGAAGCTCCAGGAGCTGGGCCGATATCAAGAATAGCCATGCTACCTATTATCTTTGGTCACTTATATCATTATGTCGAGGTCAGAACTGGGAAGCAATATATGAAACACCTTTTCGGTCCTTGGCATATGAGACTGCCGGACTGCTCCAGCTCAGCGGCAACTGGCTCCTCATACTGAGAGCCGAGAAATGAAAAATAAGACAGCTTTCAAGAAATTATATGTAGCGAAAAGCTAAGGATCGAATATCAGATTCGGAGACGCGGGAAGTGACGAACCAGATGGCCGTCCTCCCAGAAAAAAAGTCACTCTTCCAAAGCATCTTCTACGGTTTTCCACACGACATGAGAATCTATGACCTCTGGTCCCACGACTGGCTCGTCCACATCTTCCCCCTGCATTTCGGCCATTAGGTCGTCGTAAGAAGTCGAGATCCACTGTAATTCGGGGAATATCGCGGACAGGAATACAGCGACGCGTCCTGGATTACTGATGGGGGATACAGAGACATTGAGGTAAGCAAGGCTTTCTTGTGCCACCCTCGGCTTTTTATTCTTTCCTCGTAGTTTTGGAACCATCGTGGCGTCGAGCGTCATACTGAGGGTGCGTAGATGGGGACAATGCTCCGCAAATGCAGAGAGCCCCTCGAGCGTTACACGAGGATGCACATGACGAAAGTTCCCCGCGAGGAGCGCCAGAGATTCAATCCGAGGCCAAGCGCGAGCCATCCCGAGGACTGTGGTGTCGTCAAGATCAAACCCCACAGGGTGGCGAAGGGTCACGATGACGAGGTTGGCGAAGGAGAACAGGGGGAGGAGAACATCACCGCGCACGCAATACATGCTAATCTGATCAGAAGTCGGTGCATTCGCAGTGGGATCACTGTAGCCAAACAGACGTAGTTCTCGGAAAGATGAATGGGAGCAGTTCTTTGCCAGAGCGGAATAAAATTGTCGAGCAGTAGCACGGGTGTGATTAGAGGAGCTTCCGAAGATACAGAGCGCAACCAAAGGACGATGTGGTACCATTCCAATAAATGCGGCGGCACATTCTAACGTCGGTGCGGTGAGGTGAGTAAGGGCCGGAAAATAATCAGAACCTGGGGAAGGCTGGGGGAAGGAATCGAGCGTACTCGGGGAGTGAAACTTGAGCGATTTCAGGGTTGGGAGTTGAGATAAGTAGACAAAAGCTGTCTCATCCAGTCCGGGTAACTCCAGCGATTCGACGCGGACTCAACCGCGCACGAAGGTGGATACAATCGGGAGAGCGATGGCTCGAATCTGATGGATGATAATTTCGACACTGTTCAGAGACGGACATCTAACGAGGGTGGAAAGGATGGATAGGTGTGAGATCGTTCCAATGCCACCAAGACCAAGATCCCTGATCTCCGGGGCGAGGAACCAGCGGACATGATGAAACGACTCCGATGGCATGGGATACCAACGAAGTTTGCGGAGATTGGGAAAGATGAATTCCCCGGGAAAAGCCAAGCCGAGAGTCTGGAAGAAATCTGCGTCCTCGAAGAAGCGGTCCATATCCATATCGAAAGACTTGACCCGATGGCAGTAGAAAAGTGGTCGATCCCAGTCCGACGTGGCTATGGGTCGTTTCAGGCGCTACCATAAGTTAATTCTTATTCTTCCGAGAAGAAAAGAGTACAAGTGCTCACGATCTCTATTGGTCCATTGTACTCTTCGCTCTCGGTTATGTCCCATACATCGTTGGGCATGCATTTTAGGAAGTTCGAAATGGTACTTTGATGCCTCCACAAGACATTGAGCGCTGGATCGAGGAAGATCGCGGCGGATGTCCTGGCGAGCACGGATAGACCGCGTAAAGCGATCGCCTTGTCCAGTATCGGAAGACCCTCTGGGGAAAACTGGGCACAGATAAGTTCTGCAATCTCAAGGATGCATAGCGCACGATGCATCGCAAGCGCCCCACCCGCCAGGTCCTGGTGGTGGCAAGTGCCGAGCGAAGTTGCGAGAGGAAGGAAAATGGCTCACGTGCAGACACCAAAGAAACACAAAGCTCATCTAATCTTATCTTATCTATCAGTGGGCCCCTCTTTTCTCTCTTCGCCGCTGCCCTAAGACCATATGAGCTGTTTAGAGAGAAAACGTGCTTGAGTCAGGGTTGCACGATGTGTCGCTCCAGACAGGACAAACCGATTTAAGTATCCGTGCAATAACAAGACCCAGGGACCGGACGGAGAACACACTGGCCTAGCGCTGTAGAATATTCTTCATTTTCATTCTGGCACAAAGCTTGGGGCCGAGATGATGAATCGAGATTTTAAACCCCAACGACAGCATAGACACCAATGGATGAACCTGGGGCCTGGATTAAAATGAAAGTGAAGTGGCCTCATCGCGAGGCGAATTTCATGCGCACAACGCGGACCGACAAGGCATATGCGGTTTTGGAACTGCTGGTGATGTGTCCCGTGTCGGTCTAGACCACGCATGTAAACAAGGTCGGAATGGCGGATCCGCGTAGCTTGCTGCACCAACCCGACGGACGCGACTCGCTCGTCTGAGATGCGCAGGAATATAAAACCACTGAGGTACGGTCTGGCAGTGGAATTACATAGATCAACATATGATTATGGAGCGCGAAAGTGAAAATCAGGACTGAGTGCGAGAATGTCAAACAGCGGGTTACCAGGGGATCAAAATAAAAAGGAATGCACTGCAAACCACCGTCAGATGTACAGCTGCATCATAATTATTTAGCAGCTAGCTTGGATCATTCAAAAAGAAGGTGCGTCCTGAGGAGCGGTGTGAGCAGTATCAATTTCTCGATATTCAGAGGTGGCTCACGATCGATCTCCCCAGAGATCCGCTTCGCAATGAAGGCATCTGCGCGGCTCCAGTAATCATCGCCCGTGAGAATTCCCCTCTGCCAGTCCCTCGTATAGTTCTTAAGCGACATCACCACGAAGCGCGGATCTTTGACGAGAGTCGGAGGTGCTGGCGAGGGATGCAGAATGACCAGGGCACACAGAGACTTGCACGCGTTCAGCAGGTGAGGACAGATATTGAGGAGTTTGTTGTTGTCAAGGGAGAGGTGGGAGAGGTGGATGAGCCCGGTGACACTAGTCCATTGCGCAGGGTCGTCATCGTTGTTCAGTGCGTGATACTGCTGAAAGAAGAGTGGGTGAATGGGTAAACTGAAGTTGATCCCAGAAGATAGGCGAGATCGCAATGCAAATGTCGCAGCCGCGTCATGTTGTCAATTGCGGCAAATGGGTTGCTGGTAGGGTCGGGGAAATCGGTGGGTAGGATATGAAGATTCTCGACAGACCGACACACCGCAACAATAAGTCTGATGTCTTTTGTTGGGATCAGGTGCACCATGGGGTTTTGCACAGAGTCGCGTAAGAAGGACCCTGATTTGGTGAAGGCGATGTAGGTGAATATCTCCGTGCTGCATGAAGGAAAGCCCTGGATTGAATCCGCGCCAATGACGAGCGTACGATAGAGCAGTGGCTCGACCCTAAGGCAGGCTGTAAGACGGAGAGTTTTTATTACGGTGGGCACAAGGGGCTGTCGGGATTCGAAAATCGGATATCGGGTTGAAAAGTTTTTTTCGACCTCCCTCGAGACCCCCCTCCCCATATAGGGAAGGAGTTTCTCACCTCTAGCGGCGGGCCGTGCCTCCGAGTCATGTGCAGGCTCACCGCCACCTGATGGGCAACTTCCCAATCGATTATCCAGCCTTGATCCAGCCGACGAGATTACCATTACCTCTGAGTTGCCTCTGAGCTGCTCTACTATGCCTGGGGACATCATAGATTTGAATGCTACCCATGGTATGTCCCTTCCTAAGCTGATCTAATCATTTTTACACCTCAACTTCCTAGACCGCCTCCGAACGGTCATTGTATGGCTCTTAAATACCTCAAATTGTGTTTTAGAGGTCCCAGGACTTCGTGCAAAATACATACTAAAAAGTTTTTTCAGGCCTCCCCGAGACCCCCCCCCCCCCCCCCCCCCCTCCCCATATCCGAAATTTTAATCCCGACAGCCCCTTGGGTGGGCAACATTACCAGTGCTTGACGCGCCAGGCTACGCGCAACAGATTGGGGATCGAAACAGGTCGAGAGACAGCTGTAAGTTCAAATATCTGTCGCTCCAATTCGAGGGGGAGGATTGAAGTCGGGGGATCCTCCGCCATAATGAGCCGTTTCAGCAGTGGTGGTTGCTGGCAAGTTGGTGACCGCGTGACTGTTATTGCGTGATTGCCCTTCCGGTCGCTGGCGTCCTATCGATGAGGACGAGGACAAGTCGAGCCGACTTGTCTTTGTTTGACGAAAAAGAATCCTGTCAATGGTTAAACTGAGCTAACGAGGTTAACAGCTACGTTACAATATTTAACATTAATATTGTTGGCTCGGAGATGGAACTCTAGTAAATTCTCCCATCGAGCTGCTGGGGTAGAAGTGTTTCAAATTTGTAGAACGGCTCTGTAAATGTAAGTGCAGAGATACATTCTTAGAGGATCGCGCACATTGTATGTGTTTGGCTGTTGGCTCAGACGCGGCGCATCATGTGGCGTGACAGTTTTATCACTTTTCATCTTCCTGCCACTCACCCCACTGCATCGTTGGCTGTTCCGCTGGATTCTTGTTCAAGGGACCAGAAGAAAGCATTCTTACAGCTACTTCCCTTCACGCGGACCTGAGAACAGCGATGCCGAATTTTTGATGGGCTGGCCACGGAGAAAGCCGAACTTTCGCCTGCCTTCGATAATGAAGCGAAACGAGAATTCAAAACGAACAACTCTCTTCAGAGCGGATATACAAGACATTTGCTTCATAAATTATGCAGCTTGGTGAATTTAAAGTGTCGTAGAGCCCCGGCCCAGATTCAAACTCCGACGATTATATAATAAGGTCGAACTCCTAAGTCCTAACACTCTACCAGTACTTGACACGCCAGGCTACGTCACTGCGGGGATCAAAAAATTTTACCCCAGGAAATTGGGCCTAGAACTATGATGTTCCCTTTCCTGGACAAAATTTTACCTACCAAAATTTGATGGTATGATCTAGCCTGTTTCCTGTGAGATTTCGACAAGAAGCATGCAAAGTCTTTCTCACAACAAAGCTGCCACAAACAGCCCAACTTTTGCCGTAGTTTTTCCAAAGGACAAAGACAGAATTTTGACGTGGGAAAAATTGCGAACAATTGGCACTTCTTTGTTTTCCGAGGGAAAACAGTTTCCCCCCGGAAAAAGACAGGCTTTGTCCGATAGAGAATCCCTCGGAAGAATCAATCTTTTACCTTCGAGTTTTTCTTGGGGAAGATATCATAGGTTACTGGAGGAAGTTATGGATGAAAAAGCTGAGATTTTTCCATCGATTTCCCCCCGGAAAAAGTTTGGCCAGGAAATTGAACATCATAGTTCTAGGCCATTTTTCCTCAGGTAAGATTTTTCAATCACCGCAGTGCGTGCAACAAATTGGGGATCGAAACAGGTCGAGAGCTGTAAGTTCAAATATCTGTCGCTCCAATCGAGGGGGAGGATTAAAGGATCCTCCCCCATAATGAGCCGTTTCAACAGGTGGGGGTTGCTTGGGGGCTGCTGGCAAGTTGATGACTGCCGTTACTGCGTGATTGCCCTTCTGGTCACTCCAGGGTTCGATTCCCGGTGGTGCCGAGGTCTTTTCCTCTTCCTCATCGATCTGATGAAAAAAATCCTGTCTTGGATGCAAGAACCAAATCTGAAAGAGGAGTTTGAATGCATCAGCCATCAAGTAACTGCATGGGAGCTCGAAACCGAGAGGTCTCACTATTATTCTTTATGCATCTGTGAGTAGCGCTGGCCTCGAATGAGGTTGGGGTAGAATTTATACATAAATCTTCGACATTTCTAATGCTAGATCACTTTTTTTCTCAGTTACAATGGCCTGAGGAACACCAGAACGGGTAATGGACCATGGAGCATACAAAAGATGTGTGGTTCAAGTTGGCTGTCCATGCACTTGTAGAATAATGCAGAGTAATCAATTATAATTTTCTAAAAGGAGATAGGAGAATAAGGTTAAGTCATTACAGGGTCCTAGCAAAGATACAACTTGTTCCGGTTGCATCTTGGGTTGCATCATCAAATTCCCGAAGGCATTAATTCTAGTTGTTGCCTGCATGTGCGTCTAAACTCAGCCACCAGAAAAATATGGCCAGATACTTCGAGCCCACAGAAGCCGTCAATAGTTTTTATAGTAAATTCTGGGCCAACCAGAGTATCTTACTCGACTTTCTTCACTATCCGATGTTGTGGCTGTGGATGTTTCGTGATCTTGGAAAGTTCCGAAAATTCCCCTCTTCTCTTGCAATATTTTAGTATCTTTATTTCTTTATTTTATCATTTTCACGCATCTCTACCACTATCGAGGTGTTTATGAGAGGATTCAATGTGTAAGTGTAAGACTAAGATTTTTTTGATGCCGCCGCATCGACTGCACGGGTGGACGAGGTGCGGTGCCACTCGCCCAGCAGAGTATTTTTCTCGCTGAGTTCTAGATCATTACCATACGGCGCGGTTAAGGCTAAGGGTTCGGGATCTGCCAAACCCTCTCTGTGGAGAGTGGGCTGTCACGCATCATGTATTCCATGTGATAATAATTATATGGCTGGGCTTCAATAGCGACTACTTAAGACCTACGGGGAAAATCACAAGTGTCATGAAGTGAAGCCGTAACGTCAACAACTGATGGCAGCCTCGGGCAGAGAGCGGCAGTTGCGATGCTGCAGATGCACGCTGTGCCTAGTCTCGGACCATCCTCTCATGACACCCGTTCCGGGAACCCTGTCAGGGCTAAAGCCAGCTGATGACAGGGACCATTGTGCTATCAATTTTGATCGCATTTCGGCTTCCTCCGTATCTCTTAATTTCACTGTTTCTGACCCATTGTGCCGTGATCTTTGGAGAGGTTTAGATACATGAAAATCTTCTACCTCCTCAAAAATTTGTCAGAGGCTTTGAACGGTACAAAATGGCTTACCGCGAGTTGCCGAGTGCACCGCCACCACACTGCCACTCCCCCACAGTTTTGTACCTTTCCTCGCTTTCCCTCGCAGCGAATAAATAATTTAGAGTACACAGAAGACTTTCAATTGTCCTTCAGAAACTTTCTCTCTCAAAAATTTGTGAGGATGGTCTGCAGAGGTTGGGAGAGCCAAACGCTAAGCGAGCCGTGAGATCTTGCAAATTGATAGTCCCTGCCATCAGTTGGCTTTAGCCCAGACTCTCATGACAGGGTTCCCGGAACGGGATGTCATGAGAGGATGGTCCGAGACTACGTTGTCTTGATGCGCCATCAATGCGCAGAAAAGTGCAGCCTTCCTCTCCGTCAAAGACGGCTCTGGGGTGTGTTTAATCCCGAGGGCCGTGTTTCCCGATTAGGCGTGCGGGCCGCGTTTGTACATCCTCGTCATGCCATGCCACTCACCCTAAAGGATTCCTGCCACTTCTTTCTCCAGTTTTGCCGGCCACTCTGGCGTTGGAACCTTTCCTCAAAAGGATGTCGAGCGGTGTGTCGAAAGGTTTGTCCGAGTCGTCCGATGCGGAGTGTGGTCCGTGCCTTTAGAGGGGCCATCAGACTTTTGACATATTTACTGTGGCGTTTCATTAGTAGTAGTAGTAATTCAGCATGGTCCAAACATGTGTTTTGGCGTGTACACCCAACTCGACGAGTGTTCAGGAGGGTAGTGTGGGCGAGAATTACTGCTGAAGAGTGGCTGTCATCGCCCGAGTTGTGGTGGAGAGTCTTGAGGAGGTCCAAGTTCGTGCGGGTATTCGCTGTTCTGATGTTATCAACTGATCTTTCTTAGCCGTTGTCAGAATTTTCGTCAACCGTTATCGAGTTGCGCCTTGTCGCATTTTCAGGTGTTTTTTGGCGTTGTACAACGCCACAACATCAATGTCAAAAGTCTGATGGTACCGAGGTGTTACTGTAGAGAATACTCTCTCAGGCCCCCCGGTCACTCACCCATAGGTCGTTCCGCCTGTAAGGTAAATCAACGGAAATTTTTTGGATATTTGGGCCCCGTGTTTTGAGGTAAATCAACGCGGAAACCGGCCACCTGGGTCCGCTGTAAAGTAAAGCAGGCGGAGCCTGAGATTTTTTTTAGACTTGTAGGTTGAGTGTTGGATTGTGTCACTTTGAGTCAGTTTACGGTGGCGATGCCAACCAACAGCACAAGGCAGGGAGCGCGGAGAAGGCTAAAGGAGGGCACGCGGCTAGAAAAGCGGAGAAAAATAGCGGAAAATAGTATTTAATCGGTCCGCTGTAAGGTAAATCAACGATCTGAAGGGCAAAAATCGTAAGGTAAATCAACGGAAATTTGGGGACCTATGGGTGAGTGACCGGGGGCCTGCTCTCTCCCTGTTTTACTCGCCCTGGCCACAAAGTCTGTGAACCGGTGCGTACTGCGCTCTTCCAGGGTACAGCACACTAGTTCAAGCTTATTGAAGAGGAGGTCTCTGGAGGCCTTGAGTGTCCGTGATGTGATCCCTAGCTTCCCGTCCACTCATTTAAACAGGAGGCCAAAAGTCTCTAATCGAAACTAAAAATACAACTGGCAACCCCGCGCCCCTGTTCTCGGGCAAGAGGAGATGTCTCGTGTCACACTTGCAGGGACGCACAGCGCCACCCCCACTCTCAGGGGCGAGAAAATGAATTCGATCACTGAGGTAAAGGCAGAATCAAAAAGATTCCGATCGATACGAAAGGGATTGTCGTCTATAAAGCAACACTGTCCCTCATTCTTCAGCCCCATCAATATTCCATATAATGTCTGGAAGACTCACTGGTGAAGACCGCCGTGAGGCCATGGCATGGCTCGGTCCATGGGTGCGGATTTTGTCTCTCGCTCGCATCCAAAGCTCAACTCCGATGACCTAGCTCGTTGGAGGATGCCTTGATCTCATCCTTCAGGGTGTTCTTTGCTGTCAGGTGCGCGTCCATTTCTCTTCAGCTGTGCTCCTCCATGTGTTAACCTTGAATGAAGTTCGTAAATTACTTCACGCACTACCGCGACGACAACCGCCCACTCCGGATCACCGTGGCCGTGCTCGTCCTGATTACCCTGCTCAAGTCCATACACGCTTTGTATGTGCTATCCATCACAGGATTCGCGGCACCTCAAAATTTTTTCCAGCGCAATAATGTGGATCCAATCCATCGTGTACTTTGGTGACTTGCAGGGTGCGATCCTGCTGAACTACACGACATGGTGGCAGTCGGGTAATCCCCTCATGGTGTGTCGCTTCCAGTATGTGTTTAGCACGCCGCTTACACTCGCGCCCAGGTTGCAATGATTGGTCTCTATGTGCAATCATATTTCTGCTTCAGGCTCTGGGTCGTCTCCAAAAAGTGGTTTGTCGTTGCACCAATCGCAACTTTGTTCCTCTTCGGCTTCCTCGCAATCGTTGTTGGGGTACGTGTCCCCTGTCCCATGCGATAAATCAACGCCCAACTGACCTGACGCATTGCAGACGTACTTCATCTCGACTGCAAATGGACCGAAAATCGCACAATGGTGTAAGTACTTCGGCAGTTCTATCCAACGGTGGACTAACGGTGCTTCCAGTTGCCGCGCACTTGAGCTCCGTATTCGGTTAGCAAAACCCCACCTACCATTCGCCGTTGGCTGTATATTGATAATCCTCTCGCAGCCGGCGACATAACCCTCTCCTTCACAACGGCATACTTCTTGCTCAAGACAAAGAAGGACGTGCTGCCTCAAACCGTCGGCCTCATCAACGCGCTCGTGCGGCTCACCTTCCAGACCGCAGCCCCCGCCGCACTTTGGTATGTGCACTGTCTGCTATCGACCCTCGATTCACTCACCGAACGCCCCGCTCACAGCGCGATGTTCAACTTGATCTTCTCGCAGGTGAACCCGGGCGGCACAGGGATTACCTCGACCGCATTCAACATGGCGCTGCCCAAGCTGTACGCCGTCTCGATGATGTGGACGCTCAACGCGCGTCGCACCATCCGCGCGACGCATAGCAGCCGCAACGGGATGACCGGCACCAGCAACGAGATCTCGGGCGGGCGCTCGCGTGCGCCGCGCCGCGTAGGCGACATGGAGCTCGGCACAATTCAGGTGCTCACGGAGACGGAGACGACGCAGCATATTGACGTTAGTCGTGTTCCTTCTGTCTACCTGGGAGCTTGTGTACTGATTGACTGCAGGTCCGCGACATGTTTGACCCGACCCAGGGGAGGGGTGGTGTGAATTCGAAGGGCGCGCAGGTTGATACGAAGAAGAGCGATGACGAGTCTGTGAATTATCATAATGCTAAATAAGATAATGGTAAAATTATGCCTTTGTGGTTTAATGATGGGTGGCTTTCTATGTATTACTAGACTCTCTTGTATCTATTATGCTAATGCCCGAGTGGATAAATTTCACAATGAGCTAGCTGCACTCCTGCAGCGGAGGAGGACGGCAACGACCAGGTCGGGTACCTTCAGCCAACTTGTTATGCCGATAATGGAGCACATCCCCGGCTTGATTGTACTGTGACATTGTAAACAAACAAATTGCCGGCGGTGTAGGGGCCAGTTGGCTATTCAGGGTGTATGGAGTTTGAATCATGGAGGTGCCAAGCTCCGTTGTATGATTAGATCTTGTCGGTGTTAAAATAAATGGCCTATGATCTGGACAGAGAAATTAGAACGAAAATGTATGCGTCAAGTCTGTTAGCCATTGCATCTCTCGCATTTGTCTGGATGTGGATTGCAATCACCACAATTACCTCATCATGTCCGTATTTTTGAAATTCAAGCGCTCACGGTGAACAGATTTCGATAGTGCAGACGCATACGCCTTGACGGTGAGAGTCATGTTATATTTATATCATCCAGCCTTGAAATACAATCTCCGTTCCACAAGGACTCGGACACCATTTCATGTGCTGCAAGCAATCTAGAACAAGGGTTTCATTCAGTCCTTTGGTGCTTGTACTGATGGAGACTGAGGTCCGGTAGTACATTGCTCCCGCATTTAGAAAATTCGGAATCCATCCGGAACGGATTCATACCTGTGCGCACTTTTTTTGGCATCTTTTCCTTTGAGGTTCGAATTCAATTCCATTCTCACACATGTCACATGCTCCACCGGAACAGTCCGGCCATCACGGCCACTGTTCTCTTCGACGAGTTTCCGCGCCGTGCGAAGGTTCCTCTCCGCACCTGGGAAGCCTTCAGTGTTGCAACACTACTCCGATGACCCATTGGCAACTCGAGGCAATGATCGTGCTGGATCGTACCCGAGATGTGATTGTCATACTTAACTTTGGATGGTCTCCGCACAATTGGGTCTCCAGATCTCTTCCGTGCGCGCCTGGGCGCGAGAACTTACCGTGTCGGCAAGGATCTCCTTATCAAGACTCTCTCGAAGCTGGCGGTATATGACGCACTCGAGTCTCCCACAGTGCCCTATACATTTCCGTTTGCGCGACGCGTCGGCACCGGTAATCCTGTGGAATTCTCAAAAGTAGCTCTCCCACCCCTCGTATCTCTACCTCTCTGGCTATGGCTCCAGGCTGCCCTCGGGCCACGCATTTTTCTGGACTAAAAAACATACAGAAAAACACATGCTTGCAAGCTATCTTGCTTCCTTGTCTCGGAGCTTTCTCCTCAAGCATCACAAGACTATGGCGGTCCAAGTGCACTTTTAATCAAGCGAAACTTTTTCGGTCTTTTTTCGTGTTTTGCGAAACTTTCATGGTGAATTTGATGGTTTGCGAAACTTTTATTGGGCTTTGCACATTCTAAATAAGTTTCGCAAAAAGTGCCATTCAGCGAAACATATGTTCGGCCGAACTTGACTTGCGAAACTTTTGTTGATCGCCCGCGAAACTTTTATTACCCGAAGTCACACAAGCGAAACTTTTGTTTGCCGGAGGACTTGGCGAAACTTTTACGAGCTTGCGAAACTTATTCGCGATTTTGGACTTGTCAAAATTTACACAATGTTACATAAGGCCAAAAAAAAAAAAGAGGAAATCCGTAAGGGACTATACAAGCCTACGGTAGTCTCCTGTAATCACCGAGCACGCAGTGCCGTGCCACCGGAAGCCCGTAACCAGTGCCGCGCTCCTCCTCCAACCGACACGTCGCAATGTTCCTCTTCGCGCAGATGGCGCTGCGATGGCGTTGCCCGTCGTGATCCACTCCGCCATCGACTTCTTCACCTCGTACACACCAACCCCACACCCCGGGGAAGAGGGCTGGGCGCTCACGGTCGCGTTGCTCCTCATCTGTGCAATCGACGGGTGGTTCATGCTCGCACTCGCGGTTCGACCACGCTGCGCGGCTTCCTCTTCAAGACCGTCTACCACAAAGCACGGCAGCATGATCAACCTCGAGATAGAGAAGATTGTCGTGTGCATGACAAGCATCTACCAGCCGCTCGGCATCGTCTTCTTCGGGTACAGAGCACCCGCCGTTCATGCAGGAGGAGAGCACGACACTGGGGGCTTCCGGCGCAGGAGATTAGCATAGCCTTATATACCTTATATAGCTCAATCAAGATTTTTTTTTTGGACCTTAATATTGTGTAAATTTTGACAAGTCCAAAACCGTGAATAAGTTTCGCAAGCTCATAAAAGTTTCGCCAAGTCATCCGGTAAATAAAAGTTTCGCTTGTGTGACTTCAGGTAATAAATGTTTCGCGGGCGATCAACAAAAGTTTCGCAAGTCAAGTTGGAACGAATGTATGTTTCGCAGAATGGCACTTTTTGCGAAACTTATTTAGCATGCCCAAAGTCCAATAAAAGTTTCGCAAAAGCACAAAAACACGATATAAGTTTCGCAAAACCCAAAAAAGTTTCGCTCAAATAAAAGTGCATTTGGACCGCCATACAAGACCAGTTTCCGTCGTCACTGGATATGGACACGCATGGCCATGGCACTGGTCGGTTTTCTTCTCATCGTCCCCTTAGAATTCCTCGTCGCCTGCGCGGCCGCCCCGTCTGTCGTCTTGGGGCTGTCCCTATCCAACACACCCCTCTCGTTCGGGTTCGCGACCTCCCCACGGCTTTCAATTCTGGCCAATGCCGTTCAGAAGTTGGCCGTTCGAAGCCGCGTGATTATTCATTTATTTAGGAGCGCTTGCGGAAGTACGCATCTAAAGTTGGTTGCGGGTCGACTAAATAGGAAGTGAGGACACCACGACTTGATTGGCACCACAACTTGCAAATTATATTCCAATTCCTATTCAATGATCCTCATGAAAAGGTGAGCTCCATCGTAAAATATCTGTGGGGCCCTGAGAGTTTAGAAACAGTTGATGCAAGCATCGCACATGCTGCTTGGCATCGAGCACGTCGTCATAGGCTAGGAACCTGTTAGTACATTGGCTCCTTCGCCTGTACGTTCCGTCTATCTGCTCGAGATCAGTTCAATGATCTGTCTGTTTTGGATGCGGCAGCTCAGCTGATGGATTGCGTCGTGATCCCATTGATCACCGGGATCCTAACTTAAACATGGCTTCCGGGTGTGGCGTGCCTGGTATAAAGCACCTCATGCGTGAGTGGAGCTGTTTCGGTGCGCCTGTTTCTGACAATGCGTTCGATCCACTTCCTCATTGCGGCTGCGTCTGCCCTCGGCGTCCGAGCGCTCCCCCAGTCGGGCGCAGATCAACTAGTCGAGAGGCAGGCGAGCAGCAAACTGGTATTTTGCCACTTCATGGTGCGCCTCTTCTTGAATGGCTCTCGCATGACGTTATGCTAATTCCCCGTTAGATCGGGGTAGTATCCGACCGCACGAGCGCAGCGGACTTTGACGACGACATGCAGCGCGCAAAGGCGCTCGGAATCGACGCGTTCGCGCTCAACATCGGCACCGACTCCTACACCGACCAGCAGCTCGGCTTCGCATACCAGTCCGCGGCGAACAACGGAATGAAGGTGTTCATCTCGTTCGACTTCAACTGGTACAACACTGGACAGGGCTCCGCGGTCGGCGCGAAGATCGCGCAGTACGCGGGGCTGCCTGCGCAGCTGTTCGTCAACGGGAAGGTCTTTGCGTCCTCATTCGCTGGCGACGGCCTTGACGTCAGCGCCCTGCGCGCCGCGGCAGGGCGCGACGTCTATTTCGCGCCCAATTACCATCCCGGGCAGGGCGATTTCAGCACCATCGATGGGGCGCTGAATTGGGTTGGCTGGGAGAGCAATGGGAACAACAAGGCGCCGAGCGGAGGCGTCACCGTTACCGTCAATGCCGGTGACCAGTCCTACCTCTCGACGCTCGGTGGGAAGGGATATATCGCTCGTGAGTTTCCGCCCGTGGCCTAGTGAACAGCAAGTTCAGAATATTCATTCACAGCGGCGTCTCCGTGGTTCTCGACGCACTTTGGGCCCGAAGTATCGTACAGCAAGAACTGGGTGTTCCCTGGGGACCTTCTTTGGTATATGCGCTGGGTGGAAATTCTTGCGCTCCAGCCCACTTTCGTGGAGATTGTTACGTGGACGCCGTTCTTTCTTCAGTTTGTGTTTCCTTTCGTTGCTCACATACCAATTTAGCTATGGCGAGTCGCATTACATCGGTCCGCTCTCTTCGCCGCACACGGACAACGGCGGTTCCAAGTGGGTTAACGACATGTGCGCATGCTTCATCCCTTCCGTCTCTGCAACCTACTAACATGTCTCAAGGCCCCACGGCGGGTGGCTGGATATGGCGAAGCCCTTTATCGCAGCCTACAAAGCCGGCGCCACCTCCGTCAACTCATTCGTCACCAGCGACTAGATTGTCTACTGCATCGCTCCGAAGGCCCTCAACTGCGATGCGACCGACACGACCTTGCAGCCAGCCAACAACGCCTCCGGGAATTATTTCGAGGGCCGGCCGAACGGATTCGACAGCATGACTGACAACGTCTTCGTCTTCTCTTCACACTGCTAACCGCGGCTGGGACCGTCGTCGTCAACTCGGGCGGCACGGCCTACACATACAACTCCCCCGCCGGGGCCTCGGCGTTCTCCGTGCCGTTCCATGTCGGCTCGCAGAGCTTCACGCTGAACCGCAACGGCGCGCAGGTGATGAGCGCGACGAGCCTCAAGCTCATCCAGAACGTGTGCCCATGCGGGCTGTACAATTTCAACGCGTACGTCGGAACAGTGCCCGCGAGCGCGCCTGATGCACTCAAGCCGGACGGGCTCGCGGCGTTTGCGAATGGGCTCAAGGTCGCATGGGCAGCGACGCCGCCCGCTGTGACGCCTGCGACTACAACCATCGTCGCCACTGCCGCACCAACTTCTCCCCCCGTATGAATGGTTAAGGAACCCGCCGTAAATTTGAACTGTGAGAACTCGTTGTATTTTCTAGTTGTATGAATCCTTTGTTTGTATTGGAGCTGGACTGAATTTCAGTGTCGTCTCGCATAGAAGAGCGGCAGAACTAAGCCTGGGCATCTCTGAACGTAATATCTTGCCAGCCACAAAAGCATAGAACATCTCATTTGAGACAGCACAAGTTGAATTACTATGTCAACAGTTAATTTCTACTATTCCATTCTTCGGGCTCTAGATTCAGGACTCGTCAGTACTAAGGATGAACAGCAGACAGGAACCATAACCCACTGGTGCTTAGCAATCGAAGTAGCATATCATGCTCTGCGCACCCTGCGTGTTCACACACTTGCCTTCAATCACATTCCCCGTATCCGTGATTTGATTCTGGCAGTTGTTGTCCGAGAAAATGTGGCAGTCTGTACCCTCGAAGCCACTCCCGGACACAGAGACGCTGTCGAAGCTGCTGTATTGGAAACAGCCGCTGTTGCAGGTGGGGACGTAGTCGACGAGCTGACCGGCGGGCTGGCAGTCGCTGCCTCGGAACAGGCGGACACATTCGGAGTCGTCACATTCCTTGCCCCATGCCAGGGGCGCCAGGATGAAGAGTGCGGCGGCGGTGAAAGTGAACTTCATGGTGTGGTTGGTGCTGGATGTTTGATTCCTTGATTTGGAGGCAAATTGCCATATGAGTGTACGCTGCGTGAAGTGCGGGAAATCTCTCACTGTATAGGGAGGGAAGAGAGCAGTTGGGAAGTGAAGAATTCGATGCACCACGGTTGAACTTATAATGTCTGAGGTTCCGAACATATCGCGCCCGAGGAAGCATGCTCCACTCCGACCGGTTTCATTCGGTATTTTAAATAAGGGTGGACTCCACTATTATATGTGAACCGTTTTCCGGAGTTCAGTTTTCAGGACAACTGCGTAGTGGATTTTCGACACTGCATGCGGCATTCCGAGTGGTTGAATCCTATAATGGTCGGGGATTTCTTCAAGGCGTTGAATAGCAAACTGGGAAATCCATTCAATCCCTCACTATCATTCTCGCGCTGTGAGCATGGGAGCTGCGAGGCGTTGAAGGAGCCAGTGATATATATAAATTACAAATCTCGAGCCCGAGATCACCGAGGCCACTTGTTAATATACCGGGCGTCACCCGTCGGACTTTCCAACTCCAGCGTTGAATTGCCTGACTTCAACTTGACGGACAATTTTGTTTGAATGCCTCGGGCTTCCAGGGCCTCCACAGTTCCACCTCAATTGCAGTGCATTCGGCGACCTTCGGGCATTCTCGTTGCGAAGTCGCACTTTATCCAACGGCGGCACCACTGATAATGGTCGCCGCCTATCCAACGGTGGAGCGTTCAGTTTAATCCTTGCGGTTAAATCAGAATGTCGGAGGGATAAAAGCGAAGCAGTCATTACATTGATTCCTCAACAACTCTCAACGAGTCCCGTCTAATTAGTAAGATATTCACCAGAACTCAAGAGACTGTTCGCTGACCTACGTCCCTCCTGGCACAGATTATCAAACAATGAAGTTCGCCCACACCTCCGCTCTCCTTGCCATCATCTCTGGCGCAGCGCTCACGGCCGCCAAATCCTGCAGCGCCGACGAATGCGTCTCGTATTTCCACGGGTCCGACTGCCAGAACGCCAACTACATCTCGGACTATGTGCCGACGTGCGGGGGCAACTGCTTCCAGTACAACAGCTTTGACAGTATCCTGGTCGAAGGGAACGGCATTCTAGGCACGGACTGCCACGCCTACTCAGATGCCAACTGCCAGAATGAGTTGGCGGACAGTGGGAATACTGTGGAATCGCGTTGCCTGAATGCGCAGGGGGCGCAGAGCATGAAGTGCTATTATAACTGCTAAATGTGGCCGTCGCCGGAGTACCGTGGCCAATTAATCGAGTACGAATAATGCGGAGATTGTCACACATATGCGTCACGTATATTTTGGAGCGCCACCAGTGGGATATCGAGGCTCGGCAACCAGTGAAATTGTACAAGGTGAAACCAGTTGTGGAGCCGATGCTTTTCGTTCAGTCCGTCTATGATAAAATGAATACAACTCACACCTTATAAGTTGGATCCATTAAATTACCTCGTCACTTTGCACAGGACAAAATGTACATCACGCCATGTCGAGTAGGGGCCTGGCTATACGATCAGGTTCTGGATCATTGCAAGGCTCGAGCTCTCGATCTTGGGGCCAGGGGTCGGGAAACGTGTCGCACTCGAATTCTTCATCGTTGTTGTACGGCGCGATGTCGATTGTCAACCCATTTGCCGCGAATTCTGTCAGTCTACGCTGCCAGTGCAATGGCACGCGGTATTCGTAGAAATTGTTCTCTGGCATTTCGACGTCTTCATTTGAGATGCTGATACGCTTCAGAGAGCGCGGGCCGGAGGTGGGGAGGGAGAGGCGCATAAGAGGCCCCCGGAAGCGTGCCGCATTCAGTGCACACGCAACCCACATATCCACGTTTTCGCCCACTGTGATTTCTATCTCTTCCAATAGGGGTAGAAAACTGTCGGACGGCCGTTCGTATAACCAGGTGGGTGGCTGTTCGGTGGGTTCATAACCGACAATAGTCAGTGTCCGGAGGGAGGGAAAGGAAGGGAGTGCGTGGCCTGCCTCAAAGTCGAGTGGCATGTTCGTGATGGTGAGGTGCTGCAGATTTAGTCCCGACATCGCTTGAAAATCTGAAAGCGATGTCGCAAGATGGTAGACGATGTCGGCGTCAAAGATGTTCTCGAAGGTGAGCTCGAAGGACTCGAGAATGGGGGTGGATAAATGGGGGAGGATGGCAGTAAGATCTAGGGCACCATTGATGCGCAAAGCTAAGGTGTGCAGGTGAGGAAGGGAGATTCCACCCGCACCGAGGTCGGACTCTGCCGTCTCCCAGTATTCACCGTCCACAGGCGCCAGTGCTGCGTCGAGAGCCGAGAGGGCCGAACATTCCGATAGGACGTAGAGGACATCCGAAAATTGACACCGGATTCCGGTCATGTTGAGCGTGGTCAGATTTTTGACCTCCAGTGCCAGATGGCTTAAAATGAGCGTCCGTTCCAGTGTTTCGCCGGAACGGATCTCGAGCGACTTCAGGTTCGGAGCGGCCAGGTAGGGGGCTTTCGGAAATCCGGATGACACGGCGATGGAATCATGTATGAAGGTCAGAGAGTGCAGAGCGTCTGCGGCCGGCCCCAGGAATAACGCTAACTGTGGGGCAGGGGTACAAAGCTCCAGATGTCGGATGCGATGGATGTGAGGCGTGATAATGGATCGAAACTCGCGAATAAATGGCTGCCCGAGGATTCGGAGAGAAGCAAGGCATGAGGGATCGGGTGCCATTCGCGCCATCCAAAGATTCTCGTCGAATCTAGGGCGGCGTGAGATATCCAGAGTCATGGCTGACCACAGATATGGGACCCCCAACGCCACCTCTCTGAAATACCGAGACACACGAGAAATTGATACCGGCGCCTCATTGTGGGAGGGAATGGCAGCGGAGTTGTCTGGCAAAGCCAGGATGAATATCTGGGTTAAGATTTCTGGCGGGAAGCGGTCAAGCCGCGCGCGAGCGACGGCGCGGCGACAATCGGCAATCTCGGTTTCCAAATCCAGAAGCCGCTGGTCAATTTGGGCTAATAAGTCAAGTGCGGCTATCTTCTCGCGCTGCAGCTGAGCATGTTCCTGGGAGAGATCGTGTAGAATTAAACGGATATGTGTGCTTTCGCCGTCGGATGGATCGTAGGTCGGGTCGCGAAGCCTAGATAAGACATTCGGTTCCTATAGGCAGTCTTTTCCGTCAGAGAGTCCGAAGGATATCGAAGCACACGCACCGTTCGATGGTCAGGAAGGCTCGTCATCGTGGTCTCAGGAAAAGAGGTAGTGATCTGCGCCACGTAGCAGTTGCACAGCCCGGAAAAACCGGCAAGTTCCGTGTTGGAGATGAAGAAGCAATGCATCGCTCAAGGGTGTTGACCTGGCAGGGAATGCACTTCGCCTCAATATCGAGTTTCTACGGGCGGTGGTGCGAATTCTGTTGAATCTCGACTTGCGAGGCTTCGAAGGAGGCTTCCGTGAATGCGTACTGGCCCGTTGCCGCCCAGCACACCGAACCTGAAAGATGACCGAAAATACATCCTGAGGAATTCTCAGGCGTATAATACTTGAGCGATATGCAAGTACTATGTCCAATGACAGCGTGGGCGATGAGCGAGCCCGCGAGCCAAAGCACACAGCCGGCTGACTAAGGAGCGTGAAGGAGTGATGCCTGATCGATGATCGAGGATCACCTCTCTTACCTTCTGCTCTCTCGAGCCTTTTGCTGTTATGAACTTCCTTGTCTCTCCCTGTCCCTTTCTGCTGCTTTCGGGATCCGGGATCCTCCTTCGCTTCCTCCAAAGCTCATGGCCCCATCCAAGCTTTCGGGGTCTCTTCCCGATCTCTTCAATTTCTGGGACCCCTTAGCAACCACCTAGGCGACAAGTATCCATGGGCTGCCCTCCTTCTCTACTCCTTTTCTTGGGCTGGGCTGCAGGGACTCGGACTGCTGTACTTGCTTCCAAGTGTCCCACTAGGTTCTTGGTCGGCAAAGTTAACATTTTTATTACCCCTATTCCGGTCCTTTGTCATTTTGCTCGGGCTTTCAGGCTGCGAACAATGGAATATTGGGTGCTTGCTCAAGTCTGGCACAACGAATCCCCTCCTTGCTTAAAGACATCGTCCTAGATTCTGTCATGGGCCATTACCTCGATCCTTCGGAATTCCCGGGCTTGCTTGCTGATCTGGGCTTAGATGCGGGAGACGCGAGCTTTCTGCATCCCGGATTCATTGCGAGGCTGCTCTGGTCGAGGTTTTACTTGGCAATGAATCTGACAACTCCATCAAACGGGACCTGTACCCCAATGGCCGATCATTTCCGTGATTTGCGCGTTGGCTCGCGAATTACGCGTAATATTTGGCCCGCAATTTGTGTGTTTGCCCCGCGATTTACGCGATTTATTGGGCCCGCAATTGTGTGTTTGCCCCGCGATCTTCGCGTTGATTTGCCCGCGATTTGCGCGTTGGCTCGCGAATTACGCGTAATATTTGGCCCCCAATTTGTGTGTTTGCCCCGCGATTTACGCGATTTATTGGGCCCGCAATTGTGTGTTTGCCCCGCGATCTTCGCGTTGATTTTCCCGCGATTTGCGCGTTGGCTCGCGAATTACGCGTAATATTTGGCCCCCAATTTGTGTGTTTGCCCCGCGATTTACGCGATTTATTGGGCCCGCAATTGTGTGTTTGCCCCGCGATCTTCGCGTTGATTTTCCCGCGATTTGCGCGTTGGCTCGCGAATTACGCGTAATAATTGGCCCGCAATTTGTGTTTTTGCCCCGCGATTTACCCGATTTATTGGGCCCGCAATTGTGTGTTTGCCCCGCGATCTTCGCGTTGATTTTCCCGCGATTTGCGCGTTGGCTCGCGAATTACGCGTAATAATTGGCCCGCAATTTGTGTTTTTGCCCCGCGATTTACGCGATTTATTGGGCCCACAATTGTGTGTTTGCCCCATGATCTTCGCGTTGATTTGCCCGTGATTTGCACGTTGGGACGTGATTTTGCATTTTACTTGGCCCGCGATTTGCGTGCCGGGCCCCCGATTTTCGCGGTGATTTGCCCGCGATTTTCGTGTTTTGCTTGTGCCAATTTTTGGCCCAGCCCCCCCAGTCGCAATCTGCACGCCGCGAGTTTCACGAGGCACACTGATTTTCCTGGTCTCTGGCGCTTCCAGTTGTCATTTACGCACCGCGCTTTTCGCGCTATTTGCCTGTGCCGATTTTTGGCCTTGCCCCCCCGGTTGCGATTTGTGCGCCTCGTGTGTCGTGAGGCATGCCGAGTTTACTGGCCTATGCCGCCTCTAGTCGCGTTTTCCGCGCCGCGTTTTTCGCGTTATTTGCCTGTGCTAGTTCTTTCGCTGGCCTCTGCTGGTCCAGTCTCGATTTACACACCACGACTTAAGTTCTGTGCAAGCCTCCCTCTCTGCCACATTTGATTTTGCCGATTTTGACCTAGCATCCTAGTAGAGATTTTCGTGGCGCGATTTATGCCTTCTATGCACGCCAACTTTACTGGCCTCTGCCGTTCTTCCTTGTGCCGATTTTGGCCAGTCGAGATTTACCTGTGCCGCTTTTGCTCCTTGCCGATCGTTGGCCATCCTAGTCGTGATTAGTGCGCCGCAAATATTGTGTTTGTACATGCCGACTCCAAGGGCCTCTGCCGATACTTGCTTCTGCATATTTTTTGGCCTTCACCTCGCAGTTCTGTGTTCCCGATTTCACACTGGTAAGCATTTGGCCTGCTGCCTTGGATCGCTATTTCGTGCTATTGCAGGCCAATGAGGCCATAATGCCGTGTTCACCAGTTCTAATTTCGAGCTTGGCTATTCATTCCGCCTCTAGTACTATTTTCCGTGAGTGTGCGGAGTCACCCCAACTTGTGCATCTACCTGTCGACCGCTGGCGCTACTTGTGCAAGTCGATTTGACTGCAGGATTTTTTGGAAGACAGCAGGTGGATTTTGCCTTTGATCCCGATTATCAATTTCTCGGCCCTAGCCTGCTCGTAATGTGGATGCCGATTTACGCTCTACCTGCGGGGCGATTCGTTCTTCCTCATATTAGATGTCTGTCCCATCCCCCACTCCTGCTCTGTCGCATTCACAGCATCATTTCTCGGTGTACCAGCATCCAATCTCGTTTCCTGTCACATGCAATGCAGCCTTGGGTATTTTTGTTTCTCCCCTACTCTGCGCTGTCGGTTTCAATGTAGTCTCCGTAACTCGCACCTACCCGCATTCAGGACCTCAGCCTCCTTTATTTTACTCGCAACCCAATTTGCGCTCTAGGCCATCTGTGGGCTGTGGACAATTTGTCATGGAGCTCAGTCAAGCCCTCTTCCATGCCCAATTTACGTGTAGCCGATTTCGGTTTGTTAATCTACCCGTTGGATCTCTGTGCACCCCAGGACCTCTACATTCACCTGGAGTCATTTCATGAAACCGATTCGAACCTGTACACTTTCTTCAAGTCCCAATTCAGGCTTCTTCTCCCAGTATAATGCTTAATTTGCTCCTCCTATTTCGTTCGCACATCTGCTGCATCCTAATATGGCTCTAGTTACAATTTTTGTGTCCGAGAGATGCCTCGCTCCGTTTCAATTTAGCTGTCCTGATTCTGCACTCTCCGATACCTTGGTTTCTACGGCTGGTAGTCTTTATCCCAGTTGATACACATTCAGCCTCTCTTTCCCGTGGTAACTCAGCGACGTTTTCTTGCCCAGCCCGTGATTCCTATCTTTCCCCGCCGGTGTAATCGAAGTTCTCTGGCAATGATGTTCAACGTGGGAATGCGGGTTATGCCAATGCCGCTCCTCCTGTCGGTTTCTTCCTTTGGAGCTTCGCCCTCAGTGCTGCGTGAGGATATGGATTGCAAGGGACTTTCTTGGGTACTCCTGAGGTCCTATTTGCGAGGCCATCATACCCGAGTTATACCACTATTCATAGCTGGATAGCTGGCTGAGTTTTGCACAATCTAACTTCACTTGTAAACGTCAGCGCTGTAGTTGCCTTGCCTTACTCATGCATCCTGGGACGATCCTTGTGCCACAATTCCACTACAGAATCTCCTTGAAGTTACCCATGGGCGGTCGGCGTCAATTGATTATAAGTACTTGTAAACGGATTTCCTCGGATGGATCAATTCCTCATTCGACGTTGAGCGCGTCAATTGTCTGGTGTTACTTGTGACGGCAGTTCCCCAAGTTTCTACTCCTTGTGTGTTTTTTTATTCTCTTCGGATATTGTTCTCCAGCTGCTCTCAATTTGTCGTTGGGGCACAATCTACACCCAATCTCCAACCCGACTTTCTGAGTTCATTCAATTTCAGAGGTTCCGGGTGATTGAATTGCAGTGTCTGGTTCACTATTGTTAACATTGATTCCATGAGCTTCTGCCAAAGCTGAAACATTTAATGTTGTTGGGGGAGTCGTCTTCTCGGATTCCGCCTGTTTGGTCACTGTGTTCCCTGTTGTTGTGGGTTAGTGCTCATCCGGAAGCCTCACTCACAGAGAACCCAGAAACACAGTTTCCGGGCTCCTCTTCCCAAAGACTGATTATTCATTTGACATTCCTAGCGACTTAGTTAGCTGAGTTCAACTCCGACCCTTGCATCCTAACGGAGACGGACCAATGTGGCTGTACCATGTCACGTGTACGCATTTGCCCTGTGCCCTTGCCCACTTAAGTTGTCGCGGCGCACTTTCTTGCAGACTCCCACCATGTCGTTGTACCAGTGCCTGTCCGAACTCCCGCTTCCGACTGCTGCTGGCTTCATAAAAGATGATGGTGCGACCACCAAGTACGCCTGTTTCTGTCTTAACTCCTTCCTCAGTGGTAGAGATGACGTCGTCGATAAGAGATAATGTCCGCGATATCAAGCGAGCCCTCTCGACCTCGATCTTCTTGGGCTCTGACCCCGCATCGACTGGCCCGGCTGTCGATGCCAGTGATATAGTGTCGTCCATCGCCGCACCATCAGGATCAATCTGTTTCCCGCGCCGCGCGGTGCTTCGGGAGACAGCAGAAAAGCGGCGCTATGTCGAGATCTGGATTGGGAACGTCTTGGAGGTCTCCGAGGATGTCAGTGACTCACACGAATCATTTTATTCCGATGGTATGGCTGAACGCCATGTTCCAATGTCAAGATTGATATTTTACAGAGTTTTTCTCCGGCCTGTCGTTCTCGCCATCCGAATTGGCGCTTCTATATGTCGCAGAGGCCAGGGAACCCACGGGATCCGGGGAGAAATTCAAATTTACGCCGCACATTGGGGAGACTCTCGCAGGAAAGAGGCGACCCACGATCTTCGTGTTCCGTTGGGATGCCTCCATTGTTCCCAGCCGTCTTTCACTCGCGTTAGTCTCCCCTACGCTGGATCAGGATCACCCCGTCCTCTTCGGCCAGCCGGTCTTTTCTCCGCTCGACAGCGGCAAAATATACGCTACTGGCTACGAATACACTCGCGACGGCCGGCTCTTAGGGCTCAAGTGGTGTTACAATCGGCCATCCGGGATTTGGGAGATCGAATTCCCCCCCTACACGTCCGACGAGAACTCGTCTGTACCCTTGCGCTGCGTCTGCAAAAAGCTGACACCCGCCGACCTGTCGTGCCGCTCCCCCCGCATCCATCACGACAAGCTTTTCTGGATCTCGTGCGCCTCGGGTGGCCCTCACGCCGGCACATTTTCTCTGCACGTCTGCGGCCTCACGGCACGCGAACTTACAAGCAAAGTGCTCGTGGATACGGTCTGGGAGCCGCGTGCATCAGACGGCTTCCCTGGATTATATATCAACACCAATCTGCCTGTGTCGCCATTTGTCGTTTTGGACGGTCAGGTTTTCTTGGTTTTCGAGTCCACGTGGGCCTCACGCACCACCGTGCTTTTGGTCTCGGCTTCGGACGGGACCGTGAAGGATCTGACGCCGAGTTCCGATGGCCAGCTGTACTCCTGGAGCGTGCTAGCTACTGACGGGCGCGAGCGCGTTGTTTGCTCACGGAGTGCACCAACGGTTCCGCACGAGATCCTGCTGGGACACATCAATGCTCTCGGCGAAGTCCTCTGGCGCGGTATTTACTCCCCGTATATCTCGCCTGGTCGTATGTGTTTTACCTGTTGGTTCGATACTTCAGGCTTATCCCCTCTGTAGTGCTGTCCGCATTATCGATTCTCAAGTCCTCCGTGATCGATATCCCAGACCGCGGGCGCACGCAGACCGTGGTTATTAGGCCTTCCAGTCCGGAGTCGACGCCTCCTTGTGTTCAATTCATCCACGGGGGGCCGCACGGTGCGACTACCACCGCGTTCTCACCAAGCATGGCTGCCCTCGCGCTCGAAGGATGTGTGTGGACCTCCCTTCGTAGCAATTTGACTCACTCATACTCATATGCACTACAGATACGATCTCTCAGCCAAACTACAGCGGGTCTACGGGGTATGGGGAAGGATCTGTGCGCGCTTTGCTAGGGAACTGCGGGACTCTAGATGTGGAGGACTGTATAGCGACCGCGCGGCATCTCGTGACCCTCGGTCTCGCCGTGGAGGGCAAGGGCAAGCAGTTTGTGATAGGCGGTAGCCACGGAGGGTTCTTAACGGCGCATCGTACGTGCGATTTTTTACAACCTCCTCCGTCCTCTTCGTTTCACTGACAGGTCAAACAAGTCATCGGCCAGTTTCCCGACTTTTTCACTGCTGCGGTCCTGCGCAACCCCGTCATCTCGACGGACCCCATGTCGTCAGACATCCCTGATTGGGTGCGCCTTCAGTACTTTCTTTCCGCGTTGGATCTGACGTGTGCAATATTCGCAGTATTTTAACGAGTGGAAGATCGAATACCCCATCTACTCGTCTCCAAAGGGATTCCCCGGACGTCCAGACGAGGCGCGCGCGCTCCCTCCGCGGCGCACGCCCGCAGAGTCGCAGCGGATCTTCACGACGTCCCCGATTGCGCACGTCGACGCCGTCACGGCGCACGTCCTGCTGCACCTCGGCGGCGCCGACCTGCGGGTAACCCCGACGCACGGGCTGGAGTACTACCACGCGCTGAAGGGCAACGCGCGGAATCTCCGCCTTGGCCAGGGTGTCGAGATGCACTGGTTCCCGGAGGACGGCCATTTGCAGGATGGCGTAGAAGTGGCCCGCATCGTTTGGGAGACGTCGCGCGATTGGTTCGCGCGTTATCGGGCGTGAGGGGTCCGTAGGGTACAAGTCGGATTGCGATGTTGGTCTTACGGCAGAGTGGTGACGCCTTCATGTATCTGTAGGCAACTGTCCACCGGGTCCTCAATTTTTAACATCCCAATGGAACAGAGATAAGTGCACCTAATGAGGTGAAATATGAGGGTAAAGAGCACCAGTGGTGTATGGAACACGCGCCGACTTTGTTGGAAATCAAACTTGAGGTGGGGGCGAGATGGGGTTCGACTCCTCGCTGGTGCATAGGGTGAAGAGGCATTCCATCCTTTTATCTCATCCTGCAGGCGGAAAAAATTGACGCCGTGAAATAGGAAGAGAACGTAGAAAATCAACTTTGAGATGCGGACGAGATGAGGTTCGATTCCCCGCTGGTGCATGGTTCTGACTTGATTGGCTTCTTTTTTTCATCCTGCATACAGGAAAATCTAGCACAGTTAAAAAAAAAAAGAGTCAAAAGGAGGGTAGGAAGCACAAGTGGTGTATAGAACACACGCCGACTTTGTTAAAAATCATGTACAAACTTGGCGGCGAGAAGGGGTTCGATTCCCCACTGATGCATGGCCTTGTTCTCCTGCTTTTTTGTTATTCTGGGTGGGAAGGACTAACCGAATCTAACGAGGCTGATAATCAGCGTAGAGAGCACCAGTGGTGCATGGAACACGCGCCGAACTTATAAATGATTGTGGTGGAGTGATGCGGTGGGAAGGAGTTCGATTCCCCGCTGGTGTATTAATGATTTCTTGTCTTTTTCTCTCTGGTAGATGGGAGAATTTGGCGCAGTTAACAAGTTGAAACCGCGGATAGGGAGCACCAGTGGTGTATGGAACACACACCGACTTGATTCCATATCGAATCTTGACCGAATCGTCAGTCGACGGTGAGCGCTGAGCCGGGGTTCGATTCCCCGCTGGTGCATGCTCAGTTTCACCTTGGCGGCTAGGAAACTACCCCGCGGAGATGTATGCGACCCAAGATGTGACCCCGGGTACAAAATGGAATGGAGTGGAATGATTGCGATACGGGATTACCGAATGAGATGACAGGTTGACGTTATTTAACTCCATGGTCGAGGCTCGCTGCCGGCACGATGCTGCGATACTGTCTTCTCGAGCGCCGTGTGACAGTGACATCGGCCCTCCCTTCCGTCTTCCGACTTCTTGTCCGTATAAATACCCCGCCGCCAATCTTTCTTTCTTTCCCCTCCCGCTCGCTCGCGCCGCAGTGCGGCACGATGATGGCCGCCCCGCTTCACTTTGACACCGCGCACCCCCTCGACATGAAGTACGGGAGATGTGTCTCCTCTCCCGCTTCTCTGCGTCGCCGCCTTGTTTTTGTCCACTTCAAGTCAGACTGGCGCCCGCACGCGCGAGCCAGCGCTGTTGAACACCCGAAAGTTTCCGTTTCGGCTGCCGCAGGCGTAGTATCGTCCGCACGGCAAGCATTAGGCATTCTTAGTGCCTGCGCCCGCGCCTGCAGCGGTCCCCTCCGGCGCTGGTGTCCTACTCTCTTACTTTGTGTTTCCTCCCATCCCCCCTCGTCGTCCCTTTATCCTCATTTATTGGCTGGCGACGTTCGCAAATGGGCTCAAGGTGGCGTGCGCCTTCATCCCGTTGCTACTCACCCGATGTGGCCGCGACTACGATCATCTTCACCTCGCCCACTTTTCAAATAATTATGAAACCAGCTACGAACCAAATTGCTCGACACTCTAATAATTCGAACTCGTTCTACTCGCTGGTGGTAAGAATTCATTATTCGTTACGTACCTGGACCGATTTCTAATGGAGCCTCACCATCGATGAGTGCGAGCACCATTGAATATTGTTAGGACATCTCATTCGAGACCTTGCCCGATCGCACTGCACCCTCGAAAATTACCGCATAAGATACGCCACCTGCAGCGGTAGACAGTACCGGCGGTGTACGGCACATCACATCCATAGCAGGTCTCTGCAGTCTCCGTGGCGACGGACTGGGCGTCGACTCCCCGCCAGTGCGTTCCTGCGTTCCAGGTAGCACCCCCTTTTGGCCCTCCTCAGTGCCCTCATCCAAAAGATCCAACATAAATCCATGCACCCTACAGGTATAAGAAAAGCAATGGTAGTGTACGGTACACCCGTCATCTCACTGGTCCGGCGCTGAAATAGTTACCGCGATGAACTGGGGTTCGACTCCCCCCCCCCCCAGCACATGTGGGTCTAAGAAATGTTTTTTCTTCGAGTCGCTCCGCTCTAGAGCCCTCCAAAAATGCTGCGGAAATCTCGGCACTCACAGTTATGGAAACCGCCCTGGTAGTGTACGTACCGGCGTCGGCTCAATTATTTCTTTAAGTTTGCTTTCAGGGGTTCATTTGACTCGGCTGGACCAGTGCGCAATACTGCATAAACCCTTCTTTTGTCATTTCTGCCAGCGCAGACCGTCCCAACAAAATGGGTTGTATAAATCCTGTCGATGGTCATGAGGAGGCGCATGAGGCGCAGTGTGCATGTAGATCTGGGTGGCTGCGCGGGTGTAGGATGACACTAGAACTTATGACTAGTTTTAGCCGTGATTTTAGAGTTCTCCCGTTGGCCGCCGGCGAGCACACCAACATAGTATTCTGCTTGTTCCATTCAAACACAGAGCAACGGCAGCACATCATGGCTCTTCAACAATACTTCATACATACAATTTGTCGAGTCTCAGGCACACAGCCGACTATTGCGCTTCTAAACAACTAATATATTATCCACCAAATATTTTTCACCTGCATATATATACATTTCACAGAGATAAGTACTTAGATGTTCGACCAGCCATCACTTTTTATTTGAAGGTTTTCTTTTTTTTTTTTGATAGACGCACAGTAAAAGAAGGTGTCAGTAAATAAAGCTCATCACATGAATAGTGTATCCTCAAACACAAATAACTATGGGAAGCTAGAGACATACACCAGTTCGAATTCCAACCCATAGTGTGTTGATACATGATATCATCCTCCAGCATTGAATCTCTCATTCCTTATAACAGCATAGGATTGGCACCTATTCGGCCAATGGCACGCTCATCTAGGCTGGTGTCAGGTGCTTTTAGGCTTAAAAGACGAATGAGGGTGTCTCGATGTTCTTCGGGTTGGACATCGACCATGTCAGCAAGTCTTTCATCAAGATCTGCAATTTGCTTTTGCTGTGAAGAGCGCTTAAACAATGGTCTTGCTGCTTCCCAAAGCTGCACTGCCTTTGGCAGGTCCCCTTGCATTTTGGCAATGTCTCCAAGATGGACCATGCACTCCGCTCTGCTGCGGTGGACATCCATCTGTGTAAATCCCTCGAGTGCAATGGTGAAAAGACTGATAGCTGTTTTCTCATCGCCGCATGCCTGGTAGAAATCTCCGAGGCATTGCAGGGCTTTATGGATCTCTCGCTTCTGTTTCGCCTTGAGGCTGTGGACCAAGAATATCACGGTCCAAGTATATGAATGATCGGCGAGGTCCCATAGATGGCTATCACCAAGCATCTCTAGAGCATATGATACAATCGGTGTGGCTTTGCCTCGAGCTGATTCGATGCACTGAAGTAAGCGAGTCTTCGCTGCCCCAAAGGCTCCTTCTCTCATTTCAAGAGCTGCCCTGTAAGCATCACAGTATAACATCTCAAGTGGTTGACCTATTTTGTTGAACAGCAAGGAGGCATCATGGAGATTCCTTTCCACAGTATGCCTGGATGTACCAATTTTTATACCAATCAGGGCAGTAGTGGAGAGAGCCATGGCATGCTGATAGTGATTTTCCTCCCTGGAGAGATTGGTAAGGAACTGAGTTTGGATGTGATGAGCCTCCTCATATTCCGATTTATTTAGGTGGACCTCTGCCTGGACCTCAAGGAGAAGTCCATCCATCTGACCGCCAGTCATGCCACAGAGAGCAAGCAGGTGATGTGCCCTCTGGGAGGTAGAGATACTTTGAGCATAGTCACCAAGGATAATCCAGCAAAGGGATTGAATTCGGAGGGCCCTGGATTCTCCGAATAAATCTCCAGAAAGACTTGCTAACATCTGTGACTCGTAGGCATACCCATGGGCAGCCCTATAGTCGCCCAATTGTAACTGGATCCACGCCAATGCAGCCAAAAGAGCTGATTGTCTTATACCATTTCCAGTTGAAATTGACAATGAGAGCCCAGTTTGAGCAAAGTGGAGAGCTTTCTGGATGCCATTGTTTTTGCCTCGATAATACTCAGCCACCTCATAATAGAATTTGCCTAGTGCCTGCCTTTTAGTATTTGATCGAAAGATTTGACATGGAACCCACATTTAAGGGCCTGATCATCCAAGTCTGGAATGCATTCCAGCGCTTGCTCCAATAGATGGCCCAGATTGGGAATCTGATAACTTCTACTTGTGCCAAGCAGTGATGCGACGACATAAACCACAAGTCTATGGTCAGTTGATTCGTATAAAATGTTCACAACTTGGTCCATCAGGGCAATTCTCCCACGTCCAATCACGCCGCTGAAGTCCGCAAACTGACAGATGCAATAGATAGCAAGGGCCAAATTGGGATTATTTGTATTCAACTCGTTTGCCATGATTGCTTGGATGTTGGCAAAGTTCGATTTTATTTGTGTGACCATACCAGGACTCGATGCCGTTCCCTGATGATATACCCTATAGATTTTAAGGAGCTGCTGAAAATGCTTCAGAAGAGGTTGAACCAGGTGAGCCATTGGAGGGTGCATTCTTCGGACATATTCCCGGATGGGTACCAGGGTCTTGAGTCGTTCCTGGCCATCAGTATATGCTAGGGCAGTGCCAAGTAGAGCCACTTTGCAGGCCAGCACATTATCAATTGGAAATTTAATTTGTGAGAGCTCGACATCTGAAAGTCCGTCGGGGAGCATGGAGAGGAGGCTCAATAGATCTCGGGAGTGAGGAAAAGATGTGATCCGAGGGCTTTCAAGCGAGAGTGAAATTGATAAATCCAAATTGGATCCTTTATCATGGCCTTGAGAGAGCAGTGATGTTCTCTCTGTCTCCCAACGATCTAACACACTGGGCAAACCTTCGTAGTCCACCAAGTTGGCAATGAGATCGATTGCGAGTGGCATGTGATCTAAATTAGAGTTAGTACAAAACAACAAGAATTTCGTTCTAGCTCACAGTCAAGGCCAGATGATTTACATCGGTGAGCAGGGACAAGAAGTTTTCCAGTTCCCCACGGGTCTCTCTTGGCTCCCAGATAGTCTCCAAATTGTCCAAAATCAACAGCGAGGATGGCATGTCGGTAAAATGACGGATAATCCTCTGAATAGGATCTCTTCCTGACTTCAGTCCAACATGCATGGCAATGAGGGCAGCAAGCTGAACACTGTCTGATGCTCTGTCACAAGTAACGAAAACCCGATTGTCCTCGTATCGTGTAGTGATTTCGGGATGATGGAGGACAGCTCTTGCGAGGCTTGTTTTCCCCATTCCCCCTGGTCCCAAAATTGCAATCCTAGGTATTCCTTGGCTGAAGGCTTGAATCAAGCTCGAAAGTTCAGATTCACGGCCATGGAAAATCTTAGGTTTGGATGGCAGCAGTGAAAGTGAGTTTGAGCTTCAGGAAGTTAGCATCCAGCCATGAAGAATTTGACAAAAACCACAAACCTGTTTTGCGAAGTGGATAGGACTCTGCTGATCTAGGAATTTGGTCATTCCTGAGTTGAAACTAACTTGGAGTGATGGTACTCACCACAGAGCCACTGTCAGAACTTCCTTCATCCGAAAGAGCCGAAATCAATTCCAGGACTTCCTCGTGCGCCTTCTGTGCGTATTGTTGCATTTCTGTCATATCACTCAGGATATGAACCCCCTGAATCTGCAGTGTATCTCATTAAAAATTATCTCACAACAACACGACCACTCTACCTTGAACACCTCGATGACTTGCTCTAGTCCCACATAACAGTCCTTGAGTAATGTGCTCATTTCGCCTTGGCGGAAGAATTGCTTGATTCGGTTTTTCTCTTGCTGGGCTTCGACAAATGTGTGGATTTTGTGGAGAGTGCTCCCAGGGTGTCAAACAAGTTCCTCATGAACCACGGTGACCAGAAACTTACTCGGTGAATTTCCCTAAATTCTCCAACATGTTTGGTGATAATTCAGCACCGGTATCTGACTTGATGTGAAGGTCGATAATTGCATAGAGGATCTCGTGGATGTGCTCCAGCATTTTGGTACACTCATCCCTGTTTCTCTTGACCGTCTATCCGAATGGGTGAGTCTCACTGTAAGGACAGTACATATTATATGATGGCACCTGTATAGAACTCTGCAAGGACCGCATTGTGTTTGAAATGGAATCCAAGAATGGTGTCTTCAGGCTTTGGGAAACCACTTCCAATGTGCTGGTGGCAGCATCTAGATAGGTTATAACGTTGTTGAAACGAGTTTGAACCGTATTGGGTTGAGGCATAGTGGCAGTGATGTCCGCAGATGACAAGGTCGGTAGGTAAGACCTTTATATCCCTGACAGTCTATACTTATCCCAGGTATCAGCGACTATTCTTCTTCGTAAGTGCTATCAGGCGACTAGTTTATTCGCCAGTGCACCCGTCACAATTTACCCTTTTCCGTCAATCCCTTTGAGACACAAATGTACAAGGGGTTCAAATTCCTCTTAGCAAATTGGGGCCAGGGAGCGATGCACTCGAGTTAAGGGTGCAGCCCCCCAGGGATGAGAGCAAGGGAGACTTACGGCGCAAGCCTGGCCTAATGACAGATCATTGTCATTTATGTTGATTTCAGATGCTGTATCTACGATGGTGAATGTGCTATTGACTAATTGCCAACGAATCCTGAGTGCAATTTGGAGAAACAGGGAACCAGATGCCACGATGCCATCGGATTTATAAATACAAGTTTCGAGGGGAACTTAATGGTCGTGTGGCGTGAGCGGAGGTCCCCTGATACTAGTATTCCTGGTACCGACTTAGGGACCAGGTCTCGGTTGAAAAATTCCAATCATCCGATCACTGATGTGAGTCCTAATCAGGCTTTCAGCATCCCCAAGGGCCCAGACCATTCCCTTTATAAGAGGGTTACGAGTACTTATATAATCGTTCTTTTGATCGAACGCAGATGAGGTTTTTGCAGGCTCGTCGCAAAATGTCCCATCTCAAGTTTGTAAAGAAATAGTGGCTATGCTAATGATTTTAGAGGCTGTGTTGAATGGACTTTAGTGGCTATGCTTAACTTCACTTCATTTTTTGTGACTATTTAGTGGCCGTGCTTGCTTGTGTAATATTTGCTCCATTGTCGAGAGTTCAATTCTTGATCCTCCACATCTTTTCTAACAGTCTGCCTTGTCTTTGCCACGGGCAGTCGCTGCAATGGCATGTTGCAGTATGCCTTCTCTCCACCTGCCGCTCCATTGCAGTCCAGTGGGATATCAATCTCTTTGCCACCCTGCTGCACTTATCTCCACCCTCCCAGATGCCACTTGCTCCACAACACCGCTGTCTTGACTGCCCACCAGTGGTTGGAAGCTGCATGTTGTGACCCTGTCCTCAGGTGCAAGGAAATCCCTGCAGCACTCTATTCTTTTGCTCGGGATTGCCCATGCTATCTCGGCACATGTTAAATAAATGTAGGAGAGCCCTGTGCTGGGGCTAAATTTATTTCCAATCATCGCAGGAGGTATAGGATAACAGCATAATGAAGTAATCGACCCCAGGTGAACCAGTTTCGGTGCACAGACTTCAACATCACATCAGTGCACAATATCAACCAAATAAATGTAGGAGAGCCCTGTGATGGGACCCTTGGACCTCTGGGGCCAAATTTATTTTCCAAGCATCACAGGAGGTATAGGATACCAGCAAAATGAAATACCTGACCCCAGGTGAACCCTTTCCGGCGCATGGACATCAGATCAGTGCCAAACAAGAACCAAATAAATGTAGGAGAGCCCCGTGCTGGGACCTTTGGTTCGCTGGGGCTAAATTTATTTCCCGAGCATCATAGGGGGCATAGTATAACAGCAAAATGAAGTGCTTGACCCCAGGTGAACCCTTTCCGGCGCATGGATTTCAACATCAGATCAGTGCCAAACAAGAACCAAATAAATGTAGGAGAGCCCCGTGATGGGACCCTGGGTTCCTGCCGCCCAAATATAATTAAAAAGCTTCAATTAAGTATAGGATCTCGGAATAATAGTACATTTTGCCCCATGTGAGCCCATCTCACTGGATGACCTTCAGCTCCGGAAAGGTTACCAAATGTGGGACAAACAAAGGTCGGAGAGCACATTGATGGGACACTTGGTTCCTGGGGCCCAAATATAATTAAGAAGCTTCACATTAGGTATAGGATCTCGGGGTAATAGTACATTTTGCTCCATGTGAGCCCATCTCACCGGATGACCTTCAACTCTAGAAGGAGTGCAATACTTCCATTTTCGACACTCCAACATAATCATCCTACATTATACCCACTTGTTCCAGTTCAGTACTTACATTCGTAATCCATGTTGCTCCTGTATACCATACTCTCTTACTGAATTAATCTGCTAAACCGCCAACACACTGAAGTCAACTAATATATCTTGATCGATGATGAGAATCTGCAGTCACATTATCTAAGGCTTAATTGCGAGCGGCGTCGACTCGCATTATTTCTCCAGCCTAGCTGAGAAGCAACGGCTAAAAAAAACCCTTTACATAAGTACGAGTGCCTGCCGGGCTTTGCCACGGCCCTCACCCCCAAGTCCAAAAAGTGATGAATCTGAGCGTTTGTGATTTTACCGGCATCTCCCGCGGCCTAGAGGCTAGACCATTCCGTTATCCAGGCGTCTAAAGCCATGTCGTGATTTTGCTGGTATCTCCCGGGGCCTATTTACAGCCAGTTGCGGAACTTAGGGCACGGCCCATTTTTTAAAAATATAGATGTTTCGGATATTTCAGCTCTACTGAGCTCAGTTCTTCACCGATTCCTTTGAAACTATGATCAATAGATTTGCCTTGCGATTTCGGAGAGAGTGACGTTCGAAAATATGTTAGAAGCGTGGGAATTGCCTTTTTCAGCAAATTTTGAGACAACTTCTCATATCTGCTCTAGCATTAAATATACTGACCCGATTGACTTAATTTTTGGATATATCATACGTAAATGCATTACAGATAAGGATTTAAATGTTTTCTTCACATCTGACATGGGACTTAAAACTGATTGAAATCAAATACTGTAAGGCTTTTGAACAATGAGGTATTTTGACGATCCGGGCACGTCATACTCTAGGTAATGCATGTAAGTATGATATATCCAAAAATTAAGTCAATCGGGTCAGTATATTTAATGCTAGAGCAGATATGAGAAGATGCCTCAAAATTTGCCGAAAAAGGCAATTCTCACGCTTCTAACATATTTTCGAACGTCACTCCCTCTGGAATCGCAAGGCAAATCTATTGATCATAGTTTCAAAGGAATTTGTGAAGAACTGAGCTCAGTAGAGCTGAAATATCCGAACCATCTATATATATATAAAAAAGGGCCGTGCCCTAAGTTAACCTGAGCTCCTTGGACTCTACCTGTAGCTCCACACTTGATTACTTGCAATGTACGAAAAGAATTGAATCCAACTCTGTAAGAATTCCCTCCTGCTCCCCAGGCATCGACATCATAATGTATTCCCTCTTGTATTGTCTCTCCACTGGCCATGCTTCACTCAGCTTGTGGCTTAGAATCTTCCGATTTATGCTAATTCGGGACAAGGCGCTGGCATAAATTTATGCTCATTGATCATGATCTGTACTCATGTCGATCACGACCAGCCTTTCAACCTTAGTTCCCGAAGATAGTGCCATATTTTAGTAAAGCACACTGTTGGTCCGCGTCAAACAATGTAATCGCTGGCCTGTGCAGGTATGCGGTATGCGGTGAAAACCGAATGGCTGTTGGGTCGTAGCAACCGGGAAGATAATCTGAGGAGACCACTCGCTGCGTAATTCAGATCTGCATCGAATGAGCCTATTCCTGAGAGAAACGGACGCGATTTGAGGCCGAGATAGCTGTCCTCGTCAAACATACTGATGAAACTCGGTCAAAACAGAAACGGCTCTACCATGAAAGTCCTTTAGGCGTCGCAACGAGATTCTGAAGAGGCCGTTCGCTGCGCATTATCGATGCCGACCGAATCGGCCTACTCCCGAGGCAAACGGTCATGATTTGAGGCCGGGGCAGCTGTCCTCGTCAAAAACATCAAAAATGGCCCAAAATGGAAGAAAAAAATCGTCCGCGGGGTTCAGAATGAGGTTGGAGAGCACCAGTGGTGTATGGAGTACGCGCCGACCTCATCCGAGGTTTCATGTAACATTGGTGGTGGTGGTAGGTAGGTAGGTAGGTAGGTAGGTAGCATTACACGGCACGGTGAAACGGGGTTCGATTGCCTGCATCCGTGGACTTGTGGACAATCTTTCTGTTAGGATTGCCAGAATTAGACACAGATAACCAGGCTGAAAACAGGGGTAGGGAGCACCGGTGCTGTACGAAACACCCACCGATCTGATAGAGTAGCCTATCCTGGTCTCGGTGAGAAGGGGTTCGATTCCTTGCGGGCGCATGATTCAGGAGAGAAACTACGATTTTTGCTACCCTGTGCGCGGAACAAAATTGAACGCACCTGAAGAGGCTGAGAATGAGGGTAGAAAGCACTAGTGGTGTATGGAACACACGCCGATCTGATAGAGAGGCCCCTGGGTTGCGGTGGGAAGGGGTTCGATTCCCCGCTGGTGCATAACCGGTGGGACTGAACTTTTTTCTATCGAGCACAATTTGGGCCCCACGGAGATATGATCCTTTTAGGGTGATCGCCTCCACTTCCCTCCTAGAAAAATGTAGATGACTCCCAGAAAAAATCTAGCCAACTCACCGGAGATCGATGCGCCATCCGGATCGTGTCTCAGGCAGTCCGTGTCAGAAAACAAACTCTGTCCGTGTGTGAAAAGACATTCTACGACAGGGTGAGCCACGAATCTCGATATCATGTTCACTGGTGCACAATCCTTGTGAGGCGCGCAAGCAGGGTTGCAGTGACAGTTGAGGTATCTAACTCCATGGTCCATGCGGGAATACCGATGCTGCGATGCTGCATTCGCCCTGGACTTTTGGCTGGATTTTTATTCAGTTTTCAATTTGAGGAGAGAGATATGGGATTGGAGCCACAATCCTACATGCAGGAAATCAAATGCACTTACTCAGGCTGATAATGAGGGTAGAAAGCACCAGTGGTGTATGGAACACATACATGGACCGAAGTGTTCGACGGTGATTCAATTCCCCGCTGGTGCATGTCTTCTTGGTTTATCGCTTTTTGGCATCCTGGTTGGGAAGGACTAACCGAATCTAACGAGGCTGATAATCAAGGTAGAGAGCACCAGTAGTCTGTGGAACCCACCACCGACATGATACACAACGACGGCATGTAAGGTGGCGGTGAGACGGGGTTCGATTCCCCGCGAGTGCATATGTTTGCGGTTTCAGATTTTTTTCTCTGGTAGATGCTAAAATTTAACGCAGTTAAGCAAGCCTAGAATGAAAGGGGTGGGCACCATTAGTGTATGGAGCACGCACCGACCTCATCTCAATGGTACAACATTGCGGCGGTGACACGGGGTCGATTCCTCCTAGTGCCTGCATTTATCGTTCCCTGATCTTTTTGCATCCTGCCAGACAGAAATCTAATGCAGATAACAAGGCTGAGAAGGAGGCTAGGGAGCACTGGTGGTGTATGGAACACACGCCGACCTGATAATAAATTAAATAAGAAGTCAGTTCCGGCGAGAGGGGTCCGATTCCCTGCTGGTGCATACCTAGATATTCATTCACCTTTTTTTTTCTGGGCTAGGAAATTACCCCGCGGAGAAGTATGTGGACCTGGGTACAAAATGGAATGATTGCGATGCGGGATTAGCGAACGAGATGACAGCTGACGTTATTCGCGGTATCTAACTCCATGGTCAAGGTTCGATGCCGGCAATATTAATGCTGCGATGCTGCCTTCTAGTTTAATTTCTTAGTTGGATTTTCATTCAATTGTCCGGCCTCGCCCGGAGTCAGATCGATTCGCGCGTCTTTGAGAAAAGCCCAAGGCGCCAATGCGCACAGAATCGATCACATGACCGGGATTTCGTGATACCCCGCCGTGTGACGGTGACATCGGCCGTCTCCGGATAAATACTCCACCATCAATCTTTCTCCCAACTTTCTCCCCCCTCCCGCCCCACGACGATGGCCGCCCCGCTGCATTTCGACGCCGCGAGCCACCTCTACACGAAATGGATAAGGAGGCACGGGAGATGACGAGGAATGCCAAGGTGCGTCTGCCTTTTTAGGGGGAAATTGATGTGCGTGGATGGGGCTGGATACTCGGCGACGGACCGGGAGTACGAGATAAGTCTTTTGCAGGGACTAAGGCTGTACCTGACGATGGAGGGCTACGACGTCTGTCTGCTCTCCAACTTACTGCCTCGTCGCCATCATCGGGTTCACGGTGCTCTTCTTCACGGCGAAAAATATGGCGAGCCTGCAGGTCGCAGAGGTGCTGTGCGGGATCCCGTGAGGCGTGTTCCAGACGCGTGAATCTGCTTTCTTTATTCTCTCTCGACCCTACCATGCCCCGGGAATTCTGTGCTCGCACTGCGGGCGGACCTTCGACGGTGTGTACTCGGGGCGTCGCAGGCCATCCGCGTAAGGCAGGCGGTTCATTCGCATAGGCAGGCAGCCCTGCTTTCCTCGGGGCCCGTTCCGCAGCCATTGCGCCCCGTGCATTCATTCTCCATGCATGCGCCTGGGGCGGTTCATGCTCGGGCGCCCATCCGCCCGCGCCTGCGGCGTCCTCGTCCTCCCCGTCATCCTTCATCCATGTATGCGCCCGCGCCTCGGGGCCCGCCGAACGCGCGCGTTCATTTGCGTCGTAGGTTTTCCCTTCCATCGAACGCGGGGAGGGTCGTTGCGCTGGTCTGGCGTTGCAGCGCGCGGTGCGCATTCTCTGCTTCATCGCAGTACGCGGCGCTGAAATTCCCGCCCGGCGAGCTGTGCGGGGTTTTCCGCGCACTCCCCTTCGTGCGGTGCAGGCGCTCTTGGCTCGCGCTGCCCGCCCGCATCTTTAGTGCCTGCGCCGGCGGCGGTCCTACTCTCTTCCCTTGTTCCCCTCTCCCCCTCTTTCCCTTCATTTTACCAACCCCATTCCTTCCCTCCCCCAGTAACGATAACCTACGCCCCCGAAGTCTGCCCCGTCGCGCTCCGCGGCTACCTCACCACCTACGTCAGCGTCTGCTGGGGGCTGGGCCAGGTAATCGGCATCCGCGCACCGACCAGTGGGCATACCCCATCCCGTATGCCCTGCAATGGATGTGGCCGGTCCCGCCCCTCATCGGCATCTCCCTCACGCTGGAGTCGCCGTGGTGGCTCGTCCGCCGCGGCAGGATACCCGAGGCACGTAAGGCGTTGTTGAGGCTGACGAGCAAGGGGAAGAAGGAGACGGGGTTCGATATGGACGAGATGCTGGCGATGATGCGGCCCACGACGATGATTGAGGAGAGGATTACAAGGGGCGCGACCTATTGGGATTGTTTTCGCGGGACGGATTTGAGAAGGACGGAGGTGCGTCGGAGTCTCTCGATTTTTTTTCTTCTTTGCGCGCGGGCTTCTTCTCTTTTGGCGCGGGGCGCGTTGCTTTCTGCGAGGGCGTGTGCTCTTCCTTCGCGGGCGCCTTCAGCTTTTTCTTTGTGCTGAAAAAGCAAGCGCCGACAGTCCATGTGGGGGAGCTAGATCGTGTGCATGGTGTGGGTGATGCAAAACCTCGCGGGGAACTCGTTCACTGGGTATAGCACGTACGTCGTTCTCCTTTTGGATTTTTTTATTCCACCTGCGCTTGCACTGCTCTCTGCGTTTGGATTCCCTGTCCTTCTGTGCGTTCGCGCACTTCGTCCTTCCTTCCCTAGCCTTCGCTCGTCCTCATTTGGGCTTGCTCCATTCGCTGTATCCCGTCGCCACCTTATTCTATCCACTTCAAGTCAGACTGGCGCCCGCACGCGCGAGCCAGCGCTCTGGAGCACGCGACAGTTTCCGCTTCGGCTACCGCAGGCGTAGTATCCTCCGCGCGGCAAGCATCAGGCATTCTTAGTGCCTGCGCCCGCGCTTGTAGCGGTCCCCTCCGGCGCTGGTGTCCTACTCTCTCTCTTACCTTGTATTTTCCCCCATCCCCCCTCATCGTCCCTTTATCCTCCTCATTTATTGGCTGGCGACGTTCGCAAATGAGCTCAAGATGGCGCGCGCCTTCATCCCGTTGCTGCCCACCCGATGTGACGGCTGCGACTACGACCATCTTCACCCCTCGCCCACCTCTCCCCCGTACCAATAGTTATGAAACCAGCTACGAACCAAATCGCTCGACACTCTAATAATTCGAACTCGTTCTACTTGCTAGTTGTAAGAATTCATTGCTTGTTACGTACCTGGACTGATTCTAATAGAGCCTCACCATCGATGAGTGCGAGCACCATTGAATATTGCTTATTGTTAGGACATCTCATCTGAGACCCTGCCCCGACCGCACTGCACCCCCGAAATTACCGCATAAATTACGCCCCCTGCAGCGGCAGGGACAGTACCGGCGGTGTACGGCACATCACATCGTCTCTGCAGTCTCCGCGGCGACGGACTAGGGGTCGACTCCCCGCCAGTGCGTTCTTACGTTCCAGGTAGCCCTCTCTTTTGTCCCTCCTCAGTGCGATCATCGTGCACTCTACAGGTATAAGAAAAGCAATGCTAGTGGACGGTACATCCATCATCTCAATGGTCCAACGCTGAAATAGTTACCGTGACGAACTGGGTTCGACTCCCCCCCAGTGCATGTGGGCTCAAGAAATGTTTTTTTTTCTCCCTTCGAGTCGCTCCGCTGTAGAGTCCTCCAAAAATACTACGGAATGTCGGCACTCACAGTTATGGATACCGCACTGGTAGTATAGAAACAGCGCAGTCCATCCTCACAAAATGGACTGTATAAATCCTGTTGATGGTCATGGGGAGGCGCATGAGGCGCAGTGTGCATGTAGATCTGGTGGCTGCGCGGGTGTAGGATGACACTAGAGCTTATTAGCAGTTTTAGGCGAAATTTTCAGAGCTCTCCCATTGGCCGGCGGTGAGCACACCAACCCAGTATTCTGCTGGTTCCATTCGAGCACAGCAGCAAAAGTACCTCATGACTCTTCATCGTGCACAATTTGTCGAGTCTCAGGCACACAGCAGACTGCTTCGCTTACAACTAATATATATCCACCAAATATTTATCACCTGCATATCCATACATTTCACAGATATAAGTAGATGTTCGACCAGCCATCGCTTTTTATTTGAAGGATTTTTTTTTTGATAGACGCACAGTAAAAGAAGAAGTTGTCAGTAAATAAAGCTCATCACATGAATAGTGTATCCTCAAACACAAATAACTATGGGAAGCTAGAGACATACACCAGTCCTAATTTCAACCCACAGTGTGTTGATACATGATATCTTTAGATCAGCAGAGGATTAGCAACTATTCGGCCAGTGGCCTGCTTGTCTAGGCTGGTGTCAGGTGCATTTAGGCTTAAAAGACGAATGAGGGTGTCTCGATGTTCTTCGGGTTGGACATCGACCATGTCAGCAAGTCTTTCATCAAGATGTGCAATTTGGTTTTGCTGCGAAGAGCGCTTAAACAATGGTCTTGCTGCTTCCCAAAGCTGCACTGCCTTTGGCAGGTCCCCTTGAATTTTGGCAATGTCTCCAAGATGGACCATGCACTCCCCTCTGCTGCGGTGGACATCCATCTGTGTAAATGCATCGAGTGCAACGGTGAAAAGACTGCTAGCTGTACTCTCATCGCTACATGCCTGGTAGAAATCTCCGAGGCATTGCAGGGCTTTATGGATCTCTCGCTTCTGTTTCGCCTTGAGGCTGTGGACCAAGAATATCACTGTCCAAGTATATGAATGATCGGCGAGGTCCCATCGATGGCTATCACCAAGCATCTCTAGAGCATATGTTACAATCGGTGTGGCTTTGCCTCGAGCTGATTCGATACACTGAAGGAAGCGAGTCTTCGCTGCCCCAAAGGCTCCTTCTCTCATTTCAAGAGCTGCCCTGAAAGCATCACAGTATAACATCTCAAGTGGTTGACCTATTTTGTTGAACAGCAAGGAGGCATCATGGAGATTCCTTTCCACAGTATGCCTGGATGTGCCGATTTCTATATTAATCTGGGCAATAGTGGAGAGCGCCATGGCATGCCGAAATGGATTTTCCTCCCTGGAGAGCTTGGTAAGGAACTGAGTTTGGATGTTATAAGCCTCCTCATATTCCGATTTATCCAGGTGGACCTCTGCCTGAACATCAAGGAGTATTCCATCCATCTCACCACCAGCCATGCCACAAAGAGTAAGGAGGTGACGTGCCCTCTCGGAGGTAGAAATACTGTGGGCATAGTGACCAAGGATATCCCAGCAACTGGATTGAATTCGGAGTGCCCTGGATTCTCCGTATAAATATCCAGAAAGCCTTGCAAGCCTCTGGGACTCATATGCATATCCATGGGCAGCCCTATAGTCACCCAATTGTAACTGGATCCACGCCAATGTACACAGGAGAGCTGTCCGCCTTGTTGTGTCCCCAATTGAAATTGACAAGGAGAGCCCAGTTTGAGCGAAGTGGAGAGCATTCGGGATGTCATTTTTTTGACCACACCGATAATACTCGGCCATCTCGTAGTAGAATTTGCCTAGTGCGTGCCTCTGAGTATTTGATACAAAGATTTGACATGAAACTCACATTTAATGGCCTGATCATCTAAGTATGGAATATATTCCAGAGCTTGCTCCAATAGGTGGTGCATATTGGGAATCTGATAGTTTCTGCTTGTGCCAAGAAGTACTGTGACGACATAAACCACAAGTCTATGGTTGGTTGACTGAGGTAGAATGTTAATAATCTGGTCCAATAGGGCAATCTTCCCCCGTCCACTGTGGACACTGAAGTCCGCAAAATGACATATGCAGATTACAGTGGCCAAGTAAGGATTATTCGGATTCAACCCCTTTGCCAAGATTGCTTGGATGTTGGCAAAGTTGGATTTTATTTGCGAGACGATGCCAGGACTCGATGACCTTCCCAGATGATATTCCACATAGATTTGAAGGAGCTGCTGAAAATGGTTGAGAAGAGGTTGAACAAGGTGAACCAAAGGAGGGTGTATTCTTTGGACATATTCCCGGATTGGTACCAAGGCCTTGAACCGTTTCTGGTCATCAATATGTGCTAGGGAAGTGCCAAGTAGAGCTGCTTTGCAGGCTAGAACATTATCAATTGGAAGTTTAATTTGTGAGAGTTCGACATCTGAAAGTCCATTAGGAAGTATAGAGAGGAGGCTCAATAGATCTCGGGAGTGAGGAAAAGATGCCAGCCGAGGGCTTTCAAGCGTCAGTGAAATGGATAAATCCAAATTGGATCCTTTATCATGGCCTTGAGAGAGCAATGAGGTACTCTCTGTCTCCCAGCGATCTAGCACACTGGGAAAGCCTTCATAGTCCACCAAGTTGGCAATGAGATCAATGGCGAGTGGCATGTTATCGGTGAGAAGAAGGATTTTGTCAATAGCTTCAAGAGGATGATCATCCGTAATGTCAAGAAAAGTTTGGCGGGCAGCATCCTGCGGCAAGGGCTTCAATGGTTCTAAAAATGGATGACTCCAGCGGATATTTGCGGGCCTTTCTGCTCCACGCATTGTGACCTAAATTGGACTTAGCACATACACAACATGCATCTCATTCTAGACTCACAATCAAGGCCAGATGAGTTACCGCTGTGAGAAGGGACAAGAAGTTTTCCAGGTCACCACGAGTCTCTCTTGGCTCCCAGATAGTCTCCAAGTTGTCCAAAATCAACAGTGAGGATGGTACATCAGTAAAATGACGGATAATCCCCTGAATAGGATCTTTTCCTGGCTTCAGTTCAACATGCATAGCAATGAGGGCAGCAAGCTGAACACTATTTGATGCTCTGTCACAAGTAACGAAAACCCGATTGTCCTTGTATCGCGCAGTGATTTCCGAATGATGGAGGACAGCTCTTGCGAGGCTTGTTTTCCCCATGCCCCCTGGTCCCAAAATTGCAATCCTGGGCATTTCTTGGCTGAAGGCTTGGATCAAGTTCGAAAGTTCAGATTCACGGCCATGGAAAATCTTGGGTTCAGATGGCAGCAGTGAAAGTGAGGTTGAGCTTCGGGAAATAAGATTCCAGCCATGAAGAATTTAACAAGAACCACATACCTGTTTTGTGAAGTGGATAGGACTCTACTGATCTAGGAATTTGGTCATTCTTGTGTGCAAACTAACTTTGAGTAAGTGATTATGCTCACTGCTGAGCCACTGTCAGAGCTTCCTTCATCCAAAAGAGCCGAAATCAACTCCAAGACTTCCTCGTGCATCTTCTGTGCGTATTGTTGCATTTTTGTCACATCACTCAGGATATGAATCCGCTGAATCTGCCGTGTGTCTTGTTAAAACTTATTTCACAACGGCAAGACCAATCTACCTTGAACACCTCAAGTGTTTGCTCTAGTCCCACATAACAGTCCTTGTGTAATGTCCTCATTTCACCTTGACGGAAGAATTGCTTGATTCGGTTTTTCTCCTGCTGGGCTTCGACAAATGTGTGGATCTTGTGGAGAGTCCTGTCGAGGTGTCAACAAAGTTACTTATGAGCCGAGGTGACTAGGAACTTACTCGGTGAATTTCCCTAAATTCTCCAACATGTTTGGCGACAATTCAGTACCAGTATCTGACTTGATGTGAAGATCGATAATTGCATAGAGGATCTCGTGGATGTGCTCCAGCATTTTCGTACACTCATCCCTGTTCCTCTTGACTGTCTATCCGAACTTGGTCAGTCTCACTGTGAGTTGAATGCATATTTGCTACACCTGTATGGAACTCAACAGGGACCGCATTGTGTTTGAAATGGAATCCAAGAATGGTGTCTCCAAATTTTTGTAAACCACTTCCAAAGTGCTGGTGGCAGCGTCTAGATAGGTTATAACGTTGTTGAAGCGAGTTTGAGCTGTATTGGGTTGAGGCATAGTGGCAGCGATGTCCCCAGATGACAAGGTCGGTAGGTAGGACCTTTATACCCCTGACAGTCTATACTTATCCCATGTATCAGAGACTATTCTTCTTCGTAAGTGCTATCAGGCTACCAGTTTATTCGCCAGTGCAACCGTCACAATTTACCCTTTTCTGTCAATCCCTTTGAAACACAAATGTACAAGGGTTTGAAATTCCTCTTAGCAAATTGGGCTCAGGGAGCGATGCACTAGAGTTAAAGGTGCAGCCCCCCAGGGACAGGAGCCAGGGAGACTTACGGCGCAAGCCTGGCCAATGACAGATCATTGTCACTTATGTTGATTTCGGATGCTGTATCTATGATAGTGAATTTGCTACTGATTAATTGCTAAGTGCAATTTGGAGAAACAGGGAACCAGATGCCACGATGGCATCGGATTTATAAATACAAGTTTCGAGGGGAACCTAATGGTAGTGTGGCGTGAGCGGAGGTCCCCAGATACTAGTATTCCTGGTACCGACTTCGGGACCAGGTCTCGGTTGAAAAATTCCAATCATCCGATCACTGAGGTGAGTCCTAATCAGGCTTTCAGCATCTCCAAGGGCCCAGACCATTCCCTTTATAGGAGGGTCCAAAAAAGTGACGGATCTGAGCGTTCGTGACTTTACCGGCATCTCCCGCGGCCTAGAGGCTAGACCATTCCCTTATCCAGGCGTCTAAAGCCATGTCGTCGTGATTTTGCCGGTATCTCCCGGGGCCTATTTAATCTGAGCTCTTTGGACTCTACATGTAGCTCCACCCTTGATTACTTGCAATGTACGAAAAGAATTGAATCCAACTCTGTAAGAATTCCTTCCTGCTCCTCAGGCATCGACATCATATGCCAATTCGGGACAGGGCGCATAAATTTATGTTCACCGATCTGTACTCATGTCGATCATGACCATCCTTTAGTTCCCGAGGATAGCTCCCCATCTTAGTAAAGCACACTGTTGGTCCGCGTCAGTCTCTGGGGTGTCTCGGAGGAGAGGTCTTCAGATAAAGAATGGTGTGCAACTAGAATGGGTAGGGTTCGAGCTGACCACACTCCGCTTATCGTTCAACAGTGTTTGCACCCCGGGCCTAGCCTCTCAATCTGGAACACACAAATTGTGCTCGTTGTTAATGTGTGCTACTCTTCTGCTGGGATATTTAGCTTTCCTGGGAATACTAGATAAGAGACTCACAGAGAGATAGCTAATTTAGGTCTTCTGGATTGAGATGTTCGCGAGTTTGCGCAACACGTACGATACCACTCGGCCCATGGTACAATGGCAACGGCGGAGGTACCAGGGATGCTCGGAGGGCCTTACAATTGCCCGCATGCATTTATGGAGTACAAGTGGCAACCACACAATAGGCTCAAATTTATAATGCATAAAAGCCTCGCGAGCTCGTGATAGTGTGGCCCTGGATCCACACAGTGGTAAATGTCGACATAGCATGGCTGGTTAATTGACATAGACCTGAAGTGTTGATGAACAAGCGGATGCATACCATATAGGATGCGGGGTATCGATGGAAAAGGAAGTCCTAGGTCCTCGAATTTAGGCCGGAAAATTCAGACCTCGTAACCAATGCAAGTGGACTCGGTGGTCGGAGCATCTGCAGAAATGATGCAAAACGGGGAACAAAATATGGCATAAACCAGGCATCCTGTAGGTATGCTAAAAGCATCGGTAGTGTGCGGCACACGCGTCATCTCGGTATAAATATCCTCAGGAGGAATGATGAACTGGGGTTTGACCCCCACCGGTGCATAAAGGAGAAAAGTGACTTTGTACTCCGCACTCACCACATCCTTAAATAGTGCTACATAACCCCGGTGATAAGCCGGCAGTCTATAATTATTTTAGGTATCCGAGACTATTCTTCTTCCTAAGTGCTATCAGGCTACCAGTTTATTCACAAGTGCACACGCCACAATTTACCCCCTACTGTCGGTCCCTTTGAAACACAAATGTACAAGGGATTTAGTTAAAGGTGCAGCCCCCCAAGGATGCGAGCAAGGGAGTCTTGCGGCGCAACCCACTGGCCTAATGACAGATCTAGATCATTGTCAATCAGTTGATTTCGGATGCTGTATCTATGGATGCAGATACGTGTAAGCTGCAAGGTGCTATTAAGTAATTGCCAAGGATTCCCAAGTACAATTTGCAGAATCCGGCAACCTGAAGCCATGATAACATCGAAATTAGAAGTTTTGTGGGCAACGTAATGGTCGCGTCGCGGGAATGTGCGGGTAGGTAGGTAGGTAGGTAGGTAGTATTACACGGCCGGTCCGAATAACGAACACCGATTCCAGGGATTGTCCCGGTGTACAAAGCAAGCGTAATTACACCTTCGCCCCTGGACTCTTCTCCGATGCCTAGACTTATCTCACAGACCCCACAGGTTCCCCCATGTCCCACGGTAGAGTCTAGACACCAGGAGAAAAGCGTTTTTTGAGACTGTAAAATCGTGCCTGTCAGGGATTAATATGCCGTATGGGTGATATATATGGGCGATATACTGTCCAAAAATTCAGGTCATTTTACGGGGTTTCTGAGGACAACTTACAGCTGGCTTGGATTTCCTGGATACAATTTAAGTTTCTGGCTGACAACTCAGATGGCTTACATCTCGGACTAGCTAACATCCTCAAACTGAATGATATCTTCAGATTTGATTGCCGGAAGCCAGCGGATCACGTCGGCTCCCGGCATTACTCAGCACACCTCGGTGATTCTTGGGAATTTAAGTATGGACAATCGCCAGGGGCCTGGATGCACTCTGGCATAGAATTACTACCTGATGAGATTCTCATGAGGATCCCTTGAAATTTTCAAGTAGGTCCCAGAGAAGACTGCTCTGAACGGCTCCTAAATAGTTCAAGGTGGCTCGATGTTTTTGCCGCTCTTGAACCTGTTTATGCTTTAAGTTTACAGATGAACAAGAGTCAGGTTAATCAGTGCAGAGGTATTGAACTGGTATTGAGGACCTCCTACCAACAATATAGACCCGGAATAAGATGGTTTCCATTTTGAGACTCGGCAAAAGACATGGCATCAATGTTGTCATCAGTGGGATCAATTTAAAGGAATTGGCCTCAATATAAAGACCCTCCAAGATGTACCAAGGTTTGAATGTATTTCAGAACTACCTGGTCTGAGGTGGGGTGACAGTTGTAGCCCAGTCCGAAGTTGTCAGCAATTTCAAGAATTCACCCAAACTTGCGAGCAAAACCCATGTTTACGGTTGAGTGATGTCAGCTAATAATTTTTGGACAGTATATGTGCCATAGATATACTGTGCGAAAATTCGAGGTATTGTATGGCACATATACTGTCCAAAAATTATCCGCTGGCATCTCCAGCCGTTAACAAGGTTTTTGTTTACAACTTTGGTGGAATTCTTGAAATTGTTAACAAGTTGGCACCGAGGGAACAACTTGGCTCCACTTTACAACATCCCGTGCCATTCTACATTTAAACCTCGGTACACATTGGAGGGACTTAACATCTAGAGAGATTTGGCCAAAATGATGTGGCTGATTGGAACATTGATGCTATGGCTCTTTGCTAAGTCCCAAAACAGAAACCATCTCTTTCCGAGTCTATATTGCGGGCAGGAGGTCCATCATCCCCCTGAACTGATTAATTTGGCCCGTATTCATTGATGCACTTGAAGCATCAAGGGTTTCTGGGGCAGAAAGAAAAGGAAAATCAGAAGTAGGTATTTACAGCCCATTGAGTGAAGTCTGGCCTGCATGGACTCGAAACGTGCAGGGGACCTTGATTGGGATAAAAGGAACCAGTTGTTCTGTGTCGGAGTCCATATGTGTTGCATACAAGTGACCACAAGTAAATCCCAAGAATCAATGGATTGTCCCACCTAATGCCGGTAGCCGATGTTGATGGCTCGGCCAGGCTAGCTTCCGGCCATCAGATGCAACCCATTTGGCAGATGCGAGCAAGTTCAAGATGTAAGCTGTCTTGAGTTGTCAACTGCAGCCAAAGTTGTAAGCTGGAGGCAAAATTCAATTGTAAGTTGTCACTCAAAACCCTGTAAAATGCACTGAATTTTTGGACAGTATATCGCCCATATATTTGACAGGGTTTTTGACGACAACTTACAGCTGCTGTCAAATTTTCTGAATACAACTTCATCTTATGACTGTCATCTTGCTCATGGTTTACATCTTGAATAGGCGACATCTTCTAAGTAGATGACATCTTGGCGTTTGATTGCCGCCAGCCGCCGCATCATCTCGGCTCTCCCGAGCCACTCGGCATCGCCCGGGAAACCAGAGGATTCTTCAAATTTAATTCCTGGTGTTTGTGAGCTCTGTGGATGGACTCCGGCACAGACCCACGGTTTAACTAGATCTACCTGAGCGTCATGTGCCTGTTTAAAGCCTCTTCCTGCTCAACACATCCTCAAGATCCTTGGATTACTTTGAATCATCCCCGTCTTTTGCCTCGGTTAAATCACTTAACGGTTTGATGTTTACAGATCAAACAGAGGGAGAATTAGTCTTCCAGAGATACTGTGGGCTTGCTACATTCATTATAGACCATGGATGGCATGGTTTTCATTTGGGGACTTCGGCAAAGATGTTGCATCAATGTTCCAATCAGGAGCATCATTTTAAGCAAATCCGCCTCGATGTGAAGTCACTCCAAGATGTATCAAGGCTTGGATGTTATGAAGAACCACATGTTTTTAACCTATGGCAGAGATGTCCCCAAGCTCCAAGTTGTCAGCAAGTTCATGGATTCAACCAAAGTTGTAAGCAAAAACACTGTTCACAGTTGAAAGATGTTCGCAAATATTTTTTGCGCACTATATGTGCCATAATGCCGCGAGCCCCGGATAGTAGCATCTGACCATGAGGGTGTCAATTATGCGCATGCAAAATGAGTCTACCGACGGTGAGACGGGTTCGATTCCCGGCTGGTGCATGCTTGTCTGGTGCATGCTTTGCAGCTTCGGTTTTTTTTCTCCGGTAGATGCTAGACTCTAACGCAGTTGACGAGGCTGAAACCGGGGGTAGGGACCACCAGTGTAACCTGCGGAGCTGACGGCGAGATGGGGTTCGATTCCTCACTGGTGCATGAATCGTTTTCTAGTATCCTGCCACGCAGACATTTAACACATTTAATCAAGTCGAAAAGAAGGGTACAGAGTACCTGTCGTGTATGGAACACACCCCGAACTTGTACTTGTTCCATCGCAACACGGAATTGAAGGCACCTGGCTGGGGTCAGAAGATTGTTGGAGAGCATCAGTGGTGTATGGAACACACACTGACCGTATCAAGAATAACTGTATTGCTCCTTGGCGGTGAGACGGGGTTCGATTCCCTGCTGGTGCATGAGCCTCTCTCTAGCTTTCCTCATTTTTACCCAGCATTCAGAAAATCAGCTAAAGATAATGAGGGTAGAAAGCACCAGTGGTGTATGGAACACACACTGACCGTATCCGGTCATCCAACAAGTTCCAGCTTTCCGGTGAGACGGGGTTCGACTCCCTGCTGGTGCATGAGCCTCTCTCTAGCTTTCCTCATTTTTATCCAGCATTCAGAAAATCGACTGTAGATAGTGAGGCTGAGAATGAGGGTAGGAAGCGCCGGTGGTGTATAGAACACACACCGATCTGATAGAGAGGCCCCTCTGGGTTGCGGTGGGAAGGGGTTCGATTCCTCGCTGGTGCATGATGTAGCTTTGTGAGACTTTTTGGCATCCTGCCTACGGGAAATCTAACACAGTTAACAAGCTGAAAGGGAGGGTAGAGGGAACCAGTGGTGTATGGAGCATGCGCTGAACTTATAGATGATTGTGGCGGAGTGATGCGGCGAGAAGGGGTTCGATTCCCCGCTGGTGCATTCGTGGAGAACTGTCCATTTGTTGGGAGTGGGCGATGGAGGAAATGTAAGGAAGCTAGCATTGTTCACAAGGGGGTTGGAAAGCACCGGCGGTGTATGGAACACGCGCCAACCTGATACAGAGATTATGTCCAAAGTTGGCGGCGAGACGGGGTTCTATTCCTCGCTGGTGCATGAGGATGCGCTCAACTTTTTCTCTCTCTGGTAGATGCTGGAATTTAACGTACATAACGAGGCTCGAGATTACAGCTAGTTGCAGAACTTAGGGCGCGGCCCATTTTTTTTTTTTTAAAGATGTTTCGGACATTTCAGCTCTACTGAGCTCAGTTCTTCACCGATTCCCTTGAAACTATGATCAATAGATTTGCCTTGCGATTCCGGAGGGAGTGACGTTCGAAAATATGTTAGAAGCGTGGGAATTGCCTTTTTCGGCAAATTGTGAGGCATCTTCTCCTATCAGCTCTAGCATTAAATATACTGATCCGATTGACTTAGTTTTTGGATATATCATACTTACATGCATTACCTAGGATGTGTCGTGCCCAGATAAGGAGTAAAATGTTTTGTTCACATTTGGCATGGGACTTAAAACTGATTGAAATTGATTACTGTAAAGCTTTTGAATAATGAGGTATTTTGACGATCTGGGCACGACACATCCTAGGTAATGCATGTAAGCATGATATATCCAAAAACTAAGTCGAACGGATCAGTATATTTACAGCTAGTTGCGGAACTTAGGGCGCGGCCGATTTTTTTTTTTCCATTTTGAGCTGTTTTTGATCGTTTTCACCAAATCAACTGCCCCGGCCTGAGTTCTTCACATAAGGCCATATAAACTGGATGGAAAGGACCGCGCTGCGATTCTGCAGGGGGTGTCGTCTTCCGATTCGTTATATTTGACTTTCTGAAAATGTAATATTGGATTCTATAGTTTTTGCTTATATCTGGTCCTGCACGGGCAGACAAAGTTCAAATAAGATATATAGTCATTCAATAATACCTTTGCACTGTGTGAAGGGGACCTCGTTGTCCGAATGTGATTCCTGGACCGCAGACGCGTAAAAGAAGCTGTTGAATCCAAAGACTTACAGTTTTGGAACATCTTGCTTTAGGAGTGCTGCCCGCTGCTGCTCTCTACCCCAGTGCGTGAAGTACACACATGTGCGCCCACTGCCCGACCCTCCAGAGATTTTATACGACTCACATTTGCGGTATGTGCCCTAGTTCGACGACACGACGCGCCCCCGTTTTGCAATCACGGGGTGGTACTCCACGTGCCTGTGATTGATTGTCCATAATGGGGCGCGTCGTGTCGTCGAACTAGGGCACATACCGCAAATGTGAGTCGTATAAAATCTCTGGAGGGTCGGGCAGTGGGCGCACATGTGTGTACTTCACGCACTGGGGTAGAGAGCAGCAGCGGGCAGCACTCCTAAAGCAAGATGTTCCAAAACTGTAAGTCTTTGGATTCAACAGCTTCTTTTACGCGTCTGCGGTCCAGGAATCACATTCGGACAACGAGGTCCCCTTCACACAGTGCAAAGGTATTATTGAATGACTATATATCTTATTTGAACTTTGTCTGCCCGTGCAGGACCAGATATAAGCAAAAACTACAGAATCCAATATTACATTTTCAGAAAGTCAAATATAACGAATCGGAAGACGACACCCCCTGCAGAATCGCAGCGCGGTCCTTTCCATCCAGTTTATATGGCCTTATGTGAAGAACTCAGGCCGGGGCAGTTGATTGGGTGAAAAGGATCAAAAACAGCTCAAAATGGAAAAAAAAAAAATCGGCCGCGCCCTAAGTTCCGCAACTAGCTGTAATGCTAGAGCTGATAGGAGAAGATGCCTCACAATTTGCCGAAAAAGGCAATTCCCACGCTTCTAACATATTTTCGAACGTCACTCCCTCCGGAATCGCAAGGCAAATCTATTGATCATAGTTTCAAGGGAATCGGTGAAGAACTGAGCTCAGTAGAGCTGAAATATCCGAAACATCTATTTAAAAAAAGAAATGGGCCGCGCCCTAAGTTCCGCAACTAGCTGTAAGGTAGAGAGCACAAGTAGTGTACGGAACACACGCAGACCTGATAATAAGGCAAACAAGAGGTCAGTTTCCGGCGAGACGGGGTTCGAGTCCCTGCTGGTGCATGCACCGGTTTCCGTTTACCTTTTTTTTCTTCTCTGCGGGGGAGGATATTAATCATTACTCCGCGCAGATCTTTGTGGATCCGAGGTAAAATGTAATGGAGTGAAATGATGGCGATGCGGGATTGCCAAATGACGTTATTCGCGGTATCTAACTCCATGGTCGAAGCTCGATGCCAGCAATATTACAGCTATTGTCGGTACCTAAGGCGCGAACACATTTTTTTTTTCCATTTTGGGATGTTTTTGATCCCCGCAAAAGAAATGACAATATCTCTATCAGTTCTTCACCAATTGGCATGAAAACTGGATAGATCTCTTCTACTAATTCGTTTGCAATTTCTCATACAGCCAAAGTAGAAAAAATGTATTATTTTGATTGATCTGTAAGCCATGGCCCTTGCGGGCACGAATCGAGGCCAGGAAGGCCAGTTCTTCTTCAATCGGGCTGATTTTTTGGGAGGGATGATTTAGAAGTACTATGAGACTTGTCATAGAGCAATTAGACTATATCTATTTTTCTTGGGTCTCCAGGCTGCTGGGAGGCATTTTAGCACCAGAAATAATGAACTGACCGTATCTCCTAGAGCTCTGGACCAGAATAGTCCAAAAAATTACACGAGGAACGCCAAGGTCCGTCTGCCTTTTAGGGGACATTTTTGGTATTGATGTGGATGGGGCTGGATAGTCGGCGACGGACAGGGAGCACGAGATGAGTCTTTTGCAGGGACTAAGGCTGTACCTGAAAGCGGTGGCGTGAAGCCTGCTGATCTCGACATGCATCGCGATGGAGGGCTACGACGTCTGTCTGCTCTCCAACTTGCTGCCTCGTCGCCATCCTCAGGTTTGCGGCGATCTTCTTCGCGGCGAAAGATATGGTGAGCCTGCAGGTCGCAGAGGTGCTGCGCGGGATCCCGTGGGGCGTGTTCCAGACACGTGAGTCCGCCCGCCCTCTCTGTTTTTGGTTGGACCTAGTGTCGCAAGGAGTCCCGTTTTGTGCGTGCCGCAGGCATCCTCCTCCTGGCGTTCCCTGTTCCATACTCGCGCCGCAGGAGGGCTTACTACCTGAGCATACTTGGGCTCCCATCTGTCCGCGCCTCCGGCATCGTCGTCCTCCCCGGCCTTCGGGCGAGCGCAGGCATCCTTCAAGTTCATCCATGCATGCGCCCGCGGTGGTCTCTGTGCGAGCGCCCCACGTCCGAGGCTCGGGGCTGCCGGAACTCCGCGTTCATTTGCGCCGCGGCGGCGCGGATTTCCCGGCCTGCGAGCACGGGGAGCCTGCGGCGCACGCGCAACTCCCTTCTTGTGTCGCAGCACGCGGTACGCACTCTCCGCTCCATCGACGTACGCGGCGCTGGGATTTCCGCCCGGCGAGCTGTGCGGGACTTCTTGCGCACTTTTGCACCACGGTTGACGCCGCCGCTCGGATTGTTATTCCTCGCTAGGCGACGCGGGGCTCCAGTCATCCGCAAGGGGCGCGCTGTTCTCGCTTCACACATTACCCACGTGCGCGTACACCTGCTTAAAATCGTGAAATTTTCAACAGGCTGCGGCGTCCAAGCTGAGTATATATCTACCCTCCGCTAAATCCCCGGGTGCGAGTTCGGATATATCAACGTCGTCTTTGTATCTAAGCATCACTTTGCCCTCGTGCAGCACTGATTCGGTTTAGTGGATACCACCTATATCCCATCCGCTCGATTCCGCATTTGAATTGAAGTACTGGATCTACTTTTCTCCAACCGCGGCTCTCAAAATTTCCGACTCTCAATTCCAGCACAAGCACATTACCTGGATCATGGTCAATCTCCTAACTAGGATCCGTTGAGTTGAATGATGGGTGGAAGCCGAGGAACATTCAGCATCAACAGCTTCAATTTCTATTCACTGATCGCTATCGTGTTGAGCTCGTCGGCCGACACAAGAGCCAGAAACACCAGATCTCTCCATATTTACGGTGGTTACGAACAAAAAATGATCGAGGTTGCAAAGATGAATCGACCTTTTCTTCACGGTTAAAACCCTGTACTCTCACCACGAGTAACATCGACCTCGAACGGATCCTGGAAATCTTGATCCGTCAAGGACCCTTTAACACCCTCTTCAAAGACGCTGATGTTCGTCCGTGCTAGAGCATCGCGGAACTTGTTGCCACTCGCCCTCAGTCTGTCCCCATACCCCTTTCCCTCCCAATCGACGACTAGTTTCCCGCCCGCTTTCACAAGCTGCCCGCCAACATAAATGTCCTCGATGTCGGCAACGTTCGAATGCAATACAATCGCGGCGACTGGATCACTCCAGCCCACCAAACCGATCGCATCCGTCGAGAACACCACGACGTCCGCTGTCGCTCCCTCTCTCAGGACGCCGAGGTCCGGCCTTTTGAGCGCGAGACCCCCATTGCGTGTTCCGAGAAGGAACGCCTGCCGTACCGTCATGGGCGTGTTTGACGGGATCTTGAACTGGTCGAGGGTCTCCTGGTAGAGGCCTAATCGCGTCGATTGGAGCCATATCCTCATTTGTCCAATGATGTCTATTGAAAAAGTGAAGTGTGTGTCGACTCCAAGAGCGGCTTGATCTTGGATCTAAATGCATTGTTATTACATCGGAGACGAGAAGGAGGGAGACGAACTCACGAGATATGAAGCTCGGTGTCCAAGCCCATAGTGCATCTCACTCTCTGGCGTGATGCTAACATACTGGTTGAACTCTCGCAAAAGACGGGCTTCGGTTGGATTGAGTGAGGGTGCATGAGCAAAGATAAATGCGAGGCTTGAGTTCAACGTAGGGTGGCTGGGGGTGAGATTGTTAACTGCGCTGATCAGACCCTCAGGGACTGGTGGGCCGTTCAAAACTGCAACACAGCATGAGGAAGCAATGGCTTACATGGAAACGGTCCACCCACTGCATGGGCAGTTATAACATTTACGGAAATGTTCCTAGCGGGGTATTAGCATAGCGCCACTACTGGTTAGGAAGCAAGCAAACTGTGCCGTTTCGACGATCTCGGCGGTCGGGGTATCGGAGGCGATCCCAAGGGTTACGAGTCCTCCATTGAACGGGCTGTCCGGTGCGAGCTCTCTGATATGAGCAAGTTGGTCAACCGGAGCGCTAGTGTTAACTGCATCCGGCATAAGCAGTGTTAACTCGAGAGCAACTCGGCTGGGCATACCGGTATATGGATCTCCACTAACGACGACGGGCTGGATCGCGTAGCACCACCAAACTCTAGCACCGCTATCCTTCACGCCTTGGAGTCCCGCATTTGCATGGGCCCGCGTCCAGGTCATATGCGCAAAGTCGACGCTGGTAGTCACACCAGCGTTGAGGGCTTCCAGCGTGCCCATGAGGGACCCGATATATATATCGTCCGGAGATAGAATAAGTGGCGCTGGTCCAGGTGCCCCGAATCTGCGAATATGAAAAGGTTAGAAACACCCGTATGTATGTAAAGATAGAAGAACCGGACAGTCCGAAGTAGTTCTCCAAATGGACGTTCGGTCCAAGAGTTCGCATAGCAGTTTGCCTGGGAACACCGTGAGTATAGTCAGTTCAACAGATGACTTTTTCAAATCCAACCAGGTATGCCGATGCGTGTCAATGAACCCCGGAGATATGATCTTGCCGGTTGTGTTAACAGTCTGCACATCACTCTCGGTTGAATGCGAATCCAGCCCGTCGATGGTATTCGAGATTGCGATAATTGTGTCGTTGAAGAGCATCGCGCCATCCGTGATGATTTCGAGATTCGAGGTGCTCTCGGAGTAAGTGATAAATGTACCGCCTCTGAGCAGAGTCGCACATTGCACTGCACATCCTAGAGACAGCAGGGCAAAGATGTGAGAGTGCATGGTTTTGATGTATGAAAGCTAAGCCAAGTCATGGTATATAAAGAGGATTGCTGACGAAGCACCAGCGAGTCAGCTGAGAAGTCGGAGCTCCTTGTGAAGCACTTAGCACTTAAGGAGCAAGATTCCCGATAGCCCCATCGGTGAACCTTTGAGAGTAGGCTCCACACCAGGTGTCAAGGATGTGTTCGACGAATCCACGAGAAGGACGGAGAGGCGTAGGCGGCGCTCGAGTTGTGCGAGTATACATACACTACACTAAGTGGACCAAATAAATGTCACATGCTAGAGGCAGCGTACAGTAAATCTCTTTGGTTCCATCTAGAACTTAGACTCCCGTTTGTTATTGGGATGACCTAACCATTAGCCCGAGATACTAACCGCTCAGCGCTCAGCCTCCAGGTGCTGACTGAGTGCCGCGTTAGGCGAAGGGAACCATGACGACTCTATTTCTCCGCTCCGCGCTTGCTCAGCTTCGACGCAAAAATCTTAGAAATCCACGCTCTATTAGTCATGTATGCCAGACTCATAAAAATCTTGACAAATAGCGATGAGAATCAAGGGGTTTCTGATTAGAAAAAAAAATACCTTACGCCGTTTTTCTTGAAACCGAGGACCTACCTACCACGTGACGCTCATATGGGGCAATTTTCCCACGTCGGCTGGTCCAGAACCACCTTAAAACCGCGGCCGCAATGCTCTGGCGGTGCTCTAATACCTTGAAGCATGTAAATCACCTTCCAAGAGGCATTTGAACTATCTATGAGTGAGTGAACACTTCCAAATGCCTTTTATACTCAGCATGTCTGAAATATCAAGTTCAACTCTGTTCAGCGTGAATCTGATTCGGAGTCGCCATAATGTTCGAAACTGGTTACTTCCTACCAACTTTGCAAGGTTTTTAGAAACCCAGCTCATCACCTAATCAGAGCCTAATTTGGACAAGATATGCTGACCAAAGGTTCCGCAAATGCCAGGACAGATGTATAACACATTGTTTGAGCCGACGTAGAGCTACTGGGTCATTTATGAGTGCCCCAGATGAAACTTGGAGCAGTTTTTGGTCCATTTAAAACAAGTCATTAATTTTTTTTTCCGGCGACCTACCTCCCAGCCCTTGGTGCCGGCTTGAACGGCCGCACCCCTTGATGAGAATCTCAGACCGCACCTGATACACTTCCATGCGAAAATATGCCGGGAACGCCGGGGCCGGGGAACGATGCGTTCGTTGATAATGCTGCGCAAGGTATGTAAGACATTTGAGAAATAGCGGACTGCGCTGCCGCTGTATGTATATAAAGTGATGCAAAGCGCCCTTTGCAATTGCATACACCACAACCACAGTGACAATGGGTGTATCAACTATACTGCTCAGCACTCTGCACTCTGGCCTTATCTTAACCTTCACCGGGCTTGCTTACAGCCAGTGATGTGCACCAGAGCTACCCCCGGAAAGCGGAGATTAACACAACCTCAGAGATAAAGCGGAGGTTACGAGTCCGAAAAATTATTTCAGGCTCGTTTCTTTGGCATCCCGTCCCACCCAACTCTCGTCGTTTTTGGCCATGACGTAGTGGATTCTTTCCTCAACATCTGCGCAATTTTGCCTCCTTTTGGCTCTTCGTCACGTCAGCAAGCCGGTCGACTGCGTGTGCAAGCCGTTTTTTTGCAGGTTTGACTCGAGTCATTTACTTTCCGGGGGTCGGATCTTAGGCAGTAACGGAATAGATGGAGCGTTGGATGGCAGCTATTACGAAAGCCGCTTCAATACGTGTGCGATCCGGACGCATTCACTTGCATGCCACAGGTACACGCATGAAGGCCGAGCGGACGCGCGTGCAGGCCGATCGGACGCGCGTGCAGGCCGAGCGAACGCGTGTTTCCTATAGTGATACTTTTCTCTATAGTTTCGGGTCCGAGTTTTCTCAAGTCGTACTGACTGCATTACCGGGATTCTTGGATATGCCCATGGCCTTTGCACAAGGCGTGATGCGTCTATCTGTTCGCATGTTGCACTTGGTTTTATTTTCGGGATCGTCCTTCAATCGTAAGCTGTGTTAAATGGACCTACGGGCGCTTGAGCTCATATGTTGTCCACATCCCTTCGTATCTTCCACCTTCGGAACTGCAATTGTTGTATGGATAGATAATAGTCCGATATAAGTGATATCGGCATCAGGATCACGGTCCGCAGTCCGGACAGCAGCCCGATCGCTGGTTGATTTTGAACCTACGCTTGCTGGCGCACGTCTCCAAATGAATATCTCGTATGGGCGTTTCAACGACGAACTGGGTTCGACTCCCCGTCGGTGTATGGCCCAGTTCCGCTTTTTTTTATCCAACCCACCTCTCATCCCCTTCTACTTGAAAAAGAAAACACGTGCCTCTCCCTCTGCCTCGTCATTTTCATCATTACGCAGTGGGAGCTCAACGCTGGGCGGTCACTCCGTGCTCCCGCCCTTCGCTTTATTCTCCTCGCTCTCCTTCTCGTCGCCAACCCCGCCCCCGCCGCCCTTCGTCTCCTAGCTGCTCACATCATCGAACGCATCGACCTGTCGGGAACTTGCGCGGGGTTCGACTCCCGCCAGTGCATGATGTTTTCATGCACACTTTTTGATTCTGCGTGCACTCCATTCTTATTACTGTAAATGCCTGCATACATCCAGGCATCCACAGCTATCAGAAAGCATCGGTAGTGTATGGTACACTTGTCGCCTGGTTTCCAAGATACCATGAGATATTTGGAACGACAGCCTGGGGTTCGACTCCCCGCCTGTGCATTCGGGTCCACAATTTCTTTTATCCAACCCACCCATCCTCGTCCACTTCGCTTAAAAAAGGAAGCGTATATATTCGTACGTTCATTAGCTATACACCCGCCTCTCTTCCCCTTCGGCTCGCCTCATTTGAGATCATAACCACACGCTCGTAAACCTCACTCTCCTTTCTCCCTCTTCTCATCGCCCTTCTCATCCCCGCCCTCGCCCAAGTCGCCCTTCGTCTCCTCGCTACTCACATCATCGAACACATCCACCTGCGTGCTCGCGAACTTGCGCGCGCTGACGCCTTTCTCGAAGAGGAGGTCGAGCTCTGCGAAGGAGCGGCCTTGCGGCTGCGGGGAAGAGGAGGGGATTAGCGTACGTGAAGGTTAGCGGGGGGATTTGGCGGTGCGCAGCGCGCTTGCAGCAACGAATGCCTCGGGAGCCGTGCGCGCGAGTGTCGGCGAGGTGTCCTGACGCATGAGTAACGCTGTACCGGCGACAGACGCAGCTCCGCACCGGAAATACGCCGCATAGAAACGGAAAAAAGAAACGAAAAAAAGGGCGACTCACCTCCGGCACGCGGAAATACGTGTACACGACGCACAGGAAGCAGATCCCGCCCCAGAAGAAGCCCGCGTAGTTGGCCCAGTTCCAATTGCCCGGGTTGAGCATGTACGGCGTGAGCACGGAGCAGATGATGCCGACGACGTTGCTGCGCGAGAGTTTGTTAGCCGTGGTAAGGGAAGGGGGAAAGAGGCGTTAAGGAGAAAGGAAAAAGAAAGCGGAATGGAGCGGGGAGAAGAGATAATGCGGAGGATGTGGTGTGCGGCACGCCCGCAAGTTGGGATGCCCACTCGGACATCGCGCGCTCAATGTTCGCACCCGTCAGCCGGGCGCACACGACGCGTACCGCAATCGCCTGCGAGCACAACCCTCGGACGCAACCCACTTAACCCAGTGCCCACGGCCGGGCACACGCCCTCCACCGCGAGGCCGAGCGTACATACGAGCTCCGCCGCGTCCCAGTTCCACACTCCGCACAACCCGCCCGAGCGTCTACCCGAGGGTCCCCGGGGAGTTCGCGGCGCACGCCTCGAACCGCACATCCGCAGATCCTGGATATCCATGCGCAAACCCAAGCCCAGCTCCGCCTATCCGAGGTCCACCCCCTCCGCACCCCCAGAGAAAATAACAGAGGAAGAAGAATCGACGCAGAAGAAAAGCCACGTACTACATATTCCTTCCCAGCACCACCGTCTTGATCGACAGCCTCCTTGTACTCATCTCGCCGACGAGGCTGTACGCGACCGTGCCGACCGTGCACTGGTAGATCGCCGCCCACACGAGCATCAGGCTCCCCGTCGCTAATGCCGCCTGTACAAAATAAAATAAATATAGCAGTTTCGTCAGCACGGTCTTCAGCGCCGCAGCATCCAACGTCTACGCACCTGGTCCTTATGCCGCGCCGGCACCAATCCGAGGAATCCGAGGCAGAGGAGTATGATGCAGAGCCCCACCAGCCCGCCGAGGTACAAAGAGCGCCGGCCGACGCCGCGCGCCATGAGCGCCCACGCGCCGAAGACGCCCGCCATATTGATCGCGTACTGCCCGAGCGCGAAGTCGTAGGACTTGGCGGTGGGGAGGCCGGCTTGTTCGAGGAAGTAGCTGGGGGGAGGGGTTAGCGAGCGAAGGGAGGAGGATAAGAGCGAATGCAAGAAGAGCGCGGGGACATAGAGGCGGGAATTCATGAAGAGGAAATGGAAGGGTGCGCAGCCGGAAGGGGAATTCAGGAAGTGAAAGTGCGCGGGCGGAGGGATCGTAAGCAAATGAAGCGGAAGCGCGAGGCAGCGCAGAGAGGTGAAGGGCAGTCGAACGGACGTGCAAATGGAGCGAATGCAGGAAGCACAAGGAATCCAACCGCGGAACGTAAAGAATCCAAAAAAAAAAAAAAGAGAAAGACGTACGTGCTATACCCAGTGAACGAATTCCCCGCGAGGTTCTGCATCGCCCACACCATGCACACAATCTAGCTCCCCATACGCACGATCAGCCTTTGCTTCTCCAGCACAAAAAAGGAGAAGGAAGAAGGAAAAAGAGTCTAGGGCGCAGCGCGCCGCGAAGGAAGCAAATACCCTCCGCCAGAAAAAGGAGAAGCCCGCGCGCAAAGAAGAGAAAAAATCGAGAGACTCCGACGCACCTCCGTCCGCCTCAAATCCGTGCCCCGAAAACAATCCCAATACGTCGCGCCCCGCGTAATCCTCTCCTCAATCATGGTCGTGTGCCGCATCATCGCCAGCGTCTCGTCCACGTCAAACCCCGTCTCCTTCTCCAAACTCGTCAGCCTCAACAACGCTTTTCTCGCCTCGGGTATCTTCCCCCTTCGCACCAACCACCAGGGTGATTCAGGGGCAAGGGCGACGCCGATGAAGAGAGGGACGGGCCACATCCACTGCAGCGCGTACGGGATGCGGTACGCCCACTGGTCGGTGCGCGGGAGCATCGACTTGATGACGCCGATGCCGATTACCTGCCCGAGGCCCCAGCAGAAGTTGACGTAGGTGGTGAGATACCCGCGGAGGGCGACGGGGCAGACTTCGGAGGCGTAGGTTATTGTCACTGCGAATGCGAATGAGCACAGTACGGATGAGCACGGGAGTAGAGGGAATCATAGCAGAATGCCCGCAGCGCAAATGGCCGCTAAAAACAAAGAGGGTGGACTCACGCGTCTGGAATACGCCCCACGGGATCCCGCATAGCACCTCCGCGATCTGCAGGCTCACCACATCTTTCGCCGTGAAGAAGATCGCGGTGAATCCAATAATTGCAACGAGGCAGCACATGACGGTGCGTCTGTAGCCGAAGCGCTCGGAGACCCAGCCGTTGAGGAAGAGCCCGAGGATCTCGCCGACGTTCGCGCCATTGGAGAGCCCCGACTGCCAGCGCGCGGGGACCTGGTAGGACCCGTCCGCGAGCTGCTCGCCGTACTTGCGGTTGAACTGCGGGAAGGCGTCTGGCCCGTGCCCCGTGCGAGTGAGTAAGTGCAAGTAAAAGAGAGAAGGAAGGGGACGCACAGAAGTTTGAGAGCAGACAGACGTCGTAGCCCTCCATCGCGATGCACGTCGAGATCAGCAAGCTCCATGCCACCGCCTTCGGGTATAGCCTTAATCCCTGCAGCAGACTCATCTCGTGCTCCCTGTCCGTCGCCGACTGCCCAAATCAATTTTTTTTCGCTCTTCCCCCTTTTTCAGCAACGCACCTTGGCATTCCTCGTCATCTCCCGTGCCTCCTTATCCTGCTTCGTGTCGAGGTGGTGCGCGGCATCGAAATGCAGCGGGGCATCCATCGTAGTGGGGCGGGAGGGGGGAAGAAAGATTGGCGGCGGGGTATTTATATGGAGAAGAAAGTCGGAAGACGGGAGGGAGGGCCGATGTCACTGTCACAAGGCGCGGTATCACGAAATCCCGGTCGTGTGATCGATCATGTGCGCACTCGGTGCGTTCTAAACACGCTCGGATAAAACGATGGAATTCTAGCTAGGATGTTCGCGCTGAATGCGTCTCTGTGGTCTTCTCACATCGGAAAATGCGTAATTTTGTCTCGGGCTGACAACGTCGCTAGCGCTGAAACTGAAAGATTTAGCCCATGGCCGAATCCTTTAGTTTCAGCCGCATTGTGCTGAATCTTTACGTTTAAGCGACGTTATCAGGTGGACTGGAATTACTCATTTTCCACTGTGTCTGCTACTTCGTTGAAAATTGAATCAAGTAAACTAGAAGACAGCATCGCAGCATTAATATTGCCGGCATCGAGCGTCGGCCATGGGGTTAGATACCGCGAATAACGTCATTCGGTAATCCCGCATCGCAATCATTCCACTCCATTCCACGGGGCCACACACATCTGCGCGGGGTAATTTTCTAGCCCAGGTCGAAGCAAAGAAAAAGTGCGGTGGTGATACTGAGCATGCACCAGGGGGGAATCGAACCCCTCTCGCCGGAAACTGACTTCTTATTTACTTGATTATCAGGTCGGCGTGTGTTCCATACACCACCAGTGCTCTCTGGCCTCCTTCTCAGCCTTGTTATCTGCATAAGCTTTCTGTCTGGCAGGATGCAAAAAGATCAGGGAACGATACGGCGTTGAAAATCTCCTGCTGCCGGCCGGGAACGACCGGGTGTGGGGTGCATGGACGCGGCGTCACAGGCGTCGCGATGCTGGTAGACGACGTGGTAGTCGTTGGGGTATTAGGCTGGCTGAAAGCAAGCACGGTGAAGGTTAAGATAAAGGCCAGAGTGCGGAGTAGTGTAGTTGATACACCCAAAATTGTCACTGTGGTCGTGGTGGATGCAATTGCAAAGAGCGCGCTTTTTATCACTCTTTATATATACAGCGGTAGCGCCGTCCACTATTTCTCAAGCGTCTTACATACCTTGTGTAGCATTACCAACAGACGCATCGTTCCGGGCATATTTTCGCATGTATCAGGCGGGGTCTGAGATTTTCATCGCTATTTGTCAAGATTTCTACGAGTCTGACATACCTTTGCTGAACATGACTAATAGAGCATGGATTTCTAAGATTTTTTGCGTCGAAGCTGAGCAAGCGCGGAGCGGAGAAATAGGGGTCGTCATGGTTCCCTTCGCCTAACGCGGAACTCAGTCAGCACCTGCCGGCGGAGTGCGGGCTGAGCGCTGAGTGGTTAGCATCCCGGGCTAATGGTTAGGTCATCCCAATAGCAAACGGGAGGCTAAGTTCTAGATGGAACCAAAGAAATTTACTGTACGCTGCCGCTAGCATGCAACATTTATTTGGTCCACTTAGTGTAATGTATGTATACTTGCACAGCTCGAGCGCCGCCTACGCCTCTCCGTCCTTCTCGTGAACTCGTCGAACACACCCTTGATACCTCCTACTGTCAAAGGTTCACCGATGGGGCTATCAGGAATCTTGCTCCTTAAGTGCTAAACGCTTCACAAGTCCTTGACGCACCGCACGAGCTCCGACTTCTCAGCTGATTCAGACTCGTTGGTGCTTTGTCAGCAATCCTCTTTATATACCATGACTTGGCTTAGCTTTCATACATCAAAACCATGCGCTCTCACATCTTTGCCCTGCTGTCTCTAGGATGTGCAGTCCGATGCGCGACTCTCCTCAGAGGCGGTACATTCATCACTTACTCCGAGAGCACCTCGAATCTCGAAGTCATCACGGATGGCGCGATGCTCTTCAACGACACAATTATCGCAATCTCGAATACCATCGACGGGCTGGATTCGCATTCAACCGAGAGTGATGTAAAGACTGTTAACACGACCGGCAAGATCATATCTCCGGGGTTCATCGACACGCATCGGCACACCTGGTTGGGTTTGAAAAAGTCATCTGTTGAACTGACTATCCTCATGATGTTCCCAGGCAAACTGCGATGCGAACTCTGGGACCGAACGTCCAGTTGGAGAGCCTCTTCTGGTTGTCCGGTTCTTCTCTCTTTACACACATACGGATGTTGCCAACCCTCTCATATTCGCAGATTCCGGACAACTGGACCAGCGCCACTTATTCTATCTCCGGACGATATATATATCGGGTCCCTCATGGGCACGCTGGAAGCTCTCAACGCTGGTGTGACTACCAGCGTCGACTTTGCGCATATGACCTGGACGCGGGCCCATGCAAATGCGGGACTCCAAGGCGTGAAGGATAGCGGTGCGAGAGTTTGGTGGTGCTATGGGATCGAACCTGTCGTCACTAGTGGAGATCCATACACCGGTACGCCCAGCCAAGTTGCTCTCGAGTCAACACTGCTCATACCGGATGCAGTCAACACTAGCGCTCCGGTTGACCAACTTGCTCATATCAGAGAGCTCGCACCGGACAGCCCGTTCAGTGGAGGACTCGTAACCCTTGGGATCGCCTCCGACAACCTGACCACCGAGATCGTCGAAACGGCACAGTTTGTTTGCTTCCTAACCAGTAGCGGCGCTATGCTAATACGCCACTAGGAACATTTCCGTAAATGTCATAACTGCCCATGAAGTGGGCGGACCGTTTCCATGTGAGTCATTGCTTCCTCATACTGTGTTACAGTTTTGAACGGCCCGCAAGTCGATAATGGTGGGATCAGCGCGGTTAACAATCTCACCCCCGGCCACCCTACGCTGAACTCAAGCCTCGCATTTATCTTTGCTCACGTATCCTCACTCAATCCAACCGAAGCCCGTCTTTTGCGAGAGTTCAACCAGTATGTTAGTATCACGCCAGAGAGTGAGATGCACTATGGGCATGGACACAAAGCTTCATATCTCGTGAGTTCGTCTCCCTCCTTCTCGTCTCCGATTTAATAACAACGCATTTAGATCCAAGATCAAGCCGCTCTTGGAGTCGACACACACTTCACTTTTTCAATAGACATCATTGGACAAATGAGGATCTGGCTCCAATCGACGCGGTTAGGCCTCTACCAGGAGACCCTCGATCGGTTCAAGATCCCGTCAAACACGCCCATGACGGTACGGCAGGCGTTCCTTCTCGGGACACGCAACGGGGGTCTCGCGCTCAAAAGGCCGGACCTCGGCGTCCTGAGAGAGGGAGCGACAGCGGACGTCCTGGTGTTCTCAACGGATGCGATCGGTTTGGTGGGCTGGAGTGATCCAGTCGCCGCCATTGTATTGCATTCGAACGTTGCCGACATCGAGGACGTTTACGTTGGCGGGCAGCTTGTGAAAACGGGTGGGAAATTAGTCGTCGATTGGGAGGGCAAGGGGTATGGGGACAGACTGAGGGCGAGCGCGAACAAGTTCCGTGATGCTCTAGCGCGGACGAACATCAGCGTCTTTGAAGAGGGTGTTAAAGGGTCCTTGACGGATCAAGATTTCCAGGATCCGTTCGAGGTCGATGTTACTCGCGGTGAGAGTACGGGGTTTTAACCCGGGGAGAAAAGGTAGATGCATCTTTGCAGCCTCGACCGTTTTTGATCGTAACCACCGTGAAATAGCCTCTGTTTTGGAGAGATCTGGTGTTTCTGGCTCTTGTGTCGGCTGACGTGGGCTCGGCACGATAGCGATTAGTCAATAGCAATTGAAGTTGTTGATGCTGAATGTTCCTCGGCTTCCAACCATCATTCAACTCAACGGATCCTAGTTAGGAAATAGACCATGATCCAGGTAATATTGCTTGTGCTGGAATTGAGAGTCGGACATTTTGAGAGCCGCGATCGGAGAAAAGTGACTTCAATCCGAGTGCGGAATCGAGGGAAGTAGAAGAGGAGGTGGTGGATGGAATATATGTGGCATCGCTCAACCGACCTACGCATTACTTTGCCCTCGCGCAGTACTGATTGCAAAGATGACTTTGATATATCAGAACGCATTTCGCGGAGGGTAGATAAATACTCAGCTTGGACGCCGCAGCCTGCTGAAAACTTCCCTGTGATTTTACGCAAGTGAGCGTACGCGTCACGATGAGTAATGTGTGAAGCTAGAATGGCACGCCCCTTAAAGTCCTCGCGTGCAGACGACTGAAGGAGCCACGCGTCGCCTAGCGAGGAATCCCAATCCGAGCGGCGGCGTCAACCGTGGTGCACAACGCGCCAGGAGTGATGTTAAGCACCACCCGGAGTGGGAAATAGCGGGCGGCAGATAAGTTCGACTCCCAGTACTTACTTCTAGTCTCTAGATTTCTGAGTGCTCGGTGCATGATATCAGGAACAAAGGGATAATAGCAAAAAAGAAAAAGGTTCAAAAAAGCATGCGCCAGCGGGGAATCGAACCCCGTCTCACTGTCCAAGGTGAATCAGTGCGTGTTCCATACACCACTGGTGCTCTCTACCCTCTTTCTCAGCCTGTTTAACTGTGCTAATTTCCCGCCTGCGAGGGGCCAAAAAAAAACGACAAAGCTCTAAAGCATGCAGCAGCGGGGAATCGAACCCCATCCCGCCATTGACATTTACTAGGTCGTAAGTACAATGAGGGCGCGTGTGCCATACACCACTAATGCTTTCCAACCCCCTTTTGAATATTGCTAGCTTCCGTGTATCGTCTTCATCGCCCACCCAAAAAACAGCTAAGCATTTCATGCATGCACCAACGGGGAATCGAACCCCGTCTCACCGTCCAAAGCTACCCATCCCTTCATCAGCTCGATGCGTGTTCCATACCCTACTGGTGCTCTGTACCCTCCTCCTCAGCCTTGTTATCTCCGTTAAATCTTCCCTCCTCCGAACCCAAAAAAAACGTTCTTTTCGACCAATGCACCAGCGGGGATTCGAACCCCGTCTCACCACCAAGTAGCGAATAAATACTGCCCATCAGATCGGTGTGTATTCCATACACCACTGGTGCTCTCTACCTTCACTATCAGCCAGTTTATCTGGGTTAGATTTTGTCGCGTGTAGGATGGCAAAAAGACTAGGGTGAAAGACGATGCACCAGCGGGGAATCGAACCCCGTCTCGCCGCCAAGTGGGCCAACAATGCATCTTCATCAGATCTGCGCGTGTTCCATACACCACCGGTGCTCTCTCCCCTCATTTTGAGCCTCGCAAGGTGCGTTCAATTCCACGCATGCGGCATGCCGGATGGTAAAAAAGACGGTGGACCAATATGCCCCAGCGGGGAATCGAACCCCGTCTCGCCGCTCACACCTTCTGTCTGGGATGCCGTCGGCACTGGTGCTCTCTACCCTCATTTTGAACCTCGCAAGGTGCGCTCGATTTCCTGCATGCAGGATTGCATCGAGGACTTTGACTCCGACCTCAGGTCTCATCTCTCTCTTGCCACTGAGAATTGAAAAAAAAAATCTAATCAAAAATCCGGGACAAATGCAACGTCGCAGCATCAGCATGCCGGCATGGACTACGGAGTGAGATCCCGTCAATAACGTCAACTGTTATTGCAACCCCGCTTCCGCCTCACACAAATTGTGCACCCGGGGTCAGTGGTCACGACATCGATCCGGTTCGAGTTTATTTTTCGGACACAGACACTATCTCCGGTTAGTAAGTAGTATGGAGAGTTTTTCTGGGGGGGGGGGGGGAGTCTAGCCCAGAAAACAAGGTAAACGGAAGGCTTCACATGCACCAGCGGGGATTTGAACCCCGTCTCACCGCCAAGGGCATGTAGATCAAGGCAGCATCAGGTCGGTGTGTGTTCCACACACCACTGGTGCTTTCTTCGCTCATATTTTATTTTGGCTAACTGTGTTTCCCTCTAGCATCTACCAAAGAGAAAAATGCAACATCCGAGCATCATGCCCAGAGGGGAGTCGAACCCCGTCTCGCCGCCAAGTTTGAACAATATTTCTGTATCACGTCGGCGCGTGTTTGATACACTATCGGTGCTCTCCCCTCATTTTTAACCCCTTCAGGTGCGTTCAATTCCACGCATGCGGCATGCCGGATGGCAAAAAGTGTGGGTGCAATAATATGCCGGAATCGAACCCCCATCGCCGCCAACTCCGCAGGTTATTTCGGTATCAGGCTGGCGCGTGTTCCATAAATACACCACTGGTGCTTCCTACCGTCATTCTCAGCCTGAGTAAGCGCCTTTGATATCCTGAATGCAGGGTAAAAATGAAGGAAGCTAGAGGGCCGCATGCACCAGCGGGGAATCGAACCCCTTCTCACCACGAAGTTCCTCTGCATGCGCGCAATTAATACCACTAGCATCTGGGGACCTCTGCTCACGTCATACTCCTACGACGCCGTCCTCGAAACTTGTAACTCCGATGCCATCGTGGCATCTGGTTGCCACTAGATACAGCATCCGAAATCAACTGAAATGACAAATGATCTATAATTAGCGAATGGGTTGCGCCATAAGTCTCCCTTGCTCTCATCCCGGGGTGGTGCTGCACCTGTAACTCGAGTGCATCGCTTCCTGAGCCCAATTTGCTGAGAGGAGTTTAAAACTCGGGTACATTTGTGATGCAAAGGGACTGACAAAAAAGGGTAAACTCCTACAACTCATTCAAATCTCACCCGTTTGTTCTAAAAATTATATGAATCGATTCGAATGTTGTTTTACAGTGCTTGGGATCCTTCAATGAGCGCATGTACTATTTGTTGACTGTTTGGTAAAAAATTCCGAGAGTTTTTGACACTATCCCTGTATCAGTGCAACGAGTGACCTCAGGTCTCCTATATTCAAGTCGGATCATCTTAAACATGATATACGGTGCTTTAGGCTGCTTTATATCAGGATTGGACAATGGAAACTCGTGAAACAAACTGAGCTTGGTAGAGGGGTATTAGTGAAAACATCTATTTTGAGACAAAAAACATCCGCGCCTTATGTTCCGCAAATAGCTGTAAAACCCGTATACATAGTCTCTGATACATGGGATAAGTATAGACTGTCAGGGATATAAAGATCTCACCTACCAACCTTGTCATCTGCGGACATCATTGCCGCTATGCCTCAACCCAATACAGCTCAAACTCGCTTCAACAACCTTATAACCTATCTAGATGCTGCCACCAGCACGTTGGAAGTGGTTTCCAACAGCCTGAAGACACCCTTCTTGGATTCCATTTCAAACACAATGCGGTCCCTGCTGAGTTCCATACAGGTGCCATCATACAATAAGCATTCTCCTCACAGTGAGACTTACCCTTTCGAATAGACAGTCAGGAGGAACAGGGATGAGTGTACGAAAATGCTGGAGCACATCCACGAGATCCTCTATGCAATTATCGACTTTCACATCAAGTCAGATACCGGTGTTGAATTGTCGCCAAACATGCTGGAGAATTTGGGGAAATTCACTGAGTAAGTTTCTGGTCACCTTGGTTCATCAGTAACTTGTTTTGACACCTTGAGAGGACTCTCCACAAGATCCACACATTTGTCGAAGCCCAGCAGGAGAAAAACCGAATCAAGCAATTCTTCCGTCAAGGCGAAATGAGCACATTACTCAAGGACTGTTATGTGGGACTAGAGCAAGTCATCGGGGTGTTCAAGGTAGAGTGGTGTTGTTGTGAGATAAATTTTAACAAGATACACTGCAGATTCAGGGGGTTCATATCCTGAGGGATGTGACAGAAATGCAACAATATGCACAGAAGACGCACGAGGAAATCCTGGAATTGATTTCGGCTCTTTCGGATGAAGGAAGTTCTGACAGTGGCTCTGTGGTGAGTACCATCACTCCAAGTTAGTTTCAACTCAGGAATGACCAAACTCCTAGATCAGCAGAGTTCTATCCACTTCGCAAAACAGGTTTGTGGTTTTTGTCAAATTCTTCATGGCTGGATGCTAACTTCCCGAAGCTCAAACTCACTTTCACTGCTGCCATCCGAACCCAAGATTTTCCATGGCCGTGAATCTGAACTTTCGAACTTGATCCAAGCCTTCAGCCAAGAAATACCCCGGATTGCAATTTTGGGACCAGGGGGAATGGGGAAAACAAGCCTAGCAAGGGCTGTGCTCCATCATCCCAAAATCACTGCACGATACAAGGACAACCGGGTTTTCGTTACCTGTGACAGGGCATCAAACAGTGTTCAGCTTGCGGCCCTCATTGCCATGCATGTTGGGCTGAAACCAGGAAGGGATCAAGTTCAGGGGATTATCCGTCATTTTGCTGACATGCCACCCTTGCTGTTGATTTTGGACAATTTGGAGACTATCTGGGAGCCAAGAGAGACCCGTGGTCAAATTGAAATTTTCTTGTCCCTGCTCACAGATGTAAATCATCTGGCCCTGATTGTGAGCCAGAACAAAATTCTTGTTGTTTTGTACTAACTCTAATTTAGATCACAATGCGTGGAGCAGAAAGACCGGCAAATATCCGCTGGACACATCCCTTTTTAGAACCATTGAAGCCCTTACCACAGGATGCTGCCCGCCAAACTTTCATTGACATTGCAGATGATCATCCTCTTGAAGCTATTGACAAAATTCTTCTTTTCACCAATAACATGCCACTCGCAATTGATCTCATTGCCAACTTGGTAGACTACGAAGGCTTGCCCAGTGTGCTAGATCGTTGGGGGACAGAGAGAACATCACTGCTCTCTCAAGGCCATGATAAAGGATCCAATTTGGATTTATCAATTTCACTCTCGCTTGAAAGCCCTCGGATCACAGCTTTTCCTCACTCCCGAGATCTATTGAGCCTCCTCTCCATGCTCCCCGACGGACTTTCAGATGTCGAGCTCTCACAAATTAAATTTCCAATTGATAATGTGCTGGCTTGCAAAGGGGCTCTACTTGCCACTGCCCTAGCATATACTGATGGCCAGAAGCGACTCAAGACCCTGGTACCCATCCGGGAATATGTCCAAAGAATGCACCCTCCAATGGCTCACCTTGTTCAACCTCTTCTGAAGCATTTTCAGCAGCTCCTTCAAATCTATGTGGAATATCATCATGGGAAGGGCATCGAGTCCTGGCATCGTCACGCAAATAAAATCCAACTTTGCCAATGTCCAAGCAATCTTGGCAAAGGAGTTGAATCCGAATAATCCTAACTTGGCCACTGTATACTGCATATGTCATTTTGCGGACTTCAGGTCATCAGTTGGACGGGGGAAGATTGCCCTATTGGACCAGATTATAACATTCTACCTCAGTCAACCAACCATAGACTTGTGGTTTATGTCGTCGCATCACTGCTTGGCAAAAGTAGAAACTATCAGATTCCCAATATGCACCAGCTATTGGAGCAAGCTCTGGGATATATCCCGCACTTGGATGATCAGGACCTTAAATGTGAGTTTCATGTCAAATCTTTGTATCAAATACTGAAAGACAGGCACTAGGCAAATTCTATTACGAGCTTGCCGAGTATTATCGAGGTGGTCAAAAAAACAACATCTCGAACGCTCTCCACTTCGCTCAAACTGGGCTCTCCTTGTCAATTTCCACTGGGGATATGGGAATACGGACAGCTCTTCTGTGTACATTGGCATGGATCCAGTTACAATTGGGTGACTGTAAGGCTGCCCATGGGTATGCATATGAGTCACACAAGCTAGCAAGGCTTTCTGGAAGTTTATTCGGAGAATCCAGGGCACTCCAGATTGAATCCCTTTGCTGGGATATCCTTGGTTACTATGCTCAAAGTATCTCTGCCTCCGAGAGGGCCCGTCATCTCCTTGCTATTTGTGGCATGACTGGTGGTGAGATGGATGGAATGCTCCTTGATGTTCAGGCAGAGGTCCACTTAAATAAATCTGAATATGCGGAGGCTCATAACATCCAAACTCAGTTACTTAACAATCTCTCCAGGGAGTACAATACATTTCGGCATGCCATGGCTCTCTGCACTACTGCACAGGTTGATATAGAACTCGGCACATCCAGGCATGCTGTGGCAAGGAATCTTGATACAGCCTCCTTACTGTTCAAAAAGCTAGGTCAGCCACTCGAGACTTTGTGCTGTGATGTCTTAAGGGCAGCTCTTGACATGAGAGAAGGAGCCTTTGTGGCAGCAAAGACTGGCTTCCTTCAGTGCATCGAATCAGCTCGAGGTAAAGCTACACCAATTGTATCATATGCTCTAGAGATGCTTGGTGATAGCCACCGATGGGACCCCGCCGATCGTTCATATACTTGGACAGTGGTATTCTTGGTCCATAGCCTCAAGTTGAAACAGAAGCGAGAGATCCACAAAGCACTGCAATGCCTCGGAGATTTCTACCAGGCAGGTGGTGATGACAGTACAGCTGGCAGTCTTTTCACCGTTGCACTCGAGGGATTTACACAGATGGATGTGCACCGCAGCAGAGCGGAATGCATGGTCCATCTTGGAGACATTGCCAAAATTCAGGGGGACCTGCCGAAGGCAGTGCAGCTTTGGGAAGCAGCAAGGCCGTTGCTTGAGTGCTCGTCACAGCAAAAGCAAATTGCAGATCTTGATGAAAGACTTGCTGACATGGTCGATGTCCAACCCGAAGAACATCGAGACACCCTCATCCGTCTTTTAAGCCTAAAAGCACCTGACACCAGTCTAGATGAGCGTGCCCTTGGCCGAATAGGTGCCAATCCTATGCTGATATAAGGAATGAGTTTCAACGCCGGAGGATGATATCATATATCCATTATGTGCTGAAATTAGAACCGATGTATGTCCCTCGCTTCCCATAGTTGTTTGTGATGAGGATCAGATGATGTGCTTTATTTCCTGACACAGTCTCCTTTTACTGTGGGTCTATCTATTTTCCCTTTCAAATGAAAAGTGATGGCTCATCGAACATATACTTGTGTCTGTGTGATGTATATATACGCAGGTGATAAATATTTAGTGGTTAATATATTAGTTGAAGCCAAGTGGTCTTCTGTGTGCCTGAGACTCGACAAATTGTGTGAATCAAGTAATGATGAGGAGCCATGAGGTGCTCCCGCTGCTCTGTGCTCGAATGGAACCAACATAGGTGTGCTCGCCGGCGGCCAATGGGAGAGCTCTAAAAATCTCGGCTAAAAATTGCTAATTCTCCGCTCATTAATGATAACTACCTCGTTCGTGGTTGTCTGTTTAGTTTTTAACTGCATCTGCATGTATCCCCTGGAAACTCTACTACTATACGGTCAGTGCGTGTGCCGTACACCACCAGTGCTCCCTAACCTCCTTCTGAGGCCTCGTCAGGTGTGATGGATCCTCCCCCAAAAAGACAATAGCCTGCTGTTCAACGCATGCACCAGTAGGGATCCGAACCCCGTTTTAGGTATATATCATTCACTGTGTTTGCGGTGGAAAAATGGCTATTTCCTGGGACCCTGCAATCAAAACCCTTCTCACCGTAAACTCACTGACTTTTCTCGTGTAATTAGGTGGGCGTGTGTTCCATACACCACAAGTGTTCTATACCTCTCCTCAGAATATGGCGTCCAGTTCCCGCCACTGAAATGGCATGCTCGCCCGCGAGCCAAAAGACCCGAGAAAGATAACCAATGCATCAGCGGGGAATATTAATCGAACCCTGATAACTCGAGCTACCAATGTCGTAAGATCAGTCGTGTTCCGCCACCACCGCTGCTCTCTACTCTCATAGTCATTCTGAACCTCGTTATCTATGTTCGATTTTCGAAATGCAGGCAAAAAAAAAAAAAACAAGCTACACGGACCAATGCACCAGCGGGAAATAGAACGTCGTCTCGCTGTAGACTGCAGACTCTATTTTCTATGAAGTCGACGGGGGGTCCACGCACCACTGATGTTTCTTACGCTCCCTCTCAACTCTGTTATCTGCGTCCCACTTTCCCCATTGCCCAACCAAAAATTGCTCACACCACAACACAAGCACCAGTGGGGAATCGACCCCGCCTCACCGCCCAACATTATTATCACAATGCTATAAAATCGGAGCGTGTTCCGTACACCACGGCCGCTTCCAATCCTGCTTCTCACCGTCGCCAAGTCGCTTTGTTGTGCTCTTTACTCACGCTGCTGAAAAATGAAAACGCACCAGAGCTATGCACCAGCGGGGATTCCAACCGTTTCTTACCGTATACGTAACGTAGCTGGTTCTTCGCCACCATTAGCTCGGTGCGTGTTCCATACACCAAAGGTGCAATCTGGCCTCACTGGAGCCTCATTATGTGAGCCTCGCTCGCTGTGTGTGTGCTGGTAAAAAATCACCATTTCCTCACTACATACATCTACCAGAAGAGGGGAATCGAACCCCGTCCCGCCGTAGACGTGTTGGCGGCTATCATCATGTCCGCGTGTTCTACACCACTGGAGCTTCGTACCCTCCTTCTGACCCTTGCTAGGTGCTTTCAATTGCGGATCGTGAACCCCACTGTGGTCATTCTACAATTCTGTACAGTACTAAAAAACTCTGAGGAAGCTCGTTCTACAGAAGGTTACATAGAGCGAAATGAAAACCCCGCCAGAGAAGAGAGAAGAAAAAAAAGAAAACCCTGACAGAATAATTTGCCCAGCAACCACCCGCTTAGCTGTCCTGCACGTATTTGAATGCCCGGCAGGGCACCTGCTCGCTCACCAATATTTGGAATGCCTTCCAGTAGTCCACGGAGGAATCATTCTGGCTCGCCGTATTGAATCGCACCTCGCGAATCTGCGCGACGGTCGGACTCTCCAGCACATTCTTGAGCGCCGTCAACGAGCCCGTCAATTGCGATTCGGTGGGCATGATGTCCACGTCGAAGGTCAACACGTCGAGGCAGTTGGCGGGGTAAAAGTGGGAGATAATCTCCACAACACATGGGAATATTCGGCATGCATTTTGGGCGCCGGTATAGAAATATATTCCGTGGCCGATGCGCAAGCTACGCAGACTGGTGAGGCGGCCCAGTGCGAGCAGTCCGACGTTTCCTGGGGGAATCAGATTATTTCTGTAAGCCGGAGATTGGAACGCACTTTGGAGATAGGGCGAAGGGTACACATCCAGTGTCAGCGAGTGCAAATGCCCGTCAAGTCGACAGAGATATGTGGCAATTGCGTCAAGCGTTGTGGGGGATGCGTTGTTCGGTATATGAAGCGCAAGACCACGGGTGTTGGGTGCATGGTCATCAGACAAGAGCCAAGGTAGGATGTCCGAACGGTCTTGGAATCCCTGGAGCAACAAGGATTCCAGATCGAGTTTGAAGCGTGGAAAGACGCCCGGACCCGCATCTTCCCAAGTGATCCACGCCAGCTCTAATTCGCGCAAAGCTGAGAATGAAAAAAGGACGCCCGTGAAATCACAACATGAGGAGAATCTGGTATGCTGCAGACCCAATTTCGTAATCCGGGGGAGGCGAGGGAGATAACACGGCGAAGGCGGGACCGCGCCGATGATGAGCGATGTGAGGTGCAGAAAGCTGGACAGATGGGGGACAATTCGAGGCATCGTGGTCTCCGTCTGTTGATGTCCCAGGAGGCTGAGATCCAGAGACCGCGTATACACTGCGAAGACATTCGAAGGAATTTGCAGGTGCTCTGACAAACGCTCGTCGCGAACTATGATCAGTCGGAAGAGATGATGCCTGCTTGATGAGAGCCAGCCTTTGCACACCAGCGTGCACACGCGGAGCTCTGGCACGCTGTCCGAGAGATAATCGATAATGTGGTCAATAAGCTCGGGAGGCATCCGGGGTGCTGGACCAACAGACATCTGCAGCGAGGGAGTGAGGCCAGACCTCAAATAGTTCTATATCCATACCTCTCTTAGACTTGGGTGTTTGGGATGATGAGGGCAGATAGGAAGAGCGATGTCCATTTGACGTGTCATCTCCTCTGGCGTACCCGTAAGTAAAACACCCGGATCAAAGCTAAGTTTAGTAAGGCTGGTCCCGGACGTCATGAGAGGGTTCCCGGAACGGGATGTCATAAGAGCTATAGTATGGCGCAAGATGCGGAGATAGCACAAATAACTCCAAGAGGAGATCGTAGAATTGGAATGGTGCGGTGCTCCGAGCCACTGAGCCTCCACTAGCACTGTCACGAGGAATCCAACGCCTCCGTGCATGAACGCCATAAAGTGTTAAGGGCAGCATCCTCAGGATGAAAACTCTTAGATGTTCTGGCGAGAACAGCAAGACCGCGCCGATCTTTTGGATCCATCAGAAGAAAACAATGAAAAAAAACGATGTCGACAAGTTTAGGGATCTGGAATCTGGAGAGCCTGCTGCATCTCCGAGTCAATAGTGGCGGATAAGAACGGGTGAGAGAATCTGCAAAGCAGTGCCCTGATGTTGGCAGCTATTGATTTATTGATGGATGCCGACAGCCTCTTTCCTACCTTTTCTTCCTTCTCCTTTGCTTTTCTTGCCATTTCCTTCCCCTTTGTTCGCCTGATCATGCACCGAGCACTCAGAAATCCAGAAGTACTCGAACTGATATGCCGCCAGCTCTTTCCTCGTCGCGATCGTGAGCCAGGCAAAGATGGATCGCGCGTGCTTGCAAGGCTGGCGACAACCTGCAGGGACCTTAGCGAACCTGCTCTCGATGCGCTCTGGTCCTTCCAGAACACCATATTCCATGTACTCGACTGCATGCCGACCGGAGTCTGGAAGAAAAGCGACAGAGTGAGCAGCGATTGGTGGATTGTTACTAATTCTTGCTGAATCGTTCCAGTCCTTGCGCCGCCCTATTCTCAGGACCGATTGGGAACGCCCCCTCCTCTACATGCATCGTGTCCGATCCATTTCTCTCTCAGATAGCTCCTTCTCGTCATCCTCTGAACTTTCGCAAGTTTTCGAAATCATCCGCCTCTCGCTTCCGACGCAACAGCTCTTTCCATTTCTCCGCCGTCTCGCCTGGGTCTTCAACAAGCCCTCTTCATTTTCACATGCATCTCTCTTCTTCGGGCCTCGACTCACACACGTCGTCCTCGCCCGCCTTAAATCCATCGCTGACTTGACCCTGCTTTCCGCCCTGGCAATTAAATGCCCACTGCTAAGAGATGTCAAACTCGTTCAGACGGAGATTTGCGACGCGAGCCAATTCCAGACTGTATCTTCCTTTGTCGGGGGATTAACATACCTCCAGATACTCGATCTAGATCACCTCAACCAAAGCGCGTTTGACCACATTGCTCTTCTTCCGGACTTGCGGATTCTCAAGCTTGGAGCGCCTCTGAGGGTCAATTCCGCTATCCCCACACCCATTCGACTATTCGTGGCACTGCAGCACCTCGAGCTGCGGTCTGCGCCCTCTGATTGCGTCTTGGCATTTGTGTGCACTATGTCCCATTCTCCGCTCGCGTCACTCCTCATCGACGTCTCGCCGCCCCCAGACGTCGCATCGACCGCGGAGATCTATTCGAGTCTCGAAACTCATCTCCCGCCCGCGTTCCTCGAACATCTGTCCATCTCCAGCATGCCCGCATCCTCACCGATGTGGATCCACCAGCAAGCACTACGGATGGAGGATCTCTGCCCTCTCTTCCACTTCAGCAACCTCACCCAGGTAACGCTGCAGCCCCCAGCGTCATTCAACATCGACGACGACGACGTAAGCGAGCTGGCCGACGCATGGCCGTGCCTCGAGGAGCTGTCCCTGGGTCCCGTCCACCCCCTCCGCACGACGCTCCGCAGTCTCCTCTCCCTCGCTACTCACTGTCCCCGGCTGCGCACGCTCGCGCTCAGCCTCGACGCGTCGGTCGTCCCTACCCTCGACCAGGACGCACCGGTGCGCGTCGTGCAGGCCAGTCTCACAGAGTGGGAGGTTGCGGACTCGATCATCGCTTCCGCGCTCCCGGTCGCCGCGTTCCTCTCGAGTGTGTTCCCCGCGCTCGACGCGGTGTGCGCCGATATGCAGGACACTGACAGCCACGAGGACGGCGTGGCCGACGCGCTCAAGGAACTGTGGGCGGAGGTGGACGAGGCACTGCCGGTGTGTCATGCAATGCGCGACGAGGAGCAGCACTGGGCGAAGCAGGCGTATAATTCCCGGTGCAGATCCGAATCGCTGGAAGTATAGGTCCCCGCATTCCTAATTACGGCTTTTCAAGCACGACTTATACATATAAGTCTTTACAAGAATCAGGAATTAGATCGCTGTACTTGCAGTATCGAACCTCTCCTGGTGTCTCTCGGCCCTTCGATAACATCTTTTGATATTCGGAATATCTGCCAGACCATGCTCCTCGTCCTCGCATCGATACGAATGCAAAATCAGCATTGCCTGAACATGGCTATTGGTAATGGTCTTTTAATGCACAGAAAAGTAATTATCGGAATTGAATAGATTAAGTACATCGCCACTTCACGGATTTCTGCGATACATCCGAACCGGAAGCGCCGCGCTAACCGCAATTGCACCCAAGGCGAATTATTCCAATCACGCTGTCCGGGAAGAACCGGCCGATGCGATGGCTTTGGCCCGAAGGCTCCGACCCCGAGCACGATTTTGAACGAGTGAAAATGAGATAAAAATCGGGGAGGGATGATACCTAGGATGACCACTCCCCGTAAACCCTTTACAGCTGCACTCGTCTAGTCCCTCGCTCGAAGTGAGGTCAAACTCGTGCGCACGTATGCAAGGCTAGTTGGGTCGTAAATGCAGTGCGTCGGGTCCGGGCCGAAGGCGGGGTCGCGGGTCGCCGAAAATTCTGAGCCCCGACCCTGAGCCCTACTTGGGCCCAACCTTCTTTTTTTCGTGCACCCCGAAAACTTCCCAGCGGGATGACATAAAAATCGGAGAAGCAGTGGCCGTAAGTACAAGTGTCTAAAACAGCGCATGCGGATTTGTCGCATTCACCGGCCTCTCCTGGATGATATCCCAGTGCTCCACAATGCACGACCCACCCCACAAATACACGTCCACGACAGCAGTCGGCTCGGGTAGGAACCCATCTATCCTGTAATGCACCCAGCCCATCGGCGCCACAAATGCTTGGTGCAGCACCTGAATCTCGACCGCCGGGTTTTCGAACACCGGCTTCACGAAATCGAAGGATGCCACAAGTCCGTCGACCACGTCAGGGTTGTGGTTGGTGAAGTTCTCGGTGAAGTGGGTGTAGGCCTCATCGACCGTTCTGTCGAGGAATGATTAGTGAATGCGCGAAGGCTCCTGCGGTTGGTGGACCTCGGAGGTAGGTAGGGGACTACTTACCTTGCGACATATAGCGAGTTGACGAAGGCGTTGAAAATCTCCTGCTGCCGGTCGGGAACGACCGGGTGTGGAGTACATGGACGCGGCGTCACTGGCGTCGCGATGCTGGTAGAGGACGTGGTAGCCGTTGGAGTATCAGGCTCGCTAAAAGCAGGCCCGGTGAGGTTAAGATAAGAGCCAGAGCGCTGAGCAGTGTGGCTGATACACGCATTCTCACTATGGATGCAATTACAAAGAGCGCGCTGTTTATCACTTTATATCCTTACAACAGCAGCGCCGTCCACTATTTCTGATTGTCTTACACACCTTGCGCAGCATTACCCGTATATTCCTACTTGTTTGTCTTCGGTAGACGGTAGACTCGCTGTTCATGTTGTGGACCTCGCGAGTATAATAAATCCCCCCCCCCCCCCCCCCCTCACGGGCGCGCCGTTCTCGGCGTGGATTTTCACATGGAAGTGGATCAGGCGCCGTCTGAGATTCTCATCGCTATTTGTCAAGATTTTTAGGACTCTGACATACCTCTGCTGAACATCACCAACGGAGCATGAATTTCTAAGATTTTTGTGTGGAAGCTGAGCAAGCGCGGGAGCGGATCAGGCGCGGAGAAATTCGTAATTGTTCCCTAGGGTCGCCTAACGCGGCGCTCAGTCAGCACCTGCGGGCTGAGCGCTAAGCGGTCAGCATCTCGGGAATGGTCAGGTCATCCCAATAGCAAACGCAGTCTAAGTTCTAGACGGAAGCAAAGAAATTTACATTGTCTCCCAGCATGCGACATTTGTTTGATCCACTTACTGTAGTGTATGTATACTCGCACAACTCGAGCGCCGCCTACGCCTCTCCGCCCTTCTCGTGGACTTGTGGAACACATCCTTGATACCTGGTGGGGAGCCTACTCTCAAAGGTTCACCGATGGGGCTATCGGGAATCTTGCTCCTTAAGTGCTAAGTAGCCTTCACGTACCGCGGGAGCTCCGACTTCTCAGCTGACTCGTCGGTGGGGTTGCCGACCACCACAGCAATCCTCTTTATATACCCTGACTTGACTTAGCTTTCATACATCAAAATCATGCACTCTCACATCTTTGCCCTGCTGTCTCTAGGATGTGTAACGCAATGTGCGACTCTGCTCAGAGGCGGTACATTCATCACTTACTCCGAGAGCACCTCGAATCTCGAAATCATCACGGATGGCGCGATGCTCTTCAACGATACAATTATCGCAATCTCGAATACCATCGACGGGCTGGATTCGCATTCAACCGAGAGCGACGTGCAGACTGTTAACACGACCGGCAAGATCATATCGCCTCCGATCCCCTGACCGCCGAGATCGTCGAAACGGCGCAGTTTGTTTGCTTCCTAACCAGTAGCGGCGCTGTGCTAATATGCCGCTAGGAACAGTTCTGTGAATGTTATAACTGCCCACGATGTGGGTGGACCGTTTCCGTGTAAGCCTTTGCTTCTCCATACTGTCTTGCAGTTATGAACGGCCCGCAAGTGGGTGAGGTGATCAGCGCCGTTAACAATCTCACCCCCGGCCACCCTACGTTGAACTCAAGCCTCGCATTTATCTTTGCTCACGCACCTCACTCAATCCAACCGAAGCCCGTCTTTTGCGAGAGTTCAACCAGTATGTTAGCATCTCGCCAGAGAGCGAGATGCACTATGGGCATGGACACCGAGCTTCATATCTCGTGAGTTCGTCTCCGATTTAATAACAATGCATTTAGATCCAAGATCAAGCCGCTCTTGGAGTCGACACACACTTCACTTTTTCAATAGACATCATTGGACAAATGAGGATCTGGCTCCAATCGACGCGGTTAGGCCTCTACCAGGAGACCCTCGATCGGTTCAAGATCCCGTCAAACACGCCCATGACGGTACGGCAGGCGTTCCTTCTCGGAACGCGCAACGGGGGTCTCGCGCTCAAAAGGCCGGACCTCGACGTCCTGAGAGAGGGAGCGACAGCGGACGTACTGGTGTTCTCAACGGATGCGATCGGTTTGGTGGGCTGGAGTGATCCAGTCGCCGCGATTGTATTGCATTCGAACGTTGCCGACATCGAGGACATTTATATTGGCGGGCAGCTTGTGAAAACGGGTGGGAAGCTAGTCCTCGATTGGGAGGGCAAGGGGTATGGGGACAGTCTGAGGGCGAGCGCGAACAACTTCCGCGATGCTCTAGCGCGGACGAACATCAGTGCCTTTGAAGAGGGTGTTAAAGGATCCTTGGCGGATCAAGACTTCCAGGATCCGTTCGAGGTCGATGTTACTCGCGGTGAGAGTACGGGGTTTTAACCCGTGGAGAAAAGGTAAATGCATCTTTGCTAACTCGCCCGTTTTTGATCGTAACCACCGTGAAATAAGTAGCCTCTGTTTTCGGAGAGATCTGGTGTTTCTGGCTCTTGTGTCGGCCGACGGGGGCTCAACACGATAGCGATTAATGAATAGGAATTAAAGCTGTTCATGCTGAATGTCCCTCGGCTTCCACTCATTCAAATCAACGGATCCTAGTTTGGAGATTGAACATGATCCAGATAATATTGCTTGCGCTGGAATTGAGAGTCGGAAATTTAAGTAGAGCCGCGGTCGGAGAAAAATAAATCCAGCGACTTCAGTGCGAGTGCGGAGTCGAGGAAAGTAGGAGAGAAGGTGGTGGATGGGATACAGGTGGTATCCACTAAAAGGGGTGCTCAATTCTTAGTTCATCCAGGTCATCCGGCTTTAGTTCATCAATTATTTGAAACAAATAAAGATTTGATCTCCGGCTGGCGGGAACGCGACTAGCACTTCGAGTAGGCCTCCTATAAGCAGTTCATGTAGTCCCAAAAAGAGCTAAATATACAGGCTTCCTCTGGCATACATTTATAACCAAGTGAAAAATTCAATCGAAATTTCCTCAACGTGGATTGTTTGCGTAGTTATTTGGCCAAAAACCCTGGTCTTGCCCTTCCAAAAGGAAGACAAAGAAGTCCCGCGCTCTGAGGGAGCAACAAGCTCGTGCCGAATCTTGGGCCGTGAGCGGAGTTTGAAAGTGGAATAAGTAATTGATGACCTGAATTTATGTGAACGGGATGACCCAAGAATTGAGCACCCCTAAACCGAATCAGTGCTGCGCGAGGGCAAAGTGCTGAGTAGGTACAAAGATGCTAAAAATTCCGTGTGATTTCACGCAGGTGAGTGTGGGTAATGTGTGAAGCTCGAATCATGAATGGCGCACCACACACTCGTGTGTCAGGAAGATGTCGGAGCAAACTATCAGCTTCACAGGAAGAACAGAGGTGAGGATTGGTGTGGTCGTGCGAACTGTTCAGGGTTTTTATACCTGGTCTTTTCAGGGCTCCTGAGACAGTCGAGTGCCCATAGAAATTTCCAGACGTCAACTCCCGGTTGCAACGTAACGCTGCACTGGAAATGGTGTCCCAAGTTGTGCCCTGACGGTATTCGCCCTGGCACAGGCCATGTTCACTGGCAGCCTGTGCCTCGGACTGCAACGCCCGAAAGGTAGGCCGACAATGACATCAGCTACGACGTCGTGGCTCTCACGAGGAACATGAATGAACAGAGCGGCACTGCATTTTCATTGCTACCACTACGGCGTATTTCACGCTCAAAAAACATCCGGCATTGACGGATTTGATTCTGCGTTCGCGGGACATGGGATTAACCTGGATTAGCTCTGTTGATATAATGGACGCCGGGACCTCGCTTTTATAAACTGCGGGGAGCCGGAGCTTTAAGTTCGAGCGACAGGACAGCAGTATACATATTTGGCGAGGTCATCTTAGAGGTTGACTCCGCCCGACATGGAAAGCCATAATGTTGCCCGATTGGCGAACGAGAACAAGGGCTTCAGTACGCCGCCAGCCTGTTGTCATCGTAGAACCGATTATGGCCGCCTTTTGCACCGATCTGAAGTTGCCGAAGCGGTTCACGATGAAGTTATTTATCTTGCGGGCAGTTTACACAAGGAACAGTTCGTTAGGCTGTACTACTTTGAGTCCGTCTGTATTTAATTCCCATCATTGCGGCACTGAAGGGAAATCGATGTCAGCGTATGATTTCTTGGGTCTTTGAAAGGGATACTGACGCAGACTGAGATGGTGTCGCTGCCGCAAACTCCGGAGTTGGGGTCAGTACGGCAAGCATATCTAAATGGCCGATATCAGTATCCATCGAGTACAGAGATAGTAAGGAACCCACTGGATCCCGGTGAACGTGCTGGTGTACTCATCGAAGATGACAGGCGGCGCGCTACATCCGAAGATCCCTTGAGTGCAAGGATTCCCAGTCGTGGTGAGCCCGTCGACTTGGTTGCAGTTGTCGTCGTAGACGTTCCCTGTGTAGAACAAAAAAAAATCAGCCCCACGTTCTAACGGGCATGCTGTTCAACTTGCATCGGCTGGTGCCGCCACCGAGGTCCATCTGGTTACCGATGCCAAAGTTGAAGCCGGGGCAAATGGCGGCGACATTGGTGGCCAGAGCGACGAAGAGTGCGAGGGAGGCAGTGGTCTTCATAGTGAGCAGAATGTGAGATATGTATGTGGTTGTGAGATGAGGGGAGTTGCTTCTGAGTTGAGTGGGACACAGCAGGGCGTGCTCAGGGCTTTTATACCTGCTTTCGCCCCGGGATTAGTCAGCAGTCTATGCCCATGGCAATCTCGGGATGTTAAAATGGGATCTAAAACAGACTGTCTCCCGGTTTCGACGCGATGAGGCACAGGAAGTTACGTCTCTCGAGTGGTGCTTCAACTGTATTCGCGCCGGCACAGGTCCTGTTCAATCTGTGCTTCGTACCCCAAAGAGCCAGAATTTGCGCCGTAGACAGTGTTCCGACGCATCATCGACTGGTATCCATCGGGACTGACAAATTACTGTCGAGATCATGCCACGGGAGGAGCAGGTGATTAGGCGCCTGAGTGGTGTGTATCCTTGGATGCGCGCCACGACTTCCGGGCGTTCCTTGGTCAATTTTCTGTTTAGAAATCGAAAATCACGAGAAGTGGCGGCCAAAATCATCTTCGGTGCGAAAACTGTTGTGAGTCGTGCCAGAAGCGACCCGCTGCATGAATAAACGCCGGGCGGTGGAGCCGGCGTGCAAAGCCAAAATTGAGGTGAAACGTTGGAGCATCAGTTGTCCTATGTATCCCCGCAGCGCCGCGATGGCGTTCCGCTCTGTAGACCCGCTAAGCTCGGATGACCAAGAAAACTATGGTTGAACAGAGTATGGCCTTAATTTCAAGGGCGTTGCTTCCCTTGAAATCCGGAATGAGCACGTTGGTATCCATTTTCAATTCTGTTGACCATCCGGATTCCGGATATGTATCGCGCTCGATTTAGAAACGGGGAAATTGGACAAATGGATTGCCCGATACATGTATCTCGCAGCACACGGTAGAGTCGGAGTTGGTGGAGAGACGTAGACTGAGGAAGCGATTGAGTAAGCAGTGACCTTCGATGCGACAAAAGGAACAGTTGCGAAGAAAACGTGGAGCTTGAGCATCCAAATAGTAATCATAAGGCACGGGTGACTCTCTACATCAATTATGCGTGAGAAACGCTTCGCTCGCTCCCCGAGCGATGAAACTTACCTCAAACCAATGAGGGTCACTGTCGGCGAAATAAAACTGCCGCAGAATAAGCGACAGCAGTGCACGTCTGTGGTGTAGAGGCTTACCATATTCCTGGAGTTCAACTGATTGAGAGTGGGTGCGAGCTGCGCGCAATAGGTAGCTGCCATCTAGAACTCAACAGCGGGCAAGCGGCGGAGGGGCAGGGCAGAGAGCTTGGCATCGAGCTCCTCCGGGTCCGCGCTGGCAATGGCACCGTGATTACGATCTTGCGGATGCGGTTCGAGGGCGCGACCGTCGCGAGGGTGTCGGACGCGTTGGGCCGCGCCTCCACGGGGTGTGTGAGAATGCGGGGGAGTTCGGGGTTGGGGGATGGGAACAGGTCGATTGGCGGTTCGGTGGCCTTTAGCTGGAGATGAGCAGAAACGTGCAGAATGTAGGAAAGCCAAGCTACGTGCGGAAGCAGAAAAGTCGAGCACTTTGAGCGTTCGGAGAACCGGGGCGAGCTTTGGCCAGCGGACGACTTCCGCGTAGATGAAGAGCGACAACGCTATGACGCCCGAGAAGTCGAACGGGCACAGAGGGTGATTGACCCAGTCGCGGACACCCCCCACGGCCGTGATTCGGAGTGATTCTAACCGGATAGACGCAGAGCAGTGATGCGGAGTGACCTGAAACGCCTCTGGCGATGTTTGGAAAGACGTCAAATGCAGATGCTTGATATTCGGAGAGCATCGGTCCCAGATCTGTAAGAAAGTCGGCGGCTCCTCAAAACGACACATTATCCCGACGCTGCGGAGGGATGGCAGAGCCAGCAGCTGTTGGAGAGCGATCGCAGACGGAAGCGACAGGGTGAAATTGGAGGAGGCAATTTTCTTCAGTGTGAATGGGAAACTGCAGACAGACGCGAGGGTTTTGACGGATATCCGACGAGGATGAAGTTCCAGCCGGTGAATGTGCCGAATTGAGGTGGGGTGGAGCATTTAATGTCCCCTGCAAACGAGACCACGGGCCATCGGCTCCGCGGCCAATCAACAGTTCTTTGAAAATTTGAGACTGGGTCGCATCGACGAAGGCACAGGAAACCAAGGCGCAGGCCTTCAGGTCACTGGGTGGAAGTCGTGGAGGAAATCGATAATGTAGTCCATCAGTTCTTGCGGCAGCTGGATGTGATATCTTTCCATTGTGTGAGACAGCGGAGGGGAAGATACCGCAGCAAGTTATCAGCTTCAGGAAGCGCAGAGGTGCTGGATTGCCAGGATCGGTGTGGTCAGTGCGAAGGCGTTGCGAAGGCGGCTAGGCGGTGCCCTGATGTTGATGTTTGATTGTCGTGGCAAGTGACCGTCACCGTGACAGCCTTTCCTTCTCATTTGCCCTCGACTTCATGCACAGAGCCTTGACCATACCGGAAATCCGCGAACTAATATGTCTGAAAATATGTCCACACAAGGATTGCGACCTCCGCAAAGATGTATCGCGCGCTCTCGCGAGGCTCGCGAGAACATCCGAGGCCTGGAGTGAGCCTGCTCTCGATACACTCTGGTGCTTCCAGAATACGATCATTCACGTACTTGACTGCATGCCATTCGGAGTCTGGAATAAAGGCGATCGAGTTAGTCAATGCTTTGTGCACCAATGATAATCTTACTTACTGAATCACTCTAGTCATTGTGCCGCCCTATTCTCAGAGCGGATTGGGACCGACCTCTTTTCTACTCTCATCGCGTCAAAGTCCTTTCATGCATGACTACCTCATTTCATACACGCGTAGATGTATCCCTCCTTTTTGACGTCGTCCGTTTCTCCCTTCCGACGCAGCACCTGTTTCCAAATCTGCGCAATCTCACCTGGAATTTCCCCAACCGCTTTTCATTTAATCAAGTATCTCTTTTGTTCGGGCCTCGAATCACCCGGGTTGACCTCGGTACTTTTCAATCAGTCGTGAACTTAACCCTGCTTTCGGCACTGGGAGCTAAATGCCCTCAGCTGAAACAGTCAGTCTCATTCAGGCTGATATTCGCGAAGCGAACCAATCTCAGACCATATCTGTCTTTGTCCGTGGACTGCAGCACATCGAGTCACTCGGTCTAGACCATATCAACCACAATGCGTTCGAGCATGTTGCACATCTCCCAGCCTTGCGGATCCTGAAACTTGGAGCGCCGCGGGTGATGGAGACTACGAGCCCTACCCTCGAGCCGAGCTTCATGTCCCTCCAGGACTTCGAGCTGAGGTCTACATCATCTCAGTCTGTGTTGGTCTTCATCCGCGCAATGTCCCATTCCCCACTGCTGTCGCTCGTCATCGATATTCAGCCAGCAGCAACCGACGCTTCGACCGCAGCTATTTATGCTGCTCTCGAGCAATACATCCAGCCAGATTCGCTCAGATGCCTCTCCGTCACCAGCAGCGGCCCTTCCACATTTCTGATCGACCAACGCCCAATCGAAATCGAGGACATATGCCACTTGTTCCACTTCACGAACCTTACTGGTCTAACCCTGCGGCTGTCGACAGGACTCTCCCTGGACGATGACGCGGTCCTCGCTATGACGAAAGCGTGGCTGATGCTCGACTATCTCGCACTCGGCTCCCGGTCCCGGGCAGATACCCTCCGCCCAACGCTCCGAAGCCTCCTCCACATCGCTAAGCGCTGTGACGTGGATGCCCTCGAACTCGATGTTGATGCGTCGGTCGTTCCCGAGATAGACGAGACAGTCTCCAGACAGTACAGCCTCATGGAGTGGGAGGTCGCGAACTCCGTGCTGAGCTCCCCTTTCGATGTTTCGCGCTTCCTCTCCGGCGTCTTCCCGAGCCTCGACACTATCCATATGAAGATGCAGGGCGCACATAATCCCGAGGCCCGCGTGCTGAAGGAGCGGTGGACCGAGGTTGATGCCGCGCTCCCTATTTGCCATGCGATGCGCGAGGAGGAGCGGGCCCGGGCGCAGAGATTTTGCAGATGCAGGTCGCCGGAGATATAGGAAGTCCTGAAGCACATGCGCAGCGTTCAGGTGGGTAGTTGTGGCGGTGCTCTTGTCCCCATCTTGTTCTTCTTGTGAAGTTTAAATTCCACTGGCCATGGATTTGTGTCTCACAACGTTCTCAGCCTTGAGCTTTACAGTAAAATCCAAGTTTCTTCCGTCCTTCACCAGGAACAGGCTTGAAGTTCACCTCGCCCAAGACCCACCCCTCGTCTCCAGTGTTTTAATTGCTCTCGAACATTTACTTTGTGATCCTCCCTTCCTCGCTGCAAAACGCAACCATTTGAACTGGGAGGCCGGCAATTTCCGGGGGCGGTCATTTGACCCTGCTTACTAATGTCTCGCAGCTTGTGACTTTGCTCCACCAGAAACATAACCTGAGCTCCATGCAGGTGTGTTTCTTCATCCTCGTCAACATCCTCTTGCGAATAGCAGCACGCTGGCAGATACGATTCGGGGTGGACTCGACGCGTAGGTGCTCACCAATGCGGTACTGAGCGTGGATCTCACCTGGGAATGCCGATGTCTTTGGGAAGCAAGCCATGCGCTTTGTGACATACAATCTGCGGTACGACTCGCAGCCGGACAACATCACAGTCCAACAGTCTCTTAACTCGTTACCGGATCCGCTCACTGGGCCAGGATACCTCCGCAAGAGCGGCGAGCAGCCGTGGAGCCTGCGCCGGCTGCGTGTCGCTGAGCAGCTGCTCAGCTCGGGAATCGTCCTCGCAGGGTTCCAGGAGGCGCTGGTTAGGCAGGTGCACGATCTCGCGGAGCTCTTTGGCACTGACTGGGACTGGGTGCGTCGCTGAGGCTTGAGCTCATTGCTGCGGACGGCGTACTTGACACTATAAATAGGTCGGTGTCGGCCGTGACGACGGCGTCGAGGCCGGCGAATACAGCCCTGTATTCTACAAAAAGTGCGGCACCTTTTATTTCCATCATTCAGACGTTATCATGACATCATTTTTAAGATCGGAGCTCGTCCTGCTTTCGTACGACTCTTTCTGGACTTCGTGCGCTGTCTTCATTTTGGATATATTCCTCCATTTCCTGATTCAAGTATAGAAACACGCCCTTTACGCCTTCGCGCTATCCCGGTGCAGGCTCGCACCGCGTCTGCACGGCCCTTCATTTGCAGCGCCGCAACGGCGGGCAGAAATTCACAGTGCTCAACACGCACTTGGACGACCAATCCGAGGCACAGCGCCGCCATGCTGCGAGCATGCTACTCGCGCGTGCGCGGTACGAGACCGTCTCCACCGGTTGCCCAGTCTTCGTCCTCGGCGATTCAACAGGTATCAATTCCGCCCTCGGCACTCGCAAATAAATATCCCATGCTCACAATTACATTGCACAGCCCGCCGAACGGGCGCGACGGCGCAGCGTACGAGATCGCCACGGGCGTCCGCGCACCCGGCGCGCTCCCCGCAGACTTTGCCGCACGGTACTCTGTGGACGCGGACGCGCCGCCATTTGTGCTGCACGACCTGCGCGCGTACACCCCGCGGCGCGCCGTATCCGCGAACCACGCGACGTTCACGGGCTTCACCGCTCCAAATGACACGCGGTCGTGGAGCCGGATCGACTTTGTGTTTGGCGGGGGGAACGGCGGGTGGTGCGTGCCAGCTGCTCCCCTCAAGTCTTCCAGGGCCATACTGACTGCGTCGCAGGGAGGCGACGGGCTTCACCGTTGGAAGTGCCCTCACAGATGATGGCGTTCTCGCCAGTGACCATCGTCCAGTTTTTGCGGACGTGCTTATTTGAAGAAATGTAACGGGGGTATTCTGTGGCCATATGCTAATTCTGTATCCAAGGCTTTCCCTCTTGTTCGGTTGCGTCGCCGGTGTGGAACTAAGTGCCCACCATAGTTCTGGGATTAAATTCACCGCCTCCGGGAGGTCGAACAAGAGGAACCTGGGCCAAAATGCGGCGATCGTCAGGCGCCATTTGAACTCCGGTTTTCCTGGGGAGAATTAAACAGCAGTTCAATCCCGCAGGCTTTTCGGCATTTTAAGTATATATCGGGCGCTCTCAAACCTAACATAAATCCTTTGTCTTGATGACCTGCCTCTGACGTTCGGGCAGGCAATAGAATTCATGCACGAATTTTTTTTTTTTTTGTTTGGTATGTTTCTGAAATGGTATCGCTGGAGTCGCTCGACGGGGGGCCGGATCCATGCATGTTCTCCCCGTGATTACAGCCTGTCAAACATTGTTCAAGATCCCAAGGATCTCCCGACGCTTTGATCCCGTAACGGGACCGCTTTAAAGGGAATTACGCTTTCGGCGCTCATTTTCGCCGGTGACCCTCACTAATTTCATTACATCGACAGCCCCGATGATTCAATCCCGTTGCTGTTCCTGCAATCTGAACTCGATGCATTTTCCGAATGGTGACACAGTACACACGGCAGCAGTTCTGTCGCCCAGCGTGAGAAACGCTTCCGTAGTCGGGGCGACGAAAATACACCGCATTCTCTGTTCATTCGTGCTGCGCGTGGGAGCCATGGCGGGCGCTGCGACGCGCGCGTGGCTGATTCCAGCGGGCGAATAAGTTTGATAGGCTGAACACAGCGCAAATACCGTCGAGGCACAGCTCGAGACACCACTTCCAATGCAGCGTCGCGTTTACAACCGAGAATCGATCAGCCTTGCCTCTATGTCGGCGTGCGGAAATTTCCACGGGCACTCGACCAGCTGACGAGCCCTGCAAAACCAGGTATAAAACCCTGAACAGTCCTTGATGTCCCTCCCTCAACACAGAAACACCTCCCACCGAACTCAACCAGAACCAACTACATATATATCTTGCATTCTACTCTCTATGAAGACCGTTACCTGCCTTGCACTCTTCGCGACCCTCGCCACCAACGTCGGCGCCATCTGCCCGGGCTTCAATTACGGCATCGGGCACCAGCTCAGTATTGGGGAAAACCTGAATGGATGCAAGCTGAATTTATTATATACACGCGAGAACATGCTACTGAATGTTTTGTCCAGGTTCGTCTACGATGCCCACTGTAATCAAAAGTCGACCACCTCGAAATCGATGCAACGGTTGGAAACCCTTGCACTGACCCATCTGGGATCTTCAAATGCAGCCCACCGCCCATCACCTTCACTGAATACAACCGGAGTACAACCTCGGGTAGTATCAAATATGCCTGTCGCACTGATCCCAAGTCGCGTAAGTCGTCTTTTCCAGTTTATTGGGAAATTTTCGGGCTAAGTCCACTCGTCTGTAGTGCCGCAACGATGGGAAGTGAATTAATTAAAAATACGGACTGAAATGTACTTATTATGTGCAACCTCCCGCATCATCCTCGTGGAATCTGCAATGGGGGCAAAATGAACTTGAATTAAGGTTACAGCAGAAGTAGCTCGTGGTGCTGTTTTTGTTTTTGTCGTTGACTTGGTATTCTCCTTTACCCCCTTATTTGTGAAAGAGGAGCCGGAATCCAGTAGTGGATATGCCCAGTACTGAGGTCCTGCGGCGAGTCTAGTCGTTGGGGTCCTAATCAACGATTTGAGATGCGGGAAACGAAGCATTCTCGGGCCGCACCTTACGGACTAGATACTGTATTTATTCGGCTGATTCTCCAAACCTAATCTCTCGCGTCTAGACGATGAGATAGGCACTCACGTTCTTTTCGTCTTTCTTTCCGCCACATTCACGACGCCTTCGGAGGATGCATTGCGAGCTCAGAATTCATGAAATCATCACGGTCGTCTCTCAACGTCGAGGGCTTTTCGTTACCAAGGTATCCCAGGGGGTGGCAGTGCCGGCATTACAGTGGGCGATCAATCCAAAATAGCGAACGACAATGTGGCACTGCCACATCGCGTTTTTTTTCTTCCTTAACGGTCGCACCTCGACAAGATGCATCGCGGACTCGGAATCCCTGAACTCAAGCAAATGATATGCTCCCACCTATGCTCTAACGCTCTTGCCGCTCTCACAAGGACTTCCAAGGATTTCCAGGAACCTGCTCTCAACGAGCTTTGGAGGTCGCAAGAGACGTTTGCTCACATCCTGAGGTGCATGCCCCAGGATTTATGGAATATGGTGGTAACTGTTGGAGCCGTGGATGAGCTGGTTGGTCCGTGGAACAATTCTTTAAGCGCAGCTGATCTTGTTACAATATTTAGGATGTCGTTCGGCCTATTGCGCTGACAGACTGGGAAAGGCCACTGTTCTATCTGAATCGAATCAGAAGTCTTGTTTGCAACGCTTCAGACACTCCCTCGGCCGACCTCTTCGCGACCCTCAGCCTGTGTCTTCCCCAAGAGCATTTCTTCCCTAATCTCTACACGCTCGTTTGGAACTATTCGGAGGAATCCACCCGTTTCCCTTACATTCGCCTCCTCCTTTCTCCTCATATCACCAACCTCGAGATTGAGCTCGGCAATGTCGTCTCCCATTTCTCCCTGATCCCAACACTGGGCCTGAAATGTCCGCATCTAACGACGGCAACCATTGTTTCCAGCTTTGCCGATGAGATGCCCGCAGATAATCGCCTTCGGGCAAGCACTTCCGAGTTTGTCCGTCAACTGGATAAAATCGAGTGGCTGCGCGTGTCCCACATAGACCAATCCGCACTCGAGCATATTGCGTTACTCCCATCACTAACCTCCTTGACAATCGAAAGCCTCCATCAACTTACGCCATTCGCAGTGTCCACCCCTCTCTCCGACACATCCGTTTTCGTGAACCTAGCAAAGCTAGAAGTTTACCTAGAAAGCAGCCAAGTCGCCACTGATCTAACGAAGGCCCTATCGCACAGTTCATTGACTGCTCTCAACATTACAATCACCCAGGCGAGCACCGTTTCCGATCTTTCCTTGCTATACCATATGATCGCAGTAAGCTGCTCGCCCTCCCTTCTTCGGCAACTTCAAATCGGCGCACCAGTGGCCATCATCGGCTCCGCAAACGATCACAAAATGCCCTGCGCTGCATTCGAGCCACTTTTCCCCTTCACCAATCTTGAAATAGTATGGTTCTATTCGCCCGGTGGATTCGACCTCGATGATGACCTCCTCCGGGAGATGGCGCGCGCATGGCCGAACCTCGTCCAGCTTACCTTCTACAACGGTTTTAATCTTCGCATCAGCTCCCGCATCACCCTGGCTGGACTGCGCCCTTTCGCTCGGCACTGTCTCAAGCTCAAGTCCCTGGCATTCGTTATCGATGCCTCCGATGTCCCCATACCTGAGAGCGGTCTTGGAATAAGGATAAACCAACCTGTTCTTGTGCTGTTGATGGTCGGGCACTCGCCTATCGTTCGACCTTCCTCCGTAGCCCGTTTCATATCCGGCCTTTTTCCAAATGTCCAGACTCTCCAGACCGGATTGGAAGGCGTAGTTGAAGAACATGTCCCAGGTCCGGCTGACCGACTCCTGTATCACAGGCGCTGGAAGGAGGTTCAAATGCTTTTGCCGGAACTTGTTGCGGCGCGCCGGGAGGAGGCCGTGTGGGCGCAAAAAGCTGTCGTTTCTTGATCTTCGCTAGCAGCATTAGTGGCAAGTCGCCGCATAACGTTGATCTGACATTTCTGCTAACATCTTTCCGTTTCTAGTCGACGACCTGCTCGCCCTGTCGGTCTTTACTCGGATTTCTGGTTCTCCAGATTCAACCATGTACTTCGGCTATAAATAATGTAGAAGTCGCGGTGATCACAGCGTGATATTTGCGTCGCCCCTGATCTAGATGAGTCCGATTAATATTGACTCAGAACAGTTCCTTCCGCGTGATTGGAATGGAATGGTCTCTCGGTGCGCTTTCAATAGCATGCATGCCTCCTGGCTTCAGTTCACATTGTTGGCTTTAGAGAAGGGAGAGCATTGGAAGTTGCTGTCATCATATCATCATATCGAATACCCAAAGCTGCTATAATCTAGGGGATCCTGCGGTCCGATCGATTGCGCCGGAACAGTCCCTTCCGCGCGGGATTGCGGAATTTTGCAGGGGCAAACACAGGGGTTCCGCTGAGCGAAAAGGCATATAAAGGGCAGCAACCTCCTCCGTTAACCCTCACTCTCGGGCTTCGCCCTTCTTTTACCTCTGTCCAATCTTCCACAAGCTCTCTATCGCGCCAGACGGCCCTCCACTTTCCCTCCTCCGTCTCATCGGGCCACTCGAAGGGTTGGGGATACCCTGAGTGGACTGCTGTCAGTATAGGATTGGTTCGCTGCGGGGTTGAAACTAACCGGGAGAAAACTCAGCTTGGACGTGTCTCACTAGCGAGGTCGGGCGTGGGCATCCACGGGGACGCAGCGGCCGTGGAGAGCGCGAGGCGGCCAGGGAGCTGCTCGTACGCGGCGCCAGCGCGAGACGCCGGCGCACGGTGAGAAGTGTCATTGCAGCGAGCGCAACGGTGGAGCGCGGCACGTAAGAGGGAGGTGGGACGTGAAAGCGTGCGGACAAGGGGGGCGGTGGCGAAAGAAGGGACTCCAGGGGTGCGCGCGCATCATTGACCTGCCCGGCGGTAGCTATATAGTCTTCTCAGCCGACGGACTTGGGCTAAGTCGAGGGATGACGCAAGAAGGGGCGCTTGGGAATTCAATATTCCATATCGAAGCGTCTGAGTTCATCCTCACCGCCGCACGACTCACGGACGGAAAGACTCCTCCCGCGGTGCGTCACGGGCGACGCACGCTCGATCTCGGCAGAGCGACAATTGAGCGCGTTCGACACGTTGGTTTCGAGTGCATGGGCGCAAGGCGTTTGGATGTGCACGACAGGCGGCGCGCGAAGAGCGAAAATCTGAGATGGTTGTGGTGAGAAGCAGGGCTCGGCTTGATCCGCACATTACGTGGGTGTATGACGGAAGCCCGATTTGTCACGGTGCTGTCGAAAGTCGAACAGATTCAGCCCGAGATTAATCCCTACTATAGGTGTCCTTGTTGGACTTTAATCAAGTTTTGGTTTCCGGGATCTTGATTTCGTCTGCATGGTCTTCAAGACTCGTTTCTGCTGATGATCATGATGATCATTGTACAACCCAAATCGCATTAGCTACATGGCGAAAATCTTCGCTTGCATGGCCTAAAACGAGAGTTATGTGGCGAAAATCAAACAACCCCAGGCTCAATGTGGCCAAGATGAAGTTGTCTAGGATCAAAGCGAGATGATACAAGATGAAGTCGAAATCAAAGTAAACGGAAGTGAAGACATCACAAACGAAAACGAAATCACAGATGCGAAAACGAAATCATTGCTGACAAATCACTTCCCGATTTGGTATTCGTTGGCCCATCAATTCATTTTGGTTTTGATCAATTCTCATTTTGGTTTTCGCACCTGGCTTTTCATTTCAGTTTCTGCACTCTGAGGCTATGATTCATCGAAAGTAAACAAACCACTATGAACCAGCGCCCCAATCAATTGACCTGGATCAATCCTGTCTCCAAGTCCCTCCCCCATGGCTGACGATTATAGTCGGCTGCACCCGAGACCTCTGAGCCATGAGCTATTGGATCGAAGGGCACTCGGCGCCCTCCTGTGAGTCGAGCACTGCTCCGCCCCAACCCCCATCGGTCAGACGGCGCAAGGTCCTCACGAAAATTGGTGTCTCCTGCCCCGGAGGACCTACCGGCGAGTCGCGCGCACTGCCATAGGCCTGCTGTGAGGACCGGAGCACCCCCGCTGGCGCTGCCATGCCAGGCGGGTAAAAAACTATCGAGAGACCAGACGTTGCGCGATGGCGGGGCGTGGCGTATGAGGGGAGCTTGTGGCGTTTTTGGATGGAGGGGGCTTCGCGCCTTCTTTTCCACTCGTGGCCCGCGACCGATCTCGCGGGCCGTGAGTGGACAAATTTTTGGATCTTTATTCTCTCTTCGGAAAGCCGTTCGGATTCCTTGGCTCGGGTGTAACAGGCAAGGGCCTCATACTTATGTAGCATGTAAATATTGTTATTAGACAGACCAACAAGGTTCGAATTCGTTGGAGATGAGTTTGAATTTTAGTACGCGTTGAATTTCCCCAACAATCAGAATTTCGGATTCCATGCAGCGCGCCCATTGAACTCGTAGCAGCGTTGCGCCTCGAGTTGCAGTTGGTGTAATTTATAATCTATGTAGAAAATTCATTCTCATCCGCGCATAGCGTGTTTTGCGCGTTAGCTATGAAACATGCTGTATCCTCCGTTCATTCTTGGTACTCGTGCGAGGCAACGAAGGGCAAGACGGGAGTGCATCGCCGGCGCTTGGGATATGCACCTGATGCCATCGGCTCCACAGTTTCATGTTGATGTTGAATTCCGCGAGCCGGCTCCACGGACATTCCGATGGAGATACTGGCGTCTTTCAATATTGGCGCTCAATGTGAAAGGATGTAATGTTGTGTGGGGTTCAGAGGACGCGCAGAATTCGACCGCGGCTTGTGGGTCCCTTTCTAGCACGAGCCGAACTATCTCAGTCCCTGTATCAAATTGTCGACGCACTGCCCAGAAGTCAAGATTAATTTCCCGGACATGCATGGTCACGAACAATTCTGTTCCACTGTTCCCTCATCGTTGTCACGAGGACCGCTGAGCCGGCCATGCTCAACGTTAACACCTGTTGGGGAATAGACACGGAATGTTTCACCGCTCCACCCACCCCACTCAGGCGCCTAATATCCTGCTGCGCCCGTACCATGATCCCAACATTAATTTTGTCAGTCCCGATGCATACCAGTACAAGATGCGGATCAGAGGGGGAAACACTAATATGGTCTACATGTTGGCCAGATGGGGTAGAAAGCACTGGTTTAAGCTGGTTTGCACTGGCGCTGGTCAGCCACGCGAATACAGTTGAAGCACCTCTAGACGTAATATCCTGTCCCTCATCGCGTTACAACCGGGAGACGGTCAGCTTTGGATCAATTTCAATATCCCGACATTCCATGGGCGTAATGACTAATCCCACTACAAAACCAGGTATAAAAACCCTGAACACTCCCCACTGTCTCCCACTCAACTCAGAAGCAACTCTCCCCAGCTCAGAAGCACCTTCACATCCTCACTTTCACCCAGTATGAAGACCACTGCCTCCCTCGCACTCTTCGTCGCCCTTGCCACCAACGTCGGCGCCATCTGCCCCGGCTTCAACTTTGGCATCGGTAACCAGATGGATCTCGGTGGCGGAACCAGCCGATGTAATTGGATTCCTGCGTCGTTATACTGTGTAGCTGATTTTCTTATTCCACGCAGGGAACGTCTACGACGACAGCTGCAACCAAGTCGACGGCCTCACGACGAACCAGAACCCTTGCACTCAAGGGATCTTCGGATGCAGCCCCCCGCCCGTCATTTTCAACGAGTACACAAGCACGTTCACTGGGCTTAAGTCAGTCATCTCCTTTTACTCCGTCGCGAATGCTGACATGAGGTGTTCAGATATGCCTGTCGCACCGATCCCAACTCGGGAGTTTGCGGCAGTGACACTATTTCAGTTTGCGTGAGTATTATTTCCAGTGTATCCTGAAATCTCTAGGTTAACTGAGTTTCTCTGTAGTGCCGCAACGATGGAAACTAAAATTTAGCCATCTTAATCCCACGGACTTGAATGTTAATTAGTACATCTTCCGAATGTTACTCTTGAAATCTACAGTTGGAGAGATAGTTGAACTCATTCTAATTTTACGGACGCAGCTTCATCTGCAATGTTTTCATCCTGGGCATGAGGAAGGAAATATCCCTTGCCTCCCTCGCCACCAACCACTGCGTTAACTCGTATGTACGACGGGAACTGGATTATGGCGGCTTCCCAGTTGACATCTCAACGGCACTCCAAATTAGTAGAACGCTTCGAATATGATAATCGTGGAATGCAAATTGGACGAACTGATAAACTGCAAAGATCGTTTTCGTTGAACAATCTAATCTAATCTGGCACCCGCCAATCTAATCTTGTGCTGTGGCCGCGTCACAACGTTACACCAGTGTGACGCTCTCTTCTCCTGCCACCGATGTCCTCGGCCACGGCTGCACCACGCATGCCCGGAAAGGCGGTCATTCTCTGTGAAAGATGCGCGCCGATTCTCGGAGTAAAGCCATCCTCCCTTACCGGCGTTTGCAATGGATGTGGCGTGTGGCACGGCGTACGCATGTCCTCTGCCGCGGCTGCACCACGCACGCCCGGAAAGGCGGTTATTCTCTGTGAAGGATGCGCGCAGATTCTCGGAGTAAAGCCTTGCTCCCTTACCGGCGTTTGCAATGGATGTGGCTTGTGGCACGACGGACCCGGAGTACCACCGTCGCAGACGGAGGAGCCAGCCCGGCATCCTGACGACGTGGTTGAGGCGTCGAACCTAGAAAATGCGCCAGAAAGCAGTAGTAATCATCAAGGAGTACCTCAGAAGGAGGATGACACCCCTCTGGTGAGTCAGTTCGCGGGAAGAGCGTACCAGGACTACTGACTGAATTTCGTGTAGAAAACGACTGCAGCCAAGAAGAAGACAACGGCAATCAAATCAATAACCAAGGTTTCACTCAGTTTCAGTCGCCCGCAGCGTGTTCCCGATGATAGTCGCACCCGGTCTTGCGTCAACTGCTCCACCACCACCTCTCAATGGCGCCGTTCGAAACTTGCAGAGACAGCAGGGAAATGGGTATATTGCCTCCTTCTTCAGGAGTCCCCGGTTGGTGGCTAACCCTCACGTAGCTTTGCGCGTCATGCGCGAGGTACGAGCGTGCACGCCCACGTCCGCGCGCCGAGAGGTTATACCTGGCGAGCAGTGCACATCGTCCGGCGGATGGTCTCTTCCGCTCGTGCTTCAACTGCGGTACCACCACCAGTGTCCCTTGTTGGCGCCGTTCGAAACTCGCCGAATCCGCCGGTAGGGTGGTATGTCACGTCCCTCTTCATGTTGGAGTCCTCGGTCGGTGACTGATGGGGGCATGCAGCTGTGCAGCAAATGCGGGCAATATGAGAGTAGGCACTCACGTCCGCGCCCCGAGCGGCCGAGACTGAATAACCGAGGCCCTTCATGCTCTCTGGCACCTGTGCCAGAGACAGCCAACCTGTGCTTCAAGTGCGGCATCAGCACCAAGAAGTGGTTACGCTCGCAACTGCCCGAGTCGGCGGGGCAACCTGTACGTTATCGTTCTCTTTTTACTTAAAGTGGTTGGTGGCTGATAAATGCACACAGCTGTGCCACCCATGCTCGTGGGATGAAGAACGTCGCGACCGGGTGTGCTTCAACTGCGCCTCCACTCGGGCCAGAAACAATTGGCACCACTCCAAACTCACGGAGTCGCTAGGCGAATGGGTGCGTTCCCTGGCCTTCATATAGAAATCACCAATCGATTACTGATGGACACGCACAGCTGTGCGTGGCCTGCTGGCAGTACGAGCATACGCACTCATGTCCGCGCCCCGAAAGACTGTACTTGAAAAAACGCGGTCCACTGGGGCATGTGCACCAGGAACCCCAAGCCTCCGAGCGCCCCGAAGCGCCCGCGCCCACGCCCACACCCACACTCCCCGCGCTCACGCCCGCGCCCGCACCTTCCGTCCTCCGCCCTCAGGGCGTGCCCCATCTTCCTCCACTCACTCGCGTCGTCGTTCCCCACATAGAGGACACCAGCCTTGACAATCCACCCACACCCATCGTTTTCCAAACGCTCAGCCTCCTCCTTGCCGACCTCCGGCGCCTCCTCTGCACCCCGCATGAAGAGCAGCCATTCGACTTTCGCGGTACGTGCTCGATCGTCGCCGACCCCGCGGTCGGGCACGCGGCGCGCGTCATACGCGTCGCGTGGGCGCTCATCCGCGAGACGCCCGTTTCCTTCAAGTACGTGTTTCCATCTTGGTGTATCCGTCTGCCTGCTAATCGTTGACTATAATGTCTTCCAGTGTTGATACACTCGCGGTGCATGAGTCTCCAGGCGGCCGTTTGGCGCTTGCAACGACGAAATCCTACGCGATTTGGATGGGCGCGCCGCCAGATCCGCGGGTTGCGGAGGCGACGCTGCCGCGCCCGTGCGAGCAGTGCGAGCACTTGGTCACGATCAGCGTCGAGCATGATCCCAGTGCGCTGTCGCGCGGGCTTCAGGGACAGCGCATCGTCGTACGGCTGCGCCATTGCCCGACTTCTTGATAGACGTGAGTGGATCCTTCTCACAAAAAGATAAGGACGAAGTGTGGCTCGTGCGTTCAACTGGGCGCTGCGGGGTAACCTTTATCGCTCCACCTACACGCAGCAATTCGAGAGTCTGTAGCTCTGCTCTGCGGAGCTAACAAGACTAATACATTCGTCCAATTGCACAACGGCGGCGTTTTGGGTGACTTGATTTCGCGTTGGAAGTCCCTACGTTGAACTAGCTTGCTACCCTGTGCAAGGGATCTATAGACACATTTACCTAGGTACCGATCTTTCAATACAACCTGCTAGTCGCCGCAGGCAATTCAGACCCCCGCCGGCGCCTCCGACTCCGAGACTCAGCTAAATTGGTGTCGTGTGCCAACAGCTGAGCGCCAAAGCGTCCGAGATAACTCCCCGACATGCTGCATGCTGCTCATCAAGCACAATTATTGTTGGTATCCACCGCCATTACCGGGGGTGCTTCCATTGGCCATCCAAGCTGCTGCGCCCGCTTTCGACTTACCACGGTCTCCCCGTGGCTTGCATTTGATGTGTCTGGCATACTGCCTGATTCGACGTCAGCTTCTGTTGACTAGTGGCGCAGATGACGATTATGTTCTAATGGGCAAACCGAATGCTGGAGTCAATTAAGCTGTTGTTTTACAGACTATCGGGACGATGGGAGACATAGATGATTGTATTTGGATTTTATACATATGAACATAGATTATTTACAGTGCCCGTCACCACTTCTCCAGCACGTGCTCCTCGGGCCGAGATTTTTTTTGTGAATTATTTGTGATTTTTCTAGCCAGGAAACTGGCCAAAAGAATGCGTTTCGCACAAAGATCTCATTTCTTCCCACGGTGTTTCACTTTTCCGGGGCTCGGCGATTTTTTTGTGTTACCTAAGTGGGGCTCTTGTCAAACAAGACCAACGGCCTCCATCAGACGTCGTGTCCTTCCAGTCCACGGGCGAGATGCCGAAGAAGACGAACGGAAAACAACGCGCCGCAATCAATCGCGAAGCTGCCAAACGCAATGAAGCACCTGTCGTCCCTCGCCTGCCTGTAGATCCGTCACTGACGGTGGACCCCATATTTGTGGATTCTGATCCTGAGTCGGAAGCCGGACAGCCAGAAATCTCGGCGTCAGTGGAAGTAGATATTTTTACCATTGCTCCTTCTTAAAATGGGGTAACTGACCTCTGCTTAAGCAGATTCCGACGGCATCCACCTCCCTCAAGCGCAAAAATCCGGATGCAGATCTCCACCCTGCTCGTGAGGCCCCGAAGCAAATGTCCCGCACCACGGCATGGAGAGAGGCCACCGGTCAAACTAAAAAGTCGCGGACTAAAAATGGACAGCCGAGTATTGGATCTTTATTCAAGGTGCGGCTTTGACCTTCTTGTAGCGTGCGGCGGTGCAAAGCTGAAGGATATATTTAAGACCATCCCGAACCCACGGAAAGTTGCACTGGCCGTGCGTCACGAGTCCGAAGAGCCTGATTCGGACATCGAAGTGTGTTTTCGTTGTTGCTCGACCTCGTTTGCTGAATAATAGTTTTTCATGAAAGATGATCGACGCGCCGCCTGTAGACACGGTAGAACGTGAGCGCGCAGACAGCACAACAGAAGTAAGCAGTCTCAATTTGTGATCTTTGGGCGGTCTGTTTTTAATGGGCAGACTTGTCAGGACATCCTGCTGCCGGTTAACATCCCGATTGCGAATTTACCTGAGTGCGACACCGAGGTTTGAATTTGGCTTCAGTACGGGTCAATTAATTAATTTACAATGCAGCTGCCAGCTGCCACGCCTCATACAGATGCTCCTGCAGCTTCTATGTCCGTTGCATCGGAAACCATCGAAAATTCAGCGAACCCAGCGGTTGCTGGCTCGCCGCCAGCTGCTGACCATGGACAGCCTCCTCAGCCGAACACCCCAAATCAAGTGCCGCATCTACCAACAGACTCGGAGCAGGAGATCAATATCCAGCACACACGTCTCCAGAAGAACATCAAGAAAATTCGGAGCACGCTCATTAAGAAGGAAATGATACTAACAAATGCAAAAGCAGCTTCATTGGTTCTAGATCTTGAAGCTTTATCTCAATTCAATGACAAATCCCGCGAACTTTCTCTCAAACGACTCAAAATGGTCAAAAGTTTGCGCGGTGCATCTCGTGTGCGGCAGCGACAGATCCGAGAAAAGATTCAAGCGTGCCGTCCCAGTCGAGAGGCCAGCGAGGCCATCGCTCGTCGGTGTGGAAAGGGCAAATATTACGCTCGATTGCTGCGCTCGATGGCCATTCATGTATTGACTCATGGAGCGCTACCCGAGAAAGATCAGGGCAAAGGAGCACACCATGAATCGCTCCTGTTGGTCCCTGCTGTGTCAGAGGCCCTTCAAGAATGGGTGAAAGGGACACTCGCAGTTGAGAAAGGTGGTTTTGTCGGACGGGTAATTTTTACCTCTCATTCTGTTCAACAAGTCTAATTCGTTTCCGTAGATGAGGCCAGCTAAAATGCGCCGATATGTGAATGAATTTCTGCTTCCGGAACTCAAAATCGATGATACTATTAGCGAGTCAACCGCTGTGCGATGGCTCAAACGGATGGGCTTCCGACTTGCACGAGTACAGAAGGGTGTTTACGTCGACGGACACGAACGGCCGGATGTGGTGGAGAGCCGTAATAAATTGATTGAGTATCTTTGGCTTCATGTCCTCCCGTCCGTTTCCTTTTCTTTAACTCGCCATTCCTCACTTCGTTTTTTTTCAGATTCTGTTACAAGTACGAGGAGAAGGAATCAGAGGATCCGAAGGACAAAGGAGGGCCTCTCGAAGAAATCCCACCTCAGCTCCAACCCGGGGAGAAGATCCACTATGTGTTAACTCACGATGAATGCTCCGTTAACGCGAATGACCAGGTAAATTCGTTCATTCCACAACGAATATTGGTGTACATGGATGACCAGGTCAATTTTGAATGGATGCGCGAGAGCGAGCAGCCACTGTGGAACAAGAGCCGTGGGCGCATTGTCCACGTCTCGGATTTTATTCTGGAGCACTGTGGGCGTCTTTATCTAACACAGGCAGAGATTGACGCCCAGCTTCTCCTTCCGAAGGAGCCGCTCCCTCCATCCACTGTCACAGAGGTGCAGCTTCCGCGGGCTGATTGTACTGTCACCGTCGACGCTAGTCCTCCCGCCCCGGCCCTGGCCGTGCCCGAATCTATCGCGGATGCTGATCCCCGGGCCTTGACCACGCGTGAACCTAGCGAAAATCCGCCCTTACATGAGCCGGAGAACGCCGCTGGCCCCTCGTCGAGACGAGCATCGACACGAGTTTCGAAACGCCGCCATTTGGAGAATCAGGGCTATGTGAGCTCGGAAGATGAAGAACTTCCTGACCTGCTGCATATGGACGACTCCGACTTCGAGGACGTGCCGGAGCCTCCTGCAGCGTCATCCAGCACCGCGAAGAAGCCAAAAAAGCGTATCAAGAAGCTTGCAGGTAAAAAGAAGCGTGTGAAAAAGACAGCAAAGACAGCCGCGGAGACGCCAGCGCAGGGTCGTACGTACGCCGAGAACGACTGGGTTCCACCTTCTCCCCCAGCACCGTTCACGGCTTATCAAATCCCGAGCTTCGACGCGCGACGCATTATTTATCCGGGGGCAAATTACGACCCCTGGTGGGACATGCCTCAATTGATTGCTCAAGTGCGTCTTTCTATTTATTACTGACACGAATTGACTGGTCGCAGGTCAAAGACGCCATCAAGATATTCAACGTTAAATACCCCGATGGCGTTGCGGTATTTATCTTCGACTGCTCTTCAGCTCACGAGGCGTTCTCCTCGGATGCTCTGCAAGCCCACAAAATGAATCGCGGACCCGGAGGGAAGCAGCCGAAGATGCGAGACACGACAATTCCGTCTACCGGACAGCCACAGACCATGAACTTCCCCGCCGGGTATCGAGGAAAGGATGCTTCGGGCGCTTCTTTAGCAGGTCAGCCGAAAGGTATGGAGCAAGTCCTGCGGGAGCGTGGTCTTCTCGAGGTTCTCGAAGCGAAGCACGGCTCCGGGAAGAAGCTTCTCGATGTCTGCTCGACGTGTAAGCTATCACAGGCTGCGCGCGAGAAGGCATTGAACGACGCCAAATCAAAAGAAGATGAAATTGAGGGCTCTGGTCTGGGAAATCTCGGAGCGCGGGGGGTTTCCGAAATGGATGACGACGATCTCGGGCGCGCAACTGATTGGTGCATGCAGCGTGTCCTCTCACTCCAACAGGACTTCCGCGAGGAAAAACCCCTGCTTCAGCTGATCATTGAGAAGGCCGGCCACACGTGCCTATTTTTGCCGAAGTTCCATTGCGAACTGAACCCTATCGAAATGGTTTGGAGCCAATTGAAGCGCCGTGAGTCTCTCAGTTTTATTTGGTTCATCCGTCTGATTGTTGCCAGGTTTCCGTGAATTGACCGACGGAACATTCCCCTGTGCCAAAACCCTTGTCCCGGAATCACTCGACCTCATCTCAAATGATAACATCCGTCGCTACTTCGGTCATTGCTACCGATACATGGATGCTTACAGGTGGGCTTGCAGTGAAATTCTTCGGAATCTCGTTAACTTTCTTGCAGGGTGGGTTTAAACTTGCGCCAAGCTGCATATGCAGTAAAGGAGTTCAAGTCTCATCGCCGGATCCCGGCGAACGTACATGAGCACGTCGGCATCGTCGAGCGCGCGTCCAGGCCCTAAAAATCCTAACCCTAATCCGTCCCAAAAGGGAAATTACCTTACGTAATAGGGTTAGGTTTCATGTTTGTCGGGGTCGAAAAACAAAATTTTGTTCAGTCGTTCTGGGAAGCACACCATAGCTTCTTTAGCATCTCTTATGGTGTTCTGAGGTGGTTTTAATGTGACTCTTCATTCGGGCAAAATGTAGTTACAACTTCTATATTTGGGATCGATCACTGCCAAATCCGGAACCGTGATGTGCTGACGGGCACTGTAACAACATTTTATTGGCAGGATCCTCTAATAGGCGGTGGTGGTCTTTACACCGCCCTGGAATGCCGTAACAGACGGGCGCGCGATGAGCTCGTTGTACCACCTGCGGCGCCGAGTCAGCATTACATCGCATTTTTTGAAATATCACAGCGGAGGAGGCATACCGTGCGACGTTGGGCTTGCGCGTCATGATGTCGATTCCGCCGGCAGCGAGTAGGGGGGCGTACGGGATGTGGAACAGGTCCGCGAGAGTGATGGACTGCAAGTGTGCGGAGTGGTCAGCCAGAGGAAAACATAATACAGAACCCGAGGAGCAGGACATACATCGCCCGCAAGGTACTTGGTCTTGCCCAGGATCGCGTTGTACGCATCCAGCTTCTTGTCGAGGATCGCGAGTTGCTCGTCGACAATGGCCGTGTCGGCCTTCTGGTCAGTGAACATCCTGGAAGCGCGTTAGCACAACCAATGTAGCCGTGGACGGAAGCGCGCCGACGCACTCCTTGAGCACGGTCTCGAATCCGAGCTTGCTCGCGGCGGGATCAAAGTTCGTGAGCTCCGCTGACGCTGCCTGCTCAAAGATCGCGTTCGCCTTGGGCTCGGTCGGGATCAGGCCCTTCGCGGGGTACTTGGTGGCGACATAGCGCGCGATGGCGCGCGTCTCGTACAGGATGAACCCGTCGTCGTCCTAGCAGCGCGTTAGATTGACACATAAAACCGAGACAGTAAGAGAGTAAGAGCGTACGATGTAGGGGATTTGGCCGAAGGGCTGCTTCTCGAGGTACGCAGGGCTCTTGTGCTCGCGCTTGGCGACGTCGACCTCGATGAACTCGAAAGGGATCTCGAGCTCGAACAGCGCCGTCGCAACGCGGCGGGTGCATGGCGAGAAGGGGTGACCGTAGAGCTTGAGGATGGCCATTTCTATGAGGAGGAGATTGGTTTGAGTGGGTGAGTTCGGAGGGATGAGATGCTGTTCGTTGGCACTCAACGAGCCTTATATAGATGCAGCAAATTGAACATCAGGCGTTGAGCGCTGAGCAGGCGCCACTCCGAGGCCGCTCTGTGACAGAAGGATCTCCGACTGACACACTCTGACTGTTTCTTGATTTGCTGGATTGGTCAGACTGCGCGAGACCGCGACCAGCGATTTTCGAGGATAAAGCTGTGCCGGGTTAGTCAGACTGACAATATATATTTTTCTGAAAATTTTCAATTCCAGAGGAAAAGAGCTTCCAGAGCTCAAGAAATTTGCGGAAAAGCTGATGTAGTAGCTTGCTCCGATATCTTCCTCGCACACGGTTAAGGTAAGTTGCCTCGTCCAGCTTCCCACCTGAGGCCGCGATCGCTCTACAACAGCTGTTTTCTCTGCCGTCTCTCCGGAGCGTGGAGATAACGTGCCGTTTCGACCGTTTCGACCGTTTCGACCGTTGGTAAGGATCTCTCGATCACTTGGCTTGCAAATCATCTCTGTCAGAATTCTCAGGCCGTCAGATTCCTGTCACAACCCTCCGAAAATACAACACTGGTTCAAACGACGCGCGTCGCGGCTTGGGCTATTCCTTACCAAGCGATCTGTAAATACAACACTGGTTTAAACGACGCGCGTCGCGGCTTGGGCTATTCCTTACCAAGCGATCTGTAACCCTTACTTGATTGGACGATGTCTGCGCCGTTGCACCGAACATTATTAGCCATTCGACCGTAATTTCTCTCCTGGACCTGGTCGCCCTCAAGGAACATAACCCCATCCAGCGAATAAAGTTTCCCGGTCGCCGGAAAGTCTGTCGCGGATACGTGCCGACCACAATCGGCGCCGCACGAGCACCAGAATCTACCGATGTATTTAAGCCACCAACATCTGCCCTCCATATATCCACAACAGACCTCGAAATTTGCTCGCCCTAATGTCAACCATAACCGTACCATCTGGGTATGCCAATTCTCTTCTCCCTCAGCGATTTCAGTGCTGAGATCTCTTATGCAACCCAGCCTCTCCTACATGGCAGCTTCCCTTGCGTCGACCATATTTCTGCTCACGGGACAGACGTACATGGTAGGCCGCCACCGCGACCTCGCCGGAATTCAGTATCCTAGGCGTACGTCCCTCCCGGTCCACGGAACTGTAGATATGATGACAGGATTTTTTCTTCTCCTAGTTTATGCAGATAAGGAGGAAATGGCGACCTCGCCTGCAGCTATGCTCTTCAATTGTGCTCAGCGTACGGTTCTCTGTTCTGTATTGTACTGCCTTCCACTGACGGTAATCAACCGCAACGGCAGGCGCACACCAGAATGTGAAATTTCTGCCCACCAAAAAATCCAGCTCTTACTGACCGATTACTGAATTCCAGACTTTGGAAACCCTCCCGCTGGTGTACATGATGGGAGATAAATTCGAAACTCTTTATCATTACGCCAACTCCAAATTAAAGGGACGGTCCTGCTGGGTACGAAGCAGCCCATCCTAGCGGCATCCGGCCTGGGATTGTGGATGACGAGTCGCATTGCATACACCATCGGGTATCTCACTGGTAATCCCGACAATGTTCGTGGCCCTGCACACATCTCCAACTTGAACTAATTCACGGTTCATTGGCTTCAGCGCAACAATATCGTGACCCGTATTTTCTTTATTCCGGGAATCTTCAGTAAGAACAACCTTAATGCGCGGCCAATTTTTTATTAAAAAAATGTGGTTTCTTTGTAGCTCTGATGTTGGGGTCAGTGTACACTGCCTACCAGCTGGTTGCGGAAGGGATTTGAGTCTAATGTGGTGGCTGTCATGGGAGATCACACGGCGAGGGTGGGAGTGGAGATGAGTGACATGAGGTGCAGAAAGCTGGGCAGATGGGAGAGAAGTCGAGACACAGTGGTTACCGCCTTCTCAAGTGCTAGGAGTTGGGGACGCAGAACCCATTTATAGTTGAATTCGAAATTTAGGTAGAAAAAATTGAATGCCATAGTCGAGACAGAGGCAGGAGCTTTGAGCCATTTCCTGTGAACTGGGAAGCATAAAACCACAGTCCGGACGAAGTCGAAAGCCCTTGGCTTCGAGCTAGCGCCAATAAATACCACGGTTCGGACGGAGTCGAGGGCATTTGGGGATTAGTATAAACTCTCGATGCTACACATTTAGCAGAAGCTTGTACTTCGCATATTTGCACATTGGCTACGAGCTGGGGAAAAAAAATGACAGTACAACATCCCGGGTCAAACAGGTCTGTCCGGAGGGCGTTAATAATACGGACATGACATCACGTGAGCGATATGCCTATCACACCGCCACGGACACAGCTCTCTCTCCGCAGCGTCCACAGTCGAATTGCAAATGGAGGCTTCAGCAGCGGATTCTCAACCCGTAATCCTCTCAGTACCGACTGAAATCCTTCTCGAAATCATCTCATACTACCACAACACGCCCATCCCATACGAGCGGCACCGGAGAGCTGCAGCAAGCGATTCAGAGATCCTCTATGGTCAATTCGAAGTCCTGCGCGCCTTTTCTCAAACCTGCCATCGGCTGCGAAGCGTATTCCACAGTCTTGTATAGAACCATCTCGAGGCGCTGCCTGCCCCCCTTGAGCGCACGGGGCTCCACATTTTGCTCCTCAAGAAGCACATGGCGGGCATTCTGAAGACCCCACCCTGGTCCCCAGTCTCCCCCGCGGTGTCCGGTAGCCTAGCCGTCATATCAATCGCCTTGCGCGGCTCTAATTCTGTTTTAGATATCTCCTGGTTTCCTCCAGGCAACACCGAACCTGTCCGCGCTCCACATAATCGACATATCCGACCGCCACGCGGGCGTCCTCTCCGACCGGCTAGAAACGCTGTCTTTTCCCGCAGTAACGACACTCACGAACCCCAGCTCGCTCGCACGCGCGCTGCGTGCGTTCCCGAATCTGCGCACGCTTATTTGCGCGGAGAGCTTCGTCTCGGACTACGGCGCGAAGGCGCTGCTGACCGCCGCACGCACAGCATGTCCGGCGCTCGAGGGGCTCACGAACTTCATGCCCTCGCCCACAGTCACGAAATGTCGGTACCCGCAGCGCACCGTTTGCAGAGAACTGACATCTCCGCTTGTTAGTTATCGCGTGGTCCTTCCCCCGCCTGCAGACGCTGCGCTTCCGTCACCAAGTCCACTCCGTGCGCAGCCTTCATTTTATATCGCATCGGGATTCACGCGGGCTCACGCGATTGACTTGCAGGACGTCCTGGCCTTCCTGAGCCCGCTGCACCACCTGCAGTGTCTCGAATTTGCGTACCAGCACCAGCGCCGCGGCGAGCCGCTCGAGCGTGTCTGCGATGCGGCGCGCACGGTGTTACGCGCGTCGGGCGAACGCGAGCATGCCTCCATCCTGGTCCACCAGTCTGAGCCTGAGGCGGACATTGGCGATGTTTTCGTCAAAGTGGAACTTGCGCAAGGATAAATTGTATGTTTTATGTCCCTGGCGCCTGTTCAAGTTTCGAATCAGCAGCCTAATCGTGTCCAACACAGAAGAGAACCAAATTGGCGCTGAGAGGGAAACCAGAGTGGGAGGATGGGCCCGCTTACGAGTCGGCTCGTCGTTGGTTCAGGATGTTCTGGACCGAGTTGAATCTCTCTTGTGTTGGTTGGAGATAGTTGGAGATGCGATCACGGCGTACAAGGGGGCAGTGATGCTGACACACTGCCACGCTTGCACCACGACCACGACCACGACCACGACCACGCTCAGCGTGTCCTTATGGCCCTGCAAGAGATCTCCGACGAGACTCGCCGATTGCACCTACGCTCCAGGCTCTCGCGAGTAAATTCACTGATAGCTGCATTGACCACGGAGCGCCAAAGCCTAGTGACCCAATCCGACTTGATACCATACCCTATTCTGTCGCTCCCCCCAGAGATTACCGCGGAGATCTTCCAACAATGTATTCCGGTCGACTCTTTACCACCCTCGGCTGCCAACGCTCCCCTCCTCGTGGCTCAGATTTGTCGCCAATGGCGGCAGATCGCGCTAGACGCACCCGATTTATGGCAAGCTGCAGTATTCGACGGCGATTCCCCGATCGAGCTCCTCAAACTATGGTTGTTGCGCGCCGGGAATCGCCCATTGAACTGTTCGTTCCGCTCCGAAAATGCGTCCCGTGCAGGCGTCATGATCGAGATCGCCTTGCTTCACGCGCACCACTGGCAGGATGTGTCCTTTGGGCTTCCTCTCACTTCATTTCCACAACTTAGCCTCCATCATCAGCCTCTCCCCATGCTTCGCAGTCTCTCGCTTACAGCTGTTCTCGAAATTAATGAGACTGGTCAGAATTTTTTTAGAGTTCCCAAAAAGGAAGGTATACAAAACGCGCCATGATTTGGGACCGGAGCCTTTACGAGTAGGTCCGGGGGCTCAATGAGGTGTTGAACGAAGAGATTTGAGCAGCCAGTATGTTGACAGCGGCCGACATGATCCGATCGGCCTTGTCTCCACGTGACTTTGTCATCTCTTCTTTTTCCTTCTTTTCTAGACGTTGCACCGAGTTTTTCCACTCCAAATTTGACAGGAACAACCCTGGAACATCCCCAAGCCTTTCTAGCCCACATACTGGACTAAAATCAGTGTTCTTGCACTTGACTTCCTTTTTGGGAACGAGACAAAAAAAAGTGATCAATCTCATTAATTTCGAGAACAGCTGTAATATTCGAGAACGAAACTGGAATGAGGTGGCTCCAGTGTAAGGATTCGCCACGTGCTCACTGGCCCGATTGGGCAGATTAGTCATTTCTCGGTTCGGTTCTCTTTCTTATTTCTTTCTTACTCATTTCTACTTAGTTTAAGTCATAGATAGTCAGTATGACTCATTAGGAGTCATTACCTACGGATCCGAAGGATCCCTAGATAGGTATAAATACTCTCAGTAGTTTAGCAGTCGGTATTCTACTGTTCAACACGTAGACTTTACCAACTCAACCTTGGTCTCATAAGTCTACAAGCAACATCAAGAATACCAGTGTCTACGACTTTCCCAACAGGAAACTCCGTAGCTCACATCCAGAGACCATCGTCATCCAAAATGCGCCCCTGCTTCGCGAGGTGCACATTCACACCCTCCCTCACCTCAAATTCGATATCCCCTGGCACCAGTTGACTACGCTCACACTCTACGCTGGCGTAGACTTGGCGGAACCCCTAGTATGGCTCCGAGAGTGCCCTAGACTCGTACATCTTGTCCTCGCGACTTGGGGACCGGCCGTGCCCAATACCTCACCTATCGTCCTCCCCCGGCTGGAATCCTTCATTTCGCATACGGGACTTGAAGCTATTGAACATTTGAGGTTGCCCCGACTCCAGCGACTCACTGTCCAATGAGTTCTTGGCGGCGAGCGGTCTAGGACCATATTCAAAACGTTCATTTGTTGCTCCGCATGTGCTCTAAAATATATCTCGCTCGGCATGGCCGGTAGCGTCGTACACATCAGGACACTGCGCTCGTGTCTGTGTATCGTCGCCGATTCTGTGACGGAGGTGTCGCTCAGAGTTCCGAGGCCAGGAGAGCTCTCGAAGCTCCTCCAGCTGGACGTTCTGCGGCGACTTACAAGTCTTCATATCTACGGGAACAGGCTGCTCGATGTGGATTACACCAGCCTTGGGATATTGCGAGCATACCAGACGCCATCGCCCGAGAGGGCCGTTCTGGAATCCGTGACATTGAATTTGACGTGGTATTCCAATCTCCAATACGGGCCTCGAACTTCGACGATAGCAGAGCTACGGGCCCTTGCAGCAGATGGAATGGACATCAAGGTCACCATGTTCGATCGCTCGGAATCGGAGACTGTTGTTGTATTCGACTCATCTGCATGCCAGTATGTACGGGCCGTGTGTGTTGGCTCATGCTGACTTGGCATTCACGTAGCGCGGATCTCTTTCCCAAGCAAAATACCGTCCAGAGTACTGGCCCGGAGGAGATATGCCGGCTTGGCATTCGCACCAGACTATCCGAGGTGAATGGAACGATCGATGAGTTGACCGCCGAGCACAAAGAACTTCAGGCTGAATCCGACTCGATCATCTATTCTGTTCTATCTCTTCCCGCCGACATCACCATACATATCTTCCAGCACTGTAGCCCGCCCGACTTTGCGCCTCGCCCGTTCCCCTCCACAGCTCCATTGCTCCTCACCCAAATTTGTCGACAGTGGCGACATATCGCTCTAAACACCCCGGAGTTGTGGCAATCCCTAGTGTTCGGGGACGAGTCATCTGTGGAAATCCTCAAATTGTGGTTCTTGCGCGCTGGGAACCTCCCAGTTAATTATTCATTCCAGTGCAGAGATGCTTCCCGGGGAGCGGCCCTGATCGAGACCAGCGTGCTTCACGCCCCCCACTGGCAGGATATGACATTTCGGCTCCCACTCAGATCGCTTCCAAAGCTCGATTTGCGGCAAAAATCTTTACCCATGCTTCGGAGGATCTCGTTCGACATAAATCAGCATCACAGGGTCCGCATGGACATTCAGACCGACGTCGTCATTCTGAAAAATGCCCCCTTGCTCCGCGAGGTGCACATATCCACGCTTCCTTACCAGAAATTCGACATTCCCTGGCATCAATTGAATACCCTCACGCTATTCCAATGCATGCCATGGGCGGAATGCATGTCGTTGCTTCGAGAGTGCCCTGGACTCGTGAACCTCGTCGTATCCACCAGCGGATCGGCCCCACACAATGCCTCGCCTCTCACTCTAACCAACCTGAAATCGTTCACCGCCCATACGGGCCTTGCACTTCTCGAACACTTGTCGCTCCCTTGTCTCCAGCGGCTCACCATCAGTGGGGTGATGGCAGGCGAACACACCGTATTTGACACCTTCATCAAGCGCTCCGCATGCGTTCTCAAATATCTGTCGCTGTCCCTGAACGATGTCGCAAGCAACACACTACGCTCGTGTCTGCGTGCCGCCGATTCTGTGACCGAGGTCGCGCTGAGAGTGCCGGGGCAAGGTCGACTCTTCGAGGTCTTGCAGTTCGACATCCTGCCACGACTTACTAGTCTCCGTCTTTGGGGCGACAAAGTATCCACTGAGGATTACACGAACCTCGTCGCGATGCTACGTGCATGCCGGGCGCCTTCGCCCGAGAGAGTCATGCTAAATTTCGTTACATTGGAATTGGCGCCGTATTCCGAGTTGCACGATCGCCGGTACTGGCCTTCCACTCCGACGCTAGCAGAACTGAAGGTGCTCGAAGCGGATGGCATGAACATCAAGTTCACGATGACCGGTAAATCTGATCCGGGGAATCATGTTGTGTTCGACTCGTCCGTACTCTAATGTGTATGTGTTTTATGTTATATGGATCTTTTGTGATCTTCTAGTGCTGATGGCTATTTTCATTTTTCTTGCCCTTCCTCAGAAAGGCCTTCATTTTTCAATAAAGCTGCTTTCGATTTACTTCCACTCGGTTAACTGCTGGCTACAACTGTCGTATTATGTCGTATCTACGGTTTTTTTCTTTCTTTCTTTTTTTTCTTTTCTTTGGGTAGTGTGGTTGTCCGGTTCTCGTCCTCCCGGCTTTGCTGCCATGGATGCGACAATAGGTCAGCTCTCATTTGATTTCCGCCAGCAATCATTAAGGTGGGTTGATTTCTTTTACAAGCGCCATTGAGATCGAGACGAAGCTCTCAGGAGTCCTGTTTGGTCTGATTACGTCTCGGGCCATGTGTACTTCAAAACCTACCCTCAAGACTTTCGTTCACGAAAGGAGTTGTACGTGGTACCTGCTTTAAAAAGCAACCTGGCCACTGATTGTCGAGGTGCAGGTGGTTCGTTCATAACTCAAGTACACCCGGGCGTACCTGGTTAATCTAATTCACAGGAACGTCGAACTGTTACACACTGTATCTTATATGCCCTCTACATGTATAATGGCCTTGGATCTACTGTAACGATTATTCTCGATGGTGGTACTGTAATTATTGGTATGTATGTCCTCATGGTCAGGAGAGTAAAGCCACGCCGCCGGCCAACTGCCTTGTCGCTTTAAAGGGCGACGGGCCCCTCGAAAACGGAGACGTTGTCGAGGAAGGTCCACGCGGGCGCGGCGCCGCCGACGAACGAAAGCTCGTCGCTGCCCGTGCCGGTGACGGCCACCTGGACCAGGGTCCACTGCATGAAGCCGCTCACGCCGCCCACGCGCACGCCGTTCCAGAGGATGTCCACCTTCGCGTTCTTCTCGAGGTTCTCGCCCGAGTACGTCGAGATGAAGAACGCCTGGATGACATACTGCTTGCCCTGCACCGTGTTGAGGGGCTTCGCGGGCTTGAGCGTCCCTGTGAGGGCGTCATCGCCAAAGGCCGCGCCGAACAGCGCGACGCTGTGGCCGGTGTACGCGTACGGGACGTAGTTGAAGATGCTTGCGTCGAGGTCGCCGCCGGAGGGGGAGGTGCCGATCCAGTTGGCGTACGAGGCGGTGAAGCAGAAATCGTTGCACGTGTAGCCCTCGAAGCCTCCGTCGATGACGAGGTTCTTGCGGGCGTAGCCGCGGGAGTAGGTGACCTTGAGGTCGCCTTGGCCGAAGTTGACGGCGGTGGACTCATCCGCGACGAGGTAGTACTGCGGGAGCGGTGGACGTAAGAAAGAGCGTTCAGGACAGAGGAGAGCCACCTCACCATGGAGCAAGTGTAGGTGGTGGGCGCGCCATTCACGACCGCGCGCCAGATGTTGAAGTATTGGCACGCTCCGCCGACATGGTCAGCACCGCGAGTGTTGCAGAGCTGAGCGCAGGCGTCGACGTCATACTGGTCGATGAAGGCGAAGCCCATGTACTGGAGGTCAAGTTAGCATCAGGATGTGGACGAAGGGAAGGAGAGCAGCGCGAAAAGGAAGAACAGCGCGCGAAAAGAAGTCCAGTGTGAGAAGAAGAGCCACACGCACCCCAGGAGCATTGTTGGCACCGTCAGTGGGCCCAAAGACGAGATCGTAACCCTCGGGAGTGTCGGGGTCAGCGAAATCGGCCGCCCAGCCACTGCTCTGGGTGATGTACGTGAGGGGCACCGTCTCGTTGCCGACCTGAGGTGAAGTGTATCAGCTGCGGCTCGAGGAAATACGGTGCGGATACAGACCTGAGGGTACGAGGCCTGTCCGCCAAGGTTGACCTTCTCGGCGGCGGAGTGGATGTCGCCGTACGCGGCACATTTAAGGTTGGATTTCTCGGAGAAGACGAAGTCGAGGAGGTAATTATTGAATTCGTAGTAAAGGTTGACGAAGACTAGGTCAAGGAATCAGCGAACTGTGCATGCAGATGAGGGGGAAGGAGGATGGGGTGCCGCAAGAGATGCAGTGCGAGGACGAACACACGGGGGAAGCGATGTAGACGAGATCGAAAAAAGGAAGAGCACGCACTACAGCCGTCAATCCCAGCACACCAATCGAGGCAAGCCTGGACATTGTAGGTCGCATTGTTCACGACAGTGTATGTCAGGTACGCCGTGCCCTGAATCGACCCGTCGTGCTGGCCAGCTGGGAGCGGGGTGAATACTTGCTTAAAGTCCGCCTGGCGCTTCCCAAACCGTCCTATATCACGGCGGCGAGCGCCGTTGGCTGCGTCGGCGATGGTGCTGTTGGTGACCGTGCCGTCGATTGCGGTGACGGAGGTGGGAGGGACGTCGGCGTTAGGGGCTGCGTCGGGGGCGGGACCACTCTTCTGGTCGACCTGACCGGCGGTCTGGACGATGACAGCGTTGTCAGGCGTGGCCGGGGGAGGGAGGTCGGTCGTGGGCGTGTTAGGAACACCCTGGTGGGCCGGTGGGACAAGGGCGGTGGCCGCTGTGGATGATGGTCAATCAGTCAAGATGGAATTGAACGGAGAGCAACAGAATGACCACGCACAGACGAGAAGGGCAGCGAGTGCGAAAAGACGCGTTGGAGAAGGCATTAAAGGATGTAGGTGTAGAAGTTGGGAGGAAAACGAAGTGAATGCTGACCCTCTTCATCTTGGCTGCTTATAAGTGTGCGGTCACGACAAGGTCAAGATGCCGGCAAGCCATTCGCGTAGGACACGAGGCAGGCAGTGAGGCACCGTCGCAATTGGTATGAAGGAACGGTCATCCTGTCGATGTCGCGTACGGATCATCTCGTCGGCGCGTCCAACCCCCGACGGATTCATATCTCCACTAGTGATTCGCCGTCGCAGTGCACTCACCATGTTTTGAGATTACAGAAATTCAACATCAACCTCGAAAGATTTGCACCTCATCCAGCGAGCGTTATCGCAGCAGAGACACATGCGGAACTCCCGTCGGGGAGTCTCGCGCAATCCAGGTCAGCGTGCGGAATCCAGGACGTTGAGGTAAGTCCTTCGGAGCGGGCTCGGGTTTGGTTCAATTGCTGTGGAATTTGGAACTCTGAGGCCCTCGCTGACAACATACGTCGTACCTGGTCCTGAGCTCGACATGGCGGGATTTTATCAACTGCGGCACAATGTACCTATCAAGTCAATGCTCTAGAATTTAGAAACAAGGTTCTCGCATGTTTCTTGACAGTGAGTTGCCGGCGTGCCGCTCATTGAAATTAAATTCACGCTGTCGAAAGGCTAATCCCATGCGCTTCGCATTCATTAGGGAAGTAATTTGCGAACGGCCACAGGGGCAGTGGTAATGCGAGCCAGCGGAATTAATACCTATTCGTGGGCTTTGAGGATCTGCGGCAGGAAGGCAGCGACCAGCTCCACGCAGGGCTGCTTCGATGCAATGCAAGTGCGAATGCATTTCGTACGTTGAACGTGATGAACGTGATGAATGTTGTGATGCCGGTGCTAATAATACTATGGTCCGGGTTCATCGGACCTCATCTCTCGTAGACAGACGCTTCGACAAATGAAGCTCGTACCTCGCTTGTACATCGGACCAGAACTTGACCGGGTGTTATTTTCAGTTTCGACTGAACACGACGGACGTGCAGCAAACAGTCGTTTCAACCACCCGCGATGTGATTGATCTGTTCTCGTAGGTCATTCTACGGTTGCGTATTATTATGCGTCTGCATGAGAGTTTCCTCCGGTCCTACCTGTATATGCTGAACCAGAATGAGATACTGTGGCGAATCAAGACTTTTCAACCACAGCCTGATCCCCGGGTTATCCGGAGATCTTCAGGACCCCACGGGACCGCCTTATCAAATCCCGCCCACACACGGTTACGCATCCCATCGCTTCCTGACAAGGATGGGGAGAGGCCCCCAGTCATTCACCCACAATTCCTTCCGCGAAAAATTCAAAATTTTCGCAGATTTACTCTATGAGATCTGGCCTTCCAGAAACTGTTTTACTCTATGTCGGACCGACTTTTTGCGCAAAAAATTTCTCCTGCACACGTTTTTAGGCTTATCTCGACCTGCGGGGGCTCAATTTGAGGTGCAGCAGCATCAGCCAGGAAGTTGCAACGAGCTTCTGGCATGCCCGAGCTGGAAACCGTAACAAAAAACTTCAATGGTGGCTCCTAGACACTGCAAAAAAAGCTTGCCTGCGGCGAGATTTTTGAGTCCTGATTTACTCTATTCCGAACGGAGTTCATAGGTAGGCGCGCTGTGCACCGTCACCGCTTTTCGGGTCCAGGTCACTCACCGAGCCAGGAACGGTGCCTCGCCGGTGACTTGGGTCCCCGTATGTGTGCTCACCACCATCAGTTGGTGTGGGACGACAGGACTCATTTCCCCAAAACTCTAAATTGCCGGTCGCTGGGATTTCCTGATGGAGAGGTTTGAATCGCTAACGCTACTTGAACCCCACTTGGCCGCGCCGCAGAAGCTTAATTGCCGAGTCAAGTTAGCGAGAAGCGGTAATCGGAACCAGTTCTGCGGCTCCTTTTTTTCCAGAGGTCAGGTAGACGAGAGTGCGAACGAGCGGATATGAGAAAAATCCGCGCTCCCCCCCTCAGTTCTTCAGACGTTCTGAGGCTCTGGAGAAGATGCATCAAGACAGCTCAAATCTATCGCTCAGATATGCAAGCTCTGCCACAAGAGGAAGCAGCTGACCTGGCGAGACCTGACCACGATGGCTGCAGACAGTAGTTACTACTCCACTGGTCTTATGCTTCCGGTGAGTGGCTTATGCTCGACCCCGCAAAATTCCGATCAATTCTATTGCACCTCTTGGGGACTTATCCATGGGCAGACTTTAGATCTATGCTCGTACGAAGTCTTTCCCTCTTCCAAATTCAGGCGCGTCAGACGTGCATGGTTGACAGCGCAACCACTACCGGCTCCCCTAAATGTCCTTGGATTTCGTCTTCGCGCTATCGAAAGGCCCATTTGAAAAAGTAGAACTTGGCTCAAATTATGGTTGGGAATGTGAGTTGCCCTTTCAATGCCATCCAGAATCACCGCTGGAGAGCTAGGGTTCTAGAAAATAAGTATATGTAGTAAGGACGGAAAGAAAGAGAGAGAGAAAATGGTAGAAACCTAACTTCAGGGCGACGGTCTGAACCATTATGTGGCCGTAATTCACTCCATTTTAACCACAGAACGATATCCCCTTGATTATGACGGAGACGACGGGCTTCAGTGGCTTGGGATGGGTTGGGAGTGAGCGCACATCGACAGGGCGAAGAATACCCGCTGCATAGGAAGCCATTTGAAGAGGGGCACGGTAGCTGTCCCAAGCAGGGGACCGAAGGACCGGTCTCGTAGGATGCAGCTTGTCATTTCGAAGAGTCCGTTTCTGAATCTGGCACTCGTTAATGCGGCACTTGCGAGTGCCGGCTTCGGATCAACACCAGACGTCTCCGGCGCCTTCGGCACCATCCAAATTCTTTATGGAACCGGCCGTTCGAGTCCTCCAGTCCTGCACTCGGCAACGGCCTGAATCGTTCCATTTCAATTCGACACAGTATGACTCCGCTTTTTCTTGATACCCACCATCAGTCCAATCAGTCCCTACGAGCCAGCACCCTTGCCCATACCGGAAGTAGGTAGGGCGCGCGGCCGGCTAGCTCTTGCCCGGACTCTTCGACAGTAAGTATTGGGGTACGTGTAACAGCATTCTCAATCTGGGGATGAGGGCTGGTCTGGCGAGCTTCGGCATCAGCACAGCTTGTCTGTGCCGGAGATTTGATCCGAGCGGAGAGTCAAAAGGACAGTGCTCCGAGTCGGCCGGAAGTTCCCCCAAGTCTGGTATTCTTCTGGGCTCACGTTTTTTGTGATCCTACTACAGTAACGGGAATGCATAGGCGTGTAGCACCACCGCGCCACGCGCACGTCGATCCCCTTCCAGGTACACTGACTGACTGGTCATGATGTATTTGTTGTAATCTTACCGGCCTACCTGCATTGTGTATGTGGGATACTGTAACGCTGTACCACACCACCGTCCCTGTTCTGTGTGGCGCTATAAGTGAGGCCTGTTTGCCGATCGGACAATGCGTAGGCGAACAAAGTTCTTAACGTAAATGTGGTACACAACATTGTTGGTTCAGCCCATCTTGAATTTCCTTCCTCCGCCCTAAAACTTGTGCCCGCAGACGAGCCGCACGCTCCCCTTGCGGTATTTAGGGGCTGCTTCCTGTTTGCATTGTGCGTGGCCACAAAGTCCCCGCGCCCGCCGAATGGAGCTAAACGGCAATTTCCATTCCACGATTGGCGTGATGATCAGATACACGCTTCCGCTTCTGTGCTTCCCTGCTATGTTTACCTCCCACCGCCCTGCTGCGCCGTCGGCCCTATCCGCAGACAAATACGGCTGGGGGTATATAAGTAGCGGGTCGCAAGAGCAACCACCCCCACCCCCACCCCCACTGTCGTTCCCCGTGATACGCCCCGCCCCGCCGTTACCTGGCGATTAGAAGCTAACGACGCTATTGACGACTAGACGACGGTGACTCGCTGTGCTAGAGGAAACCCTGGGCTTGCTCCTGGCTCACCTCAGCTAGCTATAAGACGAGCCCTCCGTTAGCCGTGCGTCCCCGGTCGTCTCGCCTCGCTTGACTGCCACTCACCAGTCTGTGAACAGGCATTGTCCGATATCGATCTCTCCGTCTAACGGCCTCAGATCGCCGCAATGACTGAATACGACTACTCGCCCGAAGGCCGCGCGCGGTACGCCGCGACGCAGCGGCGCATCGCATCGTGGGCGCGCGGCACGCCCAGCGGGCCGCACCTCAAGTCGCCGTTTTCGCCCCGGTCGGATATGGGGAGCGACGCGACGGTGCGCCCAGGGGCGTATGCGTATGGAGGGCCGTCGACGATGCACCGCACGAACCGTACGCCAACGCACCACACGTACCGCTCACCAACGCAGTACACGTACCGCTCGCCAACACAGTACACGTACCGCCCCCCGACGCACGCGGGCACACGCTCGCAGGCTACGGCGTCGAGCGTGACGCCGTCGCAGTCCATCTCGCAGGCGCCCCCGCCTTCGCACCATACGCACGCTTCGCACCGCACGCATTCATCGCACAAGACGCACTCATCGCATCACTCCCGGTCCCAGGCGTCATCCCACGGCCACCGCCCATCTGCCCCGTCCACGTATGTGGTGACCCCGCCGCCGGGGCACGCCGCGCGCGGGGTGATCATCTTCCCGCGCCGCGGGCACCCGCCGAGCGTCGTGGTGTGTCCTCTCCCCCGCGTTGGATTATAATTGCATATGCTGATTTGCTTTGATTTTGTTTTAGTACTATTAATTGCGCGCGCGGTCATTTTTGGGGCACGGGCACGCACCTGGGACGCTCTTTCATTCTGGGGACTCTCGTTCATTCTGGGACCCTGATTCTCTGGGCTCGGCGGTGGAACGACTTGTATATACTGTTAAATGTATCTCGGACGATTCATGGACATGTATCAAGTACCTATCCAACTTTGGGCATCAGCGACGACTTTGGTACGATTGGTTACAGAAGTCCAATTACCCGTCGTAAGCGCCTTGCGCGCCTGTTCTTTTTTTTCACAATACGAGCTCCCTGGGTCCTGTGCGATGTATACATCGAGTCTTTTACGGCCGGCGCCGGCCGCTAACGATAACGGGGGCGCATCAGCGATCAGGAATATTAGTTGATGGCGCATCTCTGATGCGCTGATGGGAGCTCACACTCTATGTCCAAGTTTAAGTTCAAGCTCTATGTTCAAGCTTGCAGGGCTGTTCTTCGTCCCTCTTAAATGACGAATATTAATCCCGCAAAATTGTTTCACCCGCCTTCCGATGGCCACTCAGCACTTCCCTGGCGCAGCGTGGAACTTCGTGGGAGAGGTACTCGCTCAAAAAATCCGTGCTGGGGCGCTGTAGGTGATATGTATATCCTATGCCTCGTTTTCAGGAGATCTTTGAATGCTCGTGCTCGAATGCGAGGAGGACTACCTTTTTCATTTTTTATGCTCTAGGCGCTGGACATACTTCTTCGTCGCGCCGAGTGTGTTGGCGCATAGCAAAATCGGAAGGAGTATCGGATGTGGCCGAAACCAAATCAAGGCCGACGACGCAGTCGAACGGACAAGAATTAAACCCCGGGCCATATAGATCATCAGCCTCCTCGGGTTTGTCTCGCCGCTGGATATCTGACTGTCAGAACGGCGAACTGCATCTAGAGCAGGGATGCGAAGTCCCGATGTGCATATGAATCGGATACCCCTTTACTCACAGCGACTATCAGATGGTCCTTGGTACTCGTTCTCCTACACGCGCCCTAGTGAAGGTTGATCCAACTTGTATGGTAATGAGATGATTCTGACCATCGGCGGAGTAACTTTTGCGGCGAATGCGACGTCCGGCGTCCAGGGAGAATTGAGCCCAGCTAAAGGTATCTTGCGTAGCCAGCGGCGTTTATGGGCAGCCGTATTTTTAGGTGGGAAATAATAAGCGACGAGCATCCAAGGCATCATGTCGGGGACACGCGGAGAACAAGGCGGGCATGCGGTAGTATAGTATATACGCCGAGCTCCGCAATCCACCCAAGTGACGCCGTCATGTAGACTGGTCTGGGGAGATGGCTGAGATGAGCCCGTTCATTTAATTTTAGAATGCATGTTCCTGGTGCACCGTTCCCTGAGCTGCGACTCCACCAAATTACTGGGATATCCTCCTCCAGCCATGCGACTCCCTCTCCTAATTATTCTCTCAAACTCGCAGAATGAATCTTGCACAAATTGGAGCAGAGGGCACCACGGTTTATTACTGGGAAGCAACATCCGATCTGATCTAATCACCGGCATCTAATCTAATCGCAGGCGGTGCCCGCGTCACATCAGTGTGACAATCTTGTCTCCTGCCACCACCACCGATGTCCTCTGCGGCGGCTATCGCTTACGATGGATGTAGCAACATGTGGCAGGGCGGACACGTAGAACCACAGCCACCCGTGGAGCACCCACTTCGTGAGCCCGACGGCACGAGCAAAGCGTCGGGTGAGACGTCGAACCTAGAAAAAGCACCAGCAAGAAGGAGCAAGCGTCGCGCAGTACCTCGGAAGGAGATTGAACCCCCTCGAGTGAGTCATGCTTTGCATGGTATCCCGAGACTACTAGCTGAATTTCGTGTAGAAAACGACCACGGCCAAGAAGAAGAAGAAAACGGCCAAGAACGTGATCACCAAGGTTTCACTCAGTCTCCGCCGGCGCCGGCGTGTTCCCGAAGATGGTCTCACCCGGTCGTGCGTCAACTGCTCCACAACCACCACCACCACCACCACCACACATTGGCGTCGCTCGAGACTCCCAGGGACAACAGGGAAATGGGTATGTCGCTTCCCTCTTCTCCCGATTGGTGATTGATGTCGCGTACAGTTGTGTAACAACTGTGGCAAGTATGAGAATTACTCAAACTCGCGCCCGGAGAAGCTGTACCTGGCGAGCTTGGCATACCGGTCGTGCTTCAACTGCGGCACTACCACCGGTAAACCTTGGCGCCGTTCGAAACTCACCGAATCTGCGGATAAAGTGGTATGTCCCTCTTCAGGTTGGAGTCCCAGGTTGGTGACTGATGTGCCCATGCAGCTGTGCAACAAATGCGGGCTCTATGAGGGTACGCATTCACGCCCGCGCCCCGAGCAGACGAGGCGCGAGCCGAGCCCGGAGAACCGAGGCCCCCAGGCGAGCGCGACTTTCCCTTCGCACTCCTTGCCTCACGATGTACATCACCCGATGGTGGATCCCCTCCGGTCGTGCTTCAACTGCGGTACCACCACCTGTAAAACTTGGCGCCGTTCGAGACTCACAGAATCCGCGGGTAAAGCGGTATGTCCCTCTTCAGGTTGGAGTCCCCGGTTAGTGACTGATGTGCCCATACAGCTGTGCAACAAATGCGGGCTCTATGAGAGTACGCACTCACGCCCGCGCCCCGAGCAGACGAGGCGCGGGCCGAGCCCAGTGAACTGTAGCCCGCAGACGAGCGCGACTTTCCCTTCGCACTCCTTGCCTTATGATGCATATCGCCCGATGGAGGATCCCCTCCGGTCGTGCTTCAACTGCGGTACCACCACCGGTAAACCTTGGCGCCGTTCGAGACTCGCCGAATCCGTGAGTAAAGTGGTATGTCCCTCTTCAGGTTGGAGTCCCCGGTTAGTGAATGATGTGCCCATGGCAGCTGTGCAACAAATGCGGGCTCTATGAGAGTGCGCACTCACGCCCGCGCCCCGAGCAGATGAGGCGCGGGCCGAGCCCGGAGAACCGAGGCCCGCAAGCGAGCGCTACTTTCCCTTCGTACTCCTTGCCTCTTGCTCAGTCTCAGGTATGTACACAATTCATTTTTTATCACGGCCCCTTTCATCCCCCTTGGATTCAATGTCTCGTGCGTACCCTACTTTTCCTTCATTCCTTTTTTAGCGTCTGATGTGCCCTGCGACAGCAAAACGATGTGTCGCATCCACAAGATCACCCATGGCCGACTGCGCGATTGTCGCCCACCGAGTCCGTGAGACCTCCGGCTACATCGTCAACGCCAGTGCATGCGTTCCCCGAAATCCAAGCCCGAGAGAACCCCGGAACCCCTGCGCCCGCGCCTCTCGTCCTCCGCTCTTTGCTCTTGCCGAGTATTCCTCCGCCAAAACGCGTCGTCGTTCCCCACATAGAGGACACCAGCCCCAACAACCCTCCCAACCCCATCGTTTTCCAAACGCTCAGCCTCCTACTTGACGACCTCCGGCGCCTCCTCTGCACCCCGCATGAAGAGCAACCATTCGACTTCTGCGGTACGTGCTCGATCGTAGCCGACCCTGCGGTCGGGCACGCAGCGCGCGTCATACGCGTCGCGTGGGCGCTCATCCGCGAGACGCCCGTCTCCTTCAAGTATGTGTTTCCATCTTGGTGTATCCGTCCGCCTGCTCATCGTTGACTATACTGTCTTCCAGTGTTGACACACTCGTGGTGCATGAGTCTCCGGACAACCGCTTGGCGCTTGCATCGACGGAATCGTATGCCATTTGGATGGGCGCGCCGCCGGATCTGCCGCGCCCGTGTGAGCAGTGCGAGCACCAAGTCACGATCGGCGTCGGGCACGATCCCAGCGCGCTGTCGCGCGGGCTTCAGGGGCAGCGCATCGTCGTGCGGCTGCGCCATTGCCCGACTTCCTGATTTTGAGCCTCCCGAGAATTTGAGGTGTCGTTCAACTTCAACTTATCGCTTGGCATGCGCACATATTGATCTTCGTGGGCCCGGCGCTCCCCGTTGGCGGAGCCTGACGACAAGTTTAGCACTTCCCGCTCTTAAATTTAAATCTCCAATTGCCTTCCCACTTTCTTACTTCGCGAGCCGCTCGCCCCGTTCTCGCCCCCGGCAAATTGAAACTTCATCCGCGACTTCTTCCGACTCTCGTACTCATCCTGTTCAAGGCATCTAGATCTCCACCGTCCACTCGAAATAACATTCACATTCAGTGCCTGGTCCTCTAACCTACCTAAATAGCCACATCGCTGACGTTCTGACGGCGCCCACCCCAGGTGTGACTATTTTAGCGGCCGACCTCGAGAGAAGGTTAGCAGCTCACCACACATGCAATGCGGTTTCCCTTGTTCTCCTCTCAGCATTATGTCTCGATTTGGAGTGCAGAGCATGCAGCACTCAGGAAGGGTTGATCTGTTGCCATCCATTTTGATTCCTCTCTTGCATCTACGGCATTTCGGTAAGCTTCCGCATTCCATGATACCGAACACATCGAATTATGATCGCAAAGTCTTCTCAACAAGATTTTCTGCTTCAACAAACTTGAGGCTCTATCCAGGGTGAGGCTCCTTACACAAATCGTTCTCATGGGATATACGTCCTCCGCACGGGCATTACGAAAAGTTGGACTCAGAGTCTGTTTGTAACGACCCATCTCGCCTAGACTGTGCCTCGTGCAATATAATACCAGCCAGACTTGGGCGATTCGAGAACACTGACATTCTCGCCTTGAAACCTTTTCCCCACCGGCAGACGAGTATACACCCATCAGTGTCTAAAGGTGACAATGGCTGTTGCCGTTGAGTAACTGACACTTGGATTACCTGCGATTCCGTTCCAAGTTTTGCGGCGGCTAACGATAACAGGTAGCGCATCAGCGATCGGGAGTTGATGGCGCATCGCGATGCGCTGATGGCAGAGTTGTTCTTTATCTCTCTTGGACGGCGAGTCCCAAATTGTCGCACCCCAGTTCGGCTCTTGCACTCAGCGACACGCAAGCTGGTACGTACAGCTCGGAAACTGCAGGAGATATTCAAGTTTTTGGGCGCTTCGTCGAGTAACGGCTGAGCCCTTAAAATTATTCGGTGGATACTTAAAATCTTTCGCCCGTCCCTCGGTGACCCAGGTGCCGGGTCTCTGTCCTACTCCAAGTTGATGACCGCTGTCAATTTTTCATGGGCCCGCCGCCATTTGATCTGCATATTAGACTTGCTACTCACGAGCCACTCTCAATAAGTAGTTCCACGCTTCTAAACAGCATGGTCACACATTCCCTTCGTCTAATGAGCTATACGTAATCAAATGAATCTGAAATCATTGCGCGTTGGGACGATGCGAGTTCATAGCCATATATTTTATTTGGATTTTATACATAGTGCGAAAATATACTATTTGACAACATTTTATCAGCCTTGGGGCGTTAGCGGATTTCCTGTATTCTAGTAGGGAGTTGCATCTAGTAAGAGGTGGTGCTCTTGACACCGCCCTGGAACGCCGTAACAGACGGGCGTGTGGTGAGTTCGTTGTACCAGCTGCGGCGCAAGGTGAGCATTCGAGTTGAAGAACAACGAGAGGAGCGTACCGTGCGACATTGGGCTTGCGCGTCATGATGTCGCTTCCGCCAGCAGTGATTATGGGGGCGTACGGGATATGGAACAGGTCCGCGAGAGTGATGGACTGCAAGTGTGCGGAGTGGAGTCAGCCATAGGAAAAAATAATACAGAACCGGAAGAGCAGGACGTACATCGCCCGCAAGGTACTTGGTCTTACCAAGGATAGCATTGTACGCATCCAGCTTCTTGTCGAGGATCGCGAACTGCTCGTCGACAATGGCCTTGTCAGGCTTCTGGCCCGTGAACCCCCTGACAGCGTGTCAGCACAACCAATTCACAATTCAGCCGTTGGGCCGGAAGCGCGCAGACGCACTCCTTGATCACGGTCTCCCACGCGAGCTTGCTGGCGGCGGGTTCGAAGTTCGTCAGCTCCGCGGACGCAGCCTGCTCGAAGATCGCGTTCGCCTTGGGCTCGGTCGGGATCAGGCCCTTCGCGGGGTACTTGGCGGCGAGGTAACGGGCGATGGCGCGCGTCTCGTACAAGATGAACCCGTCGTCGTCCTAGGCGCTCCTTACTTAGACCTGCACGCACACAAACACGAAGCACAGAAGGCGCACGATGTAGGGGATCTGGCCGAAGGGCTGCTTCTCGAGGTACGCGGGGGTCTTGTGCTCTCCCGTGGCGACGTTCACCTCGATGAACTCGAAGGGGATCTCGAGCTCGAACAGCGCCGTCGCGGCGCGGCGCGTGCAGGCCGAGAAGGGGTAACCGTAGAGCTTGAGGATGGCCATTGCGATCGAGGTGGAGAGGAGGGTTTTTGAGTGGGTGAGGTCGGAGGGATGAGATGCTGTTCGTTGGTACTCGGTGAACCTTATATATCTGCAGGAAGTTGAACATCAAACGTTGAACAGGTGCCGCTCCGAGGCCGCTCCCGTGACACTGACAGAAATGGTCTTCGAGTCTGACTCCGTTGACACCCTCTGATGCCGAGTGGGTCAGACTGCGATCCACCCACGGGACCGCGAGAGGTTTCCATCCGCAATTAGACTGAGCCGTGCTGGGTGTGTCAGACTACAACCCACCCACGAGCCCGCAAGATACATAATTAGAACCGGCTTAGCAAATCAGACGGTGATTACCATACGTTGTCAACGTTTCTCGTCTTCTATCGCCTGCGGCCGTTCAACATCCAATAACATTGGACTGCCCGGGTCTAATTCTGTCCTGCAACTCCGAGTCTCCGGCATTTTATCTGCCCCGAGTTCTGACGACTGGCGGCATGAACGTCAAGTCCACGAGGTCCGGCAGATCGGATCCAGAGCGTGGTGTCGTATCATTTATATTCTAATTCGGCTCGCGAGGGTGTGCACATTTACTCCCAGTCGTTGTGCCCATGGCGTGCTGCGCTGTCATTCTGTCGTGCGTACCGCGGACCTTGGTTGGCGCGAAATTAACTTACGTGCATTCCAGGCTGACGAGCACAGCGTTGAAAACAGTCAGGGAGTCGAAACAATGTTCGATGGTTTACAATTAATTATCACGCAACGTAATAAGAAATTAGACTTGTGACCAGTCTGCCTACGAGGAGCAAAAAAATGAGGCGAGCTCTTTGCCGTAGGCAGACCGGTACAATTCGGAGTTTGAAATTTTGGGTGGTGCCGATCACGCCGATCACCGGGGCTCGGTCCGAAAGTGAGTTTATCAAGCAAACTGAGGTCGACGCTGTGGTCCCTGGAGCTTATACAATAAGATTCTGAAGAGACAGAAGTCAAGACACACCTTCTCCAATTAAGTCTTTAGCTTTGAGCAAATGATAATAATGAAATTTGAGTCCAGGGCTTGGGCCGCAAGGAAAATTCAAACTCCGGGCTCAGCCCAATTGATCATCTCGAAATGTACCAGTCTGCCTATGGCAAAGTGCTTGCCCCATTTTCTACAGCAACGTACTTGCCCCTTTTTTTTTTTGCCATTTGTAGGCAGACTGGTAACGAGTCTAATAAGAGATTATGTCCGGGTGTTTACCTATTCATCTGATTTGGACGTATGCTGACCTAAAAATCCTGCTCTCGGACTGCCTTTCTTGTGTCTTTGGTTTGACATCCTGATTCTAAGTGTCTTTCATTACAGTTTTATATCGATTAAATTCCACTTGACCTTACACTCAGTATTTCCATTTGTCGTCGTAGGGGTCGTTGTATATATTACTTCTTGCCCCAGGCCCAATCTTCGCACTTGCGTTTGGCTGCGAGCGGTGAGCCTCACTGGCTAGCTGTCCACTTTATTTAGAGCACGATTGCCCAACCTACACCGAGTGTACACAAAGTTGATTTTTCTCTTGCGCAACATGAGTAAGGTCAATGGTTCAGTCCGATCTAATCTTAAAATCTTATCTCTTGTTATGTCACGACAGCGCCACCGTCACCCGTCACACCGACTCACACAAACCACGACAACAATCCTAACTAGCACCCTCAACGTGTCCTCATGGCCTCACAGGAGGCATTTGAGAGCTCAGATAAGACTCGGCGACTTCACCTACGCACCCGGCTCTCGGAATTAAATGCGCTGATGGCTGAATTGGCCACTGAGCGCCAAAACCTCCAGGCTGAATCCGACTCCATAATCTGCCCAATTCTCTCATTTCCCCCGGAGATTACCACGGAAATCTTCCTAAAATGCATTCCTTCGGACTCTGCGTCGCTTCCCTCGCCCGCCACGGCTCCCCTACTCCTGAACCAGATTTGTCGCCAGTGGCGGCAGATCGCCTTAAACGCACCGGATTTATGGAGATCCCTGGCGTTCGCGGACGACTCATCGGTCGAGTTGCTGAAAATATGGCTGCTTCGTACCGGACCTCGTCCTCTGAAATGTTCGTTCCGCTCTGAAGACGCTTCCCGAGCAGGCCCTATGATCGAGACAGCCATGCTTCACTCGCACCACTGGCAGGATCTGTCTTTTGGACTCCCTTTGGCTTCAATTCCACGGCTAAATGTCCATCAACCTTTACCCATGCTTCGCAGCCTCTCGCTTGATATTCAGCAGCGAGACTGGAATGAAGTGACTCCAGAGACCATCGTCATCCAAAATGCGCCCATGCTCCGCGAGGTGCACCTGTCCACCACAGTCTTTGACCTAAAATTCGATATTCCATGGCATCAGTTAACAACTCTCACGCTACCCCAGTACGCTGCTTTGCCGCGATGCCTAGCGTGGCTCGGACAGTGCTCCAGACTCGTCCATCTTGTAGTCGGGAGCGAGGGATCCGCCCCAATCAATATCTCTGTCACCCTGACCCAGCTCGAATCTCTTACTTGCAATATGGGTTTTCAGCCTATGCTGCACATGACACTACCTCGTCTCCAGCGACTCACGATCAATGACGTTCGTGCAGGCCAGGAGCACATATTCCAGTCCTTCATTCGCCGCTCCGCCTGCTCTCTCAAATATATTTCGCTCGGGATGACTGCCCCCCATGCCAGGACACTACGCTTGTGTCTGCATGCTGTCGACTCTGTGACCGAGGTGGCGTTAAGAGTGCCGGGGCAGGTAAACCTTTCGGAGGTCCTGCAGCTGGATACTGTGCCACAGCTTATGCGTCTTCACGTGGAGCTCCATGTTCCTCGACTACCCGAGGTGGATTACACCAATCTTGTCGCAATTCTGCGCGCGTACCGGACGCCTTCGCCTGACAGGGTCATTCTAGATTCCTTTATATTGGAATTGTCTGTGTATTCCGAGCGGCTTGATCTGCACTACCGGCCCAGTGGGTCCGCCCTATCGGAATTCCGGGTGCTCGCAGCTGGAATGGATATCAAGGTTACCATTTCCGGCATGTCGCCCGTCTCAAAAACTCGTGTTGTATTCGATTCGTCTACGTTCAGGTATGTATGAGCCCTGTATGGTCGTCTAGTGCTGACTTGCGTCCCGTGTAGCGCAGAACAGCAACAAACCATCCGGCGCACTTACCCGGAGAATGCCCGCCGGCTTTACGTTCGCGCCAGGCTAGCCGAGGTGAATGCAATGATGGCTGCATTGACTGTTGAGCACAAAAGACTTCAGGCCGAATCCGACTACATAATTTATCCGGTCCTGTCCCTTCCGGCCGACATCATCGTACATATCTTCCCGCACTGTATCCCGCCCGGCGTGGCCCCTCGCCCGTCCCCCTCCACGGCTCCATTGCTCCTCACCCAAATTTGTCGACAGTGGCGACATATCGCTCTGAACACACCGGAGTTGTGGCAATCCCTAGTCTTCGGGGACGATTCATCGGTGGAGATCCTCAAATTGTGGTTCTTGCGCGCTAGCAATCGCCCGGTAAACTATTCGCTCCAGTGCAGAGACGCTTCTCATGCAGACGCGCTGATCGAGACTAGCATGCTGCATGCCCGCCACTGGGAGGATGTGGCATTTGGGTTTCCGCTCGCGTCATATCCGAAGCTCAATTTGCCCCACCAATCTTTGCCTATGCTTCGGAGTATCTCACTCGGCATTCAGCAACCTCGCCGTACCGGTAACAAATTTCAGCCAGATATCATCACAATCAGTAATGCCCCATTGCTGCGTGAGGTGTCCATATCCACGCTCCCGTACCAGAACTTCGACATTCCCTGGCATCAATTAACCACCCTCAAGCTATTCAACGTGCCCACGTCGGAATGCATGTCGGTACTTCGAGAGTGCCACCGCCTCATCTCTCTCGTCGTTGATTCTATAGGATCAGCCGCACCTGGTATCTCCCCTTTCGCCCTGCCCCACCTAAAATCTTTCACCTCGCTTGCGGGACTGGCCCCCCTTGAATACTTGTCCCTCCCACGTCTCGAGCGATTGTCAATAAATGGGGGATTCGTATGCAACCACACCCTATTTGAATCCTTTATTCGGCGCTCCGGTTGCGCTCTCGACTATCTTTCGATATCATGCGTGGCTTCCGACGCCGACGAAGCCAACACACTATGCTCGTATTTCCGTGCGGCAAATTCAGTGACGGAGGTGGCGCTAAGAGTACCAAGACTCGGGGAACTCTTCATCGTCCTGCAGTCGCAGTCGGACATTCTCCCACAGCTTACCAGTCTTCATCTATCGGGTGACAACCTAACCACCGAGGATTACACGAACCTTGTCGCGATGCTGCGCGCATGCTGGACGCGTTCGCCTCGGAGAGTCGTTCTACATTCCTTGACGTTGGAAGTGTCCCTGTATTCAAAAGAGGTGTTTGATCGGCAATACTGGCCTACCACTCCGACGCTAGCAGAGCTGAAGGCCCTCGCGGCTGATGGCATGAACATCAAGTTCACGATGGCCGGTAAATTGGATCCGTTGACTCACGTTGTCTTCGACTCGTCTGTATTCTAATGTGCATGTCGTTTATTATGAGTCTTGCTCTTTGCTCCTTGTCGAGTGCTCACTCATTTTCCTGCCGTTCTTTCGTACAGTCTTTATTAATGGCGAGGTCGATTCAGTTCCACCCCGTTAATCGTTGGTTTACAAGCGTCGCCTTGCGCTCCTGATTGATTCATCCCCACCCCTCAGCTTTACATTTTCCCCGTCATTCAATTCTCCATGTTTTGCATTTACACGATCGCCACCCTCGCTGCTGCTTCGCCAAGGACTTTGGCCGTTCATGGGCCTTGCGTAATTTGATGTGTTATCTCAATTGTCTCTTACGGAGGCCAATATTGATTTACATACGCGACAGTATGTTGCCCGCTCTGTGCGGCAGTTAGAATTAGAAGGGAGTGCTTAGCGGCGATATTCTGGGCAGTTCGATGCATCAGTTCAGCCTTGGCAGAGAGAGGGTCACCTTGCGGCAAATCGCTTTGGCCTTGGTTGATTATTATTCTCTGGCTTTCGTTGAGGTCTCTTTGCGTACATCCCATTTACAATATCGCCTTCCTCTCGCCTCTCCTCTCCCCCTCCTCCATCCTCTATGTCAGATAACTTGAACGAGATTGCATTTCAAAACACTGCTTTACCACGGCGCACAAGTTAACCCTATCCAAGGCCAATCAATGTTTACACTCTGCCCGCAGTTTTTGCGTGGATACCCGCAACTGCGGCATGTGTACGTTCATCCCGATTGAAAGTACTGAAGGAAGGAGGGATACCTTGTGTCTGAGAGTCTGAGAGTGTCTCAACAGCTCTGGGACGCAGTTTTATAACACTCCTTACGGTAGAAGATTCGCACTGCACCGCAGGACAACAATGTTTGTTGAACTGCGGCCATGTATGCCCTCGCCGGGTATAAAGCCGCTAAATTCATCTCTTCTACTGTGCTACACCCCTGTCTCCCTGGAAGTTTTCCTCGAAGGTTATCTCGGGAAGTGGCCGCACCATGGCGCATCTGAGGGTAATGTAACACTCTCGTTGTAGCATACCTTCCAGGGTGTCCGAGCATTTTCGTGATCTACCTGCGCTCTTTCGCATTCACCTGATCTCCATTCATTCACGACAATGCAATTTTTACATTAAAAAATTTGGTTGTGTTCAGAGATTGAAGTTCACGTTAATCTCCCGTAGTCTTACTAAGTTCACGTCGAGATACCTTGGGTAATCTAATCTAATCGCATGTGACAGTGACATTACAACACTGCCACTGTGACTCTCCTTTTTTTTTTTTTTTTTTTTTTTTTTTTTGTGTAGCGTTGAGTGGCGAGAGACAACAGGGCTTTGGCTATAACACCTCGGCGCTCCCCTCTGTGCTGTATAGCGCTTACGCGCTTCCATACACTTCGGGCCGACATAGTCGTCCGTCTCTCCCCCGCTAGTTTGAGGCCTTGGACTTGGAACCCGGCCAGACAGATTTCGTACCACCCGAGGAAATGCGCACGCGCACTTGTGTCCGATATACGCGACACGTCGTGTGGGGCTTTCAGCATCATTATCAACTCAGGGGGCCCGGTGGCCCCCGTCATCGTCGATTCAGCCTACACCCACCAAAACCCCGGTCTCCCACGTCCAATCCTTAGGGAGTTTGTCTTCGTCTTTTAGAACTTTGCTCCAGGTCTTCTGTACTATTCCTTTATTTATTGCCTTGCGTCCGTACTTCCGTTCGTTAGATAGCAGGCAATCAATTCTGAGTCTATTATTGATTGCCTTGAGCCAGCGGTTGTTGATTTCGCGCTCAGTGGCCGCGTCTTGTTCGCGGATTACTCTTTCACACCGCATCCTCCATATCAAATGTGCGGACTCGGAGATTATGATTTGGAATAGGCGCGTTGTGCCCCTATCTCCCCGTTTAATCGCAGCGCATGACATCACTTGGCCTAAAGTGGGCGTTGGCAGGTCCTCGTTTGTCTTCAGCTTCCAAATTACACTCACCAAGGCCCAGATCTCTTTCTGTCCTGGTACGTCGCATTGCGTTAGTATGTGTTGCATTGATTCAACCATCCCGCATTTCTCGCAGGTTGCTTTATTTTCGTGCCCCTCGATTTTCGCCCAGTACGCGCCGACTTTGTATCCTCCGTGGATCAGCATCCATAGGAAGTAACGGATGCTTCTGGAAACATCCTTATGCTTTGTGGATCTCCAAATCTTGCTCTCCGCTGGCGGTACTTCTTCGGCTTCTGCTACGGCAGCCTTGGCATATTCCATGTTCCGTTTGGTTACCGGTCTTTCCAGCCTCGCTTGGTATGCGGGTTGTTTTATCTTAATTTTTTTAATTATCTTATATGCCTTTGACTGTGTCAAGGTTTGTAGCTTGGCCCCGGGGAGGATAAGTGCGGGGAGCGGTTTCATTTCAATTGGGTCCGGGGCATCTTTCGCGCCGCCTTCTTCCGCTAATGCATCCGCCGCTTCGTTTCCCCTATTTCCCGCGTGGCCCTTGATCCATGTGAGGGACGTCTTCGCTTTACGCCTCCGTAAAACTGACACTGTTCTACGTAGTAGGTCCGCGTTCGCGGTATTGAAGAAGCCCTCATCCTCGTGCTTCTGTAGGTTTTTTGTAAGGCCGTTTATTGAGACTCTCGAGTCACTTTGTATTTCTAGTGGTACGTCTAGTGTAATTGTCTCTATCGTTTCTTTTATAGCGACTAACTCCCCCACATTATTGGATTTTCCAATGCTTTCCGGTACTCGGATGACTCGATTCCTCGGGTCGTTATCTCCGAAATATATGCCTGCCCCCACTCGCGCGGCGTCTGTCCCGTTGTTTATGGCAGAGCCGTCCGTATACACCGTGGTTTCTTCGGCGTCTGGGTCCGGTTCATGTCGGGTCATTGGGACTGTTCCTCGCAGGTTACGGGGTGTGCCCTTTGTAAATATCCGGAAGGTGTCGGCTATGGTGCCATGGGTCGTGATTCGTGAGTCAAATTCCAACGACTCTGGGTTGGGTCTCATCTTGGGGCGCTGATCATCTTCGTAGTCTTCCGGTTGGCGCTCCCTTGGGTTCCATTTCTTGTGTAGGACATCCAGCATCTCTCGAGCTCTGCAGTAGCACTCGTTCGGGGTTTTACATCCGGTTATCGCCCGTGTCACTCGGCAAGTCGCGCATCGGCACCAGTTATTCCGCTTGTGGTGTGGTGCGTCTCTTTTCTTCCCCAGTTCTACTGCATCCTTGACTAGCATCATTTTGTGGTTCTCCCTCAGGCATCCTGTTATGTCTTTGTCGTCATTATAGACGGCCCGGTTCGCGTATGACTTTCTGTGGTACCAGATGGGCATAGAGCCTTGAATTTCCCTCGACACGGCCATCGCGTCCATGTCGATGCCGTACGTCCGACCGATCCTCATCATGTCGGCAATGTCTTTCCCTACCGATGCTGCAGATAGTTTTGGCGCCCACGATTGTAAGTACGCGTTCATTCGTAACTCCTCTGGGACTGATTTGGCATCTCTGCTGTCCACCTGTTTAGCCAGGATCTCGTCTGTAACGAAACACCAGAGGGGACGATTCGGTCCGAAACTTAGGTAGGTTCGTAGCCATGTTACTGTGATCGCCTCATTCCTTGCTACTATGTCGAGCAGGTCTTTCCCGCCTTGTTCAGCGGGGGCGTATATCGTTTCTTTGTTGATGGTCACGCTATTTTTCTCCGCCCACAGGAATTTTCTTATCCTCTTTTCTAGGCGCTTTTCAACTGTCTTCGGCATCCCTTGTACAGTAGCCAGGTACTGGGTCATGCCGCCCACGACCATTAGGACGATCAGGCGTCGGCCTTCCATTGTGGGGTGTCCCAACTCCCACCTATTGAGCGCGTCGTCTATTTTTTCGAGGGTACGTGCCCATGTATCCACTTGTTGCACACCATTTCCGACCCATGCTCCTAGGGTTCTGATCGGCTCGCCTTCTTTGGCGATTTTAATGTTCCCCGGGATCAGCGTTCCGTCAATCCCGTTAATGAAGCGGTTGGCAAGCACCCGGTCCCGGTGGGCTATAGTTCCGATTGGGATCATTTCTGTCTTGCTGATATTAAATTTAGCCCCGGCGGCTATGCACCATTCATCCAAGATGTCACAGAGGGCTCCGAAGTCATCATCAGCGTCAAGGTATACCATTGTATCGTCGGCGAATAAGGTGGCTATTAGTTTTTCTTTTTTTCCTCGGATCTTAAGTCCTTTTAGGTCAGACTGTCGCAAGGACTCTGCGAGCGGTTCGATTGCAAGGTCGAATAGCAAGCACGAGAGGGGGTCCCCCTGTCGGACGCCTCTTGTTACCCTGAAGGGGTGTATGCTCTTTTCCCCATTCACCATGACGTACGTGTACGCGTCACTGTACAGTGCCCGGACTGTACTTATGAATTCCTCAGGTATCCCATACGTGGCCAGCGCCCGCCACAGGTAATCATGTTCGATCTTGTCATAGGCCTTTTCTTGGTCGAGGGCAACTATAACGCCATCCATCTCAACTGCTTCGGCCAGTTCAATGATACGTTTAGTTAGCCAAATCTGATCTCGGATTTGGCGTCCAGGGACGAACCCCGCTTGGTCAGGGTGTATCAGGTCCGGGGCGATCAGTGCCAGCTTTATGGTGAGCGCTTTCGTAAACACTTTATAGTCTGAATTTAACAACGATATTGGTCTGTAGTTAGCTATATCCGCTTTATCGTTCTTCTTGTATAGTGGGCACATCCAGCTTTCTGAGAAGCCCGTGCCTATAACCATCCCGTGCGTTTCTATGTCATTATACACCATGAGCATTACTCTGAGTATATTAAAGGCTGGTTTCTCCAGTTGTACTGCCGTTCGGTATCGGGCATCAAGTGCCTTCCAAATCTCGTACGTTATGCCGTTGAGGCCGGGGGCTTTTCCGTTCGCGGAGCGTTTGAGGGCTAGTTTTACATCATCGATTGTGAGCTTCGCCTTGAGCTTTGCCGTTTGTTCGGCGGTGGTTTTCCGTGAGGTGTGTCCCAAGACCTTCTTTATTGCCTCTTCTCTGACATTGTGTGGCGTGTCCGTTCGTTCGGATTGCAGCTTCTTATGGTAGTTCCGTGCGAGATCCGCCATCCCCTGTGAGTCTTTGACGTACTCAACAGGATCTTCAGGTCCCTTCTCCTTCGTGAGCCTATGTATAAGCTCACGGGGCTTACTCGGCTTGTTTATCTTGGTCCAGTAAGGACCTATTACTTCACCTTCTAGTCTGTTACGGATCTGTGCTGTCTCCCGTGCGTTCCGGTACCTTTTCTTCTCTAGTTGTGCTAGTTTTTCCATTACTATTACACTGGATAGTTTTCTCTCTTCTGTTGTACTATCATTGTCTGAATTTATATCTTCTAACTTGAGCTCCAGTTCAGCGATGTCTTTATTGATTTGGGGGATGATGATTTTGGCACGGTCACGCGCTCGGTTGCCTATATCTGTCTTGAATTTCTTCCACAGCGTCTGGGCGTTATGGTCACCGCTCCGCTCATTCCCCTCCTCTATCCGGTCCAGATCTCTCTCGAGGGCCATTCCCCGCTCATGGATGTACTCCGTCAGGACTTTGTCGCGCATGAGGTGTGCCGGCCAGACCCACCGTCCTTTCCCAATGCTCGGGGCGTCTTCTGTCGAGAGCTTCATGGACACCATACGGTGGTCCGTGTCAATTCCAACTGTCTGGATCCCCCAGTCGAAGGTATGTTCCATTGTCCCCCTTTTGACATATATTCTGTCGATCCGGGACTGGGCGCCACCCTGTGTCTCGGATTGGTGGTAGGTGTATGTGCGGGTGGTTGGGAATGTGTCTCGCCAGCCGTCCACTAGTCCCAGGTATGTTTTGAGTTCGTCGAGGGAGTCGACTGACCCATTATTCTCCTGTCTGGGGGGTAGGCGGTCGACTGCATCTTCGACCATGTTAAAATCGCCACCCATTACGTCTGGTTTGCGTACATTCGGGTGCGTCTCAAACCAGGCCTTGATAGCGGCCCAGAATGTTGCGTTCTCTGCGGGCGCATTCGGTGCGTAGATTCCGAGTATTGACAGGGGGGAGCCGTCTACGTTTTCCATCTCCGTTAGCATGGCTCATCCAGGTATTATCTCCCTGGTCTTGACGATTCCAGTTCTGACCATATTTTTGTTTAGGACTATTGCGACTCCCTTCGCGTTCGCCGTTAGCGGGTGTTTGGAGAATTCTATATGCAATACACGGCCGAAGAGATTGTCGATTGCAGCCTTCCTTTCATCATCCAAGTGCGCTTCTCCCACTATTAGGGCTCCCACCTTATTTTCTCTCATTATCTGCCATAGTTCATACCACTTGTTGTCTGGGTGGTGTACATTGGTATTGCCGTGTCCGCGTATGTTCAATGCTGATATTTTAACTGCAGATTTCATATTTTTCTTCGTACCTCGTCCTCAGACTCTGGCCGCGGGTCCTGGGTAGACGCGCGGCGCCTGGGTTCCTTGTGCGGGGGGGGGTGCATCTTGTGGCACTGCCCCATCTCGGGCGGTCTGGTCTACATTCTGCGCGTCAGCTCCGGCTTGTGCATTCTGCACGTTGTCGGCTCGGGCTCTAGACATCATTTCTGCCCACTCTTGGTCGTACCTGGCCTGGCGCTCTCCTTCCGTCTCGTTCTCTGGAGGGTCGGCGTATTCTGGCACGTCGGGGAAGGGCAATGCATCTTGGCCCTCTGGGCCCGCGCTTTCTGCGCGTTGTTCCGGTTCGAGGAACGGACTGTCAGTCCGGGATGCGTCTGATCCCCCCGCATTCTGCAGGTGGGCGCTGTTCGTCGCGCCCGATTGCTGCTCGCGATTGCGGGCAGCATTTTGTGTGCCAGGTTGCTCATCATTGACAAGTCGGGCTGGGGCACTTCCCATTGGGGGAGCGGCGCCAGTTCGACTCGTCTCCGAGTTCGCTGGCACACTTTCCCCTCCATCCCTGCGGTTATCCTCGGGTTCGCGGTGGCCGGTGGCGGAGCCCCCGCTCCCTCTAACCGTGGGCGACCGTGAACCTGTTACCCTGTTTGCTGCAACCGCTGGTGAGTAATCTCCATATAAAGTTAGATTTGGGGGCGCGGAGGGGTATAGGAACCGCCCCCGGGCCCGCGAGCCCGAGGACGGGCTGTCCTACATTTGTTGGAGTTGGTGGCGTAGGCTCACAATGCTTCTTGGGAGCATTGCGTCCTTGCGGCACCGCGCCAGGACTGCTGGCCAGCGGACTCCGGCCTAAATAGGCCCCGCTGTTGCGGCGCGACTTCCGCCGATTCGTCGTGAGACGTCTCGGCAGTTATCGCGCGTAACCCTCACCCGTTTCCTGTCCCTCGCGCAGAGCGCGTGGTCAGTATATTTGGCGGGGTAGGGGTGCGTGGCATCTTGCACGTCTTCTTCCGGCCCCAGAGCCGGGTACGGGCGCGCCTTGGATTCGGGTTCTCGCGCGGTACAATTCTTGAGGATCTTAAGGTGGCGTTCGTGGTGGTAGCAAACGAAGGGGGGGGAGGAGGGGTTATATTCAGACTGTCTACAATACATGCCATGTATTCGTAGACTTTTCACCGCTCGATGGCGGGCAATCATGCAACAAAGGATATATATAAAAAAGAACTTCGCCCCCGTGTACTACTCGTGCAGGGGTGTGTGCCAGCGGCGGGTTTCAAGTGCCACGTCCGCCACGACCGCGTGCGCGGTTACCGCGGGGGGGTCGACCTCCTCCGCGACCGCCGCGTCCACCGCGTCCGCCACGACCCGCGAGGGGGCCCTCCGTGTATGTGTTGATTTGGTCCCTAGCGCCCCGGAAAGTCGCGTCCCGCTTGCGGGGGCAATCCCCGATGGCATGCTCGTCTTCCTTGCAGGTGACGCAGCGCGGCTCGATGAGGTTGACGGTGCGGGGGTGGATGTCGGGCGTGAACGTCATGGTCTCCGTCGTGTACGTCTTATTGAAGATCACGTTGGTCGTCTCCCGAAAGTGTTCTGCGTTCGGAGTGAACGGCTTCATATACACCACGACTTTCTTGTTCGTGACGTCAAGGCGGGGGTCGATGGACATCGCAATCTTGATGCACTTCGACGCGAGGGGGGCGTTGTCGTGCGTGTAGGTTTGTACGCGTTGCTGGAACTCGCCCGTCCGCATCGCGGCCTTGATGAGTTCCTCCCGCAGGGAGACAGCGACCTCGAGGGCGGATCCGCGGCCTTGGATCTTGTAGATGATGACAACCCACGACGGCTGGAGGGTCTCCGGCGCGACGAGGACGCCGCCGTAGTCTGGGTTGATGTAGAACCCGTATTGGTCCAGCAGACGGGCCCTGTAGTCAGGGTTCTCCACGCGCACCGCGAGCGAGATCGTGCCCCCATAATGGGTGACACCTCCGTCGCGGGGCTTCTCCTCCGTGGGTAGGTGATAGACATATACGGCCCCGGGATCTTTGAGGAAGTTGTCGAAAACTTCCTGGAAGACCTCGTCTGCGTCGTGGATCCGGCTGAAGTACAGCCTTCCGCCGTTCGAGAGGACCAAGAGGAGGTGGGTTCCAAAGTGCTCCATGATTTTTTTTGTAGATTTGGGGGTTGCGTCGGCCGTCAGGCCCCCCAGCGAGGCGATGATTTTCCGCCACTCGCCCACGTTCGGCTGGAATGGGGCGGCTGTACCGAGGTCCTCGGGTCCCGCGGGCTCCCGTCGCACTGCCGCGGGTTGTACTCCGTGCGGGTTCTCCCCGCTGTGCGTGGGCGCCATGCGGGCGATCCTGGCTATCTCCTCGTCGTCGAGCGGGTGGAGCGCCGCTGCTGCGATGATTGCGGCGATGATCGCTGCAATCTCTGCCGCCTCTGCGTTGAGTTGTCCTGCGGCGGCGGCGGCGGGGGGGTGGGCGGCTACTGGGGCTTGCACTGCAGCATGGAAGTGGGCGGCTGGGTCGTCCTGGATATCCTCCATGTCCCCCATTTGCGCGGCCACGTGCTGGTCGGCTTGCGCCTGGTTGGCGAAGGCGAAGGCGTGGTCGGGGCCTGCGGCCCCGGGGTCGCGGTGGTCGACTTGGCCTGTGCCCGCTGGTTGTCCAAATACGAAACGCGGGGAGGCGGGGGCTGCGGCGACAGGTTGTGCTACGGGTAGGTCAGCGGCTGGGACATCCACGTCGTCCAGCTGCATCGCCTCTTCCTCGGGCGCGGCGGCTGGGTTGGGGTCCGGGGGTGGGGCCTGGGATGGCGCGGGGGTATCCACCTCGGGGGCAGGGGCAGCGGCTGGTGCGTCGGTGGTCGGGGCGGGTGCCGGTGCTAGCGCTGGGGCGGGGGCAGGTGCGGCCATGGCTTGCGCGGGCGCCGGTACTGGCGTTTCGGTGAGTCTGGGGGTTGTTGTGCATGTCAGGTTTGCACTCACTTTCCTCGATCTCACCGTCTTCGAGATCTTCGACATCGACTTCGCGATGGCCAGTCTCCAGGCGATGGGTGTGACGCGAGGGGGTGCGTGCGTCGGCGCTGTGGCTGCGTGCGTGCCGAGGAGGGGTTTTGGGGCGGGCTAGGGAGAAGTTCCCTCCGTTTGGTGTGCCTGGGCCGTCATTGAAGACGTCGGTTCGGCTCGTGCTGCCCGCCGTGGGGAGAGTCCCTTTACGCTTGAGCGGGGACTCGCGTTCGCGCGTTGTGCGGAATCCTGGGAGGTGGCTGGTTGCGTCGTCGCGTTCGCCGGTGCGAACCGATTTGCCTCTGTTGGGGGTTGACGGCAGGGGCTGGGGCGTGGCGGGGGCTGCCTCGGAGTTCGCGGCGCTGTCCATTTTTCTATTCAGTGTGTCCGGGGTGGGAAGTACAGAGAAGTATTTTTGTTTCGTTCCGTGATCTCCGCGACTGTATAGCCTCACGTGATCTTAGTCTTGGGTGTGGTCGTCGTCGTCGTCGTCGGTGTCGACGTTCATTGTCGGGGCTTCTAAGGTGGCATGGTGGTAGAGTCCCTTTATCGATTTATGTCTTTTAGTTTTATTCCAGGTCTGCTCTAGTCGTCATACATATACTTTTCCGCCACTTCTGTGGCCTGACTACACGTCGTAGGTCGACCATTCTCGTCGCCTGCGCCGTCCTGCGCTCTCCTGCTTCGGGGAGACCCTCTCGGAGGGTGAGGTGAGCATTTCTAGCCTCCTCTGCCGATTTCGCGGCAGGGAGGCCTCGCAACGATGCCACCACCAAGGAGATGGTGGTGGTAAGAAGTCACGAGGCCCCCCTGTGACTCTCCTTCCTCCTCTCCTCCCGTCTGCGCAACGTCTGCGCGTCTCTCTCCATCCTCGGACCTCCCTTCACGTCGTCGGTGGATGCGGGGGCATCATCAACGAGTCGATCTATTCTGATATGCAATCGTTGCCGACGAAGGAACGGGCTGACCTGGCGAGACCTTAACCACGCCGCACGGTGGCACAGTACACCGTGCACCGTGGCTGCAGTTTACTCCACCGAGTGATAGCGGGTCTAATGCCTTCGGTGAGTGGTACTCGACCCATCCTAATTTTAATCAGATGCTCTGCTAAGTACCTGCGCATTACCCACGTCCAGACCGCAGATCTATGCTCGTATGATATCTTCCCTTCTTCCAAATCCAGACGCATCAAACGCACTGGTTCGCCGGAGAAACGACCTAACTTTGGTGCCCCTTATTGCTGGGATCCCGCCCTCGATGTCTTCCCGCTAGCGACAATCCTGGTTGGCCAGTTTCTTTGCTTTTACGCCTCCTGGGCTTTGTGCCGCCGACCTTCGCGCGGTCCGTGCAGCCCGCACCGGAGGGCCAATGCTCGAGAACCTTGCCGGATGCTCTGCTCGCGAGTGGACTGAATCAAGCTTTTCCGTAATACGTGCGTATATCTTAGTCCCGAAATATTCTTGACTTGCAGCCGAGACGCGGTCTGTTCCAGGCTGTGCGTCTACCTCGCTTTTCCTCCATCTATGCCCGCAAGTGGTAACATCGACTCGGAGAGAGACTCAAAGAGTCCGTTGACCGAGCTGCCGTCAGCCCAATTTGCCATTTGGTGCCGACACGCGGGCCGTTCCGCGAGCGGAATTTGAGATGTACGTTACTTCCTGCCACCATGTTCCCATGTTCTGAGCTTCATCAGTTCCTTCGAATGTCTGCGAATTCGCCGAGCTTCCTGCGTGACTGGCGTAGTCCTTCGCCAAATAGTGAATGCCCGCCGATGAGACGCGGGTCGAGTACGCGCTGATGGGAAGAACGCGGGCTTGCATCTTCGATGTGCAATCTTTGCAGATCTTTGCACGGCCTTGAATCTGCGTCCTTCGCTACACCCGCCGCATGCTGAAACGGTTCTCTTATCACATGGCGGTGTCTGGTGACGCAAGATCCACGCTTTTCCTTTGTCGCTTCCCCGCGTCCTGAGGTATTTGAAGCCTCGAAGGACGAGCGATGCTCGAACACATCATGCACGCTGCCCTCATCGCCCTCGCCGGGGCCGCAAGTCTATTATTCCATGGTGCACACGCCCAAGGTACGTCGTGCTCACTGTCTCCGGACGTCTGGCTGACGCTGCTCAGTGAGCCTCTCTTCCCTGCGCGTGGAGAACAAGGAGGCGCCGATCGGCATCGACACCGTCCCGCGCTTCTCCTGGCTCCTTGCTTCGCCCGCGCGCACAGTCGCGCAGCAGTCCTACCGCCTCACCGTCTCCGCCGTGTCCGCGGGCGCCGCAGACGTGTGGGACTCGGGCACCGTCACCTCTGCGCTGCCGTATCTGCGCGAGTACGCCGGCCCCGCGCTGCAGCCCGACACGGCGTACTTCTGGGCCGTGAGCGTCGCCAGTACGGCCGGCGCCGCGAGCGCCAGCAGCACCTTCACAACGGGGCTCCTCGCACCGGGCGATTGGGCGCCGAGCGCGTGGATCGGGAAGAACGCGACCGCCGTCCCCGCCGCGCTGCTCAGCGCCTTCACGTCTGCATCGTGGATCTGGGCGCCAGAAAGCGCGCCGCCGAACGCGCCCCCGGGCGACGCTGCGCTGCGCTTCACGTACACGCCACCTGCGGGGAAGACGCCCGCGAGCGCGACGATCGTGGCGACTGTGGACGACCGCTTCACGCTCTACGCCAACGGCGCGCTCGTCGGCTCTGCCCCGAATACGACGGACATCTGGATGCAGGCGCAGATCTTCCGCGGTGTGCCCCTCTCGGGCGCCAACGTGCTCTTCGCCGTGCGCGGGACGAACCTCCCCGACGTCTCCACCGGCGGCGCGGGCCCCGCGGGGCTGCTCTTCGCCGCGCAGGTCACCTTCACGGACGGCTCGAGCGCGCTCGTTACGTCCAGCACAGCCTGGAAGGCCACCGCCTCCATCCCCGCGAACTTCCAGTCGCCCGCAACTTCCGACGCGGACTGGCCCGCGGCCCTATCGCTCGGCGCATACGGCGTCGCGCCGTGGGACACGCAGGTGGTGGTAGCTAACCCGACGCCCGCGCTCCCCGCGCTGGCGAGCGCAACCTGGGTCTGGAACAGCGCCGCGCCCTCCGCGCCCGCGGGCGACGTTGCTTTCCGGCGCACGCTCCCCGCGCCCGCGGGCAAGAGCGCCGTGAGCGCGACGGTGGTGCTCACCGCAGACGACACGTTCTCGTTCTGGGTCAACGGCGCGCTCGTGGGCGCCGCCCCGAACGAGACGGACGTGTGGATGACCGCGCAGCAGTTCACTGACATTGCGCTCAACGCCAGTACCAACGTGTTTGCGGTGCGCGCGACGAACCGCGCGGACGTGACGAGCGGGGGGCCGAGCCCCGCGGGGCTGCTCGTGAGCGCGAGCGTGCTGTACTCCGACGGGAGCAGCGCGGCGCTAGTGAGCGACGCGAGCTGGAAGGCGTCTGCGGACATCCCGGACGGGTGGGAAGCGGTGGGGTTCGACGACAGCAAGTGGGCCGCCGCGGTCTCGGAGGGCGCGTACGGCGTACAGCCATGGGGGACGCAGGTGAGCGTGCAAGACCCATTGGGGGAGCACCCCGCGCCGCTCCTGCGCAAAGCGTTCGCGCTGAGCAAGACGGTCAGTGCAGCATTGTTCCTGTTATTCCTACCGCCACTGACGCGCCGTAGGTCAAATCCGCGCGCCTCTACTACGCCGCGGGCGGGTACGCCGCCGTCGCGCTCAACGGCGCGCCCGTCTCAGACCACGTGCTCTCGCCCGGGTTCACCAAGTACGACACGCGCATGCAGTACGTCGCGCTCGACGTCCTCCCCCTCCTGCGCGCCGGCGCGACGAACGTCCTAAGCGCTGAGCTCGGGCGCTCGCACTTTGGCGTCACGCAGGGGAGCGTATGGAACTGGGCGGGCGCGCCATGGCACGCCGAGCCCACACTACGGCTCGTGCTGAGTCTCGTGTATGCCGATGGGAGCAAAGAGCGCGTTGTGAGCGACGCGTCGTGGAAGGTGCGCCCCCCTTCTGTGGTCCGATTCCTGCGCTCGCAGGGCTGACTGCTGTGTGGGGGAATAGGTCGCGGAGGGCCCGACGCGCCTGGACGATATCTTCGGTGGGGAGAACTTTGACGGTGCGTCGCCTTTCGCCCGCCTCGCCCAGTGAACTAACTCATTGCATTTTCTGTGTGTAGCGAGCTTTATTATCCCGGGCTGGAACCTTCCGGGCTTCGACGACTCCGCGTGGAACGACGCGCTGCTGCCGACCCCGCCCAAGGGCACGCTCGTGCGAGCGCGCCAGCCGCCAACGCGCCTCATAGCGTCTCTTACGCCGGTGGGGATTACGCAGCCGGTTGCGGGGTGCGTTCCTTCCTCCTCTTCTATTCCTTTTTCCTTTTATCTTATCTTATTTTTGGGGAATCCCGGCAGCCAATACGTCGCGGCCTTCGAGCGCACCGTCGCGGGGTGGGTGCGCCTCACCGCGCAGGGGCCAAAGGGCACCCTCATCACCGTGCACTACGGCGAGAAGCTCAACCCCGATGGGACGGTGATATACCAAGGTGCGCCCGCCATCCGTCGGTGCAAATGCGATTCCGCTGACGAATGGATGATTGAATTTGCACGCAGATCTGCAGCACTACTACTCGAACAACTTCCAGACGGACCGCTTCTGGCTCGCGGGGACGGGCGCGCCCGAGGTGTTCGAGCCAAAGTTCTCGTACAAGGGTGCGCTTCCTCCCTCACTGAAACCCACTCCATCATTAAATTCTGACTCCGTACCCCGCAGGCTATCAGTACATCCAGATCCTCGGCTGGCCCGGGCCCGCGCCGCCCACGCCCGCGGACCTCATCGGGCAGGTCGTGCACGACGACCTCGCGCCGTTCGGCGACTTTGTGAGCTCGAGCGACATGCTCAACAAGCTGCACGTCGCGTCCGTGTTCACGATGCTCAATAACGTGCACTCGATCCCCACGGACTGCCCCACGTTTGAGAAAAATGGCTGGTAAGTCCCCTCTCTCGCTAAATTTGATTTCGCTTTCGTTCCGCCATGGGCTAACTGGGTTGTGGGTATGCAGGTCCGGCGACGCGATGCTCGCCGCGGTGCGTTCCACTTTTCGTACTATCCGGTGTCTATGCTGACGAGAACGTAATTTAACCAGGAAATGTTCCTCACGAACTTCGACTCGGTGGACCTGATGGCGAAGTACGCGCAAGACCTGGGCGACTCGCTCGCCGGTGGCCCGCCCGCTGTGATCGCGCCGGACAGCGGCTGGGGCGCGAATAACCAGGCGGATCCGTGGCAGTACGTGTCGCTTCTATTAGCCTTTCGATTTATGCAGCGCTAATCTGCACGCAGCTCGGCCTTCGTGCTGATCCCGGCGTGGATCTACGCGTACCGCGGGGACGTGCGGGTGCTGTCAGATAACTACGCGGGGATGAAGGCGTACATCGAGTTTGAGCTCGGGCGCTCGCCGAACGATATTGCGTCGACAGGCTTGGGTGATTGGGATACGCCGGTGCGTATCCTGAACGCAGGGCTCTACTTCGAAATCAATTTGATGCTTTGCAATTCTAGGAAACTTCGCCTCTAGGAGGAAACCCGCCGGAGGACTCGCGCGTCCCGGCTACGGCTTTCTTGTCCGTACCCACTTGTCCGTTAATTCTATGCACGCTGACACCGTGGGCTAGGTACGAAATGCTGCAGACAATGAACACCGTCGCGACCATACTGAACCACACCGCGGACGCCACGACGTTCGCCTCGCAGGCCGCCGCGGTCAAATCCGCCTTCAACGGCGCGTTCCTCGACCACGCGACGGGGCACTACGTCGGCGTCGGCGACAGCGGCTACCGGCAGTCGCACAACCTCCTGGCGCTCGCCTTCGGTCTCACGCCGAACGCGACGACGGCGCAGGTCGTCGCAGACAGCGTGGCCGCGGACGTCGCGGCGCGCGGCGGGCACCTGAACACGGGCGCGCTCAGCACGAAGCAGTTGCTGCCGGTGCTGAGCACGCATGGGCACGCGGACACGGCGTTCGCACTGGCGGAGCAGACCACTTATCCGAGTTGGGGTTATTGGATCGAGAATGGCGCGACAACGATGGTGCGCAGCTCTTGTCTTACTCTCCGCCAAATTCGATGCAGACTCACTCATTGCTCTCTATCTAGTGGGAGCACTGGCTCCTAACCGCGCGCTCGCACGACCATGTATGCGCCCCTCTTTGTACGTGTGCTTCATAGACTCACTCATCCACTTCAGATGTTCCTCGGCACCTTCGAGGACTGGTTTTATAAGTTCGTTCTTGGGATCCAGTCCACAAGCACCGCCTTCCAGACAGTGCAAATTGCGCCGGCATTCACGGGCGCACTGGCCTCGGCAAGCGGGTGGATGCTCACGCCGTTCGGGAACCTCACCGTCGCCTGGAGCAATGCGTCGGGGGCGCTGTCGCTCCAGGCGGGCATCCCTGTCGGCATCACCGCCACGGTGTCGTTCACCGCCGGCGCGCAAGTGCAGGAGGGCGGGAAGCCCGTGGGGAGCAGCGCCGGCGTCACGGTGCTTGCGTCGCCACAAGGCGCACCGGTAAGCGTCACTGTTGGATCGGGGCAGTATTCGTTCGTGGCGAAGTAAGGGTGATCGGACTAGTTTTCGTTTCTTTTTTTGTTGTTTCAATTGAACCGAAATTGTGTACAGTATTTATTTTATAGTGTGGTGGCTATGAGTGCAAGTTCGATGGACAGAGAGATTCGCCCATTGCATTCCACACGGGTGACAGAACGGATCCTCTGACATTTATTTCTGCGTGCCCTTCATCGATAATCCGATCCTGCACAGCAATGGACAAGGAGTGGGCAAAGTGTAATGGCAATCCACCGGTAATCTCCGGGGGAATTGGACAGATTATGGAGTCGGATTCAGCCTGGAGGTGCTGGCGCTCCGCGGTCAATTCAGCCATCAGCGCATCCAATTCCAAGAGACGGGTGCGTAAGAGAATCGCCTGTGCTAAACATGCGAGGTACGAGCTACTTTGTTTGTAGCGTCTGTCTATGAGAGACTACGCCTAAGCTCTCTGTTGCCTCGTATGGGCCCATCATGATGGGGACACGTTGAATCTTGGGTGGAACGTTGTCGTGGTTGTGGTGAGAGCATGGAAGGACACAGACTCGATGGCGTGCAGAGATTGCACACCCGAGATGCAAGCTCGCGTTCTTCCCATCAGCGCGTACCGACTCGGGTCTCAGCGGCGTGCATCTATTTTTTGGGGGAGGAGGACGGTTGCAATTCAGGGTTTTGGGAAAATGAGTCGTGTCGCCCCATAGCAACTGATTCTGGTGAGCACACACAGGAGCCCAAGTCATCGGCGAGGCACCGTTCCTGGCTCGGCGCGCACCTGGGCCCGAAAAGCGGCGGCGGCGCACAGCACAGCCCTCGTGATCCGTGTCGGGGAAGCGATGTGAGTGGACGGGATTAGATAAGGCGGCCCGTGGGCCAATCAAGATCTCGGGATAACCCGAGGATCAGGCTGTGGTTGAAAAGTCTTGATTCGCCACAGTATCCCACTCTGGTTCAGCATAGGTAAGACCGGAGGAAACTGTGCAGACGCATAATATGCAACGAGAACAGATCAATCACATCGCGGGTGGTTGAAACGACTATTTGCTACACGTCCGTCGTCGTGTTCAGTCGAGACTGAAAATAACGCCCGGTCGAGTTCTGGTCCGATGTACAAGCGAGGTACGAGCTTCATTTGTTGAAGCGTCTGTCTACGAGGGACTAGGTCCGATGAACCCGGACCATAGTATTATTAGCGCAGGAACAGCAGCGGCATCGCAGCATTCATCACAATCAATATACGAAATGAATTCGCACTTGCATTGCATTCTGGCCCCTGCCTTCCGGCCGCAGATCCCCAAAGCCCATGAGTATGTATTGATTCCGCTGGCGCGCATTACCACTGCCCCTGTGCCCGTTCGCAAATTACTTCCTTAATGAATGCGAAGCGCATGGCATCAGCCTTTCGACAGTGCGAATTTAATTTCAATCAGCGGCACGCCGGCAACTCACTGTCATGAAACAAGCGAGACCCTTGTTTCTATCGCATTGAATTGATAGGTACATTGTGCCACGGTTGATAGAATCCCGGCATGTCGAGCTCAGGACCAGGTACGACGTATGTTGTCAGTGAAGGCCTCAGAGTTCCAAATTTCACAGTAATTGAACCAAACCCGAGCCCGCTCCGGAAGGACTTACCTCAACGTTTTGGATTCCGCATGCTGACCTGGATTGCGCGAGACTCCCTGACGGGAGTTCCGCATGTGTCTCTGCTGCGATAGCGCTCGCTGGATGAGGTGCAACTCTTTCGAGGTTGATGTTGAATTTCTGTAATCTCAAAACATGGTGAGTGCACTGCGACGGCGAATCACTAGTGGAGATATGAATCCGCCGGGGTTGGACGCGCCGACGAGATGATCCGCACGCGACATCGACAGGATGACCGTTCCTTCATACCAATTGCGACGATGCCTCACTGCCTGCCTCGTGTCCTACGCGAATAGCTTGCCGGTATCTTGACCTTGTCGTGACCGCACACTTATAAGCCGCCAAGACGAAGAGGGTCAGCATTCACTTCGTTTTTCTCCCAACTCCTACACCTACATCCTTTAATGCCTTCTCCAACGCGTCTTTTCGCACTCGCTGCCCTTCTCGTCTGTGCGTTGTCATTCTGCTGCTCTCCGTGCAGTTCCATCTTGACTGATTGACCGTCATTCACAGCGGCCACTGCCCTTGTCCCACCGGCCCACCAGGGTGTTCCTAACGCGCCCACTACCGACCTCCCTCCTCCGGCCACGCCTGACAACGCTGTCATCGTCCAGACCGCCGGTCAGGTCGACCAGAAGAGTGGTCCCGCCCCCGACGCAGCCCCTAACGCCGACGTCCCTCCCACCTCCGTCACCGCAATCGACGGCACGGTCACCAACACCACCATCGCCGACGCAGCCAACGGCGCTCCGAGTCGCCGCCGTGATGTCGGACGGTTTGGGAAGCGCCAGGCGGACTTTAAGCAAGTATTCGCCCCGCTCTCCGCTGGCCAGCACGACGGGTCGATTCAGGGCACGGCGTACCTGACATACACCGTCGTGAACAATGCGACCTACAATGTCCAGGCTTGCCTCGATTGGTGTGCTGGTATTGACGGATGTGGTGCGTGCTCTTCCTGTTTATTATTTTGTCTACGCTTCCCCCGTGTCTTCGTCCTCGCGCTGCATGTCTTGCATCACCCCATCTTTCCTCCCCCTGATCTCTGGCTCCCATGCACATTTCGCTGATTCCTTGATCCAGTCTTCGTCAACCTTTACTATGAATTCAACAACTACCTCCTCGACTTCGTCTTCTCCGAGAAATCCAACCTTAAATGTGCCGCGTACGGCGACATCCACTCCGCCGCCGAAAAGGTCAACCTTGGCGGACAGGCCTCGTACCCTCAGGTCTGTATCCGCACCTTATTTCCTCGAGCCGTAGCTGATACGCTTCATTTTAGGTCGGCAACGAGACGGTGCCCCTCACGTACATCACCCAGAGCAGTGGCTGGGCGGCCGATTTCGCTGACCCCGACACTCCCGACGGTTACGATCTCGTCTTTGGGCCCACTGACGGTGCTAACAATGCTCCTGGGGTGCGTGTGGCTCTTCTTCTCACACTGGACTTCTTTTCTCGCGCTGTTCTTCCTTTTCGCGCTGCTCTCCTTCCCTTCGTCCACATCCTGATGCTAACTTGACGTCCAGTACATGGGCTTCGCCTTCATCGACCAGTACGACGTCGACGCCTGCGCTCAGCTCTGCAACACTCGCGGTGCTGACCATGTCGGCGGAGCGTGCCAATACTTCAATATCTGGCGCGCGGTCGTGAGTGGCGCGCCCACCACGTATACTTGCTCCATGGTGAGGTGCCTCTCCTCTGTCCTGTACGCTCTTTCTTACTTCCACCGCTCCCGCAGTACTACCTCGTCGCGGATGAGTCTACCGCCGTCAACTTCGGCCAAGGCGACCTCAAGGTCACCTACTCCCGCGGCTACGCCCGCAAGAACCTCGTCATCGACGGAGGCTTCGAGGGCTACACGTGCGACGACTTCTGCTTCACCGCCTCGTACGCCAACTGGATCGGCACCTCCCCCTCCGGCGGCAACCTCGACGCGAGCATCTTCAACTACGTCCCGTACGCGTACACCGGCCACAGCGTCGCGCTCTTCGGCGCGGCCTTCGGCGATGACGCCCTCACAGGGACGCTCAAGCCCGCGAAGCCCCTCAACACCGTGCAGGGAAAGCAGTATGTCATCCAGGCGTTCTTCATCTCGACATACTCGGGCGAGAACCTCGAGAAGAACGCGAAGGTGGACATCCTCTGGAACGGCGTGCGCGTGGGCGGCGTGAGCGGCTTCATGCAGTGGACCCTGGTCCAGGTGGCCGTCACCGGCACGGGCAGCGACGAACTTTCGTTCGTCGGCGGCGCTGCGCCCGCGTACACCTTCCTCGACAACGTCTCCGTTTTCGAGGGGCCCGTCGCCCTTTAAAGGGACATGGCAGTTGGCCAGCGGAGTGGCTTTACTCCTCACTTTTTGGCATGACCACGAGGACATACATACCAATAATTACAGTACCACCATCGAGAATAATTGTTACAGTAGATCCAAGGCCATTATACATGTAGAGGGCATATAAGATACAGTGTGTAACAGTTCGACGTTTCTGTGAATTAGATTAACCAGGTGTACGTGAGTTGATGAACGAACCACCTGCACCTCGGCAATCAGTGGCCAGGTTGCTTTTTAAAGCAGGTACCACGTACAACTCCTTTCGTGAAACGAAAGTCTTGAGGGTAGGTTTTGAAGTACACATGGCCCGAGACGTGATCAGACCAAATAGGACTCCTGAGAGCTTCGTCTCGATCTCAATGGCGCTTGTAAAAGAAATCAACCCACCTTAATGATTGCTGGCGGAAATCAAATGAGAGCTGACCTATTGTCGCATCCATGGCAGCAAAGCCGGGAGGACGAGAACCGGACAACCACACTACCCAAAGAAAAGAAAAAAAAGAAAGAAAGAAAGAAACCGTAGATACGACATAATACGACAGTTGTAGCCAGCAGTTAACCGAGTGGAAGTAAATCGAAAGCAGCTTTATTGAAAAATGAAGGAGCGGCAAGAAGATAGTCTTCCGAACTCGAAGATCATAAAATATTCATATACTATGGGCGACTGGGTAATTGACCACCCAGGGTAGTTGACCGTTTGAAGAATAGAGCTTTCCATACTCATGGATATCGACCCTTTGGCCTCGTAGGAGGGAGTAGGGCCTCTGAGAGTCTGACGCCAGTTTGTGTCAAATTTGGAGGCAAGGTGATGGGTTGATCAAAAACTGTGCCGTCGTTGATTGCGGGCCGAGACGTGAGAACACCAGTTTTTTAACTCCAAAAAGCTTTTGCTGCTTGTATCTTGACCAATTCTTCGTCAATTCAGCTCTGCTAGCGTCGGAAGGCCAGCATCGCCGACGATGCAACTCGGAATACAGCGCCAATTCCAATGTAACGGAATCTAGAATGAGTCTGCCGGCCCCCGGGCGAAGGCGCCCGTGAATTCATCTCGCAGAAATATAGGAATGGAATGTGGTTCGTGCGTATGTGTGTGTTCAACTAGGAGTTGCGGGCTGATCTATATGGCTGTAGGGCTATACGTTGACGGAGCATTTCTTGAGCCTGTAACCTGTTCCGCTCTGCAGAGCTAACACAACTAATGCAATCGTCTAATTGCACAACGGAGGCGTTTTGAGTGACTTGATTTCGCGTTGGAAGTCCTTATGTTGAACTAGCTTGCTCACCTGTGCAAGTGATCTGTTGAGACATATACCTAGATCTTTCAACACCAACACAACCTGCAAGTCGCCGCAGGCAATTTAGACCCCCGCCTCCGACTCCGAGACTCAACTGAATTGATGGCCTGTGCCAACACCTGAGCGCCAAAGCCAACTCACTGACATGCTGCATGCTGCTCATGAACGCACAAAAATCTGCGTGGTATCCACTGCCGTTACCGGCGGTGCTTCCATTGGCCATCCAAGCTGGTGCGCCCGCTGTCGACTTACCACGGTCCCACCGCGGCTTGCATTTGATCTGTCATACTGCCGGTTGCTCTACCGTTGAGCATTGGCGCAGATGACGGCTATGTTCGAATGGGTCAAGCGGATGCTCCAGTCAAGTAAGCTTATGTTGATATTTTACAGGCTGCCGAGACGATGGGAGACATAGATTGTATTTGGATTTTATACATATAAATATAGACTATTTAACAATATTTTATCGGCAGCATCCTCTAATAGGCGGTGGTGGTCTTCACACCGCCCTGGAACGCCGTAACAGAGGGGCGCGCGATGAGTTCGTTGTACCACCTGCGGCGCCGAGTCAGCATTAAATCTCATTTTTTGAAATATCGCAGCGGAGGAGGCATACCGTGCGACGTTGGGCTTGCGCGTCATGATGTCGATTCCGCCGGCAGCGAGTAGAGGGGCGTACGGGATGTGGAACAGGTCCGCGAGAGTGATGGACTGCAAGTGTGCGGAGTGATCAGCCAGAGGAAGACATAATACAGAACCCGAAGAGCAGGACGTACATCGCCCGCAAGGTACTTGGTTTTGCCCAGGATGGCGTCGTACGCATCCAGCTTCTTGTCGAGGATCGCGAGTTGCTCGTCGACAATGGCCTTGTCGGCCTTCTGGCCCGTGAACATCCTGGCAGCGTGTCAGCACAACCAATTCATAATTCAGCCGTTGGGACGGAAGCGCGCAGACGCACTCCTTGAGCACGGTCTCGAATCCGAGCTTGCTCGCGGCGGGGTCGAAGTTCGTGAGCTCCGCTGACGCTGCCTGCTCAAAGATCGCGTTCGCTTTGGGCTCGGTCGGGATCAGGCCCTTCGCGGGGTACTTGGCGGCGAGATAGCGCGCGATGGCGCGCGTCTCGTACAGGATGAACCCGTCGTCGTCCTAGCCGCGCGTTAGATCGGCACAAAAATCGAGATAGTAAGAGCGCACAATGTAAGGGATTTGGCCGAAGGGCTGCTTCTCGAGGTAGGCGGGGGTCTTGTGCTCGCCCGTGGCGAGGTTGACCTCGATGAACTCGAAGGGAATCTCGAGCTCGAACAGCGCCGTCGCGACGCGGCGGGTGCAGGTCGAGAAGGGGTGACCGTAGAGCTTGAGGATGGCCATTTCTATGAGGAGGAGATTGCTTTGAGTGGGTGAGGTCGGAGGGATGAGATGTTGTTCGTTGGCGCTCGGCGGGCCTTATATATATGCAGCAAGTTGAACATCAAGTCTTAAGCGCTGAGCATGCGCCACTCCTCGGCCGCTCCGTGACAGCAGGACCTCCGACTGGCACGCTCTGACTGTTTCTTGGTTTGCTCGATTGGTCAGACTGTGATCCACCCACGAGACCGCGATCAGCGATTTTCCAGGTGAAGCTGTGCTGGGTTGGTCAGACTGACCCACTCGCAAAACCGCGAACACGAGTTCCGTCCACAATTAGAAGTCGCTTAGTGAATGGGATGTCGATTACAATATCCATTAGGGAAACCCTCCCCAGAAATTTTGTGATATTTTATCACAAAATATCGCAAGTTCCTTCAACTATCCAAATGTCCCAAAAATATGTAGTCATGTGTGCGTGTTATATCGTGTGGATACATCCCGCCCAAAGATGAGATGGAATCGCGCACCGGAAGTTCAGTGATCATGGCCCGTTTGAATTTCCGCGAGGCGGTTATCGTGTCGCGAAGATCGGATCCATGGGTCTGTTGATCGAATTCATGCGTCTGTCGACCCCAAATAAACGTGAGGTAGGCTAAGCACCTTCAACGTGCTTCATTTTTGGTTGTAAAAAGCCTCTAGGCCTAAAACTGGCAGATCCAGATTTGAGATTCGTGGGGGTTTGAAAGAGCTGCAGTACTGGATGGAATACCCGAAAATTCTTTCACAAGGTTTGAGACAATACAGGGAGTAAACACTGCTAAAACGCAACTGGAACAGTTAATCTGTCTTGTAGGCAATACGCGGTCTTTTCCTGGATCCGGAGGTATCCAGGTCTGATTTCCGTAACTGTCTGCCCACACCGATCGCTCGCTTTATTCCCACGATTTGCTTGCTGGTCTGTCGGCCTCCGCGATTCCCGACAGCGATGGAGAAAATGCGACGCTCACTAACAACTCACTGTCGACTGAGTTGTCTATGACTCTAGATGAAATAAATGAGCAGGAAACTCCCCAGAAACAGGAAAGGAACCTGAAAGGAAGAAAAGAAAAAGAAAGACAGAATCGAACTGCAACGAATAAAAGGTACAGTCTTGTCCAGATGTCCAAAGGCATTGGCTACGAGGGAAAATAAAGGTCGTAGTATGGACAGAGTCGGAATTCTGAGTCATTGCCTGTGACCTGAAAAGCATAAACCAGTCCGGACGGAGTCGATAGCCCTTGGCTTTGAGTTAGCAGCAATAAATACCATAGTCAATGGCCATTAGCTACGAGGTAGAAAAAAATGAATGCCATAGTCAGGACAGAGTCAGGAGCTTTGAGTCATTGCCTGTGAGCTGGGAAGCATAAAACCACAGTCCGGACGGAGTCGAAAGCCCTTGGCTTCGAGCTAGCACCAATAAATACCACGGTCCGGACGGAGTCGAGGGCATTTTATTAGTATAGACTCTCGATGCTACAAATCTAGCAGAAGCTCATACTTCGCATATTTGCACATTGGCTGCGAGCTGGGGGGAAAAAAATGACGGTACAACATCTCGGGTCAAACCGGAACCCGGAGGATCCAGGTCTGCCCGGAGGGCGTTAATATGCCGATCGGACATAACATCACGTAAGCGATATGCCTATCACACAGCTCTCTCTCAGCAGCGTCCACAGTCGAATTACCGATGGAGGCTTCCGCAGTGGATTCTCAGCCCGTAATCCTCTCAGTACCGACTGAAATCCTTCTCGAAATCATCTCATACTACCACAACACACCCATCCCATACGAGCGCCATCGGAGAGCCTCTGCAGCAAGCGATTCGGAGATCCTCTTCGGTCGATTTGACGTCTTGCGTGCCCTTTCTCAAACATGCCGCCGTCTGCGCAGTGTATTCCAAAATCTCGTCTGGAACCACCTCGAAGCGCTGCCTGCCCCCCTCGAGCGCACGGGGCGCCATATTTTGCTCCTCAAGAAGCGCATGACGGGCATTCTCAAGACGCCTAGTCTCCCTCGCGCTGTCCGGTAGCCTAGCCGTCATTTCCATCGCGTTGCGCCGACTGATTTTGCCTCAGAACTCTCCTGGTGTCCCTAGACCTGTCGACCCCTAACTGGAACCTCCTGACCGTCTTCGCGCGCTTCCTCCAGGCAACACCGAACCTCTCCGCCCTCCACATCATCGACATATCCGACCGCCACGCGGGCGTCCTCTCCGACCGGCTAGAAACGCAGTCTTTTCCCGCAGTAACGACACTCACGATCCCCAGCTCGCTCGCACGCGCGCTGCGTGCGTTCCCGAATCTGCGCACGCTTATCTGCGCGGAGAGCTTCGTCTCGGACTACGGCGCGAAGGCGCTGCTGACCGCCGCACGCACAGCATGTCCGGCGCTCGAGGGGCTCACGAACTTCATGCCCTCGCCCACAGTCACGAAATGTCGGTACCCGCAGCGCACCGTTTGCGGAGAACTGACATCTCCGCTTGTTAGTTATCGCGGGGTCCTTCCCCCGCCTGCGGACGCTGCGCTTCCGTCACCAAGTCCACTCCGTGCGCAGCCTTCATTTTATATCGCATCGGGATTCACGCGGGCTCACGCGATTGACTTGCAGGACGTCCTGGCCTTCCTGAGCCCGCTGCACCACCTGCAGTCTCTTGAATTTGCGTACCAACACCAGCGCCGCAGCGAGCCGCTCGAGCGTGTCTGCGATGCGGCGCGCACGGTGTTACGCGCGTCGGGCGAACGCGAGCATGCCTCGATCCTGGTCCACCAGTCTGAGCCTGAGGCGGACATTGGCGATGTTTTCATCAAAGTGGAACTTGCGCAAGGATAAATTGCATCTAAGTTTGAGTATGTTGTTTTCTGTCCCTGGCGCCTGTTCAAGCCCCGAATCAGCAACCTAATCGTTTCCAACACAGAAGAGAACCAAATTGGTGCTGAGAGGGAAACCAGAGTGGGATGATGGGCCTGCGCTTACGAGTCGGCTCGTCGTTGGTTCAGGATGTTCTGGACCGAATTGAATCTCTCTTGTGTTGGTTGGAGATAGTTGGAGATGCGATCACGGCGTACAAGGGGGCAGTGATGCTGACACACTGCACACTGCCACGCTTGCACCACGACCACGACCACCACGCTCAGCGTGTTCTTATGGCCCTGCAAGAGATCTCCGACGAGACTCGCCGATTGCACCTACGCTCCAGACTCTCGCGAGTAAATTCACTGATAGCTGCATTGACCACGGAGCGCCAAAGCCTAGTGGCCCAATCCGACTTGATAACCTACCCTATTCTGTCGCTCCCCCCAGAGATTACCACGGAGATCTTTCAACAGTGTATTCCGGTCGACTCTTTACCACCCTCGGCTGCCAACGCTCCCCTCCTCGTGGCTCAGATTTGCCGCCAATGGCGGCAGATCGCGCTAGACGCACCCGATTTATGGCAAGCTGCAGTATTCGACGGCGATTCCTCGATCGAGCTTCTCAAACTATGGTTGTTGCGCGCCCGGAATCGCCCATTGAACTGTTCGTTCCGCTCCCAAAACGCGTCCCGCGCAGGCGTCATGATCGAGATCGCCTTGCTTCACGCGCACCACTGGCAGGATGTGTCCTTTGGGCTTCCTCTCACTTCATTTCCACAACTTAACCTCCATCATCAGCCTCTCTCCATGCTTCGCAATCTCTCGCTTGATATTCGGCAACGAGACTGGAATGAGGTGGCTCCAGAGACCATCGTCATTCAAAATGCGCCCATGCTTCGCGAGGTGCACATATACACCCTCCCTCACCTCAAATTCGATATCCCCTGGCATCAATTGACTACGCTCACACTGTGCGCTGGCGTGGACTTGGCGGAGTCCCTAGTATGGCTCCGAGAGTGCCCTAGACTCGTAAATCTTGTACTCGCGACTGGGGGACCGGCCGTGCCTAATACCTCACCTGTCGTCCTCCCCCGGCTGGAATCCTTCATTTCGCATACGGGACTTGAAGCTCTTGAACATTTGAGGTTGCCCCGACTCCAGTGACTCACTGTCCAAGGAGTTCTTGGCGGCCAGCGGTCTAGGACCATATTCAAAACGTTCATTCGTTGCTCCGCATGCGCTCTAAAATATATCTCGCTCGGCATGGCCGGTAGCGTCGTCCACATCAGGACACTGCGCTCGTGTCTGCGTACCGTCGCCGATTCTGTGACGGAGGTGTCGCTCAGAGTTCCGAGGCCAGGAGAGCTCTCGAAGCTCCTCCAGCTGGACGCTCTGCGGCTACTTACAAGTCTTCATATCTACGGGGACAGGCTGCTCGATGTGGATTACACCAGCCTTACTGGGATATTGCGAGCATACCGGACGCCATCGCCCGAGAGGGCCGTTCTGGAATCCGTGACATTGAATTTGACATGGTATTCTGACTTGCTCAATCTGCAATACGGGCCTCGAACCTCGACGATAGCAGAGCTACGTGCCCTTGCAGCAGATGGAATGGACATCAAGGTCACCATGCTCGATCGCTCGGCGTCGGAGACTCGTGTTGTTGTATTCGACTCATCTGCATCCCAGTATGTACGGGCCGAGTGTGTTGGCTCATGCTGACTTTGCATTCACGTAGCGCGGATCTCTTGCCCAAGCAGAATACCGTCCAGAGTACTGGCCCGGAGGAGATACGCCGGCTTGGCATTCGCACCAGACTATCCGAGGTGAATGGAATGATCGATGAGTTGACCGCCGAGCATAAAGAACTTCAGGCTGAATCCGACTCGATAATCTATTCTGTTCTATCTCTTCCCGCCGACATCACCATACATATCTTCCAGCACTGTAGCCCGCCCGACTTTGCGCCTCGCCCGTCCCCCTCCACAGCTCCATTGCTCCTCACCCAAATTTGTCGACAGTGGCGACATATCGCTCTAAACACCCCGGAGTTGTGGCAATCCCTAGTATTCGGGGACGAGTCATCTGTGGAAATCCTCAAATTGTGGTTCTTGCGCGCTGGGAGCCTCCCAGTCAATTATTCATTCCAGTGCAGAGATGCTTCCCGGGGAGAGGCCCTGATCGAGACCAGCGTACTTCACGCCCACCACTGGCAGGATATGACATTTCGGCTCCCGCTCAGATCGCTTCCAAAGCTCGATTTGCGGCAAAAATCTTTACCCATGCTTCGGAGGATCTCGTTCGACATAAATCAGCATCACAGGGTCCGCATGGAGATTCAGACCGAAGTCGTCGTCCTGAAAAATGCCCCCTTGCTCCGCGAGGTGCACATATCCACGCTTCCTTACCAGAAATTCGACATTCCCTGGCATCAATTGAATACCCTCATGCTATTCCAATGCATGCCATGGGCGGAATGCATGTCGTTGCTTCGAGAGTGCCCTGGACTCGTGAACCTCGTCGTATCTACCAGCGGATCGGCCCCACACAATACCTCGCCTCTCACTCTAACCAACCTGAAATCATTCACCGCCCATAGGGGCCTTGCACCTCTCGAACACTTGTCGCTGCCTTGTCTCCAGCGGCTCACCATCAGTGGGGTGATGGCAGGCGAACCCACCGTATTTGACACCTTCATCAAGCGCTCCGCATGCGTTCTCAAATATCTGTCGCTGTCCCTGAACGATGTCGCAAGCAACACACTACGCTCGTGTCTGCGTGCCGCCGATTCTGTGACCGAGATCGCGCTGAGAGTGCCGGGGCAAGGTCGACTCTTCGAGGTCTTGCAGTTCGACATCCTGCCACGACTTACTAGTCTCCGTCTTTGGGGCGACAGAGTATCCACTGAGGATTACACGAACCTCGTCGCGATGCTACGCGCATGCCGGGCGCCTTCGCCCGAGAGAGTCATGCTAAATTTCGTTACATTGGAATTGGCGCCGTATTCCGTGTTGCATGATCGCCGGTACTGGCCTTCCACTCCGATGCTAGCAGAACTGAAGGCGCTCGCAGCGGATGGCATGAACATCAAGTTCACGATGACCGGTAAATCTGATCCGGGGAATCATGTTGTGTTCGACTCGTCCGTACTCTAATGTCTATGTGTTTTATGTTATATGAATCTTTTGTGATCTTCTAGTGCTGATGGCTATTTTCTTTTTTCTTGCTCTTCCTCAGAAAGGCCTTCATTTTTCAATAAAGCTGCTTTCGATTCACTTCCACTCGGTTAACTGCTGGCTACAACTGTCGTATTATGTCGTATCTACGGTAGGGCTGGATAGGATTATGATTATATTCGATTATAATGTATCGTAATGGCAAGATTACAATTAAGTATGGCCTGCCCGTAATGTTACAGCCTAATATTACAATCAAATAAATTACAATAAGTTACGATTACATTAAGTTACAGGGCTCGTAATTAATGGTAATCCTAGCATTATCAGGTCCCCTTCGCAGCTCTTTTTGAGACATCGGTAGTCGCTCAGATTATCGCATCAAAGGCTTTCAAACTATCTGCCGTGAATCTCAGCACTGATATCTCCGTACAGTCGTTAACTGGGAAGCGCAACGGCCAGACTGTTTCAAAAATACCTATCTGCGCCGAATCTCAGTCAAATCACTCGGTCCGAATTGCATTCTGGACCGGATTGATATTTAATCCATGCTAAAATTTACCTTTGCGGATAACATTCAGTAGGTGTCAAGAACCAGGCAAATCTTTCCGGCATTCCAAATATCACCAAATAACATAGAGGCACAACACTCCACGGTAACTCCGGGGGTATGCATTTTGGTGGTGTAAAGTACATCTCTGTAGTCAGGGACGCGGATCTTCTATATTCCTCACAATTCTTGACCTCATCGGAAGCCCCAGAGGTACGTAATTCGGAGCGTTGCGCTTCCCAGTTAAAGACTGTATTCTAGAATTTCTGACTCCGCAGCAAATTTTCTGTCCGCCACTGTGCATTCCCATCGGCCTCACAATGCTTGACGATTCTCAACTGGTCAAACACTTTCCCGTGCTGCTTACGGCCTCAAGAAACGCATCAAGTCACTCCCCTCCTCTCTCCCGCTCGCTCGGTGACGCAGACAGACATCTTTCACACTACAGCAAGCACACCATGTCCGATGCACGGTCGTCTATGGCCGCTTCAACTGCATCCTCGACTTTTGTAACAAGGGAGCTGTTGAATGCTGGCTTCGGAGAAGGGTTGGACTACTTGGAAGGGATTACCATTCATTAAATACGATTAAATATGATTATCCTATGATTACAATACATTACGATACACATACGATTAAGTATCGGCCAATCCTTAAAATTATCCTATGATTACGATACATTATGGGTCCAAGTCATATTTAATCATATTCTTCCAGCCCTAATCTACGGTTTCTTTCTTTCTTTCTTTTTTTTCTTTTCTTTGGGTAGTGTGGTTGTCCGGTTCTCGTCCTCCCGGCTTTGCTGCCATGGATGCGACAATAGGTCAGCTCTCATTTGATTTCCGCCAGCAATCATTAAGGTGGGTTGATTTCTTTTACAAGCGCCATTGAGATCGAGACGAAGCTCTCAGGAGTCCTATTTGGTCTGATCACGTCTCGGGCCATGTGTACTTCAAAACCTACCCTCAAGACTTTCGTTTCACGAAAGGAGTTGTACGTGGTACCTGCTTTAAAAAGCAACCTGGCCACTGATTGCCGAGGTGCAGGTGGTTCGTTCATCAACTCACGTACACCTGGTTAATCTAATTCACAGAAACGTCGAACTGTTACACACTGTATCTTATATGCCCTCTACATGTATAATGGCCTTGGATCTACTGTAACAATTATTCTCGATGGTGGTACTGTAATTATTGGTATGTATGTCCTCGTGGTCATGCCAAAAAGTGAGGAGTAAAGCCACTCCGCTGGCCAACTGCCATGTCCCTTTAAAGGGCGACGGGCCCCTCGAAAACGGAGACGTTGTCGAGGAAGGTGTACGCGGGCGCAGCGCCGCCGACGAACGAAAGTTCGTCGCTGCCCGTGCCGGTGACGGCCACCTGGACCAGGGTCCACTGCATGAAGCCGCTCACGCCGCCCACGCGCACGCCGTTCCAGAGGATGTCCACCTTCGCGTTCTTCTCGAGGTTCTCGCCCGAGTATGTCGAGATGAAGAACGCCTGGATGACATACTGCTTTCCCTGCACGGTGTTGAGGGGCTTCGCGGGCTTGAGCGTCCCTGTGAGGGCGTCATCGCCGAAGGCCGCGCCGAAGAGCGCGACGCTGTGGCCGGTGTACGCGTACGGGACGTAGTTGAAGATGCTCGCGTCGAGGTTGCCGCCGGAGGGGGAGGTGCCGATCCAGTTGGCGTACGAGGCGGTGAAGCAGAAGTCGTCGCACGTGTAGCCCTCGAAGCCTCCGTCGATGACGAGGTTCTTGCGGGCGTAGCCGCGGGAGTAGGTGACCTTGAGGTCGCCTTGGCCGAAGTTGACGGCGGTAGACTCATCCGCGACGAGGTAGTACTGCGGGAGCGGTGGAAGTAAGAAAGAGCGTACAGGACAGAGGAGAGGCACCTCACCATGGAGCAAGTATACGTGGTGGGCGCGCCACTCACGACCGCGCGCCAGATATTGAAGTATTGGCACGCTCCGCCGACATGGTCAGCACCGCGAGTGTTGCAGAGCTGAGCGCAGGCGTCGACGTCGTACTGGTCGATGAAGGCGAAGCCCATGTACTGGACGTCAAGTTAGCATCAGGATGTGGACGAAGGGAAGGAGAGCAGCGCGAAAAGGAAGAACAGCGCGAGAAAAGAAGTCCAGTGTGAGAAGAAGAGCCACACGCACCCCAGGAGCATTGTTAGCACCGTCAGTGGGCCCAAAGACGAGATCGTAACCGTCGGGAGTGTCGGGGTCAGCGAAATCGGCCGCCCAGCCACTGCTCTGGGTGATGTACGTGAGGGGCACCGTCTCGTTGCCGACCTAAAATGAAGCGTATCAGCTACGGCTCGAGGAAATAAGGTGCGGATACAGACCTGAGGGTACGAGGCCTGTCCGCCAAGGTTGACCTTTTCGGCGGCGGAGTGGATGTCGCCGTACGCGGCACATTTAAGGTTGGATTTCTCGGAGAAGACGAAGTCGAGGAGGTAGTTGTTGAATTCATAGTAAAGGTTGACGAAGACTGGATCAAGGAATCAGCGAAATGTGCATGGGAGCCAGAGATCAGGGGGAGGAAAGATGGGGTGATGCAAGACATGCAGCGCGAGGACGAAGACACGGGGGAAGCGTAGACAAAATAATAAACAGGAAGAGCACGCACCACATCCGTCAATACCAGCACACCAATCGAGGCAAGCCTGGACATTGTAGGTCGCATTGTTCACGACGGTGTATGTCAGGTACGCCGTGCCCTGAATCGACCCGTCGTGCTGGCCAGCGGAGAGCGGGGCGAATACTTGCTTAAAGTCCGCCTGGCGCTTCCCAAACCGTCCGACATCACGGCGGCGACTCGGAGCGCCGTTGGCTGCGTCGGCGATGGTGGTGTTGGTGACCGTGCCGTCGATTGCGGTGACGGAGGTGGGAGGGACGTCGGCGTTAGGGGCTGCGTCGGGGGCGGGACCACTCTTCTGGTCGACCTGACCGGCGGTCTGGACGATGACAGCGTTGTCAGGCGTGGCCGGAGGAGGGAGGTCGGTAGTGGGCGCGTTAGGAACACCCTGGTGGGCCGGTGGGACAAGGGCAGTGGCCGCTGTGAATGACGGTCAATCAGTCAAGATGGAACTGCACGGAGAGCAGCAGAATGACAACGCACAGACGAGAAGGGCAGCGAGTGCGAAAAGACGCGTTGGAGAAGGCATTAAAGGATGTAGGTGTAGGAGTTGGGAGAAAAACGAAGTGAATGCTGACCCTCTTCGTCTTGGCGGCTTATAAGTGTGCGGTCACGACAAGGTCAAGATACCGGCAAGCTATTCGCGTAGGACACGAGGCAGGCAGTGAGGCATCGTCGCAATTGGTATGAAGGAACGGTCATCCTGTCGATGTCGCGTGCGGATCATCTCGTCGGCGCGTCCAACCCCCGGCGGATTCATATCTCCACTAGTGATTCGCCGTCGCAGTGCACTCACCATGTTTTGAGATTACAGAAATTCAACATCAACCTCGAAAGAGTTGCACCTCATCCAGCGAGCGCTATCGCAGCAGAGACACATGCGGAACTCCCGTCAGGGAGTCTCGCGCAATCCAGGTCAGCATGCGGAATCCAAAACGTTGAGGTAAGTCCTTCCGGAGCGGGCTCGGGTTTGGTTCAATTACTGTGAAATTTGGAACTCTGAGGCCTTCACTGACAACATACGTCGTACCTGGTCCTGAGCTCGACATGCCGGGATTCTATCAACCGTGGCACAATGTACCTATCAATTCAATGCGATAGAAACAAGGGTCTCGCTTGTTTCATGACAGTGAGTTGCCGGCGTGCCGCTGATTGAAATTAAATTCGCGCTGTCGAAAGGCTGATGCCATGCGCTTCGCATTCATTAAGGAAGTAATTTGCGAACGGGCACAGGGGCAATGGTAATGCCAGCCAGCGGAATTAATACCTCGTGGGCTTTGGGGATCTGCGGCCGGAAGGCAGGGGCCAGAATGCAATGCAAGTGCGAATGCATTTCGTACATTGAATGTGATATTGAATGTGATGAATGCTGCAATGCCGTTGCTGTTCCGGCGCTAATAATACTATGGTCCGAGTTCATCGGACCTAGTCTCTCGTAGACAGACGCTTCAACAAATTTAGCTCGTACCTCGCTTGTACATCGGACCAGAACCTGACCGGGCGTTATTTGCAGTCTCGACTGAACACGATGACGGACGTGTAGCAAACAATTGTTTCAACACCCGCGATGTGAGTCATCTGTTCTCGCAGGTCATTCTCTGGTTGCGCATTATTATACGTCTGCATGAGAGTTTCCTGCAGTCTTACCTGCTCTGCTGAACCAGAGTGGAGATACTGTGGCGAACCAAGACTTTTCAACCGCAGCCTGATTCTCGGGTTATCCGGAGATCTTCAACCGGATGCGGGCTGGCCCCACGGGGCCGCCTCATCTCATCCCGTCCACTCGCACCCACGCGCTGAGTGCGCCCTGTGCGACTGCGTAGATCGGCGGGGATACGTCCTGCGCCACGGACGGTCACACCAAATAAAGGGAAATATCGACCTAGGTCGAAATGTTAGAGGGGTTTGTATCAATCTGTAGCCAAATCAGACTCACCAAACATTGTTCTATTAGTTAGTCTGGAATTTACAACAGAAAGGGTCGCAATCAGCGGCACTTTCAAACTTCAGATGTTTATTGAATATTGATGAGATATGAAAGGGAAACTGAATGTTCATCATTCAGTAACCCTTCCAAAGCACTGGAAAAAGCAAATTTCAATGCAGTTAAAAGGTGCATTGAGTTTCTTTCTTTCAGTTTTTTTTTGGGAAAGATGGCCTTTATATGGTGCGCCGGTGACGTCGAGCACCTTTCACTTAACCTAAAAAACATGTTGGGTTCATTCAACTCAGAATTCAAAAACACTCCACTTACTCTATGGCAATTTTTACACTTTTTTTGATGGTACAGACCTCTTAGATTCTAAGTCCAAAATTAATTTGGCTGGTTCTGCCAAAACCACGCCCAATCATCACACCTTCTCATTGTGCTTGGATCCCGGCCTCGATGGCTTCCCGGTATCGAAAGGCGTAGTTGGCCAGTTTTCTGCGCCTCCTGGAAACCTCCTGGGCTTTGCACCGTCCCATCATCCGCCCGGCCGACCTTCACGCAAGACATATAGCCCGCACTGAGTCAATCCAATGCTCGAGAAACTTTCTGGATGTTCTGCACGCGAGTTGGACCGACATTAGCTACACGCTCCTCTCGCATTTCAAACTTTTCCGTGATACGGCGTATCTCTTAGTCCCGATCTATTCTCTTGCAGCCGAGACGCAGTCCGTTCCAGGCTGTGCGTCTATCTCGCTACTTTCCTGCGTCTATGCCCCCAGGTCCTAGCATCGACTCTCTGGTTTCCCTCTCAGCGCCAGTTTGATTCTCTTCTATTTTGGAAACAATTAGGTTGCTGATTCGGGGCTTGAACAGGCGCCAGGGACAGAAAACAACATACTCAAACTTAGATGCAATTTATTCTTGAGCAAGTTCCACTTTGACGAAAACATCACCGATGTCCGCCTCAGGCTCAGACTGATGGACCAGGATGGAGGCATGCTCGCGTTCGCCCGACGCGCGGAACACCGCACGCGCCGCATCGCAGACATGCTCGAGCGGCTCGCCGCGGCGCTGGTGCCGGTACGCAAATTCGAGGCACTGCAGGTGGTGCAGCGGGCTCAGAAAGGCCAGGACGTGCTGCAAGTTAGTCGCGTGAGACGCGTGAATCACGATGCGATATAAGATGAAGGCTACGCACGGAGTGGACTGGGTAACGGAAGCGCAGCGCCTGCAAGGGGGGGAAGGACGCCACGATAACTAGCAAGCGGGATGTCAGTTCCCTGCAAACGGTGCGTGCGGGTACCGACATTTCGTGATGTGGGCGAGGGCATGAAGTTCGCAAGCCCCTCGAGCGCCAGGCACCCGGTGCGCGCGGCGGTCAGCAGCGCCTTCGCACTGTAGTCCGAGACGAAGCTCTCGGCGCAGATCAGCACGCGGAGATTCGGGAACGCACGCAGCGCGCGCGCGAGCGAGCTGGGGATCGTGAGTGTCGTTACTGCGGGGAACGACTGCGTCTCGAGCCGATCTGAGAGGACGCCCGCGTGGCGGTCGGATTTGTCGATGATGTGGAGGGCGGAGAGGTTCGGTGTTGCCTGGAGGAAGCGCGCGAAGACGGTGAGGAGGTTCCAGTTAGGGGTCGAGAGGTCCAGGGAGACCAGGAGAGATCTTAAGCAGAATTAGGGCCGCGCAAGGCGCTGAATGTGACGGCTAGGCTACCGGACACCGCGGGGAAGACTGGGGGTCTTCAGAATGCCCATCATACGCTTCTTGAGGAGCAAAATGTGGAGCCCCGTCCGCTCGAGGGGGGCAGGCAGCGCTTCGAGATGGTTCCATGCAAGAATGTGAAATACGCTTCGCAGCCGACGGCAGGTTTGAGAAAGGGCGCGTAGGACTTCGAATTGACCGTAGAGGATCTCTCAATCGCTTGCTGCAGCTCTCCGGTGCCGCTCGTATGGGATGGACGTGTTGTGGTAGTATGAGATGATTTCGAGGATTTCAGTTGGTACGGAGAGGATTGCAGGCTGGGAGTCCTCTCCTGAAGCCTTCATCTGGAATTGGACTGTGGACGTTGCGGTGAGAGCTGTGTGTCACGGTGGCGGTGTGATACGCATCTCGGGATGCAATAACACGTGATGCTATAAGCCCCGATTAGATAACAGATTAAATGTTCAAGTTGCGTTTAAGCAATGGCCACTCACTGTTTCAGCTCAAACTCTTTATGAGAGCATGTCAAGCTTTTCCAACCAGAACTCAAACATGTTGAAGGTGCCTCGCCTACTTCATGTTTACTTGTGCTTTAGGGCCATTGCATGCGCATGGCAAAACGAGTCCAGTTGGGTTTTCCTTTCATGTTCACAGTCGGATCAAGGTCGGCACCGCTCGGCAACTCATCCATCAACTCCTTGCTAACTCCGATTTACGCCGACTTACATCCGTGGCCGCCGGCTGCCACTGCTCTGGCCTTCAGTTGGCGCATACATATATTACAGCTACCGCATGTTTCTCTCCGCATCGGTGCAAGCCCATCATATGATCTGATCCATATCCACACTGCCGATATCTTCCTGTTGCTGGAGGCATCTTCGACCCGTTGTTATCCCATCATGAAACCAAACCAAATGGCATCGTACACATCGATAAATCTACAGGTGAAATGCCCCCTGGCCGCCATACAAAATTCCCCTCAATTTCATCTTAATTAGAGATCCATTGCAGTCAAATCCCAGTTCCCTGTCGAAGGATAACCTCGGATGGTTTATGTCTAATATAATAACCGGAGGCACGTCTCTTATCTGGCTTCGCATAACCAGTCTGGTACGGATATTATTCAGCCGGCAAGCTGGTCAATTTTGCCGACCTTCAGCCAAATAATTTTTGAACCACTCATGTATGCGCACAGGACTAGCATATTCTCTTCTTGCACTCAAACCAGCTGACATCGTCACTTCAAAAATGCCGTGGTCAATTGCATCAGCAAAGCCACATACCGGACAAGATTAGACAGGTTGCGCACAAGCCATTCAAGCCATCAAATGGCTTTTTTGTAGTGCGCAAACTGATAGCTAATTGCTCAAATGGCTTTGATACCTGAACATAAATGTGAATTACTCAAGGAGTTCTGAGCACGTCCACACCCTCGTAAGGCATCAGTGCTCAAAAAGTTGTTAATTTTGCGGGGACTTTCGTGTCTGGAGGATGTCGGTGAGTTCATTCTTGACACCTGCATCTGTGCCCACTCTCATTAGCACTATTCGGAGACGACTGGTACACTCATTGGTTTAAACTCATCAGCCATTAGCCATTGGTCTGCGCACGGCAAAAAGCCATCTGATGGCTCGAATGGCTCGTGCGCAACCTGTCTATTGTGTGCCAATCGCATACGACTTAGTCGGGAACAGCATCGATGCGACACGATCTATGGCCATGGAGCAAGGATTGGGACCATATGGGAAAGCCTCCGGATTTGCCGTGTTCATCTGCCGTCTGACTTCGTCTCTAGCTTGCTCTAAAAAGCTGATACTTTGGAGCACAGATCGCAGACCCGGGGCGAAGTCACCCATCAAAATGCTTAGACCATGAAGTCCTTCGACCATCTTCGGACCATAGATTGAGTAGGATTGTCAAGGTAGTGTCATAGGCACAGCTGTGGTTGCGTTAATCCCGTATTAACCCACTAGAAATTCGGCAGAGTTTGGAATTCCTAGCCCCATCGGCGGTCATGATTGAGTTTCTTGCTGGATGAGAGGCCTGGGTTCCTCCGTTTTCCTCTCTTTTGGCATGCTTGGCCGCTGAATCAACGCTGACAGCCTGATTTTTCCGTTTTTTACTCCTGGTTATTGAAGGTCTCAACTCGCTGTAAAATACGGCTTCAGGTATGTGAGGACCCATAGTTGGATTGATTTCTAGGCATAAAACAACCGGATGAGCCGATGCCGATACAAATCAGTAACAATGCCTGGTAGTATTCCCTCACATCTCAGTCGTGTTATCTCATGCACTTCTATAATATCGCATAGTTGGAGGCGTGAGCAAAAGAAGGAGAATGTACATACTGCACTGTAGTATGTACATTCTTGGCAGACAGAAACACACCATCCATCATCATTGATCCAGCGATAGATGGCTGTTCGAGACAGTTGGGCAGCAGGCTGTGCGTCGCAACAACGGGAGCAGGTTCCAGAGGCGACCGAGAAACACTATAGGGTCTCAAGATTTTATCCTACAAAATTCGGGAAGAGCGACTGTTCACAAACTGGTATAGACTTTGTATAGACTTCACAATTGCTTCATAACAAGAACACATGACATTGAAACTTGAAAGAGAATCAAGGAGAACTTAAATGTGTTGAGTCAGAGCTCACTCGGTCGTTCGGTGCCTCACACCTCACTTTCTTGCTCCATAGGAATTGCTTGTGTAGAACGCCAAGACATGGTATGACGGATAAGATATGACCAGATCAGTCATGACAAATGACATGAAGAGCCTTAAAGGGCACCAAAAACCCACGGAAATTCCCTTTAATGGAAAAAGATCCAACAAATCATCTACGTCATCGACCCAAAAACCTTCAGGTTGGCGGAGAATGGAGAGTAAAGACGAGTCTAAAATATTCATTTTAGGACTCGTAATTTGGGTCCGCCAGACGCATGAATTCAATTATCGGGGTGATGAATCCGACTTTCGCGACACGACCAAACCGCCGCGCGGAAATCTAAACGGGCTATGTCTTGATCACTGGCATTCCGGTGCATAGTTCCATCTCATCTCTGGGGATGTATCCACACGAGGTAGCACGTACACACGATATTGTAATCAGCAGCCGATTCACTAAGCAACTTCTAATTGTGGACGGAACTCGTGTTCGCGGTTTTGCGAGTGGGTCAGTCTGACCAACCCAGCACAGCTTTACGCTGGAAAATCGCTGATCGCGGTCTCGTGGGTGGATCAGTCTAACCAATCGAGCAAATCAACAGTCAGAGCGTGCCAGTCGGAGGTCCTGCTGTCACGGAGCGGCCGAGGAGTGGCGCCTGCTCAGCGCTTAAGACTTGATGTTGAACTTGCTGCATGTATATAAGGTTCGCCGAGTGCCAACGAACAGCATCTCATCCCTCCGAACTTACCCACTCAAAGCAATCTCCTCCTCATAGAAATGGCCATCCTCAAGCTCTACGGTCACCCCTTCTCGACCTGCACCCGCCGCGTTGCGACGGCGCTGTTCGAGCTCGAGATTCCCTTCGAGTTCATCGAGGTCGACTTCGCCACGGGCGAGCACAAGAGCCCCGCGTACCTCGAGAAGCAGCCCTTCGGCCAGATCCCCTACATCGTACGCTCTCACTCTCTTACTGTCTCGGTTTTATGTGTCAATCTAACGCGCTGCTAGGACGACGACGGGTTCATCCTGTACGAGACGCGCGCCATCGCGCGCTATCTCGCCGCCAAGTACCCCGCGAAGGGCCTGATCCCGACCGAGCCCAAAGCGAACGCGATCTTTGAGCAGGCAGCGTCAGCGGAGCTCACGAACTTTGACCCCGCTGCGAGCAAGCTCGGATTCGAGACCGTGCTCAAGGAGTGCGTCGGCGCGCTTCCGTCCACGGCTACATTGGTTGTACTAACGTGTTTCCAGGATGTTCACTGGCCAGAAAGCCGACAAGGCCATTGTCGACGAGCAACTCGCGATCCTCGACAAGAAGCTGGATGCGTACAATGCGATCCTGGGCAAGACCAAATACCTTGCGGGCGATGTACGTCCTGCTCTTCGGGTTCTGTATTATGTTTTCCTCCGGCTGACCACTCCGCACTGCAGTCCATCACTCTCGCGGACCTGTTCCACATCCCGTACGCCCCCCTACTCGCTGCCGGCGGAATCGACATCATGACGCGCAAGCCCAACGTCGCACGGTATGCCTCCTCCGCTGTGATATTTCAAAAAAATGATATGTAATGCTGACTCGGCGCCGCAGGTGGTACAACGAACTCATCGCTCGCCCCTCTGTTACAGCGTTCCAGGGCGGTGTGAAGACCACCACCGCCTATTAGAGGATGCTGCCGATAAAATATTGTTAAATAGTCTATGTTCATATGTATAAAATCCAAATACAATCTATGTCTCCCATCGTCCCGACAGTCTGTAAAATATCAACATAAGCTTACTTGACTGGAGCATCCGCTTGACCCTTTCCAACATAGCCGTCATCTGCGACAATGCTCACAGGTAGAGCAACCGGCAGTATGACAGACAGACAGATCAAATGCAAGCCGCGGTGGGACCGTGGTAAGTCGACAGCGGGCGCACCAACTTGGATGGCCAATGGAAGCACCGCCGGTAACGGCGGTGGATACCACACATAATTGTGCTTTCATGAGCAGCATGCAGCATGTCAGGGAGTTGGCCTTGGCGCTCAGGTGTTGGCACAGGCAATCAATTTAGCTGAGTCTCGGAGTCGGAGGCGGAGGCGGGGATCTAAATTGCCTGCGGTGACTTGCAGGTTGTGCTGAAAGACCTGGGTACATGTCTCAACAGATCCCTTGCACAGGGAAGTAAGCTAGTTCAACGTTAGGACTTCCAACGCGAAATCAAGTCACTCAAAACGCCTCCGTTGTGCAATTGGACGATTGCATTAGTTGTATTAGCTCCGCAGAGCGGAACAGGTTACAGGCTCAAGAAGTGCTGCATCTAGGTATACCTTACAGCAATATAGATCAGTCCGCACCTCCCAGTCGGACACACACATACGCACGAACCACACTCCATCCCTATCTCTTTTTGCGAGATGAATTCACACCTGTCCATCAAGAAGTCGGGCAATGGCGCAATCCCACGACAATGCGCTGCCCTTGAAGCCCGCGCGACAGCGCACTGGGATCGTCCTCGACGCTGATTGTGACTCGGTGCTCGCAATGCTCACACGGGCGCGGCAGCGTCGCCTCAGCAAGCCGCGGATCCGGCGGCGCGCCCATCCAAATTGCGTATGATTCTGTCGTTGCAAGCGCCAAGCGGCTGCCCGGAGACTCATGCACCGCGAGCGCGTCAACACTGAAAGAAGTTATAGGGAACAATTAACAGGCCGCCGGATACACCAAGATGGAAACACCAACTTGAACGAGATGGGCGTCTCGCGGATGAGCGCCCACGCGACGCGTATGACGCGCGCTGCGTGCCCGATCACGGGGTCCGCGACGATCGAACACGTACCGCGAAAGTGGAACGGGTGCTCTTCGTGCGGAGTGCAGAGGAGGCGCCGGAGGTCGGCAAGGAGGAGGCTGAGTGCTTGGAAAACGATGGGCGTGGGCGGGTCGTCAAGGCTTGCGTCGTCGATGTGGGGAACAACTACGCGTTTTGGCGGAGGAATACGCCGCAGGGGCAGAGAACGGAGAGGCGAAGGTGGAGAGGATTCCCCCTGCGCGTGGTCTGGCGTTTCGGGGAATGGAGCCGGAGTTTGCGAGGAGTCGGTAGGCGGCAATCGTGCAGCCGTCCATGGGTGATCCTGTGAATCCGTTACCGCATTTTGCTGTCGCAAGGTACGTCAGATGCCGAAGGAGGGATGAAGGAAGGCAGAACACGAGACGGTGAGTCCGAGGGGAATGAAAAATGATGTGGGTATCAAAGTGAAACGCGTACAGTACATACCTGAGACTGAGCACCAGGCACGGAGTGTGAAGGGGACGTTGCGCTCGCTAGGGGGGCTCGCTCGTTCGGCTGGTCGGGGCATGGGCGTGAGTACTTTATCTCATACGTCCCGCAGTTGTTACACGGCTGCATGTGCACATCGGTCAGCAATCGGGATTCCGACCTGAACAGGCGGGAGGCGACATACCCGTTTCCCCGCGGTCTCCGGAAGGTTCGAGCGGTGCCACCGTCCGTGGGTGGTGGTAGTGGAGCAGTTTGCGCACGACAGGGTTAGATCATTTTGCGAGGGGCGGTACAGCTTCTCGGGGCGCGGACGTGAGCACGCACGCTCGTACGACCCGCATTGCTGGCACAACTACGGGGCGAATTAGCCACCGATGGGGACTCCGACCTGAACAAGAGGAAGGCAACATACCCATTTACCCGCTGTCTCCGCGAGTTTCGAGCGGCGCCACGGTCTGCCGGTGGTGGTAGAACAGTTGACGCAAGAACGGGTGAGGCCATCATCGGGAACACGCCCCTGATGAGTCAAACTTTGGCGAGTAAATTTCATGGCCGTTTTCCTCTTCTTGGCAGTGGTCGTTTTCTACACGAAATTCAGCCAGTAGTCTCGGCACACCCTTCGAATCCGCGCAAAACATGACTCACTCGAGGGGTATCAACCTGCTTCCGAGTTACTACTCGACGCTTACTACTGCTTCAAGTTTCTGGCGCCTTTTCGAGGTTCGAAGACTCAGCCGCGTCGTCGGGATGCCGAACTGTCTCCTCCGTCTGTGACAGTGGTACTACAGGACCTCTGTCCCACACAGCACATCCATCACAGACGCCGGTAAGGGAGCACGCCTTTACTCCGAGGCTCTGGGCGCAGGTTCCACAGGCCTTTCCGGCCGTGCGTGGTGCAGCCGGCGCAGAGGACATCGGTGGTGGAAAAAAAAGAGCGTCACACCCGTGTGACGCGAGCACAGCATGAGATTAGATTAGATGCACCGTTGATTAGGTAAGATTAGTATTGTTCAACCAAATCATCCTTGCCGAATCATAATTAGTGTAGATTCCGCTGTTGAGCCTGACGGTCGTTTGTTCCTTTCACAATTGTATTTCGAAATGTTGTACCAATTTCGGGTCCGCTCCTTAGTTGAACGTGTTCAACTGTGATTCAAGTTGTGAAACCGCCACAACCCAGTTCCCATCGCTCAGTCAGCAATTCAGAGAATCAATTTGTCGCCCAAAAATTTTCTCCGAAAAAAACTACTCGCCGAGGCTTCACTGCTGGAAGCTCCTGATTCGGGATCCGTACTACAGGTGAGAAATCTGACCATCCATCAGCCAGCAGCCGAATGAAACGCGCGTCTGTACATCCTCGCGTGCAAGGGAAAGTGAATCTAATCTAATACAAGTAAAGGTCATCACAGCCTCATTTGGGTGGATCACGGAGCTCGGCGTTCCACCGCATACCCGCCTTGTTCTCCGCGTTTCCCCGACATGATGTCTTAGATGCCCGTCGCTTATTAGTGTCCAACTAAAAATACGGTTGTCCATAAAAGCCCTCGGCCTCACAAGATAGCTTTAGCTGGTCTCACCCCGCTCCCTGGACGCCGGACGTTCATCGTTTCCAACCGCTCATTCCGCTCACCCCTCATCTGTGATCATGTCATTCCATTGCGCCCTCTTGTTCGTGCTTGCCTCCATGCTTGTGGGAATAGCACAGCCGGCCTCAGTCCCGATTCGCCCCAAAAGCTATTCCGGCGATGGTCAGTACATGTATCCATCTCACTTCCATATAACTTGAATCAACCTTCACTAGGAACCTATTACGATCCGGGCGTCGGAGCATGTGGTAAAACCAACACCAAGGACCAGCTGATAGTCGCTGTGGGTCAAGGGGTATTCGACTCATTCGCCTACCGGTACGTCGTATCCCTACCCTAGATCTGCAGTTCGCCTTTCTGACAGTCAGATATGCAGCGGTGAAACAAACTCGAACAAGTGCGACTCAGACACTGGCTCATGTACGATTCACCGGGTGTGCTGACGGCCATGTGGCAGGAATCCGATCTGCGGGAAGAAGCTGAAAGCTACCTGTCGGCATTTGATTCCAACTGCAGTTTCTTCTGGTTACTGACGGTTTGTTTCTAGACAAGCAAAAATCGGTTACTGTGGTGGTTGAAGATCTATGCGCGGGCTGTCCAGGTGATGCCGACCTCGACTTCACCATCGCCGGATTCACGAAGCTCGCTGCGTCCGAGGAAGGACGGATACACGGGGTAACATGGGAGTGGGTATGATTCTTTGTCCGGTGGAACGCGCAGCCGGTCCAAATTGTTGTCGCCGGAGCGCAAAGATCAATCTACTAGAAGCGACCTGCTCCTTCCGCGCCCATATGCTGAATATGATGATATGTTGAATTCCTTTCCTTCGCATCCTTCACTGCTTCCGATTTTCCTTTGCGCAAACAAAATCAACAAGACGAAGAAGCTAGTCCAGCGCCTAGTGGGTGAGGCAGTCCGCGACCATAATCAATCATGCTCTATGTGAGGGATTCTGGCCCGGACAAAAGAACGTACAAGAAAGTGACAGACCTCGGATAGAAGAGGCGCAGAGTATACGTATCAGCGCTACAGCGACCTAGCACCTCTTTCCTGAGCGAGTCCTCCTGCCACAGAATCCCACTCTGATTGAAACTGGCCCCTCGAGATGATGCTGGAAAGTTCGGGGAAATTGGTAAACAGGAAATGCGCAACACAAGACGGACTCGAAATCGGCGAATGTCCGACATTGATCTCGCTGAGGGCGTTCTGCGTCGTGGCCACGCCTTCCGCTGAAGGAATGACCTCGGCGTTGATTTCAAGTTTGACTTTTGTGAGCTGGGGGCAGCGATGTGCGAGGGTGCGCAGGCCGCCGAGGGTGATGCGACGAGGGATATGTGTGGGGCAGCCGGGGGATAAGGAAAGAGAGCGGAGATTCGGCCATGCGTGCGCCATCTCGCGAATGATGCCATCGTCTAGATCGAATCCGCCAGAATCATCGTCTAGCGTGAATGACTCGATGTTCCGGAAAGGGAAGAATCTCTGTAACGCAGCAGTTTTGATGAGGTACTGCGCTGGGGAAGTGCTGAGTGGCTCTTCCATGTCATCATCCGAGATGCAGCCTATCTCAAGAGATTGCAAAGACGAGGCCGTGTGCAGCGACAGCACCGCACAATCTGTCAAAGACTGTGCTCGAGGAAATATTGATGAACAGGATTTTGAAAGTTAAGAGGGGGCTATGGGACAGGGCTTTGAGCCAAATAATTACAGAGTCGATGGTTGTCGGACTGAGGGAAATTTCATGGAGACGGGGGAACAAAGTCGTGTTGGGGAGGTCGATGGCCTCAAGGGAGGGGGAAAATTCTTCGGTTATCGATAAAAGTCTGAGGGTGGGAAGCATCGCAAGATACTCAAACGCCAACTGGTCGAGATCACTGATATTTAGGTGCTCGATTCGTGTTGATCTGCGCAAAAATAAGGATATGGCTGTCCGAAGATGAGGATGCATATCGGGCGATTCTTCGCAGGAAATTTCAACGTCGGTTAAACCCGGACATGAGAGCGCGATAGTTGGAATGAGAGACAGGTGGGGCAACGGGGTTCTGAGATCGACTTCGATACTGAGGTCGGTTATTCTGGGACTGAGCAGGATGCGTATGGAGGAAAACAGCGAAGGATTCATCCAAGTCCAACACAGATAGTTCAAATTGGGAAAGAAATGCTCGACCGGGGGACATAAGCTGAGAGTTTCGAAAAGCTCTTTGGAAGGCGCATCGTCCGTTTCACAGATAAAAGACCTGACCCGGAATAGGTAGCATAAAGGCCTTTCCCAGTCCGCAGGGACGATGGGACGAACGATATCCTAACCCATCACTCAGGCAATCATCGATTTATGAGCGGCAGGCCGACTTACCAATCGAGAAACGCCCCCCCTGACGACTGGATCGTCCCATAAATCATTCGGCATGCATCTGAGTATGTGCGCAAACGTCGTTTGGTGCCTCCAGAGTTCGTCAAGGGCGGGCTCTTTGAAGATCCTCGATGAAGTTCTCGCAAGGGCAGCAAGATCAGCGCGCTTCGAGTCGACGGGTTCTTTGGGCGAGTAAGACCGTTTTGGGGCCATATGGGAGCATACGGTAAGCACGATCTCAGGAATCTGCAGGGCGCGATGCATTTGGGGACCTCGTAGTGGCAGGATGAAGAATGGAGTCAAGAAAATATTGGGAAATGCTGTGCAATGATGTGGGTGGTTGTTGTGCTGGCGCACGGACCACCTAACGACGCAGGCTTGAAGAAATTGTCTGCCATTTTTGTTTCATTCCCCAAAGTCTTAGACGGTATACGCGGGCCGCCGAAAAGGCACATGTCGAACTCGTAGAATATTCATTAGCCAGGCAGGCATTTTGGCACAACCATTTGTCTCGAATAGCAGAGAATGCCCAAGAACGTAGCCCAAGAACGTAGTCAAGCGTACAAATATTCGGATTCAGCAAATGTTTAAGGGAGGACCAGAGTGAAATCATGATTTATGCGACACCAGCCCGGAGGTTCAAATCAACAAGTCTAAGTCGGCTGAAGGTGCCATGAATGTGCCGGGACTGTGCCGGGATCATGCTGGGGTTGCCGCGGGTGCCGTCAGGTACCAAGCTGTGCGTTCCGTACACTCGTGTCTCTCCTTCTCAATAATAAGTGTGGGGGAAACTTCAAGTGCACCGGAAGCCATAATCGTTCTCGTTACTATAATCTTGTTAACGTTTAGGTCTCCTACTCAGGGAAGCAAAATTTCCTTTCCTGCCACTCGTGAGGATGCGATATCCTCAAAGAGGGAAGTATTTTTATCCTTCACCTTCAATTACAGGAAGCGCTCTACGATGTCGAGACTGCTGCTTCAAGTTGAAACTTACGTACGACTGACATGGCCAAGCATCAGCCAAGCACGAGCTAACATCAGGACACTGCCTCTCTTCTGCCTCCTACTTCCATGCACAAATGCATCGTGCGCTACAGAGCCCAGAAACGGTGGAGATGATATGCTCAAAGCTGACCCCTCTCGAAACCAATCTCGTGTCACTCATGAGAACAGCCCGTATATTTCAAGAACCCGCGCTCAATGCGCTATGGAGCCGCCAGACGACCTTCGCGCACATACTGCGGTGCATGCCCGCCGATTTGTGGAATAGACCTGTTATAGTTGGATCGGTTAACTGTCTGGTAAACCCGCCTCGCTCGTCCTGCCAGACGCTGCTCACTGTATTCCAAGAATGTCGCTCGGCCCATTACACCTAGAGATTGGGAGCGGCCTCTCTTCTACTTGCACCGAGTCAAGTCTCTCATCTGCAGTACGACCGATGTTCCCTCCGAGCAGCTCTTCGAGATACTCAGCTTATGTCTTCCGGCGGACCACTTCTTCCCCAACCTCGCCACACTCTCTTGGACATGGTTGCGACCCTCTCTCTTCCCTCACGTCCGAACGCTTCTTGGCCCGAAAATAACCCGTCTTGAGATCGATATCACCTTCACAATCCCACATTTAACCCTAATCGCCACTCTCCCGCTGAAATGCCCGAATCTAACCGACGTGGCCATTTTCTCCGATAGCATTCCCCCCGATCTGTCTGCCGGTATGCACCTTGCCAACAACATATCGCTGTGCATTCGCGCAATGAAGCGTATCGAGAGGCTCTACGTGAAGCATCTCGATCGAGCGGCGTTCGAATACTTGGCGACCGTCCCCACCCTTAAATCCTTGACTGTCCTCGCAGAATTCACCCCACCGACGCGCCCTTCCCCGCCGTGGCCGTTAACCAACATCTTGTTCCCGAGCCTAAAGCAACTAAACCTTTCCCCACGCACTACCCAATCCGCGATCGCTTGGTTCAAGACAATGTCTCATAGTCCATTGGCAGAGATCGACATCGAATTCACGGCGCCGATCACAGTTTCAGTCATCTCAGCCCTGTGCGACACCATATCGGAACAATTTCCGCGCTGGTCTCTGTCCTCGCTCGAAGTCCACGGCCCCCGCGCAAACGAGGACGAACACCTCGCCTCAGCGTCCCCCTCAGAGTACCTCACCAAAAATTGCGTATTGGAGAATTTGTTCGGCTTCGGGAACCTTGTGACCGTCTACTTAGTCGTGAACGGCGGCTTTGACCTCGACAACGGGATGATCCTGCAGATGGCGCGCGCATGGCCTGCTCTCAGATCGCTCTCCTTGTCGCCCACTTGCCCCACGCACGTCGTCCGCCGCGTGACCCTCGCCGGCTTGTGCGCCCTGGCGGATCACTGCCCCCATCTCACCTCGCTGGAGCTCGAAATCAACGCATTGGTGATCCCCGCGGCGGACCGCGCCGCCCGCAACCGCGCGGCCCAGTCAACATCTTCCACGTGGGGCATTCGCCCGCTGCAAGCTCGTCTGCCGTCGCGGGGTTCATCTTCGACATCTTCCCCGCGCTCTCCGATATCAGCGCGATGCATGAGTACGACCTCAACGCGGTCGGGGAGCCGAATGTGGATGTCCTCACTTTTCGCCGGCGGTGGAAGGCTGTGGAGGAGAAGCTTGGGACGAGGAGAAGGTGTAAGCGGTACGTCTCTGGATTCTGTGTCACGTATTTGCCGCTTATTCTTGTCCCCACGGTGAGTGTATAAATTACTTGAAGATCGTCTTGAGCGTGGAGATCCTCAAGATGTTTCTCCGCAATTTTATATAAAGAGTCAAAGCCATCATGTAACATGTTCCAAAGAAGTTGACTGTCAGATTGTCACGGCGCTTCGTCACTCCTATCCCTTGTGAATTTCCCACGTCAATAGAAATTTGCAGACCACTTCCTTCTCTATCTCGATATCTGTCCCAACGGTGTCTGCTCGTCTTGGGCTACCTTGCGATTGCGACGCGCGAAGACGGAAAATGTATCAGTCATCAACGGCATCCCGCGCTCCGCAAATAAGGCTGTTCGTCGAGCATTTACGCATCGACCGGACGCTGGAATGTTCTTGATTCGCATAGCATTGACTTTCAATCAATCAACAAGTTCGGAAAATACTCAACAGGAAGAAGCACGAAATCTCAGGAATGTTGAGACTTGCCTGTCGCGGATCTGCGCAGTAGGTTCGGCAGGCTAAAAAGAGGTGTAACGTCTAGGAATGTCCATATTGCGGTAGAGCACTCGAGGCGCGACGTCGGCCCTCAACAGCTCAGCGCGCTTGCTCAAATCTTCGAATGCTGTTGGACCCAGATTGGCAACGTTTGCGGCAAAGGTTTATAAAGCCAAGTATTTATCTGCCGAACAGTCCTGCATCGTTGAGTCCAGGAAGTGTCTGGATTCGCTGATTAAAATTTTCTGCTCGCGATTATCGAGGTATGTTCGATGTGTCGCAGCACCCGAGTCCTTTGCCCGGTTCAGCAGCCCGTTCTCCGGCCGTCGGGAGATATGTACAGCTCTGCAACAGCCTCAGTCCACGAATACTCGTCGCGGGAGCCAACCGTCGATAGAGAGGATTTAGGGTGGAGCGGCATTGCGCGAACATTTTCCCCTTGTGACTTGCTCCTCAGGCTTCCACTAGCAAGAAGTCGTAAGATAGATATATCTGATTTTAATCCGCGAGGATTGACCGACAACAGGAATGGAAGTGGATATAACAGGATGGAAGCACTCGTTTGCAAGCGCCAACGAGGGTTCTTCCAGATGTCGGCTACTATTCAATGCACAGCCACCTAATTGCTAGGATTCTGGGGTAAGTATGTAGGCGCCTTTCTAGTCGACGGGGTTTTGTGTAATTATATAAACTCTGTTGTTTTTTTTGAGCTGAAAGGATCCGAGAAGGCGAGGAACGAGCCCATAGAATACGGCGTTTCTTGTAGAGATCCGGCACGGAGCCGGCCGACGGCAGCAGCACAACAGAGCCAAAGCTCTGTTGATCTCTGCCTTCTTCCACCAGCGTCTCGTTGCGGCGGACGATCTACTGCCCAAGAGCCGCGCTTTTTCGTTCATGGGCTCCACTTGACGTTCCGCACTGGGCGAGACCTTGGCGAGCCTGAGACCTCAACAAATTCTCAGAAGACCATCATGTTCGCTCACTGCGTTCAGAGGATGGATAGCCACAGGGCCGCCTCGCTGGAGATAGCCGAGGACATAAGGCTAGCTCTGGCTAGTGTGGCTAGCGCTGGCCAACAGCTACACATACCTGGTCATACCTCTGGGCGCGGTACTCACAGTGCGGCTAGGTGAGCTAGCCATGACCTCGCAACAGCTAATCAGGGTGTTGCCGATGTTCGGTTCGGTCCGGTTTTTTGCCAAAAAATTCGAACCCCGAACCCGACCTGGGGTCCAGTTCACTCAAATTTTCCGAACCCCGGACCGGACATCGGTCCAGTCCACAAAGGGTTCGGGTTCTGCACAGGTTCGGACACGAATGAACCCCAATTTCTTTCAACCAATTTTCGGGAGGTAGATGACGAGGTATGCGAAATGTAGAGATACTTTCAACCAGTGCTGCAATGATACACTTCATAGCCTCCTCTGCAGCCCCAACATGACCATTGCAATCAGCACTTTCAACAGCTGAAGCATTTGAAACATGTCCGGGGCCAGCTGGTTGCGGTGCGGAGTTGCAATCAGTGACCAATTGAGGAAAGCTCTCTTGGACGCCGTAGCAGAGCCCTGGACAGCGAGATAATCACTGGCCAGCATTGGGTACTGAGATGAATGGTACAGAATATATATTACGAGTACTTATTGTAATTGTTCTTTTAATCAATCGAAATGAGGTTTTGGCATGCTCGTTGCATTTTGTCCCCATCTATTCGTGTAATAAATTGATGGCATTTTGAATGCCCACTAGTGGCTGTGTTGAAGGGAAGCCACCGACGATGCTTCATTTTTTCTTACTCTCATAGTGGCAGTGTTTGCTTGTGTAATCCATCATACCAGCCTCTGCGGTTCGATCCGACCGCTTTTCCTTTTTTTATTTTTATTTTTAAACCTTCCTCTGTTTTATTTTTCCGGTTCTATATACGTTCAATAATTTCTGCCTCGCGTTCTTCTATATTTGACCACGAGCATCGACTCGTACGTTCTGGAAAAAAAATGTATGTCTCATTGCTCTTACACGTTCGGCATTTGTCGTGATAAGACCGCCCTTTGAGCTAGAAACACCTTTAAAATGTAGTGAAAAGCTATCTGGAGGTACCATTCTCACTTGGAGTTGGCCAAGCAGTGTCTCTCCGTTATAACAGTTTGGATGGATCACCTATTTTTGTCACGTGCTCTCTGTCGTTAAATACCGCTGCATATGAAACCCCTGGCATCTTCCTCCTTTCTTATGTCTCCACTGCTGCACGAATATTTCCTCAATGCACTCACTAATTTCCTTCATGATAACCTGTTGGCCCTATGTCAAGATGTCTAACTTTGTTGGAAGCCCGTCGACAACGGCGTCGTCGCGAGAAAAACCACGGGTCATATGAGCACTGGGACTACAAAGACAGGAGGTCCAGAAAGATATCTTGTATTGATGTTTACTTCTTACCTGATCTCCCACTTTCAACCAGAATCACTCTGATGTACTGCTATTGGCCAAGCCTCACTGGGAGACTGAAGGGTCGATTGGACGAGACCTTGCAATACAGTATGACAAACAGTGCGCCAATGTCGCTCGAGCTCAGGAGCAGCAAGGCCTTCTGGCCTAACTGGGTGCGCAATCATGTAATGTCATATTAAGTGATTAACACCGTACAGGTGAACACTTGGTACTCATGACGTCGGCAATCTCCAATGAGGCGTAAACCAAGTTGTCAGCAGGAATGATCGTGATTACTGTAGTCAATCTGAAGATCCTCGACCGTTCAACACCCTTCGTCGAGGAATCTTATGTCATGGATTTGATAGGTATCGAGGGGACGTATATTTCAATCTATGGTGCGCTTCACTTAGTCACCACCTGTGTGTTACAACTGTTACTACTCGGATAATTCTATTTGGAAACCCGGTTGCGGGCAGAAACCCTGCCGCTTTAGGAAATTCCGTAGAAATCCCTGCCAAAGGTTAATGAGAAGCCCTGTGGGAATAATTTGACGGCGATGAAGCCGTCAGCGGAGTGTCAAAAATGCCTTCGAGTTTTTCAACCGAGTTGAACCAACTGTTCGTCAAGAGTCAGTCAACTAACCTCTGTGCTTACGGAGCAATGTATTATACTTCACCGATCTCTTGCCGGTGTGTGCCAAGACAGTACACCAATTAATACCAAAGCTGCATTTGATCCCATGTTGAAAGCCTGCTGAGCTCACACTTTTTATAGCTCAACCGGGAGATAGGACATAGTGAAGCTCATTGCAGTCATCCTACCAGTTCTACATCCCCAAACCATGTACAGTATCATGCACCACACATCCAACATTCAGCAATGACATAATGAAAGAAAAATGCATCCCCCGCATAGAAGAAGTCTGGCAGAGGTGAATTCGGGACCACTACAATTCTCAATTCCTCCTGTTGAGTGTCCCACAGTTCAGGGAATTTATTCTGCACAGTACTACTCAATCGGCACGTTGATCGGCATCGTCCGGCACTGCGACCGGCATCACCTGGGGTTTCCAGGAACCCGGCTTCTGGATAACAAACTCAGAAACCGGGTTTCCAAATAGAATTATCCTTACTACTCGGCCAGGAAAAATTCGATTTCTTATTCCTCTTGGGAAAACACTCAGTTTCATTAGGGGCAACTTTTGGCAAGACAGAATTTTATTAGCTTCAAAATTGAGGGAGTAATAAATTGTAGGATCACCCAAATTGGGACTGCCCGCTAAATCGGCCTCCTAACAGCTATGTAACACACATCTTCGGCACTTGAATCATCTGGAGCTGAATTCCGGACAGTGTAATTGTGCATCTTGAGCTCCCATGCTGTCCATCCACTAGTTCAATTTGCCATTTTGCAAGTATTTCTGGTGTGCAACCATAGATGATAGTGGGGCATAGCCATTAGGTGGTACAATAGTCCGTAGTATGGTTCCATATAATTCTCCGTATGAACCGCATGAAATTTTGCGATGCGAAGGTCATAGAGGTACACAAAAGAAAAAAGTTTAGCCTTCGGCCGATTTGGGACTAGTCCAATCTTGGCGGTGACAAAGCGAAGCGCACCATAGATCCAATCCTGGCGTCTATATTATTACAGAGTATGTACAGTCAACGGAGGCACAATTTTGAAGTAGTCCCACATGCTTTGGGGTGTGGAATGAGTGATTGAAATCCTCTGACCGTCGGAGAAGTCCTCAACCTCGTGTTTCAGCACCCTCCCCCGAATAGGAACGAGGTCGCCTCCACTGTAGCGCATGCGGAGGTTCACGGCAGGAACGGACATCACTCCACCTTTGAACCCTCCCAACGCCACCAGCGCGGCCCATCCAGCCTTCGGATCGCCACTGTCGGCGTGTAGTGGCGTCTTCCGGTTAAACCTGATTTCACGACCTTGAATTAGTGGGTCACCCGCATTGAGCAACTTCAAGAACGGGAGCTCTTCTTCAGCTGCGGCATGGAGCTTTTTCAGCGCCTCAAAACGGCAAATTCGAGGGCTAACTGCCAAAATTTGAAGTCGACGCATTCGGAAGAGGAAGATGAACTGATGCGAAATTTGAACTCCGCTCAGCGTCCATTGCAATAAAGTAAGCTCTTCTCAGACCACTTAAAGTCCTGATTATATTTGGGCATAGAAAAGCAGTATATCTGAAGATCTCGTAATCACGTGCAATATTTTAGTATCTTTATTATCTTTATTTTCTTATTTTCACCCACCTACACCAGTATCGAGCCCAAAAACCTCATTTCGATTGATTACAAGAACGATTACTTAAGTACGAGCTCGTAATAAATGGCATCCCGTGCTCCACAAATAGGCTGTTCGTCGAGAATCTGCGCAGTCCGGACGCTCTGATGTTCTTGATTCGCACAGCATTGACCTTCAATCAATCAAAAAGTTCGTGAAAACATTCAGCAGGGAGAAGCCCGAAATCCCTGGGGTGTTGAGACTTGCCTGTCGCGGATCTGCGCAGTAGGGTCGGCAGGCTAAAAAAAAGGTGTAACATCTGGGAATGTCCATATTGCGGTAGAGCACCCGAGGCGCGACGTCGGCCCTCAACAGCCCAGCGCGCTTGCTCAAATAAATCTTCGCATGCTGTTGGACCCAGAACCGTAGAGATCGGCAACGTTTGCGGCAAAGGTTTATGAAGTCAAGTATTTATCTGCTCAACAGTTCTGCATTGTTGAGTCCAGGAAGTGTCCTTCACCCTGAACGGCATTGCGCGAACATTTTTCCCTTGTGCTGCTCCTCAGGCTTCCACTAGCAGGATGTCGTAAGATAGATGTATCTGATTTAAATCCGCGAAGATTGACCGACAACAGCAATGGAAGTGGATATATGGATATAACAGGAGGGAAGCACTCGTTTGCAAGTGCCAACAAGGGTTCTTCCAGATTTCGGCTACTCTTCGATGCACAGCCAACGAATTCCTAGGATTCTGGGGCAATTATTTCTGGTCGAGATTATCGAGGGGGGGGGGGGGGGGGGGGGGAGGGGGAAATTATATTATACTCGCGTGGTCCACAAACTGAACAACGAGCTATTCGAGATTATCGAGGTAGGCTCGATGTGTCACAGCACCCAAGTCCTTTGCCCCGGTTGAGTAGCCGGCTATCCGGCCGTACTGAAATATGCACAGCTCTGTAATAGCATCAGTCCACGAATACTCGTCGTGTGAGCCAACCGTCGACAGAGGATTTAGAGTGGAACGGCATTGCGCGAACATTTTCCCTCGTGCTGCTCCTCTGGCAGGATGTCGTAAGATAGATATATTTTAATCCGCAATGGAAGCGGATATAACAGGATGGAAGCACTCGTTTGCAAGCGCCAACGAAAGGTTCTTCCAGATTTCGGCTACTCTTCGATGCACAGCCACCCAATTGCTAGGATTCTGAGGGAAGTATGTAGGCACCTTTCCAGTCGATAGATTTTCGTGTAATTATATAAATTCTGGGCTTCTTTTTGAACCAGGTATTTGTTGTTGAGTTGCCACAAAAAGTAGACGTGTTTTAATAACGTGGAGCAAGACGGAGTGACATTTCGGTCACATGTCTCTCTTTCTGACTCACTCTTAACAGCTCACCTTTCAAGGGATCTAGATCTCATAGATTTCTCTGTTGATCGGCGACCTTGCTGGCTACTCTTGTCAGCGATGGCTTATCTGACGCACGAGTCAGACTGCTGTAGACTCAGGCGCTGTAGTCGCCGCCGAGCAGGAATCAATCGCTGTTGCCGAGCTTCCGCGTCAGTTCCTATCCCTGACCGTTCCTTGAAATCACGCTGGTGGACTTCTGTATTACCCGGCGTGGCCTACTGCTGTATTTCGATGGCGAACACTGACGAACCCAGGAAGTACACGGTCTGAGGAATCCAGCATTAGATCTGAAGATCGGAATGCCTGATTTTAGAACGGTACTTTATTTCCAAGTTTTACTGACCACCATATCCGCAGAAGAACGCTGGTATTTGCTTATCATGTCGCCCGCCGCTGGAATGTCGCCCGCTGCTGGAGGCCTAAGCCCGCCTACCCTTTGTTCCATGGATTCTGTCACCAACTGAAGCATTCCGCCGTTCCTGTGAAAAATGTAACTTAACTCCATGTGTCAGTAATGATCTCACGCTTCTACAGGTAAAGACGGGTTCCTCCTTTTACCCCTTTTGGACAATATGTAACCGATGCCGGGTCATCTTCTTCCACTCCTCTCCCAATTGTGGCTGCTGTGCATTCTTCACGGATTTAAAACGCGGCAAGAAAGGCCATAATTTCCCGTCCCCCTCCCTGACCGGATATGCGCCGTTTCTTTGGCCTGGACGCCCCGCGGGTCACCCTACGGGCTATGCCATATCCACCGGTCGGTCCCTTAGCATTCACCACCACAAAAACTCTTAATACTGTTAACACAGGATGATACACGCCCTACTATGGCCTCTCCGTCCACATCTTCCCCTATTTCTACGCGGCAAACCTGGGCTCCTGTCAACAGCGTTACCAATCACAATGACCTCCATGAACTCGATATTAAGATCAGTGCGTGTATCAATGCATTGATGCGCGTACGCGGAACCTCGTCCTCGCATGAAGAGTCCCTCGCAGCTGTGGGACCTGAGGGCCGTATAGTGATACTAGACGTATGTGATCGAGCATCGACGGATGCAAACGCCCGGCAGGTCACCCTGGCGCTTATGCGGGAATTCAAGCAAGTCTCTTCGAAAGCGTTAAATATTTATTTATTTATTTTTCTCCCAGGCATGGTTCCACAGCTGCGCAACTCGCGGCCATTCGCGTTAGTTTTGCTGCTTTTTTCCCGAGTCTCCCGTTCATTCAACGGACGCAGTTGTGGGCAATTTTGCTTAGGAATTCCTCATCCACTTTCATTTCGCAATCGACAGCCGCAGAGTTCGTAGAAGGCATCCGAGCCCTGTGTGTTTCCAAAACAACCTCTCCAGCCGTTCACCACGGCGTACTTCAAGTTCTCAGTGACGCCGTCTTTAACAATCCTACTCGTTAGTTCTATTTAAGAATCTTCGAACTTTTACCTCACAGTCTTTAGGCGACGAATTTCGTACACTTTGGCTGGCGGTCAAACCAGACAACCACCCAAACCAGGTACAGTGTTTTTTATGCCCGCGCTCCGGTCCGTTGTTGACATACTTCCAGGGTTCGCCGTACAACGACCACGATGCAATCCTTGGACCTCTGAGTCACTTGGAGCGACCTAATGTCCCTGGGATCCTCGATAGAATCGATCCCTCGGTATTCCCTCTATTCCATATTTCCACGCAGCGACCATCTTATTCTGGCGAGTATAGATTCCACACCCTCACAGGACAGACTCTCGGTTTCCGTACCAGTGGGAACTCCCGCCACCGTCGTACGAGACTGCCATAAGCACCCCGAGCACCCCCTCACGATGCGAAACTGCCCTTAGCAGCTCCTCAAAATCTGACTCTGATTCTGTACCACACATTTCCTCTCCGCATTCACAAGATGAGCAAGACTCCGATTCATATGAAGAATCACAAAACTGGGACCTCGCCCAACCCTTGCCACTGATTGTCCCCCGCTCGATGTCGCCTTTCCAAACTTCGAGATTACATATCAGTCCTCCATCAGAGCAACGGCCGATAAATCTGGAGAGTCGACAAGTTCAATCCCAGTTTCGGGTACGTCAGAGACCCACACATTTTCTCCACCGTTGATATTGGATCCAGTCCGCGAATTCTCCAACACCGGCTCCCGCTAGGCCTACTACAACTCGACGTTTGGGTAGGTTGTGTTGCCAAGTATCTGGTTACCTTTCCGCTGTTGAGGCCTCTTCTAGCTCTAGTTCAAGCGAATCGATCCAATGTAATGCCACGCATGGCGTTATCTTCGCGAAGAGCTGCTGTGCTTACGCGAAACAATGCGGAACACTGCACGAAGGGCATTTATTTGGTACTCGTACAGAAATTGTGTTCGTCCAGAGTTAATTTCTCCATCTTCAGCGCACATCTCTCTACCTGAGAAGGGTAGCCTCCAGCACTAACAATCATGGGTAAGATTGATTTATCTCTTTTGCGATCTCTGAACGCAGACTAGTTCATTGGCAACCCTTGATTCATTGCGACATGAGACGGAAGATCTCAACACTGCGTCCTGCTTGATCCACGCGTTGAAATGCCGGGAGACGCTTGTACAGGTCAGCCTAAATCACCTTCCTCGTGTACACCTGGTAACAACATTCGCAGATTTCAACGAATCTTGGCGTCGGGGAGCACCCGAAAGTGCGGACGGCCCTTGCAGAGGATCAAGCCGCCATCGCCGACAATCTGTTGGATCTTCTGTACTCGCCCACTGATGCACAGGATGTGATTTCATTGAGAGGCGACGAGGCTCAAGCCTTTCTCGACATCGTCCAAGATGTGCGTGCATTCATCTAACCTATGCGACGTTCTAAATATGCTCAGATGGTCGACAATGATTCGCTCTGCACTCGAGAAGCCATATCAAAGGCTCACAGGCTCATCGGAAAGCTGGCTATAGAGTGCGACAAGCTTCCCTCATCCCTGTTCATCTCCGGAGTCTCGCAGCGGGGCGAACACAGTTCGTGTGGCGGGGGCTTCGCCGATGTGTTCAAAGCCATGTACCTGGGTCGGCCAGTGGCTTTAAAACACCTGCGAATGTTCCAGAGTACGAATCAACACGACATACGTCGGGTGAGCATAATATTTCGCTCAACGATGCGATTCCAACAAAATGCTGGCAGAAATTTTGCCGCGAAGCGCTTGTGTGGCGACGGCTGCGGCATCCTTACATTGTGCCTCTGATTGGGATTGACACCGACAGTTTTCCATCTTCCTTGTGCATGGTTTCTCCCTGGATGGAAAACGGAACCGTCATCAACTATCTCTCCGGCATTGGAAAGGCACACAGGCAGAACACCGTGAATCGATTGGTCCGTCCCCTTCATTTTTTATATTCGGGATCAATCCATGGAAACTCTCTCTCATCACCAGATCCGTGAGATTGCACAAGGCCTTGCGTTCCTTCATGACCAGAACGTTGTTCATGGGGATCTTCGCGGAGTAAGCGGGAATCCACACGTCCATAACAACATTGACCTTGCTTTTCTAGACGAACATATTGGTCGACGACAATGGCCGTGCTTGCCTGGCTGATTTTGGGCTGACAGTATTATCTGATGCAACCACCATGCAATCCCCCGACAGTGCGGGAAGTGTACCATGGATGGCCCCCGAAATGTTCTATCCGATCGCATTCGGGCTTCAGCACCCCGCGCGAACTCCAGCCAGCGACATCTATGCCTTTGGATGTGTGTGCCTCGAGGTGAGTCGTGTATGGACGGTAGATAGGTATTTGACCCGACCATGCATGATAGCTCTACACAGGACACCCTCCTTTCCACAAAGCAATTTCTTATAAGGCCTCTGTCATGCTGCAAGTCATCTATGGGCGCCGACCAAGCCGACCCGAGGAGAACATCATCTCCGACCACATTTGGGACATGATGCAAAGATGCTGGTCCCACGACTTCGCGGACCGCCCGAGCATCCTCGGCGTCGTACTTGATCTCATCCGGGAAAATTTACCAGGTATTCTTTCGCTGTTTCCCGATATTTCTCTCTCACTGACCCTTGTTACAGATGGGGTAATGAGCAGTATCGCTGCAGAGACTGGCATGACTTCCGCCGCTTCGAACGATATGTCGTCCCAATCCGTAAGGCAGCAACAGGGCTGGGTGCCATCAGTCCTCTCTCCGTTCATCGGATTCATTGATGCGCCGATCAATCCGCGAAACCATTATTTGGATCTCAAAGAAATAGCCAGTGATCGTCCAGGGGGAACAACTCTCTATGTTGCGCGCCTAGCAGATGCCTGGCGAGACCAACTCATGCTCCCCAGTCACGTTAAAGAGCGGGATCAGCACGACTTCCATGCGAAGCGCCCGACATTCGTCGCGATTAAAAGCGTTCCAATCATGCCGACGGGTAGCCCCAAGCTCGTCGAGGTCCTTCGCGAGCTGCGCCTCATGCATGATATTCGGTGCGAGAATATTTTGGGGATGGACGCTCTCTACGTCGACCCCATCGAGAATGCGCTTTGGATTCGCATGGAGTTTATGACCAGGACATTATCAAGCGTAACTGAGCTCCACGCGGCGGGCCTGGAGCTCTCAGATCGCGTAATCGCTGGATGTGCCAAAGATGTACGTGCTTGTGGCTTCATTTCTTGGACGACGGACTGAGTGTGAATGCAGATCCTCATTGCCCTTGAGCATCTACGAATCAACGGCATCGCGCCCAGGAATATTTGTGCATATAACGTGCTAATCAACACGCAAGGTGTTTTGAAATTGAGTGAGTGGCGTCCACTACCTCCCAAATATGTTCTTGAGCGTATTCCAGCAAATCTCTCGAATGCCATGAAACTTCCTCCGAACGCCTGTGATCCTAATGTCGTCAAACATGCAACTGTACACATCGCCAGGTGAATAGAACAGGACCAGTGACCGTTCCATTCACAGCCTAACTTTACCCTACCCAGTAACGCGAAGTCGCTTGGCGCCCTTGTGTGGGAAATGGCGGCCGGGAAAAGCCCTCCAGTCGATACGCGGAAACGGCCAGAGGATTGGCCACCACTATCCTCCATCGTCTTGCGCGTACCTGCTTTCCACGAATTCCTCCAGAAGTGCTTCGAGCCTGGGGTTGGCCGTTTTGGATACCATGGGCTCATCGAGGTGTGTGTCTGTCAATGTAGGATACAACATTTATGGATGCGTATCCAGAGTGCGTTTATCAGTGACGCTTGCGAGCGCACCACCCTCTTGCAGCTGTTTCTACAATGCTCGGCATTTGAAGGGCGGCTTCGCGAGCACCGGCGGGGTCGGTAAGGGTGCAGCAGAACCAGAAGGGCAGTCAAATATATGTAAAATAAATCACTCACATGTACAATAACATCTCAGTCAACCTCCCAACAAGCAAAGATATGTGTTTCCGCAGATGCACTTGCTCATTGGAATATTACGAGTACTTATGTAATCATTCTTTTAACCAATCGATATGAGGTTCACTTCTTCACATCTTGTCCGCACTTACAGCCAGTTGCGGAACTTAGGGCGCGGCCGATTTTTTTCCATTTTGAGCTGTTTTTGATCTTTTTCACCAAATCAACTGCCCCGGCCTGAGTTCTTCACATAAGGCCCTAGAAACTATATGGCCAGGATCGCGCTGTGATTCCGCAGGGGCTGTCGCCCTCCGATTCATTATATTCAACTTTTTTAAAATGCAGTATAGGATTCTGTAGTTTCTGCTTATATCTGGTCCTGCACGGGTAGATAAAGTTCAAATAAGATATATGATCATTCAATAATACCTTCGCACCATGTGAAGGGAGCCTCGTTGTCCGAATGTGATTCCTGGACTGCGTTCGCATAAACGAAGCTGTTCAATCCAAAGACTTCCAGTTTTGGAACTTCTTGCTCAGGAGTGCTGCCCGCTGCTGCTCTCTACCCCAGTGCATGAAGTACACACATCGGCGCCCACTATCCGAGACTCCAGAGAGTTTATACGATTCACATTTGCAGTATATGCCCTAGTTCGACGACGCGACGCGCCCCCGTTTTGCGATCACGGGGTGTTACTCCACGTGCCTGCGACTGATCGTCCATAATGGGGCGCATCGCGTCGCCGGACGGAGGCATATTGTGCAAATGTGAGTCGTGCAAACTCTCTGGAGTCTTGGCTAGTGTGTGCAGATGTGTTTACTTCATGCACTGGGGTAGAGAGCAGCAGCGGGCAGCACTCCTGAGCAAGAAGTTCCAAAACTGGAAGTCTTTGGATTGAACAGCTTCGTTTATGCGAACACAGTCCAGGAATCACATTCGGACAACGAGGCTCCCTTCACATGGTGCGAAGGTATTATTGAATGATCATATATCTTATTTGAACTTTATCTACCCGTGCAGGACCAGATATAAGCAGAAACTACAGAATCCTATACTGCATTTTAAAAAAGCTGAATATAATGAATCGGAGGGCGACAGCCCCTGCGGAATCACAGCGCGATCCTGGCCATATAGTTTCTAGGGCCTTATGTGAAGAACTCAGGCCGGGGCAGTTGATTTGGTGAAAAAGATCAAAAACAGCTCAAAATGGAAAAAAATCGGCCGCGCCCTAAGTTCTGCAACTGGCTGTAAGCATGTAATAATCTGGGTAGCCCGCTATCTGTTTTCTGCCGTTGCATCTCAATCAACTTGAACCACGACATTGTTCCATTCTTTTCCCTGCTGCTGACTGCGCACCAGGACCATTGTCGCACCTAAACCTCTTCAACATTTGGACCGCACATTACCACGAGTACATATAGGTCTTGACATGGTTCTTAAATATTCAAATTCATAATACATAGTGCTTCTACAGTGTCGACGGTACTTTCATGTTTTGACTGAGTGGTGCGCAAGAATTAGCCGGTGTCCAAAGTTTCGATGAGGCGGGGAGCCGGAGCCGGAGCACTGATCACGAAGTGACAAACAACGAGGAGGCAGCCTCCGCAGCCCGAACACCAGGCATCGAGGGAAATTATTGTGATGAAGGCAGGTGGTGCATGTGGGACAGAGAAACAGTACAAAGTTCTGAAGTATATTTCGGTTTCAGTTTCAGCATGATTCACAGACCCCTCTGAAATTCCAGTCAGAATATTGCATGCGAAGGAAGGAAAATAGGTCAATCCAACGGCAGAAGTGGAGTGGGAGGCAAGGGCAAAGGAATGCTGAGGAGTGGAAAGTCAGAGCAGCATGGGAGAGTAACAGATCGGAGGACACCTCTACTGAACTGGAATAGGGGTCTAGTCAGCATTGCCATAGAGGGAAGCCAGGAGAAATTTAATGTCCAGCAATGGTGGGAGATGAACCCACTGCCCCCGTGAAATCGGAGACAGAGATGAATAAGGAGAAACGGAAGGGATAGGAAAGAAAATACCAACCATCAAAGCCGCGGGGAACTTAGCGCCTTGAAGTAATGAGGGTCTCGCAAAAGTAAGCTGCCCAATCTGAGCCGAGCACAACGCCGTGAGGAGAAAACTCGAGGCAGCCACAGTTCAAGAAAAAGGTAGAGGTGATATCTGAAGCGGCGGGAGAGGACGAAAATTCGGAGAGCTGCGGGGAAGTCTGGAGATAAAGGTGGATGACAGAGCAGGGAGGGCCCCGGAGTTCGCGATAGAGGCCGCCGAGATTCCATCAACAAGAAAGGACATGAGGATGCAGGGGTTAAATAAGGAGACTTGCGACATTGAGGTGGAGAGTTGTTTGGCAAACTTCCGAAAAGAGCGAATTCGCGTTTGGAGTCGCTCTTTTCGGAGAAGGAGAGGGGAGGAGGAAGGGTGTGTTACTGCGGAGGTCCCAATAAGGAACAAGCAGGTGCTGTACCTACGTACATCGCGTCCTGAATGTACGCTACAGCCATCAACGGTCTGATCCCTGTGGTAACCTAGCTACATCAGTGATTGCAACAAGATATCTCAGGAAAAGACTTGGAAGACGGGCGGAGAGGAACAGCTTGAATCAGGCCGATTCAAGTTATGATTAACCGAACTGGGGCTCTGAGCGTGCAATGTTCCAAGTCAGAATAGTTATTAATTTGCCAGCGGATTGTCGGAGCACTCCGATCTCATGTATTCAGCTTCTCGGGGCTGAAATCGCTGTTTGCGGACGCTTTCGGTTCACTTTGAACCAGAGAATGCAATTCTACAGGTCTGGACACACGACGGAATTGGCATCCTTGCCGCACGCTGCAGCATCCAGTGCAGATATAGAATGTCGGGCAAGCGGCAGCGCGTGATCGTCCGGTTTCAATGGATGTTGAGGGGCGAGTAAGGGGAGACTGAGACAATCGTGGTCGCTGTCCGATACAGCCGAAGGGGGCCTGCCGCCATCTTCATGAAACAAGCGTCGGCCAGTGTCTAACGCAGGCATCAATGTGCTCAATGTGATTATCCGGTCCTGCGTAAACGGTCTGGAGTTCACCACATATGTCCGCTAGGCAGTGCTTCGCAACAGCAGTCATCTCTAATATCAGGTCTGGGAGTCACGGATGAAGGCGGTGGTCTGCACGCTCGGCGATGCGGGCAGTAGTCTCGTCGATGATGGGTGGTGTCGAATGCAGGCAACGAGAGGCAGCGATTCTCTGAGCATGACTATCCCGTCCGTTTTGATTATTCAAGTCAGCCGAGAGTTCACCACATCCGTTTGCTAAGCAGTGCTTAACAACGGCAGTCATCTCCGAAAGGTCTGGGCTGCTTGCTCAATCTACGGGGTGTGGCATGCACGAGCCTGCATTCGTGCGGAGGGCTCACTTTTTGACTTGCCAAATTGACTTGCGCCCGCGCGGATTGACTTGTGTTGACTTGTGCGGGGATTTGGGTGCGCAAGTCAGTTTGTCGCCTGCACAAGTCAGCATGCTTACGTGCAAGTCAATTTGTTGACTTGCCCCGCACGTTTGGTCGCCGTTGACTTGGGCACATTCTTCTCCTCCTGTGGAAGTTCTTTGGATGCCAGGACCATATAAATAACCCCCTTATTGCTTGCCCAAAGTTGTCGGGGCAATTTCTAAGTTCTCATCAATTGTAGGCCCCATTATCACCATCACTCGGACTTTTGTGATGCCCACCGTGGTACTACTGGCCCGATCATTGACTTGTGGCATCATTTGAGGTCCTATGGTGTTATTGTGTGATCGGGAACCGATTCCCAACCCAGACATACTTACGTTCATTCAAATTCTGGCAATTGACCTGCGATAAAAAAAGGCTCGTAATTTAATCATTGGGCTTTTATGGCATATAATATCTGTGCACAGAGAGAGCTTATATCATCCGAATCCCAGGATTGGTGGGTATCAGACAAAAAAATCTGCCTGCAATGCCCATTCAAGCACGGGTGTTTGGCGGCACAAGTCAATTTGTTGTGTGCACGTGACCCCCGCACGTTTGGTGGTTGGCTTGGGTACATTCCCGGTGTTGTGAGCTGAAGTAGTCTCAGATTAGGAAGGAAACATATGCACTAGTCGTGGATTATCAAGTTGCGCAGTAGAGGTACAATGAGTGATTTAGCCCAATTTGGAAAACCTGCGGGTGAGCATATTCACGGTATCGCGGGTTTCCCAAGCATGTGATACCGTACCCGCACCTGTGACACCCGTACCTGTGACACCACGGTAGTGCATAACACCGTGTCTAGTAACTTACACTAATATTCTACCTCATCTATTTATCACATTATGCTTTGTTTCAATACCGCCCATACGGTGTATGACCCCTCGCTCCGCCCACTGACATGGAGGCGAGTCGAACCTTTATCGATCATTCCAAATCATCCCGTCCTCTTCGCTATTTCGACGGGGGCAGCTGAGCTGGGTCATCAACAATATCACGCCCGATTGGGATCGGCTATTGTCGGGCTGGCTTCCTGGCCATCAATGTAGGTCCCCTTTGACCACCGACACCTTAGACCATTATTCCATAGTGTATCCCTATTTGTGTGATCCTTCTGAATGGATAATATATGTGCCCTTGGTAGGAAACATGCCAACAAGCCCCAATCCGATCGGATGGTTAGGCGAGCTGTTAGCCATATCAAACTTAGATACTCTTATAATCTGACCCGTAAAGCGGCCGTCATATAAGCCGTACCAACTCTCTCAATGGCACATGCTGTATCCTTAGCTATCTGCTCGGACCTTCACAATAGCTCTCGGAGAAACATTAATTAATGTTGTGCTTTCAGCTAGTAGCCTTGTGTAACTGGCGCGAAATTGAAAGATTTCACGCTGGTTCACTTAGCCAGCTTATCACCGGTGATTCTCATCTTTATTATTTCCACTTGCCTTCATTAATGGTGACCTTGGTTATGCTAAGGTATCTTGTATCGTTGTCAACCTCATAAAACATAAAATGAAATGTTCTTACAGTTGAGTGTGGGGGTACATTAGACAGGTTGCGCAAAAGCCATTCGAGCCATCAGATGGCTTTTGTGCTGTGCGCAGCCTGATGACGACTGGCTAATGAGCCCAGTGTAGTGACCTTTTCAAACTAATGCTAATGAGAGTCTGTATGGATATTCAGGTCGACAAAGAACTTACAGTTAGTCTGCAATAGTAAAAATTTCAAGTCCTTCGAAAATATTGGGCGATGACCTCAGATTTTTGGAGTTCTTGAACCACTGATGCCTCATGCCATGAAGTGTAGGTACTCACAGTGCTAGAAGGAGTTCCAACTCAACTTCAGACATGGAGACATACAAGCCATTCAAGCCATGAGCCATCAATTTGCGCACGGCACAAAAGCCATCTGATGGCTCGAATGGCTTTTGCGCAACCTGTCTATTCTCGAGGACATCATCTATGATCTCAATGAGTGTTACCACATACAACCATGCGTGTGGTCTTCTTCAATGTGCCGGCACTTCGAAGGTGGTGGACGATAACGAGGAAATGAGCGAGCTAGTCTTGCAGGATTCAGGAGTCATTCCGGAGAATGACATGCGGGCTGTGTACCTTTGTGATGAAAATGGTGTATGAAAGCAAACAAAGGGAATTGTGGTTTCTGAACTGAACTGAACTGAAGTTCTATTGGTTGCTGTACCTGGCCATAAGGGCTATGCAGCAGTACTCTAGAGTATCTAGATTGGGGTAAGTGGCGGTAACTATGATGGGTTTATAAAGTAAGCCATTTTATACGTACGGGGAGGAAGTAAAAGGCGAGTAACAGAAGGGGAAACATTTAGTAGAGAGATAACAGATGATGGGGTGGTGAGAGTGATATACGTGAATGTTGAATGCGGATGACAGATTTGGGAGTGGTGGAGGAGGAGAGAGATTATTATATGTAAGTAATGTAAAGTATGAGAGTAACAGGAAGAGAGGGAGAAATAAATATAGTAACTCAGCTAAAACGGTGTGTTTTGAGGACGAAGTTGATGACTGGCTTTAGTAGCTTCGGGTGGTTCAAGAGAGTGCGGACGTTGACAGCGCCAAGTATCCCCGCATTATATGAGGCAGATTGGAGGGGAGGGCGAAGGTGGTCCCAGGCTGGACAGTAGAGGAGGTAGTGAGCACGCGTCTCCTTCGCAGCCCCGCACGCATCACAGGCTGGAGAAGGAGCAAGCCGGCATCGGAATCGGTGGGCATTGAGGGAGGAGAAGTCGGTCCGAAGCCGCGATAAGATAGATATATCAGCCCGGGATGCAGAGGAGGAGTATGGGAAGCGGAGAATGAGCGAGGGTGGAGTGTCGTCAATTTCACGGAGTCCCCGACCAGGTTTGGTGACGTTCCACTGAGCGCGCCAGCGCTTGAGGATGGTGGTGTTTATCTCCCGTTTGCACGTAGTGAGCGAGACCGGGACCGACAAGGGCGGGGGGAGACGTGTAGCTGCTTTTGCGGCATCATCGGCAAACTCATTCCCAGTGGTTCCGATGTGGGCGGGTGTCCAAAGGATGACAATGTGGAGATCAAGGCGGTGTTCCATGGCCAAGCGTACAAGTTTGTCGAATAAAATCGCCCGGGATTGGCCAGCACGGGGAACGGTGGAGAGAATCGCCCTTTGACCGGCCTGGGAATCTGTGACGATCAGAATGTGACTGGCGCCACCATCGAGCGCCCGCTTTAGCGCTTGCACCAGACCCTCGATCTCGCCCTCTGCAACCTGTCCGTCGCCCAGGGGAATGAGGATCCTTTCGCATAACTCCCCATTCTCGACTCGCACCGCTGCACCACCAGCCGAACCGTCCAGGAGAGATCCGTCGGTATACCACGTTGCCCCAGTAAAGACAGGATCAGCTAAGAACTCCTCGAGGACTGCAACAGCATTAGCTTTGAGCGGTGTGATAGTGGTGACAGGGAGAGGCACGGCCCAAGGAGGTGGGTTTCGCATCGGCCATGGAATCACATATTGAAGCGAAGTATGTATATGCCAGTGGGCACCGGAAGCATCGAGAGTCAACGTCCCCGCAAAGTTCCGACAGTCTGGACAGATCCAGACAGGGGCCATGTGAGGAGACACCTTGGTAGACACAGGGAGACCGATGGCTGCTGCAATTTGGGAGGTTAATGGTGTCAGAGCTCCTAAAATGTGAAGTGCGACGGATGCGCGCGAGAAAACGCGCGTCGTTCTGTGCGAGGCGTGATGGCGAACAAATATTCGGCAACTTCCGTCGTACTCAGGTTTGAGATTTTTATCATCGAGGTACATTTCTGCAGGTTTTGCCCCTCTCCGTCTATACTGCGAGTTATTCGCTCCATTCAGCAGATTTTTCATTGCTTTACTTACACCCTGTGACAGCTGCACCTTGCCTGATGCTACGGCTCTGTGTGCACGACACAATAATATAGACTCTGCATTTGATCAACTTCTGGCTGGTCTGCGAAGCTCCCCAGCCTGCCCGTGCGCACATTCTTTACGGATGCAATCGCTCACGTTGCTCACTGATTCAACGATGCGCCAGTGGAGAGCGACTGAGAGGACTTAAAAGGCTGCAGAAGCAGAAGGAGGTATTAAGTTGACCAGGCCCAAGATTCCTCCGAGAGTTGGATTATTACCTACGCGACAAATTTGTAAACGTCGCAGCATTTCACAAAGGGAAATTTGGTCTCCCACATCTGGTGCGCATAAACGTGTTGAATAACGGGTGCTTCTAGAAAGAGAAGTGGCTCTCCGGTCACCCCAAACGATTCAGGGAACAAGTCGGAGGATTTTAAATGCACGAAGTTCCTAGTGAATGCTAAGTCAGTTAATCGCAGATTGAGAGAAACGCTTACAATTGATGGCGAGGTACAAATCAGAAAAAAGGTCGGTCAGAGTCGTCTTATGGAATGACGCTACTAGCTTGACAAAGAAAGGAGAAGGATCCAGTTCATGAATGAATGCCGCCCAAATGCAAGACGATGTGAAGGCGGGTTTGAGCTCTTCCTGCAATTTTAGCAGCCTACTTGACATGCGACCCGACGGGACGGCCAAAACGGCGGGAGATGTCACTGCACGTTTCCACTCCTTCGCCCAACGCTGGATACAGGCCGTCCCATGATTTTGCTTCGTACAGATGTGGTCTGCAGGAAATTCAGGGACCTTCGTGGCGAAGTGAGAAGACCAGGCGTGTTCCAGGGACCATGCACCGGACAGAATCCGAGGGTGATAAGCGGACTTCAACCAAGGGTGGTCGTGGAAAGGAAAGCAAATGCCGCCCCCAATCGGATGGGAGATTTCCTTTGTCATTTTTTCCAGGTAGTCGTAGGAGGCGGAAGATAACAGATTAGGAAGATCATACTTTTCGCCGGCGTCTAATGCGTCGGATATATCCGTGAATTCGGCCTGGGAATTGAGTGCAGCCACCCAGCTCATTCAACAGAGATTCGGAGCTTCTCCTGGTATGTATGGTCTGCGTCGGCCATCACGGCGTCGCACAGGGTGCTGAGCTCGGGGGGCGAGATGGATATCTTCGACGGAAGTGTAGGTTCGCCGTTCACCACATGAAGAATGCTGCGCAGGGCGGCCAAGAGAAGAGGTCGAATATTGTACTTGTGTGTAAAATGGGCACAATGAATGAGAGTCAGGAGCTGATTTGGATTGGTCTCCGCGACCTGAAATTCGACAAAATGACGTACTCGGCGTAAGCGATGGAAAGGAAGGTATGGACTCAGTCAGCGCTGTTTCCAGCAAGCACGATGGGATTCAATTCACTAACACCCTGCACAGATTGATCGCCGGAAGGTAGCGAGAACATGTTACTAAAAACAGAAGAATCGCCGCGGAGGAGATGGTAACGATGAATCTGAAGGATTGTCAAAGGATATAGACAAATTGAGAGCGAGTATGTACCTTGAACAAATGTCAAAGAGTCTTCCGCGCGCAGACAGCAATCCCCACTGTCCTTGAAGAGTACCGGATCGCGAGTAAGGGCTTCTGGAGGGTCATCTACCCGCTGGCGCTGAGTAGGGGCTGTGAATCCGGGGAAGCGCTTTCTGAGCGGCGACGCCGCAAACTGTCGGTCATAGAGTGGAAGACGAATTGATCCACCGGAGTTCCCCGAATTGCGTCAAACCATGTTCGATCTTCAACCTTCCGCAGGTACTAGTGAATGCCAGCGGGAGAAGTCGAAGCAGTGGGCTCGTTGAGGGTGAGTGCCTCCAGCACCTTAAATTTTACCCTCGGAAGACAAAGCAAGGGGACGGTAAGTGGTGCAACTATCTCAGGTTATTCATCCCGAGTGCGGACATAGCGAAGCAATTTACGAATAGCCTCACATGACAAATAGATATGTTGCAATCTGAAGTAAGATCATTCGCGCTCGTAGTAAAGGCTCATTGAAGGTGCGGTGCCCATATTGCAAAATGTGGCCATGCGGCGATGGTTCCGGATGCCTTAGCAACTATGTCGGCTCAAAATGTCGTTTTCCTGAATAGATGCGCACTGCCAGCCCAATTAGCGCATTTTGGGCTGTGTACCGAGTACGCGGAGCTTCCCCGGGGCCGCTTTAGTCTCGCTTAGCTTGGCTGTGCATGATCCCTCGCCAATCAACGGACCTTGATGCATGACATCATTTGCGGCAACTATATCCCTTCCGCAGCGCTCCTCCCCGCTGCCAAGTACTCTTCTGCGGCCAACCATTCGAGCAATCAAGCGGAAGGAATTCGTGTTTTGTCCAGTTCGCCGTTCCCTTGCACTGGTTAATGTTCTTTGGTCTTGGAATAAATTATCCGTGGATACCTGGCATAGCCGGGAGACTTCGACCTGTGCTCGAATACATCGCCACTCGCTCGCAGAGAGAGAATTGAATATGCGCTGGGTGCTCGCACAGCAGCAACCATAGAGATGAAGAAATACCCAGCGATGTTAGTAAGGACAACACTCTGCTTGTGGGCGTTCTTGCTGTGCTGACAGTGCGGGACGGACAATAGCGCACCAGCCGCGCTGCCTCGGGAGGCAAGCATTTTTGCAATGATGCGCAAAAGATCTCAATATCCGATCAAATGCTCAATTTCGTTGCTAGGAACGCCTCGCGCACGCTGGATTCGTCCTCAACTATGGATACGCCGCTCGACGCGCTGCAATGTCCTGGTAACAGTATGACTCTCATTCGCCTTTATAACAGAGGGATCGAAATGGCGATCAGTATGGCTTCTGCGAACCCAAAGCACAACCAAGCTCATCCCGCGCCGTTCGTAGCAATGCGGCGGCGGACAATCTTGGCATGTTCAAACTGCCGGAAGCGGAAGATCAGGGTGTGCATTTATTGCTTTCGTATTCTAAACCTTCGCTGATGACTGCGAATATTTATCTAGTGCATGATAACAGAGCAGCCCCCGAGAAATCCCTGTGCCCGCTGCGTTAAAAAAAATATCCCATGCGAATATGTCGCGGCTCCCGAACCCGACTATTCTTCGACTTCCCGCCCTCAGACCCCCGACACGACCGGCTCCCCGGGGTCGAATTCAGGAACAGATTCAAGTTCCTCATCAGCGCCGACAAGGTGGGCACCGCCTATGACGCCGCCCAGTTTTTTGGCTGGCCAGGGCTCAGCCCCGCCGCTTCCTTATACGGGCCCACCGCCCGTGAAAAGGACAGCGACGGGTTGGAGATACTCTCCGCCGTCGCGCCACGGGCCAAGCCCTCCCGGATCCTCGACCATGCCCTTCCCTGCGCCTAGTTCCCGAGCCTCTACCCCCGGCCCCGGATCAAATCAAGCATATGCGCACCCGTCGTACTATGGGCACCCGCAGGCAGCACCTCAATACGCGCCTGGATACGGCAACGCTCAGTACGATCCACAACGGCAATATATTGCCAACCCTGCATATGCATCACAACCTCCTATCACCGACGTTCAACCGGGCGACTATCAGTTCGACTTCAGTGAATATTTGAACGACGAAGACCACGCGCAGAAACCGAGCTCGAGCCGGTATCGCTCGAACAACCCTCGCTATAACTAGCTATCGATCTGATGCGCGATCGTATTTATTGTATAGAGTTGTATATTTCTCCACGTTACCAGTCACCTTGAAAAATCGCAATTACCTGAACGTGCTGAGCTCTCTAGTTGTTCCCGGCCGTACATACCGATTTTACTGAGTGCTCGAGCTGGTATTTGCGCCAACCAAGGCCGATCAAACCACAGAGTGGGTCGTTGTTTAGCGACGCTCGCGCAGATGAGCGGTAGTGCCTGCCAAGATTGGCGCGGAGCCGAGGACTATATGCGCTGCACAGCTCCCAGACCACAGCCGACATTGACCCCCGGCGTCCACCTTATTGACAAAAGCCGAGCACAGCTTCGACTCGCGGATGAGACATCTGCGCAAACCTTTCAGGCTGTGTTTGATTGCAGATCTTCGCGGAGCTCGTCGATAAGCGCTGTCAGCATACCAGATCCGCGTCCATTTCAATTAGGGTACATGCCGCTCAAAGTCCTTGGTCTGCTCTTTGGGATACACGATGGGTTCATCTTCCAGCTTCAGCTTCATTTTCGGCGCAATGGACTCGGACAATCGCACTCAAGCTGAAAGCTCACCAGGAGTGCAACACAACAGGGTACACATCACCCTCGCTCGCAACTTCTGAATCTTGGGTTGGACGGTAAAATTGTGATAGATGGCTCCTCAGTCTGATGGGCTCTGGGTGTTCAGATATCACCTTCAATAAAGTCCTTGCCGTCTATACCAGTTTATTCGTCGTAGCTGGTTTTGAGCGGCACAAAACGTAATTGTCGGGACATTCCAGAAATATGTCTATGGACATGCCGACACGCAGCACGAGGTTTAAACGTAAACCACAGGCATCCTGACGCATGCCCGGTCCACACCATCTCCAATATCTTTGGCTCCTCGACCAACTCCGGTGCGGCGGGTCTGGTCTCCATCTCTTCCCGCCGGTCACAATATTAATAGCGAGATCTGGCACTCCACATGGATAGGCTCGGAAGTCCGCTATCCCCATAGTACGCCCAGCGTGCGATGGAATTTGAGTTTATGTCTACAGGGGAGTATGAATAGACAGCAGCAGTTATATCCGACGCAAGTCTTTCGATCCGTCACATATCCCTCGCACCAGAAAGTACACAAGCAACAGTTCCATCACCGATTCAAACCCTGATTAAAATTCAGTAACCGTTACTATGTGGCAGAGGAATAAAGTTGGAAAACTTCTTCGAATAGACTGAGACAAACCAGGAATAGGCGATGCAGTGGCACAGCGGCGGGAGAGTGGAATATTGCTACTAAAAAGATCTAGGCTCGGGGTTGGTAAGGATCGAGATACGGCTTGTGGCTGATCTCGGAGGTAGAGCCAGCAATGAACCGCAGTTAGGATCACGAGTCGCGGAGTTGCGAGGTGGATGACATAGGAGCTCGACCGCTTGGAGACGGCCGCATACGCCCAAACAAAGCTGGTATTAGGATTTTAAAATTTAAACCATCGACACTCCAAGTCGCCTCCAGATCATTTCTTCTTGATCATGAGTAAGATGCTTATGCTCGGTGAGTTGGGAAACAGAAAAAAATGTTATAAGTATTCTCAAGTTTAAGGCATGACGACGCCGCCCACGGTTCCCCGGTTTCTCCGTTACCGAATGGACTTCTTAAAAAGTTGACACGAGGTGACAGATCAGCCCCTGAAGAAGGCAAATGAGGGGTGGCCTCTCTCTGCAACGGAAGCATGGGGCTCGAAAGATTGCTATGTTGGACACAAATTGAATCGATATAATGTTTCATGAGATGGTAGATAAAATAACGTCCAACCTGAGTAGTTCGACATCATTCGGCAGAGAGTCGAACCATGCACGTGATCTGCCAGGCTCCTTTGATGGGGGTGTAAAGATCTGCTACTTCTCGCTTCTTGTCCTCGGAGGAGTTCCTATATAAATACCAGGCACCCCCGGCAGCTTTAAAGCATACAATCTCCCCGAAACCCACATGGCTCCCGTGAGCACCGAAGAGAAGAGCTCACAGGCATCGGACGAGGGCGTCGATGTGCAGCGACTGTCCACCGAACTACTCACGGGTGGCAGATTGGTGATTGTCCTTTGTGCTCTGTAGGGCGATTTTCATTATATATTATATTTTCTGTTCTGACGATCCGCAGGTTACTTTCCTCGCTACTCCACGCTCTGGATCAAACAATTCTAGGTACGTCCGATTACATATAGAACTCACCCACCCCGCTCTGAATAGACTACAGCAACAGCCCTGCCACGCATTGCATCGGTGAGATTCGCAATCAACCATGTATTCTTATACTGAGTTTCTCCTTTCAATGGGGCCTCGCCAGGACTTCGACGTGTTCACTCTCCAAGGGTGGATCTCTGATTCCTTCATCCTCGCACAAACTGTGTCTTTTCTTATCCATGGGAAGCTCCTCCGCATTTTCCCCGCAAAATGGGTTCACATCTCAGGGATTGCCCTCTTCGGGATCGGGTCCCTTGTCTGTGGCCTGTCACAAAATGTTGAGCAGCTCATTGCCGGGCGCGTCGTTAGTGGGATCGGAGCGGCCGCGATATGTACGCAGAGCGTTCTCGTTCTCCCCTTGTACCAGCACTGATTTCGATGTCCCCGAGAAGTTGTGTCAATGTTGCAGATTATCTCCCAAGGTACGCGGCTCGAGCAACGCCCCCGCTTGTTTGGATTTTTTGGGGCAGTCTTTGGCCTTGCTTCGGTTATCGGGCCTCTCATCGGCGGGATCTTTACGGAGAAGGCGCGTCTACGCTCTGTTTAACGACATTCACCTATTCCTCACGCCACGCATACCTTGACCACCAGGTGACCTGGGTAGGTTGACTCTGATGCTCGTATTGCGCTGTTATCTGATGCCTCGCTAATTGTAGCGTTGGTGCTTCTTCATCAACCTTCCACTTGGCGGGTTCTCCATTGCCGTCGTTATGGCCGCGCTGCCCGTCGCGCCCCCGCTTGGGTCTGATCCAACCAATCGCACTCCACGGGCTATTATGTACCACGTCCTCCACATGGATCTTCTCGGCGCGATTCTCTCCACTTCCGCCGTGACGTGTCTTGTCCTTGCGCTGCAGTGGGGCGGAAATACCAAGTCATGGAACGACGCCGGCGTGATCAGCGTAAAGAATTTATCTGCATTGAAAATATTTCGGCACTAAGGGATCGATTTTGCTAAAGTGCTTCGTGGTCTCTGTAGTGACAGCAATTGGGTTCATATTCTGGGAGAGGCATGTCGGAGAACGCGCCCTGGCTCCCGTATCCATTTTCAAATCGCGTTCAGTGTGCGTACAGACCCTACTTCTTATCTCAATTTAATTGAACAGCCGGGGACCAGCTATGGCGCTATCTCATTCAACTTTCTCACCCGGTTCTCGCTCCTCCTCTTTTCTTACGCGAGTCATTCTCCCCACTTTCTATATCCATTATCCTGATATGGAAACAGTACATCCCCATCTTTTACCAGACAGCCAAGCATAACAGCACTATATCCTCGGGAATTCACCTCCTGCCTTTCATCCTCAGCGTCGCACTAACCTCACTAATCTGCGGTCAGATGATTTCGAAACTTGGATACTAGTGCGCAGGATGCCCCTCTCTGTCGTCTGTGTATCTCGCGCTAATAGGGCCTCGTGGTTTTGTGTAGCTGGCCCTTTCTCATTGTGGCTCCAATCTTCCTGGGAATTGGATCCGGCCTGTTGTACTCGCTCGAGACAACCACGCCGGAGGCCAACCTCATCGGGTTCCAGATCATTTCGGGTATTGGAACAGGGTTGGGCATGCAGAATGCTATGACGGCGCTCCAGTGCATTTGCCCATTATTTTTATTCTTGAACGATCCTATTAATCCCCCTGCCTTCTCATTCCACAGGGTTGAATTCAACCACACTCCGCACCTCATGGGTCAAGCGATGAGTATGGGATCTTTCGCGCAGGTATGTGACCGCCATTTCAGCGCCCGCTCCGCGGCTCGCTGACTACGAAGCACCGCCAGTTCCTCGGCGGGACCGTCGGCCTAGGTGTCGCTGAGCCCATTTTCGCCTCACAGCTCTCAAAATACCTCTGGCGATACGCTCCTGACGCGCCGGCGGCCCTCGTACGCGATTCGCCGACCTCCATTTATACAGACCTCCCGCCGGCGATGGTAACCGGGGTAGTTCGTGCGTATACGGCGAGCTTGAAGATCGTTTTTCTGGTCGGCGTGCCAGTCGGTGAGTTGGCACCTGCAGCCCTGACATATTGTCGGCGAGCTAAAGTGATTTCGCAGCGGTCCTGGCGCTGGCGTCTGCAGCTTTCATCGATAACCTCAAGATTGGGGATGAAGGTAAAGGCTCTGTCGCGGACGCCCAGCGTAAGGATGCGGTGCGCGTTTAAATGGAGATCGGGAGGCACAAAGTCGTGAAAGGCTTCGGAGGCAATTGACCTGCCAGGCCTTGTTGATATTCAAATATTGAAGCAGGTTGATATGACTATTCCTTTTCATGGCTGCAGTACTCCCCACAACTCATCGAATCTATGAGTTTCACCGGAATCATCCCCGCCGCCCGTAGATTATCCTCTGAAGGGATTTCAACCTCCGGTAGAATGTGGGAGAGATCAGGATGGTTGCGGAACAACCAAATGGTCTGAAGTAATCCGGCGCCGTCAACTGGGATATGGGGCCCGCTTTGATCTCGACAGAATGAAATACTCAGAAGTCCGAGGGAAACAGATGCGGTAAGGCCAACCAATATCTAATCAATGAGATGGATTTAATGCTGTCTGATGCCAAGAAAATGGCCAGCTCACAGAGACTATGCTCAGCTAACGTCATCTGGGATTGAGCATCCGGAAGACGTTCAAATTGACCACTCACGTGCAGTCGGACCTCGGATATATACTGATAGACTGTCGCATTTCCCTCCAGGAGAAATGGTGGAGCATCGAATGGGACTTCGGCGATGGTGCCATTAGCAAAGCTAAAGGTGTTCCCAGGCGTTTCATGACCCACTGTGTGGGCATTAGTCCCATCGAATCGATCCGACTGCGCTGGATACATACTTGTCCAAAACATTAGCGCAATCAGGGATGAGATGGCATTTTCTACAGTATGCAAGCTGACATTCAACGGAACTCTTTGGTGGCCGGCGGCCGGCGCGAGCTGGAGTCTGTCAAGGAGGAACCTGGTAAAGTATGAGCAGAAGTTTAATTAGACGTTAAGAAGACCTGCATCGTAGCCAGGGACATTCTTAACAATGGGGTGTTATTGACATAAAGTGTCTCGTGCGGTTCCTGCTTCAACCACCGGGCCCACTACGCCGCTGAGTATGAAAATCACGAAAATTTCTATCGGCAGACGCACCATATCAACCGTGCTCCCATTGAAATTTCCGGGAGATGGTCCGCTGTAGGGTAGCCAAGTGGATACATATTTCTCTATGTCTGGTTCGACCGCAACCGCTTCTCTTGACTGAACTTCCACAGTGGCGGTTTGCTTAACCAGCGCTTGTGAACACTGGAAAAACTGGAGCGCGGTGACATTTTTCATGCCTAGCATGACGGGCATTGTCATGGGCGGTTCGATGTTCACCCACGGCACAGTGTGGAGAGCCGTGTCGAGAATCGGAATTTCAGTCGAAAACATTGTCACCGAATTCCGGCTGGGACCACCGTCATAAAGACCGATAATATGGGGAGCTGTTATCACATTCACCTTCAGACCTGTCGCCACACGGTGAATAAGCTTACGCTGAGATTCGAGCTCCACGGTTCCAAATGGCTCTGGAAAGATGAATTGCCATAGATTTGTTGTACTGTTCCACGAAGTGTTGGGCGACGGTAGATATCCACAAGATATATTGAAGCCAGTGGCGGCGACAGTAGTTTCCTCGCCACTATAACCTGGGTCCAGCACATCATATAGTGTGCCGTTGAGAACGCCCTGCTTTCCGCTTGTCGCTATGTGGTTCAAAAGCGTGGTCAGTACTGAGTTGACATATCTATCCATGAGTTTACTAGCCAAGCCCAGATTTATCAACGTTTGATACTCGTAGATGGATGGGAGAACATACTCCATTGTCCTTGAATCCGTGGTTGGCGTACTTCGGGTGTATTCTGGCAGCCCCTGTGTCTTTACCTCGGTCGCCTGAGAGGAATTGAAAGTTTGTAATGAAACAAGCGAAGGTGTGCTGATGTGGATGACCGCGATATTGGCTAGATAAAGCAGCACGGAAAGCGTCCCGAAAACAGAAGCATGGATCCGTCTCTGATTCCAGAGCCGGAGAAGTGCAGCGCCGATGCCGGACCATGCGGCGGAATTGTCGTGGGTGGCAGTTAGTGTCTGTTGTATGCGGATATTGCGTCGCATGGCCAGTGTCTGACTGATGAGAACCAGTACCGCAGTGTACACCTATCTCGCAAAATTAATATACACTGCCAAAAACCCTTGCAATGTCTGGGGATTTACCGACGCAAATGTGGTAGTGATTCCGGAGAGAGATGGGGCGATGATTGATTGTTGATCCACAGGGAAGACGGTCGCGTGCTCCAGGTGCGGCACGCATATGGCCAAAAGCATCAGATGAAGTATGACCAGCAGCAGATGTAGAGTCACACATAGGGCTCGCAGGATAGCAGAGGTCCATAGATGGCTATCTATGTCCTGCTCCAAAGAAACTATAGGAGCGTTAACAGGGAACACGCGCGGGCGATATCGACTCACAAGTTCGACGATTCGGGAGTAAGGGGATAGCTGAGGCAGGTGGTGTTTGGGTCAAGTTACGTGCAAAAGAGTGAGTGCAACTTTGCACAGACTCAGGGAAGATGTCAAGTTTCGGCGGAGTGCCCATGGATAAGTTGGAGAGGGAGTAAATCGTAGGCTGTTATATATGAGTACTGCGTATGAGAACCGCATATCTGCAGTCGCCTTGACGGTGACGACGAGGGGGCGAATGCGCACAAACTTTGAGGGTATGTCGCGCAGACTACCTTGGAGATCAAAACTTTTAAATATCCCAGTCCCTAAAAGTGCAGAACGACGATCAATCGCCTGTCATTCTGCGAAGAAGATGGGGACAACTGAGAGATAATCCAAGACGGCAGATGCAACAAGTCTCAGGGCCTAACCACCACCAGATCGGGGCCTGACTCAAAAACAACTTGCATCATGGTGGTCGTCGACAGCAGCCAGCCTCGGTGGCAGTCTCGGGTGCATAGTAATATGTACCAGCCGCTTGCGTATCGCACGAAAAAATGAAGATCATCCGAGTTCCCAGATGTTCAATCGCAAGAAGGAAAGTGGATCATTTAATTATTGTTGTGAAGCAACCGCCGCGCTGTGCAGATCGCCGCGGCGACGATCAAGACACGCCTAGGCCTCCGTTCCGGCTTCCCTCGCACGCTCAGGGGATAGCGCCAGGACCTCCTTCCACAGGTTGTGCAGCCTAATTGCCTGCGCATGCGCCGCCAGCGCCCCCGCGCTCTCATTGTCGTGCGGGTCTCGCGCCGTGACGATATCACCCAGCTTCGGGAACAGCGCGTACAGGTACCCCGCGACGGGCGCCGCGTCTACGAGGACCGAGTCCGCGACGTCGAACCAGAGCAGCGCGCCGCGCTCCACCGGTGCATCAGGCACGGCGGACGCGTCGAACGCGAGCGTGAGGAACGTGAGGCGCGGGCAGTGCTCGGCAAGCGCGCGCAGGCCGTGGAGCGTCACGCGGGGCGGCGGCGCACGGTAAGCCCGGCCGCGCAGGTTGAGGTACCACACGCGCGGCCACGCGCGTGCGAACTCGCCGACCACAGCGTCGTCGATGACCTTAGCATGGGGGTCCAATACATCATGGCTCGCTAATTGCCTGAGGGCCGTGATGCATCAAAACCGGTCGCGCAGAGCTCTGCTTGATGTATCAGACCAGCGGCTCTCCCTGGCGTATATAATCTTTGCCTACCATTGCCCAAGGCCTCTCGCCATCGTCGTACACGATGAGCAGCTGTATTCCGTTGATTACATAATAGATAGCCTAATTTGGACACGATGTCGAGCATCGCTCGTCGTCGTGGCCGACGATGAGCACGAAAAATCATTTAAAAAAACGGAAAAAAATACAGAAAAAAAGGGGGGTATGGGGCCCACCCCAAGCGAGTGCTATGTCAACACTTCATCCACGTACGTCGCCTGGACCTGGCGCTGCGGTAACGAAAGGATCTCCTCCTCCTCCTCTCCACTCCATTCCGCGTCCTCGTCCTCGTCCTCCTGCCCCTCCTCTTCGTCCTCTCCCATAATCTCCCCCGCCCTCCCCCGCTTAATGAGCTCTGGTAGTGTCTTCCAGTCTACCGCAAACTGCTCGGCTAGCGTCGTCTGTAGTGCCGCCTGGCCGAGCGCATATGCTGTCTCCCCCTCCAGCTGCGCCCCCTCCGGCAGACCGCGCACGCCGACCTGCTCTCTCCAACAGGCTGCGCGCCACCCCAGGAACTGCATGACTCGCCGCATCTCCTCCTCGAGGAGATCCACCTCCTCTGACCAACGTAGGCGCCGGGCACGCGCCTTCGCCCACTCGATGCGTACTCCTACGGCTCGCTGTTAGTATGATCGGGATGCTTGCAAGACCAAAGGCGCACCTTCCGTCATCGCCTCGTCGTTGCCGGGGTCATACTCCTGCGTAATCCAGATCCACGAAATCGGCCGCTGCTCCTTCTCCTTCTCTGCCCTCCTCGCCCTCTTCGTCTTAGATCGTCCCGTGCGCGACTTTGCTCCCTTCTGTCTCTCCGGGTCCCCGAACCGCGCCCGGGGCAGTCCCCGCACGTCCTCCTCCTTCAGCTCCTGCAAGGTCCGCTCCCACTCGTTCCTCTTCAAGGCCCGCCCCAACGTCACTAGCGCCTTACGCGCCGCCCGGTACTGCGCTGCCGCCCGCCGAATACGATCATTGAGCGCTGCTATCTTGTCACCCGAGCGCATGTTGGCCCTGACTCCCCTCGAATGCGTGTCTTTGAGCTTGTAGAGGTGCGTCCGCACGAGTAGCAGCCGCCGCACCTCGTGCAGCGCCTCGTTCCCCTGCCCCACTCGGAGCCGATACTCGTGCTGCTTGATGTCGATCGTGCAGGACGGCACCTCCCTCCCCGCCCCCGCCGCTGCCGCGATAGCGGATGGCAGCCACAAGGCCACGTCGGACACCTTGATCCCAGGCACCGGCTGTGTCCCTGCGCTACGTGCACGCGCCTGGTCCTGTAGCTGCCGTACCCGCACCAGTTCCGGGAAGAACCCCGCCTGGAGATCGATCCAGGCGAAAATCTTGCGTCGAAGTTTGGCGGTGCGCTCCACCATCACCCGCCGTTGATTATCCGTCGGGTGCAGACCTGTCGCGGCGAGATCGAAAGCAAGGATCCTTCTAACGGCATTATCAGCATTCGGTTATCGGCAAAAGAACAGAATGGATGCACTGCTGTTCTTCAAGCTGCAGCCCCATCGACAGCAGCTCTGTGATATGCATGTCGTCGCTGATAGATCCCGCGTCCTCCTTTCCTGCTTCCTCTCTCGCCGCGGCCTCTGCCGCCAGCTCGCTACGCACTTTCGCCAAGTGGTCGTCCTTGCGCAGCGTCTCAAATGGGTTAGGAGCGTCCGGATCCGCCTCCCACTTGACCGCCATATCTGTCCATTCCTTCACCACCGTCGGCCCTAGAGACTCTTCGAGGTCTGCAAGTGCTCGCTCCGTCTTCACCATCTCCGGAACCGCTGTCTGTGTCTTCCTGCGAAAAGCATATCCTATTCAAAAGGTCAGTACTGCCGCTCCTCCTTAGACTCTACCAACTCACCGAGTGCAATGATCTTCTTATGATTCAGGTCGTTGAAATGGTCGTCTAACGTGTCGCGCCTCGATCCTGGGCCCATCTCCTTTGTACTTCTTGCGAGGGGGTTTGCGTTCGCCCATCCCCGCTCCGGGGCCTCCCCGTCCGTCTGACCGACGTCGCGCGTAAGATTGAAGGAAAAGCGTAGATTGCACGCTTCGATATGGGCGGGGAGATGGAACTTGGGGACGAGGAATGTGACGAATCTGCCCGCGCCGTCCAGAGTGATGTCGTCATTCTTGTACTGGAGCATTCGAGTCCAAATGTTGATGTGCCATTGGCACGCGATGTCGTAGGAAACAAAAAAGCGCATGAGCTCGGTGCCTGTGATGCTCCTAAAGAACATGTAATCCATATTCAAATAGCTGCGTGCGTCTTTAGCTCTCAGAACCTCCCGCACGAACAGACCACTCACCGCTCGCCGAGCTGTAGATCCCCTACCGCGGTTGGGCGCTTCATATTATGCCGCGCACAATCTACCGCACCTATCCCCGACGACGCAGTCCCTCGCGCCTCCCTGTCAGGCTTGTCCACAGCGTCGTGCGCCACACAGTGGCTCCGCTGTGCTGACGGTGAGCTTCTCCGTTTTCAAAACGCAAAACGACCGAAATACCTCTTGTTTCTGGTGCCAGTTCTCCGCAACGTGCTTCATGTATGCCTCGACTTCGCAATAGAAGGCCCAACCCTTCCCGAGGCCTGGATCCTTCTCTTCTGTCGACACATCCTTGCGCTTGAGCCGGAAGTTGGCGTCGATTGCTAAGAATAAGGCGTACAGGAATCTGCACAGCATAGGTGTCAGAATTTTCTTTATTCGCGCCATCATTACTCACTGTTTTTCTTCCGGGACATCCTTCCATCCCGGCGGGAGGTTCTTCCCTGGCTGTGGGCACGCCGGACACAGCAATGCGCATGAACCCTGTGGCGTCGTCGCAATGCCGTCGGGGACGTGGCCACGCCCGGCGCGCTTCAGCATCACAACATGCCGCCATTCCCTTGTCATCCTCAAGAACTCGTGATATCGATCCTAGGCAGGCTCAGCGAGTGCTATTTGCCTCCGGAACCATTACGCACCTTATTCGGCTTGTGCTTCATGTTGTCCGTCTCCCGAGCGAGACTCTGATAAAACTCGTACCCAGAGCATTTCGACTCGAACGAAAGAAGATGGTAACGGTGGAGTACAGCAAAGGTGGCTGCCGTCCTCGGGTTCGTCGTCGTTGCCGGGAACAGCCCCGCACGTAACAATTGGATGGTTTCGGGGCCTCCCTGCCCACAGCCGCAATAGTCGAGGCCGACTTGGTGGACTCCCTGGTTATCCACGACAACGAAGTCGTCGTTGGTGGCGGGCAGAGGCACTGAGCACCGACGGTCTGGCCCATGCCAGTGCCCTAGTTGAATGCGGAGTCCCATCTCCTTCAACGTTTTGCGCACAAATGTCGACCCGTTCCATTGCTTTCAAATAATCAATTAAGCAAGAAACAATAGCAGAACAGCAATACTCACCTCAATTCGGTGGAAAGGAAGACGCTGATGTCCGTCGAGGATACAGCTACTGCACAAAAGGTGGCCGCCACTGAAACAATCGATGCAGCGATGGTCGGCGCTGCTCCCCTTCTTGCATGCTGTGCACGACGGATAGTTGCGGTGGTCCCCGCGGCCTTCCCAGCGCAATAGCTCCAGCAGGAATGTGGGCAAGTGATCTTCTGCCCATTGCCGCAGCGGGTCGTCCTAAAATGAGATGAGTCCTTGAAAAATATATATATTTCTAGTCTCTTACTGATTCACGTAGGCGCCGACCTTCCTCATCATCGCTATCAACGTCTCCGTCTTGTCCCGCATCGTAGGCATCGTAGATGGGTTCGTGCTCGCGCGGTACATCAGGGCGGAGCTTGGCGCTCGGTCGGTGGTCTTCGCCAGCTGGCACATTGACAACCGCCCTAGCCTGCTGAATAGAGCCATCCAATCGAATACGGGTCTTCTCACGCAAAAGCCGATTGGTGACTGCCGGCTCTGTCTGCCTTGCTTGCGTCGCTGGCGTGTCGTCGCGATTTGTAGAGATCGTACTTGTACCAACAATTCGATCCGTGGGTTTCTTGCGCTTGCTCATTGGCCAGGAGAGGTCGTTTGTGAGGATGAGAACAACATCCGGGGCTAGGACGCGAGACGCCGCACGCCTAGCCCCAGAGGGAGCGATAAGGACCAGCCGAAACCTTTTGCACTTGTTGTCACATTGATGGCACCGCCACCCATCCACCTTTTCAAGCAACCGAACGTGCTTCCAATTAGGTGGGTTTACTTTTACTTTTGTGTTTGTTTTTATAGGTATTCATTGCCTTCAACCTCAGTATTCACAGTTATTTAAATCACAATTTCTGGCGGCGCAGGATCTCCCATCAAAATCCGCGACACCATCTATCAATCATTCCTCGCTAAATATCCCCGTCCAACTACTTGTCTCTCCCATGATTCCCGCCGGTAAGAATATGGCCCAACGCTCATTGCCCACTCAAGTCTCACCTCTCTCAGATCTCCAAACCGGGGAACACTACGACTTTGACTTAATATTATTTTTAGCGTCCGTCTTTCCCTTCCTATGCCACATCTGCTAAACCCCCTCTCCTACTTAGCATAGACGCCAATTTCGTACACAAAAAAAATCAGACGATCTACACCGCCCTGCAGTCCGAAGCCTACGACGTCCCGGGCTTACAAGAGGTCGGAGAATACTACGACGATCTCCCGGATTTAGAGAACTTAGACGATGGCATACCCCCCCCGCCGTGCTGTCACCATTGCCGTATTTGCTACCCAGCCATCGCTTTCAAAGCTAAACTTTAGTAGTCCACCCCGTACTAGTAACTCCGTATTTAGCTGAATATCTCTTTCTGCACTTGCTGTGATTCGCACTTGAGACTCGAGAGGAAATAAAATAAAATAACTTCTTTGAGCTAGTCTATGTACTCGTTCGCGCGCCCAGGGAAATCCAGCCATTCACCTTCGCTCACATGCCCCGTCTCACCCTCCTCATCACGCTCGCAAGGTTTTTTCCATACACCCAGAGTCCACATGTCCGAGATCATAGGCTGCCTCTCACATGGGCCCATCTCGCGCGTCCGCCCCTGCAGGTGGTTCCAAGCGAGGCGTCGCGAGAGGTCGTGCTCCTCACGACGCTCATCCAGCATCATCTGCTGCACCCGCGCTGCACGGCGCTCGGCCGCGCGGCGGTGCGCGCGCAGGGACTCGAGCCGCTCCTCCTGACACTCCTCGAGAAGCATGCGCTGGCGGTCTGGCTCGCGCATCATGCTGGTGGTGATATGGAGCACGCTCGCCCACTGCCTGTCCGCCTGTTCGAAATCCGAGCCAGCGAGAGGATTAGCATTTGCCCAGCGGCGCTCTGGGCCTTCACCGTCCGTCTGTCCCTCATAGACGCGGCGGATATGCCTAAGAATAAAGTTAGTTCTGCGCGGACAGAAAACGGTGCCCACGTACTCTTCCTCCTCACGTGTTTCCTCAGCGGCACCCGCCGTCCAGATGGCATTTCTTAGCAATTCATTAGTCGACACGGGCGTAAATAGCGAAAGGAGCGTACTCACATGTCCTCCATGGCCTTCTGCCAACCGGCTTCCCAGTCAGACTCCACATACGTGTTTATATTCTTCTCGCTATCACTGCCGGCGAGCTCCGAGTATCGACGTAGTCGGTGGCGTGCAACAGAAGGAGGGACTTGGGGAGCGCATGAGACTGTTGTTGGCACCCGCGGCGGACTCGCTACACCATTTAAATGGTCAGCGGCGCACATCAATAAGAAAATACGACGTACCGGAATGACGCCGCTTCTTGCGAACGCGAGTTGCGGCTTTGGACGCGCCATAGTTGCAGGAAGAGTTCATGGGCTGCGAGTCAGGACTCAGTTGGGCAACTCACCAGATCGATATATTTGCGCAGACGCCACATCATTATTCCACATGAGATTACATGTCTTCTATCGGCCCCCGCAACGCCAGCATGACAAAACACACCTCAAACGTAGCCGCCACTTCGGGGTCGTTCTCCGTAGCTGGCATCAGTTGTGCTTCCATCAGTTGCTCCACCGCTGATGGCGCATCATCGCAACCGCAAAAATCAACTGAGATGTCTCGCAGACCTTGTGCGGTAATAACCACGAAGTCATCCTTCCGTCGGGCATGAGGACAGACTTGCCCCGCATCATGTCTGAGCTGCAGACGGAGCCCGAGGGATTTCAGACTGGCCTGAGCCCAGTGGGCACCCTTGGAAATATGTCAGCGGCTCATTTTCCAATATCATTCAGGTACCGCCCTAACCTGGATCCGATGGAGCGGATATTCGGCGTGCACCGACGTGATGCAGGGTCCGCACTGCCATCCGGCATGCAAACAGTCCCTGCACCGGTATGTCGGGCGCACATTGACGCAGCGCGAGCATGTGGATTGTTCCTAGCAAGCATTAGCTCATTCACATGGCGGTATTTGATCGGCTTACTGGATCCATCGAGAGGACGATGGTGGTGGTGGTGGGTGGTGGGTTAAGATAATTGAATTGGACGTTTAAATATTTATTGGGAATGCAAAATAAAATATTAGATCAATATACTTACACAGCCGCGAGCCCTTGGCCATGCTCAGCGCGCTCCGCATATGTAAGTTTTTGATTGATTTCTCCCCAATTGTCCCAATTGCCGCAGCCATCGACGCCGCAGAAGTGGAAGGTGCCCAAGCGCGGTGCCCGGCGCACCGCCAACAAAGCACCGGAGAACACGGGGGCGTGAGCCACAAACACCGGCGGGAACTTGCTCTTGTGCGTCCGGAGTGCGCAGACGAGCCGTAGGCTCTCGAGTAGAGGTGTACGATGGTCCAGCTGAGCGATCGAGGTTGTAAGAATACCGCGGGACTATTAATAGTTAGTACGTAGTCGTGGTTTACAAGCGAAATGAACCTCGCGCGCAAAAACATGCCAGGTACTATCTTCGTCGAGGACGACAGTGCTCACCGCTGCCAGTATCGCTGCGGCGCCGTGCAACAGTGTTAAGAGCTGATGCGAGCTCAGGCGTACACTTTGCAGGCGTGCTGGCGACACGGCGAAGCGCTGCAAATCGCACGGGCCAAGAGGAGCGCGCTCTGCACTAGGCGGTCCTGCCCAAAACCATGCGTGTTCCAAGCGGTGCAGACGTGCAAACTTCCCAACGTCCTCTGCGCGCGCCTTGAGCCGGCGGAGCACAGGCAGGTGAGCAGGCCCAGGAGCACTGGCAAAGAAGTCGCCAAGACATGCGATCTCTTGAAGATTGGGCTGGTTCGCGACGAATGTGGCCCACGGTCCAATCACAGACCCGTGCGATGTGAAGGACTGCAGGCGGAATTGGATGTTGGGGAGCGTCTTCCAAGAGAGAGGAATGTTGCGGGCGATGACAAGGTGACGCAGATTGTGCATCGCGACTAAAACCTTGGCCCACAGCGTGTCAACTACACGGACGCCCTCAGTACTGCCGAATTCGAGGGAGCGAACCTAGAGCAAGGAAAATTAGGCTGGAACAGACGGCATTTGGGGCGCTTACAGTCAGTGGCAGACCTGCGGTGGTTGCGAGAGTTTTTATCAGCCGGTTGGCGCCCTTCCCGACATAGATTTCGCGATACAGCAGTGGACGCAAGGTGGCCAAGTGTGCGTGAGATATGAGTAAGAGGCAGGCGAGGACTTCAGGGGAGCTGGTCAGAGCAATCTCCCAAGCAATGTCGACTGGGACAGCGATACGCGACATTGGGGGAAAGCGCGTCCGACATCGGTCAGTGTGCGGCTTGATAAGTATGAGACTGGAGTGAGCAAATACAGGCAAAACCCGTGCATAGCCACATCAACCGGAACGTTTACATTCGGAGCTATTTACGGCTGCGTTTCCCACCAGCCATACGAAGCGCCATCAAGACCGCAACTCGTGCATCCGCGGCAGCGCGCGCCTCCTTCGCCTCAATCACAGCCCTCGCCGCCTTGCGCGCGTCCTCCAACTGCTTAGATTTGAGAGCCCTCTGCTGAATGTCCTTCTCGCGCGCCTCTCGCAATCTTGGCCAACGGCGCGAGCCTTCGCGCAAAGCGCGCGCACGTAAGTCCATGAGCGCTTGGACGCGTGCCTTCTTGGCCACGAGTTCAGCTCGGCGCCGTTCGTAATAGCCCTGGCGGCGCGATCCCGTGGGCGGACCCGGGAGATAGGAACTCAGCCAAAGGTCGAGTTGTCTTGTTACGGGCTGGCCTTTATGGCGGATCGCCTCTGCACGCATAATTGTGAGAAGGTCATCATAATTTTGGAGAGATGTCCCACCTATTTTGAAGGCTTTATCTTGGGCAGGGGTGAGTCTAGCAGCGAATCCCTCCTGGGTGGACATGACGGTATGCGGAAGGAAGAGTTGATGCGACGATTTGTCACAAATGTAGACTTGATGCGTTACAAGCAGCTGCACAGTTGCATTGGTCACCAGTAATACTTCCAAAAATGCAGGGTAATAAGTAATTCGAGGGGGGGTAAGGCATATATTGTACGGTAACTGCAATTCACTGTGCTGACTCCTTCACAATGCTTTCCCCTACCCCGGCGGGAGGTTCTGCCCGGGCGGCGGGCACGCGGGACACATGATGGTGCACGGCTCGGGGATTTTCTTGGCAATGGTGGCGGCGAGTTCGCGCTGGCGCTCGAGAAGATTGAGTTTTTTTGTAATACCTCAGCAAGCGGAGTCGATCCTCTAAATTTATTGAATAATGAGGGATGGGCATTGGGCGAGGACGTACCTTTAATGAGAGCTTCCTCTTCGCTGATGGCGTCGCTCGGCATCAGGTTGGGTTTTGATGATGAAGGTGGGCCCGACGTATTTTAAATGGATGGCAAAAACAAAAGGAGAAAGATCTGATTGTTCGTTGGGTAGGAATACGACAAATCCGGGTAAATTAATGGTCTCGCAGCCAGTTGGTGATGCGTAGAAGCTTCGCTTTTTCGTACGGGGTCAGACCGCTGCCTCGCTTCTTGTGAATAAGGTGTGCTCGGACTCTTAGGAAAACTCGTCGCTTCTCTGTGGAACTATAAGCAGCGATAGATATGAGCGCATTGAAAACGGACCTGTGGTATCCATGGTGCGGCGTCGGCGGCAGCCAAAGAGGGGCAATGCGAAGCACATGGAAGTCGCTTGAAGGAAGCTGATGGGCTGCAAGATAACCTAGAAGATGCTTCGTCATTTATGCATATCCATGGTCAATGAGTAACTTCAAATTGCTAAGCAACACGCGGAGGCCGGCGCCGAGCGAGGGACACTGGGGGGATAATTCGAGGAGAGTAGTACGTAGTGTGTGTAGTTGGCGATGAAAGATGGTGTTAGAGTGCAACAGATTGGCCTTTGCCTAAGTACCATGTACGCGCGTCGTCCAAAGTAGAGACAATCTTAACTTTCGATAGACCCTTAAGCTTCATGACGGCCTCCGCCTCGGCCCTGAGCAAAATGATGAGTGAGTGGGAGCAGTGAAGGGAGGGGGTAGGAGACTTACGGGTCGTCGAAGACCTCGCCATCCGGAAGGACAAACCATGCGGTAACCCCGCGGGTGACTGCGCTCGAGGCTGCGGGGACTGACGGCATCGCTGTGAGCTTGGATGGCAAGGACTCGGCAAGGGATTGGCCTTGGTGAGCAGGCAAAGACAGCAACTTCACGCGCACCCCACCGGTTGCGGTACGCGGCATGGCGGCGGTGCGCGGCAAGGCGGCTTGCGGGGTCGAGGTCGTGGCGCCGGAGGATCGCGCGGCCCGGAAATGCTTGCGCCGCCTCGTGTTGTTGTTGCCTGAGGACTGGGGAGAGGCCTCCCAGGTTATAATGTCCGACACAAGGCACTGCTTCTCAGTGCGATTCAAAGGCCCACGGGTAGGATCTGTCGGGTGGTCATGAACACGCTTGCACCAAGTAAACACCGCGTGGGACAGGGACACCGCGCTGGAGTGTGTGGTGACTACCGGGTCTTCCATGTTAAGGGTGCCGCTACGCGCTCCGGCGCTAGCCGGTGGTGTGAGTACAGAAGCGAAGGCAGAAGAGAGGAATTACTTACGTGTCAGTGAAGATCGCCGGCTTCTCGGGATCCTCCAAGAAGTGGTAGAGTCTCGAGGCGTGGGTTTCGTGGTGCGCCGGGCCCATGTATTTGGCACTTGGAAAAAACGCAACGCTGCATGCGCGATAACCATCGACGGCGGCGTCCGGAGGGCGGGTTCCGAGCACGACACCGTTCTGAGTGAGCGCCGTGGCCATCCGAGGCCGGAGGATGCAGGGAGAGCGAGCAGAGGATGCAGGGGAGCGGAGCACGAATGAGGTGGGGTAGTCGCAGATCGAGGAAGAGAAGATGGCTGCGTGACACAATCACGCAGCGCCAGGCGAGGTAACACATGTGTCACAATGACCCAGAAAGGCCAGGAAACACAGAGTTCGGCAGATTGTCATCGCTACAGTGAGTTCAAGCAAATTCCGAGGAGACAGATGTCCTTATAATTTGTCTCCGAAGCTTATAAAGCTGCCAGGTTTATAGCACCGATATAAGAAAGATGCAGGAAACAGGTGAAACCAGGGTATGACAGCTGAGTGGCCATGCGTATTAGAGTTCTAACACAATAGAATGGGCCAAATGAACCCTCCGAGATAAAAAGTATCAAAATCTGTGGGGCTGGAGTGTGATTTACAAAAGGTGTTCAAACTGTGCGTGAAATGCAGGTAAATACAGTACAGCTCTTGAAGAGACTTAGGCGCGTCGCAGTATTCAATTTTTTTTGGCACTCCTGAATCAACATAAACGCTTACCTAGGATCCCTTTTCGATGTTTTATACCATTTAATGAGGATTGCGGCCATGGGAAGGTGGGGGACGCTACTTCATGTTGATCAGCTGACAAAAGAAAGGCGATCAAAGCTTGTCTCAAACCTCCATGACCAAACCCAAGGCAAAGAGAAAAAAACCCCAGGATGATGCACTGTATGATCCAAGAGCCGAAAAGTAAGTCTCGCAGCGAAGGGCGGACACATCTTACCATCTACAAGGTCTTCGAGGGTGAGCGCCGAGGAGAAAGTTGAGAAGCGTCGCAAAGCAGATCGGGAGCGCTACAAACGGTATTTAGCCAATTCTTTCCACATAGCCAAGCTGAGGCGCCGCCGCGGGACGTTTAGAAACCCAGAGATTCGAGAGAAAAAAAGAATCCAAATGGCTAACAAGAGGTACGCGAAACTAACATACTTGGTCGAGTCCGAGTCATTCAGCGAATGTAGAGCTGCGATTCGCGCCAAAAGACGCCTGCGGGACCCTCCGAAAAAAACGCAGACCAAAGCGCAACTGGATACTGACGAGGTCGATGATTCTCTCGAAGAGTCAGATCGGGCTCTCAGCACATTGACTTCTGAAAAGGTTGCCGGCGGATTTGATGAACAGCTGGATATTCCGGGGTGGGTTTCGCCCACAGTTAGTGCTCCAATAATACAGGGTGGTGCCTCAATCTCTGGACTGGCGCACTCTGCAACGTCAGCGGAACATCTGGTGACAATGGTTCTCGCTGGAATGGCGCAGGCCCGACTAGCGGCCGTGGACCGGCAAGACGACAGTGTTTCGGTCCCCGTTTTGGGAATGCACCTCACACCACTCAGGTACGAGTTGTGTGTGGCATTGGAAAAGTTGCTATATTTATTATTACCTACCTACTTACAGCGCATCGGGGCTCAACAAAGATGCGGACGGGGATTCCGTGCTTCATTTGGCTATGCAGCTGACTTCGACCCGGTGCGTGGAGGATTCATAAAATAAATAGAGCTAATCATGATTAAAAAATATAGTTCATCGGTGGCACAGGCAAGTATAGTAGCGGATGCAGCGCCTGCGGTTCACGCGCCATCGCAAAATTCCGCCCATGACGTCCTACCACCCGGCGCGTCCCCATTGACAGCCACGCAATCATTGAATTTGCTGGTGTCAGGAACAATCGGACCGCTGACGACAGTGCAACGCGCGCAGGTGGCAGTTGCAGAGCTGAATTCCGGGTATCTGTCGGGCCCTACTCCGGCAGAGGCAAATCTTTGGGCCGACGAAAACGATCGCGACTTCCCGCCGGAGTTGAAGACCATGAGCCGTGAGCATTGGTTGGAGGTTAATCGCTGGGAAACCCAGGTAGGAGCGAGCCACGACGAGGCATGGGATGAGGAGGCACAGCGCGCTTTTCTTGAGGCAGAAAATAGGTGTGTCGATCAATCATCGCAGAGCTGATGGAAGCTGATTGTCGCGGACAGCATCCGGCTCCTCCGTATCCGGGATAAGCATGGACAACCCGTGCGCCCGTTCTTCAATCGTTATGGGGATAAAGTGATTGATTATTAGAGTTAAATATATCTACGTTCGGTTGTGTTTAGCGCGCTATCTAACCAGTTTGATAGCTCCACATGTCAATTGTACGAATGTGATCATTATTTCGCCTGTTGAAAGGGGAAGTCCGAGCCGAGACTAAGCAAAAAAAAGACGACAGCAATCAACTTTATTGCGCGATCTCGAACGACAGAAGTAGTATACGGCGACGGGCAGACTATACGGGCAGACACGACTACATTGACATGCACCTGCAAGGGCAAGTGTGAGCATTATAGTCAGGAGAAACAGAGAAAAAACATACATCAGTGCGAGGCGGACGCGCCAGCCGCAGCCGCGGTGGCAACAATGTCGACGAACTTGAGCACCTCACCGCGGTTGTACTTGTAGCGGTAGAAGCTCAAGGCCTCAACACGCCCAGCCTTCTTCTGGCGGAATTGGTTGGGAACACCTTTAACTTGCTCGTCGGCATCCTCGCTGCGGATAATGAGGGGGTTAGTGAGGTGGATAAGAATAAAAGGCGTAAAGGGAACGCACGCGCTGGGGTACAACCCGGGGTTGCGGCCAATGCAGACAACGTGCCACGTCTGGTTTTCGCCGACGCCGGGGGGGAACAGCGCATCGAGCTCATTCGGGGTGAGAGCACTGCCCTGGATGAAATCGGCGCTAGGACCTGTATCGAGCGCGTGAGCGTGGCTCCAGCAGAGTAGAGGAAGCTTACCAGTGACAGCGGCGAGGGCAGCCGCAACTTGAGAGGCAATGACGCCAGGGAGCGCATCTAGGAGACACATGTCAGTTATTTTTAATAGCAAAGACGGCGTCGACTTGCCATGCAAGTCGATGCAGTGCTTGGTCATTTCCAAGGCGAGCTTGGACAACACGGTGACCTTCGCAACGAGCGCCGCCAACTCCTGCTCGGGGGTGGCGGTGGTTGTAGCGGGGGGGATGTTGGCCATTGAAATTGTGAGGGGGCAGTGGGCGAAAGTGGGCGAAAGCGGGAAGGAGATAGGTGAAGATCAGATGAGATCTCACCTGATATACCAGCCTCCTCGAGACATAGATAAGGAGCAAAGGTCCGGGGCAGCGCGAGGCACATGTGGATACGCAGCTGATGGAAGGATGAACGGGGCGCCGTGATTGCGCCGTGATATATCAATTTACCGCTTTGAGGCTACAAGGAAGAAACCAGGGCCATTGGAAATCGGATATGGTGATTTGGGGGACCATTCGTAAGTTTTTGCGCAAATTGAGCACCGTTTTGGAGTGAATCGGGAAGATGGGGGCGGAAGGGTCGCTGGAAAAGGTAGTTCTGTCAGAAATTGTGTTGAAATGAAGAATTCGTGCAATAATTAAAAATAATGTGGTGACGGTTGCATACCTGGTGGACTTGAAACTATCTTTTCGGTCGCGCAAGCACACCACTGTTGTCCCTTTAACTGTGTCAGCTCCCCGCAATTTTTCTCTCCTTACACTTACTTGGCTTGAATCTTGCTTGAGCTGCGCGTAAAATGTCACCGACCCCCTGGGCGACTAAACCGCAGATGGACTGGCTGCAAAGCTGGATGAAAGACTACATTACCCGACAGGCGGAGGGGAAATTGCATCTCTTCTGGCCTAACATGCTCGAGGCTTGGTTTCGAAAATTCCCCGAGTACACCAACCTCGGCTTGCCGACACCTAACGATCCGAATGGGCGAGCGTTGACCGACGAGGAGATGGCAGCGCTGGGGCTCGCTATTCAAGCGAGGCGAAAGGTCAGTGACGCGTAAAAGATGCGATGGGAGGTATCAATGCTAACCTCACGGGACAGAAACTCGAAAACTGGTTCCGCAACCATCGCGCGAAAGCCAGCAATCGCAGCGCAAGCGCGCCTGGCGCGTCCGCAGCGACGCGAAAGCTATTCCAAGTCAATATCCAGAAACGTCACCGTGCGCACCAGCCTATCGAGGTTTTCCAGAAGCGTAACAAGGCGTTGATTGACGAAAAACTCGATGCGGAGGGTTACAACGCGCTCAACGAGGAGAAGATGGCGGAGGAGTTGGACGACTGGGCAAACGAGGCGGAAGACACAACCGCTGGGCGTCTCAAGAGGGCTAAGTCTGACCGTATGCGCATGCGGACGCGCGTAGTGTCAGCTCTGTTCGCGGAGGCGTCGAAGGAGGAGCTGGACGAGATCGAGAAGGAGATCGCGCGGGAGAAGGAAGCCCAGCGATCAGAGGAGGAGGCTATGGAGAAACTAGATGCGAGCGTTCCGAGGTCGCGCACGCCATGGGAGTTGCAAGAGTAAGTCTCATTTAAGTATTTTGGCTCGACGCTGATTAAGTTGGCAGTGCGATTGACCAGTTGGACAGGGTGTACAAGGAGACCCACCATGCGACTTATGACGCAGCGGGCTGGGTGGGTATGACCATCCTCGGTGGACCGAATCCGCGCCTGGACGGCGAGCTGAGCATCAAGATGTAAGTGCTTCCGTTTTTGGAACGTTTGTATCTGTTGCTCACGGGCCTCTTCCATTCAGCATCTGCTTTGGCGAAACTCCGGCTGGCAACGACTTCGAGGATGTCTGTATCGACTTCGACAAGAATGTGATAGAGCCATTTGAGGCTTTTATGAGGGCCGCGTACAGTGAGTCAGTTTCTTGTGGATCTGTGTGAAGAGCTCACAGGAGTGTCGTCAGCCGCTGAGCAATGCAAGGCAACCGCGATGCCTGCGAGGAGCGAGCCGCCTGCGCCCGAGGGGCGCGCTGCGCGCGACGAAGCTCCTGTGTCGGCGCCTGTTCCCGTTAAGGCCAAGAAACCGAAGCGTATGACGAAGCCAAAAATAAGAAGGAGCCCAACGACCCCAAGACCATCCCTGTCAGCGACACCACTCCCATCGCCCCCGACAGTAGCTTGGCGGATGAGCTGGACGCTCTCCTCTCCGATACCGACAGCCCCTTGGGCGATCTTGACGCCAGCGTCTTCCTCGATACCATCCCTCCCGCCGATAGCACCTCCTTCGACATCCCGATGGATCACGATGATGACGATGATCTTTTTGGGAGCCCTGCAGCAGAAGGCTTCAATCCATGGCCTCCAGGGATGCCGCCGCCGTCGAGTCCCGCTACCGCCGCCGCCGCCGCCATGCGCGAGCGTGGAGGCATTGCTGGGGGCGCCATGATGCTAATCGACCCTCAGCTGCTGCCCCCCGGTACACCTACTCCCCGCCCCACCACGCCTACTCCGCGCCCCGTGCCTCGCGCGGCATACAAGGGCACTGCTGCTTATGCGGAGTCTCGGGACGCGGCCGCGATCGCGACGACAAACGTTGGTGGCTTCAATTTTCCGTTGGCAGAGACACAGCCCGTAGCGAGTCCAGTTCAGGCGCAGGGCGATTATAGGCCCAGCGAATTGTTTGAGGCTTTCCGCAGCGCGACGAAGCCAGCGCCGGTGAAGACCTCGGTGCCCCAGCGGAAGACATCCGGGCCCACGCATTCGGCTTCCTTTACGACGCCCGGGTTTGCCAGCATGACTGCTCGCGCGATGGCAGGGCTGGTCGCTACGGACAAGACCCTCGCGCCCAAGACCACCTTGGCAACTTCGCGCCCCTCTGCGGAAGCCCCCGTCGTGCCCAAACCCGCCGCCATCGCGCCCCAGCCCACCGCTTCCGCTCCCCTCCCTCTGAAATCTGCCAGTACGCCAATCCCAGTGCATGCCTCTGCCAGTAATGGCGAAGTTGTGGCTGGTGCGCCGGTCTTTCCCCAATCGCGCCCTCCCGCGAAAGCGCCGAGAGTGAAAGCACCCAAGAAGACGGTGAAACCCGCCGTCCCGCCCATCCCAGCGCCGGCGTCTATCGGTGATGATGACGGTGGCGACGCCGCGTCTGAGGTGCCCGTCTTACCTCAGTCGCGCCCCCCCGCGAAAGCGCCGGGAGCGCCGAGGAAGAAGGGCACTGCGAACCAGGCGGCGAAGGAGGCGGCGGCGAAGGAAGCGAAGAAGGTGGAGGCGGTTAAGGCGGTAGCGAAGAGAGGAAGGCCGAAGAAGGTGGTGGTGGATGAGGGGGAGACGCCCCTAGCTAACGCTACGAACGGGGGGAAGCGTGGGCCCCGAGCTGTGCGCTTCTCTGCCGCGGCCGAGATACAGCGCTTTGAGGAGCTCAACAAGGCTGCAAATGACGCTGAGGCCGCGGCAGCGCTGAAGGCGGCGGGCGGCATCATCCGCTTACCGAATCCCGACGGCCCCTCTGACACCATCGTGCTGACGCGCACGCGCAAACCGACTAAGCTGGCCGACGGGTCGAAGGTCCAGCTGCCAGTGAAGGGGAAGCGCACGCCTGTCAACCCTCACGCGGCGTCGGAGGCAGCAATGCTCGCGAGGTCCGCGGGCACGAGCGCGGCGACGAAAAAGAGGAAGGCGCCCGGCACCGAGAACGTCACAGTGGCGCCGAGAACTAAAAAGTAAGCTATGACTGTGGGTTTTGGGTTCTACTGACGCGTGTTATCATCAAGGGCTAAGGCGTAACGGACGGCGGGATGGAGTGGGCGTCCTCAACGACGCAGAAATTTAAGGAGGGGTTCTCAGGACTGTCGCTGCTCAACCAGCGACTTAGAGGTGTTAACGCTGCTCAACCAGCGAAGTTCGATGAATGGCTTGCGCTGCTCAACCAGCGCTTTTTTTGGGCCCTCCTATGTGTATGTAGGCTAGAATATGATATGTTTTCTTATGACTTGAGTGAAATGAGGGACTTGGTGAAAACCAAAACGGACTTCGACTTAGGTGAATAAATAAAAAACAGAAAAAAAGGCAACCGCAGCGAGAATCGAACTAAACACCTCCAGCACACAGCTCATAAAACGAGCAGCATCGTTAATACAAGTACACGAAAGAACACATAGAGACATAAGTTGGGGGGTTCAATAGGGCATACTGGGACGACGAATGGGCAAAGCAAAAAAAAAAACGCCCCCGAGACAGTTTGGGAGTATAGGGAGTAAAGAGGGTTCAGAGGGGGGTGGAATGAGCTATAGAGCAAGACTGTATATTAACTGTACGGGAAATATGTCTAGTAATGGTACACAGAATGCAAGTTGGGAGGGGAGACTGTGCTGTAGGATGCTGGGCCAGGGAGAAAGGTACAGACGCGGAGGAGCCATAGTCGACAACGTGCCTGTGCTGCGCGCCAAGAAACCTGGGCATGCGCGGGGCCGCCAGAAGTGGTGGGTGCTGCGGCGGCACTGCAGCGCAAACGGCGCCGCCAGGGGGCGGCGAATAGCGGCGCGAGCGATGAACGATGCCGCCGTAGTGCGCTAAGGACGCCGGGGGTGCGCCGCAGCGGGGCGGCAGCCTGGAGCCGCGCCGGGATGGGGGGCCGCTGGGGCGCTAACAGCAGTGCCGGGGGGCGGCGGAACGGCGGGTGGGGCAGCAAAGGGCAATGAAAAACCCCTCCGTGGTGCGCCACGGAGCCCCGGGGCGCGCTGCGGCAGGGTGGGCGGCCGGAGGCGCGGGCGGGGTGCAGCAGCGCTACGGCGCTAACGGCGGGGCCAAGGGGCGGCGTAGAGGCGGGGTATGCAGAATAGAATTGTCTATGACCTACTGCCAGAGTGTGCAAGGATCCAGGGCGCGCAGCAGCGGGGCGGGCGGCCGGGGGTGCTGGGGGGTGCAGCAGCCCTGCAGCCCTAACAGCGGCGCGAGGGGCGGGGTAAAGATGGGAGATGCAGAAGAGGGTGATGTAAAACCAGAAGCCACAGCGTGCTAGGGGCTGGGCCGAAGGGGGAGCTTTTAGGGCCAATCGCGCGCCTGGGACCGAGGGTGGCGCGAGGGCAAAGGAGGTCGCCACGGGGAGAATTGGGTCGCGGAAATGTAACGAGGGCGTAGCGAACATGAAGGACAGTAGCGGTAAGAGGGAAGGTGCTGAACGGGGCAGCGAGGGGTGGAGGAGGACCCAGGTGGTGGAAGCCGGAGCGAAGGTATCGAATGATAACAAGTGTAAACAATTGTCCTGATTAGGCCGGCGGGACGCGCCCCGTGCACGGACCAGGCGTGGGCGCGCGCGCGCGTGAGCGGTGCGCGTGCAGGGCGGCTGGGCGGGTAGGAGGTACCCTGTACTGATATGTCAGCACCCCGCGCTAAGGAGGGTCGTCAATGTATCACCGCGCTCAGGCAATCAGCTGCACGGTGATGTATCAGATCGCCATATACGCCTGCGTCGATGTCGAATCCCGCGGGTGGCGCGAGGGTGACGTGGTGGAGGTTGCGGAAGCAGAAGAGGATGCGCAGGGCGTCACTAGTGATCATGGAGGTCTCCAACGGGAGGAGGGGCGTGATGCTGGAGCGCGGGGATGCGCCGAGTTCGAGCTTTGTGAGGGTATTATGGGCGCACTTCGATGCGAGCAGGGTGTACATGCTCGCAGTCTCACCGGCGGAGGGGGCGGTTGTGATCGAGCCGCAGAAGGAGGCGAGAGACCACGAATTCATAGCAATAAACGCAGAGGTGAATTGGTGTGTGGTGCGTCCAAATGCGACATTGCGCAGCTGCGAGAAGGAGGGCGGGTCCGCAGCACTCCGGGACGGTAAACAGCTCGGAAGGTCCGCGATGGATAAGGATGACAGGCTGGGCAGCTGCGAGAGGTATTCGAACGACGCTTGGTCGAGATCATTCACATGCAAATGCTCGAGGCGCGCCAGCCCACGAATCAAGATCGATAACTGAGGGTTGTACTGCGCGACGAGGCGCGAGTCGACGAAGAGTGTCAAAGACGTCAGAAGCGGACACTGGGCCGAGAGTCTCGGGAGTAGCGCGATACCTGTGCTGGTCGCGAACACCCCAAGGGAGATACACTTGATTCTGGGGGCGAGGAAAAGGCGGACAAGCGGGAACCAGGGAACGTTGGTCACGTTCCAGAAGAGTGTTCGAAGGTTGGGGAAGAAGTGTTCCCCGGGGAAAGAGGCAGCCAGGATCTCGAAGACTGGCGACCAAGGGTCGTTGTCAGGCTCGCGGGCGTAGTAGTAGCAGGTGAATAACCGGACGCGGCGTGCATATGGGTGGACCCGATCCCAGTCTCCCGGCTTGATTGCCCGAAGTGCGTGCTATGAAAGTGTTATAGGTCACAGTGGTTCGGAGAAGCAGGTGAAACTTGCCACCGTGCGGTCCCGTCCCGAGCCCTTTGTTTCCCAGAGGTCATCCGGCATGCAGCCAAGGATATTGATGAGTGTATTCTGGTGCTCCCACAGACGGTCGAGGGCTGGAGCGCTGAAGATGCGGGACACTCGAGCAAGCGAAGCAAGACTTTTACGAGCCTCGAAGCGCGGAGAATGCTTCATCTGGAAATAGGTGTCTACTACAGTACCTAGATAGTCACCCCCCATATCTATGGAGCTCTATGGAGTACTCAATAGGCATGTGATTAGTGCATAGAGCACCATAGATATGGGGGGTGACTATCTAGGTACTGTAGTAGACACCTATTTCCAGATGTTGACCTCCGCGCATATCATCTCCGTGATTTCGAGGATCTCTAGAGCTCGATGCATCGTAAAGCACAAGTGGCCTACCTGAATCTGCGATTAGTTCAAAGTTGTGGCACGAACGCGGCTCATGGCCACTGACCGTGCGTGATGATGGACGGAAGCAAAAGGCCCTGGTGCTATGTCCGGGCTTTTATTTGAAACGATTTTTTTTCAAATATTCGGGTGGCGGGCGATGAAGGGGGTTCGGGGGCCGTCTTTACATGAGGCATTCTTGTAGACTTGGTTCTTATGGTATCGTTCGATTTTTGCCCATCACCTTAAGTCCCGTCGTTCGATCCCCCCTTGAAACACTTTTTTTTCTCTTCTTTACCACCACCGAATCCCCGCAAGTTTCGCGTGTGACCCACACACTCACCTACCGGTCGTTTCAGCGCTCACTTCATCGGCCTCGCCTGCGGCCACTGCATCAAGCAGATCAAAAAGGTCCTTCTCGTCATTGCCTCCGCCGCCGAGTCCTTCACCAAAACCAAGGAGGCCGTCCCTCTCCTCAAGTCGCTGAATGCCTACGCTGACATCATCAAGGTCTCGAACTCCTGCAAGCTGCGCACCGGCGAAGGAAAGATGCGCAACCGCAGACACCGCCGGCGCCGTCGTTGTGGATGCAGAACCGTCGTCAATAAGGCCATTCTCTTCCGCCTCAACCCGTATGCAAAGACCATCCGTGTCGTGCCGTTGTACCTACATACCCAAGGGAATACAATACCAAAATACTTTTGGCTCAATTCAAATGCAGGAGGTGTTGTAAGTAGTGTGGAACTGCTGAGTTTCACACATCTCTTCCACCTGAATGATCTTGTCGACGTGGCCAATTGTGTCAATCGGGTTGTTTCAATCTTCATGCACAGGACATGTATACTGGAACAATTGAATTCAATTGGAGTTTTACATGATGGTGGATAGTCGAACAGGAACAATGATTTGTTGAGCTTCAGCTGAGTACAAGTTAGGATGAGAAGGGAAGGGAAAAAATAGGAAGCCTCACCTGCTGGTGGTATTTGAGCGCAAGCAGCGGCGGTGATGCTAGCAAGTCGAAGAGCGGCTTGTACTGGTTGTACGCCGGGCCCGCACCCTTGTTATCTTTGCCACTCCTTACACGCGCCGGTGTCGTCGTCATGGCTCAGGTTTGCGTGGTTGTTGCAGCTACCATCGGGCGCCACCGCGGGGTCGCTGCCGCTACTGTCGGGCGCGCTCTTGTCGAACTTGCAGTGGTATTCCTGCTTGCAATAGAAAGTCCGCGGCGCCCACGTGCACCGCAGGGCGGCGCGTAAGCCGCCCGCCCGCCGGCACTGGAGGCATTAGCGCTAATAGTCGACGGCCGCGAGGAGCGGCGGCAGCGTGGATCATGTTCTGCTGCTTTCTGCAACAAGAATGCACTGTGAAAATAAATAAATAAATAAAAATAAGTGCAAGTGATAATTGCACTAGTGCGCACCTGCCGCCCCATCTCTCACCATCCCCACGGATGAAACCAATTGCAAAATGCGAGGGGTAGCTGCCTACGCAACATGAATCACAAATTCGCGCATGCGAAATGTCTGCCACTGCAGACCCTCCGTGCGCGTTGGGCAGCGTCCGATAGGTCAGCGTGGCGGTTAAATGCCCGGAATTGAGTGCAATGCGACCCGGGGTGCTTTCCTGTGGTACGCAAGAGCGGTCGAGACCTGAAAAATACGAAAATTGAAATGAATGGAATTAAGCACCAATTCGTCGTCCCACCTCGAGTTATCCGCATCAGTCGCATCCAGCATGCGTGAAACGGTTGTTTGTGTGTGGTGCATCATCGTAAAGACTGAATCTTGTCCCGAAACCCGGAGAACCCCCTCCAGAATCGGCGGCAGCGGAAACAATGAACACCCATTGCCAAGCTCGGAGCTTCATGAGGACGTGTGAAAGGGCATGGAGGCACGTTAGTTCTGTCCTGCAGTGCTTCTCCGATGCAGATGGGCGGCGAGAGAGGTGAGCTTGAGGCGAGATGGCGTTGAGGATATTGAGGCAGCGTACAGCAGGTGACAGTGACCATCACACATAAGTTATGCCAAAAAAGGCATGTCGAGTGCCCGGACACCGCACCAGGGCCAAGCAAAAAGAGCAGCAGTGCCGAAGCAAACAATGATCGACACATCAGCACTGCCATTCCATGGTTCAAAATAGTAGTCACACCGAGGAATGGTTGGTTTCCGGCGTGAAAAGTGCCCAAAGAGAGTGAAAAGTCGAAAACTACAGATGTCATACTGAGCTGTAACGTTTTCGTTGACTAAAAATGGATGCCGAAACCAGTGTCTTCGGCAAGAATCTCCGGTGCGTTGAGTTGTATAATTGGACCATTCTTGAAACCATTAGTCTGAGAAATAGCTTCTGTATCCGGGATAACGTGGAGCTTAGGAGGGCCCCCGTCCCAAAGAGCATCAGACATGCCGAATCAGCTTCTCTCGCCATTTTGGCTAGCCTCTAAGCGATTGTTTCGGCGACTTGGCAGAATGATTAGCATACAGTCACCAATTTATCTACGGACACGATAGTTTCAGAAGCTGGCCACTGGTTAAAAATCGATTCCGAGACTGAACGAGTACTACACCAATCACTGGAAAATTCGCTGGCGGCCGCCGGTGGTTGCCAGTGATTATCGGTGGCCATCGATGGACGCTGTATGGGATTGTGTACCATACCGTCCGGCCACCGATTTCCAGTGGATTCCACTGTCGACTAATGGTTGATCTACATGTCACCAGTCCATGTATTTGGAAGCTATGGGATGCATGATCAAACCAGTGAGCTGTGTAGTGAAACAATTGAACTTGGATGAGTGAACCTGATCAGTGATGCCGTGGTTGAACCGTGGCCGTGGCTGAACATACAGCGTATGATGTCACTGAAAGTGCTCTTTCTTGTAAATGAGCCCAAATGAGCTCCTACAAGTCAGGATGATTGGAAGGAAAGCATCCTACTCTGCTTGAAGCTGCTTGCATTTAATACCGGACGCAAATCCTGAGCTGTTGCAGGACGAAAACAGAATATTCACAGTGCTTCTGCTGGATTCCAATGGGAGCCACAATAATTGACTGAAACCCAGCATAGTACACTACATGTCATACAGAAGTAACCACCCACTAGGTAATTATGTGGGTAACAGCTTGCGAACGCTAATGAACCGCAATGGAGTCCGGGAGAATTTGATCGTTTACTGCACTTGAAGTCGATACCAATATCCCATGACAGCTAAGTGAGAAACGATAGACATCCTTGTGTTTGCGAGCAAAGTTCGGGCCGAGCTGCGGCCGCGTTGGGGCCGTGCTAATTTTAGTTTGCCCCGTCGTCTCTCCACAAAATTCGTGTGTAGATGTGTGGAGCTGTGGAGAACTCATAATATGGCCACCGTACCGGTCCGTACGGCTGTTCAACTGCTCTTTTTCAAACCATAACATGGCCGGTCCTTATCCTTACTATCCATACAACATGAACAAGGGCCAGACCCTTGGCCCGAACGCAGTGTATCCTCTCGGGCTCGGCTCTCTTCCTCCGGGGTCTGTTGCCCGGCATCGTGGGACGAGGGATGAGGTTGAGTTGGATAGAGGGTGTGGAGTTGTTATGGTGGAGTTTCGCTTAGATGCCGCGTGGGGCCGTAGCTCGGCCCGAACTTTGCTCGCAAACGCAAGGGTGTCTATCGTTTCTCACTTAGCTGGAAATGCATTGGAAAACTTCGGGAACCATTGGTAATCCGGCGGGAAGTCGACCAGCGGAATACAGTGTTGGCCGGTGCTGAGTTCCGGTATCTGCCAATGCCGACTGATGCCGATCGGCCAACTTCTCAGTGCCGCGTGTATTACTGGACTGAATAACGCCTGGGATTCAGACTCTTGCCGAATGTCGGAGTTTCGGCATCCCTGTCGGCCGCGTAGCAAGTATAATGCCTGCTTATCTTGTTGGCACCATTTAGGGAGATAGGCCCTCTCCGGTGGTGCACGGTCAGAGAGATTTCCCCCACCCCAGTATAAATTAGAACGCAGCTAGGCAGATTAGGGACACGCTGCACCAATTGTACTAATGGGCGCGAGCGAGTGTCCACGACGTATCCCGCGACGTGTAGCCTGACCTGGTATTTCTCTATAATCTACCAGGCAATCAGAAATATCTATGATCAGAGGTCATTTCAACGTTATAGAAGATGGTGGGCCCCAAACCCAAGACGTCAACCGGCGGCGCAGAGATTTAAAATGTGAAAATTGGGGAGCAGATCAGACCCAACCCAAGAAGAAAGCATTATAAAAATGTGCATACGTATTGTCACAGCCAAAAGTCGGCCCACCACTGGTAGTACTGCGTGTTATAACTCCCTTGTCCGTACGCGCAATAGCCATTATTGGCCGGCGAGTAAGGGTATGGTGAGTTTTCATATCCGTGCGAAAAGGAATGAACAGACGTCAGATATTTATGAACGAATATGCCTACCTTCCTCTTTCGCCTGCGGTATTGGGAGCATGCGATAAGTGTTTCTCGAGAGAATTTGGGATTCGAGCGGTAAGAAAAGCACATGGCCTTATTGTTGACGTGCGGGCGAAAAGAACACCCTCCGTATGCGTCTGCGCTACAATTGGCCTTGTCTACAGCATGCGGTACAAATGACAACAGAAAGTCTCAACAAGTAGATAATGTAGCGCCCTGAGTCCATTTCTGGCAGTTTGAGCCGTTCCCGGCCATCTGTGGCGTCGTGGGGCCGAGGCCCACAGTGCCAAAAAACGAATACAATCGATACCAGGTAGCTGCCTGAATATCCCTCAATAAATTTCTTGTGATCCCTGTCGATCAGCTCAAACAAAGGAACCAAGTGCTAATCCATTGCTTTTGCGAACGAGGAATATATCTAGGTCGAACAAGGCGCAAGCACGATCAAACGCGTGCCACTCTTGCTGTGTGTGGCAGCCAGCCATGGCCCACGATGTTCCAGCGCGGACGAAGCGCGTATATGACGACGCTCGTCCGGCCCGAACTGGGTAGTTGGGAGAACATCCCATATGTGGATCCCTTCAAGAGAGAGGAGTCAGATAAAGTCATATCAAAAGTACTGTACTGTCGTACCCTGAATTGATGTAAGGTTCCGGTGATTCAGACCACTCCCGCGGTTTCGTCTCCGTTACTTTTACGCTGCCGATTTCTCTCTGATTCCTTATGCTATCATCTGTAGGCAATCCCAGTCACTTTAGATTAGCTGTACTATCACGCGCTGGGAAGCTGGCCACATGGGGAAGCTGGCCACTTGGACTATAACCGCTTAATTACCTATCCCATGTCAACTCATGAGCTCGGACTATGCAGAGGGACCTCAGACAGTGGTGTGCACCAAGTTTCGGCCGCCTCTGATGATGTGATCGCCAGCGGTGTGCCGGTGATGCGGGGTTCAGATGCCGATCTCGTGACTCCCTTGATCCTGATCCGGTACCCACAACAAACAACGCCCAGAGCTTCATCAATTCTGTTTCAATCCACGACGTCGGGGGCTCGTTCGAGCCTGTTAACGCCTGGCTTTCTGCCGGGTATCTCCTATAATAGGTTAATCTCCTCGTCATCTTGGAATTCAACCGGGAAACCTCAGTGTCAAGGTAAATTCTATTTCAGTGCACCATACCGACGAGCGTCGCGTGGATCACCCGTCCCTGCTGTGGCCCGGTGACTTTGGGAGGGTATATAGCATAGCTAATGCTTCACTTTGAGAGGTATAAGACGATTTTATTGATTTGATCCACTCCGCATTACTGTTACTTACAACAAACTATCAATTTTCACCATGCAAAAAGTTTAAATGCCGGGTTCTCAGCAGCAAGCTCCAGGGATGGAACTACCACTGCAGGTACGTCCATCTACATCCCATAAAGATTCCTGAAGCTTATTTTGTCTGAACCCGTCCTCTAACTCTTGCACGCCGCTCGTTTGAGCAGCGAGATCGATCTCGGTCCCTGCTACCTCTCATCAGAGGAACCTAGTTCTATTATTCCTCCAGGTCTAATGTAATATTTTGTATACAAAATAAAGCATTTGGATCTATTGAATATGACTATGCACCGCGAAGGCATTACATTGGCCAGGAACAACGGATTTAGGCGGGTGGCCAGGTAGCCCGTCAATTCCCTTTTCGGGAGTTCCGCCGGAATAAATTGGCCATGAGCTCAAAAGGTCTCTAAAATGGATGTAAGTAGACTCAATCTGTTCACAGGATGTGCGTCTAAGCTTTAAGCCCCTTGGCCCTCGAAAAGGCATTCGCTGAAGCGGCTAATAGGCCAAACACGCTAAGGTGGCCAGCTTCCCAGCGCGTAATAGTAGTCTATTTAAACTCACGTACAAGTAGACTACAGGAAGATACTCACGGATACCTTCCACCGTTCTCTCGTGCTCCCTCCTCCTTGAGTTCCCTCTATTTTTATGCTTCACTCCTAAAGGACTCGAAGCCTCACAATTGACCCTGACTGTGCGAACAGCCTTCGAACAGCGCGCACGCATGATAAATCAAGCGCCACTGCATACACCGAGTCAGGCAGCTGGGCGAAGCTCCAGAGCACTGCTTTATGTGTGACAATGTGGGCATTAGCCACGATTTATCGCGGCAATGGGGTAAAGCCGGGCTTTCCGTTCAAATTTGAACCAAGTTCAACTGTTCAAGTTGTTGTACTTGAAAATTCTGGGAGTGCTACTAAAGTGATCCCCCAATAATTAACCTGAGAAACTACTGGGGGCCCAACATTTATATGAATATTCGACATCCTCTAGAGGCTACATACCACCGTTGCACAAATTCTCTAGTGATGTGTGGCTGTGCTATATCACGTGCGACATACGTCACCTTTCTTCCTGCCACCACCGTCGCGTCGTGCAGGCATCCACACAGATATCGTTCTCAGGCCATTCTAGGACAGCAGACATTTTGCTACATGCATCGGTATGCTTTCCCCCGCGATCCCCGCCTGAGGTCGCTCATCAGCGCGTGAATACGACATCAGGAAACAACAATTTGTTAGGTAGCTCCCAGCCAGGACTTGATAGCGATGGTAGTACTAGCAGTGTTCCCGCGGTCAGGTTCTGAACCGCTAGCGAACCTGAACTGGACCTGAACCGGACCTTGGGTCCGGTTCAGTGGCTGTGTGGTTCGCTGAACCGAACCGGCGGTCCAGTTCAAGGTTCAAAAAATTTGAGAATTTACTGAACCCGGCTGAACCGGTTCGAACGGGTTCGAACCTAAGTTTTCTGCTTGATATTCAAGGTAACTACAAGCCATACAACACTACCAGTCATCTATAAGGTCCGGAAGGTCGTCTGGGTCATCATACTCAGTCAATGAACACCATGCATCACAAGTAAAATTAAAAGCTTCGCATTCATGATGGGCGAATTTTATTGAGGCACGCATGGCCGTCTCTTGGGCCGCCTTCTGTGTAAGGCGGCGAGTCATCTCGCAAATAAAGTCCTGGCAACTATGTGTCATTTGCAAGGTCCTGGACACTACATCGATGCCCCGGAGGAAACTCCCGAGGCGTGGGCATTAAAATCCGAGCAGCTTGCGTACACCCCGCTTCACGGTAATCACTCGGGCGCGAACATGTCGAAGATCTTACTGCATACTCTCGATCGCTACGAGATTCGGGAGAAGGTCTCATTTTTTTTTCATTGTTCAGCCGTGCCCCATTATTATGGAAACCCGGAGAATCACGCTTTTTTTAGCGAGCGTCGGCAGGATGCCGGCTGATGCCAAGTGATCTCGGCTGCCATTTTCGGTTGTAAGACCCCGGAACTAGACATGCGCGCCCGTCCAGCCACCGTTCACTCGCGCATTTTGGCCTCCAGCGTCAGTTCGTATAATGGGTAGTCCTCCGACTGAATCCAAATCAAGGGTGATGTCATGTATTATAATGGTCATAATTATTGATCCTCAGCTTGAAAACTACCATTCATAGATGTCAGAACCCCCCACAAACTCTTCATCCGAAAACCAAGCAAAGATTTCCACATCCTTGTCCATATTATCCTCGTCCACCCTAGGCTTGTCTTCATTAATCATTCGGTTGAGGTGATCTGATTGTTCGGCATCTGTGCAATCATTCGTCAAAAATGAAATCTTCGTAGTGTGGTTGGAAGCCGTCACTTACCTAGTCCTTGCCCTTTGTTGTCTCCTCCCATGTAGTAAGACCCACTAAGTCCTACTGGGCTATCCTATCCCCATTGTGCAGTGGCTGTAAATCAGGAATCAGTTCCATTTTATCTGCAATTCCCGAAGCAACATATCTGCAACCAATGTGAGTGGTTCACTGCCGTCCATGAAGGTCTCTAGGGTGAATGACTCCTAATACCTTCATTTACATCCTATGACATATGCCCTATTGATATGATCTATGATTATGATACACCAATCTTGCTGGATTATGAATGGTTTCTGTTGTTCAACCGCTTCTCCCATTGCCCCTCCGCATACCTTGCCTGGCTGAAGACCTAGAAGCACAGGCTCATACCTGCAACCACAGATTAGAAGCAGGGAATTTATGAGAGCTGGAATGAACCTAGCTTTAAGCTCAGGGGCTCGAGATGAAGCTCGGGGCATTGATTTGGTGGAAGACTGGGTCGGTTCACGGTCGGCAGGTAAGTGCATATTGTGTCACATGAAAGTTGGCATGGAGGGGAGCGGAAGTGTGATACAGAGAAAGAATTGGACATTAGTATTGCTAGACAATATGTGGCTGCACAGAGTATCCACAGAAACCCCCGCGTCAACATGTTTCGCTCGCGACGCGATTTTATGAGCGGTCACGTGATCTTGATGGAACACGGTTCCACGCGACGCCGGCGCGTAATAGCGTGTCGGGGAGTTCGGAGTAGCCTGATGAATGGTGTAGGAGAGAATTATGTGTAAAGGAAATGTGATCACAGACAAGAAGTATCCATTTCATGGGTGTATGGAGTTATAAGACATGTTGTGCCAGCAGAATCACCCCTATTTTCAGAGGGTTTGATCATTGACCCTCAGGTGTTCATTGGAGGAACTTGGAAAATCTCCCTGACCTGAAGAGTATGATACACTAACGAACGATGGCTGGAGCGTCCCATATGTGTGGTTCCGGGGTCTTACAACCGAAGACGGCAGCCGAGATCACTGGGCATCAGCCGGCATCCTGCCGATGCTCGCTAAAAAAGCGTGATTCTCCGGGTTTCCATACATTATTGATTCATTGGGGCAGGTCGGATGGTTCACCGCCGATAACGCCTCGAACAACGACACGACTTTGGTTTCCCTCGCCGAAGATCTCAACATCGATGATGAAACTCCGTATTGGGACCCAGTGGAGCATCGTGTTCGGTTCGTTCGATTTCCTTCGGGCCTCTTCTACAAGTGCTGATTTGAGCAGGTGTATGGAGCATGCTGTACATCTTGGAGCAGGCCATTTCATCTCTGATGTGTCGCCGATGTCTGCGAAGGCCGTGTTAGCAAAGGTGAAGAAAATGAAGGCCCGGCTGCTGAAAGATAATCCAGATCTCGACCTCGACGAATTGAACGAATTGCTGCAGGATGATGAGGCAGAGGAGGACGAGAATGAGGCTGATGGGGATGAATTTGCGGCCGGGGATGCTGTTGGTAAGGGCCTCGCGCTGATAAATCAGGTACTCAATCGTGCCTTGGCCGTCTTGCGAATTATTGACTATCCGCGATCCAGATTCGCAAATCACCGCAAGCACAGGCGTACTTCGCCAAGACCTGCAAAACTCTTGAGATCCCCGCGCTCCAACTGATTGGATGGATCCGTACTCGTTGGGCCTCGCTATACGCGTTTTTGGATCGTATTCTCCTCCTGCAGAAGGTGCGCCTATTAATTCTATATTCTGAATGTTCGATAACTTTAGTTCATTCTAGGCGGTGAATCAGTTCGCAAACTCGGCGGACGAAAGCGATGAGGTACCTGACCTCGATGGGAAGTACTACATGGATTTTAAGCTCGGGAAATCGGACTGGTTGAAGATCCAGAAGATGCATGAAGTTCTTCAGGTGCGTGAATTGTTTGGACGGTTCAAGTCCCGAACTAAGATTGCTCAGGTGCCCGCGAAGATCCAGCAGTCATTTTCAAGCGCTAAATATCCCACGGTTTGGCGCACCATCCCCCTTCTTGAGTTCTTTCAACAGTGTTGGATTGATATGGCCGCTTTACCAAAGTTTGCGGACATGGCGCCGTCGATTGAAGCCGGACTTGAAAACATTGCAAAGTGGTATCGCAAAACTGATGATACAGATGTATACTTCATCTGCCTGGGTACGCTCAACCTCCCTATTGCTTCGTTGGTTTGATCCGTCAGCTCCAGTTTTGGATCCCAACTACAAAACAGCGTACGCAGAACACCACTGGGCACCCGAATTCTTTGATGAGGGGATGAAAAAATTGGAGAAAAAGGTCCGATTCACATTTCTCGTCTCTCGGGCCTGCGAGCAGCTCTGATTTATCCTTCGCAGTTCGACCTATACTATAAACCGGCTGCCGTTGTTTCTGGGACTGATGCGGATGCGCGTAAGTGATTCCTCTGGGACTTACGATGGAACTGACATATCAATTGAAGCATCTGGCGGGTCCGTTCAATATGGCCATTCCTGGATGCGTGCAGCCGTCATGAATCGACGAACCGTAGACAACGCGAAGGCTGATCCTCGCGAGGAACTTAGGGCATATATTTCGGCCCCACTTGAGAATGCTGACCACATTGTGGGATGGTGGGGGGTCAGTGTTCCCACCCACCCCCGACCCCATTTCCCTGACTGATCTCTTAATAGCACCACACCACGCAGTACCCTACGCTGTCCCGTATGGCTCGTGACTACCTTGCGATCCAAGGTTCCGCCACCGCTTCCGAGCGATCTTTTTCGAATGGCTCCCTCACTGCAACACTCCGACGCAACCGCCTATCGCCCGAGATGTTTGAGGCTCTGCAAATACTGAAGAGTGCGTACCGTAATGGCCATATCGGGGCCTCAGAGGAAGCTAGGAAGCGCATGATTGATTTTTCAGATGCCTTCGATGTAGAGGATGACTTGGAAGATGGAGTTCTGGAGGCGGGAAGTAACTAGTTCATTTTGTACAGGCCTGCAAAAAAAAATTCGTGGAAAAATCGGTTCAATTGGGTCCGAACCCACTCTGAACCTGGACCGAACCGCGCTGAACCTGAACCTGCGGTCCGGTCCAAGGTTCAGCAGTTTCCCTGAACCGAACCCGCGGTCCAGTTCGGGGTTCGGGAAAATTAGCTGCGAACCGGACCTGGACCGGACCGCGGCAACACTAAGTACTAGTAACCTTCAGTAAGATCTCAGTAGCTCATGGTAGCCCAGGTAGCCCTCCAGCCGGCGATCAGTAGCTCGACGTAGCGCATCACTGACGGATCAGTAGCTGCTGATAGCGGGGCAAACGAAATCAAATGACTTCCAACCATTAGAGTGGTGTAAGGGACTCACAACATGCTATTCTGGCATAATTTCACCTTGGGTGCTCTTTCGTCAGGACGAATAATCTCGATAATAGGCCTACGCGCAGAAATTCGTCAAGTCAATTCAAACTCCGCCGGCACGTGCACGATTGCGTGCTTGTTTGGGCCAAACAAGACGTTGGTTGGTCGTCTTTTTCTTCCTTTCCCCATCTTCTCTCTCCCTGGAGTTCCTCCTCTCACTATATCATCCACGTTTGACCCGCGGCAGCTCTCAAACCAAGGGATTTGTCGTGTCTTTCGCCCACTGTCCCTCTCAGACCGTCCCTTTCGTCCTTCCACTGCCCGAATCCGAGTCGCTCTCAATTGCCTGGTGTGCCTCAAGTACACATCGGGTTTTGATACACTCCTCAAGTCTCCTCAAGCCTCTGAGCTCTCCCCTCTCATGATCTCCTCAAATCCTCAAGATTCCAAGCTCCTTCAAGTGTCTTGAGATCTCGTGCTCCTTCCTGGTGGCTTTCCCCGTCTCATCCCTAGGTCTTTTTCATGTACCACCAACACATGTCGGCGCTGCTTAACCCCTTTTTGTGCACCGAAGCGCTGCACCGCAGTCTGATACAGTTTAATGGTGCGTACTTTCTTTCTTCACATTGTTTACATTGTTTACATTATAGGAAACCTCATCCCGTTGATGTCGTACCCCTTCAAGATAACACCACCTGCATGCACGCGCATCAACAAAACCCACGAGATGAGTTGTTACCTCGTTATAGCAGGAATCCGTCCTGACATTACTTCGGCAGGTTTGATGTATCCGCATTCTTGCATTGATTTAGAGATGTTTTGATTTGCTCCCCACCCGCTTTACTCCACCTTGTATTTTTACCTTGTGTTCACGAATACAATGTTTTTTTATTCTGCTTTCTGTGCTCCTTCGGTCGCATTTATAGCAGACTACCGCCGACTATTATGCGATACCAAGAGCTCTCGAGAGCTACCAAAGCGCTACCAAGCTCCCCTGCCAGAGCTACCAGCTGCTACCAGACCTTGGCGGGGAGCTACCAGAAGCTACATAAAGGGGGGACTAGGCTACCAGGCTATCAAGACTACTGATGCTACCGGGCGCTATCTATCAAAGTACTTTTTTCCTGATGGATCTTCCCCAGGTTTCGCCCAAGAAGAGCGTAAAGAGATCTTCCACGCTCCCAGAGACCTTACTAATCATACTCAGAAGATTATAGGTCGCCTATATTCCCAAAATCACTCGTTTCCCTGGTCCTCCTGTCGTCAGATCGCTCAAACTGGGACATCGGCGGGCGGTGGTGCAACCTCACTTGCGATGGGTTTCTTTGTCTAGATGAATTTCTTTATACAATTTATAGGTCTTCAGATATAACTGTGTGACATAGTGCCATACAGACAACGCGAATTGGCACACCCGTGGTGAGTTCTTCCCCGCCCACCCGTCCTCCTCGGGATTCGTTCGCTAACTCCCATCCTTTCGCATCCTCCAACACGGCGTACGCAATTCCCCTGGTACCGAGTTCCCATACTCCCCTCCGTTATCAACCCCTTGCCCGCTCTCCCAGGTGGGCGGGATCATCGCGAGCCACGACGTGCGTTCAACCTCGCGTGCTTTATACCTCGTTGTCGTCTTTGATGGCGCATATACTCACCTTGTACAAGCACGGGCTGTGGTGCTGCGCATAATCTCCATCTTCCTTCTCGCGCTTCATCCGCAAACTCCCATCCTTTCGCCCTTCCCGACACGCAATTCCCGTGGTACCGAATTTCCGCAGTCCCATCGCTGATCATCGGCTTGCCCGCTCTCCCATCTGTGCTTAACCATCCCGCGTAACGACGTGCGTTCAACCTCCCGTCTTTTTATCCCTCTTTCTCATCTTTCATCGCGCATATACTTGTATTCCGTGGAAAGCACGGTCGGCGGTGCAGCGCGTAATTTGCATCCCTGGGATAAGCACAGCCATGGTGCGTTCCTTCCCATGCTCATTCTCCTCAGGCTTCGTTCGACTAAAGTCTTTCGCACGTCCCCTCCCCTTTAGCGCTCTCCCAGGTGGGCGGTATCATCCTGCGTAGCGACCTACGTTCAGCATCACGTATTGTAGGCCTCATTTTCAACGCGCATATACTCGCCTTATCTTCCTTCGGCAGGGGCGGCGGTTGCTGCCTGCCATGGTTCCTCGGCGGTGCGTGCCGTCTGTCTCTGTATATCGACCCCGACCCTGTTCTTACCGCGTTCTATCCCCATGATCTCTCCCATTGTCGTCCCTTTCTCTAAATGGCGACTCCCCATCTTTCCACCATTCGACCGACACGGATGATATGGCTCTTTGCGAGCCCGTTTGCTCATTTGTGACTTTTCACCTTCTGCAGCCTTTTCTCGAAGACGCCTGATGTTCGAAGGGCAGACTGACTCCTTCTATTATTCATTTCATTTCATCGCATCCCTTCCGCTTCCTCCATTTGCATCTTCTCTCCCCTTGCTCATTTCCTGTCCATATCTCCCCCTATATTCCGCTTCTATGCCCACGCACTCCACTTGTTCCTCGGCCTTCATGCCCTCTTCATTTGGGCGCCTTCCTAACCTTCCCATTCTCTCTGTTGATGCCTTGCGCGCTTCCCGCCCATCTCTCTTTCAAGACAGCGCTTCGCGTCTGCCTTTCGTTCGTCCCCTCGTACCCAGGTCGTTTTCTGTCCCTCACTCCTCCTCCTTGGTCTAAGTATGCACTCCTTCCCATCCATCGCAGTCTTATTATTGTCCATTCGCACGACCTGCCTTCTCACACTGTTCGCCCTTCATTTATCACTTGTCTCTTCTCGCCGCCCGTGTGCGCTCCCCTCCATCTCCGTCCTTCCGCCCGTGTTCTCACCGCGCAAGCCTAGGCCAGCAATATTACGCAGCTCATCATCCTTCGCCCTTCCTTTCCCATCCTCGTTGTTATTTCCCTTGCATCCTCTCGGCCCGCGGGTCGTGCCAAGCATCCCCTTCGCTCCTTCGTGGCTCCGATTCCTCGTGGTCCAGCTGGTTCGTCCCTTTCTCTCAATCCAGATAGGGCCGCCCTCGAATTTCTTGGTTGAAAAAATCGACACATCAGTGGCAGTGCCCTTTGCACGTGGTAAACGCCCGCGAGGTGCTTCCTTTGGACTCTTAGTCTAAATGCTGACACCGACAGCTCACCGTCGTCCGCCCACGAGCTAGATTGGCTTCCACTTCCTCCTGCGTTCGCTTCTCAGACAAGGCGGCCCACGTTTACGCTTCACGTGCGTGGCGGTGGCCGACGGACACACGTTGCTCCATTGCATTGTCCCTCTCTCGCCGAAATCCGCGCCTGCCCGACCACCGTTTTTAGGATCTTCTGCGCTCCGGCTCGGACTCGGAGACGCAGCTAGGCGCGGAAATAGCAGGCGCTGATAAACGCGCCTGTGGCACCGGAGCGATATGAATGGTGATGCTATCTGGTGCGGACGTTTTGGCAGCCTCGGACCGATCTGGGATAGGGCCACCCAATCCGAATATTCCATTTGAAGGATGTCTCGATCTCGGATCACCAGGGCGTACTTATACTTAACGCACGGGCGAAGTAGTCATCGCGCGCGTTCGTCTGTCCTTCCTCCAAGCCTGCCCCCCGAATCCAGCCGACGACGACCATGGCGGCCCCCCTGCTGCCCGTGCACGCTGCCGACGCCGTGGTGCCCGCCGACGACGGCGCGCTGCGCGTCGCGATTATCACTGGTGCGTCCCCTCCCGTTTGCCAACAATAGGATAGAATGAACGGACGCAACGCACAGAGAACTTCCTGCCCAAGATCGACGGCTCGACGGTGACGCTCGCGCACCTCTTGCAGCACATGAAGCGCACCGGCGTGCAGGCGATGCTCTTTGGGCCCGAGTCGGGCATGGTGCGCACCTCCCCTCTTCGCTAATCCGGGCGGGAGCCGACGAATGCTGTAGACCGAATACGCGGGGTGCCGCCTGTTCGGGACGTTTGGCGTCCCGCTGCGGGTGTATCCGGGGCTCAAGATCAAGTGCGCTACGACTGTTTCTGCTGCTGCTGTTGTGTACTGACACAGAGGGGCACAGTTTCATCTCGCCGGCCTTCCTGCGCGCCCTGCGCGCGTTCGCGCCCGACGTGATCCACATTGTCGACCCCATCTGGCTCGGCGTGCAGGCCCTCGCCGCGATCGCGCTCCTCTTCCCGCGTACGCCGCTCGTCACGTCGCACCACACGAACCTGCCCACGTACGCCGCCGTCTTCGGCTACCCGTACCACACGCACCGCACCTGGGCGCTGCACGCGTACTTGCACTCGTTCGCGCGTTGCACGCTCGTCCCCAGCGCGAGCACGGCCAATTTGCTCCGGGAGCGCGGGTGGCGGAATCTCCGCGTATGCGAGCGGGGCGTGGACGGGGACTTTCGGGTGCGTTCCTCCCTGTTTATTTCTGCTGAAGAGTTGTGATGATTGATGTGTGGAAAGCCGGATTTGAGGAGCGAGAAGCTGCGCGAGGCGTGGGGCGTTCTGCCGAGCGACGTCGTGATCCTCTCCGTGGGGCGCCTCAGCCCCGAGAAGAATCTCGTGCTGCTCGTTGACGCGTTTGCGCGCCTGCTTGCGCTTCTATCTCGACCCAGAGCCGCGGCCAACGAGAGTGCGAGTGAGAACGAAGGGGAGAGGGAGCCGCGCGCGCACCTCGTCTTCGTCGGCGACGGGCCCTTCGCGCCCGAGCTGCGGCGCCTCTGTGCGGTGCGCGGCGTTAGCGCGATTTTCACAGGCCAGCTGACGGGAAGGGCGCTCGGCGAGGCGTTCGCGAGCGCGGATGTTATGTGGTGCGTTCTTTCTTCCTGTCTTCCTATTCTTCCGTCTTCTGTTCCTTCCCGCCCCTTGGCCGCGTGTCTTCATTTTATTTTATTTGTCGTATCTATCGCGTTCCTGTCGCGTTTCTTGTTGTTTTGTTTTTCTGTCGCTGCTGATATCTGATTGATACTGACGCGTTATCGTCTCGCAGCGCGCCCTCGATCACGGAGACCTTCGGGCAGGTGACGCTGCAGGGCATGGCCTCGGGCCTGCCGGTAGTGGGTCTGTATGTCGAGGGCACGGCGGACCTCGTGCTGCACGGCGAGACGGGGTACCTCCTCGATGTGCATGAGGCGGCCAAGGCGCAAGACGATTTTGTGGGTTTCGGGGACGCCTCGGCCGCTTCAACTTCGACTTCGACTTCGACTTCCGGCAAGGAGCCGAGCGCGGAGAGCTGCAAGTCGCCCACCTCCGCCTCGGAGATCTGGGCGCCCTGGGCGTGGGCGGCGACGGCCGTAGGCTACGCGGACAGCGCTGCCGCCGCCGCGTATCCTGACAGTGTGGTTGGCGACGACGCCGAGTGCCCGCCGCTCGTGCGCGACGACGACGCGCCGTGGTCGCCCGCGGACCGCGCGCCCGCGACGCCGCCCGACGCCCTTGGGCGCGCGCCCACCGCCGCGGAGTGGGTGCCCACGAGCAAGCTCGACGTCCCCGCGCTCGATGCGCCCTCGGAAGAATACACGGAGGTGGGCGGCGATGACGAGACGGCGCCGCTCATTGCGCCCGGCGTCCCTGGGTACTCCGCGCTTGCGCCCGCCCCTTCCTCCCTCTCGCCTTTGACTACAGCCCCGACACCGATGCCGAGCCAGACGGAGACAGCGAGCCAGACGCCCGCCAACGCCTGGACGCCCGACAGCCCGCTCGCGCCCACCGCGCGCATCGCGGCGTACGCGGACTGCGCGCCGCTCGTGCGCGCGCCCGCCGTCGCCGCGCGCTTCGCGGCCCTCCTCCACGTGCTCGTCGTCGACCCGGACCGGCGGCGCGCCATGGGGGTGCGCGCGCGGGAGCGGGCGGGCGGATACGAGTGGGACGGCGCGCTGGGGCGCATGCTGGGCGCGTACGGGGAGGCCGTCGGCGGTGATTTGGGTTTGGGCACCTCCGCCCTTTCCGCCCTTCCGAGCGCCGGCGGGAGCGGGGAGGAGGTGCGGGCGGGGAGCGCGCTGGTGTTGAGCCGCGACGTGCTTACGAAGCACCGCCCGAACCGCGCGGGGGAAGCGGGGAATGGGAAGGCGTGGTGGGGCGTGCAGCCCGTGGTGGACGCGGCGGTCGTCGTGCATGCGCTGGTCGCCGCGACGCTGAGCCATGCGGCGTATATGGTGCCCACTGCGCGGGATCTGTGGGGCTAGCGCAGTCCCTCGCTGGTCGACGTCGTTGGAGATGTTTTAAGAGCAGGAAGGGGAAGGGGGGAGGGGGGAGGGGACTCTAATTCTAATGCTAACTAACGCACCGCTCACGATCCCTGACTTGTATCCTTGCGCGCGCCCTCGTTCATTCATTCCCTACATAGTACATAGACACAGAGAGAGACCCACGGCGCGTGCATGTATGTATTTGTAGATATGTAACCTTTTTCTTGTTGGCTTTGTACTTAGTATGTAGGATTGTAATTGGGAATATCATGTAGATGGTTTGATATCCGTGGGGTGCAGGGGAACCTGACACAGGGTGGGGAGGCAGGTGCGTTTCTATTAATTCTAATCTTGACGCTAGGACTTGTAATCTAAGTTCAGGTTCCCTTCGTGCGTGTGGAGGCGGCCTCCGGGTGGGGAAAGGAAGGTGCGTTTCTAATCTTGGCACTAGTACTTTTGTTTCCAAGGTCAGATTTCCTTCCTGCGTATCTCGGTCCGCGCGCAGGACGAATATAGGTTTAATTCAACCTGGGAACACGGTAGAGTGGTACGATATTTCCGGTCCGATGGGCCGGGTCCGTCATTCATTTAGGATGGCACGTTGGTGGCTCCAACGAACTGGAGCCTGGCTCGTGCGCGCTATCTTCGCCGACGGGTGACTCCCATGCTGGTTCTGACTGAGAAGGATGGCCCGATGTCGGACGAACCATAATTTCGCAAAACAGTCTAGTCGCCGTAAACCAGCAATCTAACTTGAAGCAGGACTTCGTTGAAGTACAGAACTTCATTCGCACAATCATTTGACAGCCGTACATGTACAGTACACCAACTGTTGGTCTACTTTCCTGGGCAAGTCTGTCCCACGCCGTATCAGATGGTCAGTTCGATGAGTGCGTGAGCTGCTGCCTTCAACGAGTTTTTGCCTCCATTGAAGAATATTGTAGTAACAGAAGATGACGGTGAGACTGAGTCTGTGACACTCGAGGTGTGTTAGTCTATCTGTTACAACGGTTTACCGACCATTGTACTGGGTCCCCAAAAGGGGAAAAGTGCGAAAAAGAAATCAAAAAGGGAAAGAAAGAAAGAGACTCAGAGGCTTCAATGGAAATTTATTTGGCTTGAAAAATCTTCAAAAGATGCTTCCGTTCCTTCCGCTCAGTTCCACTTTTCAACAGTACACCATTCAAAGATACACGACAAAAAATTGATGCCCGAAGTGCACAGCTACATTGAGCCAATCATGAGCTGAATATGTATAGTATTGTGTACCTGGCTATCCAGTAAAATAAATGGTGCAGTACACAGGCTGTAGTGTAGACCGACAACTTGAAGACTCAAGAGTGGCCATGGCAGGCAGGAAGTGCCCACAAAAATTGCATATTACAAATGTAGATGTTCGGTGGAGCTTGAAAGAGCTGATAAGGGTTCAAGTAACATATGTGGATGATTTCTGAGACATGATGATGGCCAATCTGCTCGTGCTGAAGAGACCGTACAAAAAGCACGTCAACTTTGTGCTGTCTGCTTGCTGTTGCCAGGGAAAATGTGATTTAAGGTAGCCAGAGGCTTTGGATTATGAGGAGTCAAGGAGTTACAATGTTAGCCACAGGAAACGAGGCCAAGGAGGCATGAAGTGAGGAAGATGATGTAGGATGGCACATAACAGTTATGTGCCAGTGACGTTACTATTCGTGACTGTCACTCGGCTTGCTCCGGGCCACTTAGTTCGTGGCTACAACCTCGAAAATTAACAATTAAAGTGTCGAAGGCTACTGAGGGAAGGTGTAAAGGTATTCAGGAATATTTTGGTGAATTACAGAGGAAGTCCCAGTAGAGGATTATGGCTGCAAGTTATGTGCCATCAGTGGCTGTGGCACATAACCCAGCTGATCCGTTGTGAGCCATCACATTGTGATAGCTCCCGACATAACCTCAAAAACGCCGAACTCCGAGAACGTGGCTACAGCTTGACACTGAATTTAAAAAGCCGCCTTGCCCAGACCATGGCTTGACGGAGAATCAAACTCCGTACCCTCTGAAAACGAAACACCTATGTAGGAATTCAGAATGTGTTACTGAGCCGTGCTCGGACAACAAAAGAAATATTTTAAACACAATGGCTTGACGGAGAATCAAACTCCGGACTTTCTGTCAAACAATATACGAACGCTGCATAAAGGACACGGAGTGTGTTACCATTACGCCACCAAGCCATTCAAGAGTTGAGCTCAAATGACCACCAAGGAGCAACTCCGAGTTTCCTGACCCAACCAATGGCTTGACGGAGAATTGAACTCCGAACTGTCTGTCTTACGATATACAAATACTGTAGAACAACACGGAATGCGCTACCATTACGCCACCAAGCCGTACGAATCAAATGACCAAAAAGCCAACTAGACCATTGCCGTGAAAAAGAAGGGTTTCCATCAGTGGCTTGACAGAGAATTGAACTCCGAACTGTCCTCTTATGATATATCTATATCAACGGAGCATGTTACCATTACGCCACCAAGCGGTTCACGGAACAAGTCGGATAACAGAAAAACTGCTAGAAAACAAGGAATGACTTGACGAAGATTTGAACTCCGAAAACCCCGTTATCAATATGTGAACGTGCATTCCGCTACGTCACCAAATTGTTCAAGAAATCCATCACGGAGGCAGCATCAAGCAGCAACTCTGTGGAAGGGAAACTGCACCACATCAAAAAGGAACAGGGGAATGGCTCAGCAGAGAATCGAACTCTGAACCCTCCATAAAAGCATACCGCGAACTACATAGGAATGGGGAGTGCAATACCATTACGCCACTGAACCGTTCAAAACGTGCCGTATCTTCTTACAATCCTCGATGGACAAAAACGCAAGGCCCGATGGAGGTTCAAACCCTGGTACCTCTATTATTCAGTTTCCTGCCAGCTACGCGAGCAGAGTGCATTACCACTATGCCACCGGACCATGGGTACGACCAATACAGATGTCCAATAATCGGCACAAAAAAGGGATGGAACAGAGGAATGGCTCGACGGAGAATTGAACTCTGGACTTCCTGCAAAGGCTGCAAAAGGTGCTTGTGCAAGAACACTAAGGCAGGACCTGTTTCAACTACGCCATCAAGCCATGAATGCATACAATCTGGGAGGACAGGCAGAAACTCCGAGTAGACAAAAAAGGTGGATCACACAAGAGAATGGCTTGACGGAGGATCGAACTCCAGGTCTCTCTGGAATGGTCAAACACTGGGGCAAACAATATGGAGCACACTACCTCTGCGCCATCAAGCCGTTACAGGTGGAATCCAGATTGGAGGGGAGCTAGGATCGGAAAAGGTATGTCCAGGACTAGGGTGAGCAAGTCCAGACCACAGAGTCAGTGCCTGGTACAGGGAACGGTGCGGACATAGCCTCATGGAGTCCGTAGTGAGTGACAGGTGAGCTCTGGGTGGAGGAGCATGCGAGCGAGCAGGATTGGGACACAAAGGAACATCTCCGGCACAGCCTTAGGCTGGGGGTATAAATACTACAGCCTGTCTAGCAAAATATCATCTCAGTTTCAGCCCACATTCGCAGCTTCTAAGCCTTAGCCAGCTCAGGAGTAGCTAAAAACCACCCAAACATCACCTAGAGGTCACCCGGAGTCAAGTTATACAGTAAATCAACCTCCGGCACTCCCTCGCCGCCGTCAGACAGCGAACGTGAACAGAGTTTCATTCAGCATAAAGTTCAGCGTCGATTATCAAACCTTCTATTCCTCCCCTACATTAGTAGGGCAGTGAAATCTCTCAAGCAGCACAACAAGTCTTTGGAGTTCGTGTGTAGCTGCTAGCTAAGGAAGTTGGTGGTGCAGAGCCCGCAGAAGTCACCTTCAGCAAACGAACAGGTTGGGAAGTAGAGAGAGGAAACTCCATAGAGGCATAAAGAGGGGCAGAAGGAGGAGAAACTTGCAGGAACGGAACTGTAGACACATAACTCCCCCGGTCTTATGATCTACAACCCAAATATACTTCGGACAGCCATGGTTCGAGGTCCAAGAAGCCCTTAAAACACATATTTCACCTCGGACTTGACGAATTGGACCCCGCATCGCCTTCCGGAGTTCCTCCTCCAAGGACATGTAGAACAGATTCAATCTCTGTTAACCCGAGAAGGCTAACTAGGCTTTAGAGTTCGCTCGGTCCACCCTAGCTAGCAGGATTTTGAACAAACTGTTCAAACCTTGTACGGATATCCCCACCAATATTATTTAAAACCTCCAATGTACTTGTCTACCGCGACAGAACAAATTCCCCCTAGAGGACGAGCATTTAAAACATAGCCCGGATCTCCCCACCATCTGGCAGTTTGAAGCACCGCAGTCCGCATCAAAGCGTTGGTAAACTGTTACAACAGGGGGTTGATCGTGTACTGTGCTTATTATGTAATCTTAGGTAATCTTTCAACAGCGCATCGAGCCTTGCAAGAAAGACATGATATTTCATGTTATTTTGACATGGCGCAGGTTGCCTATTGTATGCCTGAAGTTCTGTCTCCTCAGATTTCTTAAGAAGGGCCTGGAACCGCGGCTTGAGTTCAATCTAAGCATGTGATCTGTCGACCTCCACAGCACAACTGAATCAAAACAGGCCTGAAATCTCCAGATGGCCATTAGAATGGACTTAGAGACACTTGAGTCCAGTAAGATTTGCAAGAGGGATGAATGAACATACCAGGAGTTTGGCCCCCCAAAAATTATTAGCTAAGATTACATCATAAGCTCAATACGCGATCGGACCCCCGTGGTTACTAACAGACTTCAACAAGTGAACCGTGTTGAAGCACGTCTACAAGAGACTAAGGTGTGTACACCATCCACAATGACCGACATGACAGCGGGAAGAAGGAAGCGTGCGGGAAGCAAGGCAAAAAGGATGTTATAATAACGGAAGTCCACCCAAAGATCCGGTCCCTGATCCACCTTGACATCTGAAAAGCGAAATCAAAACGCAAAGACTGGGAATCGAACCCACTCGAGAAAAATCTCTGTGTGGTGCTGTTTGGCTGTGGGAAAGTTCAAAATTTGGCGGCCATCTTCAGGACCCACTACCTAAAGTAATCGCGTGTCCTGTTTGATGCACCAGTTTCGATGGCCTTCATACATCCGGGCCCAAATATTCAACTTCCAGAACCCAGGTAGGCTTGGATTGACGAGTAAAGTACAAGGTGCCTCGGAGCTGAACATAAAGATCCGAACAAAGCCGGAACGCCATCAATCCTGTATCACTACATCAACCTCCCCAAGAAACTTGTGAAGGAAATGCTCGGAACACATTCATATCTCATCAAGAATCCTCCAAAGAAATGAGCTTTGCATTTAGCATACCACGAAGCCCACCCAAAAATCCGCACCGAATTTACGGAGGTTTAACTCATCTCCCAAGGCCGATTTGTTTTCTGTACACAACTACTATTATAGTCTTCTTCCTGTCCTTTCTAAAATTCCAATTGTCGTCTAGCCGCGAGATGATGGGGTGTGTGCTGCTGCTCCTGAACACCGACTCTTCTTGTCTATCTGCGAAACGATCTGGTTCTCGATAAGTTGGCGAAAGGTAAAGCAAGAAACTGGGCGTATGGCCGTTTTCCTGTGTCAAGACATCGACAATCTGCCGGTGATTGATACGGATGCCACGAGGCATGCGTCCTGATCTCTTTGTTCTCGTTCTTCCATCATGGCCGATGCAGACATTCACCCCTCGCTCCGCCTCGACAGAATCTCAGGTCTCCCTGCTTCTCTCAAGGTCCGGATCCCCACATATACCTTGCCATTCACGCATCAAGTACTGACAATGCTCCAGCGAAAGGGAGACCTTCTGTGGGTACGCAACGGCCACTTCGGGGCCGGCAGTGGCACCATGGCAATTATACGAGGCGAGCAATCTTCTCGCCGGTATTATTACCTTCACGACCGTCAGCTCTGCCCGGGATGGCTTTCCAGGGCAATTGGGTCTGGTGCTCCTCGCTCGCGGAATCGCCGCAAATATTACAGCAGCCATCTACGCTCTCAATCTCTCTATCGCGGTCTGTGCTCGCGCTCCGGAGATCCTAGACCAGGCCCTTCTACTGCTGCGCTGCTTTTTAACGACATCTCCAACTAGGTCATCCATATCTACTGCACTTGAGGCAGGGCTCCTGGGTGCCCTCGTGTTGTCCGCTAAAGTCGACAGCCCGCACATTAAGCATCATTTGAACGTTTATTTCACGCAGCTACTTCCGGGATACATGGCATATCGCAGCGTCCTGCTGCATATGGAGAAGGCTCTCCTTGAGGCCGAGGATTTGGCTCCCACTGGGGGCCTTTTCACCTCAGATTTTAACGCCGTGTGGAAACGCTTCTCGTCCTTAACTCGGGAACGGCTCGAACTACTGATCACGTTTGATTCCACCCCTCAAATATCCTACAGGGAGTGCGACAGCGTTAAGGTCCGTCAGTTTCACCCACGACGAAATCCACCTGATCTCGGCTCCCTCAGTGTGCCAAGATCTGTGCGAAGAACGACCTGCGCCGTTGTTCGGGCTGCCTGGATCTCTATTATTGTTCTAAGCACTGCCAGGTTGACGACTGGCGAGCAAATCATCGCCGGAAATGCAAAATTTTCCGTCCTGTCCGGCACCTCCTCCGTGCGTATATCCCTCCTTTTACTTCGTCCAAAATATTAATAATAAAAATCAGAGGAGCAGGCGCGCTCTTGCATCGCGACTACCTCACTCATAGAGCCACACTCTGGGCGCGCCAAATCTCGAACATGAACGAACCCCTGCTCCGACTCCCGTACTTCTGAATCGTTTTCGATTACATGTACGGCGCGGTCCGGATCCGCATGGAGGAGTGGCCTTCGCATTCATACGACTGGGAGTTCCGATATGAGCCCATCGAGCGCATAAACCGGTGGTGAGACCATGCGGGCCGCGCTGCGGACAGTCCGGGGCGCATCAAATTGCACGTCGCTCTCCTGCCCGAGGGCCTGGGCACTCGCTCGGCGATGATCCCGCTGCGTCGTAACGATGCCGCGCTGTGGCAGGGCTTGTGGGCTATTTCGCAGAAGATTGCCAGAATCCCTCCGACCGATTCTAGCGCTGCATATATCATGGAGGAAGAAGACGTTCAACGGATAGAAGAGTTGGATATAGGGTGCATTCACGAGGGATTTATAGTTACGCAGATTGGTCGGTGGTGGGAGTTGAATTTCACGGTGGATTCAGGGCTAAATAGAAATTCAACCTCGAAATCCAAAATGGTATTCCCTCAAAACGCGATGCTTTCTGAGCCTACCTTCCTGTGCATGGTAGCAGTATGAGGCTATGAACATGTTGGCGCGCCCTGCTCTTTGGTCTCCCATGTAAACGGCGAGAATGGCCTAATTTGGGCCGGGGGACGACACGGCTTGGGTCATGTGGCGCAAATGCGGCGCGGAGAAACGTTGCCGCACAGTTCCTAAGTTAGGGTAAGTGGAACTCCTCTTAATTATAACTCCCACATTGCGGCATACGGTTGGCCGGTCGTATGACCAACCCGGCACAAGCATCAGAAGACTTCTTCCAACGTGCTCCTTGGTCCCACATTGGCAACGAAGTTGCAACACAGCGCAGAGTTCTTTAATCGCAACTCTGCCGGATCGGCAGTAGCCCTATGGCCCATGGCACAGCAACGTCAACCCCGCAGACTCTAGGATCCATGAATTCCTGTGCTTCGACTTGCCAACTTTGTATGCTCCATAGACCAGCTTGAGACCAGCGGACTTGGGACGCAGGACCAATCATGATGTTATTGATATTCCCTCCTCTCAGTGTCATACTCCCCTCTGGACTGCACACATGGTGCCGTACATAATTATTGCGCACGTTTTAATGTTGCAGATGGTGCATGGATCGGCCAGCGGAGCCGTCTGCGTACCCAGTTCTCCTCGCGGGTTATGCGGGTTCTGATCGAGTTCCCAGTGGTATACTATAAAGACCACCCGTAGTTTGAAAGCACATCCTCAGTTCGAGATCTTGAATCATGTTCGCTCGCTCTCTGCTCATCGTCTCCGTCCTCGCGGCTCTAGCCTTCGCTACCCCTACGCGCCGCGCGCTGCCCTCCGGCGGCTCCCCCGGCGCCGACCGCGTCATTTTCAACACGGCTGGCACGTACTGCGCGTGAGTTGCTTCGCATCTACATACTAGTCTTCAGGTTGAGCTGATGTGTATCAGGGTTGTCACTCACACCGGCGCGTCCGAAACGAACGGCTTCGTTTCGTGCGAGGTGCGCGCAGATTTTAATTCGTATACTTCTTAGCCTGGTTTGACATTTCTGCTGGTAGGGTGACTAGGGAGGGAATGGACTATGGTTGTATGGCGCCTGCAAATACGAAAGCAAAGCGGGGTATCTTGGTTATAAGCATTCAGTTGTTGAATCAAATCGTGTTTCTCGTCGTTCGCCTGATTGTTCAAAAAGTTGAAACTGTGCTTCTAATAGGCTCTATTGCGCGGGCCTCAGTCGAACTGGTCACGGCCCAAACTCAATAAATAACTTAGATCCATCTACAGCAAACAGAGTCAATGACCTTTAGGCTGCCTACATATACTTACGGCGTCGGCTCCTACTTTCTTCCACAACGCACCGCTCCGTTTCCAGTGATTCTCGACCTCTCCAACTTGAACCTCGCGCAGGCGAGGATGCAGCCGAACTAGCCCTGCAATTTCTCGCTGTGCTAAACCGAACTTGAACTCTGGGGACATATTCCAAGCGAACCCGAGGGAGAATACATCCCCGCGGAGGCGAAGAACCTCGATCCCGCGGGGAAGCGAAACGGTCTCGTCAGAGATCCGGCGGACAACAGTCTGAAGCGGAGTCAGAAATCTACTGCGTACATCAAGGTCGGTGTCCGGCGGCGCTGGCTCGTCCACTACTAGCGTGGCAGGCATTGTGATATCCTCATCCGTATCGGAGACGTCTTCGGCGGAGAGGTCGTCGAAGGCATGGGCATCGCACAGCTCGGGTGAACGGAGGTCAACACCATGAGGGCGACGCTGGAGCATGCACGACGCGAAATCGTCGGAGTCGTCCTCATCCTCGACTTCGACTGAGAGCGCCCGCAGCTCGGGGAATGTGTCTGCAATGGAGGCCAGAGACGCGACGGTCGGAGAAACGCGGGTGATGGCGAGGGAGCGGAGGGGGACTGACGCGCGCGCGATGTCAATGAACGCGAGCCGGAGATCCTCCGGTGATATAGCCAGTCCGTCGGGCGAACCAGGTGTCGAATGGCCTAATAATTCCACCGCGGCAACCGGGCGATTCAGCATGAACATCCCAACCAGTTCATGGGGCGCAGTGAGACTGCGCAATAGCGGGATAGTATCGGGAGGAAGGTATTTGGGACAGGGACGGCGACTCGATTTTATCACCAACGACTCGAGCCATGGACACTTGTAGGAAAACGAGAAACAGATCGAGATCGGCGAGCACCTGGAGTGAGACAGCAACGAGGTGGGGGAATTTGTGCTGTCCAAAGCCGGTGATCAGAGAAGAAGTTTCGTCCGGGGCGTGAAGATTCAGACGGCATAGCAACTCCTTGGACACGATCCGGAGGCAATCCCGAGTCGTTCCAGGCAGGGTAGCAGGACCACAGGTCCCGGATATAGTGAAACTCTTCAGTCGAAGGAGGGGCCCATCACGGGCAACAATGTTACACCGCTGGAGCGTAAGATCCTCCAGCTGCAGCAGTGACAGCATGATGTTTCGCACAGACGCGTCGATGGTGAGCGCCTGGAGCGACAAAGAGCGCAGGTTCTGGTAGAGCCCGAGTGTAGTGAAAAAGGTAGTGATGACCCGGTCGTGCATGGTATCGAACAGATGCATATTGTGGATATTTCGGTGAAAGCGCGCCAACGGCAAGGCGGAGCCACAACCACTGGCCATCCATGATCGAACTAATAAAACGTGGGGACCTTCAGCCAATTTATCCAGCCTGACGGCAGTCCGATGGAGGTGGTGAAGCCGATCGATCCAGTTGTTCCGGTCTATTTGCGCCGTTAACGCTGCCACGTCGAAGCTTTGGTGTTGGAGCAAAAATGGCAGGCAGAGGGATCTAAACAGCTGGCAGACCAAGGATAATCGGCGGTGTTGTCGGGGCGAGCTGAATGCCCAGCATACGAGCCACACTTCCACGGGGATCCTGTGGAGATGGGCATTTGGGAGGTCGCTCATGGTGGTGTGAAATCAAGTCCAAATGCAGTGCCAGCCACATCAATCTCCCTTGCCCGGCAGCCGCGGCTCTTGCCGAGCTTGTCTCCTTGTCTTTGCCCTTCATGCACGAGTCGCTACGCCTGGATATCCTGTCCAGACTCCCTGCGAGGCTTAGGGTATGCTATATTCTGTTCAACTCTCTTTAGTCTCAGAGCAATACGCGCAGAATCATGCAACGAAAGCCCTCTCTGTACAGGGCCCACTACAAGACCTCGACCTTCTGTGCGAGCTCATCGGAGAGATCGAGACGCATCATTCGCGCCTGTTTCTACCAGTGTTTTATGAGACTCTGTGTGCTCTTCAAATCCCCACATCAGAAGATCTGGAGGCGTATATGCTTGGCACACATCCCGGGGTCGGTCCCACAATAGCGCGGGCTCTTCTTGCGCTACGGGGCGTTGCTTATCTTCAAATGGGAGGGCTTGTGGTAGACGGCGCATGCTTTGCGATTTGGAGTGTCGCCTGGCAATGGATAGAGTGGTTTCATGGGTACTGGGCAGATCTGCCTCTTGCGGCCGTGCACAACAAGATCTCGGAGTCGACCATATACGAGCTATTTGTCACGCTGCTCCTGGCTCTGGGAAATGACCCCCATACTGCGGAGATCATTGACGGTACTCGCGGGGTGCGGGTTATTTTATCTCGCGCTTGGGTGACTATTATCGAAAGCCCGGACGGTGGGCACAAGCGGCCGCTGCGGGATATATCCCAATTCTTGCGTTACAAGTTAAAGCCGGCTCGTCGGGAACACTTTGACGAGCTGCTCGAGGGAGTCGGCGGCACCCTCTTCGACCTCGGCTCAATCATCGTGAAACACATCAGATGTGTCGTCCCTGCGCCCGACTCTCCAATATCCGAGCAAACTATATCTTTTTTGGCGGGGATCTTTATACTGTTCTCAGAGGCTCCGCATCACGATCGCGGTGGAAAGCTCCGTGACGCCCTTTTGGCACACGGCATTGTGCCCACCCTCATCACACTCCTACACGCTCTCGCTGCCGCCACCACTCCTCGGGCGATAAATGTGATGTTCAGCGCGTTTAGCATCCTTTCCCCCATGTTGACAGCCCCCGCGGACCACCACCACCTCGCCATCGTCGCCGCGTTGAAAAGCGGACTGATATTCGCGATCGTCACTTCTGCACTGAAGAATGACCACAGCCTCGATCTGCAACTGCAGAATATGCTGCGTACCGTCCTCCCCGGGGGCATGGTCTATCGGCCTGTGCTAATCCAGCTGAAGGAAGCCTTCTACCTCCCAGCGGATCTACTGGCAAAATTGAAGAACAATCAGATGTCCGACATGTTCACGGCTGACTGGAGAATCTTTGTCTCCGGGGCGAGCACCAGGCTCCGATTTCTGGAGACCTTCGAGGCCAGCGAGTCTGCACCGCTCAGAGCGTGCGACAATTTGGAGGTCCGTCCTATACATTTGCCTTGTTGATTGTATTTTTACCCAGAGCAGTGCGGAATAATCCGCCCCAAAGCTGATTTTCGGCGGTGTGCAGGGTGCCGCACCCTCCATTACTGCTCTCGCGACTGTCAAGGCACCGACTGGCGTATCGGGGGGCATCGTGCAGCCTGCCAGCATTTCCTTTCTTTCACAACTGGCGCGTGTCTTTTCTCACCGCGCACCTAGCGGCGTATAATGACCACACCTTTAGTGCTGCCCGAGCCCCTCGGCGTGCGTGACAGATCGTTCATGCGCGCGCTTCTGCACGATCAATACCAAAAGGACAAGCGAAACGTGTTATTTGAGCAGATCAAGTGGACGATGCGCTTTCCCAACGAGCGGTTCTATGTTCGTTTCGATTTCAATGGCCGTGACGGCCGGGTCGCATATGGATTTGTCGGCGGTAACCCAGGCGGCGCCGCGGGCGCGAAGGACCGCGACGAGCTGCATGCACACTGGGACGAACATCTAGCTCGCGCGGCGAAGAGCCGTGGGCAGCTGGAGCTGCACGTCATGCGTGTAGCGTCTGGAGGGGGCACTCGTCAGCGGATATTCCCCCTGCGGTCGGCTAGCTCGCTGTTGTACGACGGGATCCGGAAGCTCGTCGAGGAATTTTCCGCCCGCGAGCAGACGGCAGAGATGGATGCGGAGCTGAGGGGCAGGGTCGATGATTTGTTGGCTCTTGAAGTGCAGCAGATTCATTGCTAGCCGGGGCATGTTACGTTCAGTGAAATCGCAAGACATTTTTGAACGGGTCGTTCTCCCAGCGTATCCGCACCGCTGAAATACGTGGCTTGAGTGGCTTGTTGGAAATTTCGAATTATTCACAAACAAGATTACGGCCTGGTCTCGGACCATTTGTCATGCCAGGATGGTCCGAGACTTACTACAACCCTGACGGGCACTGCTTGATATCCGGAACCCAGCCAATTCCAATCCACTAGGGAAGAAATACAGAGAACAACTTTCGCCTTTCATAAGCCATTTCAATTCGATTTGTGGACACGCGGTAAACAAAAGTATGCCAGGTTTATTCGACATAACCCCGAGGGCGCCTGGAAATATAATGGAAATTCAGCCAGCTCCTCGCATTGGATATTCAATCCATCTCTGGCACTAGGGGCAACCACCATCGCATTCAGCCCGACATGCGTGTAAATGTCGGGCTGAATGCGATGGTGGTTGCCCCAGTGTGGGCCACCTGGGGCTCTTCCACCGTCTGATGTCACTTAGTTATAGGGTACAGAGCCCCAGATATTATTTTTTTCGCTCGAACTTGACCTCCACCCGGTATAAGCCACTCCCTGCAGTGATAATTCCTCGTCGTCAGGATGCAGGGTGACAATATTCTTGGGTTGTGTTTTGCCTTGTTCCATCGTGAGCAATATGGCTGTGCTGATGTGCTGACGTTTGTTTACTTTTCGCCACCACCACCGCAAACTTTCCTCCTCCCATTTGCCTCCCATTCGTCTTCCCAATGCATCGCGCGCTGGAGATTCTCGAAATTATAGAGATGATATGCGCGCAGGTACATTCCTCTTTGATGCCCAAAGCTGACCGGAATCTTGCTTCTCTTGCTCGAGTCTGCCGCATCTTAAGTGGCCCAGCGCTCGATCGGCTGTGGGAGCACCAGAGCTCACTCATGAATATACTTTCATGCATGCCGGATGACCTTTGGGAGAATAACAACTTTGGGGAAAAGAGTTTTGTGGTGGGTTTCTGCGTTTCAGGAGTGACCGGCCGGGACTGGAGCTTTGTACAGCGTGCCCGCCGTCAAATCAAGCCGTCGGACTGGGATCGTGTCCATCCATACGCGCGCCGAGTCAAGACCTTTCTCTTCTACGACTACGATAACGAGCGCGACACAGACCACTGGTCTCCGGTCTTCGAGATTCTGGCTTCCTCACTTCCCGGCGAACACTTCTTCCCCAATCTCCACACGATATTCTGGGACGTAATGGAGATGCCATGGTTCCCGTTTGTTCGTCTCTTTCTCTGCCCCGGGATCAAGTCCGCCACCATGGGCATGTTTGCGGCGAGTACGCATCTCGCGCTGATCTCGACACTCTCGGCGCAGTGCCCGCTGCTCACGCATGTGACCCTTTTTATCGACCCTGTGCTCCACGAGTACTGCAGCGCTCCATTCTCGACCTTGATCCACGGAGTGCCGCGCCTCGAAGACCTGGACTTGGGTACGCTAGACCAAGCGGCTTTCGAACACCTCGCGCACATGTCTAGTCTGCAAGCCCTCTCCATCACCATGCCCACATTTATTCCGTTCCGCGGCGACGAAGATCCGCCCCGCTTCGTGAAATTGCGCAGGGTCGGATTCGGATGTACCACACACCAATTCACCACTGCCTTCATCGCCATGAAATCGTGGTCCCTCGGCTCCTTCCGGAGCATGGTCACATCCGTTCCCACAGCTGCAGAGACGGCGACCATGTACACGCTCCTCACGTCGCACTGCGCTCACGCTGCCCTCAGAAACCTCGAGCTCGGTGACGCCCGCTTAAATATCGAGTCCTTCCCTTTGGTGCCAGCCTGCATAGTCACCAGCGATGCGCTCCGTATTCTCTTCTGCTTCCACAATCTCCGGCACGTCAACCTCGCACCACCCGCGGGCTTCGACCTCGACGACGCGGTGCTGGCCGAGCTCGCACGCGCATGGCCGCGCCTCTCGTCTCTCACGCTCGCGGGCAGCGGTTACCGAGCGCCGCCGTCCCGCGTGACGCTTGGCGCCCTCCGCGCACTCGCAGCGCACTGTCGGAGTCTCATGTTCCTCACGCTGGCGTTTGACGCGTCCGTCGTGCCCGATGCCCCGCCGGAGCGCGGCACGCTGCTCCGCCTCGATGTCGCGGACTCAATCGTAGTGACGCCCGCGCCCGTGGCGGAGTATCTTTTCGCGCTGTTCCCAAGGCTGTTGGACATCGCAACGGGACGCGAACGACTTGACAACGAGGACGCGGGGCAGGATCGTGCGGTGGGGCTGCATAAGCTGTGGAAGGAGGTATTGGCACTGCGCCCCAAGCGCAAAAAAGAGCTCTAGCTTGAACTACTCGCTATAGGACTGTTTGCATTGTCTTGTGGGGAATCTGATAATGTTCTGTTTTCTTTCTCGCGAGCCAATCGCTTGGGAGAGGAGAGGAAGAGTCTTGCTGATAACACGCTGACGACACCTGGCTCCTGACGCAATCTTTTTAGCTTGCCAAGTGTCTGTCTTGGCACTCTTCACCGGGCGAAGTTTTCTGGACGGACAATTATGAACGGACCCTCGAGGATGGATCTCGGCTTCGACTGAGGTATCACCTTGACTGGGTTTCGTCTTCGGAGCTAGATGCGCGGACTGAACTATGACGCGATGGTGCACGAGGCTCGCAAGGGGGAAGATTCGAACTCCCCATCTTGTGGAAATTGCACTCCTTCCTTCGCACTCCGCTGAGCTGTGCCGTCGTACCATGACCGCTAAATCATTTACCACACGTTGTCCTCTGCCTTTGCGCGTTGGAGATGTCTCACATATGCCTTCCACAGTTTTGAGTTTACAGCAGTTGCGTCTAGGCGTATATATATCTGGCCCCCCCTCCACTAAACCTCGCTTTTCTCCTCAAGCTCGCCCTCTGCGGTGGATTCTTTCCCTCCGATTTTGAGGTTCTCGATGAACACTGCCGACACCAGCGCAAGGACAGCTGTACGCGCCCTTGAGTCACCAGCTCCCACAGCAGAAATCAGACTCACCGACAGGCACCCCGACCAGGAACACTATCTTCAGACTCTCAGTATACGCCCTGACCACCCCGGGTATCATCGCCGGCGAGAGCTCTGTGTATATGGCGGTGGGCGCCTCGCGCACAATGGCTGCCGGTGCATCTGGCGCGTATTTGAGCAGGTACTTCGCAAGTTGCGAGGCGAACACGGGCTCTGCGACGGCGAGACCTATCGTCCCGCCGAGGAACTGGGGGTCAGCGTGATCAGCGAAACGCAGGGCGGAAGAATGGCGCCGGGTCACACCTGCGCGAAAGAGGCCATACTCATCACCTGCGCGATGAGCTTCGGAGCGTGGTTGAATTCAGCTCTGTTATCAAGGTTAAGAGGAATTATGTTCAAATATAATGGTGTACGACGCGCTGGAGCGCTACCATCGCATTCTGCATGCCCAGCCCTGTCCCAATGCCCGCCAAGATTTGGAACCCGGCGGTTTTGGCGTCCGAAGTGGTTGTCTCAAGCGAGTACAGCAGGCCGGAGCCGATGCCCAGGAAGAAGGGCGCGGCGGCGAGGAAGTGCCAGCTGTAGCGCCTATTAGCACAGAGATGACAGGGGTGGGCATCTGAGCGCACTAATATCCGAGTTTCGAGATCATGAGACCACACGTGAGTGAGGTGAGTGCTACGCCTAGGATAAAGGGCAGGAGGTGGATCCCCGAGGAAATAGCACTGCTGCGCTTCGCCGCCTGGTAGAAGATCGGGATGTACTATATCGAGCGGGTAAGAGGAAGGCGAATAAAAACGGGGGTACGAAAGCGACTTGCGTATGAAAAGAGGAGGAGTGAGAAGCGGGTGAGGAAATTGAAGGCAACGGCCCCATAGCTAGTGCCGTTTCCTGGTAAGCGAGAATTTTATGAGAGGGAATTGTACACGCACACTGAGCGCGATTTGAAAATCGACAAGGGAGCCAGGGCACCATCTCCGAGGTGTCTCTCCCAAAGAATAAACGCAATAGCGGTCACTGCAGAGACCACAAAACACTTGGTCAGAGCATTCCCTTAGTGCTAAATTATTTTTGAATGGAAATAAATCGCCTACGCTGATCACACCAGGGTCGTTCCAGGGCTTGGTATTCCCGCCCCACTGCAGCGCGAGGACGAGGCAGGTCACGGCGGCCATGGATAGAATAATGCCGAGAACATCTATGTGGAGGACTTGGTGTAGAATAGCCCGGGGAGTGCGAGTGGTTGGGTCAGAGCCGAGCGGGGGCGTTACGGGCAGCGCAACCAAAACGACTGCGAGGGAAAGCCCGCCGATTGGAAGGTTGATGAAGAAGCACCAGCGCTGCATCAGCCATCGAAATATCAGGTATCTGCGGGAAAGGGTGGTCTGAGTGACCTACCCATGTCACCTGTGGGAGCGTGAGCGAAAGGCGAGGATTCTTAGCAAAAAACACACTTTGTCGGTAAAGGCCCCACCCATAAGGGGCCCTAAAACAGATGCAAGACCAAAGACTGCCCCGAACATGCCAAACAGACGGGGACGTTGCTCGATGCGTGTTGCCTGCGAGATAACCTGAATCATTGACACGACTGAGAAAATTAAAATCAATGTGCCATTCAACATGAGGTACGCAAATGATTCGCATACAAATCGCCGCTGCTCCGATCCCGCTGACGACGCGCCCAGCAATCAGTTGCTCCACATTTTGCGACAGGCCGCACACAAGCGACCCGATCTCGAAGAGAGCGATCCCGGAGACGAGGACCCATTTCGCGGCGAAGATGCGGAGGAGTTTACCATGGACAAGCAAGAATACGGTATTTGCGAGGATGTAGGAATCCGAGACCCAGCCTTGGAGGGAGAATGCGTCAAAGTCCTGGCGAGGGTCGAAGGTGGAAATTCAAAGAGGTGTGAATTGTCGATCAGGGAGACATACCGACGCAATGCGCGGAAGGGCTGTGGCTGGTATTTATTCAGTGCGGGCGGCTACGTTTGATATGGAGGTTTATGTACATAGAATCGTTTGATCTAATGCGTGTAGCAGCGAGGAAAGTAACCTGCGGCTCATCAGTCTAGCAAGTGTAGAATAGAATGAGGGAACTTACATTGCGCAAAACACGATTACCAGCCTACTGCCCGTGAGCAGTCCGCTGTCGTCCACGACGGTGGACGGCCGTATCTCTAAATTACCGTCCTCTTCCGATGATTGCGATATTTTTTGCTCGTTGACCATGGGAGGAATTCGGGTGGAGTAGATGAGCTGCCGCTGTTCGCACTCAGGTTATATCATCCATGCATGATTCTGATTGAAGGGGAGAGTCCGCCACCTTATCCGAGCCGAGGGTGTGTGACACATTTTTTGTTACAGTGTTGAGGGTATTGCGGGCCATTGAGCGGGTAGTTTCCCGACTGATGACTAATCCCCCGTGACACATCAGGTATCGGGGGTTGGCAAAGCATGTGGGTGGTTCAGTTGTGGTGAGGAGGAATCCGGAGAGCAGAGCAGTGAGTAAGCCTGGGCTGGTGAGCGGCTGGACAAGAAGAAGTGGGAAGTTGTCGGGAAGTTTCGGATGCGTGGGAATTGCCAGGTCCCAACAAGTGATGGCAGCAGCTGCCGAGCGATGGCCACCGAATGTGGCACCTAAATCTTGCCTAAATCGGCCTTGAGATTTCAGTGCACATATTCTGTTTCTCTTGGCTCACCTTGCTACCGGCCTGGAAAGTACCACATCACTCCCTATCACCTTAGAAATCACAGGAGCACTGTCCTGCGGAGTTTATTCCCCCTCTTTGATACTATAAAACCGAGCGATGTGTGCCCGTACGGGAAATTATTACATTTCAAGATGCTCGAGATGCCCGGCAAACCATAGTAGCTCTGGGGCCGCGCACATAGGTCGGAATATAAAGTCTGTCACCGTAAGACATTAGAGGTGTTTGTATACTTCACAGGCCTACATCTCATGAATGCATCTCTAACGCTGAACCACACCCTAATTAGGGTTAGGGTAGTTGGCGGCAGTTATCCTCCGGAGTATCGGGAAGGTGTGGATTCAAAAGAGAGGACGTGTTGCCCATAGGGGAATATCGCAGGCAAAGAGCAGCGGCCCCGCCGCAGTGGCATGGAAATCTATCGTTTACGGTGGCCTGTCTCTATGCAAAGCGGGATTTAGTACATCCCGTGTTGCAGCGTGCCACAGCCCTGAGGGAAGTGGTGAGTCCACCTACTCCCACACGCAACAAGCACGTATCGTGTCCGCTGCCCCCATCACCCGATGATCAAGAGCACTGCACAATGGCCATCGTCTGCGGATCAGCTCGTCAGAGCTCGAGGGAAGAAAGTGAGGTACTGTAGATTCGTACATTTTCTCATCCGCCCTCACCACAATCTGCTTCTCCCGCAGATCATCTCCATTCAACTGATGCAATTTAATAATCAATGGCGGTGATCGTTTGGGACGTTTGGAAGTTTTTCTGTAGGTGCCAATTAAAGTCTATGCACACGCGAGTCCATCGCCAGGGCACCGTGCACAGCCGGAACACACTGACATCGCGCTCGCGGGACTCAGCGGAACGTTGTCGACATGGGTGGCACGAGCTGTGCCGTGGAGTGATGACGGTATGCAGGTGACTAACGCAAGAGTCGGTGCAGTGCGCCGGGCTGTAGTCTGTGCCTACGCCCAAGACTCTAGAGTCGGTGCACTGGGGTGGGCTGCAGCCTGCCAGCCGTGGATACTCGCTGTAGTGACAAACCTCTGAACATGATTGTTCTTGAGGTATGCCTTAAGAGCGCGGATGAAGTGGTGTGCGGGATATGGAATCAATCGTCGCTATGTAAACAAAACCACATCTCCGGCATTCTGTCTTGTCCGACACTCTCGAAATGCAGTATCCGTAGCATACATTAGACGCCATGTATGTAGTGCGGGCCCCGGTGTTCCTTCGAGGGACCTTGCCGGTAATTCCTTCCTTCCTTAAGGAAGGAAGGAATTACCGGAGAGCGTGAAATTCACCCTACGACCTCGCGAAATTCACATTTCACTGGGAAAGAGGGTGAAATTTCTTGTTCACAGTATGAGGTGAAAATTTTGGGGCCAGAACAAAAGCCGGTGAAAAATCGGTTTCACCGTAAAACTGGGTGAATGTGACTTTTCACATACTCAAACCGGTGAGCGGACCAAGGTACATGATTCAGTTCATCAGTACCGGCTATTTATCCAATAGGGTGCAGACACTTAAATCATTAGATTGATAGTTAGTAGTACTTCTCCCGTAACATTTGAATTAGAACCAACACGCATTGACTTCAAAGTCACTACAACAGTCATGAGTGGTCCTGGTAGGAGGAGGAAACATTTTGCCCCCAAGTCACTCAAGAAAGCTGTGAATTTCATTCCCAAAGTACGTGAAACAGGTGTGTGAAAAGCGCCATTTTGTATGTGAACATTTTCACGCACTTTTGATGCGAAATTCGCTTTTTGAACGTGAAACTCACCGCATTTTGAAGTGAAGTTGCCACGATATCTGCGTGAAAAAACAAGGTGAATTTCACGGACTTCGGGGTCCACAGTGCTTCCTTCCTTGATATTGACTTTGTATTTGTCCTCTGCTACGCACAGTGTGCGCCCAACCCCTCGCTGGGATACCTTGGACCCAGCTGCTCCACCCATTTATTCAGATCCTGTTCCAGAAAAATGGAAAAACCCGGGTGAAAACGGAGATCGGACAAAGGTGGATTTCCCCGCGGTGAACGCCGAGGCTGACCGTCAGAACGCCGGTGGCGATGTTCGCCAGCAGGAGCCGCGCAGATACGTATATACTGTAAACTCCTGCGGATGAAGAGGATTGCAGATCGAGTCATATGCGCAGCAGTGCGTTTTAATACGCTGTGATCACGAACCTCAGTTGCCACAGAAGCAGAGCGTAGCTGTATCAAAGATGGAGGTATCTTTGACTGATTGTCTCATGGACGATCAAGTAGAGGGGGACGCATGGGGTGGGACTGGCAAAGGTGTTGGACTGGGAACGAGATACGCAACGAAACGGATGGTCGAGGCTTGCAATGCTACCGGCGGGGCGCTCAATTCCTTTTAGCCCAAATTCTCATGGATCAGAATCATGGTTGGCAGAAGGACACATGTACTGGTGCCAGTGGACGTGGGGGTTTACTCGGCCGGGCGGTGGGGATATGGCACTGGTGCCGTGCTCGTTCCTCCGGCGGGAATAGGATACGATGAATGGGAGGAAAGCAAGCACGAGCGCCCCGCAAATCGGATATCCTAGTCGCCTTGCGCACGCAGAGTCGCAGACTATCTTATCAAGCACGCTAGCCGCCCTGCAGACGCTAGATCCCCGATTCCCGGGATATTCCGAACGGCAACCACACGATCGTGACTCACTGATGGCGATCCCTGCCACCTCCAAGTTGGTGCGGCATTCCTCAGTTCGCGCTCCCCAACGAGCTCTAAGACGCCGCCGCGCTCCTCGTCTGTGCGCGCGTCTGTCGCGCCTGGGTCCCCGCAAGCCGCCTCCACACCTTCGCTGCCCTCCCCATCTCCCAAAAGCGCCCTGCCTCTACGCCCTCCTTGACGCTCGTGCACACCAGCGCCCCCTCGCCTTCCCCGATGCGCTCGCCCCCATCCGTGCCCCGCATGCGCAGCCGCACTTACACTTGTCCCACGCGCAGCGGCCCTCCCGTACGTCCGTTCCGACTGCTCCGACCTCCTGGGCGCTCCTCGGCGGCCTCAAGGACGTCGAAGGGCTCATAAGATTGCGCATCGGCGTGGCCGCGGCCCTCTTCGCGCTCGCAGCCGCGTTCCTCCGCCTCCCGCGCCTCACGCCCGGCGTGCTGTATCGCGAGCCCGCGCCCCCTTCCGCATGTCCGCATGTGAGGCCGCCCCGCTCCGCCGCCGGCGGACGCTCGCGGTGCGCGGGTCCATATTTCTGGAATGTCCAAGACAATTACGTTTTGTGCTGCTCAAAAACCAGCTACGACGAATGAACTGGTAGAGATTTTTATTGAAGGTGATATCTGCACACCCAGAACCCATCAGGCTGAGGAGGCATCCATCACAATTTTGCCACCCACCCCAAGATTCAGAAGTTGCGAGCGAGGGTGATGTGTACCCTGTTATGTTGCGCTCCTGGTGTGCTCTCTCAGCTCAAGTGTGATTGTCCGTTCCCGCGCTGAACACGAAGCTGGAGGACGAACCTATCGTGTATCCCAAAGAGCAGACCAAGGACTTTGAGCGGCATGTACCCTAATTGAAATGGACGCGGATCTGGTATGCTGACAGCGCTTATCGCTGCTTATCGACGAGCTCTGCGAAGATCTGCAATCAAACACAGCCTGAAAGGTTTGCGCAGATGTCTCATCCGCGAGTCAAAGCTGTGCTCGGCTTTTATTAATAAGGTGGACGCCGGGGGTCAATGTCGGCTGTGGTCTCGGAGCTGTGCAGCGCACATAGTCCTCGGCTCCGCGCCAATCTTGGCAGGCACTACCGATCATCTGCGCGAGCGTCGCTAAACAACCACCCACTCTGTGGTTTGATCGGCCTTGGTTGGCGCAATACCAGCTCGAGTACTCAATAAAATCGGTATGTACGGCCGAGAACAACAACTAGAGAGCTCAGCACGTTCAGGTAATTGCAATGTTTCAAGGTAACTGGTAAGTACGTGGAGAAATATACAACTCTATACAATAAAAAGCAGATGAGAGGGAAAAACAATAAATACGATCGCGTATTAGATTAATAACTAGTTATAGCGGGGGTTGTTCGAGGGATACCGGCTCGAGCTCGGTCCCTGCACGTGCTCTTCGTCGTTCAAGTATTCGCTGAAGTCGAACTGGTAGTCGCCGGGTTGAACTTGCATGAGAGGAGGCTGTGATGTATACGCAGGATTGGCAATATATTGTCGTTGCGGATCGTACTGAGCGTTCCCGTATCCAGGCGCGTACTGAGGTGCTGCCTGGGGGTGCCCATAGTACGACGAGTGCGCATACGCCTGATTTGATCCGGGGCCGGGGGTAGAGGCTCGGGAACTAGAGGCAGGGAGGGGCATGGTCGATGACCCGGGAGGTTTCGGCCCGTGGCGCGAAGGCGGGGAGTATCTCCAACCCGTCGCTGTCCTTGTCACGGGTGGTGGGCCCGTGTAAGGAAGCGGCGGGGCTGATCCCTGGCCAGCCAAAAAACTGGGCGGCGTCATAGGCGATGCCCACCTCATCGGCGCTGAGGAAGAACTTGAATCTGTCCCTGAATTCGAGCCCGGGGAGCCAGTCGTGTCGGGGCTCTGAGGGCGGGGACTCGAAGAGTAGTCGGGCTCGAGAGCCGCGACATATTCGCATGGGAGATTTTTTTTAACGCAGCGGGCACAAGGATTTCTGGGGGGCTGCTCTGTTGTCATGCACTAGATAAGTATTCGCAGTCATCAGCGAAGGTTCAGAATATGAAAGTAATAAATGCACACCCTGATCTTCCGCTTCCGGCAGTTTGAACATGCCAAGATTGTCCGCCGCCGCATTGCTGCGAACGGCGCGGGATGAGGCTGGTTGTGCTTTGGGTTTGCAGAAGCCATACTGATTGTCATTCCGATCCCTCTGTTATAAAGGCGAATGAGAGTCATACTGTTGCCAGGACATTGCAGCGCGTCGAGCGGCGTATCCATAGTTGAGGAGGACGAATCCAACGTGCGCGAGGCGTTCCTAGCAACGAAATTGAGCATTAGATCGGATATTCAGATCTTCTGCGCATCACCGTTCCGCACTGTCAGCACAGCAAGAACGCCCACAAGCAGAGTGTTGTCCTTACTAACATCGCTGGAGGCTGATGGTGTTTCTCTATCTCTATGGTTGCTGCTGTGCGAGCACCCAGCGCATGTTCAATTCTCTCTCTGCGAGCGAGTGGCGATGTATTCGAGCACAGGTCGAAGTCTCCCGGCTATGCAAGGTATCCACGGATATTCTATTCCAAGACCAAAGAGCTTGAACCAGTGCAGGGAACCGGCGAACCGGAAAAAACACGAATTCCTTCCGCTTGATTGCTCGAATGGTTGGCCGCAGAAGAGTTTGGCAGCGGAGGAGCGCTGCGGAAGAGATACAGTTGCCGCAATGATGTCATGGATCAAGGCCGTTGATTGGCGAGGGATCTGCATGCACAGCCAAGCTAAGCGAGACTAAGCGGCCCGCCCCGGGGAAGCTCCGCGTTCTCGGTACACAGCCTGCGATGCGAGGTCGTGGGCTGGCAGTGCTATCTGCACCTATTCAGGAAGACGATATTTTGAGCCTACGTAGTTGCTAAGGCATCCGGAACCATCGCCGCATTTTGCAATATGGGCAACGCACCTTCAACGAGCCTTTACGAGCGTTAGTGATCTTACTGCAGATTGTAACATATCTATTTGTCATGTGAGGCGATTCGGAAATTGCTCCGCTTTGTCCGGCACTCGGGATGAATTATTGAACACTTGATAGTTGCAACCACCATGCAATAACTTCACCTTACCGTCATCTCGCTATGTTTGCCAAGGGCCAATTTAAGGCGATTGAGGTACTCACCTACAACGGACCTACTGCTCGACCTCCCTCGCTGGCATTCACCAGGGGAAGGTTGAGGGATTGATGTAATTCGGAAAACTCCGGTGGATCAATCCGGGTGACAGGCGTCGTGACACTTGAGATGTGACCACGATCACACGTTCCATCTTTGTCTTCTACCTCCATGTCCGACAGTTTGCGGCGTCGCCGCTCAGAAAGCGCTTCCCCAGATTCACAGCGTCCGGCTCAGCGCCAGCGGATGGATGAGCCATCGGAAGCCCTTACTCGCGATCTGATATTCTTCAAGGACAGTGGGGATTGCTATCTGCAAGCGGAAGACTCTTTGTTCAAGGTACATACTCGCTCTCAATTTGTCTAATATCCTTTGAGACTCCTTCAGATTCATCGTTACCATCTCCTCCGCGGCGATTCCTCTGTTTTCAGTGACATGTTTTCGTTACCTTCAGGCGACCACCCATTGCAGGGTGCCAGCGAATCGAATCCCATCGTACTTGCTGGAGACAGCGCTGAAAGACTCCGTGCATTCCTATCGATCGCTTACGCCGAGTCTGTTGTTTCATGTCTTATATAAGCGCTGCTGACGAGACACAGGCTCTTGGAATTTCAGGTCACAGACATGCGTCCAGATCAGCTCCCCACACTCATTCATTGCGCCCACTTTGCACACAAGTACAATATCAGCCCTCTTCTTTCGGCCGCTCTGCGCGCTATCATCCACGTGGCCGACGCCAAACCCGCTCTAGATTCGAAAGTATATGTATCACTCCTCGAGCTCAGCACCCTATGTGAAGCCGTGATGGCAGACACAGACAGCACATACAAGGACAAGATTCGCCACGCCGTCGAATGGGGGTGGTTTGCGCTTCTGGAACCTGAACTCGAATTCCCAGATATATCCGAGGCCTTGGACGCCGCCGAACAATACGGTCTCACTCATCTATTGGCGTTTAGCTGCCTACATTACCTGATAAAAACGACCAAGTCAGCCCCTCAACTTGGTGCAACCGGCATCTTCGCGCCTTTCAACGACCACCCGTGGTTGAAACCGGCTCACCGCCTCCGTATTTTGTCCGCCGCATGGTCCTTAGAATACGCGTGGGCTGCATTCGCAGCGAAGGCCCCGGAATTCCCTCCAGGCTATGTCTGTCGACAGACGACCCATGCCACGGTTTGCGTCCCACGGTGGAGAAACGAGTGGAAACGAGCGATGTCATCTACCACCCTTTTGGCCATCCCGTCAGGTCGCTTTCCCGACAGAATGATCCAACTCAAGCACGATCTCGGATCCGTCTTGACATTGCCATGCATTTCGGCAGCATTCAAGGGCCACGACCCCATAGCTTCGTTCCGAAATAAGGTTTTTATGCAATCATTTTATGAGTAGTATCGAGGTAAAGCGCTCTCCGTCAATCTTTTATTCACTACCTCATGGTTTACTAGGATTCTGGTGTAGTCAATTTCGACTGTTGTTCCCAGGAGCGGCGAAGGGGGCCTTTTTCTCAGGTTACATGTATGATCTTCACCGGCATGCTATGCATCGCATCTTTGTTCGCATGCAGCACCGAACTTGCGATTTCGTTTTCCAGGATAAAATGGTGCGACGCAGTTAACTACCTCTCTGGAAACAAGCAAATCTTCTGGAATGAAGTGATTGGTAGGCTTCCTTGCATGAGCGTAAGGGTGATCAGAAGGTGGCTAATATTGGCAAATGGAATGCTCTGAGTTGCAAAAACTCGCCGCAGAAGAGCGTAGAGCCCAGGTATTTTGTCCTTGCTACACGGTTTCCTTATGATCTGTTCTAAACATCCGAGTTCCGGGATGTGATGGCGTCGGTCGAGCCCCTGATTAAATTATATACTGGGGTGCGACAATACGACTACTACGATTTCCCTCGAATAACAAGAATCCATTCAACTCAGAGGGAGAATGAAGGGCCAAAATTTCAGAATTGCGTCAAGACAATGGAGGAAATATTCCGCAAAGCTGTCGGTTATCGTAAGACTAAGTACCCCGACGAGTCAACGACGCACCGCAATCATTACCGTGGTGGTGTACCGCAAGAAATCAGACAACCTGCCCATGGATCAGTACGGGCAATTGATTGGCTTACTCGCTCAATGATGATGAAACTCGTGGAGATACTCTTCGACCTTTTTCCAACGGAAGTGGTTGTCAGCCACATCGTCTGCCACCTCCAATTCCTCCTCGTCGTCCTCATCCAAATCCCTGAGGAGATCGTCGTACGACGTCGGCGTTTCCACCAGTAGGGGGAAGATGGCGGACAGGAATTTAGCGGCGTGGCGGGGGCCTTTGATGGGCGAGAGAGCGACCTTGAGGCAGGTAAGGGCCGCGTATGACATCCTCTCCTGCTTCCCGTTCTTCCGGATTGTGGGGCGAACAGTGGCGTCGAGCGTCATTTCGAGCCTCCGCAGGTTGGGGCAGTGTTTTGCAAAAGCGGACAGGCCTTCGAGGGTGACTCGGGAGCGTATGTGACGTAAATCCCCCGCTTCGAGTGCCAAATACTCGATCCTAGGCCAAGCACGCGCCATGGCGAGGACTGTGGGATTGTCGAGATTCCACCCCGCCGAGTGTACGAGGTCAACATGGACAAGATTGGTGAAAGAGAACAGAGGGGAGAGAATATCGCCCCCTGCGGAGCATGTCGCGATCTGGTTAGCGGTCAAAGGGTCCATGTTGCCCTCAGCCCCGTAGATGCATATGCGTCGCAGAGATGAAGGCGAACAATGCTTCGCTACAGTCAAGTAGAATTGTCGAGCAGTTGCCTGCGTATGAGCTTCGGAGGGTCGACGGACCATGAGCGCCACGAAAGGACGCGTTGCCATCATGGCGAGCAGTGCGGTGGCGTATTCCATTGTCGACACGGTGAGCTCGGTGAGGGACTCGAAGGCGGCAGCGTCGGCAGGAAGTTCGGGAATGTTCTCCGCCGTCTGGGGATTACTCAGACTCAATGACTGTAAGCTAGGAAGTTGAGCTAGATGCGCAAAGGCTGCTTCATCCAGCGCAGGGACTAAAAGCGATTCAATTGGTCCTAAGGATCGAATAAATCTGGAGACGACTGGAAGCGACAAGCCCTGAATGCCGGTAGTAATGTAGATGGTGATATTGACGAGCGATGGGCATTTAACTGCGAGGGTTGAGAGGACGGTGAGGTGCGGAATGGTGCTGATGCTACCAAGGGTGATTTGCTTGATGGAGGGTGAAAGGAACATGCGGACATTGTGGAAGGATTCGAGGGGGCGTGGAAACCAATAGAGACGTTCCAGGTTGGGAAATATGAACTCGCCGGGAGGACAAAAACTAAGAGCCTCGAAAAACCGCGCGTCCTCGAAAAAGTCGTCCATGTGGAAAGACTTGACACGATGCAAGTAGAATAGGGGGCGCTCCCAGTCTGAAGGGGTGATTACCCGGAGGAGACGCTGTGACGACTGAGTGAGTTTCTCTTTCAATCATCGAGCCACGAAAATGGGGTGCTTACGATCCTAACCGTGTCAAAGATATCGCCGGTGTTGGTGATGTCCCATAGATCATCTGGCATACACCTGAGGACATTCTTAATCGTATACTGGTCCCTCCAAAGGATGTTCAGGGCGGGATGGAAGATTGTAGCCGTCCTTGCGAGCGCAGATAGATGGCGTTTGGTGCAGCCACACGTCGGCGTCCCAACCTGCTCGCATATCAACTCCACGATGTCGAGGATTTCCAGCCCGCGGTGCATCCGACTCAGGGCTAGAGAGGACTTTGAAAGACGGCCGTCAGAGAGCAGAAGAAAAAAGAGGCTGCACGTGCAACGCCACACATGGACAAAGCCATAAGGCATGTGACATCCGAGGATTTCCTTTTTCCTACAGGTTATGGATCAAGCAACATGAAGTCGGAGGACCCTGTCTCGCCATGAGGCAGCGTCCGTGTGGCGACTGCAATAAGAACCACGGAGATGAGTATGCAGGCACAACAGGTCACCTTCGATTCAATGGTTGTTTCAAGCCAACAACTTTTGAATAAGTCCAGAAATGTCCATGCCAGGATGCCATTAAGATTCACAAGCAGTTGGACTATCCATCGGTCCAGAAAGCATGTGCGTGGCCTACTGCAAAGGGAAATGAGATGCGTGCCCGGGCAAGTCAGCCAACTCGCCACGACGCTTTCTGGAACCTGTTCAAACCAAATATGCGTGCAGTGCCGGGACCGGCATAAATATATGTTACAAATCCGTGCAACTGGCAGAGCTTGCGGCTGGAGCAAACGCGGCAACCGATGCACGTAACCAAAATCTGCTACTACAAATCAGCACTGCGCCTCCCGGCTCGAAGTGCGTACGAACCTGACTCCTCCTCCATCCCTCCCGTGGAACTACAAGTCTATCTCTCACTCGCCAAGAAATCGGCCCCCCGGTACGTCTACGTCGGGAAGTGTCGCAGCCCCACGACGATCCGCTGGCCCTGGAGGCCGCGCGAAAGCGCAGAGTCGTCGGGCTCGGCGTTGATCGTGAGCAGGTGCTCGCAGCGCTCGCACGGGCGCGGCACCGTGTCCTTGAGATGTGGATCCAGCGGTACGCTCATCCAGATGGCGGATGACTGCGTCGTGGCGATCGCCATGTTCGAAGAGGCCTGCACTTGCAAGGTGTCAACGCTGCCAAACATCACGGTTAGCATGCAGTTGCGGAGGAGCATACATGGAAGGGGTGCCACTCTTACTTGAACGAGACGGGAGTCCCGCGGATGAGCGCCCACGCGACGCTTATAATGCGCGCTGCGTGCCCGATGGCAGGGTCCGCGACGATCGAGTACGTGCCGCGGAAGTAGAAAGGCTGCTCCTCGTGCGGCGTGCAGAGCAGGCGCCTGAGATCGGCGACCAGGAGATCGAGGGTCTGAAACACGATGGGATCCGGCGGGTCAACGTCGCTGATGCCATCTACGAGGGGAAGAACTATGCGTGGTAGCGGAGGAGCAACACGCGGAAGGGGAGGAGGGCGGAGGACGCTAGACGCTTGCGGGCGGGGGCCCAAGGGTTCGCGCGGTTTCCGGTGCTTATACGCTTGTGGCTGAGGTTGCGGGTGCTGAGAGGGTGGAAGGGGCTGAGCTTTCCATAAATGTGGGGGGTACTGAGGCACCACAGGTTGTTGCTGGAACAAAAACGCGTCAGACGCGTTGGCATGAAATGCAATGAGTATACGAACATTGTGCGGGTAACTCCAGCTGTGGGGCATTCGCCAGCCTGCTTGGGCGAAGTACGAGAAAGGTTGCATGTTTGGGGCTTGTGAAGGCCCCGTGAGATCAGCCCCACGAACGGGCAACGGGAGAGTGAGGGAAGAGCCGGCGGGCAATGGAGTTTCAGCTTTCTCCTGCATGCGCGCGGCCGTTTTCTACGCGAAACTCAGCATCCATTGGCCCCTTCCTTCGACAACACGCGACTCACCCCGGGAGTCATAACCGTCTCCCATCGTATTCCTTTAGATGATTGGCTGTTATCCGGTGCTGGGTATGGGTTTGAGCCCTGAGACGCGTCGTAGGCCTGCTGCCACTCTGTCTGCCTTATTGTTGGTGCCCTGTAGCACATCTCGCCACATCGATTACAGGCAACGGTAAGGGAGCAGGGGGTCAGTCCAAAGATAGCTGCACACTTTCCACAGAGACTTTGCTCGCCGAAGGACGCGAGGGGTACACCAGCGGCAGGTGGCATCGGCGTTTGTTGGTGGATCTAGGTGCTGAGGTGGTGGGAAGAGAAAGGGAGAGTCACATCAATGTGACATGGCATGACATCAAGCAGCCCAAGGGGCCAAGGGAATCTTAGAGATTAGATTAGACTTCACTGATCAAAGTCAAAAGAGATGCTTGTTCCTCATATTCAAGAGACAGTCAGGGTGAATGGGAGGGTGTAACTGTGGCTCAACTGAATTAGAACTTCAGATTTCACGAGTAAGATTCTGATTGGATAGAGTACAAGTAGCTACAGTAACATTTATCCAAGTCCGTCTTTATGATTAATATTGAGGAGGCGCATATTTTATTTCCCATCGTTGCGGCACTACAACGGAATCATTAGTCTAAAATTTTCTACAAAGTCAAGACCACGCACGCAAACTGAAATCTTATCACTGCCGCAAGATCCCGACTTGGGATCAGTGCGACAGGCGTATCTGAATACCAGATATTATTAGTATTCGCCACATAGAGAAGCAAGAAACAAACTTGGTGCCATCGCGTGTGCTGGTGTATTCGTTGAAGACGATGGGAGGTGGGCTGCAGCCGAAAATCCCAGATGTGTCAGTGCAGGGGTTCCTGGTCGTGATGAAGTCGTCGACCGTGGTGCAACTGTCATCGTAGACTTTCACTGGGGAGATCTAGATTGAATGACACATTTTTGCGTGTATATGTCAACTTGCATTCGTTCTGCCCGTTAGCGAAATTGATTTGTCCGATGCCAAAATTGTAGCCGGGACAGATGGCGCCGACGTGGGTGACGAGGGCCACGAAGAGTGCGACTGAGGTAGCTGTCTTCATAGTGAGTAGAATACGAGATAGGTAGGTGATTATGAGATGAGTTGGGTGAAAATTGCTTCTATGTTGAGTGGGGAAAACAGTGGGTTTTTTTATACCTGTTTTTAGGGGCTCCTGAGCAGGCGAGTGCCCATTGAAATTTCCGGATGTCGATATGGAGGCAGGACTGGTCGAATCCTGATTGCAAACGCGACCCTGCACTGGAAATGGTGTCCTCAATTGAGTCGACGGTATTCGCGCTGGCACGGGCCCTGTTCAGCCTGTGCGTCGAGCTGCACCCGACAAATCGTACGCCCCCGATGGCATCAGGCACGGCGTCGCAGCTCCCGCCATAGCTCCCACGAGGAGAATGACTGAACAGAGGATGCAGTGTATTTTCGTCGCCCCTACTACGGTGGCGTTTCTCACGCTCAAAGACATTGCTTCCGTGTTCGCTGTGTCACCATTCAAGGATGCATCGCTTGGATTTATTAGCTGTGCAATATAATGGACGTAGCGGCCCGGCTCGTCTAAAATTCGGGAGCTAGAAGTTCGGCCGACAGGATAGCCTTACTATAGATATCGGTCGAGGTCATCGTAGAACTGGACCCAGCCCGGGAATTAAAGGCATACTGTTTCCCGATTGGCGAACGAGAACAAGTCCAATGCGGAGCATCTCTTTTTTTTCTAGCGAGGGAACTGACTATGGCCGCTTCTGCACCGACTTGAAGTTGCCGAAGATGGGAGCTGGGTTTCACAATCAAGGGATTTATCTCGTCAGTAGTTTACACGAGGAACATTCGATAACTTGAAGGTGTACTACTTTGACTCCGTCTTTATTTAATTCCCATCATTGCGGCACTGAAGGGAAATCGAGGTCAGCCTATGATTTCTTAGGTCTTTGAAAGGAATACTGACGCAGACTGAGATCACGTCGTTGCCGCAAACTCCGGAGCACCCATGGCCCTGGTATTTAGGCTCAGGTCCTGAAGCTAGCCAACGGATGCACTATTTAATGCACTGGCTCTAGCCATGGATGGCTGGGTACACGGCCATAGGTCTAATCCACCTGTAAAATGTTCTAACTCCAGCAGGCCCCGCCTTAGGGGCCAGGTTAGTGGTGAGGGTTAGTGGTTAGTGGTTAGTGGTTAGTGGTTAGAGTTCATGGTTAGGGTTTGTTAGGGCTTAGGACCAAGGTATATTGTAAAAGGTTGGTGAGGGTGATTTGTCAGCTTTTGATGGTTAGTTGGTTAGGGTTGGTTAGTGCTAGGAAATTTAACAAAACCACATAATAAGCTTGGTAATACAATTTCGAAGACCTAGGGCAGCTTGCCTGCCCTAGGTCTGGGTATTAGCTAGTCCCACTTAGGGTAAGGGCACTGCCCTTACCCTAAGTGGGATGGGAAAATATAATACATAGCCTTTGTAGTCCAGGTGGTTATACTACATGTTCTGTTATTTGCTCTGTTTCTTGGTGGTCAATGGTTCAATCCTTGCAGGTGCTATTCATTTTGCTATTTAAAACCTGCTGTGCCATTAGTCTTGATCCATGGACCCAGCCATGTGATGGCTGGAGTCATGGCTTTAGGTAGCACTTACTATGGCTAGAGCCATGCACATTAGACTAAATATTAGTGCTATGGCTCCCCGGAGTTGGGGTCAGTACGGCAAGCATATCTAAATGGCCGATATCAGTATCCATCGAGTACAGAGAAAGTAAGGAACCCACCTGAGGCCGGTGAACGTGCTGGTGTATTCATCGAAGATGATGGGCGGGGGGCTGCATCCAAAGATCCCTTCATCGCAAGGGTTCTGGTTCGTGGTGAGCCCGTCGACCTGGTTGCAGCTGTCGTCGTAGACGTTCCCTGTGTAGAACAAAGAAAAATTAGCCACACGTTCTAACGGGCCTGGCGTTCAACTTGCATCGGCTAGTGCCGCCACCGAGATTAATCTGGTTGCCGATACCAAAGTTGAAGCCGGGGCAAATGGCGGCGACATTGGTGGCCAGAGCGACGAAGAGTGCGAGGGAGGCAGTGGTCTTCATACTGGGTGGGATTAACAAGTGTAGGTGGTTGAGTTGAGTTGAGTGAAAGTTGCTTCTGAGTTGAGTGAGACACAGCAGAGAGTGCTCAGGGTTTTTATACCTGCTGTTGCAGTGAGATTAGTCAGTAGTTTAGACCCATGGAAATTTCGGGATGTTGAAAGAGTATTCGTAGCTGACTGTTTCCCGGTTTCAACGCGCATTGGCACAGGAAATTACGTCTCCAGTGGCGCTTCAACTGTATTCGCGCCGGCACAGGCCATGTTCAGTCTGCGCTTTTCGCCCCATCCAGCCAAAATTTGGACCATAAATAGTGTTCCGGCTTGGTTCCGGCGCATCATCGACTGGTATAGATCAAAATTACTGTCGAGATCAGAAGCAGGCGCCTACGAGCAGGCGATTAGGGGCCTGAGTGGTGTGTAGACTTGGATGCAGCCACGACTTCCGGGCGTTGCTTCGTCAAATTTTGCACAAGGATTGAGAATACTTCAACACACGAGAAACAGCGGCCAAAATCATCCTCAGGGCGTTTGAGCAAATGGTCCTGTGTCGTGCCATTCGCTGCATGAATACCCGCCGGGTGGTAGAGCCGGCGTGCGAAAGCCAAAATTAAGGTGAAACACTGGAGCATAATTCGTCCTATTCCGCAACACACGCGATGACGTCCCGTTCTGTAGACCCGCGAAGCTCGGATGAACAAGATACTATGGTTGAACAGAGCATGGCCTTGATTTCAACGGGCTTGCTTCCGCTTAAATCCGGGATGAACAGATTAGTATCCAGTTTCAATTCTGTCAACCATCCGGATTCCGGATATCCATCACGCTCCATTTAGAAGCGGGGAAATAGATTGGCGAATATCTTGTTGGACACGGGAGAGTCGGAGTTCATGGAAAGACACAGACTGAGGAGGCGATGAAGTGGACAGTGAACTTCGGTGCGACAAGAGTAAACCCAGCTTACATTATGTCCATAATGCCGGAGATTCGCGAATTTTGCAAGAAACAGATGCGAAGAAGACGTGGAGCTTGAGCATCCAAACACTAATCATAAGGTATGGGTGACTCTCTATGTCAATTATGTGTGAGAAACGCCTCGCTCGCTCCCCGAGCGATGTAACTCACCTCAAACCAATGAGGGTCATTATCGGCGAAACACAACTACCACACGGGCGTAGAGTAAGCGACAGCAGAGGACGGATTCGCTGGGGTGTTTACCATATTCCTGGAGTGCAGGCGGGTGAGAGAGGGTGCCAGGCGGGCGCAATAGGTGGGATTCAGCTGAAACTCGACAGCAGGCAAGTGGCGGAGGGGCAGGACAGAGAGCTTGGCATCGAGTTCCTCCGGGTCCGCACTGGCAATGGCACCATAGATGACGATCTTGCGGATGCGGTTCGCGGGCGCAATCGTCGAGAGAATTTCGAATGCGTTGGGCCACGCGTCAGCGAAATACACGAAAATGCGGAAGAATGCGAGACTGAGGAATGGGGAGAGGTTGATCGGTGCTTGGGTAGCCTATGACTGCAGATGAGCAAGAGACGTATAGAATGTAGGAAACCCGAGAGGCGCACATAAGCGGAAAAGTCGAGGACTTGAAGCGTTCGCAGAACAGGTGCAAACTTTGGCCAGTGGACGACTTCCGTGTAGATGAAAATCGACAACGCAATGACTCCCGAGAAATCGAAGGGGCAAAGAGGGTGGTTGACCCAGTCCCGGACTCCATCCACAGCCGTGATTCGGAGGGATTCCAGCCGGATAGGCGCAGAGCAGTGATGCGGAGTGACCCGGAACTCCTCTGGCGATGTTTGGAAAGACGTCAAATGCAGATGGTTGATATTCGGAGAGCATCGGTCCCAGATCTGTAAGAAAGTCGGTGGCTCCTCAAAACGACACATTATCCCGACGCTGCGGAGCGATGCTAGCGTCAGCTGTTGGAGAGCAATCGCAGACGGAAGCGAGGGTGAAATTGGAGGAGAAAATTTCCTTCAAATGTGTGAATGGGAAACTGCAGACAGACGCGAGAGTTTCGCCGGATATCCGACGAGGATGAAGTTCCAGCTGGTGAATGTAGCGAATAAGATGGGGTGACGCATTTAATGTCCCCTGCAAACGAGACCACGGGCCATCGCTTCCGCGGCCAATCGATATTTCTTTGAAAATATGAGACTGAGCCGCATATACGAATGCTCGGGAAACCAAGGCACAGGCCTTCAAATCGGTCGGTGAGTCACTGAGGAAACTGATAATGTGGTCTACAAGCTCATGCGGCACAGAGCGTTCTTTCTCCGTAGTTGTCGAACAGTGGATGCGGAAGAGACGCAGCGGTGATTAAGATTGAGAGGAAGCTGGATCAAAGAGGGTAGAGCCAAGATTCGCCGACAAGCATTTCGGAAACCTTAAGAAGGCAATCCTTCAGTAGAGTTTTGCTCTTCAATCTGTTCGTGTTCATTAGTCTCAGGGTTTGTTCTGGATTCATTGCTGTATCCTAGTCACATCATGGTTAAGCGCTTGACATAACTCCGAGTCTGGGCAAGAGTCCGAGGTCGCCGACTCATGGTAAGACGCATACCGAGGAGGCGACAAATTCAGACGTATGTGACATTGTTGAACGGAATTCCAGAGAAGAACGAGTAAAGGACACAAATAACGCCACGAACTGCTTCTGCTGTAACGTTAAAATTTGACGAGTATCATTCGAGAAGTTGTACATAATAATTACATTCAAGTCCGTATTTTCCATTAACTCACTTTCCATCATTGCGGCACTGCAGACGAGTGGACTTAGCCCCAAAATTTCCCAATGAGCTGGAAAGACGACTTACGCATACTGAAATCTTGTCATTGCCGCAAGCTCCCGACTTGGGATCAGTGCGACACGCATATTTGGCAAGGCCCGAGGTTGTGTTCCTGTTGTATTTAAATTCGTTGAAGATGACGGGCGGTGGGCTGCATCCGAAGATCCCAGATTGGTCAGTGCAAGGGTTGCCCGGCGTGTCGAGAGAGTCGACTTTATTGCAATGGGCATCGTAGACTTTCCCTGCGGCGACATAAGATTCAGTACCACATTCGTGCCTGTCTCTAAACTTAACTTACACACATTGAAGCCCTCCACCTCGTTGATCTGGTGCCCGATGCCATAGTTGAAGCCGGGGCAGATGGCGCTGACGTTGGTGCCGAGTGCGGCGAAGAGCAGGCGTATCTGGGGTTTTGATATATCATTTGTTGGGCAGGGCCTCAATGTCCATGATATATCAACTCCTACAGTTGTAGAGGTGCAATGATATATCACCTGTAGACTTACCTATTTCGGTTCCCCCGTCCGCGCGTCACCGCGCTCGTTGGGGCCGCCGCTTCGGCGGGGTCGCATGGGCCCTTTTGATGCCGCATCAACAACGCATCATTCGATCCAAAAGAGGTCATATTTGCACCTATTATATCTCGATGCCCTTCCCTCCTCCCACCACGATTCCGCTTGCCCTGCTTCCTCCCCTAGCCGCCGCTACACCGGAATGCCATCCTATGCATCATCTGCTGTCTGAACTGCCTTGCTCCGCCCTTACCGCGGCCCCCCGATCATGGCCTACCAGGCAGCGAATCGCAATCGATTGCGCCTGCCGCCGGCTCCAGCTTCCTCCCTCGGCTTCCGCCATTCTTGCTGCTACTCCTGGGCTGGTAATCTGGTGCTTTAGACCCTACAGCCATTAGCTTCCTGTACCGCTCGCACCGCCTAATGTACTGCTCAGCTCGGGGCATTGCCCGTGCGCCCGCTTCAATCCGCATCCCTGCGGCCTTTCATATGCGGTACTCTCCGTAATTTCGACGCGCGTATGTGGTGGGCCCTTGATGCACCTCTTTCTCCCCGCCTACGTGCCCCGCTGCAATGCTTCTGCTGCTTCCGGGGCACCTTTACCTGCCCCTTCCCTCTTAGTTCGGCCACCATTGCTGGTTCGTAGCAAGTTAAGCATTCCGTCGCACATCTATCTCCAATATATCTCCCCCAGGGTCTCTGGAGCGCAGGAATTCTGCATCCATTCATACGGCGGTCCTGCTTCCCGTCATTCCTACACCACTTCGCAACCGTGTGAGCACGCTAGGGTATTTGGTTCTGCATCCACCGCTCTCGCCCCTCGCCCGCCATGCGGCACCGATACTGCAGTGTGTTTTCCTTCCGCTTTCCGCCAGCCCTACCTTCCTGCCACCCACTTGCCATCGCTTGGACTGTCTTCGCACATCCTTGGACCATGTCAACTTAGGGTTAGAGTCCATTGGTATTCTTACCCTCGGGCAGCCGATTGCGGGCGGTACACCTGTTTCTACATTATACCACTCCCAGCTCCCGGCCCGTCATTGCCCATCGCCGCCTCCATTCCGGCTCCCTACTGGCGCTTCATTCACGTATACTCTCACCCTTTTGTGCTAAATAGTAATTAACATCCCATCTTCAAGGTGGAGCGGCGCAAGTCGTCCTCAGTTGCGATCCGCAAAAATGTAGGTATGCCTCGAGCACTTGAATTGTAGACTTAGCACATATTTTTATCAGGTACAGTAGAATCATAACAACTGTAATATGTTTGTTTTCAGGCCCCCGATCCGCTGGAATTGACTGAATCCGCTAAATGGCCGATGATGGAGTTTTGATGTTTGGCGCCAATCCTCCTCTTTGAAACGACCTAGCACGCCCTGAGGATTTCTAAACACGATAAAGCATGTTGCTATTATCTACTCTCCAATTTTGGGCCGTTCGGACAAATTTTGAATTGAACATATTGGACGAAGCGTTGAGTCCAACACAAGTCCATTGCCATACTAGGTGCACCAGTACCTTGTTTGCTAAATTTCATCCACCACCTGTTCTCACGGGAAATTGTATATTTTCGGATTCAGATAGACTCCCTCAGACTTTCTACATATGAAGCTAGAACAATGATACGAAGGATTTTAAGGTTCCATCGAGCCCGCTTTCTGTGCTGGTGATTTTGAGTGCTGAATTTTTGGCAAGTCTGTGGCGACCACTTTATTTGGAGGGTAAAATAAAGATGTTTTGCTGGATCAGAATGTGTTTAACGTGTCTCAGGAAGTCGAACGACGGCGAACATGTTGTTTATCGCAATCACAGTAGCCTCATCTATGGGGTTCCGTGATTTCTTTTTGTTGGAAATGGATTCGGAACAAAAATCTAAGAGATTCTGTCTGTTCAGAATGCGCTTTAAATGTCACACGGCGTAGAACGAAGATGAACTTGATGTTTGGGACTCGCGAAATGAGTATTTGTGACAGTGTCACTCCCGTGACCCTCTCTCCTCCCACCCACCGCGATTGGACTCGACAAAGTGTCTTGCGCATTCGCTGGGCGCAATTCAGCTCTAGGAGCATTAACAACACCTAACCTCACGACCGCTCCTCGATCCTCTTCTATTTTCCTCTGGTCGATCTTGCCCTGCAACTCATTTTCACCCCACACTCTTCTGGCTCTAGGAAGGCCCAGCCAGCTGCTTCCCGTCCTTATGCAGCCTCGTGCACTCTGCGATGACCTAAAAGACCCTGTTTTCATGTCCTTTCGCACCCTGGCAAGCTCTACATGTGTCTGCGCGCGGGAATAGTGGGCCGAATGTAGATCGAAAAGCGGAGAAAAGGGATGGCCCCATGGGGGGCTACTTGTAGTGTTTTCCGGTGCGTACCTTGTGCTCTAGTGCCTCGGCGGCGCTCTGAACGTCCACCGATCTTTTGCAGCCCCCGAGGCACCTTTTTTTTCGCCAGGATACGCATTCCACCCGAGCGCTATGGCCCTCACTCAGCTAGCACCAAGGAGCCTTATCCTGACTGTCTTACGTCCTCTGCACTCTCCCACGCTCATGGTCCCTGCCCCCCCTCCACGTCGAGCGCCAATCGAGAGTCACGACGTGCGGTTCCTGCATTGGATGTACCCGGCTGCCCGAGGAATGTATAAAGGGCCTACTACATCGCCCTCACCTCCCCCGCCACGCCACAGCCCATCCCCGACGGACGGAGGGCTCGGGCGGCACTCTCGTCGTCTCGAAGCTGAGATCTTGCGCATGAGGCGTGGACAGCACCAGAGGGGTGCTGCGATACACGGAGCTGCGGGATCGGGGCCGCTTCGTGCGGCGGGTTTGGGTATCGCCTGCGTGCGTGCGGCGGTAACGCGCTGGCACGAACTGCACAACGCACATGCGCCTCGCCGTCCTGCCGCTCTTGGCGTCCTTCGCCGTCCCTGTGCCGCCCTCGTCAAGGATGGTGCACATCACGCAGGGCAACTGCACACCACGTCGAGGGACACGAGGAGCTGCGGCATAGGAGGTCGCATCGCGCGCCAGGATGCGGGCGCTGGGTGCTGCATACGCGCCGAAGGCATGTTCCGCTCGAAGAGCCCCGTATAGACGTAGCGACCTCCAGCTCTGTAGCCTCCGGGTTGCTGCGCCGAGGCGTGTGTTCGAGCAATGGGGCGCTAAAGCGCGGGGGCCTCACGGCACGGTTGATCGTCGCATGCCGGCAGGGTGGCGGGCTACATCTCGCAGACTTTACTCACCACTCGGCCGCGATGCATTCAAGCCAGGCGCGCGAACGCTAGCGCTGGCAGCCTGGGAGCGTATCGAAATGAAATTCGCGTTTCCATATTATTAGAGCTAGTTATAGAATAAAGATTTTTCTCAATTCATTCTATCCATTGTCCCCACACTTCCTAATTTTTTCGCGATTTTTGAAGCCCGTTTTGTGGACGTCGTCGCCAGCGACATCCAAAGCATTTGATCGCTGTGTTCCAAATGTGGATAGGCGAGCTCGTCGTGCATCACAACACCGGCCCCTGGATACATTGATCTGATGGCTGTTGTCTGCATGTGGGTGAGTTGCGAGCAAGTCTATGGGTGATATATCCTCGCGGGTGGGCAACTGTGAGCCCTGATATATCATGGATTTTGGGGGCTTGTTGAGTGATGATATATCACTCCCCCAGACTGTGGTCCGAAGAGTGCGAGGCAGGTAGCGGTCTTCATAGAGAGTAGAATGCGAGATAGAACGGTGGTTCCGAGCCTGAGATAAGTTGGGGGTGAGAGTTGCTTTTGTGTTGAGTGGGGACAGCAGGGACTGTTCAGGGTTTTTATACCTGATTTTGTTGAGCTCCTTAACGAGTAGAGTTTGGCCTTGGAAATATCCGCCGGTCGACCTGGAGGCAAGATTGGTCGACTTCTGGTTGCGAACGCGACGTTGCACTGGAAATGATGTCCAGAGTTGTGCCTCGACGCTATTCGCGCTGGCACAAGCCATGTTCAGCCTGTGTCTTGAACTGCAGCCGCCCAACGCATAGGCCTAGTGTTGCCGCGACTCGAAAAGTCGAGTCACGACTTGGTAAAATGACTCGGTTCCAATTTTGACTTGACTTGACTCGACTTGGCCCACTTCAAGTCACTCGAAGTTGTTCAAGTCAACTCAGGTCGACGAAGTCGGTTCCGTTTCGTTGCAATTGTTGAGCAGTGGACAAGGGAGGGGAAAGACCCGCCTCTAATAGGTCTAGTGGACGATTATCCGCGGTGTTACTGGATTTGGCCCGCATTTGGCCCGAAAGTCTTGATGTTCGCGACACTGCCGGTTCGGGCTGGTAGATGGGTAAAATTCTAAGACAGCAATTGATTCTCAAGTTGAAAGATGTTATCTTGTGTGATAGGGTCTGCTATGTGCCCTGCAAAGAGATCACACATAAATTCAGGTCAAATTTACATCGGTAAATAAAACAGTTGTCAAAACTCCTGATTCGCATGTGCCATATCACTTTTAATTTTCCTCGGGCATCTCGGTATATCCTGCCTCCGCCTCGCAACTATCTGAAATCTCACGCCAAATCTCAGCTTGGTGTCCATCAGCAGCGGATGCCAAGATGCAAAGCCAGTCTTCCTCCTCATCTGGAACTGCAGCCGACTGCCACTCGGCCATGAAGTTGAGTCGGGCCCTCTTTTACAGAGATTAATTCAACGAACCTGCTGTAAATATCGCAGGTGGCGAAGCATGTAGAACACCGAGTCCCACTGTGTCTTTACATCGGCGAGAACTGTTACAGAAGCCAAATTGACCTATAATTGCACAAGTCAGATGGTCATAAGTTCCAGGTTTGAGAACACAAAGTTGACCAGAGTCTCTACCGCCTCGCCATTATTTCCCAGAGTCACCTCTCTCCACAGCGAGTTAGTGTTGCCTTCTGTGATGATGTTTTGGAGATCGTCACGTCGATGGCCCGACATTCAAATGAAAGCCACTGTTTTTCTCGCTCGCCGGATGGGGCCAGCCTTCCGTAAATAGCGTGGTGCCCGCATAACAGCTTCCCCATCGTCGGAATTCTCGCTTTCGGTCCCGGCTCTGTCTCCGTGTCAGAGTATGCTGTCATTCTGTTCAGTTTAATCAGTGGTGCTCATGCCGTTGCCAGCAAAACAGTTCTACCAGGTGGCTCAGTGGTATTCCCCGAATCAAACCCTTGAAAGAGTGGCTCTGTGAAATGCGCTGTTGGGCTCACTGAGATCCTTCCTTCTACAAAATGATCAGCATTGTTTCGGCGCTTAATTCCAGCATCGTTGACGAAATTTGCGTCATCCAAGGCTCGAACGGCCAAATTGTGTTCGCAAATGGTGTGGATTCTGCTGTCATGAAACTGGAAGTAAGAATCAAACTGTGTCTCAATTTAACTCGTCACTGAAGCATTGAAATAGGGAGTGCTTCACTTTCTAACTTGGCATCTGCGGCAACGGGTGGCACGCGAGGCTGCAATTTTTGCGGCCATGCCGTGTCTGAAGAGGAGTTATGGTCACTTGAAAGCTCTTGGACCTATAAGCTTGACCTGTGGTGGATGGTACTCGCCTTCGGATTTTGACTCAGACGAACTGCCTCATCTCATCGACGCTGACATGTAGTCGATATATACAAGCAATTTCAAGTTCTCAGTGGGGTGTGTCATCATGAGAGAAAGAGAAAAAGAGCTAAGAACATGTCTCATGTAGAGCAGTAGTGGCAAAAGAGGTGAGCAGAAGGAAAGCACGGAAGGAAGACGAGCGCAGACATAAAGACCACGTGACCTGTCAAAACGGAATTTTCATTCGACCTACTCCGAGTTGACGGTGCAAGGAAGAAATCGGAAAAAAATGTAACACGGGGGGACACCTGTCTTGGATTTTCAAAGCTACTAGGCTTATTTATTACGCTGTTTGTAGGTGATTGACGGATCTTTTGATTGATGATACAAGGGGCGGCGACAATAAAATTTAAAAGGACATAGCCACCTTATTTCAAAATCCCCAAAAATTGGCCCCCCACCCCCCCTACCCTACAATTTTTTTTATCGGACGGCCTGAATTTTGTCCTGGAGGCACCCACCCCACCCCCCTGTTCGGCTTAATAATCAGGTTTTCTTCCAGATTTTCTTCCAATACAAAAATGTTTAGTCCATAGGTGCTGCTAGTTGCTGGGTCCTCTGCCTGCGCACACTTATGGCCCTCCTTAAGAATATCATTCACGGCAGATTTTCCGGCATTGTGCAGACCATTGACAAAAATGACAGAAATTATCAATGATCTGTTGAGATTAGACAAGAATGATCAAGGGATTTCAATCCTCTTCGACTCAACTGTGGCTCAGGACAAAATTTTGGGCATATGAACAAAATTTCAGGATGGTAGAAATTCCGGGACCCACCCACCCCACCCAGGGGGGGCATCGTCCTTCGGAATTTTAATCCTCGCCGCCCCTTGTGATGATATGTAAAAAAGTTGACTAGTCCGAACTAACACTTCGCTCGTCCAGGTACAACAGGCAATTACAAGGGATATAGCCCAAATATGCTTCTTACATGCTTGGATCTTGCGGAGACACAGATGAATTAGAGAGGAAATGTGTTTTCTGAAGAATTGTTGGATGTTCTGATGTGCCCGATGTGTAGTCCAGTGTCTAAATTCAGGTAGCAATACACACCTACTACAATGGAGGACCATATTGAGACCCATCCCCGAGTCTTGACCATTTTTTTGAAGAAAGGGATTGGAGGGGAATCGGGATCATGTCAGAGCAATCCGCACAGGCATGCCGAACATCAAACATGCTGGGGCTATGCCCGCTACTGCATTCTAAAGAAAGCGGGAAGCCATGAGACAATTTTCATTTTTAGACCTGACTTAAGTCTACTTAAGTGACTTGAAGTTGACTTGTGCCGACTTCAAAGTCGAGTTGAGTCGGACTTATGACTTGACTTAACTTGACTTAAGTCAACCTCGCCAAGTCGACTTGGGACCCTCCGAGTCCAAGTCGCGGCAACACTACATAGGCCATCAATGGCATCAAGGAAGGCGTAGTAGCACCCGCGATGCACTCCTGTCCTGTAGTTCGTTGCTCTCCCACGAGAAACATAGTGTATTTCGTCGCCACAACTACGGGCGATTCGCTGCTGTGTGCGTGACCACCCAGGAATGCATCAAATCCGGATTGCAGAGGGATTGGATTTAAGAGTGTAATGTAATTATTCAGTAGGGAGCTGGCTCGTCTAGTACGCGGGGAACCAAAAATTAGAGCGGTAGGATACGCGGGTTGTTCTAACGCCGGATAGCGTCAGATTTGCGGCATTCGTTGACGCGCCAGTCTTATCTCTCCGACAATCAAGCAACCTCGCCTCCGATGTGGACCGCCTCCAAATCAATAATCACCAGGCCAAAGCACCGATTATGTGCATCGTCTGCGCTCGACTCCGTCCTGGCGTAACCGCAGGGGTGCTTTACGAAAATTAGAGAAGTATGGAAAGGTGAGATATCGTGGGCGACGTTTGGAGTACGAGGCCCAGGAGAGTATAGGCATTGTGCGCCTTCTTGAGGAAAGATATGAGCACAGGTCGGATTCCCGGACGAACGACAAGATTATTGCAAAAGATGCTGTCATGCGTACTTCTGACAGGGTTTGTGCGATTGAGACAGGTGGAGCCGAATCGCGTGGGGGTAATGTACGTCGAGGAGGGAATGCGAGGAGAAGTATGAGGGATGGCCTCTGGGTCAAGAAAACGTACATGCAGTGCGCCAAAAAAGGAAAAGAAAAACCAAATTCGTAACAAAATGGGAGGATCCTCTGCGTGCTGCTTGTATCGTCGACAGTCGAGGCAGCTCCGTATTCGCGCACCGCCCTGAGCGCTTGCTGAAGCTGCTCATCCTCCACAGTGGCAACGCTAATCTGAATAGCCGCGGGGAAGCACCTCACGAGCCAGCGTGCGAGCAGCTCGATGTCCATCGCGGTTACGGCTGCTCCGCAGGCGAGGAGGGTTAAGCCGTTGACGCGCAGGAGGGGCCTTGACACGGCGTGGACGTGCCAAGGAAGCGGGCGCGAGGAGCGGGAGGCCTCGGGGAAACATGGAATGAGGTTGATGGGATCTGTACCAGGGAGGGCCGCGACGGCATCAAGGGCGCGGAGACACGCAGGGAGGTCGAATGCGCCGCGGCTGAGCCAGGACGCAGTGAAGTCGATCGAGAGAATCCGGACGTTGGGGGCAGCCAGGAGGATGGAGGGAATATACGATGCGGGGCTGTGATGTCCATGCGTATGCTGACAGGGGTTGGAGGGAAAAGGTCGACAGCGGATGTGGACGAAATGGAACGAGCCTCGAAGACGACGGAACTCAGATGTGCATGCCGCCGGATGCACTCCATCACATCGTTCAGGGTAAAGTTAGCTCCTTCGGCGATCGTGAGTATTATTAGATCTCCGGGAATCTCCAGGGAACGCAACAGGATGGAACGCTGCGCGGCCGTGAGCCCGTACAAGCGTGGGAGGGTGACCGACATGTAACCGTCGTTGCCGAAAGTCACCAACGTGAACTGTCCATCTGTGCCTGCAAGGAGGGATTGGACATGAATCCAGGAGCCATTAAACCAGCCCAAATCCCCTGCAATCCGTCTCTCCAGATTCGACAGCGATGTGAACGTAAGATAGACCCAAGCAGCCGCTATGGTGCTAAGAATCACATGGCAGAGGAGATATGCCAGCGAACCCTGGAATAGGCTGGCAACGAGAAGGCAGAGGAGGCTTGCCAATGAAATAACCAGGGATAGAAGATGGATGTTCTCCAAGTGTAGTAACACTATGTCGCGGTGGAGCGACACGCTCACGGTGTGGTGGCTGACGAAAACGAGGGTCGGTTTTTTGCTAAAGCACGAAGCCGAGAGTATTCTTGGAATGCTCAGACTGCCCTTGGTCGTAGTATCCGAGGTGCGGAGATAGACGTCAGGAATCGGTGGGACGGCGGAGAGTACGGCAGAGAGAGCGGGAACAAGGTCATCATCTCTATGGTCCAACTTCCCTCGTAACACCTCCAATTTTCGTATCGGACAGATATTAGCGACGACGATGATGAGGAAGCACGACTCGACGGAGACGGAGGGTGTTCCAGATCGAATATGTTGCTCAGAGATGTTGTAGCGTGCGAAGAAGGGGAAAAGTGCAAGGCTTCGCAGGCGAAAACAGACCCGAACAAGCGCCCAGAGGTCACGTCGATCAAGAAACGAGAAGAGAAGCTCGAATAGTTCGTTGGGTAGCCTCAACATCGTGGTGCAGACAGGGTGTAGATGTCGGTTTCGACTCCGAGTCTCCGATCGAGATTCGACGGTCCCTGTACTGGCCGCTGGTTCAGGCCAGGAGAGGTGCCACGCAGTACCTTGACTCCAGTTCAGAGAATTGTGGGTGAAATAATGTAATCCATACCGTGGAACCAGGCGATGAGGAGACGATAGTGGGCGGGAGGAAGATGTGTGATACTTCACGCCATGCCAGCACCGCCACCTCCTGAGTGATCTATCTAACATTGGGCGGTAGAATTTGGATAGAATACTTACAGCGCCGGACGGACGGTCCACCCGTGCAAAAAAACGACGCCGAATAATTGCGCTTTCTCAGCCTAAAGCTCGTTCAGCACTTCAATTGGTAGAATAATACACAATCAAGTGCGTACAGTGAAAGCTATCAAAGTAGTGCACTGGATACCGGGCGTCTGTGTAAAAAACGCTCGCATATGTATCATTGCTGAGGGAGCCCGGAGAAATCGAGGTGTGTACGGGGGCAATGCAGGCATCCGTTTCAGCATTCGCTCCACTTGTCTCAGCCGCCGCCCAAATTTGTCGTACCAGTAGAACCTTTGGCCGGGTTGGCGGAGGTGCCACTCGCCCAAGCCGCTGCACAGCTCATCGAACCGCTAAATCAGCCCGCCAATCGTCGGCCGCAAAGCAGGATCCTTAAGAGATGTCGTCAATAAGACTCCTGGAGTCCTAAGGAAACGGAGCGGCGAGTGGGTGGTACGTGGTATCTGTATGAAGCTCAGAATTAAAGGAAGAGAGTCGCGACAGATAATTGACCTTTCTCCATTCATAAGGCTGTACCGAGTACAGCAATTCCTGTTTCAAGAGATTTCCTGATATAATAGCGCGGCCAGCATTGCATGCGAGTGATATGGTACGCAAAACCGTCATAACCCGGGGTTTCCCAGGTCTTGACGGGAAGGAACCCGGCTGCGTAGAGGTCCTTTGGATCTTAGCACAATGCTTAATAGGTCGCAATCACTGAGCGAAGTTGCATCGGAAACACGCTACGCATCCATTATGCTGTCTTTCTGGACACCTTCAGGAAGCTTGGGGAATGTGCTTACAAGTTGTATGAGCCTGTGTTCGGAATCATGCGTCTCTCAATTCCAATGCGAAATCTAAGCAGAACTTCGGGCGGAGGCGATACCCGACATTCTCGAGGAATTCCCGACGCTAGAACCAGGTGCGCCTCGAGATTGACGCGAGGAGGGCGGAGCATGGCGATGAGGGATGAGCGGCGCGGACCGAGTGCCGCGTGTCGACCGCGTGTTGTTGTCTGGTGTGAAGCGTGGTGTGAAGCCTAATCTTTCGTAAGGTTGATGCCCTTTCCTAATGAGTCTGCAGCCAGAGATCCACACGTCCCACTTATCCGTTAACGCGCTAGTGCTTCTACAGCAACGGAGAGCAAAGCCTGAGCACGCCTTATAGACACCTGAAAGGCCGAAAAAGCCCGCGGATTAAGTTATGGGGCAATTCTTCCAGCAGCCCAGCGTAGGCAATTAAATGGCGTCTGTAGCTCGTTGCGTTTTCGCCCAAGTCAGGTTCGTCTTGCTCGAACTCCGGAGGTGGTGCATTTAATACCAGAACTCTGGTGGGCACTTGGTTCCACCAGATGAATCCACGCCAGCGAAGCAACCAAGAAAGAGTGAAAATCTTCGGATACAAAATTAGTATATTTGGCCGCAGAATGCCCAGCGTCCCAGAGATCGTTCAGATTCGTTTAAATACGCACATCCACAAAGACTGGACGATGGTCACTAGCGAGGACGCCATCATCCGTGAGCGCGCTCCCAACCGTGTAGCCCGTCGCTTCCCTGTGTGCACCGTCAGCATCTCTGTCGAACTGAAGACACAAGTGGCCGGTACGCACCACCCGCCGTTCCCCCCGCCAAACACAAAGTCGATCCGGCTCCATGACCGCGTGTCGTTAGGCGCGGTGAAGCCCGTGAACGTCGCGTGGTTCGCGGACACGGCGCGCCGCGGGGTGTGCGCGCGCAGGTCGTGCAGCACAAAGGGCGGCGCGTCCGCGTCCACGGCGTACCGCGCGGCAAAATCTGCAGGGAGCGCACTCGGCGGGCGGACGCCTGTCGCGATCTCGTACGCCGCACCGTCGCGCCCGTTGGGCGGGCTGTGAGAGTAGGGGTAAGTTATGAGTTGGCCTCCGATGAAACGACTACCTGTTAAAGTCACCCAGTACGAAGACGGGGCAGCCCGTAGTGACGGCCTCGTACCGCGCGCGCGCGAGCAGCATGCTCGCAGCATGGCGGCGCTGTGCTTCGGATTGATCGTCCATGTGCGTGTTGAGTACCGTGAATTTCTGCCCGCCGTTGCGGCGCTGCAAATGGAGGGTCGTGCACACGCGGTGCGAGCCCGCGCCGGGATAGCGCGATGGAGTGAAGGGTGTGTTTCTGCGCTGAGACTTCAAAATGGAGGAAAATATGGAGAGGAAGCAAAGCGTACGAAGTCCAGAAGGAGTCGTACGATAGCAGGACAAGCTCTGACCTGAATTCTCGGGTCATGACAACCTCTGAATGATCGAATTAATGGCAGACTCACTTCTTGTAAAAAACAGGGCTGTATTCTCCCGCCTCGACGCCGTCGTCGCGGCCGACACCGACCTATTTATAGTGTCAAGAACGCCGTCCGCAGCAGCGAGCTCAGCGACGCACCCAGCCCCAGTCCGTACCAAAGAGCTCCGCAAGATCGTGCACCTGCCTAACCAGCGCTTCCTGGAACCCTGCGAGGATGATGCCCGAACTGAACAGCTGCTCAGCGACACGCAGCCGGCGGAGGCTCCACGGCTGCTCGCCGCTCTTGCGAAGGTATCCTGGCCCAGTGAGCGGATCCGCTAGCGTGTCCAGAGACTGCTGGACCGTTATGTTGTCTGGCTGCGAGTCGTACCGCAGATTGTATGTCACAAAGCGCATAGCTTGCTTCCCAAAGACATTGGTATTCCCAGGTGAGATCCGCGCTCAGTAATGCATTGGAGAACACCTACGCGGCGAGTCGACCCCGAATCGTATCTGCCAGTGCGCTGCTATTCGAAGGAGGATGCTGATGAGGATGAAGAAACACACCTGCATGGAGCTCAGGTTATGTTTCTGGTGGAGTGCGTGAAGTGACAAGCTTGCGAAACATTAGTAAGCAGGGTCAAATGACCGGGAAATGCCGGCCTCCCCTTAAGGCACGTGCGTGGGGTTGCATTTTTGCAGCGATTAAGACGGGATGGAAAGGTTCGAGAGCAATTAAAACATCAGAAGGGCGAGGGGCGGATCTTGGGAAAGGTGAAGGATGGAAGAAACTTGAAATTGAAGCTGAAGGCTGAGAACGTTGTGAGTTGGTTGTGAGACGCAACGCAACAAGAACAAGATGGGGATGAGAGCCGGCCCATTAAACTGCCCACCTGCAGGCTGCGGTTCCGGACTTCCTATATCTCTGGCGCCCAGGCCCGCGTACAACATATAGGGGGCGCGACACCTACCTCAGGCCAGAGCGCGAGGGCCGGGAAGCGCGCGACGTCCAGCCCGTCGCAGCGCTTGATGGGATGGAGGAGGCTGCGGAGCGTTGGGCTATGGGCATCGGCGTTGGGAGGTGGGAATCGGCACGGTACCGGGAGCCTAGTGCGATGTAGTCGAGCATAGGCCGCGCTTTCGTCATAGCGGGAACCGCGTCGTCGTCCGTCCAGGGAGAGTCCTGGTGACGGCCGCAGGGTTACACGAACAAGTGACATATGTCCTCAATTTCGATTGCGCGCCGGTCGATTAAAAACCTGGAAGGGGCGCTGCTGCTGACGGAGAGATCTAGACATCTGAGGGAAGTTGGCTGGATGACTCTATTGCTCGAGAGCAGCATAATAGCTGGGGTCGAGGAGGCCTCTGCATGATATCCGCATCCGTTTCGTCTCACACTTCCTCATCAGATATGGCGTTCAAAGAGCTTTTGGCCGTCGTCCTCCGACGTTTCGATGCTGGCTCCACGGAGGCCGCATGCAGCCGCATGCGCATTCTCGTTCGATGGACCTAGTGATGTTCAGGGCCCGGCTCGGCCTGGAAGCCCGGGCTTGGGCTCGGCTTCGTAGGACCTGGGCTTCAGATTTCCCAAGCCCGAGCCCGAGCCCACAGACAGGGCCTCAAGCCCGAGGCCCGGGTTTGAGTCGGGCTTGAGTCGGGCTTGAGGGGAATTACAATCATTGCCAATAAATGAACAAGACCAGCAGCTCTGGAGCACAAATAATGGTGTGACTGTCCCCCACACCTCAAAATCCATTGCCTACCTCAGGTTGGTGCTTTTGAACCGATCCAACACATAATTTCCATTTTCGGACTCGGGAGTTGAAAATTTTGAATCCGATAAAAACATGCTGGTGTCAATCATTTGGGTGGGATACTTCAGAGAATACATCTGAGTGGATCCACTGACTCAATTTGCGTGTTGCCTGATCAAAAGATAAGGATGAAAGTCGACTTTATAGGTGCCACTTAAGCCCGGGCTTGAGGGCCTGGCTTGGGCTTGACATTCTCAGGCCCGAGCCCTAAGCCCGCTCAGGCCCTGCGTCGGGCTCGGCTCGGCTCGGGCCTGGGCGGGCTCGGCCTGGCGGGCCTAGGGCTTGAGGCCGAGCCCTGCACATCACTAGATGGACCTGATCGAGTTTGGATGGGAGAGCTGTCCGGCGGCGTAGCACGGGAATTATGTGCGAGATTAAGGGAACGTGGAGAAAGTGGATTAGACATTAGGGTATAGCAATAGAGGGTATCGAGGGCTCCGACGACGCGTCCTGGGAAGAGGGCATAGTACGAGAGTCGTCACGGTAACGGTCACTCGTCACGGCACGCAAGCGTCAACATCAGTGCACCACCCCTGCATAGGCTTCGCACTGACCACGCCCATCCTGGCAAGCCAGCACCTCTGCTCTTCCTCTGAAGCTGATAGCTTGCTATGGTCTTCCTCTCCGCTGTCTCGCACCATGGAAAGAGATCACATCCCGCTGCCGCGGGAACTGACGGACTACATTACCGATTTCCTCCACGACTCACCCAGTGACCTGAAGGCCTGCGCTTTGGTTTCTCGTGCATTCGTCGAGGCGGCCCAGTTTCATATTTTCAAAGAACTAACGATTGGCCGCGGAAACGATGGCCCGTGGTCTCGTGTGCAGGGAACATTAAACGCTTCACCCCACCTCATTCGGCACATTCGGCGGCTGGAACTTCATCCTCGTCGGATGTCCATCGAAACCCTCGCGTCTGTCTGCAGTTTCCCATTCACTCATTTGAAGGAAATTTCCTCCTTTAATTTCACCCTGTCGCTTCCGTCTGCGATCGCTTTCCAACAGCTGCTGGCTCTGCCATCTCTCCGCAGCGTCGGGATAATGTGTCGTTTTGAGGAGCCGCCGACTTTCTTACATATCTGGGACCGATGCTCTCCGAATATTAAACATCTGCATTTGACGTCTTTCCAAACATCGAGAGAGGCGTTCCAGGTCACTGCGCATCACTGCTCTGCGCCTATCCGGCTAGAATCCCTCCGAATCACGGCTGTGGAGGGAGTCCGCGACTGGGTCAATCACCCTCTGTGCCCGTTCGACTTCTCGGGCATTACAGCGTTGTCGATCTTCATCTACACGGAAGTCGTCCGCTGGCCAAAGTTCGCACCGGTCCTACGAACGCTCAAAGTCCTCGACTTCTCTGTTTACGTGCGCATCTCGGCTTTTACACAGTCCGTACATTCTCGCTCATCTCCTGCTAAAGGCCTCTGAACCGCCGATCGACCTTTCCCCCTTCCTTAATCTCGCACTCCTCCGCATTTTCCTATATTCGGCGCAGGCGTGGCCCAATGCGTTCGACGCCCTCGCGACGATCGCGCCCACGAACCGCATCCGCAAGATCGTCATCTACGGTGCCATTGCCGGCGCGGACCCGGAGGAGCTCGATGCCAAGCTCTCTGCCCTGCCCCTCCACCAGTTGCCTGCTGTCGAGTTCCAGATGGCGCCTGCCTACTTCGCACAGCTCGCACCCGCTCTCAACCGGTTGAACTCCAGGAATATGGTAAGCTCTACACCACAGACGTGCATTGCTGTCGCTTTATCCTGCGGCAGGTTTATTTCGCCGATAGTGACCCTGACTGGTTTGAGGTGGGTTTCATTGCTGGGAGAGCGAACCGAGCGTTTCTCACACATAATTGACATAGAGAGTCACCCGCGCCTTATGATTATTTGGATGCTCAAGCTCCACGTTTTCTTCGCGTCTGTTTCTTTTGTCGCACCGAATGTCACTGTTCACTCAATCGCCTCCTCAATCTCCGTCTCTCCACCAACTCCGACTCTACCGTGTGCTGCGAGATACATGTATTGGGCAATCTGTTTTGTCCAATTTTCCCGTTTCTAAATCGAGCGCGATGCATATCCGGAATCCGGATGGTCAACAGAATTGAAAATGGATACCAATGGGCTCATTCCGGGTTTAAGGGGAAGCAATGCCCTTGAAATTAAGGCCATGTTCTGTTCAACCATAGTTCTCCTGGTCATCCGAGCTTAGCGGGTCTACAGAGCGGGACGCCATCGCAGCGCTGCGGGATACATAGGACAACTGATGCTCCAACGTTTCACCTCAATTTTGGCTTTCGCACGCCGGCTTTACCGCCCGGCGTTTATTCATACAGCGGGTCGCTTCCGGCACGACTCACGACAGTTTTTTCAATCGCACCGAGGATGATTTCGGCCGCCACTTCTCGTGCGTTCAAGTATTTTCGATTCCTCAACAGAAAATTGACCAAGGAACGCCCGAAAGTCGTGGGGTGCATCCAAGGATACACACCACTCAGGCGCCTAATCGCCTGCTCCTCCCGTGGCCTGATCTTGACAGTAGTTTTGTCAGTCCCGATGTATACCAGTCGATGATGCGACGGAGCACTATTTATGGCGTGAGTTTCCGCTGGATGGGGTGCGAAGCGCAGAACTGACCATGGCCTGTGCCGGCGCGAATACAGTTGAAGCGCCACTGGAGACGTAATTTCCTGTGCCCAAGCGCGTTGAAACCGGGAGACAGACAGCTGGGATCCCATTTGAACATCCCGAAATTGCCATGGGCATAGACTGCTGACTAATCCCACGGCGAAAGCAGGTATAAAAGCCCTGAGCACGCCCAGCTGTGTCCCACTCAACTCAGAAGCAACTCCCCTCATCTCACAACTACATACATATCTCACATTCTGCTCACTATGAAGACCACTGCCTCCCTCGCACTCTTCGTCGCTCTGGCCACCAATGTCGCCGCCATTTGCCCCGGCTTCAACTTTGGCATCGGTAACCAGATGGATCTCGGTGGCGGCACCAGCCGATGCAAGTTGAACGCCAGGCCCGCTAGAAAGTCTGGCTAATTTTCTTTTTGTTCTACACAGGGAACGTCTACGACGACAGCTGCAACCAAGTCGACGGGCTCACTACGAACCAGAACCCTTGCACTCAAGGGATCTTCGGATGCAGCCCGCCGCCCATCATCTTCGATGAATACACCAGCACGTTCACCGGCCTCAAGTGGATTCCTTACTTTCTCTGTACTCGAAGGATACTGATATCGGCCATTTAGATATGCTTGCCGTACTGACCCCAACTCCGGAGTTTGCGGCAACGACGTGATCTCAGTCTGCGTCAGTATTCCTTTCAAAGACCTAGGAAATCATAGGCTGACCTCGATTTCCCTTCAGTGCCGCAATGATGGGAATTAAATAAAGACGGATTCAAAGTAGTGCACCCTATGTATCTTGTCCGCTGCTGGCGAGATAAGTAAACACTTGATTGTGAAACACACAAGTTCAAATCGGCGTAAAGGTGGCCATAATCGGTTCCCCCGATGACAACAGGCTGGCACGGTACTGGAGCCCTTGTCCTAGTTCGCCAATTTCGCAAGAGGATGGCTTTCCTTGCCAAGCGGAGTCGACCTATCTCGCCCGATATCTATAGTAATGCTCGTCCTGTCGCTCCAACTTCACGGAACGGCTCCCGCAAACTAAACGAGCGAGGTTCCTAGGTCCATTATATCAACAGCGCTAATCCCATGTGCCGCGAACATGGAAGCAAATCCGACCATGCCAGATGTGTTTGAGCCTCAGAAACACCCCGTAGTGGCAGGGACGAAAATGCACCGCATACTCTGTTCATTCCTGTTCTTCGTGAGAGCCAAGGCGGGCGGCGACAGTTGATGCCATTGTTGACCCACTGTTTAGCGGGATGCAGTCCGCGGTACAGGCGGAACATGGCCTGTGCTAGGGCGAATACCGTCAAGGCACAACTCGGGACACCATTTCACTACAGCGTCGCGTTTAAAACCAGGAGTCGACAAGTCTTGCTTTCATGTCGACATCCAGATATTTCGATAGGCACTCACTCAACTAGCTTAGGAGCCCTACAAAAACCAAGTCAAAAACCCTAGACAGTCATGGCCGTCCCCCACTCAACTCAGAAGCAACTCTCACCCAGAATCACCTACCCATCTTGCATTCTATTCACTATGAAGACACCTACCTCCGTGCGCACTCGTCATCGCCCTCACCACCAACATCGGTGCTTTTTGCCCCAGCTGCTATTTTGGCATCGGAAACCGGCTCCCTGTATTCTTCGAGGACGGGGTCAAGGCCAGCGAATGCAAGTTGAATCTATATAGATACGCGGGAGAACGTGTTACTGAATGGATGTCTCCCAAGGGAAAATCTACGATGACAGTCGCACCCAAGCCGACGGCCTCACCACGGCGGTCAGGAACCCATGCAATACGGGGATCTTCGGCTGCAGCCCACCTCATATCATCTTCAACGAACGCACAATGGCCTCAAGTGGGCTCCGTGCATCCTCTCTATGACAGAGGCTAACATCTGGCGTTCAGATACGCCTGTCGCATGATCTCAACTCGGGGGTCTGCGGGGGTAATGGCATTTCAGTTGGCGTAAGTGGGCTTTACATTTCATTAGAAAGATGTTGGATTAAATGATTCCGTTGTAGTACTGCAACGATGGGAAATAAAATATGCGCCTTCTCAATTGTAAAAACGGACTTCAATGAATGGTTCTGTACCAGCTCGAGAGAGTGCCAAGGTGTTGTGGGTTGGTTGGGGTGGGGACAATGTGGCTTCCACCTCAGATTTTCTACTACTATGAGATTGCGGAAGACTCGTTACCAGTCTGCTTACGGCAAAGTGCTTGCCACATTACTAGTCTGCCTACGAATGGCAAAAATGTGGCAAGCACTTTGCCGTAGGCAGACTGGTACAATTTGGAATGATCAACTGGCCTGAGCCTGGAGTTTGAATTTTCCTTGGCCCATTTGCGACCCATGCCCGGACTCGAATTTCATTATTATCATTTGCTCGCAGTTAAAGACTTGATTGGAGGAGTTGTGTGTTGATTTCTGTCTCTTCAGAAATTATTGTATAGGCTCCAGGGACCACAGCGTCGACCTCAGTTTGATGATAAAATCACTTTCGGACCGAGCCCCGGTGACCGGCGTGATCGGCACCACCCAAAATTTCAAACTCCGGGCCTAGGTCGATTATTTGTTCCGAATTGTACCAGTCTGCCGACGGCAAAGAGCTCGCCTCATTTTTTTGCTCCTCGTAAGCAGATTGGTCACGACTCTAAGATTGCGGTTTGTTTCCTAGGGCTGAAAAGCTTTGCATGGACGATGTGACGGCATCCGCTTCTCGTTGTGTCGGGCGATTTGTCGAAATTAAAATCATAGGGAGCCCGGCACAGACGACTCGGCTGAGTCGGCTCCGGGCCGAGCCAGCCGGCCACCCACGGCGCGGGGCTCTTTACAAGATTATCCCTACGCGACGTCTTTCCTGCGAGATTTTGGCACGAAATATACAGGAGCGAACGCCTCCGTTATCTGAATATGTCCGATGTTCATCATTTAAGCTAACCACCGCAATCCCTGAGTAGAGCCCGATGGCGGAGTTTGAAAGATCACACTGATCATGATTTATACTTTCGCTCGATGTTCCTAAGCCCGATTTAACCTCTCGAAAATGTCAGTATATATGTCCGGTCGACAGACTGCAACAGACAACTCGGAGGCAGGAACTATCTGGCTATGAAAATAGCGCTAGCGCTCCGAACTCAAAAGCCGTGTCCCCATAGAGTCGTGCCATTGACCGTGCCGTCCCAGACGTGGGAGGATTTTTTGGCATCACAGGCGGACGGACAACACGGCGGGGTCAACGGAGTATGGCCCGCGAAATCCGGCGCACCTCCAACAGTCGTATTTTTCTATTGGTTGATATCCCCGTGTCCGAAGCAGTGCAACTGACGCCGGTCTCGCAATGACCATCTTTCAGATCTCTTTCCAGAACATGAATTGGCAACATTCTCCTCTCTGTGCAATCACTGAATCAAAAGTATTCAGCACAGGTGTATCGATTTGCTGTTCTCGTGATCGATTGCAGTGATTCAACAGTGATTGTACTCCCTAGGAGATCCGAAAATGGAAAGCCTGAGTCGTGCGCAGTCGAAAACGGTCAACTTGTGAGGACGAAAATCATCAGCCAGTCTTTGGGCGCCAATCGAACGACAAGATATGGAGCCAGTCAATCGAAAATGGGCGATTTTCATGTCTGTGAAGCTTATAGAATACCTATTCTAGGTTGCCTTCAACATCGGGTAGGTCCGGCGCGAACAAAACGGACCCGATCACGCCCCAACCTGCATGGACGAAAATTGGGAGGTCCCAGTGTTCGGGGACCTACCTTGTAACCTTCAAACGGATGATTAGGACTAATGCCCGTCCGATTGTCCGCTGGAACACATTTGATACCATTCGTCAGCGCCTACTTGCCATTTAACGCCGGACCAGCTCAGACTCCTTGATTTCCTCGGGAGAAATTCTGGAATAGTATTTCCGCAGCACGCATCAGCATCGCGCCCGCGGGACAGATGCCACAGCCTCATAAGCGACGGGACTTCCCGACGCGGCGAATGCCGAAGATGAGGATTTATTTGGAATATTCCTTGACTAGGATTTGTCCCATCTTCTGAGAAAGCTCTCAGCTAGTAATATCAGCTGAAGCTGCTGAAATATCCCATGATGTAACTGCGGCGTTGCGCCAACCATTAAACCACCGGCCTGCAGCACCCTCTTGAAGCACTGCCAGGCTCCTCTCCCACGAATACTAATTCATCCCGCCTCCCAGTCAACGCACGATGGCTGGGCACTTCTGGGCAGGGGACAGATATATTATATGTGGAACCCACCCGGTACCCCGATCCCCAAGAGGAGCAAGATGCCGCGATGTCTCCGGCTCCTTCGATTTGAACCATCAATAGGACCCTGCGCGAATTAGGGCGCGCTGGAGGTATGGCACATCCCGCTCACCGGGCACAGGCTGAGTCCATTAATCATATGGGAGGGTGAGCGCTGTATCTCCATCAAGGCATATAAATATGCTTCCGTGCTAACGACTCGGCAATCGAACATCAGCCGTGCCAGTGGGAACCGACGCTCGCTACCCGTCCTCCGGCGCACGGTCTCTTCTTGGAGAACACGCCCACTTCTCGCCTCCATAGGTTGCTTCCAGGTGGCATTGTGCTGGCAGCGCGCCCTCTCCGGCTGTATTCGTCACAGGGCCTTAATCAGAAGTTCTTGCGCAGTTCTTAGATCATAGATGAGAGCTCTTTTGTCATGATGGGACTTTGCTGCCGGCGACGTAGGTTTCGGCGACTAGCGGGTGATTGTAGCGACTTTGTAGGGGCTTTGCGCTAGAGAATAAAGAGCTGGCGTGATGTGCGCATCTTTCGATGGCCTACATACTCGTTGCGCAAACAAAACAAAAAAGGGTTCACTGCTCGAACGATTGGAAGACAATCTGACAGCTACAGACGCCACCTAAGTACGTACATATAGCTAGCCTTTGCGACCTCTGCTTCCAGTCGTCCTAGAAATCCCCATCACCTTGAACATCACCCGAAGATGAACAACATCTTCATTACTCTGATTCTTAGGGCGCAATAAAGCTGTAATGGGCGGTCCGTTGGCGGTCCGCGTCTTTGTTACCGGTCCTCCGATATCGCGCGCACGACAGAGGCGAGCGGATTGAGTGCCGCCTAGGAACAACATGACAATATAGTGCCTGTCAGGAGCCCAACCTTGCCGATTGTATGTGAATTTTATGAGGCGAAACAGGCCCTCTGGACCTGGGTGAAGCGGTATTATTAGCGACGGTCTACGGGCGGCCTTCTATAGGTCGAACGGCAAGTTGACACGCAACAGCCGAAGTTGAACATGTGACTTGAGCCTAACCCTAAATGAAAGATTGTGCCTAGGGCTCTCGAGACGTCATCCAATAGTAGTTCAATTCATGATGGAACAGCTTGCCGCACGTCCCGATTCCGCGCACTTCTGGGCTTAGTTGAGTATTACAGCACCTCAAAAAAAATGGGAGGGGCGAATCCAGTGCTGGTCCCCTTCTGGATGGCTCCACGCAGAGCCTGTTTTTGAAATGGAGGCTCCACACGACGTGGGTAAAGCTTGCCTTTGTCCGGTGACCATGCAACATACCCGGCATAGAAGCAGACTCGCACAGACTCACGTCAACGAGTATGAAGCTAGAAGCCAGTGGAAGCAAAAGACGAGAAGAGAAGATGTCCAGGAACGCTCACATCCGAACCGTCGCTACGACGTCGCTAAGGATCTTGGGCTCCAATTGGCCGACTTCCTTATGTTGTGTGAGAGGATGGGAGAAGTGGCGGAAGCGAAGCACAGAACCGTTGCCATGGTTTATATATGTATATGTCATTCCAATTATATTATATCTCCGTTCGTACAGATGATCCCCCTCGCAATGTACATATAATACAAGACTACGCCGGTGCGCAAATTAGGTGATTAGACGAAAGCATGGGAGATTGGTGTTATAGCAAGTTGACAGCGACGATCTAGGACGCGCCAATGAGTAAAGGACGTGTTGGAAGGGGATCCGACGTACATCGCGGCAAGAGCGACGAGACAGTGACCAAGATGTGGGATTGGCGATTACTCTGGAGGCTAGTCAGGGTGTGAAAGTGGAAGGGCACCAGTCAGCGTACTGAAGGGGCAGTTCGAACTAAAATGTGGACCAATGTTAGCCCACATCTGGAGACTAAGAACAAAGAGCGTACGCATGGTCTCCGCCTCGCCAGCCGCAGTGGGCACATTGGGGTCCCCTGCTGTGGTTGACGGCCTTGGCCTCCGTGCTCTCGTGCGTGTTGGCTACAGCAACAGAAGCCTCAGCGACGCGCTGGACAGTGGGGATGGTGGCGGAGGTAGCGTGCATTGTAGCGGAGGATGAGAGTGAGGATGAGAGCGGGGGCTGGATAAGATGTTGGGTGGGGGAAGACGAGGAGCGGAATGGTGAACAAGCCAAATCCACTCGCCTTTTATTCATTTTCGACTCGGCGCGTATCTCCGGTACCTATTCTGGGCAGTTCCGTAACTGTGGGGCGCCACGGTTTACTCCGGCAACTCGGATGATGTGACAAATCATTGCAGTGCACTGATACGTAGCGAACAAGCCAGATCCATTCCATATCGGGCTACACCGAATTAGTCTCCGGAAAGGATGGGCTAGCCCAAATGGCATAAGGAAAAATGTTGCGACACACAAATCGTAGATGAGACGATTGCTGACCTGGTACGCCAACAGCGGAACCAAATCCTCGCCGCACCCTGTAAATAATTGTTCTGGTCAAATACCTTATCCGATCCAGATTGCAGGGCTAGCCAGTATGGATCACGAGGTCAATGGCAACACGCTGCGAAAAAAGGAACAAAGAAGGTCTTGCCTCGATCGTCATCAACCTGCGTCACGGCCGACCGGGACCCACAAGGCTGGCCCGTGGGTGGACACCGCTTAGGCTAGGTTCAATGAGAGGAACCGTGCCGGCGGATTCAGGGCGGGGCGGAGGTAAAAAACGCAACACGCACGATAAACTCGAGGCAGAAAAACGTGGATCAATAATGCGCAGCTACAGCCACGGAATGGAGATAGAGACAGTACCAGCCCTCCAAGTGATTTGTATAGTGCAGTCATCCGTAGCCTCTCGCTTCCTTGCAGAAAACCTTGGCGCCACGCTAGCCTACGCTACGTCCGGGATGACACGGTCAGGTCGCGGACTGTCGCGGAGATAATTAGGCTTACTGTTTCGTAACACAAGGTAGCATTTATGAGCCTGCATCAGGACTCGGGTGGGTATTTTGATTGCGAGTTACACACGGCACGAGACCATGTCGTCAGTGCATTGTTCCTCGGCCCCCTTTGTACTCTGGTGGTATAAACACCGCCCCATGTCCCAACCAACAATCTGGTCTGGGCACCTCCTTAGCACACTGCTCGTGATCTTCGATGCGTGTGTACACCATGGGGACGGGGATGATCGGCGAGTGTGGCGGCAAATGAAGTACTTCTGTGGCGCGTCCGTTGTCTCAGGCAAAATCCATTGAAGATCGTAGGATTAAGCGTCATCGCAGAAAGCTCTGGAACGGATATTGGTCGATACCGGCGTACGGGGCAGCTATGTACCTCGCGGTAGACGCCACCGCATGAATCGTCGTCTCTATCTTGCGTTTATCCTTGAGTGCCGGCAGATAGTTAGTCCAGTCCGAAGGCTCAATTAAAGCCTTGGATTCCTTACTTTGGAAATTTACGATGACGCAGGCGCCGCTCATATCCCGGCCCCCTGGATACAGAAGAGTCCAGTGGTCTGTAAGACTGAGACAGCAGGCGCTTCGCAGACCGCATAAACGCAACCTCGGTCTTTTATTTGGCAATGTCGGCGGCAACTAATTGGAGGATGCTGCTAAGTCTTGGTCCTCTTTTGGTCTCCTAGCAGGCTACGCGACCAAGCGCGTCGGGAGAATCCTCAGACATTTACGGCGGGCGAGACTGGGTTCTTGCTGAAGTCTGGGCTCAGTAAAGAAAGCTGCCAGGAAACTCCGACGAAATTTTCGAGCGCGGCTGGGGAGTGAGACGCGAAACGACTCAAACGAGGTGAAGGCGGCAGCTGCAAGTGAGTCACGACTGTCACGACTGTCACGACTGTCTCACGCGGTCATTCAAACGTAACTACCGCCTTCGCAAAACGGAAATCTCCGACCCCCTGTTAACTCTGATATCCGTCATTCTCGGGAGAAAACTCTATTGCTGCTATTTTCAATCACAGTCAACATGTCTGCCAGATTGCAGGACCCACGAAGCGGCCAGCCTTTGGACTACTTTGCGCCGTGCACTTGCGTGCACGCTATATCTGGGGCCTACTTACTTACATCCCCCACAGCTTGAATGTAAATCCAAGGTAAATCCTCGCCAGCCGATGCAGAACAGTCTAAGAACCGTCTGAGTCCGTTTGAACGCCCAACAGATTTTTTGAATTGACACAGATCTTATCTAGTATCTATCTCCTTGAGTCCTAGCTCCTTGATCGCGACCTGTAAGTACCATGGCTCGTGGAAGCTCGCGAGAGAACAGCTCTGTGTATCACCGGAGATAGATGCCGTGAAACACCGAGCAAACTTCACATGCCCGCCACCCAGCATAGAACGCAAAGACGTCGATCTCCCTTCCTGTTGTGGACCAATTCTTACTTCCGAGCAAACTTCACATGCCCGCCACCCAGCATAGAACGCAAAGACGTTGATCTCCCTTCCTGTTGTGGACCAATTCTTACTTTTCAGAAGATCTTCCTTTTGCCTGAGGGGTTCCTGTGGCACTACAGTCGACACAGAGACATTTGCAGGCCACGACATCGACGAACATTACGGCGGCTGACGGGAGGCCAGCCTGGTATACATACTGCCTGATCGCCGCTGGCAGGTGGGTCCCTCACAAATTACCTCACGAGGGCCCTATCCCGAGTATCCGGACAGGTCAATGGGAGGTTTGACCGGCGTTTACTAGGTGCTGAAATCGAATACGAGTTGCCAGCGGCGCAGGAGCGCAACTCATAGGCCGTCGGCCATCAAGCAAGGATGCACCTTCGTTCACATCGTTAAAACGCCGTTGCGCGGTCATGCTAAGCCGCAAATGAAAGAGGAGCTTGCAGATTGAATTTGGTAGCACTTCCGTCCGCCGACGTCCATTGGCAGGTAATTAAACAGAACTCGGCCTGACACCTACATAAGTAAACGGATTGTCCTTCCTAATGATGCTGTCAGACGTCAGTATAAATATACGCTGTGAACACTATACTATTTTCTGCAAGACTAAGGCCCCTGATTGATTCGCACCAATGTAGCCCTACGACCGGCTGTCGCTGTCGCCTGCTGGCTCGCGCGGGTCCGAAAATATCGACTGGCTCGAAGCCGTGCTGTGTCAATCACTCGTCAATGGAAACAAACCGGAGTGTTGCGGGCTGTGGGCCCAGAAGGAAGTTATAGGAAGCCCGTTCAATAGTATTTTTCAGTCTTCTAGCTCGTCTGAGGATCAACCGAGGTTATCCCCGACACTAGTAATTCCCGCTAAATCATTGATGCATGTCGCCAGTGTATAGCGAGATGCGCGGGAGCACTTGCGGAATGTATCGCCGGTGAGATAGATCGCTTAGACTATTAGGTGGACGCTGGACGTCACAGACTAGTGCAGACTGTACGCGTGATCCTAACTCGAAGCGGGTAGAGAGTTTGGGATGCCGGACGCCGCAATGATACTCCACAGCCGCCTACGAAGTACCAACGAAGTACCCAACGCTTTTTCGATCCTCACAAGAGCCTGGGATATAGAAGTTGAATCACAAGTCCGATTGGAGCGCAGGCGCTTGAATATTGCGATTTACAGGATGCCGCATGGATGTCGAAAGCAAGCGCTGACCCACACCGGATAAAGCAAAATCTTGACATATGTCAAGATGTTAGCCGAAATTGTATAAATCAGTAGCTGAATTGAAATTTGTTGAAAACTGGTCTATTGATTTGGTGTGAAACCACCACGGAAGGAGCCACAATCAGGAGGTGGTTTGAAACCCATAAATTTATGCATTGTCCGCGAGTTATGAAAGGACTGCTGAAAGATGAGCTTTCAGCAGCTATTTCTGGTGAGAAGAAAGAGGTTCTCTCAGCGGTCCTTTCATAAATTCCTTTGTTTGCAAACAAAGGAATTTATGAAAGGACCGCTGAGAGAACCTCTTTCTTCTCACCAGAAATAGCTGCTGAAAGCTCATCTTTCAGCAGTCCTTTCATAACTCGCTGACAATGGATATATTTATTGGTTTCAAACCACCTCCCGATTGCGGCTATTTCCGTGGTGGTTTCACACCAAATCAATAGACCAGTTTTCAACAAATTTCAATTCAGCTACTGATTTATACAATTTCGGCTAACATCTTGACATATGTCAAGATTTTGCTTTATCTGGTGTGGACCGTGGGTGTGCAATTAGCCAAACATGACACGCATCAACCGCGCCCAAGCTTTTCTCCTCTTGCCGCCACAACGATCTGTCTTCAATGCTAGGTTCAGGGTTTTCATTCTGGCATTACTATGGTTGCTTTAGGCGTCTTCCGATCAATCTGGTCCCTGGCTTCCGCTGTCGCTGGGCTACATTCGGCTCTGGAAAGCGTCAGCATGAAAAATAGATTTGGTCTGCGGCCCGCAGGATATGGAACTGTGTTGGATATATACATTCCTGGCATCCCTGTCTCGAGGACCTCATGCTGAGCTTGGCGTTAATCCGCGAATCCCTATGAGTCAAGTATTATATCTACATTCCATTCAGTCACCATTTAAATCATATCCCAGGTATGGCTTTCCCTCAGTATCCTTCTAGATTGTACCGGGGAAAGCATTGCTTGAAACTCAATCTTCCAATCCTCGGCAGTTAGAGGTGAAAATTCCTCATAAGGGCTGTCCGTTTCAATGGAGCTTCGGATGAAATTCGCTACACAAAAACGAGGATGCTTCAAGCTCCGTCCGTTCGATCCGCCACACCTGCACCATTCACCCCTTCACATTTTTTCCAGCGGGTGTGATCTGGCTCGGCAATAGATAATTACTCGGTCCACTCGCCGAGACACTTGTCGACCGCGAGAACCGGGGCCGCAGCTCGTGAAATTGCGCTTCTGTTCTCCTGGGAGTTCCCCGTATCATTCATACCGCTGCAGAACGCTGATGATGCATGGAATCCAATTCAAACCACAATCCCGGTTTTGCCGTCGGGGAACACCGGTTGAAGAGAATTTCCTCGATTCTGTTGGCCCTTGGGATTGTCCTGGAATGTGATGTACCGGCAACGCGGTCGAATCCATGGAACATTCGTTGTGGAGACACTGTATTGCGATCTCGATACAACCGCCCCTTCTGTGCCTCGCCGGGAGCTCGGAACACGCCGCAGTTGAAGGCTAGGGACTCATGAACGTCGACAGGCTTCCATACATCGGTCAATCGACGAGCCGCGCCGGCGAGAACGGGGTTGACCCAATTTTGAAGCGCCGCCTCATGCTTGTGGGCCCGACTCTGGCTAGCTCACCACCGGTGCCCGTGGAACACACATGATCGACGTATATGATACGCCCACGCCACAATCTCTCGATAAACGGTACCGGACCGATGTTCCATCCCTCGAGTTAGTAAGGTGTCGATCTCGTGGCACGGAATCTACCTGCAGATGGCAGCTGTAACCAGCCGAATGGAAGCTTTCTCGAGAGTAATTGACATTGTGGGTCATGATCCACCCAGGTACGTGAGGGTTTCAGCAGGCTGTGAACACGGTGATCAAAGAGGTCATTGATCCCTCCGGCTTCCTTGAATCCTTCAGTTTGCCTTTTTGGATCACGCGCGCCACTTATCGCTCTTCGGGTAAACGATAGCGAGCACGAGCGCATACATCCCGTTTACGGCGGTTAACGGAGCCCCGCGTCGCTTCCTACACAACCCCGATATCATTTACCCCAAAAGCTACAAATTCAATCTTTGTTGAGTACGAATTACATATGGACACACAACCCAGTACGTTACTTCTTCCCAGGTTTTGTTCAGAACCACTTTGTGGTGCTCGCCGTGGTGGCGCATCAGACGCCAACCAGATCGTGGGCAACTATGCGCGATGGCCGCCATGCACGGAGGATGTGTATACGCCATCGACTCTGCGCATCTGAACACTATTTTTAGTCCGGAGGCTCGAATGCTATTTTCCTGTGGTTGGGGAGGGCTGCTGGACTACTCGGAGTTTTCACCTCACGATGCTCCGTGGTTTCTCCAACTGACGACAAGGTTTAATCAAAGTTTCACCGCGCGCCTCCGCGTCCACCCTGCGGGGTTCATTTCTCCCCGCCGCAGCTTATCTTTCTCCATTTCCGGGCGCTTTCGCTCGCGCTTGTATTATCTCCACACTGTGGGGAAGTACTCTTGCAGACCATCTGTAATGCGGAGGGCCGACGGCCCCTGCAGGTTTAAGCCCAGCTTCACACGCCGTGCCCAGCAACATGCGGCAAAAAGTGAAAGCTCCGCAAGTCTTTACCTGCGAATAGTCGGACGCCGCTTCATTTCCGATCGTTTGGGCGCCTGCTTAATACTCTCCCGCGTTTATGCCTCAGGCCGCGATAAACTTCAAGCGTCCATGACGCCCACTGATCGCCGTCGTTCATTTGCGCGCTCGTCGCAGAGCTACCGTTGGAGGGTTAGAGTACCCGTCGGAGGTTTAAGCTAATAACGGAATAATTTCTTCACCGCCCACCCGAGTTTGAACATTAACGGTGAACAGCTGTTAACCAGGTACCTCTTCGATAGTGGGCTGACACCACAGCCTGACTCCAGAAAAAAGGTTGACTTCGCAGTGAGCGGGCTATCCTTAACGCCGATGGTTCGAGTCTGTTCTAGAATTACTCCGGGCGCCTGCGTAGGTAATCCCGCCCTTATTTTCAGAGACTTTCAATTCTGTTCCGGAAAATATTCCACAAGATATGTGATGATAGACTTGCTTCAATCAGTCGTGAAGACTTGCAGATAATTGCAGGTAATTGCGCCATACTTGCTTTCAGTTTTCAATTTGGCAACATCACCGGCTAGCGGCTTGAGGTTCTTGAAACATTTGCTAGATTGCAGATAATCGCGCCTCCGCCGGACCCCCGAGGTCGCCACTGGCTCCGTACGCATTTGAGGCCACCCATTAGTGTACCATCGCGGAGCCCTTCCGATGCTGCCGTCACCATCGAGCACCCCAGATCGCCAGTACCACATACCGGCTGGTCCCGATGTCAGTTAGGTCGGTCCGCGGACCCACATCCGAAGCTCGGGCACGTGGCTGGGAGATTCATCGCGAGGTCTGGGCTGAACAATCTCCGCGGCCCGTGTGGGCTGCGTGCATGCAACATGCGCCTGTGGTCCAACACTCCGCGGAACAATGGTGTGAATCGTATGATGTCCTTTCGTCCTGGCCACGTTTCTTTTTTAAAAAAAAATACCACCCAGTCACTCACGATAGAAAGGATTGGTGGATTATGTGCGGCGGTCACAGGTATCACATATATACACTCACAACTGCTGTCTATCTTTGTACACAGACGCCTTAGGGTTCGGCATGGGCGGTAGTGCGGGGATGGGCTCGGGACGCAGCGCCGTCGCATCGTGGCCGAATAACCAGTCTCGACGCGCTGAATGGGCCCAGAAGATGGGGTTGTCGGGGTTGTCGTGCCTCATCAGCTCGTCTCTGTAAAGATCCGCGGTCATAAACGATACTTAGTGCATCCAATGGACGGCATGTGGCGCACCTGCGCTCCTGCTCTGGCCCGTCGTAGAGGTGCAGCCACTCCTGGAGCACCCGCGTGTTGCGCGCGACGTACGCCGCGCGCGGCTTGCGGTGGGCCTCGAACGCCGCGAGCGCTAGAGGGATATCATCGTGCGTGCGGAAGGCAGCGGCGAGCGCCGCCGCGTCCTCGGTGGCCTGTGCCGCGCCCTGCGCGAGGTACGGCATCATCGGGTGGCACGCGTCGCCGAGGAGCGCGACACGCCCTGCAGGGTGCACCCAGTGCTCGAGCTGCGCAAAGTCCGCGAGCTTCCACTTGAGGTACGTCCCCGTCAGCGCGCAGAGCTTGGTTACCTCTGGGCACCAGTCGGCAAAACGTGCGACGAGCTGCGCGTTGTCCGCCTCGCTCCGCCACTCGTCGAGTCCGATGGGTGTGCCGAGGTCGGTCCCGTGCGTCACGTCGATGATGACGTTGTAGAGCTTCCCTCCACGAAGAGGGTACCCTACGGCGTGGCCTTCGGGGCCCATCCAGTGCACTGCCCACGCGTCTGTGACCAGATGGCGCATAGCTGGGTCAGCGAGCAGCGGCGCGGCGGGGACGAGGATGCGGTATGCGACATCGCCCGTATCGACAGGATCAATAGGGCGGCCGTTGACGGCGGTGCGCGCCGCGGACTTGATACCGTCCGCGCAGATGATGAGATTCGCAGTGAGACGCTCTCCGGCGACGGTGGTGACAGCAGGCGCTTCGAAATCGTACGTGGCGACGGGCGTGTTCAAGCGTAACGTGATGTTCGCGTGGGCATTCACGGCTGCAACGAGCGCGTCGATAAGATCCGCTCGGTGGATGAAATAGTATGGGGCGCCATAGCGCGTGCTGACGTCGTTGAAAGGGCAGTCAAGCAGCCGCCTCCCGTGCCAGTCGACGAATCGGTTCCCGAGCGAAATCTCCTTCTTGACCGAGTCCAGGTCGACACCCCATTGCAGGCTGAGGCGCGATGAGTTGGGTGGAACGCGGATTCCAGCGCCGACCTGATGCGTGGTCAATTCTTGAATCCTAGGATAATAGCAGGTTACCTCGAGAAACTCCTTGACAGACTCTAACACGGTCACTGTGTGCCCATCCGCGGCTAAAGCGAGCGCGGTCTGCAGCCCGCCGATACCTGCTCCGACGATGAGCACATTGAGGTCTTTCATCATGGAGTAGCGTGGGATGTGATACTGACCTGGGACATAGCCCGGTATTCCGTCGGGAGCCAGAATGGAATACTTATCGGCATCCCATCCCGTCGAAGTCCACGTGTGGTCTCACAGCTGTACGCATGTCATTGTCAGCTGATTCGCTGTTGAGGTGTGCTGAACGCCCTACTCCGAATCGATGTTGTCAGCGCAAAGTCTGGGCCAGTGCCCATCGCAATCTGAGTCCTAAGCACGCCAGACCTCCAGATCTGCGATTGTCGGCTCGGAGGGAGAAAAAGCTATAAGCAAGTGGGTGGACTTCCGGGCCCCATTGCTATACGACGCCTGAATAGAAGTAGTTTCTGATGTTTCAGCTCTAGAACGTTCCTTACTATGGTTGTTTGTTTCTTAGTACCGCCTGCAGGTTTTACCACTGGCCCACTGCGTCAAGTGGGGAAAATCAAAGAAAGCTTTGAAGCCACAGAGGAGGTTCGATCGCCATGGCGGAAGGATACCGGTATTAAAGCGAGCACCACTGTCGGCTGAAAGGACCAGACACCATCGCAGTGCACTGCAAAGGCAAAGAAAGTGTGAGTCATGTGACACGAAGGGATGTCCGGATTGATCCGAGTCAGCCGGGTGCACGGCGTGATGTCTCGATCCCTGTTGAACTTGCGTTGAATGCATTCTTCTAAAACCCCGATACGGAACCTAAATATAAAATTGTCTCTGCCACCCTTCCGTCAGCTCGACAGAGAACATCACAATTGACTTGAAGGTGAACAACAGACGCGTTGTCGAAATCCCAAAGCCTACGTGTTACGAGCAATTTACCTGCAAGCGCTTCTTCGCGGATGTGCGAAATTTCTTTCGAAGCCTTCCAACGGCCTATTTTGGTTTTTCTCATTTACTTGACTTCTGCATCAAGGAAAGCTCCAAATTACTGAGCTGCTATATAGACCGACATAGATGATATAGACGCTATAGATGCTATAGACAGGTTGCTACGTATATCGTCCACATGCGTCTATTTATGTCTACAGAGCACCTCACAGAACCCATCGCGATTTTGGTTTTACCTGATGTGCCCGCGGCCCATTGATGGCCTTGGTCAGCGCCGAGGGCTCTCTGGATTGCCACACAGTTTGATTAATCGTGGCCAAGGTAGGGGCATTTGTGTAATAGAGGAGAGTATTGATGCAGGCCGGGTAGGTAAGGGATTGCCGGCGAGTTCTACCCCGCCCGGAGAAGTTGCAGTGTTAACGTTAGGATGAGGTGACGACGTTCGAAGTCGAAAGACTCACGTACCCCTTCGTTTGAGGGACCTTAGTGGACAAAACATGTATTTATGCATTGCCCAGGCCCCTTTTCACGAGATATCCGGGGATTTTACGAGATCTTGCAAGATGCTTTTGTCCAATAAGGTCCTTCATAGCTTCGTCCTCGGCAAACCAGAGAAGATCTAACAACAGCCCTAGATCCTGCATTCAGCTCCATAGTCCGCCTAACGTAGGCACGGAAAGTTGGTGGCAACATCGAGCGGCCCAGGCCAGATTTGTGGTCGCCTCTTCTGGGATATTGGAAGGCGTGCCATGACTATGAGCTCAGCAAAAAATGCCCTCTACGATCTCCAAGATGGCAGCATTAAGTCTAAGAGCTGAGCTGGCACAGCCGCCAGGTTTACCCTACAAGTTGCGAGTAAGTATGATGAACCCCTGAATAAAACGATCCTCTAATATAAACAAGATATCCACTTCGACTCTACGATACGCCAATCGCATTAGTGTAACGGGGCAACGCACTTGAGTGTCTGGATCCCATTGTCAGTGCTTTAAGTTTGATCGCCTCGCGGAGACACTCACCACTTCGGCACCCACCACTCCATACGTGTTGCGAGCGGCGGCCAGATCACCTGTGAGGTACAGCGGATACCCCTGGGCTAGGAAATGCACATGAGTATCTGCAGTTTTTCAAAACCAAAAGACGCGACGCACTGTTAAACAGGATGTGCGTCTTCGGGGTTGAGCCCACCGTGCCTGTAGCGAGCGCAAAAAAGAAAGTCGAAAAAAGCTGCATAACTCGGGGCACAGAGCGTGGGTGGAAGGAGCGGGGGAGGCAGCGAAACAAAGAGCTTCAGGGCCTTTATTATACATCGGCCATGAAAGGGCCTGCATTCAATTCCACCCCCCGAGAGGGGTCTGAGAAAGACACCAGGAGCCTGCATTCGATTGATCATTGAGGGCCCTGAGACGGAATCAATTTTTGAGCTCGTGTCAAGAGAAAATCAAGGACCTACCTGCGGGTCGGAAATTGGGATTATTTGGGCTGGAGTGTTCTTTCAAGCGGGCTATTTCAAAGCGCTGAATATGGCGCTGGCTAAGATAGGGGGGACGACCAATGTCAGGGAGGATGACTAATGTCAGTAAGCTACCGCCAAACACGGCCAACTCCGCACTCAACACCGGCCAAGCCCACCGCCATATACGCCCACCTCCACAACGCGTTTTACGGTCGATTCCACCGGACAGAAGCAATAGTCAGGAAACTACGATCCCCACGCGAGCGTTTCCTCCGTGAGGAACGGAGAGCCTGATCCGCTGACTGGCCTCCGCATCTGAGCTGTTGGGAAACCTGCAAAGGCGAACCCAGTGAAAATATAATGTGTTCCGGTCAATAATAATCACCATCCAAATTAGCTACGCAAAGGCGATTGGGATCAACGAACGGATTCCTGTTGGGAAAGTCGAAAATGAGTCGTACTGACTATCTATGACTGAAACTAAGTAGAGATGAGTTAGAAGGGAGAGAACCGAACCAAGAAATGACTAATATGCCCAATCGGGGCTTGCGGATCCTTGCCAGGCGGGCGGAGGCTTGCTAGATCATGTTCATTGAATTCCCCAACCACGAAAGTGAGGACAGAGACAGAAAAGAATCCTCAATGGGGAACGTTGCTATCCTGGGAGGTCAACACTTGCGGATATCATCGGGTTGACTCAGTTCCCGCACATCGTCCACTCACAGTACAGGAACGATGGACCTCACACATATACGCGGTATTTTTCTGGCGACGACTGAATCACGTACCACGTTCCGAATGCGGGATGCCCGAGATGTTGGCCGAGATGTCGGAACTTCTAAGCTGGTCACAATTCTGTTTTAAAGGCAATTCACCAACCGCATCCGTGGGGGGTTTTTTTTTCACTCAGTACAGTGATGCGTCGAACATAGCCATCGAAACATAATATCATCGAGTGCTTCCATTATCTTCGGAGAGCAAAACGGGTTAACTTCGAGGGAGCAAAGGAGAGCACTCGCAAGCGTTGAAGCTGGTCAAAGCAAAGACCTGGACACAGATTGAAGTGTATCTTCCATTGGGATGACGTTGGGAGAGAACTGAGTTTGGTCGTGTACTTATACTGTAGCGTTCGGTGATCCCTATTCACAGCCACAGCCACAGCCATAAGCGATACCCTGTGCTATCTTGTTGACGGCGTGGTCGGGGGACAGGCAAAAGGAACAGTGGACACCGCGTCCGTTGGTAAAGACCAGGGTCCAGTAAGTTAATACCCTGGCCACCATCACACGCCCTGGTACCAGATTTCAACATCGAAATCCTCCAGAACTTACGAAAGGGTGAGGTTCGGGCATCGCTGGCTTCACGGTTCGAGGGACCTCTGAGTCCGAGCTGCGACGATCCTGGATCACGGAGGATATGTGGGTCTCGCCTCAACTTCAAGGTTGCCCGCGATGCCAAACGTGATCGCATTCGATCGCGGCCACATCGCCCCTGATGCCCGCCTGATCGTTGGAGCTTTGAAGCTGGAGTGTGAGGAAACTCAGTAACACAGCCATCCATGATGATCCCCTGAACCAGGGCAGGATCTGGGCGGGATAATCGAGAGGATCGATATCCAGGCAACAAGTGCATATTCGAGGAACGGTGTATGTCGATTATGGAACCCCGAGGAGATAAGCATGGAAAGTGGTAAGTAATTTTTGGTCACGGTATCTACTTTCCGGTTGAAGAGCAGTCGCATGCATTCACATTCAAACGCACGTATAAACTCACGGAGATTTATGCATTTGTTGGGATATGAGGCACTCGGGCACATGGCCGATGCTTGGGGATATCTCGGGCTAGTGAGGCAGAGCGACTTATCGTGAATCACAGAGAGTCAGTAGGAATATTGTGGAAGACTCCGGAACACTGTGGAATATTAGTAATTGCGTTGCCAAATCGGCCTCAACATCAGGGCACCGCATTTGCACTGCCTCACATCGCATTTCTGCTCCGACCAGCACTGCACCAGCCTTCACCTCTATCCTTGCTCTCAGGATAGGTTCCTCTACCTCCGCGGCTTTTGAGTCCACTTTTTGACACCATGGAACAAGACCATACCCAGCTGGCACAGGAGCTGGTGGACCACATTATCGATTTCCTCAGTGACTCATCGACTGATTTGAAGGCCTGCGCCCTGGTTTCTCATACATTCGTGTATGCGGCCCAGTCGCATATTTTCAACGAAATATCTATCGGCTTTGGAGCATCGACACCCGCTCAATTTCATAGCCTGTGGTCTCGCTTACAGGCGACATTGCATGTTTCACCACACCTCGTCCAGCACATTCGCCGACTGCGCCTCCAACCACGCCGGATATCCCCCGAAACACTCTCGGCCATCTGCAATTTCCCATTCACACATTTGCAGACACTCTTGTGCGCCAATTTCAACCTCCTGCCTGCGTCTGCGATCGCGCTGCAACAACTGTTTTCTCTGCCATCTCTTCGCAGTGTGGAGATAGTATGCCGAGTTGGCCAACCATCGGATTTCCTCCAGATCTGGGACCGATTCTCTCCCAATGTCACGCATCTGGATTTAACGTGCTACCACATAACGACCGAGGCGTTCCATGTCGTCCCTCACCATTGCACTGCGCCTATCAGGCTGAACTCACTCCGAATCGCCGCCGCGGAGGGTGTCCGTGACTGGGTGAATCATCCCCTTTGTCCTTTCGACTTCTCGAGTGTGACGGGGTTATCCGTCTTCACTTGCACGGATGTACTCCAATGGCCAAAATTTCTGCCCCTTGTACCAACGATTTCAGTCCTTAGCTTTTACGCTTCTGTAAGCATTCCCCATTTCCCCATGCTGTGCTATATTATTCATTTCGAATTAAAGGTAAATAAGCCGGCGATCGACCTTTCTGCATTCCTGAACCTTACGCTCCTCCGCATTGGATTATATCCCCCCGATGCGTGGCCCAACGCCCGTCAAACCCTCTCCACGATCCCGCCCTCGAATCGAATCCGCAAGATTGTGTTAGTCGGTTCATCGTACGTGTACGACGTGAACGCTGAAGAGCTCGACTCCACCCTCTCAAGCCTGCATATGCACCACTTGCAGCCCTTCGAGTTTGAGATGGAACCCGATAATTACGATCTACTGTCACGCTCCCTGCCTCGGCTGACCTCCAAAAATATGGTAAGCGCACATCATCCTGCTCGCGCTCCGCTCTTTAAATGTCCTGGTTCACCGTGTGGCAGGTTCGGCGCACTGACGATGATCCCAATTGGTTTAAGGTGAGTTTCATCATTCGAGGGACGAGCTCTTTCTGACGCACCGTTGAAGAGAGCAACCGGCGCGCTGTAATTATTTTATAACTGTGTTCAGGATTATATTCTGCCACATTTCCGTCCATGACAAAATCAAGCTTGTTACATTCGTCTGGGGAATGAATCGTTTAGTGCCTCGGTACCTGCCTGACAGCCAGCGAGCTGGTATTTTTTGTCTCGGTTCAGAGGACTCAGGTTCGGATGTTGCGCCCGGTAAGCACTCAGACTGGGGGGGCCGAGGTTAACGTGAACCTCACCTCCCCGCCGCCCGAGCGGCTTTCGCTCAACCTGATACGAATATTCTTTTACAAAAAATCACGCCTGAGTCTCTGTATCATCCCGCCTGCGCGGCGGAAGGATGCACGTTGGCTTTAGCTTCGTCACCCATGTGGATGACAGATGCCACATTCATTCACCGCTCCATGGAAAGTTTCAAGAGTGATCCGACCCATTGAGGATCCCCCCATCGTCCTCGGAATGAATTTATCATAAGCTCTAGTTCGGCAGGACACAGAGAATCAATCTATTAGGAGAGGGCGCCAGTTATGGTCTGCATTCCAGTGGGCGGCGGATATCAATCTGATTCAATTGAAATGAAGATCAAGCCATATTTCACTGGACTGAACGTAAAATTAAACGTTCTGTGGTGCAAAGTATAAAAAATTTATCTTGCATCGTGAATCCGAATCGTCCAACTCAGTCCCGGATGTTGCCGAACACGTCAGCACGTGCCGCCAATGATGTCACCACCAGTCTGCCGTCTTTGTTCTTTCCCAAACCACCATGGATTCGGAAGTCGACCAACAGCAGTATGCCCAACTCGTCCAGTCGCCGGATGTCTGGTTCGACGATGGAACAGTAGTCCTGCAGGCCGAGAAGACGTTGTTTCGCGTGTACCGCGGTGTCTTGGCTGCGCAGTCTCCCATCTTCAGCGACACCTTTGCCATACCGCAGCCTCCTAAAGAGGATTTGTACGAGGGCTGTCCTCTAGTGGTCCTCCATGACTCGCCCCAGGATCTCACACTGTTCTTGAGTGCTCTCCATGATGCGGGGTATCTATATGGCTCCTACACGGCGGCGTCGAAAGCTCATGTGTATATCGCATCAGGTACTTTGTCAAGTATCCGGTCACCAAGTTCTCAACTCTCTCCGCCCTCCTGCGGCTCGCGACTAAATACGACGTCGACCATCTCCGCACCCGCATGATATCCCTGTTGACAGCGATCTATCCGTCGTCCTTTTCTCAGTGGCTGCCCCGGAGGCTCCCGCCCGGATACAAGGAAGTCCCGGATGACGATTTCCTCGCCCTGACTCTCGCCTCGACGCACAACATTGGCTCTGTCCTCCCCGGCATCTACTACGAATGCTGCCGCTATCCCACGAGTGAGCTCCTGGACGACTATGACCAGCCCCCGATCAGTCCGTCCGACAAACGGAAATGCATTCTCGCGACGGAAAATTACGCCGACAACTGGTCCCGCCGCATCCATGCCGGCCTCTTCCGCATCAACAATTATTGTGCAAGTCAGGCGCAGTGCGATGCACAGCGGCTCCTGTGGATACAACGCCACGGCCTGCCCAAATTCGAGAACATCCTGTTCCAGGAATTTGACTGGCGAGCCGTAGGTCTGTGCGCTGAGTGCACAACTACCAGCATTGCCCTCTTTTGCAGCGAACGAGCGGCTTTGTGGGATAACCTGCCCAGTTTCTTCGACTTACCGCCCTGGGAGGAGCTGTTGGAAGGCGAGTCGACTGTACGTATAACTCCCCAGTTAGGCTCATCTCAAGCTATGCTGAACGAATGCGCTTAACTTAGGTATCGACGCCCGAGGAGTGATGCCCCATCGTGCTCTTCCATTCATCGGTTTCTTAGGATGTCGCACGCAGTACTAGTCTTGTACAACTTGCTGGAGCTTCTTTTTTGGAAATCATAACCCAGCGCGGTTACATCGCACTTCAGGCGATTTTATATGTAATGGACCCCAGTATAATTCAACAGCGATAACCTTTGTATGGGCTGCAAACTAAGGGACAGAAGTCTGACGCAAATTTCATTGCAACTGTCGTGGCGCACGGAAGAACGTTGGATCCTTGTTCGTCCCATTTGTCGGAGCAGAGTGTCATCTCGTGTTTAAGCTAGGCTTACGCGGCTACAAAACGGCACGCACCGGCCTCTGTGCCTGAATTCGCCTGAGAAGAACTGCCTCGCCAACGACTCCACCCCCAAATCCGACGCTCACAAGCCACTCCCTCTGCTCGATCCGCCGCGAGACGTCCAGCGCGGCCGCGAAGCTCGCAGAGCTCGTGTTCGCGTGCGTTTCGTACAATTCCCAGCTCGCTTTCAAATTGTCGCGGTCCAGTGCCAGGGCTGTTGTGACCGAGTTGACGAGGAAGTATGATGCTTGAAGCGGCCAGTCGAAACCGGACGGGCTGGGTGGAAGAGCCGAGAGGACGTTGGGAGGCGTGCTTTCAAGAAGACGCTTGTAGATAATTGGGATCGCACTGCAGTACGTCTGCGCCAGCTGAGGGGAGGTGTGCTCTTTCCAACCTGCACAGAAATCAATTCAGCGATGATCGGAATAATGGAATTGGGGAGAAGTTGATACCGTGCGGGGTGACATTAACTGTGAGGTGATCTTCCGTGCCCGGGAAAAGCATATGGGTCGAGTTCACTACTTCAAAAATTCCCCTTTCCTCCCGCCTATGTGGAGGTTGGTCATCGAGGGACACGACTAATGCGCTTGCACCGTCGCCGTAAATGGTCAATGCCATCGGAACCACCTGCTCTTTGTCGAGGCGATCGAAGTACCAGCGGGCCTGGGGACTTGGGATCTCGCACGCAACGACAAGCACATTCGCTGATCGCCCTCGCGAGGCAGCTGCGTCGCACAAGGTGCATGCAAGGCGCAGCCCCGCGAGCCCTCCGGTGCAACCGACACCGTGCAGAAGGACCTTCTCGACCGTTGGCTGCAATCCAAGGTCTCGGGCAACGAGGACGTCGTATCCGGGGTTCGAAGAATTCGAGGAGGTGCAGGAAACGACGTGGGTTATATCTTGAGCGGAAATGCCGGCATCCTGGAGGGCCGCGCGGGCTGCAGAGACAGCGAGTGCGACCCCGTCTTTCATGAAAATCGCCGATATTTCGTCGATTCCCATGATTGGGGCAGGGCCCCTTTTTGCGAGGGAGGAGTAGGGAACAACCTATTGTGAATGACGAATGAGCGAGAAATGGCACAATGGCTTATGAAGGACGAGGAACCAGGGATCGAGAGTTTTTCACAGCGCTGGAACAGAAAGCAAGGAGGTTGTCTAGCCTGCAAGTGAATCAGCCCAGTGTTCGTGGAAAACTTGAGAGAAGCCTACGCCGGTGAAGGCTTACAAAGTATCTGGGCCGCTTTATCAAGCTCTTCGAGCCCTTCTGAAGTAGGTGGATAGGCAACACCAATGCCAGTGATCTTGATCATCGGGCTGATGGTCGTGGTGTTCTAGGTCGGACCAGGAAAAATACGGAGAATGGCCATGTCTTTTATAGAGCTCTGAGGTCCGACTCGGAGAAGGATACCCGGCGGACTAGTGAATAACGGCACTCCGCAATACTAGTGCGAGAATCCACACTAGTGTGGAAGTCCGCTCAATGGCGGAAAGTAGATGATTCAGCCTCCGGAATCGGGCACACCCGGGCGCTCTTATGTTCTTTCTCACTGAATTACTCGCCAGACTCCCTGACCTATGAAGAATTATCAATTTTAATTACTTCTCCCTCGTCGGGTTTCTTTTTCTGAACGAACGACCCCGGTCAATTGCATGAGCCTCATGTGGAGTCGCTGAGGGCCTATACACGTCATCTCTTGACTCGATTTCGTACATCGGATTCGATGTTGTCCAGCAAGCAGAATTCAAACGCGAACACAACCTCATATTTCAAACTCCGCCATCAGTGTCCAAAATGACTGTCTCCAGCCCAACAACGCGAGACACGGTTGGACTAGGTTTATAACAACATAGTTTTCATATCCTACACCCATTTCCACGTAATCCTCTCCCAGGAAACAGTGCCCATGACCATGAGAAACAAATTGTTGAGAAGGGCCGAACTGTCTAGGTCACACGCCCAGCCGTGCCACGGGCAAGCCGAAGGAAATAGTTGGCGGAATTGTCGCGGCACCCGTGTCCCCATTTAGTTCGTACTCTAATGACTCCCGGCCTTAAGCTTCAGTCGCTTTCTCTTGGCGACGTAACACAATTCGGAACTGTAGTCGGATCAAGATCCTGGATCGGCATCGGTGCTGCCATCAGCAAGATCCGTCGGCATCAGAAACTACTCCGTTCGACTTGGAGACAAGCGGATGGCCTGCCACCGCCCACCTATGCAAAATCTGACCCTGACTCAGGTCAGTGGATTAATTTACTCAGCCATGACCGTGCTAGACCGTGCTTCGAACAAGGATTTCCCCATTGAGTCTCGCCTTCTGGACTCCTTCCGCCAGATATTGGACGCCAGCCGTTGCATTGAGCACCGCAACTGAAAAGGACTGCGAGAGGGCACAAAGACCGCTCATACCGCTATCCATGGGTTTATCTCCGAAAAATAATCAACTCGCAATACCGAATAGCATATGACACCGGCTACCAACATGGGAAACCATCAACGCAGCTAACAAAGTACAAATCCCTCGGCACGAGTTATAAAGGCGAAACACGGGCTCATCGCGGGTTCCCATCTTGCAGATGTCCATGCCCACCGTTACTTTGCAGCCTCATTGCAATCCAGCACCTTCATCCCGAAGCGGAGATTGACTTTGTTCCTTGACCTTATAAATAACCAGTCTGGGCACACGAGACCTCCACTGCTCCTCGATGGACTGGACACGCAAGAAGATCGCAGGGATGAAAAAGCAGGACTCCTCTCCCTTGACGATCAAATCCTCCCCAGCTGGCTCTGCACTCAGGAGTAAACCGACGAGCCTCACGATGGTCACGAAGGCGATGAAATCGTTGAAGCGCAAGCTGACACCCAAGAAGGAACGCGTGACGTTTGCGGAGATGATGCGAGAGGGAAGGAGGAATGACGAGGGAGCGGCAGTGGCTCCGGGTGAATTGGAGATACCCTCGCTTTCGTTGGGCGGGAATCCACTACGCAGGGACGAACATACCGGGGCTAGCGTCGGGATAAATCAGTTTACGACGCTGCCGGATACGCCCACAGACGAACAGAGGACGAATGCTGAAGGACTCTAAAGAAGAGGCACGTGTGCGGGTGCGAAGTTGTTGGGATATAGAAGCATTTTTCTGGCGAGTCAAGTCAGCGAGCGATGATGGAGGTGTTGGGCTTGGATGCATGATTAATACTGTATTAATGTCTGATGTATTTTATATGTGACTGCTGCTATCATCGTCCTCAGAACCTACCGGGCTCGTTGCTGCTCGCGTAACCGGCCCTCAAAGGCTGTACACTGCACAAGCAATTGCGCCAGGGTCGGGCGCTCGCAGGCCTCAGCAATGAACGCACTCTGAAGGAAATGCAATTATTTAGCGAGAGCACTTTTGTGAATACGTTGGCGGGACGCGTACCTCGAGGAGCCGGCGATATCCAATACGACATACTTCAGGTTCGAAGCACATCCGGATGAATTCGTGGAAAGCAGGAGTGCGCGAGGCTATAGAAGAGAGCGGCGGCCAATCGTCGAGGCCCTTCCGCGCATCGAGCGGTGGGCGTTTGCCGGCCGCCATCTCCCACACGAGGGCACCAAGTGCACTTGCATCACTGACGATGATTAGACCAGGGCTCGAAATGGCGCCGTTCTACCCACCTAGCGATCTGTGTGGACCAGGGCGGGGGTAGATCGCCATTGACAGCACGGAATCTGTTTGATGGTCTGACTGCCTTGGAGAGATTCGCTATATCATCTGTAAGTGGAAATTTATCGAACACTGGACGCTACTGACTAAGTTTCAAGACGCCGTGGTTGTTAATCAGCACGTTCTTGGCCCGGATATTCCTAGGTGCGATGCCATTGACGCGCAGATGCTCAAGGGCAGTAAGGATCTGCATGTAAATCAGCCACCGCCGCGAAGGAAATAGTAATGGGATCACGTACGTCCTTTATACATCCCGCGATCACGCGATCTGAGAGCGCCAGGCCGGCCGCATTAAGCTCAATGACACTCCCCAGTGTCCGCGTCATGAGTTCCATCCGGATCCACAGCGTATCCTCCAATGGATCGACGTAGAGCGCGTCCATCTCCAAAATATTCTCACACCGAATTTCGTTCATGATGAGCAGCTCGCGGAGCATTTCGACAAGCTTAGAGCTCCCCGACGGCATGATGGGCACGCTCTTGATCGCAACGAACGTCGGGCGCTGCGCAAGGAGGTCGTGCGCGTCCCGCTCTTTGACGTGGGCGGGCAGCGTCAGGTGATCCCGCTGGGGGTCTGCCAGGCGCGCAACGTAAATAGTGGTTCCACCGGGGCCGTCGGCGATCTCTTGGAGATCGAGGTAATGGTGTCGCGGATTAACCCGCATGTCGATGAAGTCTTTCAGCGGGGAGATGACCGAGGTGACCCAGCCCTCGTACTTCTCTTCCGAATCGGAAAATATACTCGATGAATCGTCCTCATCTGCGATAATCAGACTATTGTCCGCAGCATGGCTCCGCACTGGCGGCTCTGGAGACAGGAGATTAGCCGGTGCTTGGGGGAACGAGAGGGAACATACCTGGACGATGTTCATGCATTGCCAATTCCAGCACGATGTCTGGTATGGTCGGGCGGTCCGCAAAGATGTGGGCCCAGCATTTCTGCATAATACTCCAAACCTTGTCGGAGATGAGGTCACCCGCTGGCCGGATCGGCCGGACCCCTTCGATGACCTTCAGAATAAGAGAGGCGTCGAACAGAATTGCTTCGTGGAATGGTGGATATCCGGTGAAGAGCTACGGGGTTCACGGTGTGAATGGAGCCTTTGACGAACGACGCAATACTTACCTCCAGGCACACACACCCGAAGGCATAGATGTCGCTAGCGGGGGTGCGCGCAGGGTTCAGCAGCCCGAACGCTGTCGGATTAAGCATTTCAGGCGCCATCCATGGGACACTTCCTGCGCCATTTGGGGTCTGGGTGGCGGTTGCGTCGGACAGTACAGTCAGCCCAAAATCAGTTAAGCACGCATGACCGTCGTCGTCCACTAAGATATTGGACTAGCAAAAAATATCCAAAGTTAGCGGAATTATTTAGCAGCAAGTGCATCCACTGACCCCACGCAGATCCCCGTGAACGACATTCTGCTCATGAAGGAACGCGAGGCCTTGCGCGATCTCACGAATCTGGTCAACAGGGTAAGAATTACTGGATCTCCATCTGGATAGAGACGAACCAATCGATTCACAGTGGCTTGCCTATTACTCTTCCCAATACCAGAAAGATACTTGATGACCGTCCCGTTCTTCATCCACGGCGAAACCATGCACAGTGACGAGGGAAAGCTCTCCGTGTCGATTCCAATGAGCGGCACAATGTAGAGATGGCGCAGCCGCTGCCACACGAGCGCCTCGCGGCAGAATTTCTGCCCAGCAGCCCGTCAACATGGCACCAAAATTAAGATATGGTGGTGCCAACACACCCGCCGCATATCGCGCTGGTCCGTGCTCTGGAACATGCGCATGTGCTTCAAGGCCACGGGCCGCCCCTGGTACATTGCCTTGAACACGTCGCCGAACCCGCCGCAGAACGTCGGGTGCTCGTCGCGCTGCGTGACCCCAAAGATGATCAGCGAGGACGGCAGTCGATCACATTTCTTCGCTAGCTTCCCGATGAGCCGGCGTGCCTTGGACGTGGCTTCGCTCGTGTGCAGTAGGGCGCTGTCCAGCGTCTTGAATGATGGCAGTCGACATCAGTACCATCACAGCGCCGAGCATAAGTAAATCCAAGCGACGCACATCCTGAACGATATCGAGCAATGACTGTGCGGCGTCCCCTTCCAGCGCGAGTACCGCCTGCTCGTCGCCGGGAGAGTACAGCACATCCAGTAGCGTGTCCGCGACGGCCGCTTGGTCCGCCGCCAGCGCCGCCTTGAGCTTCGGGTGCTCAGCCACCCCCAGGTCCTCGGATATCTGCACAATTTGATGGGTACTAAGATTTCATAAAGAGGTGAAAAACTGTACCTGCGCGAGCGTGTCGCGGTACTGCAAGGCGTAGACTAAGCAGGACACGGTGGTGAGGCTCCCCATCGCTTGCTGGAAGCAGTCGAGGCTCGTCCGTGCTCTGCGCGGCGGGCAGTGAGTATACTCAAAAACCGATAGCGCGTATTTGGGGCGTACCCAGAATTATCGCTGGTCGAGGCTACGCTTCTGAGGTAGCCCAGCGTGCGCTGATATGAAAAACAAAATCAGCTTTCTGTGGGCGACCATTTCTATGGAAGGCGGGCACCAGATAAATGCCCTTCTTGCGGGGAGCTGCGTTCTGCGGAGGAGACACAGCAGCAGGTCTGGAAGACGACGCAACTGCGTTCGATCGATTATCGGCTTGCACGAGAGCTACAGAGAGATTCAGCATCTGAATCCCGTCGACGGTAACACAAACTCACGCAACCGCCGAATCGCAGTCGGTCTAGAAGTAACCTGCGTTGCCGTCGCAGAATTGGGCGCCTGCATACCACCGGATGAGCAACCACAAACAAAAACGCGTGGGAACCTCAGCCTACCAGCGAGGACCAATCTCGGGTTGCAGACGGCCTAAGCGGGCTCAAGTCCAGATCCAGATTCACCCGTGGTCCAGCCGGCGGGGGGCTGATTTGTAACACCGGGGTTCGGAAGGGTGAGCTGTCCGATTCCCGATTCTCAACAGAGTCGGAGTCGGAGTCGGACTCCTCGTCTTGCGTGCGCCGCGCGGAGATATTCAGCAACACAGTATGGTCGGGCGATTCGTAGAAGTGGGACTCCCGACGGGTGCTTAACGTGGCAAAGGCAGATTCTGTGATGAACGTGCCTGCGGCAGACTCCGTGCCGAAAGTCCCGGTGGTGGTCTGCGAGAGCATGGTGCCCGTGGCAGTCTCATACGACGGTGGGGGCGCCTCGACCTCGGTCTCCGCCTCCCACGCGTACGGGAAGCGCCAGTCGGAGCGCTGGAGTTGCGGAATCTATGTATTTCGCCCTCGTCAACATTTGACGGCAGGGAAAAATGGAGGAGAAAAGACGTACAGCAGGGCTGATCCGGTCGAGGATCCCAGCTGCAGGTGTGCGGTTCACGTACCCAGCCGGACGGAGAATCGCATCGTGGTCGTTGTACGGAGCGCCCTGCACGTATCGGATCTCAATAGAGCGCCGACAGATAAGATAAACTCACCTGCAACAGCTCGTCGGCGGGTTTGACACGCAGCCAGAGCGTGCGGAACGCGTCACCTGTGATTAAACTCAGTCGTGAGTCTCTTGCTTGAAATAAAATAAACGAGAGCGAAAGGAAATTAAAATAAAATAAAACGGAAGCGAACGCACTCTGAGGATTGCTGTACACCGCATCACCGAGGACGCGGAGCACCCTGTGGCGCACCACTAACGAGGTGCGTGGGGACGCGAGGAGAGCCTCGATGGCTTCGAGGAAGTCGGCTGCGGTGGATTGCGAGATGAATGCGGCGGACGAATTGCGGAGGAGGATAGCCCATAACTGTCATTACGAAATTCGTATATAAATAAATTGGGCGCCGGGAAAAATGAAGAGGGCGCACGCGAGCGGCGGAGAGTTGGGCAGCGGCCGAGCCGTGTCTGGGAGGGAAGAATGAGACGAGATTGAGTCGAGTCGAACCAGGTGCAGCGCAAGACGCACTTGAACTCGTGCATGAGCGCGCGGATGGCCTCGCGGGCGGTTACATCCGTCGACGCGCGATCGCAGACTTCGAGGATCAAGGGCCGGTCCTCGGAGCCCATCGAGGCGAGGAACCCTGTTTTGCTGTGAGGACCAGAAGATAATTATCTTGGACTGATTGAGGCACGCACGGATCTTGTTAACGAGCTCGTGCAGGTCGTCCTGGTTTGCGACGGTGTTAACCGGCGCCCAGGTCTGAGCTGCTGAGCTTGGTGACGAGGCGGATGCGGCCGGGGAGGGTGTCGCCGACCTCCATGCTTCGCCCTGCGTCTGCGCCAACGTCACTATTTTTTCCGCAGTGAATTAGAATAAGGCACGCACCGGCGCACTGCGCAGATACGGCGTCAAAGTGACCCGCGGGGTGTCCAGGCCAAAGAAACGCCGCACGTTCCGGGTCGGGGTGGGCATGTTCCTGTGTGGGGGCGGTCAGGAAGAACGAGGGCGGCGAGAGTCGACCGTATACGCGTCGTTATATCGTTATCATGCCCAGCCGACTGCACAGCACTCGACTCATAATTGGCCTAGCCGTGGAAGCGAACTTTCGAAGCATGGCTGCAGAGGACCCGGCGGCGACGCTTCGATTCTGGAACTTCCTCCGTCGTGCCGCATTCAGTCAGTGCGCACGGAACAAGCCCATCGGCAAATCTGGATACCAGGAACCCGTCAACGCGTGATGCGTGGAGCTATGCGTATACGTGGCGTATTCCCACAGCCGCGGAGGCTGCTTGACTTGCGTTGCACTGGCCTTTGCTCCCTCATCGAGATGGCAGCAACAGCAGTGCGGCCGCATGAGGACGTAGTAGCAGCCTAATCAAGTCTTAATTGTGCCTAGTTTGGTGGTGGGGATAAGACCGGGGCGGTGCATTTCAATTATGGTTTGTGCCGGCCGATGAATGGCATGGTACAGAGTTGCGCGGGAGGATCGAGTTGCAGGAATTACCCACGGGGAGACCGAGCAGTGAGCAACCGATGGCTAACTTCATCAGACGGCGCAGTAGTGGAGTTTTCATAGAGGCGCAGCAGTACATTCAGAAGGTGAGATGAGATGCCTTCTGACGAGAGCTGTCGTGGGTCATCCATCCGAGTATGCAGGGCTCGGGATATGGAAGTTCGCAAACGCGAGGCAAAAGTCGCCACGATCCATTGTAAGTACCAATAGGATTCTCGGCATGCAAAGTGGACATTAGCGTAGGAAAGATGCGTAGAGAATGGCAGATGTACCATGCAGACAGTGGCAGCGAAGTTTGAGTCACAGTGAGTGGTAAGAGAAAGCAGGAGACCAACGCGGGGGCCTGTGCCACGTGATCACGACGCGTCGGAAGCGGCGCCAAGCACCAGCAGACAACGCCACATCCTGGAAGTAAGTCGAATGTTACCGAGAATTCTCGTCCCTTGTTGATTTTATGCAAGTCCCAGCTGTACATAGGCGTCCTTACAGCCTACACCCAAGGAGTCCGACTGAGCGCCCGATCCAGCGCCGTGATATCTTATCAATTCATGATCTAGCCGAAGAGCGCCCGAGGCTGTGCAAGCACGCCTTTGTCTTTGTCCACACCAGAGGCGCACCGCTGAGCGCGTCGAACGCTCTTCCTTCGTACGGGCGCGAACTGGAGTCCTCGCCTTCATCCACGGGGCACCCGTCCTGCGCAGCACCCGCCTGCGATCTCGACGCGTCTCGGCGCAGCAGCAACGGCATTGACGCTTGCGGATAAGCACTGTGCGTAGATTTCTCCCAGGTCGGCCTTCAACTGAGATGGTTCTCCAACCCGATTTCGTCTAGCTGCTGTCCCCCGATCTCCGCCAAGCGTGCATGAACGGGAAATATATCCGCCTCACGCCTCCGCTGGAGCCGGTATGCCACCAAACCGGGCAGCCTTTCGCGCAGTTCGACGCGAAGACGCTCTACATGGTCGACGGCGCCGCGCCCGTCGTCATCGGTCGCGCAAGCTCGAAGCGCTCGAATAATAGGATGAACGACCCGGATAATGGGTACCTGAAGGTGCCGACGGCGCAGACGGCGCTGGGGCGCGAGCACGCGCTGCTGTGTGTTCGCAATGACGCTGTGGGTCCTTACTTTGTTATTACTCCCAGCCTAATTAATCTTGTCACGAAGCTGTACATCGCCATGAAAGACCGAGACGGCATGATCCTCCCCGCAGACGATGCCATGTCGACCTACACTACCATGCTCAACCCTAATTCTGAGGCCTACCACCTCACCAACGGCGCCCGTGTCGTGAGTGTCCTGTCTTCTACGTTCTCCTTTTTTATTTTTGCTCATCGAGCTAATAGCGCCTGGGCATCAACGGTGCCGTCGACGTCAAGTTCCTGGTCGACATCGTCTTCGAGATGTCGGACACGGACAAGTGGTCCGCTTCTTCCCACAAACGGTTCATCAGGGATCTTCCGCCGTGAACTCATATATACGTCGCAACTGGTTCTATGGAGGGATTGTATTAACATCGTTAGTATTCATTGAATCATTCAATGTACTGTATTGCAGCAGCAGATACCCTCATACCCATACCAATTTTGTGTCAAGGGAGAAATAGTTTACGCCTCCGTAAAGATAGCCGTGCCGTAAGCCCAATTTCCGCAGTTCTGGTCCAGGGACACCTCCGAAAACGTCGATCCAATTCGAGGGCTAGGGCAAGGGTTGCAAAGAGCGCTTGCGATATTGAGTCGACGTCGCAGTCAATCGCAATACAGTCACCCCTAGTCATCACCTCTTCACCTGAGCAACTCCCGCACCTGCTGTGGAGCTGCCACCTGCCAGCGCTCGCTCGTCCGTTCCTTAGATACAGTACAACCGGAGGGATGCTTCCTACTCTACATTGTCATTGCATTGCTCGACTACGTGTACGAGATTGTCAGTTAGTCCATGCTATGTAAGTTACGCTCTCACGAAAACTACAGTATGTACGCCAAATCAAGAGACACTGAAGAAGATCAGAGCGACGTCGGTTCCAGCACGTCGGGCTTAAAGCGCAGCCGCGCAACGAGCACCGTGTCCCACGGCCCGCCCGCGCGCGACACCTTGCTCGCGGACAGCGGCGCCCCGTGGATCGGCTCGTGGTAGGAGGGGCCGCCAACCTCAGCGCCGGGCTCCGCGTCCGTCGTGAAGGTCCCCCACGGCTGTCCGCTCTTTGGTGATGAGAAGACGTTGAAGTGTGCCTACAAATTTCTGCGTGTCAAGAGCTGAGAGAGGAAGAGGACAGAGGACGACAGACCTGCCCATCAGGGTGGTTATGGCTCACGAACAGCGCATACTCTGGCGCGTCGAGGGTGCCGATCACTACAGTCAAATATCTAAGAATATTCCCAAAATAAATATGGAGCTGGAAGACTCACCGAGATACAGGTCCTCCTTTTGAATCTGATGGATCGGCCCATACGTGTGCATGATCGTGTCCACGTTTGCCTTGAACCACTTTTTCGGCGCTTCGAGAGTCTCGATATAGCGATACATCGTTGTCTCCGTGCACAGATACGCCGTCTTGTGCCCGCTCCGTAGCGGGAACGAGTACCGCCGGCTCACGCTTTGCCTAATAAGGAATCATCAGCACTACGACATGGCGCGCAGAAGGACGGAGAGGACGCACGATACCGTTCCATCGGGGCCGGCACCAGCCTTCTTGAACGTGAGGAGCCCCGCGATGGCGTCAAGCCCGCGCTGCGCCGCCGTGCGCTTGTCCTGCCGCTGGTTCCCTGTCGCCACGCGCCCATACCCGTACACGCTCGGCAGCCCGCTGCCCCCGTTCGCTGCCTTGTCCGGGTAGAAGCAGTTGAGGAGCGTCACAAAGTTCCCGCTCGGCTTGTCGAGGAAGCCCACAGCGCCAATCGCGATGGGCGCCGGGTTCCACAGCGGGAGCGTCACTGTGTGAGGCGCGTCAGTACAGGGGAAGACACGAGGGGCGAAGAGACGCACGCGAGGGGTGGAAGTCGTGCACGAGCAGCAGGCGGTACCGCCGCTCGTTGCGGATCTCCGCGATGCGCTCGTCCGCGGGTATGGGCGACTCGTACCCCCCATAGTCCGTGAGCAGGAAGTCGGTGAGGTCGTCGACGGACGAGCTCTTCGTGCTCGGCGTGAAAATGGAAGAGGCGCGGCTCGATGAGACGTAAATCACGGGCTCGCAGACTTCCGTCCCGGATGACGACACTGTGTCCTCCCGGTGCGAGATGAGCTCGCTCCCGCCACCCGTGGGCGGCCACGACTGCGACACGGTGTGGTAGGACTCGCTTGACGACGTCGGGTCGGGCGACACGGACTTGGCGGGGAAGGGGAAGGTCGGGACATTCATAGCTATTTACGTCTGTCAGGCCCAGCCGTCGTGGAGGTGGGAGAAAGCTTACGGGGCGTCCTCGGGAGCGGTATCGGGTGCATATCCGGCGACGGCCGCGACGGCCCCGCGTGCTCGGCGTCGCGCCAGTCGGCGGGCCCGTGCGGCGAGACAGGGGGCGAAACCAGGTCATCGTGGCCCTCGAACGGGAGCTCGGCGGCCTTGCGCAGCGCCTTCGCCTCCTTCACGATCTTGGAGAAGGGCGGGCGAACCGTGGGGTCGCTGTCCCAGCAGACGCGCAGCAGCTCCTGCAGCGCGGGGGTATTGAAGCGCGTCGGCGGGATCTTAGGGCGCGTGTTGTCCTCTACAGGCGGAAGGGCGTCAATCGTCAGGTATGAAAGAGAAGGAGGCGGACGCACTGAGGACGAAGTTCCGCACGGCCTCGTCGCTCATGAGCGGCCACGGCAGCCGGCCCATGGACAGGATCTCAATGCAGCAAATCGCGTACGAGTATACGTCCATCTCGGCCGTCAGCTCGCTCGACCCGAGCATGAGCTCCGGCGCCTGCCAGCGCAGCGTTCCATCTACATCGGGTTAGCCTGGATGCACAAAAAGAGAGGGCGACGCACGAGGAACAGCGGTCCCACTGATCCTATACGCCTCCGACTTCATCTCGCTCTGCCCAAAGTCCGAGACAAGGCAGTGGATGCGGTCGTCGACGAGCACGTTCGCCGCCTACAGAAGGACACGTCAGCACATAGCCCTGCGTCGAGGAAGGGAGGGAACGCACCTTCAGATCTCCGTGCAGAACGCCCTTATCGTGGAGGTACTCCATCCCCTTCGCGATCTCGTGCATGAACCGCAGGAGATCGCCCTCCCGCCCGTTCTTCGCCGCCTCCCCCTCCTGTGCCACGCGCCGCAGGAAGCTGCTGAGGCTCCCGAAGCGCTCGTACGGGCACACGAAGAACCACGGCCCGTCGCCGCTCGCCCCGCTCGCGCCGTACAGCTCGAGCACGTTCGGGTGCTTCAGCTCGCGCCAGATGTTCACCTCGCGTACGAAGAGCTCCCGCGGCGTCGCCTCCGCGAGGCACTTGATCGCGACCGTCCGCCCACGCCACGTGCCCTTGTACACGTCGCTGAAGAACCCCATCCCGATCTTCACGTCGCGGTCCACCTCGTATCTGCGCCCTCGTCAGCTAGAGAAGAGGAGAAGGGGGAGGGGAGACGCACCGCGTGATGGTCCAGCTGGGGAGCATCGCGCCGCCCTTGCTCATGCGACGCAGCGCGTCGATCCCGCCCTCGATGAACTCGCGGTCAAGCGTGTCGCGCGCCATGCCCAGCCCGGTGCTGCTGCTCCCGCTGCTCTCCGAGCTCGACAGCGTCGCGGAGCGCACGGGTGGCACGCCCGCTCCGCGCGCAGTGTACGGCGGCGGCGCGGGCGCTTGCAGGGCCGTCGCGGATGCCGGCTGTGGGGTGACGACGCCTACTCGCTCCAGCGCGCGCTGCAGCGTCTTGAGCGCCTCGGGCATCTCCGCCCGGCCGACCTGTACCCGTATCGTCAGCGGCTGGAGCTTACGCCATGGGGGACGAAAAGGCGCACCTGCAAGACGCGCAGCATCTCGACGTCGTTGCTCTGCGCGAGCGCCTCACGCATGAGCCCGCGCAGATCTGCCGTGTCGTGCGCGAAGTCGAGCGTGTTCTGCGTGGAGTGCAGCTCCTGGAGGGCGGGAAGGATGTCTGTGTGGTCGGTCGGCAGCGCGGTGAGCGCCTGCCGTGGCGTGAGCTGCCCCTGGTCGACGGTGATGCCGAGCGCATTCCCGCCCGGCAGCTGTGCGCGCTGGAGCGCCTCGAGGATCGCGCGGTTCTCCGCTTCGCGGCGGTCCTCCGTCTCCTTGACCTGCTTGAGGATCCGCATTTGGACTTGAAGCTGCCCCGGACGTTAGTGGGGCGAGGGGCCGAGGAAGGGGAGGGACACACAGAGAACATGCTTAGAGCGTCGCTCAGCGAGGTATCACAGCCCGCAATCGCACGCAAGATCTCTTCCCTCTTAAGGTAGCGCTTGAGGAACGGTCGATGCGCCTGCTGCAGCAGGAAGTCGCGCACTTGCGTAAAGGTCCTGGCAGGGTGGATGAGCAGATGCTGACGACAGAGGGGAGAAGGACGCACTCGACCAGCTTTTCCATGGGCTTCGCCATCTCCTTTTCCACCTTGTCGCCGGTTTCGTGCACCTCCTGCTGCACGGAGAGGAGCAAATTGGCGCAACGCTCCGCGAGCCGTAGACACGCAAGCCGATTCATCTAGAGGAGGACTAAGATGCTGGGAGGAATGAAAAGAGAAAGGTACGGACGTCTACGCCCTGCACGTTATCCCAAATGCTGAGCAGCAAGCTCGCGGCGGCATCCAGTCCCGGGACGGGGACAAACTTGAAGACTTCTGTGCCGACTTCAAGCAGATCGTGCGCGACCAGGAGGGTGGGCGGCATAATTTTGCTGAGCGCTTGCGCGACGCGCTATACGACGGTATCTTCAGCATGGGAAAACGATAAAAGCACACAAAGACGACTCACCTCCCGCGTGCGATCCCACCCCTCCGTCTGTTCCTTCGGTACGGTGGGGGTCGGGCGTCGCTGCAGCGGCGCCCCAAACAACGTACTGTGCTCGTCGTCCGAATCCTCCGAGGCCCGCGCCTTGGGCTTGACTAGTTTCCGTGGGCCAAGGCGGGGGCTCCCTGTGGGCGACGAGTGCGCAGAGGACGGTGACGGTGGCGACGCGGGCTCGCGCCACGGACGGTCGGGGTTGATCTTCCGGCCCCACCACGTCGACGGCGCGGCGTTCGGCGGCGTCGGCGGATGCTCGAGGATCGAGCTCGCGATGACGCGGTCCTGGGCGGGCGACCGCGAACGCGAGCGCGAGCGGGATGCAGGGGACTCGGGCGCGAGCTGCAGCAGATCGGATGGGGGGCTGAATTCCATACGAGGAATGTCGGACGCGGTGCGCTGGGAAGACGCTGAGGAGCGGAGGGGCGAGGACGAGGTGGAGCGCGAGTGCTGTGAGCTGCCTAGCATAGACAGCGACTGCCCGCGCGGGCGGGCACCTGGAGGAATAGGGAGCGGAGGCGGGCTGGATGGCGGCAGTGAGTTGACGGGGGTGCGCGAGGGATTAAGGGGGGAGGAGACTTTGGGCATTAAGGGCGTTTTTGAGGTCGTCATGGAGGCAGTTGGAGAGGTGGATCCACTGGGGCTGGTGGACCCCGAGGCTGGTGGTTCTGACATCGCTCTACAGCTTGACTACGTGTGTGCTTTTATACAGCAGAGTAGAATGGAAGGGCTGCGGAGTCGAAAGGAGGCTGGACGAAAGAAAGTAGAGAATAAAAGAGAAGGGAAGGAAATGAAAGGCGACGATGGAAGCACGGAGAATGGGGGTAGTCACGTCGTGCGTGGAGATGGCGGTGCAGGGGCGCACAAATGGAGATATTATGTGATGCTTCCGCTTGGCCCGTCGCCGTCCTTTACGCCTTGAGGAATGAGTTGGTGGTAGTGGTGGTGGGTGAGTCGAGAGAAACGCGGGGGATGTAAGCACCTGGTGTGATCCAAATCGCCGCCAGGGACGCTGATTTCACTTGGCACATCAGTGCACGAATCAACGTCACTTCAAGTTCCAGCGCGAGCTTCCATCTTCTGTTCGAGTCCCAGGACCAAAACCCCCCTGCGCACAGCTCCAGCAGCTCCAGCAGCGTCTACGGCGCCAGAAAAATCCAAATCGGGTAGGTTGGCTGTTGCTTCCGCGGAAGCTCATGTGACCTCGGCCAATGAAGGAGCTCCGAGTCGGCCAATGGACCCGCTCTCCGCCACCGAGACCGAGCAGCCACAGAGAACGGAAAGAGCTGCGCACATTCGGTCCGAGTCACGATGACCAGCGCCCTCTTACGGAGACGGGACCGAGGGCCGCGCATATTAGTTTGGGACGGTGGCGCCTGTAGTAAATCAATCTAAATCCAGGGCGAAACGCGTTAATAGTGTCCAACCACGAAACGAAACGCGGCAGGATGATGAGTAAGAGGTGCCTAGCGGCCCGCACACACCAGACAGACGCGCGCTAAAGAAAACGGGAGTGGGCGGCATTGCGGCAATAAGTCGGTCTTGTCCACCGGACACCGAAGAGAGTTGGGGCGAAGATGTGCATCCACAGCTCTGCACAACCTGCGAAGCTGCGGCAGCCGTTCGAGACGACGTGAAGTACACCCTCGATGCTGTATCGGAGGGTGGCGCCACTGAAAGTGCAGAATGGAAGAAGCTCCGCGCAGAGTCAGCTAGCATCGGCGAGCGGGCGGTGGATAGATACTCCCGCAATGGCAAGACAAAACACGATGTGGAGTACACCCTCGATGCTGTAGCGGAGGGTGGTGCCACTGAAAGTGCAGAATGGAAGAAGCTCCCGCGCAGAGTCAGCTAGCATCGGCGAGCGGGCGGATATAGACACTCCCGCAATGGCAAGACAAAACGCTCCGCGACGTCCAACTAGGCGCCACGCCGTAAGACTGTTACGAGAAGGAATGAGGACCGGAGCTCGCGCAGATGCGCAGGCGTTGTGGGCGGAGCTCGAGCGCCTCGCGGAAATGGCGCAAGAGGTGTATGCTGTCGAGTGCAGCGGGAGAGTCAGCCGATGGCAGCCTGACGCGGACCCGAAGCATGTGCAAAAGGCTGACGCCGCAGGCCTTCGAGACGATGCAAACACTGTATGCGGAACTGACTCTATGGAGGATGGAAGGAAGAAGTGAATCAACGCATAGGCAGCGCTGGTACGACTGCATGAACACGTTCCACGATGTCCAAGGGGCGCGCATGACCCCGCCGCGAAGATGTGTACGACGCGCAAAGGGGACTTGAGACGATGCAAGATGGCGTCTGCGAGCGGAAATGCCGCACATGAGGATCTTAGGCTTGACGCACACCATGAGGGACCACAAGGTCTCAACGCGGAGTGAGACTAGATCGCCTCCAGAATGGATGTATGCACTCCAAGCAGTGCCACTTGACCTTTTGAAACGAGTCAACCGAAAATCCGTTCTAAAGCTGGATATATGCGCACCAATATACGACCCTAGGCGTACATCCGGACGCCATCAAGCTCAGGTTGGGAACCAGGCAGGAAAGCTCATGTACCCAGTCGTACCGCGAATAAGTATCGCGCAATGCCTAAAGCGAGTTAACCGAAAGCCCGCGACCAAAAGCTGGATATATGCGCACCGATATGCTGCCCAAGGCCTCCCCCGATAGCGCAGCCGTCTCTAGCTGTAGATTGGTCGCGGCCAGCAAAGCTCAGCGCGAGTCTACAGCAGTTCGGGTCAATCGAGAAAGTGGGGTTAGTGGCGGGCAGGACATGGGCCACGGAAGGACCTCGCACCGCAAAGGTAAACGCCACAGTCTTCTTTGAAGTAGCCACCGTCTCGCATAGACGCACTTCAGCCTCGTGTCTGACGCTGACCCTACATCGTCCCTATCCCGCCTTGCCAGGGGTCAAGGAGATCTTGACTAAGACGATGGAGGGGGATACGGTATAGAGTTTGAGCAGGAATGCCTGGCTTGGTATCTTGGAGGGCCGAGGAAAAGAGCAGGGTAGAAGTTGGGAGGAACAGAGGCCACGCAACGCGTAAACAAAGCGGCACGTGCACCGCGTAATTCCTTTCCAGAATTGGAAACCGCTGGCACTGGATGATACGCGAGAAACATCTGTTCGGTGTGAACACACGCAAAAAAAAAAAAAAAAAAAATTCGCGATTGGTGAGAAACTTTACTTCCAATTCTATTCTCCCAGTACCCCAGGTCCCCAGTAAAGTTACTAACAACAAAAAGCAATGGTAGCTAACGAGAAAAAAACTACGGCTGGAACATATGCGAGCCTCTCGCCCTTGCCGGCTTTCAAATCGCATTGCGGCAGGATCGTGAAAATGTACGTGAACCGGCTGCGAGAAGGGCATAGGGGTATAAATCCCGAGCATTTTTTAGGAGCATGTCCCAGAAACAACTCCGATTCTCCCTTGACTGACTCACGGGCAGGAATCCGGAGAGGATAGGATCATGCGAGTTAATAAATGATTAGAATCCGCGAGTGACTGTCTAAACAGCTGGGTGTTTTAAAAAAACCGTATCGCGGAATCCTCGAGGCACGAAATTTACGTACCTTGAACCAGTCACGATCACTATCAGTGCGAGGGCAGCTACCACAGGGTCATCAGCTAAGGATGAGCATGGATATTATAGATGTATTTACCTTATTTTGGGAGTTCAGCCGATGCAGCAAGGGTCCTAGATGATCGTCGTCGGCGTCCATCTCAAACTCGAAGGTCGTGGAATGGTGTAACTACAGGCTTGCCAGCTTGCAGTCGAAATCTTCGGCGTTTCCGTCGTCAAGGGCTCTGTGAATCACGATCTTGCGGATGCGATTCGAGGGGGCAATCGTAGAGAGAGTTTCAACGACGCCGCGCCACGCAGTAGCGGGGAATATCTTGATACGAAGGAGCACGAGGCTCACAAATGAGGAAAGGTCAACCGATGGTTGGCAGACCTATGACTCAAGATGAGGGAGGTAATGAGCATAGCAGCCAGAATACGCACATCAGGGGAAAAATCGAGTACTTCAATCCTTCGTAGAGTGGCCGCAAACTTCGGCCAAGAAAAATACTTCCGTGTAGGAGACGAGAGATAAACTCGTCATGTCGGACAAATTAAACGGGCAAAGAGTATGGTTCATCCAGTGGTGAACACCTTTCAGCGCCGCAACTTGGAGTGATTTCAGCCGGACAGGCTCAGAACAATGGTGAGGAATAACATGGAACGCCTCACTCGGTCTGTGGTAACACGTAAGATCCAGATGTTTGATACTGGAAGAGCATCGGTCCCAGATCTGCAGGAAAGTCGACGGTTGGTCAACTCGGCAGGCTATCTCCACACTGCGCAGAGAAGGTAGAGTAAACAGTTGTTGAAGAGCGATTGCAGATGCGGGGGACAGACGGATTCCAGAGCATAAAACTCCGTTCAAATGTGTGAATGGGAATTTGCAGATGGCGGAGAGTGTTTCGAAGGATACCCGACGTGGATGAGGTCGCAGGCGGTGAATGTGCCGAATGAGGTGTGGTGACCTATGCAATGTCTCCCGTACGCCAGACCATAGGTGGTCCGTTCCAGGACTATGAGTTGAGCTGCTGCTGACAGATATTTCTTTGAAAATATAAGACTGAGCCGCATATACGAATGCTCGGGAAACCAAGGCGCAGGCCGTCAAATCGGACGGCGAGTCACTGAGGAAGTCGATGATGTGTTCTACAATCCTGCGCCAAGTGAATGTGTTCTGTTCCATAGCGTCAAACGGTGGTAGAAGGGACGCAGCGGTGATCAAGTTTGTGATGGGAAGAGCAAAGAGGGAGTGACGTGCATGCATCGATGATCGGATGATTGATTGTCGGCACTGCCTCCCTCTTCTCGTTATCACCACAAGCGCTAGTGCTCAGAATCACGAAACAAAGCTGTCTCCAGATATTCCCACCATCGGAGGCACCTAGAATGCGATCATCCGCACCAAGACCGGAGCACTCGCTGTGGAGTGAGTCCACCGTACGTTTTGCGCGAATAATGATCTTAGGACGAATTACAGAGGTCTTGCTCGGATTCTTCGACCTGACGGAATGTCTATGGTAGAATGTACCATCCAGGGCTTTTTCTTGATTAATCGAAGCTCGAAATCCACTTCGTACCACCACCTGGACTGTCTAACATAGCAATCAGTTTTGTTTGCCCTGCGCTTCTAAGTCTCGGCCTTCCTATGTTTCTCAAGCCCTTGAGAGGGATGAGTCAGTGAGCAAGAAAAGAATATAGGACATGCCCGATGCCCGAGGCTGATTACTCTCCAGTTTCCGACCCATACCGTGATTTTGTTCGAAATGGAAGGCCTTTCGGCGCAATGACTTCATCCTGGTACAGCACGCCTCATAACCAAGTCTGTCTACCCGGAGCGGAAAAATAAGGCAACATCTTCCTACGGCGAAGTGCTTGCCACATATTTTCGCGACTCAAGGGTAGACTGGTTACGAGTCTGCGGTACAGCACAGTTGCACGGACATACTCCCCGAGGGTGTGTACTTAAAATCAAATTGTCTGGATTCTCGCGCTAATATTTCCGCACGCAGGTATTCCAGAGTTAGCCAGGCTGAAATATGTCGTTCTCCGAGTCGGATCCCCGCTGTGCATGTGCAGAATATCTACCAAAGAGGTTCACTAAATCTTCCATTGCGGAGTGCCGTTAATCACCAGTCAGCTGGGCAGAGATATAATGTTTTCCGAGCGAGATGTCCGTGGCCAGTGGGTCTGCGAATATCTATAAAAGAGGTTAAAATTGGGTGCACTTTCCGCAATTTCCCTCGCCCAAGTCCTCGATCCAAACCAACATGGTCAAGAAAATGATCAAAATCACTGGAATCGGGGTCGCCTACCCACCTAATTCCGAAGGGCTCGAAGAACTCGACAAGGCTGCCCATGCTCTCTGCAAGCCGTCACCTGCGTATGGCTTTCTTGTGTCTTCATCGAGCACGGGGTTCATAAAACGATTTCCCGCAGACGAGACAAACTCCTTGCATTCAGTCGTAGTACCGGGATAAAATCTCGATCGCTGGTAAGATCGCTTTATCGACGAGCCCTCCAATATTCTGACTCGTATCCCCTGTGCTGTAGGTTGTTCCCTACTCCTCTCTCGCGCAGGGCAACCCACCACCAATCATGGGGGTCGACGAAATGTCAGCGATTTTTCTGAAACATGGCGTCGCGCTCGCTGTCTCTGCAGCCCGCGCCGCCATCAAGGACGCTGGTATTTCGGTTGGAGATATAACCCACGTCGTTTCCTCCACTTGCACGAATTCTTCCAATCCGGGATACGACGTCCTCGTTGCCCGAGATCTTGGATTGCGACCAACCGTCGAGAAGGTCCTTCTGCACGGCGTGGGTTGCACCGGGGGTCTCGCTGGGCTGCGGCTTGCGTCTACCTTGTGTGACGCTGCTGCCTCGCGTGGAAGGCCCGCAAATGTACTGGTCGTCGCCTCGGAGATCACGAGCCCCTTGGGCCGGTGGTACCTCGACTGCCTCGATAAGAATCAAGAGTTCCCGATTGGATTGGCCATCTACGGCGATGGTGCAAGCGCATTGGTCGTATCCCTCGATACCAACGTCCAGAATGGTCAGGGGGAAACGGGGATTTTCGAAGTGGTGAGCTCGACCCACATGATTGTTCCGGGCACGGAGGATCAGCTCACGTTCAACGTCACTCCGCACGGTATTTAATTATCTATCCCCAGGCGATTCGGATTATCACTGACGTCAGCCCTGAACAGGCTGGAAAGAGCACACATCTCCGCAGGTGCCTCAGACGTACCGCAACTCGATTCCCATCATTTATAAGGGCCTGCTCGATACTGTGCCTCCCAATATCCGATCGCTAATTCCCACCAGCCCATCCGATTTCGACTGGCCGATCCAAGGGTCATACTTCCTGATCAATGCGGTCAAAAGAGCCTTGGGACTGGACCGCGACAACTTCAAAGCGAGTTGGGAATTATACGAAAACTACGCCAACACAAGCTCTTCCAGCTTCGGGTGCGCGCTTGATATCTCGCGGCGGATCGAACAGAAGGAATGGCTTGTGAGCGTCGGATTTGGTGGTGGAGTCGCTGGTGAGGCAGTTCTTCTAAGACGAATTCAACCCCAGAGGCCGGTGCGCGCCGTTCTGTAGCTAGTCTGAATAATCTCCTTCTGGCCTCATGTCTTTAACCAGGAGATGACGTGCACTTTCTCTGCCCGGGGAAACGATGATCGAATGGCTTTCAATATTTCATTAGTTATATTGCGAATTGTTAGAGAATGGTCGAGAGAATAGCGAGTTTATACTCTCGTTTGTCTCGATACATACATAGTTGGCCTTTGGGGGACATGGAGACCACAAGATGAAAGTATGCTGTACACCGTTATGGCGGCGGCCTAGGATAATCAAATACATCAGCCGCCCCGGTGATAATACTGCGTGATGAGGGATAGAAAGCACGCATACATCCTTCTTTGAAATCTTACCTCGGGAGTTCCCGAGAAGCGGCATCTCGGTTGTATACTGACACACTGCACAGCCTCTTTGCTCCTAGTCCTCGATGACAGAGGGCCGCAGCCCGTTTGCCCTCCGAGAGCTTCTCGACCACTGCGTTGGGTTCCTGCAATCGCCCTACGATTTTACGACCTGCGCTCTGGTTTCCCATTTTTGGGTGTATGCTGCATTCGAGGAACGATCTATGCACTTCTCATACACCGTCGAAGAGAGTCACCGGCGCGCTGTAATTATTTTATTTTATCACTTGGTTCAGGATTATATTCTGCCTCATTGACGTCTATGACAGAATTAACATTGTTACATTCGTCTGGGGAATGAATCGTAGCTTCGGGTTAGTGCCTCGGTACCTGGCAGACCGCGAGCTTGTATTTTTTTGTCTCGGTTACAGAGGACTCTGGCTCGGATGTTGCACCCCGCACGCACTCAGACTCTGTGGGGCCGAGGTTATAGTGAACCTCGCCCAGTGCATTAGCGAATGCATTTCTCGAAGTGCGGGTTGTATGTAGCTGAGTTCTTTTTAAGTATGCCTGACGTGTGGCTGTCGGTGCGCGCAGGACCCTTACACCTCCAGAAAATCCTGAAATATTGGCATCGTCAGATAATCCCGGAAAGGCCGTTCAGGCAGGAAGCACTGCGTTCAGACCCCCCCCGTAGGCACAGGTCTGCCGGATCCCAATAGGCAGATGTGTAGGCCGACCAGTGCGCCGAGCCCTGCCGAACCCTGCCGAGGGGTTGGTCTAGGTGTTCCGGCAGGAATAGGCACACATAGAATGACGTGGGCCAATGAGCCTAGCTAGGAAATTCAAGACCTGGCATGGTTCCTCATTTCACCCGCCACCAACCTGGACTCGGATCGGCCAAGGTCGGCCAAGATAGGCGCACCACCGTCGGCCGAGATCGTCCAACGTGGGCAGGCCTCGCGTAGGCAGACGTGTTAGACCAACATCGGCCAACGTAGGCTTATGTAGTCATACCTCGGCAGAGATCGGCGTACGTAGGCACATCTGTGCCTACGGGGGGGTCTGAATGCAGTGAAGTAGCTTGCCGACAAGCGCCTATCGTTGCGACGGGTGACATAGACCTGCCGATGATCTTCATGAAGTGGACGGAAGTGCACATGGAAGAGAAGACGCACAAGATCTCTTGAGCTCAACCGAGGGAAGTACTTAGCGACATTATCATTGTCCACCCTAGTACCCCAGGTGCCCGTCCACTCGATCTCAAGAGAGGGTAGACGAGACATCGAGAGGTGCGGGGGTTCCTTGTTCCGCTACCACCATGTGTGGTAGCTCTCCCACGCTTTGTCGTGGCAAGGAACGGCGCGCTGAGGTCCCACTGCACCCCGGGACCTCACCAGCGACGCCGATACTGCCGACAGCCCCCCGTCGCACCCCTCCCGCGCGGTCCCTCCCTCGCTGCTCGTCCAGAGCGTCCACCCCGGACTTTGAGTGGCCTCGGCACCCACAGACAAATGAATAATCTCTCACGCTGTCCGCTCTCTCTTGGCGCGACACCTCCCGCTAACCCTCTCGGGGGCTAGGCTGCTCTACCGCCCGCGCTCGTCGTACTCATCGTCCCACCTCTACCTCCCCCCGACGAGGCGCCCCGCCCCCCCTACAGTACACAAAGAGCTTTGTACATAACCCCGGCCTTATGCTTTGTCGCATAATCGTTAGACACGACTCTCGCGGAAAATCAAAATCCGGCCTCGCTGAGCTGGGAAAGCACAAAGGTATGAGCCCAGGCCCCCGCTCCGGATGCACGAATGACGCTGCGATTCGAGGGACCCACACGTTCCTAGATCCCATCAATATTCGAAGCTCAGAAGCAAGCACGAGGCGAAAACCTCTCACGACGACACTCTTTGTGCTACACCATCCTCTTTGTGCTCCCCCCCGACTCTTTGTGCTCGTACCGCTGACTACGCCGCACTGGGGCGTCGCGCCTCCTTCTCTTAAAAAAGATGTGGCGCTTCCCTGACTCCCCACCCCAACCCTATTCCAAGCCCTCGAACTTTCACAAATGCCCCCCAAATTCCATATCACCCGCTCGAAGAGTGTCGGTAAGCAGCCCGCACCCGCTGCCCCGCTCCCCCCGCTTGCCCCGCCGTCCGTCATCGCCGTCACCGGGTACCCCGCTCCCCCCACGGTCCCTAACGCGCCCAAGACAAAGACTCCCTTGAGCGCGCTTCATTTCGGAAAAAACCCCTCGAACACCTACAGTATGTCCAAATCTACATACACCCCCCTCGCCTCAGTCTTTTACCAAAACACAGCCGGCTCTAAGGTCAAGGGGAAAGCCCCCGCCTCCCCCTCCGCGTCCCCCACGTCCACCGCCTCCACCACCCCATCCAGCAACGCCTTCGCTGCCTTGTCCGACCACCCGGAGACTGACACGGTGGAGGAGAAGGCATCCGACCTCCCGGAGACGAACACGGTGGAGGAGCAGGCAACGCTCGATCTCCTCGGCCTCCCCGACGATTCGTTCTCCGGGTCCAGCGGGGGCTACATCAGCTCCTCGCAGCCACGCACCTCGTCCCCCGACCCCATCAAAGCGCTCGCGCGCCGCCTCGCTCACCCCCGCCCTTCCACCCCGCCTGGCACTACGAGCGGCGCGGGCTCCTCTGCCTCCACAACTGAGCTAGGGTGCGCCCAGAACGCGGACGGAACCCTCCGCGACGCTGCGGACATCGTCTTCTACAACGACCCCGATGATGACTCCCCGCTCCCCGCCACCCAAGGCGCCCAGCCCTGGGAATACGCCGCGACGACCAACATCGACACAGACGACTCCCCATTCCTTTCCCCCGCCTGCAGCAAGAGCGCCACGCTCCCCGCGTCACCATCTAACATAGGCCACGCGCCCAGCAGCACGGGGAACGTATCCCCCGCTTCCCCGATCGGCGGGAATATTGCTGCCGCCGCCGCTGCCGCCGGAAGAGCGCGCCAAGCCCGCGCTGCAGCTGGTATGTTGCCGCCGCAATTCCTCCATCTCCACTACTAACTTCGCACCTCTTCCTAGCCTCCGCGGCCACCCCTCCCGGCACTACCACTAGTCTCTCCGCCCCCCCGGTGCTTCCGTCTCCTGCCCTGCAGGCCGCGCCCTCGCCCGCCGCCACGTCCGCCGACCCACTCTTCTCCACCGTCGTCACCCGTAGCGCAAGCCAGGCAGCGCGTCGCGCTGCAGCTGGCCCCGCAGTTGGTACATCCCCCTTCCTCCCGCTTCCCCGCGGGAGCCTCGCTCCCCACTCGGCCCCGACCCCCGCTGCTGCCGCGCCCACAACCCTCCCCGCGGCGGGAGCAACGGGCCCCAGCCCTACCTCCACGCAGCTTTCCAACCCGGCGCCTGCTCCCCCTCTCCCCGGCACTGCAACCACCATAACCGTAGTCCCCGCCGCCGGCATCGTGGCACCACCCGCACTACAGCCTCCCCCGATGCCCGCTACCCCGCAGTCCGCCGCGATAAGCAACAGCGGCAACGCGCCCGGGGCTCCCACCCGCATTTTGCCTGCCGCTGCCGCTGCGGCACTAGGGGGCACACCCCTCCCCGTCTTCTGCAATGTCCCCCTCGATACCCCCGGCATCTATAGCCCGGATGTCCTAACGGCCCGCGACAATGTTGCCCCGCGCAACCTAATCAAATGGGACGCCCTCGTCGGGAACAAGCTCCTTGCGTTCGAGCTCGACGGCAAGCCCCACTCGGTCACCAGCACCACAGTCGAGGACCTCAAATCCGGCATCACGCGCGTCACCGGTAACCAAGCCCCCCTCGTCGGACCCTCCGAGGCGGCAAACCCCGGCAACCGCTCCTCGCCTTATATGTATCTCGTCCGCGGCCTCTCTGATGCTGACTCCCAACGCCTCCTTCATCACCGTGTTTGGAATTTGGTCGGCGGCTACACATTCTTTGTCATCCCCTACGACGCCCCCTCCTCCCCCTTCCTCTTCACCCTCGATGGCTTCACCTTCAGCGCCGACGAAGGCGTCGACGTCGCGAACATCGTGGTCTCCGTGATCCGTGAATCCCACGACGCCCAGGCCCTCCTCACCCTCAATCACGACAACTACCCCGCCGGCGTGGACGCGATGAGCCACTTCGCCGCATCTGTCCGTGTGGCGCCCATCTCCCTCCAGAACCCCGGCGGTGGCAGCACGCGCACCGCCTGGAATGTCACCGCGGATCCGCCGTCTCGCGATGCCGCGTACAACCGCACGTGGGTCGCCACCTTGGCATATCTGGAGTTCGACTCGGAGATGCACTGGGTTGCCAAGGCCATCAAGCCAGCCCACCACTGCTCCCGCTGCAAGTCCGTCGGCCACGTTGCCGACCTCTGCCCCCTCCCGCTCCTCCCGGGGTGGTTCACCAAACCTGCAGCCTCGTCTGCCGCCCCCCCTTCCGCCTCGGACCAACGCGGCTCGCGCCCCCCCACCAACAGAGGGCGCGGCAATGGAGGCGCCAGGGGACGGAACAACAACCGCGGCGGCCGTAACTAAAAGGTCTCGTGTAGGTCTCCACGTACATTTAACTATCTCCAGTTGCCCCGCGCTCTCCTACATATGCTTTATCCCCCCCACGTCCCCTTACGAGCTTCCCGTGTTCTATTTTTGTGTTGTAGGAAGAAATGCGATCCTTTTAGAAGAACCCTCGTGCGAACTAAAAGATCATCTACTTCCTTCTGATCTCGTCCTCCCTCTCTACCCTCCGCTCATGGGCGAGCTTCCCCCCTCCGTGTCACCGACCTGATCTTCCTCAGGAGCAACTGACACCTAGCTATCGCCGCTTCCCAGCTGGAACGGAGCTGGCAAGTCCCGCCGCTGCGCCTCTACACGCACGGCCGGCAGAAGGCGAGAGGTGCGACGACTACGGCTCTACAGCGTCGCACCGAAACCCCGAGGGCCCAACGTTACATCCGACCAGCCATGGCAGTCGGTAGGAAAGCCATATCGGGGTGAGCAGGTATCCACTCACTCGAAGATACCAAAACGGCGGTCATTCGTGACCAGACGTGCCGTGCCGAGAGGCTGAAGTTGGCAGACGAAAATCGCGGTACAAAATCCCTCCATTCCCCGCGAAGAGTACGCTCCTAACATAGTCCCCGTGACAGTCCTGGGTAAGATTGTCCGCTGCCAGGCTATAGCGGTAAGCCTGGTTGCGTCAACACGCTGCTCCTCCTAATACCCTTTCCCCCCCCCCCCACGGAAGTCAACGACGGTTTAACGGAACACTTGCGCCTCTCTGGCTCTAGAGGGGAATGCGGCGTCTCCATCAGTCGCGCCCCCGATGAAGGATCTGGAGAGATAGGTGATGGAATTGAGTCTAACCGCGCAGGACGCAACTCACATGCCCCTGCGCCCAGCAATGGCACTAGGAGGTCTCAACGCCTCCGAGAGCGCAACGAGAACACCCCTACCTCTGGGAGGGCCTCGTCGGCCCCACAGGCCCCCAGGCAGCGCAATGCTGCTTCCAGTTCGAATAATTCGAATGCTCATGCTAGCGGCAGCCGCCCAAGCCGAGCGACTGCCCCTGATAACGGGACTGTCCCACCCGCCATACAAAATGATGTGGAAGCCCCAAGTACCTCAAGCACCAGGACAAATGCCCACCGCACTCAGCACGCCTCGCGCCGTATCCACGGCCGCCTACCAGAGCCGCCCCCAGTCGTTCAGGCGCCGGGCCCCGGGAGACGCCCCCAAATTCAGAGACGCACTTTCCCCGCAGACGAAGAGTCTGCGCCTGTCTTCCTCAACCGTAAACGCGACCGACAGCAGCTAAATAACCCGAAGATTGTGAAAAACACGCGTGCTCGCCTACGCGTTGCTGCCCTTAACATAAACGGTCGTGGGGGCACCCAATTCGCATCAGACGAGAACCGCTGGAGTGAGGTTAATCGTCTACTTTTTGACCAAAAATAGGTGTGCTGGCGACAGGGCAATCACGCCTCTCGCCCGACCAAGTCATTGAGATAGAGGAGATATATAATCACCGGATGAAAATCTTTAATTCCATTGATATGAACAACCCTAACAGTGCTGGAGTAGCGGTAGTTCTAAATAAAGAAATCACCAATATCGAGGGGGTAGTGACCCGGGAACTTATAGCGGGTAGAGCACTACTCATAACAATCCCGTGGCATGGCAACCGCACCCTGACCCTCCTCGCCGTCTACGCTCCATCAGGAGATATGAAAGCGAATGAAGAATTCTGGGACGCACTCACCAAGCTCTGGTTGGAGGAGGACCTCCCCATCCCCGACATGATGCTTGGGGACCACAACGTAGTCGAGGATGCAATCGACCGTCTTCCGCACAAAACGGATCCAAATGGCGCCACGGTGGCGCTTGCACGCTTTAAACGCCTGCTCGGCCTGAAGGACGGGTGGAGAAATACCAACCCGGATTTAAAAGCGTATACCTTCACGCACCCCTGCGGTTCACACTCCCGGATAGATAAAATCCAGGTGTCGCTCAAGCTCCTCAAAGTTTGTAGGGACTGGGAAATTGTGGACGTACCAATAACGACGGACCACCGCATGGTCTCCGTCGATGTCTGCGCCCCCGGTGCCCCGTTTATTGGGAGAGGCAGGTTCCAAATCCCTGTCTTCCTGCACTCCGACAAGAAATTCCTGACCTATGCAATTGAGAAGGGTGCTGCTGTCCACCCTGAAGGTCCCGCGCCCACCGACGGCACTACACTTCAGCAACGGTTCAAAGTCTATAAAGATGGGCTCCAGCAGTTTGCACAAGAGCGAGCCAAAGAGAACCTCGGTGCACTAGAACAGAAGAAGGCCAAACTCCAGTCTCAGAGAGATGACCTTCTTAATAACGAAGGCGACCCCGATGCACCGGATGACCCCCCGATAGAAGTCGCAAAAAAGGCAGCCGTCCTGCAGAAGGAGATCAATAAAATCCTGACCCTACAGAGAGATAAGCGTAAGGTCCGTACGAAGGTACGATATCACACTGAAATGGACCATATCACCAAATACTCGGTGCAGGCCAGCAAAGACAAGGTGCCTCGAGACACCACATATCTCCTCCGTCGAACCGACATGGTGCCCGTGGTAAGCTGTACGCGCTCCGATGAGATGGCTGAATTAGCCCGGAACTACCATAACGACCTCCAAGCAGACGAGTCGGAAGATGACCCCATGAAGAAGGACGCCTCCATTGCGGAGGTCCTCGCCAGCATGCCGGCATTGCCGGAGTCCCTCGACATGGGCGACCTAGAGAAAGATCTTTCAGAAGACAATGTCCGTACCTCCATGCGTGACTCCGCCACCGGTGTGGCTGCTGGGATAAACGGCATAACGTCCGAGCTCTGGACTAAGCTCGATGACATATACCTAGCGGAAAGTGAGTCCCCACCAGCCCCAAATACATCACGGCCCACCTTTGACGTGATTAGGATGCTCACTGCAGTATACAATGACATCCAAAATAACGGTGTCGAGGAGGGTACAAATTTTGCCAGCGGCTGGATGTGCCCGATATTCAAAAAGGGTGATGTCACAGATATTGCCAACCACCGCCCGATCACGGTTCTGAACTCTGACTATAAGATGTTCACGAAAGCTCTGAACACAAAGCTAGCCCGTGTCGCACCGTCAATAATCCACAAAGACCAGGCTGGGTTCATGAAGGGCCGGAAGATTGCTGATCAGATTTTCCTCTCCCAAGTCCTGGTGAAATATGCGGAAGACGAACTGTTAGATGGTGCAATCGTAGCGCTCGACCAGGAGAAAGCGTATGATAAAACATCTCACCGCTACCTCTGGACGGCAATGAGGGACCGCGGAATCCCTGAAAAATTTATTAACACTGTGAGAAGCCTATACAGCTGCGCAGAAACTCAAGTTGTGGTAAATGGCGTATTGAGCAGCAGTTTCCGTGTTACCCGCGGTGTCCGTCAAGGCGACCCGCTATCATGCCTACTTTTTAACATTGCAATTGAACCACTCGCTGCAATGCTGAGGGCGTCAGATCTCAAAGGATATGAGGTCGACGAAGCTATGGAACGAGCGGTCACTGCCCTTTTTGCTGATGACACAACCGTATACCTGCGTGCCACAGACAGCTTCGATGCCCTCCAGAAGATTCTGGAGAAATGGTGCCGCGCGTCTAGCGCTAAATTCAACGTCGCCAAGACGGAAGTCATCCCTATAGGAACTCCTGAGTTCAGGAAACAAGTCAAAGAATCGCGAAAGCTCAACGAGAACGACACGGCACTCCCGGCCCACATAAATATCGCCGCCGACGGCGAGTCTGTGCGCATTCTCGGGGCACGAGTCGGGAACGAGGTTAACATTCAAGGGGTCTGGACCCCAACCCTAGAAAAAGTCGACTCCCGCCTCGAGAGGTGGGGCCGCAGCCATCCTACGCTCGAAGCCAAGCGACATATCATCCAGATTACGATAGCCTCACTGACCCAATACGCAACCCAAGTCAACGGCATGCCAGATGACGTGGTGAAAAAACTCTTAAAGGCTCAACGTGAGTTCATATGGGGAGGGGCAAAGACCTCACCCGTCAGTCGCGAGATGCTAGGCGCCCCCATCGAAGCCGGAGGTAAAAATATGTTCGACCTAGAAGCACGAAACGACGCTATAAAGCTGATGACACTTAAGTCCCTCGTTGAACGGGACCCAGTGAAAAGATCCAAATGGACTTACTTCGGGTGCAAGATGCTAGCGAAGTCCGATAAAAAGGCATCTAGAGTACAGGTGGGCTCTCACGTCAGCCCCTTCATCCAAAACTGGTTTCCAAAGACATCCAAGCTCCCGGTTTTCTTGCAAGAAGTTCTGAAGTGCGCCAAGAAATACGGAATAAAATTTGATACCTTGGATCCCACCCCCGAACTCTGCAACCAACTCCCGCTGTTTCACCACATCGGCGAGAACCCTGCGAAACGGCAACTGAACAATACCGCTGCCTGCAAATGCCTCCGTACGAACCATGGCGTCTCAACGGTAGGGGCAGGCATGGAGATCATGCATAGGTTGGGTGCGCCGCTACACACCCCAGATGCGCAGTGCGTATGCCCCCCCTGCATCGAGGATCGCATGAACAGAGGGTGCAAAAACCCGCACAAATGTGCAACGACGGTGAGAGATCGCCTCAGCCAAATCCTCCCGAAATGGGACCCGCGGACTGCCGCCGCCTCAGAGGGAGCCCCCGATGCCGGGCCTAATGGGACCTCCATTTTTGTCCCCCCGCCCAAGATTACACAACTCTCTGAAGGAATACGTGTACTCACCAAGCTCCTGTTAAACCTCGACCCCGGAGGTACAACGCCCGCTCCCCAGCCTATACCACGCTTAGCCCGAGGTATGTCCCCTGTAATGGCCACAGTCAGCGGCTACTGCATCAAAGCCGGTCTTGCCGACGCACACAGCGGGGGTGGGATTTGGTTCGCGAACGGTGACCCTGCGAACTCGGCCATAAAAATCCCGGCCCACGAGCCCCAGTCTAAAACAAATGCGGAGATACTTGCAGCTCTCCGCTGTGTCCAAATGACCCCTGCAGACGTGGATCTCCAGATTGACACAAAAAGCACCACAATTGCCAATGCAATGGGCAAAAAGTTGGAAATCTGGGAAGATAATGGATGGATCGGCATCCCCGCCCGCGCCCCCCTCCAAGCGCTGGCCGCAAACCTACGCGCCCGCTCAGCAAAAACAACCTTCCGTATCCTAAGCACCGGATCCGAGGGTAACGCAGCCGCGCAAGCCACCGAACTGGCAAAACAAGGTGCCAAGTCCGAAGTTCCCCACGCACCCGCGCTAACGATCCCCGCGGCATTCCGCATTGAGGGAGCGAAACTCTCCTCCCTGACCCAGGCCCTAGCATACCGTGGCATCAAGGAGTTCCGCAACTCCCCGCCCCGGAAGGCCACTGAGGCTAACATAAAGTTAATACAATCCACGATGGAAGAGCTTTTCCGACGCACCCCCACCCCAGCTACGATCTGGAAATCCATCCGTAGCCCAGATCTCTCACGTCGCATCAAAACCTTCCTATGGAAGAGCATCCACGGTGCCCACCGTGTTGGGAAGTTCTGGAGGCACATTCCGGGCTGCGAGGAACGCGAGATGTGCACCCTCTGTGGCGTTGAGGAGTCCCTCGACCACATCTTGCTGGACTGTATTGCGCCCGTCAGAACGGAGATTTGGGCCCTTGTCGGCCAGTTGTGGACCAGGAAATTCGGGGAGCTACCGCCACTGTCCATGGGCTGGATCCTCGGCTGTGGGATGGCGGCTTTCGAGAACGAGAGCAAGACAAAACCCTCGGGGATCAACCGGCTCTTCCGGATCCTGATCTCCGAGTCCGCGTTCCTAATCTGGAAGCTCCGCTGCGAACGTGTGATTCAGGAGAAGTCCCACTCGAATAATGAAATTCAGAACAGATGGACTCACACCCTGAACGTCCGACTAAAAATGGACTGCTACATGGGCACCGAATTTATGCCCAGGGGACAAAAACGCATCGTCCCGTCCCTTGTCCTCAAGACTTGGTGTCGCCTCCTCCACGAGGAGGACAAACTGCCAGATGACTGGCTCCGAGAACCCAGGGTTTTAGTGGGTATTGTGCCTAGAAGGTTTCGCTCTTCTTCCGTCCCTCCCAATCCGGGGGACGAGAGCGTATACTAATTAGAATTAGAGCACTTTCATGAGTCCCACACTAGCGGCGATCCTCGCCGCGTGCATAAAACACATTTCCCTGGGGGGTGGTCCTCCCATCTCACCTTTTGAAGGGCACGTTTCCTTCACGCTTACACGATCCGCAGGTTAACTTTGTTAATTGTGTTGGATCGACATCGGCCTTTGGCCGATAATGTACCACCAAAAAAAAAAAAAAAAAAAAAAAAAAAAAAAAAAAGACATCGAGAGGTGCGAAAGCTTAGAGTCGAGTGCTTCGCAGGAGACGGTGCCCAGGAAACTCCCGTAGAGGACGATTTTGCGGAGGTGACTCGATGGAAGGAGTGTTAAGATCTCGAGTGCTGCAGAGTGATCTCGTGGGAAAGGAACAGAAAGCCGAAGGAGCGCGAGTTCGGGAAAGGAAGAGGGGTCTATCCTCGTTTCGGCGTCCTTGTATTCCGGTAAGCGACTGATATATCTCGCTTGAAGTACGTACATCATCAGCCACAAAGTCGAGGACCTTAATGGTCAGCAGGGCGGGGATGAATTGTGGGGATCGCAGCATTTGTGCATCACCACCTATCGCTAACGCCTTGAGGGATGAGACCTCAAAACGACAACGGTCGTTCGTCGCCCAGTCCCGGAGACTCGCCGAATCACCTGATAGTCGTAGCGATTCCAGCATGACATGCGCGGAAGAATGGTGAGGGGTGAAAATGAATGGCTCGGTGGACATTCGGGAACAGTTCAGTTCAAGATGTTTTATACTAGAAGCACAGCGGTCCCAGATGTGCAGGAAGGTCGCCCGTTCAATATAAAAGCAGAAGAGTGCGAGGCGGCGGAGAGTGGGTAAGCTGATGAGTTGCTGCAGGGCCATTGCGTCCGGGAGGAGGACATCAACGGACTGATACATCACTCAGATGCGTGAATGGGAAAGTGCAAATTTCTGAAAACGCTTCCATGGAGAGCGCGTCTACGTTAATTTCGAGGATGCGGATATGTCGGATGAGGTGCGGTGAGGTCTGCAGAGTATGGCGGAGCCGGTGCCACATGCGCTCCTAGGTAATGTCATCTGCATTGATCAAGACCTCCTTGAAGATAAGTTCGGGCCGTAGATGCCCAGGAACGAGAAACAAGAGCGCAGACCCAGAGATCGGAGGGAGAATGACGGCAGAAATGGATGAACCGATCAACTAGTTCCTGGATGCCTAACGGGCTGAGAGGTCGATCCATCCCGTTCAGCAAGTGTGTGGTGTGTGATGTGTGGTGTGTGGTGTGTGGGTCACGCCCGGGACCGCCGGCGGCTGTGTTCATCAAGTTCGAGATGCCGCTCTTTTTCAGCTAACTTCTCGGATAGGTCGAGAACTTAACCGGAGATTTTCATGAGAGATAGTACCGAGAATACGAGCCACGGGGGCAGGTAACAGAGCTGAACGTTGATCTGTTGGGAATTTCTGGAGAGGTCTTGGAGAGGTCGGGGTTTTTCTCATGGGCCCAGAACGGAAGTGCACAGCACGAGGATTGGAAGAAAATCATCGGCCCAAAGGAGGCCGTTTAAAATTTAGCTATTTAAGTGTGGGCTTTCCTCCATTGGCGGCATGTATAGTTTGTGTGTCTTGAAGTCAAGTCACGAAGTGCCGGAAAATCCCTAGAACCCGCCATCGTAAATGATAAGTGCAGACACAAATCGGGGCAACGCACCTGAAACCAATTATTTTCGCGGTGGATCTGGAAGAGCTGCCGCCGCTTCATGAGTCGCAAAGAGTCAGAAAAGATTGGGAGACACACTAGATGTTTCGAGCTCAAGCGGGGAAAGTATTGGTTCATATTCTCCGCGTTGGGCCCACCCCAGATAGTCTCCATCTCCAGTTCGACAGTCGGCAAAGCAGTTGTCCGCAGATCCGACAATTTCTCGTCGAGCTGCTCGCAGGCCGCTTGGTCGAGAAAACTGGAATGAATGACAATCCTGCGAATGTGGAGCGATGGAGTGATCGTGGATAGAGTCTCGAGTGCCATCGGCAGCACGTCCGTGAAGGGTATTGCGATCCCGACAACGACGAGTTGTGGAAACAAAGAAAGGTCAACTGCCATGTCGGAGTCCTGTGGGTATGTTAGATCCAAAATCTAAAACACGCAGAATACTATACGTACTGTGGGGACATATGTGTGAACTTCAGCTGTTCGACAGAGCGGAATGGCAGGCCGTTTGACGAAAAACACCTTCGTCCGTGGATAAATTGAGATCGCCTGGAGGCGCGAGACATCGAAAGGGCTGAGCCCATGCGTCAGCCAGGCGGATAGTCCTTGCATGGGCGTAATTCGTAGCGAATCAAGCGCGACGTGCGCAGAAACATGGCGGCGGGTGGGAAGGAAGGGATCAGTGGAGTGCTGTTCGCAGTACAGCTCGAGATGTCGAATGCTAGGTGACCAGCGATCCCAGATCTGGAGGAACGTCGTCGGTCGAGTAAAATTCAAAACCATTCCGACGTGGCGGAGACTGGGCAGGCTGCACAGCTGTTGCATGCTGAGAGCGGACTGGACCGAGAGGTCGGAAGCTTGCCGAATAAACATATAATCGACGTGGGTGAAGGGGAAGCTGCATATTGCGGAGAACGTCTCGAACGAAAGCAGATCTGCGTCGAGGTGAAGGCGGCGGATGTGTCGAATGAGGTGAGGGGAACTATTCAATATCGTCTGTAGCCGAGACCAGGCGCGGTCGTTTTTAGCCGGGATCCGTGATAGGAGGGAGACCTCTCTGAAAAACTGCGACTGGGCAGGATATACCCAGACGCGCGAAACCAAGGCGCAGGCAATCAAGTCGGATGTTGAATCGTCGACGAGGGCTACGCAGCGCTCTACGAGCTCCTGCACCGTAAAAGGGCTGTTGAGTCCGCCCATCTCGCAGGAAATTTATGTGAGGCGGATGGGAGAGAAGGTAGAAGGGCCAATTACCTCCTAGCTGGTGAGGTATTAATGCACGGACTCCGGCGTGTCATCGGATGCCCCGAGAGTCATCCCTTGATCTCCGTTGCCGCCTGACAATAAACACTGATGTTGCACTGCCAGGGTCCGATACCCGCGGTGCGAATTCGCTTCACGACGCGCCACAAAAATGTAAATCCGTCCATCGTGAGCGGGAACGCCAGCCGCAGGTCAGGAACCCCCACGTGAAACCTGCGATTTCTGTTGATAATATCGTGGAACACACTCCGGACGCCGAGCGCCAAGAAAAAAGAGGGTGTGCCATATTTCGACCCGCAAGCCAGTGTCAATACACTCCGAGGAGGCGTCATCTTAAATGCGTAAAGGACGCACCAAAATACTCCGTAACGTAAATCAGGGACAGCACATCCTAGGTCGAGTATGGGGTTGTGTTGCCGAGGTCTGCTGGAATCAACTCGGCACGCCTTAATAGTGCCTTAACCCGGCGATCGCGGAAAGGAAGGGTGAAATCAATGGAGATAAGTTTGATCATTGTAGGTCCAACTCAGTTACCCTGTAATAAAGATGAATGATGCACGGTGTACGGGACAATTCTCGAAAGAGGTTGAAGATTGAAGTGTTCCACAAATGCGGGGCGGCGAACTTCGGGCAAGAGCGGATGTCAATACAGTAACTTGGAACCAAAGATCAAAAACAGTATTAGTGCCAGGAGTTTACCCTGACCAATGTGCTGTGGAGGCACAATCTATGCGCAAGAAAATAAGTTTCATGGAAACTTGATGGAAACACAGCAAAAAGGCGTCAGGGGCTTTATAGAAAGTGCTGATTTGAGAGCAAGATCGGGACCCTGGGAGGAAACCATCTATGATTAAGGCGGGCGACGCGACGTGGTGCAATGTGCTGTGGTCACTGGTGAGCTATATGCGAGGTTCACCGGCAGATGCTTGCCTGCCACCAATTCCCGCTAGCCCCGGCGAATTGAAGCTACAAATACACATGAGCGAAGGACAATACAGCGCAAAGATAGGATATCACACCCTGTTCCGCGCTCCCAGTCGCCAAAAGAACGGTGCCACACGATGGTGTCATACAAGGTACAACGTCGAATGAATCCCCTACGGGGAAACCCGCCAGTTTCGAGTCAAGCTGGTCGCAGACGGTACCGTTCAGTAAAATGCCAGATATGGCAATCGTGTGGATGCGGTGGACGGGCGTGACCGTCGCGAGGGTGGCGAGTGTCGCTGAGGCCTGAATTTGGCCAACCAGTTGGATGCGGAGTTCCGCGAGGTTCGGAAACAAAGATAGATCGAGGATTTTTGAGGGACCTTATCGGACGAAACTGACATTTTTACAGTTCACCATGCCATTTCCCTGAGATCTTGCAAGAATCCTCAAGAATTAACGAGAATCAATGCATTTTTCACAAACTTGCGAGATCTTTAAAGATCTTCGAAGATCTTGCAAGATGTGCATCATCTGTGATTTTCCATCACAGCTTTCCCATAAATTGTCGTTCGAGATCTTTGAAGATCTCATGAATAATCTAATTGAAAGAAACATTGGACACTCACTACAAAGTAAGGACATGTTTGAAGATATCTTGCCGGAAGACGGCCGGAAGCCCATCAGGCGCATCAGATTGGTGATCACAGAGATAGGATAAGATTTTTTGGAGGAGGAGGAGGAGGAGGAACGTATATTAACGCAGCGGTCTCATTGAGGAAACAAGCGAACACGTTGTTCAACTCAATTTTCTTTATCACAAACGAATAGGCATCCTACTTGGACGCACTTCGTACCCTCCATCAACTAAGAGTGAGACCTCCCGGGGTACTCTGTCTCAATACCTACAAGCAATAGTTCAAGGGCCTGGCTTTGGGCAGGCTTCTGTTTCCTCCATCGTTAACTACTTCAATTCCTTACTCATTTAGGTGGATAGAGTAACCAGTAAGGTTTCATTGCAATTGAGTATCATTGCCAAGTCCATTTGCGTCCTTCCGAGTAGACCATCACTGATCCCTTTGATGGGCCCGCTGCCTCCGGTGCCTCAGGTTGGAGTTTTCCACTAAATTCAAACTCAATCACTGAATTTCTTGTGCATAAGTGCACAGCTCAAATTCTATCACCGGTCTTGCAAGATATTGAAAGATCTCTCGAGATCTTTCGAGAAGTGTGGTTGGTCGAGATCTCGGAAGATATGTAAAGAACTCAAACAAACTGAACCAATGAAAAAGCCAGCTCTTGCAAGATCTCAAAATATCTTTAAAGATCTCGCACATCTTGCAAAATCTCGGAAGATCTTTAAAGATCTTGAAAGATCTCTGACAAATTCCGATGAGCACATGCATGAAAAGGCTTTTGTCCGATAAGGACCTTCATAAGGATTTGCTTGTTGGACTTCGGGGGAGATCAGCAAGATCATAGTCATTTCTAGAGAAATACGCACCTCAGGCTGAAACTCGACATTTAGCAAAGCAGGAGCGATTTTCCCCCAGTGAATTGGGTCGGTCTTGGTATAAAACGACAACCCCTCAAATGTGAGAAATTGAATGAGCACATAGTAAGTATGCTGCAGTCAGTCGGAGATGCCTCCTGCGAACGGAATGCGTAGGGACTCCAGTGGGATAGCCGAGGAGGAACGGTGGGAAGTTGGAAGGAAGGAATCGGGAGCCGCGCTCCAGCTCGAGTAAGAGATGAGTTCGAGATCGCGAATATGCGGAGAGCAGCGAGAGCTAGAAGGCCGAAGGCACGGCGGTTCTCCATACCAACCGGAAAAAGCTGAGGGATGGGAGGCTGCACAGTTCCTGCATAGTATCCGCGTACGGGAGTGACAGGTGCCGATGAAAACAGCTTCCAAGTGCGTGAATGGGAAGTGGCAAATTTCTGAGAATAGTGTGAGGGGGAGCTGATCCGCGCGAACCTCCAGTCGGCGAATGCGGCGAGCGAGGTGGGGGAAGGTATCTATTGTACGCTGGAAGCGGGACCAAAGTTGTTCGGTGGTAGTGGCATGCGCGTTCATCGCACTGAACGAGACACTCCTGATTCCTGAACACCTAAGACTGCGCAGCATACACCCAAGAACGGGAAACCAAGGACAGGCTCAAATCGGATGGTGATTCCTGCAGGAACCCAATGCAGTGGTCGAGAAGCTCGTGCAGGGCAAACTTGGGCTGCACAGGAGCAAAGAGGCTGTGCAGTGTCACACGTCAGCATGTCAAAGCATACAGCCGAGATGCCGGTCCTCGGGAACTCCCGGGGCGAGATTTCAACCACGGATGTATGCGTGCTTTCTATCCCTCATTGCATAGTATAATCACCGAGGCGGCTGATGTATTTGATTCTTGAAGCAGACGCTAGAACAGCGTACAGCATACTTTCATCTTGTGGTCTCCGTGTGACCCAAACGTCAACTAAGTATGAATAAGCGGGAACTCGCTAATCTCTGGACCATTCTCTAAGAATTCCGACCTCCCAACCCATTATCATCGGTCCCCTGCGCGCACAACGGAGGCGAACGCATTAATTTCAAGCTATTAAGTGCCGCGTATAGAAATACCATGACAATATAATGCCTGTCAGAGGCCTAACCTTGCCGATTATATGTGACTTCTATGAGGAGCGTAGAGACAGGCCGTCTAACCGTCTGTCCAGGTGTATCGTCAGCCACGTTCTTCGGGCGGGTTCCCGTAGAAAGACGGCAAGTTGACGGGAACAGTCGAAGTTGGACATGTGACTGAAGCTAGCCTTAAATAATAAATTGTCTCGAGACGTCATGCAGTAGCTCAAGTCATGATGTCAGATTGCCGAACGTCTGAATTCCACTCAATTTTATGACTGGTTGAATTACAAAACCGGAAAAAATATTTAGGAACTTGAGGAACGAAGGCAGTCTAGAGTCTAGACTCTTCCCGAGGGCTCCACATGACGTGGGTGCAGTTGGATGTCCATCTTATATTATAACTCCGTTCGTACAGATGATCCACTTCCTCAGGCATCTCCTATCGACGTACAATACAATACAAGAACGCCGGTGAATGGACGGAAGCCTGGAAAATAGAGAGGTTGCGCAAAAGCCGCAAAAGCCGCATGCGGCTTTTGGCCATTGCGCAGAGCCGCGCACTTTTCTTGATTTTTCTTGGTTCTTTTCATGCTCAATACCATCCATTGTCCCTCTAAGCTTTGTATTCCACTGCTGAAAGTATTATGCATGGGATGTGCAAGCATGGGAAGCTGTATTTCTGACGCATCGCTCCAACATCACCCGAACTCCACTTCCTTTTCTCACACTCTCGAGTCCAGCACGTGCCAGGGGCAATGCCAAGAAAGCTCTCTCACCTCACAGTACCCGTCCACCCTCTCAGGTAGCCCTTCATTGGAATAGCTGGCTGATATCCCCCAGAATTCACTTTTTTGCGTGCGGCTTTGCGCAATGACCAAAAGCCGCATGCGGCTTTTGCGGCTTTTGCGCAACCTCTCTAATTGTTGTGAGAGCAAGTTGACAGCGATGATCTAGGACGCGTCAGGGAGCTCAAGGATATGTGGGGATGAGGGCCGATGTACATTGTGGTAGGAACGATGTGACGGCGACCAAAATGTGGGATCTTGGTGATTACTCTGAAGACCAGTCAGGGCGTGAAAGCGAGCCGGGACACGCAAGCTTACTGAAGGGGCAGTTCGACCTAGAGCGTGGAACAATGTTAGCCTAGAAATGGAGACTCTGAGAACGATGGAGCCTACGCATGGGATCCGCCGCGCCAGCCGCAGTGGGCGCACTGGGGTCCGTTGGTGCTGTGGCCAACCGGCGTGGCCACCGTGCTCTCGTGCGTGTTCGCCGCAGCAACAGATGCCTCAGCGACGCGCTGGACAGTGGGGGTGGTGGTGGGGGTAGCGTGCATTCTAAAAGAGGATGCGAGTGAGTATGAGAGCGGGGTTTTGATAAAGTGTTTGGTGGGGGGAGAAGAGGAGCGGAATGGTGAACAAGACAAATCCACTCGCCTTTTATTCATTTTCTAATCGGCATGATCTCCGGGCGGTTCCGTAATTGCGGGCGCCACACCAACTGCTCTGGCAACTAGGACGATGTGACAGACCGCTGCAGTGATAGCGAACAGCATGTCGGATATCCGAGATCTTTCCTATGTGCTACACCCAATCGTTCTCCGGAAAGGACGGGCTAGCCAAATGGCGTTAGGAACAACATTCCGACACACAGATTACTGGCCTAGACGCCAACAGCGGAGCGATATCATCACAGTACCCCTGCACATAAATTATTTTATGTCAATAGCTGAGGCTTAACGCCATCTAAATTCCGCGGCCAGCCGGGGATTCGGGTACTGTATGACAAGGTCAACTAATTGAGCCGTCAGAAACAGGCTGTTAAAAGAGAAGAAAGTATGTATCGGTTCGAGCGTGATCACCCTGCCGGGATCCACAACGCTGGCCCGTGGGTGGACACCATTTCGGGCGAGTTCAATAAGAGAAACCGTGTCCGCCGGATCCAGAGCTGAGACGGCGCTAAAAATGCGCCACGCACGATGCACTCGACGCAGAAAAACGTGGATCAGTGATGCACAGATCCGGAACGGGAGAGAGAGGGTACCAGACCTGGAACGGAGTCATACAGTCAATACAGCGCAGCCCGCCGTAAATTCTCGCTTCTCTATACCAAACCTTCGTACCATGCTAGATCATGGAGGAGACGGAAAAGCCACGGATCTAATTAGGCTTACGTGTCGTAAAATAAACAAGCATCTATGAACCCGCATCAGGACTCGGGTGATTATTTTTATTGTGCGACTTACACGTCGCTCCGGACCATGTATTGTTACACCTGGGCATCCGTTTGGACCCTCGAGGAGCTGCGGATCTGGTTGCGAGAAAAACTTCAGTGGCGGTCATGTCACGGAGAGGTGCTCGTGAGAGTCTATGCCTGTGTACTCCGTATACCGTGGCGATGAGAAAAGTAGGCGGGCCGAGCGTGGCAAATGAAGTACTTCTGTGGTACGTCCGTGGTCCCAGGTAAAATGTGTCGAGGATCATAGGGTTCAGCGTCATCGCAGGAACCTTCCATTTCACGGATATGCCGGTGTACGGGAGCTATTTGCCTTGCGGACGACGCCACCGGGAGCAGCATCTAATGGTCGTGCCTATCTTGCGCGTTTATCCTTGCCTGCCGGCAGATAGCTAGTCCAATCCGCGGGGAACCAAAGGTTGAGATGGAGACTAGCATTTCACATTTTTTTAATCTGCGATGGAGCAGGAGCCGATGGAATCCAGTGGACTGGAACAGGTGCTTCGCAGACCGCATGGACGAAACCGCGCCCTGGTCTTTTGCGAGCTAGTCAGTAACTAGTCGCAGGATGTTTTTAATCGCTGCAAATTGCCGTTCCGCCCAGTGTCAAAGGCAGAGATGGGTCCAAGAGTCCCAATTCCTACGAAGACTCCGTAGAAGAAAAGAAAAACAGCCCGGACCAAGTTCAGACCTGGGATCCAGACAACCAGGAACGAAAATTTGAACAGAAGAGAGACAAGGGCACGTAGCGGACTGGGACCCGAACGGAGGTGGCTTGGAGGCAATGTCGCATGAAGGTGGAACGCAGAAGAGCGTTTCCCACGCGGTCAACGTGACTGATAACCAAGCGCAAATATGAGTATCTCATCACGGCAATCTCCAAGCCCCTATCCGCCAGTCTTGGGTCGAGGTAGTCGGCCAATACCGTGAATCTTTTACCGGAGTCCAAAGGAAGAACCAATTGCGGAGATATATATTCAAGGCTTTCGCTCAACCTCACGTAGTACCTCCCACACATTTACGTATTTGACACATAAATTTGGCATAACTGTTAGGCAAGAGCTACCGGCAACGGGGATGGTGGGTACGTATACTGCCTAATCTCCGTAAGCAGCCTCATCAATTACCTCGCGGGAGGGCCCGATCCGATCCCTATCCTCCGGACAGATGGATGGGTGCTTTGATCGGCATTTGCGACGGGCAGAAATAGAGCACGGGTTGCCAGTAGGAGTGAATTTGAACACACTGCCTGGGTCGTCGGCCATCGCGGTAGTATACGCGCGTCCTTCTACACAGGTAAACGCCGTTGCGCGGTTACGCTAAGCTCACTGAATATTGGGAGTACGCAGACAATACGCAGATCATAACGGGGTAGCATACGTGCCTCCGCCTACAGAGGTACCCGTCGTTGCGCGGTTATGCGCCGCAGGCTCCAATACATTCCCGGGTTTGCCGTCGGGGAACAGAAGTTGAACGTTCTCGACTTTGTTTCTATAGGGATTAATTTCCACACGGTACCCGGGCGGTGGCTGGAATTCAATGTACGACCGGTTGCCTCTATGGAATGTTCGTTATGGGGCCACTATGTTCAGATCACGATGCAACATTCCCTTCCGCGCTTCGACGTGAGTTCGAAACCAGCCGCAGTTGAACCTGGCGAGTCGCGACTCATGAACATCGACAGGCTTTCATACACCGGTCAATCGACGAGCCGCGCCGGCAGCAACGGGTTAACCCATTTTTCAAGCGCCGTCTCCTGCTTGCGGGCACCCCGCTCACAGCGGAATGCACATGATTGACGGATATGTTACACCCAAGTCACAATCTCTCGATAAACCGTACTAATAATGCCTCGATCTCGACGTGGCACGGAATCTACCTGAAGATTGTAGATGTGTCCAAGCTTTCTCGAGTATGTTGGATTTAGAGTAGTTGCACAGTGACCCTCTGCAAACGCGCAGAGGTTTCTATTCAAAAACTACGCTACTTATACAAGATGGCCGAGTCATATGTACCTAAGGAGATATGTAAAGTACACGAGTATGAGTCCGTATGATTCAGTAGGTGAGTCAGTAAGAGAGGACGAGTCAGAAACACTCAGAGCATTCCGGCAAATGAGGCCCGGGTGCCAGTGCTTCGGTTGTTCTTCCAACAAGTAATTGTCAATGTGAGCCGTGATCCACAAAGGTTCAGCAGGCTGCATGACAGGCTGTGAACAAAGAGGTCATTGATCCCCCGGTTTCCTTTCAGCTTTTTGGAACACGGGCCCCAATTATCGCTTATCAGGAGAATGGTATTGAGCATTATGCGCGACATCACCTCGTCTACGGAGACCTGGGTCGCTTCCTACACCACCCCGACAGCATTTATTCCAGATACGATAAATTCAGCATTTACTGAGTACGAATTACGCATGGACCACAACCAAGTACATTACTTTTTTTCAGGACCAATTTGTGGTGCTGCCCTATGGTGGCGCCTCTGACGCTAACAAAATCTTGCGCGCTAGCAATCGGAACATGTTCGATGGCCGCCATGTACAGAAGATGTGGACACGACATCAAGTCCACACATCTGAGCATTATTTTTAGTCTGAGTGCTCAAACAGTGAGGTTTAGGGTGCCTGCTGGATCGCTCAGAGTTTCCAAGGATCTTTTCAAACCGCCCTACAGTGTTCCGTGGTTTCCCCTTACCGACAACGCAATTTACACGTAATTCAGGTTGCATTCACCCCAAGCGACCGATACCGGGCGGGGTGCCCACCTTGATGTGTTCATTTTTACCCGCCGCAGTTTATCTTTCTCCATCCCCTGCGGCGGTCTCTGCGAAGCCTCTAAACGGGAAAGACTCATTCAGACTGTGGCGTACGACCCTCATCCTCCGGTGACCAAGTCGGAGTCCTTCATTTCCGATCGTTATGACGCCCACTTGATATGCTCCCCCGCGTTTATGCCTCGCGACTTGATAAGATTCACTTGCCCACTTATCCCCGTGGTTCATTTGCGCACTCCTAGCAGAACTGCTAGTACTGTTGGAGGGTTAGACAACTACTAGTGGTGGAATCGTTTTCCTCCTCCGCCCCAAGACCACGGAACAAAGCTTTCTTTTGCTGAGTTCAGACAGCCGCTGTGTCATGAGGGTGTTCTAGAAGATCTTTGCTGTTTTGTGGACTTCCTTGGGCTCTGCGTAGCTAACCCCGCTCTGTATTTTAAGAGACAGTCCGGTCTATGTTGGCAAATCACTAGTTAAGCCCAGAATAATATCTGGAGCGTCAAGCGACGGACTTGCTTCAGGGAGCTTACTCTCAGATGTCGATTGATTTCCAATCAACATCCGAATCACCGCCAGGACTGCGCTGTGGAATACTTCCCGGGGTCGTGAAACGTCTAGTAAATTCAAGGTTGAGTAATAACCTGTTTGCGCAACAGCCATTCGAGCCATCTGATGGTTTTTTTTTGCAGTGCGTAAACAGATGGCTTGTAGCACATATGACTTTTGAACCAATGCTTATATTGGATTAGCCTGAGTTCATTCGTATCATATACAGACTGTTACACTCCCCTTTGCATCCAATTGTACCGAAGAAGTCCAATTTCCGCTCGAAATTGGGATTTCAATTGTTTTTACAACAATATTAGTAGTCTGCGAGAATGTATGAAAGGTAGGTTTTTGGGGGAGATATGGGCACCCATAAGAGCAGACACCATCTCTGAAGAGAATAGATGGTCAGCATCCAGACCCATACGAGCCATTAGCCATCAAATTGCGCACGGCACAAAAGCCATCTGATGGCTCGAATGGCTTTTGCGCAAACTCTCTAATGTGGACGCGAGGTATTTGAAACCACCAGTCAGCGTACCATCACGGAGTCCTTCCAGTGTCCTTGCTCTGGACCTCGATGCGGCTGTCGCCATGAAGCTCCTAGATCGTCGGTGTCAATAATATTCGCACCGGCAGTACCCGAACATACCCGCGTGTTGGACCAACAGTCACACCGGGATGACGGAAATTTCGGGGCACCCCAAATTGGTTTCGATACGGCACGTGTTCGTTCCGGGTGCACCGAAATGCATCGGGCTTGCTATATATGGGAAGGCCGATGCATTTCGGTGCACCCGAAATGGTCACGTGCCGTATCAAAACCAATTTGGGGTGCCCCGAAATTTCCATCATCCCGGTGTGAGTGCCGCTGTTGGTGCTAGCTTAAAGTTCCGGGAGGGCCGCGGATCTACATATCAAGTGGTGGGAGATCCATCACCGATTCGGGAGTTAACAATCTCCGCGGCCCCATTCATTCCCGCTATCTTTAGGTACGGGTCTTATAGCGCCTTATTTTCAGCACTTACAGACGCTCACATTTTCGTCATCAGTTTCAGTGTAAGCACCTTGCCAAAACTGCAGGCGTTGTCATCCCAAGAGTGTCACCTCCGCCCGAGTCCCGCTCGGGTGAAGTGGCATCATCTCTGTAAAACTTTCCCTGATTGCCCCACTCAAGCCCCACTTTCACCTCCACGTCTCCGCCCCTGCATCCTCCACCCCGCATTCAAAAATGTTCAACCAAGTTCGACCCCAATTCAAGTTTCAAAACCTCCCTCATGGCAGACGAATGCAACAGTCTTGATTTTGTCATGGACGAAAATGCGGCAGAATAGAATCCTGAACACAGTTATAAAATAATTACAGCGCGCCGGTGACTCTCTTCGACGGTGTGTGAGAAGTGCATAGCTCGTTCCTTGAACGATGAAACTCACATTTAACCAATTGGGATCATCGTCAGTGCGCCGAACCTACCACACGGTCAGCAGGTACGTTTATGAAACTAGCACGAGTAGGATGGGGGGCGCTTACCATATTTTTGGAAGTAAGCTGAGGGAGGGAGCATGAGAGAAGATCATACTCGCCGGGGTTCATCTCAAACTCGAAAGGTTGTGAGTGGTGCATGTGCAGGCTTGAGAATGTGGAGTCGAGCTCTTCAGCGTTCACGTCGTACGATGAACCGACTAATATAATCTTGGGGATTCGATTCAAGGGCGAGATCGTGGAGAGGGTCTGACGAGCGTTGGGCCACGCATTGGAGGCATATAATCCAGTGCGAAGGAGCGTGAGGTTCGAGAATGCAGAAAGGTCGATCGCGGGCTTATTGGCCTTTAATGCGAAATCAATAGGATAGCATGGGGGAAAGGGTAAAGACTAACAGAAGCGTAAAAGCTGAGGACTGAAATCGTTTGTACAAGGGGCCGGAACTTTGGCCATTGGAGTACATCCGTGCAAGTGAAGACGGACAATCCCGTCACACCTGAAAAGTCGAACGGGCAGAGGGGATGGTTCAACCAGTCACGGACAGTCTCCACGGCGGAGATTCGGAGTGAATTCAACTTGATAGGGGTAGTGCAATGGTGGGGGACGACGTGGAGCGCCTCGGTCGTTGTGTGGTAGCACGTTAGATCCAGATGCGTGACATTGTGAGAACATTGGTCCTAGATCTGTAGGAAATGCGATGGGTGGCTAACTCGGGATATTATTCCCACACTGCGAAGAGATGGCAGAGAAAACAGTTGCTGCAGCGCGAGCGCAGACGCGAGGAAGAGGTTGAAATCGGCGAAGAATATTGCGTGAGTGGAAGATTGCAGATGGCAGAGAGGGTTTCGTGGGATATCCGGCGTGGTTGGAGGTGCAGTCAGCGAATGTGATGGACGAAGCGTGGCGAAGCTTGCAATGTCTCCTGTAAGCGAGACCACAGGCTATGAAACTGAGCGGGGGTCGATGGCCCAAAGCCGGTAGATATTTCGTTGAAAATATGTGTATGAGCGCAAGCCTTCAAATCAGTCGGTGAGTCACTGAGGAAATCGATAATGTGGTCCACCAGCTCCTGTGCCAACTGGTGTTCCATGGTGTCAAACAGTGGACTCAAAAGCAGCGGAAGTAGAGGGGAAACTGCCCTGAGGGCAAGCTTAATGATAGAGGTGAAGGGTGGTGCCTTGGGTGGCGATGTGAGGCTAGTCTCTTGTAGACAGACGCTTCAACATGAAGCTCGTGCCTCGCTTGTTGAAGTCTGTTAGTAACCGCGGGGGTCCGATCGAGCTTATTACGTAATCTTAGCTAATCATTCTGGCAGTGTAGAAACCGCCGGGACGTTTGTTCATCCCTTCCACAACTCTTCGTTGCTTTTTCAGCCATTTAAAACAGTTTCAGTTGCCTTCTGGAGTACTCCCCAATTTTCTCGTCAATTTTAAGCTCGCCCTGAGTGTTTTGTGTTCAAACCTCCAAAGATCACATGATTTCTTGAACTCACTCTCTGAACAGAGTTATGGGACACTCTCAAGGATTCTGAGGAGATAGAAGTTGAGGCACAGCCCAGGCAAGCCATTCTATGTAAAAATCCTATGAAATAACGTGTTCTTCCGGTGAAGTGTTTCGCGCCGTTCCAAGATTATGTAAGATTACGTAATAAGCTCCGTACACGATCATACCCCCCTTGTAACAAACAAGTATATTCGACCCGTGCCTTCGTCACGGAGAAGCAGCAACGCCCGGCGGACTCTCAGTTTTGCCAACGCCCGGCGGATTCCGAGTTCCCGGGTTCGCCACAGACACGGCTGATTCCGAGGCGAAGGGCACGTGACAACATCACCTGACAAAATCACCTGACATTATCAAAAAAGCTGTGCTCCTCGTCTCTTAATGTATAAGAATAGACTAATGTGAGGCAGTGCATTGATGTTGAGGCCGATTTGGCGGCGCCCTCCGCTTTTCTCCGTCCATCCAGGTCTCCGGGGGCAGAAGGCGCGACGCATGCGCACGCACTCCGAGCGTCGAAGGAGAAGATACAGAACACATGGCTTGAAGAGTGTAAGTCGTCATCGAAGACAGGACGGTACGCGATGTCGAACGGCTTTCCTCCATCGCTTCGCCCCACGCCGCCCTTCCAATCGCTCAAACGCGAAGTCTTCGGGCGCGTCACTCAGTGTCGAACGGGACACGGCTACACAGGTGAGTACTACAGCAGATTTGCACCATCCGAGGACGTTGACTGCCCTTGCGGCGAGGGCTGTAAGCACCTGCTACGCGAGTGTCCTCTTGACCAACGGTACATCCTGGAAAAGGTCTCAAGGGTTGTGTCCCTACCCGAAATAATGGGTAAGATAGAAGGCATCGTTGCCTTGGCTGAATTTCTGGAGAAGTCCGGGGCATTCACCAAGACCGGCGAACCTCGCCGCCAGCCAAGCATGCCGACATGTGAAGACGAGCCCGAAAAATGGGACTCGGACGACTCTGGTGATGAAGGATAGGTGGCCGCTGCAGCCACGAAAGGCTCGCGGACTCTCAGCCCAACACAACACCCTCACACCGCACGACACCCGCCTTCCCTCCTTCCTCCGTTTTATTTATGTATTATGTTTTATGCTTCATGCTCCACCACCCGCAACGATCGTACCCGGCCCACGCAGGCCGGCCCGCACCACTCACTCCCCAAACTTAACTACTTCATCCCCGTATCCCTGAGTACCGCATGTTAGTAGTCCGTGTACTTGTTGCGAATAGAAATGCAGCTACAAACACACCGGAGATTGCCAAATTTAGGCACAGCCGAGGTGCTACTCGACCGTTAAAGTATCAAATTCGACACAAATCACACTGAAATTCAAGCTGGTTCAACTAGTTTCAGTCCATGTAGCACCTCGGCTGTGCCTAAATTTGGCAATCTTGCCTGGGTACATCTGTACAGGGGGTAAATGGCGAGCATAGGTGTGTGCCCCGGCAAGTTAGCCAAATTTAGGCACAGCCGAGGTGCTACTTGAACGCCAAAGTATCAACTTCGGAATAAATCACACTGAAATCAAAGCTGATCCACGGACTGAAACTACTTTAATCAGCTTAGATTCCAGTGCGATTTGTTTCCAATTCGACTCTTTGGCATTTGAGTAGCACCTCGGCTTTGCCTAAATTCGGCAATCTTCGGTGTGAAACAAAAAAAAAGGATATCATGTGATGCAGTTGAACCTAACTCCAAATTCAATGTCCATGATTTCCTGTCAAAAGCAGGCGCGAAAATAGATTCAAGAAGAGGTAAATGACAGGGCAAAGCCATCTAAAAGAATCGTGCGTGTCCAGCAGAAAAATACATGCCTGACTTGTCATCCTAGAATCGCGAATGTATCTAGTTAAAAGGGCTTGTCAGTAAGATATGTAGATTAAAATCCCGGCGGGCGCAGCGGGAACGGCAGAGAACCGCCGGACGGGCGGATCAAACAAAATGGGATGCGATGGATGGCCGATGCTTCGCCGCTACTGCCGGCAGAGGCTCCGGGCGGACATCACACTTCGCAGGGGGCTGAGTTTGAAAAGTCATACAGACAGAGGCACGTAGATAGTGCGAGGGAACGCGTCGTCACTTCAGTCTCAGGGGTTCCTATTGCGTCTGCTCCCTTTTGGATGTACGTGACTCCTCATTCAACGGCCGTGCATTCGATACCGCAATCGAACTTTCCTTTTCTTTTTTACCTCATTTTCCGGTTGATGTGTGTCCCAGTTCCAGAAATCCATATATACACCACTCGGATGTGCATGTTATATGGGTTCTCTCGATCCCCACTGGTATAACTATGTCGACACCGTGATTTTGGCATCGGAGTGCAACTTAGGGCGGCGGGCGGGCATCAGGGGGCCATGTGGCAGCGATCAAATGCGATCACGTTTGGTATCGCGGGCAACTTGAAGCGAGCCAGAGCGAGCCCCAAGGACCCACATATCCTTCATGATCCAGGATCGTCGCAGCTCGGAATCGGAGCCTCGAACCGTGAAGCCCGTGATGGCCGAACCTTGGCCTCCTTTGGTGTACTATTATACCGGGGAGTACAAGGACCGGCTAAATTCTGACGGTGCGTATTTACATATGCGGCCACTGAATTCAATTCTGGCAGTGTGTAAGTCTCGGCGGTACTACTAGTAGGTGTGCAACTACATCTAGTACTCCCTTGAGGTCCGGTGACGTTGGAATGTTCACAGATCACTATTCAAGATTTTCACGGGATGGTGAGTCTACCCTGGTATATATGTCCCGAGAGCCCCGCAATTCATCATTTATCCGGCTGTTGAGATGTAAAACTTTCTTCCAATTTCCCGGGGCCCTTCGTGCGAAGTTCAGGAGGATTTCGATGTTGAAATATGGATGCGAGTACTTGGGATGGTCGCCAAGGTATTACATGGAAAACACCGGGATGTGTACTAACGGACAGGGTGTTCACGGTTCCTCTGGCCATTCCACCGAGGACGCCGCTCACAAACATAGCAGTTCGATAGCACAGCGAGTTGAGTCTGTGGCTGTGGCTGTGAATGGGGATCACCGAATGCTATACACGTCCAAACCTCGGTTCCCTCAGTCCCATGTCATCCTTCAGGCCTCTTGTTCCACTTGCAGCCTACAATTATGCCCTCCTTCACTCTGGTTGTTTGATCCACAGCACGTCCATTCCATGTATGTTATAAACTGTGTCCAAATATTTTCTGAGTCGAGTATCCGCCTTTGCGATTTCCCACCCTGGCGAATATTCAGCGGAGAAAATGGTAGAATTCCACCTTTCTGGTTGACGTTTTCGGGCTAACCCATTTTGCTCTCGGGGGCCAGGCAATCATAATGGAAGCACTCGATAATATTGCACTCGATAATATATTGTGTTTCGATGGCTATGCCCGACGGATCACTGCACCGAGTGAAGAAAACCAACAGCCTCCACGGATGCGGTGGGGGGATTGCCTTTAAAACGGGGTTGTGACCATCCTATGGACTCTGACAACTCGGCCATACCGGATTCGCAAAGCGGTACGTCATTCAGTCGTCCCCAGAAAAATAACTCCTGTGTGTGCGAGGTCCCCGTTGTCGCCGTGTGATTTGGGATCGTCTTTTTCTGTCCATCGTTCCTGTGCTGGCCGACTCAGTCACCGTACATCGTCCGCTCACCGATGATATCCGCGAGTGTTGACCTCCCAAGATAGCAAACAACGTTCCCCATCGAGGATTCCTTCTGTATCTGTCCAGGTTTCAGCATCTAGCGAGCCTCCGCCTACTCCGTCCGTTGATATCACTCGCCTTCGTGTCGCTAATGGATGGTGATTATTTATTGACCGGATCACAGTTCATTTTGACTGGGATCGCCTTTGCGGTTTTTTCCTGGAGCTCAGACGCGGAGGCGAGTCACGATCCAAAGCGGATCAGCGTCAACGTTCCTCGCGGAGGAAGCGCATACTTGGGAGTCGTAATTTCTTCACGGTGCATAAATACCGACGTGTCAAAGGGTATGCGAACCATCGACCACGCCCGCAGATGTCGCACATTAATCCCTACGCTACTTGGTCAAACTCTAACGTGCGACGAGCGGTCCCCGGCGTTCCGTCTGTTCATGGCGCCCTCCCTTTCGCTGCCGACCCTTCGGTGTCGAATCTCGTCACCTTTTATTTCACGGCATTCAACCCAACCATCTTGAACTGCACCATCATCGGCCGGAACACGTTCCCTTACTTCAAAATTACAACCGATCCCTCTCTACCTGGTTATTCAGCGGTTAAAAATCCGGACGGCAAGGTCATCGCACTTATAGAATGGACGGATCGTCCACTGGTTGAGATCCGTGATGTCTTTTCAAAACGGCGTGTCGGCGATTGGCTCGCACTATCCCCCGATGCTAGGTCAGTTTCAATGCGTGTGACTGAGATGTCGCTGAGATGAGTGTCTTCAGCCATCGCGTCATGAAGGTGAACGGCCAGCAATACATTTGGGCGCCGAAAAAGAGTACGATTTGTGTGCGTCTTCCCCTCCCGGCCCCGAGGAAATCCCTGAATCCTCTTCTTCTTCTAGTTGTATCCAGCCGGAACACCGACTCCAGAGCTCCTTGGGCGAATCTGCCGAGGCGACGACGGTACCGTCTCGCTTGAGCTCACTTCCACCGCGGTTACTGCGGGCCTCTTAGAGACGTGTGTTGTGGCAACCGTCCTCCTTCAGTGCGGGCACAAAATTGATTAGCCCGACTCTCTACCACCATTTGACTCACCCATGTACATGTATTCGTTCTAACTTACCGATTTGTTAATAGTCCATCGATAGATTGTAGCCTCTAAATATACTGTATTTGCATTTGCTTCCGCCTTGCCACTGATAGGAAACTCGAACTTCATTTACGCAACGAAGATTACTAGTCAATGCATCCCAGAGCGCGTCGTGTAGTTGTTGCACGGAGACCACAAGTCACCGTGATGCAGTCAATTGCTAATTGACAATTGACATGTTACCTACAGCCGCGCCTGCGAAAGCCGTTCCGAATGGGGTACGAATCCTTGTAAGGAGGGGGGAGCGGCCTTAATTACTTCTTTATTATCAGCAAAGGCCGTCAACGCTTGTCAATCACAATTCCAACCGTGCCGTGCGCCTTACGTTGCGGCAGATGGGAGAATTGAAATTGATACAACCCAAACTCTACAAAGCACTCGCTAAACCTCCTTGCCCATCGTGGCGATACCGGGAGCCTTTAACCGAGAGAAAACAAGAATAGGCCGCCGAGAGAGCGCTGAACAATGGTCGGATAATGGGGAAGGAACGTTTGTAGGTAAGTACTTGCAACACGCATCTGTTCAACACTGTGGAATGTTAAAGTTTATGGGGACCCCAGAGAGTAGCATAGGGTCTCAACTACTTTGTGAGTCGATTTTAGAACTCCAAACGTCGAAGAATGCGTTGAAGTTCAACCGCAAGTTGAACGGATAGCGCTCGGAGTCAATAAGTCGTCCGCATTGATGGCCACAACTTTGTTCTGAATCTTGTTCGATGCACCATGCGGAGAAACGCATTGGCGCAGCGTGCGCTGAATATTTCTACGCTTCCTTTCGGTTTTGCTTCTCGGTTGCTTTTCTTCTTTGACAGCATGCCGGCCGAAGTTTGGCTTATACGGATCACAACTTGGCCAAACAGCGGAATACTACATCCCCTCTTGCACATCAACCACCATGGTCGCTCTTCGTCTGCGGGAATTCTACGGCATACGGCACCCAGGCCACTCATGGGGAACGTCTAGTACTTCCCTCCGTCATTTCAGTGCCCAATCTAACCACGAGAGGCCCTCACGGTAAGTCGCAGCCTCGGTCGCACTCATTAATCGACTCACAACTTTCGGTGCAGAGATCACCAAAACATAATTTTATTTCAACGCTGACTCCACCGCGTGTAAAGCTCGCCGATTATCTCGATCTATCGCAAAGTAGCGGTATCAAGCCTTCTCGCGACGCCCCCGGTGCTCCCCTGTATGGCAAGCGCCCAGACCCTGCAAGTGCAAGACCGCGCATTATACCCAGGCTCTTCCCAGAGAACTCTTGTGGATTCCTATATTACTACTCCGAAGCTCATTTGTTCCCGCTGGAGGGTGGTATACGCTTCCGCGTCACCCCCCATACCTCGCCCTCGTCGTTCCCTCACGGCCAAGACTTGCTGGCTCCATCAGGGCTACCGTGGCACATCTCGCTGCCACATATAGCGTGCCGTAGCAGCTACGCATGGATCGCTGAGCAGCTCGTTCACGAAAAACTGGTTACCCCAGAACATTTATTACACTGCCGCGACTTCTTCGGTCAGGGAATCAAGATATTCCTTGAATACACATAGTTTCGCCTTTTCTGTTCCACTTCTCTGGCGCAGTGAAGTTGATGGTCGTTGGGCGGCAAGTGCGTACCATGAAGCTGGAGTCTCTGCCCGGTCCAGCTTACTTTCCGTGAACAGGTGCGCCGTCCTACGGACTCGCCGCGACATCACGGTATTAATGCCCACGCTTCTAGGATCGGTTGTCGCCCGCTTCGAGCTCTCTACGTTCTCCAAGCACGCCGGCCGTAAGGTGCTCCATATGCGAATCCTCAAAATCACCAAGCCCATTTCTTGCAAGAATCCGGGCGCATACACAGGGCGCCTGTTACAGGGCGAGCTATTGACGAGACGCAATTCGCGCGGGAAGCCAGGGCCGTGGGCTTACAACATCGACGACCACAAGGAGACTGTCCCTGCATTTCGGGTTTTGTGGGATGCTTGGCGGTCACGGAAGCGGTAGCGCCAGGCTCTCGTCGCTGTTTTACCTCGGCTTGCCGCCGAATCAAACTTGATCATTGATAACCATGCTTTATTTGCGTCAGATTCTCTCTCCATGCGAGGCGTACGTTGCGCGCAACACGTTCAGCCGCACCTCTACGACGGTCCGGAGAAGAAGCACAGGTGAGGCAGACGCCTTCTGGTGGATGGACCACATATTACTTGTGACCACGGATGTTCACAAGAGATGAGCAAAGGCATGGCAATTCTGACACCCCATCGCCTGGGCCCATTCGGAGCGCTAGGTAGTGGCTCTTTGGCCACGATACGACGGCACTGCGTCTCGAGCCCGTCACCACGTCACCGCTCTCCGGAACCCCTGTCTACCACAGCGGGATAGACTGCAGCAGTGAGTACTGTGATACGTGCACCCGCCGGACAGAATGGACGAAACCTTGTCTGTGAGTTGCTTGCTGTTGCTTGCTGTCTGGCATGAAAGAAGAACCGAAAGGACGAACGGACATCAAGCCATTGCGCCCACAGACCGTCCGACCGCACATGTTGGATGAATGCAGCTAAACTGGCTGGCGGAGATTTTCGACTTCCAAACCGGTGATGTATTTCCCCACCGCAATAGTTGATATATGGGTCCGTGGCCCTCCCGGAACTTTAAACTAGCACCAACACGCGGGTATGTTCGGTACTACCGGTGCGAATATTATTGACACCGACGATCTAGGCGCTTCATGGCGACGGGCGCATCGAGATCCTGAGGAAGGACTCCGGGATGATTCGCCGACTGGTGGTTTCAAATACCACGCGTCTACATCAAGCCTCAAGCACCTCGAATTTATTAGACGTTTCCCGACCCCGGGAAGTGTGCAACAGCTCGAGGTCCTGGCGGTGATTCAGATGTCGACTGGAAATCAATCGACAGCTGAGAGTATGCATCGCACTCTGAAGCAAGTCCGTCGCCTGATGATCCTTATATTATTCTGGGCTTAACTAATTATTTGCCAACATGGCTTGAAACTCGGAGCTGGGTTAGTTGCGCAGAGGCTCAAGGAAGTCCACCAAACAGCAAATATCTTCTAGGACACCCTCATGACACGGCGGCGGTCTGAACTCTCCGCGCAAGGACGGCCAGCTGCGATCGAAAGAATGCTTTGTTCCATGGTCAGGCTCGGCGTCACTTATCTGGGTTCGAAGGTTCCTGTTTACTTGCCGCTCGCTCGAAGGGAAAATCAAACTTGGGCTGACGGAGGGAAGGTTATTCTACCGCTCGCCTAGCCCACCCACAGTACTAGTAGCTCTGCGACGAGTACGCAAATGAAGCACGGGGATAAGTGAATCTTATCAGTAGTCGCGAGGCATAAACGCGGGAGCATATCAAGTGGACGTCACAACGATCGGAAATGAAGCGGCCTCTGGGTCGAGGCCTGTGGAGGTATGAGGTCTAATCACACGTTATGCTGGGTGCGGCGTCGACAGAACAGCTGGACTCCGACTTGGTCATCGGAGCATGAAGTTCGTGCAGAGACCGCCGCTGGGGATGGAGAAAGATAAACTGCGGCGGATAGAAGTGAACACATTAAGGTGGGCGCCCCGCCTGGTATCGGTCGTGTGGGGTGAATGTAACCTGAATTACGTGTAGATTGCGTTGTCAGTAACTCGAAGGGGAAACCACGGAGCACTGTAGGGCGGTTTGAGAAGATCCTTGGAAACTCCGAGAGGTCTAGTAGGCGCCCTAAACCCCAAGAGACTACCCTTCGAGCACCCATACTAAAAATAATGTTCAGATGTGTGGACTTGAAGCTTGATGTTATGTACACATCCTCCGTACATGGCGGCCATCGAGCATGTTCCGATTGCTAGCACACAAAATTTTGTTGGCAGCAGCGGCGCCACCATGGAGGAGCACCATAAATTGGTTCTGAAAAAAGCTGGAAAGGAGTAACGTACTTGGTCGTGGCTCTATGCGTAATTCATACTCAGCAAAGGCTGAATTTGTCGTATCTGAGGTAAATGATGTCGGGGTGGTGTAGGAAGCGACACATGTCTCCGTCAAACGCCGTAGATGGGATGTGGTCGCCCATAATGCTCGATACCATTCTCCCGACAAGCGATAACTGGCCCGTGGTCCGAAAGGCAAGCTGAAAGGAAACCGGGGGGTCAACGACCTCTTTGATTACCGTGGTCACAGCCTGCCATGCAGCCTGCTGAAACCTTCACGTAGCTTTGTGGATCATGGTCCACAATGGCAATTATGCGAGAAAGCTTCCATTGGGCTGGTTACAGCCGCCATCTGCAGATAGATTCCATGCTACGAGATCGCCACCTTACTGACTTGAGGGATGGAACATCGGTCCGGGAAGGTTTATCGAGAGATTGTGGCGTGGGCGTGTCATATCTGTCGATCATGTGCGTTGCACGGACGCCGCTGTGAGAGGATTATGGCCCACAAGCACGAGACGGCGCTTGAAAAATGGGTCAACCCCGTTCCTGCCGGCGCGGCTTGTCGAATGACCAGTGTATAGAAGCCTGTTGAAGTTCATGAGTCGTCAGTTTCAACTGCGGCTGGTTACGACCTCGCGGCGAGGCACGGAAAGGAAGGTTACATCGAGATCTGAACACACTGGCCCCATAACGAACGTTCCATAGAGGCGACCGGCCGCTACATTGAGTTCCAGCTACCACCCGGGTGCCGTGTGGAAAGTAATCTCAATAGAAACAAAAGTCAAGAAGGTTCAAACTTCTGTTCCCCGACGGCAAACCCGGGAATGTATTGGAGTCTGCGCGTGGGTGAATGATCTGCGGCACTCACCGAAGAACAGAAGCGCATCTTCGCAACCGGCCGTCCCGATTTTCGCGGTCGACGAGAATTTCGGGCTGTCTCGACAAGGTATGTCCGTCGCTGGGTTATATTCTATCTGTGGAGACGCCAGGTAGTGACAGTTGGAATGTCGTTACAATTTGAGAAGACCGAGCGGAAGGAACTTGAAAGACCACCGCTTTCTATTGCAAGCACGATCGACAGATAGAGATCGAGTTCCGCGAGCTATTTCAGTCAGAATTTCTTGATATTCATGAATACACCCGGACCAGGAGAGACAGGCCTCGTATTCGATTCAAAATTTGGATCAACGTGAAGATAATTGTTGATTCCGAAATAAGATCCGGGGCTTGCTAAGACAAATGGTATGATAGATTCGATTCACTTCTAGCTCGGTGACCCGCTTCGCGATGCACTGGTGGCCGCTTCACTGTTTGAGAGCCGAGTTTGAATTTAAGTAGCCAGGGAACATAAAGAGACACCAACAGCTCGAGCGAGCTAACTTTCAAGCCGTCAGAGTGCTCAAACAGTTTATCATGAAAATCGTGGTAGGGCAAGAGGAGAAAAGTATTAAGCGGGCCGGCTGATGCGTGTCGTATTTGGCTGGATAGGCAAGCCTTCGATTCGACATCCATGCTCATTGCTCGTCCTGGCGACCAGCGCTAGCACCCTCAGTGAATCGCAATAAAACACATCTCGTTCCTCATCCCTGGCTGAGTTCTATGGGATCTGGCCGGGAGGCCCTTTCCAGGCTTGCGCGCGGCGCTGCGCTCCAATTGGGTTTCTGGAAGTGCTCCGATTCGGCCCACGCTCGCTGTTCGGGGATCCAAGGACCAACCAAGGGGAAGCTACTCGGTAAATACCGCGAAGGCCGGCGCGGAGCTTCACTGCTCATGCTCTTGTGCTCATGTGCCTAGCTGTACCCGCTTCGAGGCAGGATTGTGCCCACAGTCTGCGACGTGGCGATGTTATCTCACGGGCGACATTGCCCCGCAATTACCGTTCTTCGGCTGCATCTCCCGCGCATCTTGCTCTCAAGGACGCACAGTGCAATTTAGTTGGCGACATTCATCAATGATTGGCAGTGAGCGGGAACTATCAGAACAGCGCGGGGATATCCTGGCTTGATTCTCAGACGGGCCTAGTAGGAGACTGGCGACACTATTGCATACTATTGCCTGCTGCCGCATTTCCTCCGTATGTAGGCGCAGTCACAATCCGGCGCTGGGTGCATTACCTAAAAGACTATATTGAAGCGGATGCGCGCGAGCCTGGGCACCGACAGCGGTTACATCGGGACTCGGCGGCCGAATGTATATTTTTACTGAGATTGATTGAGATTTGGACAGGACTCCCCGTTTGCGCAGTGCCGATCAATGGGGATCGGCGTGCACCATGGACTCACCTCATCTAATTTATGCTTTCTGGTTTGAACGCCAACGCGAGCTCACTTCAGGGACCCGCGTCAATCAACGTAGACGCCACATATTCAACCATCCTCTGACTGGTAGACCTCGTTATGATCTGCGTTAGTGAGCTTAGCATAACCGCGCAACGGCGTTTATCTCTGTAAGCGGAGGTTGGATACGCGTCGATGGCCGACGACCCAGGCAGTGCGTTCCAATTCATTCCTACTGGTAATCCGTTCTCTCTTTTTGCCCATCGTAAACGCCGGTCAAAGCATGCCCGGACAATCGGGATCGGGACCTCCCGCGAAACAATTGATGAGGGACCCACTACCAGTGGTGATTGGGCGGTATACGTACTCACGGCCCCCGTTGCCTGTGTCCGTACCAGCTCTTGCCTAAGAGTTATGCCAAATTTATGCTCCAAATACAACGTAAATATGGGAGGTACTAGTAGGTGAGATTGGGTAAAAGGCCCTGAATTATCTACCCCGTTGGTTCTTCCTGTGGGTCCAGGCAGTCGGCCAAATACCGTCCTGGACTCCGGCAAAGGAATCATTGTCTTTCTCCAAGACTGGCGGATAGGGGCTCGGAGATTGCCGTGCTGACTTGCGCTTGCCAATGCTTGTGAGATCAGTGGTCGCGTGGGAAACTCTCCTGCCTTTTTTCCACCTTCATGCGACATCCAAGCCACCGCCGTTCGAGTCCCAGTCCGCTACGTGTCCTTGTCTCTCTTCTGTTCCAATTTGCGTTCCTGGTTGTCTGGATCCCGGAATTTCACAATAATTGAGTCTGAACTTGGTCCGGACTGTTTTTCTTTTCTTCTAAGGGGTCTGCGCACGAATTGGGACGATCTTGGACCCATCTCTGCCGGCGACGCTGGGCGGAACGGAATTTTTCAGCTAGGAAAAGCATCCTACACCTAGTCACCGACTCGCTCGCAAAATATGAGGGCGCGGTTTCGTCCATGCGGTCTGCGAAGCACCTGAGGTCTCATGCCTCTTCCAGTCCACTGGATGCCATCGGCTCCTGCTCCATCGCAGATTTACAAAGTGTGGAATGCTAATCTTTATCTCAGCCTTTGGATCCCCGCGGATTGAATTAGCTATCTGCCGGTAGGTAAGGATAAACGCGCATGATAGGCACGATTATTAGATGCTCCCGGTGGCGTCGTCCACAAGGGAAATAGCTGCCCGTACACCGGTATATCCGTAGAATGGAAGGTTCCTGCGATGACGATGATTCCTGCGATCCTCGACGCATTTTACCTGGGCCCACGGACGTGCCACAGAAATACTTCATTTGCCACGCTCGGTCAGCCTCCTTTTCTCGTCACCATGGTATACAGAGTACATCGGCATAGACTCGCCAGCACCTCCCCATGACATGACCACCGCTGAAATTTTTCTCCCAACCAGATTCACAGCTCCTCGAAGGTCCAAACGGATGCCCAGGTGTAACAATAGAGTAACGCCATGGTCCGGCGCGGTGTGTAAGTTGCTCACCCGAGTCCTGATGCGGGTTCATAGATGCTTGTTTATTTTGCAAAACGGAAGCCTAATTAGCTCCGTGGCTTGTACGTGTCCTCCATGATCTAGCATGGCGCGAAGGTTTGGTATAGAGAAGCGAGGGGTTACGGAGGGCTGCGCTGTATTGCCTGCATGAATGTGTTCCAGGTCTGGTACCCTCTCTCTCCCGTTCCGGAGCTGTGCATCACTGATCCACGTTTTCTGCCTCGAGTGCATCGTGCGTCCCGCATTGTCAGCGCCACCCCCGCTCTGGATCCGGAGGACACGGTTTCTCTTATTAAACTCGCGCTAAGCGGTGTCCACCCGCGGGCCAACCTTATGGGTCCCGGTCGGCAGTGACGACGCTTGAACCGATACCTTCTCCCTTCTCTTTTAACAGCCTGTAGTTCTGACCGCTCAATTAGTTGACCCTGTCATCCAGTACCCGAATCGCCGGCCGGCCGCGGAATTTAGATGACATTAAGCCTTAGCTAGGCCCTGGTCACTACCTTTCGACCTGGTGCGATTTTGGCAGATGAAAATCGCTGATTTACTCTATGAGATTTGCGTTTTGGACGCTCTTTTACTCTATTTCGGACCAACATGTAGCATAAAACTGACCATTTTTTTCTTCCCGCAGGGGCCTTTAGGTGGATCTTAGCTATCGCTGGCCAGCGAATCAAGGGAAAAGCAGTTTAATCCACGAGCTTCCACTTCAGGCTGAACATTTCTCGTCGCCGTCGCTACAACCATGGATGAACAAAAAAAAATCTCGCATGGGGCGCGATTTGCTCTATGGACGGTACTTCTTCGCTTCTGGAGCTGTTTTAGTCTATATTTGAGACCGAGTGGAGGGTATTTTTGCCCTCAGATTTACTCTATCGCGGACCAGGTCGAAAGGTAGTGACCGGGGACCTTCTCAGCTACCGAGACAAATAATTTATCTGCAGGGGTACTGCAGGGACTTCGTTCCGCTGTTGGCGTCCAGGTCAGTAATCTGCGTGTCGCAATATTTTTCCTAATGCCATTTGGCAAGCCCGTCCTTTCCGGAGAACGATTGGGTGTTAGCCCGATATATGATGGATGATATCCGACATGCTGTTCACCATCACTACAGCGGTTTGTCACACCGTCCGAGTTGCCGGAGCAGTTGGTGTAGCGCCCCCACAATTACGGAACTGCCCGGAATAGATACCGGAGATACGCGCCGATTCGAAAATGAATAAAAGGCGAGTGGATTTGTCTTGTTCACCATTCCGCTCCTCTCCCCCCCATCAAACACTTTATCCAAACGCCGCTCTCATCCTCACTCGCATCCTCTCCTAGAATGCACGCTACCCCCACCACCATCCCCACTGTCCAGCACGTCGCTGAGGCATCTGTTGCTGCGGCGAACACACACGAGAGCACGGTGGCCATGCCGGTTAACCACAACGGACCCCAGTGCGCCCACTGCGGCTGGCGCGGCGGATCCCATGCGTATGTTCCTTTGTTCTCAGAGTCTCCAGATCTAGGCTAAAATTGCTCCACGCTCTAGGTCGAACTGCCCCTTCAGTAAGCTTGCGTGTCCCGGCTCGCTTTCGCGCCCTGACTAGTCTTCAGAGTAATCACCAAGATCCCACATCTTGCCGCTATCACATCGTTCCTACCACAATGTACGTCGGGCCTGATCCCCTCATATCCTGGAGCTCACTGACGTCTCCCAGATCATCGCTTTCAACTTGCTCTCACACCAATCTTCCATGCTTTCGTCTATTCACCTAATCTTCGCGCAGGCGCATTCTTGTATTGTATGTACGTCGATAGGAGGCGACTGAGGAAGTGGATCATCTCTACGAACGGAGATATAATATAATTGGAATGATATATAAACCATGGCAACGGTTCGGTGTGCCTCGCTTCGGCTGGTTCTCTACAACAAAGGAAGGCAACTAATTGGAGTAGCGACGTCGTAGTAACCGTTCGAGCGTTTCTTCTCGCCTTCTGCTTCCACTGGGTTCCTGGCTTCGTACTCGTTAACGTGAACGTGCTTCTATGCGGGGTCGGTGGTTTGGTCACCGGAGATGGACATCCAACTGCACCCACGTCATGTGGAGCCTCAATTTCAAGAACAAGCGCGGTATGGAGCCCTCGGGAAGAGTCTAGACTCTAGACTGCCTTCGTCCCTCAAGTTCCTAAATATATTTTTCCGGCATTGTAAGACTCAACCAGTCTTAAACTTGGGTGGAATTCAGATGTTCGGCAATCTGACATCATTGAGCTACTACATGACGTCTCGAGAGTCTTAGGCACAATCTGTTATTCAAGGCTAGCTTCAGTCACATGTCCAGCCTTGGCTGTTTACGTCAACTTGCCGCCTTTCTATGGAAAACCGCCCGAAGGCCGTGGCTGATGATCCACCTGGACAGAAGACCACCTGGATCTACGCGCCTCATAAAGTCGCATACAATCGGCAATGGCCTCTGACAAGCACTGTATTGTCATGGCATTCCTAGGCGGTATTTAATGCGCTCGCCTCCCAAGGGAGTACGACAATGCTCTCGTGCGCGCGGTATCGGGAGAACGAAACTGCGGGACGCCCATTACAGCTTCATTGTGCTGCAAGGGAATCCGAGGAACGAGTAAGCGCATTGTTACGATATTGCGTTTATCTTCGGGTGATGGTCAATGTGATGGGTATTTCTAGGACGACTCGAAGGCAGCTCGTCAGTCGAGCCGTACTACGACGGTATGTAATTCTGAACTGTTCTGATATTATGTTCATCTTCGGGTGCTGTGGATTGTGATGGGTATTTCTAGGACGACACTCAAAGTCCGAGCAGAGCTCAACAGACGAGTGCGTAAGTGCCGTCGGAGAACGTCAGATACCGTCGGGTCGTGTGAAGAGCCTTCATTTACACTTTAGCTCGTGTAACATTAATATTTTGCGCGAGCGAGCAGTAACCCGCCTTCGATCACCCGCAAAGTCCCCAAATCCCATATCTTCGCCGGCAACTCGGTCCAAACCGAGATGAGGCCATCGGCTGAAGAGCTCGAATCTAGAGAACGCCGATTCAGCGCGATTGAGCCTTTGTTAAGGACAGCCGGGGGAAGGGTTACGGAGGAAAGAGGTGAGCGTGTTCCCCAAGGAGAGAGGGCGCACCGGGGGAGGGGTAGCGAGCGTCGGCTCCCACTGGCAGTGCTTGATTTACGATTGCCGAGTCATAAGCACGGAAGCATATTTATATGCCTCGATGGAGATACCGCCTTCGCTTCTCCCCACCGGTAAAATTTGATGGGCTAGTAATAGGCTCAGCCTGCGCTCAGGGAGCGGGTTGTGCCGTAGCTCCAGCGCGCCGCAGCTCGCGCAGGCACTAGGGCCTAATTTGACACCTCGAATCGAAGTTGCCGGGTGGCTTCGCGGCATCTTGCTCCCTTCCTGGGAACCTCGGGGACCGGGTAGTTGAGTGAGTTCCGCATAATACATTGACTCCCGTGGCCCGAACAGCCCAGATTTCTTGCGTCAGGATTAATGGGTAGATTAATATTTACCGGAGAGCGACATTTCTCGCGGATCCAGCAGTTGAATGGTTCAACTGCGAGTGTAGCAGCTCGCGCAGTGCGATCACGATCACCACTCCCTCGCAGATATTTCTAGCTGAGAATCTCAGAAGTGCGGCGAATCCCAGTCAAGGAATATTCCAAATCAATGCGTTCATCTTCTGCATTCAATGTCACCGCCTCGGGAGGTGCCGTCGCTTGTGCGAAGGCGCGGCTGTGACATCTGCCATCCGCTGTGCTCGGATGGAACGCTGATGCATGCTGCGGAAATATTCTGGAAATGCTCCCGAATAAATTAATGGGTCTGAATTAGTCTGGCGCTAATGTTGAATTAGGCTGACGCCTGTAGTAAGTGTTTATCAAATCTGCTCCAGCGCACGATTAGACATACATTAGTACAGACGCATCTATTGGTTGAGGTTCAAGTTATCGCGCCAAATCTCGATCAAGGTTGCGGTATGAAATCTCAAAATGTTTTTCCGCCCATGAGCTGGCCTTCCAGGGTCTATTTGAAATTACAAAATCAGCCACGCAAATAGCTTTGTACCCCCGTTACCAGATCTGTGCTAGGATGCACAGCGAACAGAAAACGGAATGTTGGACTCCCGATCAGACACGGTCTTTCTGTCCACCGATGCTACTGCGAAAATAGGTGCCGCACCCGCGACCCAGTCCGCCTAGACCGTCTGGGGATATTTTCCACTAGAACCATGCCAAGTATTGGTGGTGCATCGGACTTCGCGGCCTATAAGTACGCCGTTGACCCCGCCCGTCGGGGCCAAAATACTCACACGCACGGGCCGGCACGGTCGACGGCACAGCGATGATTGGGGTGCTATAAATCTGTCGAGAGCTTTATTTTCATTGACAGAAATCTTCTGCGTTCTTTCGAAGAGGTGGCATATTGAGTGTTGATCGGGAGATTGGAATTCTGGGTATTAACGGGGCATGATTGGCCTCTGGGGTGTGCATTACGTATCTTTCGTCATGCTAAATGCAGCAGGCATAACAATAGCCTCGAAAGCACAGCATTCAAACTCCGCCATCAGCTTCGGGAATTTCCGAGGCAAGGTAAAAATCACACAGCCCCGCAGACGCAGTAAATTCAGGTACCGAAATACGGGCAGCTTTAAATTGGAGGTGAATAAGTCAGAATCATGCAAACTCGGGATGATCGAGACGGCCGGGCTCAACGGCGTCTACGGCGTCCACCCTTGCCGTGACATTGACGGATAAATGCCGGTAGGAATAGGTACGGCATCTCTCCCAACCGTCAATCCCGGCCGGTCGTTCGTCATAGCAGGGCCGAACATTCCGCCGCGTCAATAAGCATTAAACGAGCCGGACCAGCTCCAAACGGTGCATGAAAGCCATAATTCACTATTGCATACCTACATAAATGGAGCCCCCCTCAACCGCTTTCACACTTGTGCGCTCATCACTCCGCCCACCCACGCTCTGGGCTACATGCGTGCGCGCCGCCTCGCCCGCCTCTGGCCCGAACATCTGCACGATCTTGCGCTCCTGCGCCGCGCGCCGGGCCGCGGTGTTCTCGGTAGAGGAAAACACGGGCGTGTGCGGCGGCGTCGGCGTCCTGAAGGGATCGCGCGCGGTTGGCGTGTGGAATGGGTCGAGCGGCGTTGGAGGAGGGGCGCGGAAGCCGGCATCGTTCTCTGTGTCTTCCTCCTCATCGTCGACAGCGTTCTCCGCGTCGATGTACGCGTACTCTGCGTCGGCGTACCCGTTCTCCACCTCGAGCCCAGGGAGGAAGAACGCGGCGTCGCAGATGGTCAGCCGCGCGTGGCGCGTCACGTTGCTAATTATTGCACGGCGCGACCGCGTGCGTGGAGGTGAAGTGTGCGCGGGGAACGGAAGACGCTGGCTACGCGCTTTCGGCTTCGCTTTCGACTTGAACTTGTTGACGAGGGTACGGAGCTGTGGGAGGGGAAGGGGAAGGAGAGGCGCGCGACGTGTGGTGGTCGGACTGGGCGGGCACGATGCGACTGTGAGTGGGTCGAGGGAGTGTGGGAGCACCGCTGGGGTGGGGTCTGGGAGAGAGAGCGAGGACATGTGGGTGCCGTTGGTGAAAGATGGAGTGGCGAGGGGTTAAATAGCTTGAGAATCGCAGATTCTCGGTGAGTGGAGTACTAGGGAAAGCTTGATAGTTATTGCTCGCCGCTCGACGCCCTTTTATCACAGCCCGAACGGATTAGCGAGGCACAAAGAAATGAGGGTCACAAAAGGCTTTTGGTCGTGTCATCCGATTGTTGGAGTCAAAGAAGATCCAGGCGAGGAACAACTCAGAACAAAGAAGATTCGTCGGAAGAGTGTATGGGTCAGGAATCCAGGTGCCAGAGCTGAATGGAATGAGGTGGTCGAACTGAAGTTGATTCGCCCAGCTGATGGGATCAAGATGACGTCATGCCGTGGCACTGAAGTTCAACAAAGTCCTCAAGCCAACCTCAAGCCAACAGGTCCTCCGCCGTAAATCCATGAATAAATTATTTACCAAGCTTAGACTACTGCATCCAAACTCAATTCGATCGAGGTTCAAAAGACCCGACTCCTTACTTCTTAACGTTAGTTGAGACTACTCCGTAGCGTCCGACTATAAACAGTGTGAAATGGTCGCCCATCCTCGACACTGCACTCTCCGAACCCGCGATGGTTCGCATAACATCGTCACTGCCCTTCGCCTCGTTTGGATATCTTCCTCAACGTACGAAAATCCTTGCGCTAATTTCGAACTGCAGCGTGACCTATGGTAGGAACCTGAGGTACCCATCTGCAACAGACTCCTTGGGATAGCCTGGTACCTTACCTGTCGGTGAGTCTCATCATTCCGACACCCACGGTTTCGTGGCGTAGAGGAATGGTCCTTTGATTGGTGTAGGCGCAAGCTTACTCACGAACAACGACAACGTTTCTCGACCCACGTTGTGATAAGCGCAAATGGAACCCACGTTCTTCAGCCACAATACAACCATCCAGCGATTGATCCTCGGGTAGGATGGGTACTCGCGCTCAAGCGACTGACTCACGAAACGACAGCACTTTTATTCAGCTTAAGTTTGATACGCTGAAACTCCGCCTCGAGGGCACGGGACTACGGAACATGCCGACACGCTGGCTGACTCGTCGGACTCGGTGTGTGGCAACATCGTGGGCACCGAACATTATGATGCCGGGCATCCCTGCATTGTTCAAGGCGGCATTCAACGGCTCCGACCTCTTCTTCTGAAGCATTCGGTGTCGGGTACAAGGTGGCCGCTGTGTGTCTTGCCAAGCTGCGCGCGTGTCGGGCTCGCTTTACCCGACACACGGATATAACCAATTCAAGTGTGGCCACTGTGGGCGTGGCCACTCCGAGCCTTTATCGCGTAAGTCGCCTCAACCACTTAACGCTTCACATCAACCACAACGCCCTTGGCTCGAGACTACTCTTCGGAAGTTCCCGAATAATAAGCGAGGTTGACTTCTCAGGGTTCGAGCCTTGATCTTTGTTGTTGAACTCCAACTCAAGGAGTTCAAGTCATGTTCACCCGCGTGAATCGGCGTCGTTAGATTCAGTTCGGAAACCCCGAGGTCACAACGTGGGCCGGTTACCGACCGCTACATTTGACGCGCCACATCCCTCGCCGGCTTTGTGCACAGCAACATATGAAGGGTTGCAGGGACGTGATACTTCTGCTCGCCACAGACCTGATAGGGTGACGCGGCCTATACAGGGCTCTCTGACTCGGAATTTTGGCCCATAGATGGTGCATGGTGATTCGCCACACTAGCAGCAGTATATAGGCTCGTTACCAGCCTGCCTACGAGTTGCAACAATGTGGCGAGCACGTTGCCGTAGGCAGGCTGGTACAATTCGGGACAAACAAAAGGGCTGGGCGCGGAGTTCGATCACTTTCCTTTTCCTTTATTCTGAGCTTATTTTACATCTGTTGGAAAAACTCCAAAGGGAAGGACAACTCCAATTCCACTCTTCTCAAAATCTGTCTCTTCAGAATTTTGATTAAGCTCGCTGCGGGTGAGTTCTGGAGCCTCAAATTTAGTAGGGAATTGATCGCAGCGTGATGCCGATGATCGGCACCACTCAAAATTTCGAACTCCGGGCCCAGCCCTTTGGCGGGTCCCGAGTTGTACCAGCCTGCCTACGGCAAAGTGCTCGCCACATATTTTTGCCATTCGTAGGCAGGCTGGTCACGAGCCTAAGCAGTATATATTGCGCCGATTCAGATCTTCAAGCTTCAGCATCTCACACCCCCCATGCCCTCAAGGAACTTGCCAGTCACTATCAACAAAAATTGTCTTGAAGTCGAACTCGAGGCGAAGACGGACAAATACTTCCTCGAACACGGCATATTCAGCTTTATGGTCAAGAATGCTGACTCTCACAACGGAAGCACGGTCAAGTGGCATGATGTCAGAGTTTTCAGTCCCTTTGTCGAAGTGGACATCGCCCCGGCAAATAAATCTCCTATAGCTTGTGAAATTGTTTCGGAGTAAAACTTCTAATTCGCCCAACATTCATTACTAAATTCATCCTCAGAGGCCCTCGCAGCAAGGACAAAGCGCTGAAGTGGATCCTCATGTCTGAGTCTCTAAATGCCCCTCAAAACAATGGTCGCCACCTTCATGGAGCGCCTGACCCCAAAGGAAAATCGGGGGCAACATGCTGGATGGTGAGACTTTGTCCTGTTCCCAGCCATTGATTTCCAGTCATACTTGCTCCAGATAACATTGCACGACCAAGAGTCGGTTGGCTCCGTCGCGACGCGTACCAATCGAATCCGGACCACTTGTTTGTTGCTTTCTCGTGATGCTTACAGCGATTCCGCTCGGCGGGGCGGGAATCAACATCCCACGAATCCCAGTTTTCTGGGACATCTGGGAGAGGAATCCTCAAGATTTATTTTCTGACTCTCGGCACAGAAGGATTTGACATACGTTTGACACAAAGCGAGCCGTCCCGCAAGGTCATAGAGATTGTGAGCAGGACTGGTGGTTTGCTCGGTATAATCCTACACACCAAGGACGGAATCTACCGAGGCTCCACGGAGACGAAGACAGGGGTTATCTCGACACAGTCCATGAGCCAAGAGCCCCAAAGAATCACTTGCCATAACGAGTGAGTGCACAACTTCCGTTGTCTGAGAGACCGCTGGAATATTACCAGGACAGACACGGCGACGGCGTATCCCCGGTATATACCTTATTGCCAGAGTCTGAGCAATCGGAGTCAATATTTAAGTGGGTTCTGCAAGAAAGGGGAGAGGAATGGAGCTGAATGGTGAGACAAAATGTCCGACATCTTCGGCCTTCTGACCTTTAACCACGACTTGAAGCTCATCTGGATCAAGTGTTAGTAGGACAAGTCGATCTTGAACAAACGCTAAAGGGCTTCAAAGTTCACGAGCCTGTGGTCCTTATGAAGTCCGCGAGTGTTATCCCGGAGTTGGATGGGAAGAGCGGAAAATATTTGGTGTCTTTTATATTGGCTACTGTAGCATTCTTTCCGAAACTTAAAAGTATGCATCTTTTTCTCTTGTGAATGGACACTGAATGGGATTTCCCAGGCATCCCGGCGCTCCAACCTGTAGATTAGCAAGAAGACAGCCGCTTCATGATAAAGGAGACAGATAGCAATGTCAGTAAGGCTGACTGACCGACCATTCGTATAGCTGAATCACACCTCTACGGCTCGAAGAAGCGATGGGACGGAATTGAGCGTCTGGGCAGCTGTATAATATTTGTGGTCGTTGAAATGCAGCTCTACTTTCGCACCAAGGTCATCCTCGCGACTAAGAACGATTCCTTAGTCTAATCAGTAGAGCGAAGAGCGTAAAGAGAGAAACTGGACCACGAAAAAGAGCCAGGGACGCGGGCGGCATGATTTTGGAGCTCGAAGAATGGAAAGCATGACAGGCTTAAATGTCTGTCATGGGAAGGTGAACACCCGCGGAAGGCGTAATCGTCGAGTAGCTATAGAGCAGCGTCGGCTGAGGACACTAAATAGAATAATGCAGGGGAGTGCGAGGTGGGGAAGAACAAGACGTCGATGGAGTTCGGGTCATGAGGTCGGCGAGGATCAGTAAACGATATATTGCGAACTCGCGACCAGAAGCACGGTCGGCCCAGCAGACGTATTAGGCGCTCTAGACGAAACTCTGCGGAAACTGGTGAGAAACGACAATTAACACGCAGCAGGACTTACTTCAAACCATTGGTAGTGAACGTCACTGCGGCGAAGCTTCGAATAATTCGTGAGGTGAAGAAGAAAGTCACAATTTGGGGGCATACCATGTTATTCGAACTCAGCCGCGGAAGGTGCGGGATCAGAGCAGCATACCGCTGCGCAGGGAGTTCTAGCTCAACCATGGGGAAGTGCTCCAATGGGAGCTCTACCAGCGCAGTGTCGAGTTGCTCGGCCGGTATGGCGTGCAGATCACGGGCTATCACGATGGTGTGGATGCGGCTGGAGGACGTGATCGTGGAGAGTGCATCAACCGCCTTGGGCCACGCGCTCGGCGTGAGGACGGACATTCGTAGTAGTTTTAAATTTTCAAATAAAGAGAGGTCAATCGGCGGTTCAGCCGCCTGAGGATGGTTGAGCGAAGTGCAGTAAAAGAGCAGCGAATACGGACATCAGCGACGAAGTCGAGGACTTCGATCGTCCGAAGGGCCGGCGCAACGTTGGTCCAACTGAGGATCTCGGTGTGGGTGGTGATAGACAGCACCTTGAGGCCCGAGAAGTTGAACGGGCAAAGGTCGTGCACCAGCCACTCGCGCATATTTGTGACTTCGGTAATCCGAACAGATTCCAGGCAGATGGGTGCAGAACGATAGGCGGATTGGGGATGGAATCCCTGGCTGCTGTAGCATAGCAGGTGGAGATGTTTGAGGCCGGGAGAGCAACGCTCCCAGAGTGCCAGAAAGTTCGCCGGCTCGCTAAAACTGCAATCTAGTCGTACGCGGCACAGAGTTGGGAGGCTGAGAAGCTGTTGCAGCGCAATCGCAGTTGGGTGGGATAGCATAAAGGTGAAGATTGAAACTACCTGCAGATGTGTGAATGGGAAGTTGCACACATCCACAAATCTTTCGATGGACATGTTGTGTCGCTGCACTTGAAGTCGGTAGATATGTCGAATGAGATGCGGAGAAGAATGCAATAGGTCTTTACAGCGACCCCACAAGCGGTCAGGACTAGGTGTAGTGATGCGCTGGGCAGTAATGGGCACTTCCTGAAAAATGTGTGCCTGCGCAGCATACACCCAAGAGCGTGAAACCAAGGCGCAAGCTTTCAAATCCGATGGAGAATCGTGCAGAAACCCGATGCAGTGGTCGAGAAGTTCCTGCACGCCAAAAAGGCTTTGTTGGACCATCGGCACGTTCGGTAGAGGGCTTGCAAAGGATGGGTATCGTCGTCAAGCAGGGAGTCACGCTGTCACCATTGGTGACTGATCTGAGATTCTGTCCTGCCGTGAGGTAGTGACGATTGCCACGGTCACGTGTAGCTTGAGTTGACACGAAAGCTGCAAATTTGGCTGGGCTCAGACACGTCTAAATTGAGGAGCTTCGCTGTCAAAACATGTTTTACGGCTTGCACAGACACATTCGACGGCACGGTGAAAAGGGATACAGATCTGGATCAGATTTCTGGTGCCATGGTCGGAAAGAGGGAGAGTCCAGTCTTCACTCCGGTATCCCAAGGCATTGCACCGCCCTCTAGGCACGGGGGGAGCACCCAAATATGCTAATGAGCTTCCGAACAAGCCAATCTGGAGACTGGCCTATGATTCCAATTGTCAAATTCTGGTTCGCAAGAGCTCTGAGTTTGTTTAGTAGGAAACAGCTTCGGAGGGCTCAGAAGTTTATAGGAGACAGAGGGAGGTGCGAAGTGGCAGCGAATACAAAGCTGTAATTAAACTGAAGTAGAATGCTGGAGGACGTCGAATCCGTTGGGATCAATTCTCCACAGATACTCGGGTAGACGCTCGGGTAGAATTGATTGCGCCGCAAAAGGGCAGAATGATGGTGGGGTAATGGGAGATTCAGGTATCATTTGGGGTCGATTTCGGCACCAGCCGCGATACAAACTAGTCGGCACTTACAGCACACAGGAACGGGTCGGGATGCGTCGTAAGCCGAGTTGAGATGGTCGATATGTAATGCGTATACAATCTCACGCAGTTCAGCGTCTCCTTCTGCTTCAACAATTGTTTGATTCAAACATTTGTTGGAGGCCCCTGGCCAGCCCTCGCTGAAGGGTGACCTATGGCACAACATACTTAAGTGAAAACTGATAGCAGATTGTTAGTGCTTTACACAATTTTGTCTTTTGGTCAACGACCGGGGACGTTGAAGGGCAGCCTGAACAGGTTCTCTTCGGCAACCGTCGGCAGTCCATGATTGATTGCGCGCGACACTTCCACGTCGAATTCGATTCTCTGGCGTGAACTCTGAGCACATAGACTCGTTACCAGTCTGCCTACGAATGGCAAAAATGTGGCAAGCATTTCGCCGTAGGCAGACTGGTACAATTCGGAACGATGAGCCCGGAGTTTGAATTTTTCTTGTGACCCACGCCCTGGCTTCAAATTTGAGTATTATCATTTGCTCAAAGTTGGAGACTTCATTGTAACAGTTATATCTTAACTTCTGTCTCTTCAAAATTTTCTTGTATAAGCTCCAGGGACCACAACGTCGACCTCAGTTTGATTGATAAATTCACTTTTGGACCGAGTCCCGGTGATCGGTGTAACCGGCATCACCCAAAATTTGAAACTCCGGGCCCAGGTCGATTGTTTGTGCCGAATTGTACCCCTTGCCTTCTTTTTGGAAGGGCAAGACCAGGGTTTTTGGCCAAATAACTACGCAAACAATCCACGTTGAGGAAATTTCGAGGGAATTTTTCACTTGGTTATAAATGTATGCCAGAGGAAGCCTGTATATTTAGCTCTTTTTGGGACTACATGAACTGCTCATAGGAGGCCTATTCGAAGTGCTAGTCGCGTTCCCGCCAGCCGGAGATCAAATCTTTATTTGTTTCAAATAATTGATGAACTAAAGCCGGATGAACTGGATGAACTAAGAATTGAGCACCCCTAGTCTGCCTACGGCAAAAGAGCTCACCTCATTTTTTTGCTCCTCGTAGGCAGACTGGTCACGAGTCTACTGAGCACAGATATCTCAACCAGAAATTCTAAGGTTACTTCCTGCCGATGGAATTTCTTGTCTACGTGACTCGGGCAGGCCTCGGTAAACCCTCCAATCACTGACTGACGGCGATCTATCGCTCTGGAGAATTGATGCCCCCGTCTCCGACTCTCCTGTTCGGATCGGACGATTTTAAAATTCCGGAATCTGTTCCCTTGAAATACGCATTGGTGTCTTCCGAAGAACTGAGTTCTTTCCATCTAAATCTTCAGCCCTCCTGTGGTTTAGAAACATGTGGGGAAGTCGTGGGACATTCAGTACCAATGGCCGGCAATCCGGCAATTAAAGGTGATAACTCAATTCAAATTGATCGCCCAATGGATTGCCCACCACCCGACTTGGGGTCAATTCTACCCACGCTGACACTGGTCGACAGTAATCAGTTCTTTAGCTTCTGGCAGCACAATGGCAGCAAGGCATCTCGCCATCTGGTCCAGAGGACCGCTGTCAAAAGAGAATCAATCCCATGTGCGCCGACGGTCGGACTCTTCACGAAACCCCGAAGTCCAAGGCAACCCCAAGGACCGTGTTCAGCGGAGGCATTGCGGAGATGTGCGGCACTTGGACTGGAACCAGTGTCCTTTCTCTGGTCCGTTATATTCCAGCTTCCTGGAGCTCCACATTTGTTTCCCCTCCGTTACAACTCCATGAACTATCAGAGAAACTGTAAAGAATCTTTCGAGCCGCGTTGCTGCCTCAAGGCCCATCACGGAGGTGGGGAGGTCCCCGCACGGTTCTTCTCACTTCGTGGCTTCTGCCGTGTCGTCCGGTGCGTTCAAGTGGCTATAAATGCGAGGCACCCCAAAATCATCGGTCTAGAACAAGATGCTATCTCTCGATATCGCATCTACATGTACCCTGTGCGCATGTGGAGCACTCGCTGTGACGGTCTACTCTTTGTATCTGCGCCGCAACCGCTCTCAGTTACCGCTGCCCCCAGGACCTCCGAAACTGCCTCTAGTGGGGAATCTGTTTGACGTGCCGGCGAACTTTCAATGGGAGACATATATGGAATGGAGCAAGGAATACAGTGCGTCAGTTCCTTTGGTATTATATTCTCTGTATGAATTGATCTCCCTCTCCGAGATTCCGACATCCTTCACCTCAATCTCGCTGGGCAGTCAATGATCGTTCTGTCATCCATGGAAGCCGCAACGGAACTGCTGGAGAAGCGCTCTGCGATGTATTCGGACAGGTACTTGGGCGAAGTTCGAAGGCCCTCGAAGCTGATTTTTCTTTCAGACCCGAAATGCCCATGGTGACAGAGCTCATGGGTTGGGATTTCAATGTTGGTACGCATCTTCTGCAGTCTTCCTCGCGTTGACACTAATCGCCGATCCCCAGCGCTTATGCCATACGGTATGGATGTTTCGTAACTATAGCCCCACCGCCTGATAATTCTTTGGAATGTCGTTCAACGTATAGGGGACACATGGTGCGCTTCAACCTGCTTACGCGTCTGCTCGATGTCCATTAACGTCCATCAAGGCGGATAAACCGCCGTCTCTTCAATCAGACGTTCAACACCAAGGCGGCACGACAATACCGTCCGCTGGAACTGACAGCATCTCGTGCGCTCCTCCAGCGTCTGGTTGACCGCCCTGATTCATTCTTCGATCATTTCTACCAGTCAGTACATTGTACCACACCGTACTGCTGCACAACTAACGGATCTCAATTGAAGGATGGCGGGCGAGGTAATAATGGCAGTCACATATGGAATCCGCGCCCTGCCATCCAATGATCCGTATATCACTCTGGCGCAAGAGGCAGTGCACTCGGAAGCACTCGCCACTGTCCCCGGGCGTTTCCTCGTTGTGAGTTCCAGTTCAGCTAGTCTACACGCATCCTGCTGGATGTAACTCAGCCTCCAGAACACCTTCCCCTCTTTGAAATACATCCCGAGCTGGTTCCCCGGCGCGGGATTTAAGCGCCAGGCAAGTGAGTGGAAGAAATTAGCGCGTAGCCTGGTTGAGATCCCTTTTGCGGAGACCAAATGTCAAATGGTGCGTTGGCATTCCGTGTCTCACCAGCGGGCTTATTTCTCCTTCGAAAATCCAGGAGTCCGGCATTGCCCCGCGCTCGTTCACGGCCGACCATTTGCAGGGCCTCAGTGACCACGACGTCTATTATGAGGAAAAGCACATTAAAGCAACTGCGGCCACTATGTTTGCCGCCGGCGCGGACACGACCATATCCTCGCTCGCCACGTTCGTTCTCGCCATGCTCGCCAATCCCGAGGCGCAAAAGCGAGCTCAAGTCGAAATCGACTCCGTCACGGATGGGAAGTATCTCCCAGACTTCGACGACGAAGAATCCCTGCCCTACGTCTCCGCGCTCGTAAAAGAGATTTTTCGGTGGAGAAACGTCACGCCTTTGGGTCCGTCCCTTCTGGTGGCTTCACTGAGCGACTGCTAACCTCCGATCACAGCGGTGCCCCACGTGCTCACTACAGACGACGAGTATCGCGGATATAGATTACCTGCGGGTTCCATGGTCCTTGGAAACACATGGTGACCCTTATGCTCTCCAAATGTTCCAATGTTGACGTCGGCATATTCAGGGCCATCCTTCATGACGAAGTTGCTCAATTGTTTTACTCTTGTTTCGCTTTGGTTTGAACATCTTTGCAGGTAATGTATCCCGATCCGTATGCGTTCAAACCAGAGCGGTTCTTGCTGGATGGGAAGCCCAATCCCGCCGTGAGGGATCCAGACGCAGCCTTCGGGTTCGGACGAAGGTGTGGAATCATCTAGTTGCGACAAACATTTGGCCTCACCCAACATTGAAGAGTCTGCCCCGGGAGGCACTTGGCAACGTCCTCGGTATGGATTACCGTCGTGTCTATCTTGGCGACCTTCGACATCCAGAAGGCGGTCGACGAGGTGGGGAGCATTATCGAGCCTACATACGAATTCACTCCGTCGTTAATCAGGTACGCTGGCCGATTATCTGATATGTTGCGACCAGAGGTGTTTGATCATGATACTGCAGCACACCGCTCCCTTTCAAGTGTTCAATCACTCCGCGATCAGAAGGTTCGGTGGCGCTTATCAAAGGAATACTTTAGGCGATAGAGCAGTTATGATGCGAGCAGGAGGTAGGCCACAATACACGACAGGTGGCGCTATGCGGTCGAGGAGCGCAGGGAGGGAGGGCCAGAGGTACCTGGATTTCGAAATGTACAGTAGCTCGATGAGAAACACCGCATCACTGATAGTGAGCCCATCATTACACGCCGGAAAAAAGTCCTGTCATAAAGTACGCAGCAGTTGAGTTCTATTTTCCCGAACAATTACCTCGAACCCGCTTCTTCGGTATCAAGGAACCGAATTTGACGGCACGGGCACGATGACCAGACAGAGCGTCGAGGCGCACTATGCCGCGCAATGAAGGACTTTTCTCCATTGTATTGGCTCACTACCTTCATGTTGAACCCTGAAGATTTTTTCACCCAGCATAAAAGCTAACCAAGTCTCCCGGCCCAGTACCCGCTCGACCCTCCAATCTCAAATACGTGGCATAAAGTTCCAAGTCTGTCGCCGACTCCGTCGGCCCGTCGCGACCTTTTTCTCCGACGGAGATACGGCCCTGGTAACCACGGACATGAAGGCTGTTCGACCAGAGCGGAAATGATCGAGTTTGAATTAATATTTAGCACCGACTGAGGCGGATGAGCAACTGTGGGTGCAAACGCATCCAGATCCAAGTGCCAGGGAAGCATGTAGGCGCGGATAGCAGTTAGTCCAGAGTTCGAATGCGATAGTAGACAAGGGGAAATAATATGTTGTTGAATTACTGTGGAAACTACTGCCAAACCGCCCATAGTACCTACCATCTTGGTCATCCGTGGCGGGTATTATGAGCGGGACTGGTCCGTAATCCTCGTAATTCCTGCTAGAAATGAAACATCTGTCGAACTTGAAGCTTGAAGCTTGAAGTCTCGGTCCCGAAAGTAAGGCTGTTGACTCGAGGTGAGTCACATCAAAATTCACCCGTTTGGCTCGGACACTTGTAACCGGCGAAGGAGTTCAGGAGGCACGATGTTCATAGGCGTTGTCAGCCCTCTGCTGCGGGCAACCTGCGGGCTGATAGCACACAATTTTTGCAAGGATCATCCATCAGCGGGATCAGCCGACGACTGCTGTGCATCCGCTTTCGACCCGCTTACGGTTTCGTCCCAGCACTTTGACGCTTCCGATGACTGCTGCCTTTTTTTCTCGCTAAGCTGGGCAGATGACTCACCTGCGGCGCTTGTGCAACGAAAATATAAAGGCATTTATTTTTGGTGCGTCCTTCACAACTCCCCAACCCCACGCGCAGTCTCCCCCTCTGAAATGTCTACCCAAAGTATCTCTGCTCTGCCGGCCTACACACCCTCGGCGGCAGTACCATCATATTCACCTGAACCTGGGCACGACGAGCATCTCATCGAGCGCGCGCCGCATTCAAAATCCCGCCCTCTCATCGGGAACTATATCCAAAAATCGGGTCGCGACACTGTAGTCCTCGCTGACCAGGAAGAAAACACTGAGGTCCCGACTTATGGACGTCAAGGCCACATCACCGGCTTTGTGAGCATGGAGGATCGCGAAACTGTCTCAAAAGTCGTATTGAAAGTATGTGTCAATGCTCCTCCACACTCCCTGCACGAGCTAACGAAGTTGAACGCATTAGTTAAAAGGCAAGATCGATGTAGCCATCGTCCAGGGCGGCTCCGTGATCAAGACCGTTCTCGACCAGCACTACACCCTTTGGCCGTCTCAGCAATACGGGAGCTCGACGTGTCCCAGTACCGTCCCATTCTCGAGCCTCCTACCGGCAACATTTGCCCACGAAACCGCGACGTACCCCCTCCCTCCATCGTATAGCGCATCCTTCATTACCTCCGGCGGGGTCGATGTGAAGGTCTCCTACGCCCTTTCTGTTGTCGTCACCCGAACCCGCAAGCTGAACTTCATGTCTACGAAAAACACGTACGTGGGCCTACTGCCTCGCCCTCGCATCGAGGCACTAACCTCAGACTCTGTAGGACCTCCGTGCGCTTCAACTACGCGCCCCGCACGCGCCCAGGGCGCCCGATCCAGCTCCCTATCTCCGACTTCCTCACGGACATCAAGGTCATGCCCGAAGAATGGCGGCAGACTACCGCCGTGCTCGCCCCGCGGCCCACGTGCACCCTCCCCCCGGTGCACCTCCAGGTACGCGCCCCCTGCCTCCTACATCTCTGCCTCTGCTGACCGCGCTCCAGCTGTTCATACCCGCGGTCGAGATCTTCGCGCTGGGCGACACAATCCCGTTCCACGTGCAGCTCACCGGGCCCGTCGCGTCGCTGCACGCGTTCCTCCCCACGGCCGCGCGCCCGGGGCCTGGGATCCAGGTGTCGCTCGTGCGGCAGCTCCTCGCCGGGCACACGAGCAGCGTGCAGTTCACCGCCGCGCGCGGCACGCTCGCGCCCGCCCCGCCCGGCGCCAGCGCGTCCACTTTCGATGCGCACGAGGCCAGCCTCGACTGGACCGGCGAGCTGCACTGCCGGAACGACATCCAGGTTGGCACGTTCGACGCGGGGGTCCTCAAGGCGCAGGTGCGCTTCCTTTCCTTTCACGATTTATATGACTGGGACTCACGAGGCCTGCAGGACTTCATCGTTGTCGACCTCGTCCCGCCCGCCGGCGCGTCCTCGCCCTTCGCGCGAGCGCGGCACGCGCACCCGATCCGAATCGTAACAGATTCGTGGCCGGATACGTAGCCGCTCGCTCCAGGACCCTCAATTGTTCAATATGACATCGACATCTACAATTTCACTGTAGGCAGATACGTCGGGCGGAGACGTCCAGCGCTCAGGTACGGGTGTTTTCCGCTACATTGGCGTTCGCTGCGTGCTGATTGTTGGCTTGTTTCAGGTTTATGGGACGATGGATCCCAATTTCGCGCGGCTGCGGCTTGACTGGAGTTTAGTTTACCTTTACCTCGGACTAGGAATATTCCTATTGGAAACTTGACATGTATCGTCTTGAGATCGTGTTCCGTATGCGCATTCATCAAATATTGTTTATCTTTTCCTTATGTATGTGCGCACTGGGGAAATTTCCTGGACTCCGTTTCCGACTCGGACTTCTGTCTCAGTCTTGTAGGATTGCGCTCAAAAAGCCCCGTCCGTGAGTCACTCAGGGTCCATTTGATCCAACAATACTTCCTCAAGTCCCCATTACGTCCAGGACTTAGGTCTACTAAATGGGCAGTATCCTAGCGGTGCCGATGTTTGAATACAGTCGTTGGCAATGGAGTGCGGGGGAATACTTAATGCGGAACGGCGACATCCCGTGCATACAAGACGCGTGGCTCACCTGTATAAGCCTGCCAGTGGATATTCATTCGTTCGCAACATCTAGGCTTCTGAACCTCGCAACACGGATTGGACAGTAAACTGTTGCAAATTTTGGAAAACAAAACGCCAACAGTGGGAAGTAATGACAAGGAAACAACCATGATCCAGGACTGCCTAGAAATCGCCAAGTTCAAAGTGACAAGATTATAATCGGCGTAACTAAATGCTGCGGATCGAGCTATCACGTTGCGATCTCTGAGCCGGACACTCGGGCATACTTACCTCCATAAGTTCGAGTCCCCATGTGCGGAGGTACGAAACGCAATGCACGAGAATGAAGGGACAAATTCATTGCTTGTTAGAATTATTACCCGGGCTGCCATCGTGGCCTATCCGCACCGCTAATGGATCTGGTATGGATCCCCTTCGGCATCCGTGGCATGAGAGAATGCGCCAATTTTCTGCACGATGACCTCCGGAAGTTCCGGTGAAGCAGCCTGCTCTGGCGAAACTTCGCTCATAATCTGCGTCAGACCGTCCCGAATCCGGGAGCTGCTCGATCGCAAAGGTATGATTTGTTCGATACGGTATCCACCGTCTCGGAGCACCACCATATGCATATCCATCAGCCCTTCACTCTTCACCGCGCGCGATACGTAGTCACGCAACACCGCTGCCGAACCTTCCAGGGGCCCATCCGAGTCTTCGATCGGAGAAAACGAGACGGAGGCAACATCTTTGCTGAAGTCAAAGATCGTGCGGAGATGTTGTGGCGGGTCTAAAGCGAAAGCCTTCGCCTGCGAAACCAGAATCCCCGCCTTCGCATGTTCGTAGATTTTGTATAATATTGTGCGGAGAAAATAAGTCGTCACGGGTACTGCATGACTCCGGCTCAGCTATCCTATCGTGAGTCGGCGGACCAGTTGTTGAATATTGGAGGGACGAACATAGACGAAAGGACCGCGATGTGATGCACATACTGCCCGATGACCGCCCTCCCGCCAATGGATAGCCTGGCACTCTGGGGAGCAATAATACATTCGCTGACAACTGGAACATCGACGGAACTCGCTCCTCGACAAAATCACACCGCACTAGATACAATCTTAGCATTTCCATTCCCCCATCTCAGAAGCACTCGCCTTGATGTTATCGCAGGCTAGGGAAGTCTCGTATTCATCTGCGTCGAAATGGTCCATGAGCTCTATATGGAGCTTGGCGACTTTGAGAAATCTGTTCTACTGCTCGAATATTGGGGCCGTTATGAATAAATCCGCGACAACAAAATCAGTGACCTCGGCCAAGGCAGGTTTCATCGCAGTGGGGACAGAATGATAGACGGTTGATGGTGGGAGGATCGTACTGAGCAAAACTTTGACGACGTGCGCACTTTGGCCGTCCGGGAGGGTGATGTATGCGATGAGGCCACGCAAAAATCCCGCTTTCAGGGCGTCGATGAAATTATGGCGCCCATTACGTAGGATGAATGTTTCGTAGAGAATTGTCAAGGTTTTCGACATGATGCTCGGCATCCCTTCAGACGCGGCAGGCAATGTGCACAGGGTGTCACAAAGGACCTTGATAATACCCACATTCGGTAGAGCTACGATAAATGGTGTTCCAGGTCCCTCGATGTCGAAAGCCAGCACGAATTTCAGGGCGCTGTCGAGGTAAAATCGAGACGACGGGTCTGTGCGGCGGGGAAAATGACCGATATGGCCAACAACTAGAGAAGCCAGCTGCCTGATCCCACCAGCCCCGTCAGCAAACTCCTCCACGGTAGCTGCGTCAAGTTTCGTTGGCTGTGAACCAATAACGCGACACATGTCGGTGAAGATCCTGTCCGGGACGGTTAGACCCTGTGCCCCGAAGAAGGCACGCAAGCTTCTCGCGATCGCGAATCGCAGACCAGATTTTGCGAGGATCGGTGTAGCGTCCGGCGAGTGAGTCTGGAAGCGCGCGAGTAAGAGTATGAACACCAAGCGAAGCTCGATGGTTGTTCGTGGAAAGCAGTCGAGGTAGGTGTGTATGAAATTGAAACATTCCCACACCCTGGCCCACAAGTCCGTGAAGCAGCCGGGTGGAATTTCCAGAGCGATTAGAGAACGGAACGAGACACAGATCATGTCCACGAATTTGGCGAGCGAAATCGTCTCTACTTCAGCCTGACTCGGGAGTCCCATGGGGTCGAGGACATGATAGAGTGCTGGGAGGATAAACTGGAGTTCTGGATCGTCAGGCGGTTTCAGTGCTATCTCCATGTGTAGTGCTTCAAGATCTTTCAATGAACCTTTCGCAGAGGCGACGGCGAGCCTCTTGTTGAAATAGGGCCTGTCACGCGTCCACCCCGTTTGCGTCGCATTCCCCTGTTTCCCTTCCCTCACTACGGACCCTCGATCATCCTTATATATCTCGTATCCGACTGTCGCACTCTAGCTTTATCCCCCCCACGCATCTGTACCCCCGTACCTCTTCTGCGTTATATATCCTTGCTCAGCGCGACTCTCCGTGTGACTGCCCGACCTTCTTATACCTCTAAGGGGAGATCAGACTTGAAACGAGATCGAAATATGGATTGATACCTTTAAAGAGGGAGAAAGTTTCGACATATGCCCCAATCGCAGGACATCGTGCATGGTGCTGGGAACTGAGAGTGTGTTGCGTCACGCTTGTGACTGGTCGGGAATTTTCCCACGACGGCCGGTCCGCAAGATTTATCACAACCACGGGGTATTCAAAGGCATCCCTCATGACTTGCAGTCTAATGGTTTTGAATGACTCCAATTACCTGGGCCGAACATTGATTTTTCTTTACTGATATCAGCGTCTGTCGCGGAAGTTCTAATATTAGTGCTGGCCAAATATGAATACGATACGCCATTTGCCGTATCGTATCCATATCCATATCGTATCTAACTTTCAGAGCCATATCGTATTCATATCCGTCGTGTCCGGGATATATCTGGATATATTTTTGATACGTCCTGCGGGTCATGTCTCAGTGAATCGAGCCACAAATGGGCTAAAAGGGGCACCCAACATCGGGGTTTCCCTCCTGAGATAAAATTGCCATCCAGCAGGAGGATTGCGTCAAATAGTGGGACCAGAGCCTTCAAAAAAAGTGTTACCCAAGGCTCGGCATGTGCTGGGTTGCGGTGTCAGCAGGGCAAAAGGTAGATCAGGATATATCAGGATACGGGCGGAGCCGTATCGTATCGTATCCATATTCACTCAGAGATTCGGAGCCCGTATCGTATTCATATTTTTTGGATATATCCAAAATATATCTGACCGTATCGTATTTATGGCCAGCACTAAGTTCTATAACTTCCATTCCTAAATTCCCGGAGCTGCTATGTCCAGGCCGCAATTTCCGAGTTCTGTCTATACAGGTCTTTTGCATACTATTGCGTAAAAAAGAGCCCCGTCCATGACCTAATCATAGTCAATGTGGTTCAACAATACTTCAAAGAATCGACAGAACTGATGTGCGAACCTGAACTTAAGATACTGGCCTAGCTTGGGCCTAGCGGTCCAGATGACACTGCGGGAATGACCAAGTCAACCCCAAGTATATCATTTTTTCCCCTTCCAGCCTGACAGCTGGACCCACTTAATTTGCGAGGCGTGCTCCGGGCTACGTATACTATTATAGTATTCTCCAGACCCCGAACGAATCCGAATTTCGATTTTCTCGGCATCAAGCTTCCGATAGTTGAACAGAATCGTTGGCAGTGGAGTGCGAATAAGTATTTAACGAGGAACTCCGATATGCGAGGCAGCATGCTATCAATCCAACGGCTCAGCGGTATATTCGTTTGCAACGTGCGGGCTGGTGACCCTCGTAAGCCCGAGTGAACAGTACACTGTTTGAAAACAAACGCTAACAGTGGGCGATAATTGGCTGGGAAGGAAGCATCTATGACTCGGGATGTAAACATCCAAAATCCAAGACTGCTGCAGTCTTTTTGTATGAAATCAGAGCAGATGCGGCAGGTCTGAGTTCATCCCCGTCAAATTCAAAGTGACAAGATGTTAACTGTTGGAACAAGATCGCGCGGATCGAACGGCGAACAGCTGTGGTACCAAGAAAAACGCCAAACGAGGAGACGACCGAACTATGATGCCAACTCTTCCCGCGTTATTGCTCGCTCCTCCTCTCGGATCGCCACCAGGACAGGGATATGTTCATTAACTTCGCACCAGAGGTCACGCCACTCCTGTTGCTCGTCATCTAAATCAGGCTCGGGTCTCTCGTCATCGTCATCCCGCACGGTCGATAGATAAATCAGACCAGGGAACAGCGCCGAGATGAGCCGTGCGACCTCGAGCGTCGGTGGAGAGATGGGGGACTGTGCAACGCAGAGCATCACGAGACGCTGCTGGGATATACGTTTCCGCACGACGCCATCTTGCGGGGGTACGGAGGACGCGTCCAGTGTGATATGCAATCTAAACAAGTGCGGGCAGTGTCGGGCCAGGGGGTACAGACAACCGAGTGTGGTTCGCGGACGGTGCTGGCTGCCGGACTTTAGGAGTAGCGCCGTTAAATGTGGCCATGCACATGCCATGTTGGCTATCGTCGAATCGTCGAAATCGAAGCCAAGCGGCGAGGTAATGGATATGAACGTGAGGATGCGGAAGCAGAACAGGGTACGAATTGAACGAGCGCTGAAAATGAATTCATCCTGTGCTGATGTGGGCGAGCGGTGGGTTGTTTCGCTGTGGAGCGTGAGGAGCATCAGCGATTTATGTGAACATGTAGCCTTGAGGGCGGCGCAGAATCGATACAGAGCCGATGGTGGAGCCGATGTAGCGAGCGAGACATCGAGCTGGACAAGCGCCAGGGAAGAATAAACCTCGAGAAATTTCGTAGCTGGCTGGATGTGGTCGATCACGAGGATGAGTGTCCGCAAGGCAGAGAAACTAGCTACTGCGACCGGCGGCATGGAGAATATTTCCATCGGGAATGAGTTCACAGTGAGAGATGCAAGTGTCGCGAGCCGACCGATATGTTGCAAGACCTTCAGGTCGGGGATCTCCGCTTGAAGATGCTCTAGGCTATGGAGCATACACAGGAAGCTTGACATGGCCGAGCGGCAGTGATCGGTATCCATCTTGATGCTCACAGTAGTAACTCTCTTCAATGTGGCACATGTACGCGCAAGCATCGGAAGGAGTGAAAGCTGATCGTGGGAGGGCTCGCATGAAAGCCATATTGTTTGTATAGTGGGAGTGAGGAGCATCCGCATGCTGAGGAATTCCTCATCCCGAAGCCAAACGAGTTCCCTGAGATTAGGAAACAGGGAGTCGAAAGGGAGAGATGCGCTGACGGCAGGGAGGATATCAGACATCCCGATGCCACAGTCGCCTGAAACTGACAGGGACTTGACACGATGTGTGTATGCGAGAGGTCTGTGCCAATCTGTGGCCAGGATAGGTCGCAGCAAGCGCTACACGACATCAGCAAACTTCACTGCGCTCCGGATCCCGCACATCACACACCATGTTCCTAGGCCATCCAGACGGATCGGGGTCATCGGAGATGTCGAAAAGATCGCAAGGCATGCAGCTGAAGATGTTGTACAATGTATCCTGGTTGCGCCACAGACGGTCGAAGGCTGGACCCTGGATTTCTTTACACGTTCTGGCAAGAGCAGCGAGAGAGCCCTTTCCACGGTGGCGTTGGAAGAGATGATCACATATTAGTTCAAGGATCTCGAGGATGTGGAGGCAGCGGTGCATTGCGAGCCCAACTGGAAGGGGAGGAAGCAAGACGCCAAGAGGACGTGAAGGACAAACGCACCGCGTGACATAGTGGTCACCAAGACCGCATCACATTTCGGAGTTGTCCGACTCGGACCTCGCGGGCAGCAAACGGGGTTTTCTTGGGGGGTTTTTTTTTCCCTATGGTTAGTCAGCAGGCCTAATTTGAGAGACCCTGATGATCTCACAAGACATCCCTGAAAACAAGCGAAGTACATACTCGTAGTTTGAAGATCTAGAAACTTGGTTGAAATTTAAACTTGGGTTGAACCAGAATCGTAGTGACCGTCAAGTGCTACTAGTAGCCAAAGGAGTTGAAGGTGAGTTTATTATGGACGTGACACACACTACCGGTCGAATCTAGCGCTCATCTGTGCGCTCGGACGGCAGAAAAAAACTCCGATGGAGTAATTATAATGAAGGCCGCACCAACAGCTATAACAAAATATCCAGAACGCCTCCTGAAGTTCGTTGATCTCCGCGACAAAATCTGTCCGGGAAGTTTGGCCCACTGCACTCATCACCTACGTCCACCGCAACCAGGTCCCGAGGTAGTAAATTTCGAGCAAAGTACAACTGCAAAATTTTTATTTGTCTGAAATCAGACTGTTCAAGATATACGTGGCTAACGATGGACGAAATCGGGCGGCTTACGCCCGCGCCACCCGCACGCCTTTGCCAAACGGCGGCACCTGCACGAAGAGCGCCGCATTCCCGTACACATGCTTAATCGACGCCTCGTTCCCGTAGGCGAGGTACTGTGAGCCGACGCGGTTCAGCTGCGTGATCTTCGTCACCCAGTGAAGCGGCACCACGGGCTTCCCCTCCGCACCCCGCGTCCCTTCGTCCTCGCCTTCCACCGGCTCGGGGTAGTAGCTGGGCCGCGGTTTGCGGAGCTCCGCCGCCCGCTCGGCGGGGCGCTCAACGATCAAGCCCATGCGCTCGATCTCCTCGTACAGATTCATGTCGTAGCTCTCGTTCACGTCCTCCGTGTTCAGCACGTCGTCCGCAAGCACATCGTGCCCCACCACCTTGGCGCTGTACCCGTAGGTCTCCCCGCTGATCCGCATCGGTCAGAGCTGAGCTTCGGAAAGAGGAAGGAAGGAGCAAGCGTGCCTGTCATAGAGGACCTTGATGTGCGTCGCGAGGCCGAGGCGCGTCGAGACGGTGCGGATGCGAGCGTCTGCGCCCTTGAGGAGGTGCAGCACGGGCCCGAGGCGGCTGGGCGGCACGACGCGCTTGCCGCCGATCCATTTCACCTCAGCCGGGGCTGTAGGGATTGGGTACTGGTGCGCGAGGCCGTACGCGAGGAGCCCGCCGGTGGGGAGGAACGCGGCGTCCGCGAGGAGGGCACGCAGCGTAGTCTCGAAGGCGCGCTCGGGCGCGGGGACGACGCGGAGCGCGGGCGATGCAGCGGGCGCGCGGTCCGCGAGGAAGAGATTGTAAGTGAGCGTAACGCGGTAGCCTGTGCGCACCGGCTCAACGGCGTGCGTGACGTCGCTGTAGAACGCGACGTACGCGAGCGCTGGGGCACCCGTGTGGGCAGCAAGCTCGGCGGCAGAGTCGAAGGTCCACGTCGTGCCGCCGTGCTCGAGGGTGAGTACCCCGCCGGTGTGGGCTGTCGGGAAAACGACAACGAGCGAACCGATCATCGTCTCCCCACGGGGCGTGTCTTTGTGTGCTTTGAAGAACGAGCCGGGGCCTGGAGATAGTACGTGTTATATCCACAACCAACGTCAAATACACGCTAGACGAACCGTAGACATTGAGCTTGTACATCTCCGCCCGCACGATCTTGTCGCCGTCGGTGTTTTGGCCTTGCAGAATATCGGGGCTGATCGCGTTGATGAGACCAGAGGCCACAACATCGAGACGCGTGGCGAATTTGGTGAGGTCCATTTTCCCCGCCTTGCGATATGTTTCGTCGAGGACGTCCGCCTGTTCGACGCCGAACGTTGCCTTCTGGCATGCAGCCGCCAGCGCGGACAGCTCTTTCTCGCTGGCACCGCTTAGATCGATCCGATTACTGCATGAAAGAATCAGCTTTGGTCTATGACTCGCCGGAGGAGAACACACACCTGGCATACTTCTCGCCTTCGTCGTAATAAATGACCAGATCTTCCTTCTTCGCTACATGCACCCCACCAGTGTAGGGCACCTGCGCTTCGAGGGACTGCCGCAAGACATTCAGGTGCTCCGCGATGCTGGTGGCATGGGTAGCTTCAGTGGGTGGGGAGACAGAAGACAGTGCTGCGGCAGGCGGTTCAGGTTCCATACTGACTGGACAAGGGTCGAAGCGAGATTGTGGTGGTCAGGAGAAAGAAAGGAGGTGCTGACATAATAGGCGCTTGCATTTTTTAAGCGCGGGTGTCACATGATCGTGATCTGCAATTGACGCCCAGAGGCCGCAAAATCATCGGCTCCCAGGAAAAGTGGGATTTCAATTGCCATATGTAATAGAATCTTCCAGGTTCCTACCCAGCGGTTCCATGGCTCACAATAGACAAGTTGCGCAAAAGCCATGGCAGCCATCAGATAGCTTTTGTGCTGTGCGCAACCGATGGCAAATAGCTAATCAATCCTGGCGAACTAGTGTACCGACCCTCTCAAACTTATGCTTAGTGCTGGCCAAATATGAATATGATACGGCAAATGGCATATTGTATTCATATTCATAATGTATTCACCTCTGAGAGGCCGTATCGTATTCGTAGTGTATTGTATTCATATTCTAGAGGATGAATATGAATATATTTCGAATATATCCAAAATATATTTTGAGCACTAACCTAATTGAAAAACTGTGCTCAATTGGTCCTTAAAGGCATCCAAGGACCCAAGTGTAGATGTTCCTATGTATCCGCATCTCTCACCGAAACATGTAGGTCAAGATTTGGACATGGAATCTGTAAATTCGAGTGGTCAGCTGCCATCAATGCGTTGGTGTCAGATGGAAGGCTCCAGTTTTCACTCTACCCGGACGATCTGCCATGGTCGGCCTCAGCCGTACCTCAGTCTTGTATTAGACAGAGGCATGATTAAATTTGTGAACATTGTAAACATCAAAGATCACCAAATCTTTGATGGTTCCATGCGCGGCAGGTTACCAATGTCTTCCCGATGGGCCCAGGGCAAATAAGATCCGAGTTACAGGCTCGGCAGTCAAGTTTCATGGTCCGAACTGTGCCGGGTGGTGTTCCGGGGCGGCAAAGAGCCACTTCACCGTAGTTGAATATATTTGAATACGACTGGCCCCGTATCGTATTATATTCATATCATATCATATTCATATTCGGGTGTATTCATATTCTCAATTGACCCTGGAGCCCATATCATATTCATATTCAGTTGAATATATTCAAAATATATTTTATCGTATCGTATTTTTGGCCAGCACTACTTATGCTAATGAGAGTCTGTACGGATGTTCATGTTGAAAAATAACTTACGGCTAGCCTCCAGAAACAAAATTTTCAAGAAATCCGAAATGTCATGTGATGAAGTCGGACTTTGTGACTTTTGAGCCACTGAATCACTGATGCCTCGCCATGAAGTGGACATTCAGTGGAGGAGGAGGAGGAGGAGGAGGAGGAGGAGTGTATTACTGCGGAGGTCCCTATAAGGAACAAGCAGGTACTGTACCTACGTACATCGCGTCCCGAATGTACGCTACAGTCATCAACGGCCAGATCGCTGTGGTAACCTAGCTACATCAGTGATTGCAACTAGATGGCTCACGAAAAGACTTAGAAGACGGGCGAAGAGGAACATCCAATGAAGCCAATTACGGTTATGGTTAACCAAACTGGCGCGGAATGTTCCAAGTTTAAGAGTCATTAATTGGCCAGCGGGATCGCAGCGCTTCGATCTCATTATTCAGCTTATCTGGCTGAAATCACTGATGGTGGACGCTATCGGTTCAATTCGAACCATAAAATTAAAGCTCGGCAGCTAGACATGCGACGAAATCATGAAATTATCATGCCCGTCGGACGCTGTAGTGTCCAGTGCAGATGCATGCTTTCACATTATTGCAGAGAGTCTTGCGGGGAAGGATAGGCTCGATCAAATCCGGGAGCTCCTCAATCGGTGGTGGAGCCCGGGATCATCCGTGTTTCAATAGATGTCCAGGGGGTATTTTAAGGGGGACCGAGAGTCGTGCTCGCCGTCCGATACTGCCCGAAGACTCCCTCCCGAGGATTTACCTTTCAGCTTTGTGAAAAGATGGACCTCCGCTCAAGATCGAGACAAGACCGGGAGTCCCAGTGAAACCATGGGCTCGCAGCGAGAATTCAAGTCGGTGGGTGTCTAATGCAGGCGGTAATGTGCTCAGCATGACTATCCCTTCCGCTTGGAGTAAGCCAGGCGGAAGCATAGGGACGAAGGGATTCTTCCGTGACAGTCCATCTGATGGTCTGGTTCTTGGCATGCGGTTGCTTGTGCTGTTGAACATTTCAACTGGCACGAAGTTCGAAGATGTAGACACAGCAAGGCTGATTAGGCCGAGCGAAATCGAAAACAAGGACATCCGCAAGATCAAGAGAAGAGAAGTATAAAAGAAGTTGGGATAGCAGAGCGAGTTTCACCGCTGGGATAAGGAGTGGACATACTCACACACACCGAATACGAAAATATCTTGACATATGCTGAAAGGCTTCCCGAGATATCGAGGGATTTTTGCCATTGGTCCGGCATTTTCCACATTTTCTCGTATTTCACTTGGAACCCACTACTGAGATTGACATCCTCGGAACCGCGGCTGGAGAGGAACCTGCCCAGCCATTGGATCTCGCCAGCTCGGTGAAAGCGGTCCCTACCAAATTGGAAGATAAATCCGGTGCCTCGCTCCGATGGAGCTGATTTCTTCCTGAAAAAAAAAGACAGGAACAGCTATGAGTGTATAAGTATAACAGAGGAATTCAAACTAACTTATTTCGCCCTTCCTAGCGCTCCATTTGTATCCCATTATTGAATGCACGTGTGAGCAGATCCAGAGATCTGAGACCTCTTGCTTCAATCTTTACCTTGGGCTCTCTTGATGTGATCTGGACTATCTCGATACCTCTCGGAGTCTATACTGCGCTCCGCACTCTTTTCTCGCTGTACCCGCTCATTAAACTGTCCAACCCGGCCGCAAATCTGGCAAATTCATTCCACAAATACTTTCAATCTTCACCTGGATCTTGCTTTCCCAGCCTCGGTTGAATACATCATGTCTCTTCCGCATTTTGTGTTTGTGCGCGAAGAGTACCATTCGATGCCCCTCCCCTCCATCGCTACGCTTGGGGGGGGGGTCCACTGAGCCAGGTGGGCACGCTAAAGACTCGTTCGCGCTTTCAACAGAAATAATGTGTCTGGTGTTTGTAGACCTGGTGGTGGTAAGTCCATCGGGTGTAGATTAAAAAAAATGCTACACGAAGGAATCGATCTTACGATCTGAGCAACACATACAACAAGCAAAGTGAGCTAAAAGCTCATGACAAAACTTGCTCATGGACGATTGACCTCAGGCCCCTGCCGTTTGCCACCCAAGGATCGGCAAAGGATTGATGGCCGCCCTTCCTGCCCAAAATAATTACCAGACGCCACGTTGCGGCGGAAAGTCAGGAGTGCTCATAGAACTCCGGAGAACCAAAAGGCCCGTGGTAAGCGGAGATGTCGGAGACTTGTATCTTGGCATATTGATAATCACTAAACTGGGTGCAGCTTTGGTGCAGCTTACCCGAACTTCTCATTTTATTCGGCTGCTTCACACCTGTTTGAATGCTGCGCTCATGGAAATCGTTTCCCCCTTTCTTACAGTGGCAGCAGCCTTGAGCCGTGATGGGCTCAGCTGGACCTGTTCATCCAAATTAATTCCCACCTGGCTGCTTCTGCCGTGTCGGCTCGTGCTTCCGAGTGCCTATAAATGCGGGGCCCTCCCAGAATCCTTGGTCAATCCGACTTAACGACACTATGCTATCTCTCGATATCACCTCCATCCTGTGCGCATGCGGAGCTATCGCTGCGACGGGGTATTCGATATATTGGCGCCGCAACCGCTCCCAGTTACCCTTGCCCCCCGGGCCACCTAAACTGCCCTTAGTGGGAAATCTATTTGACGTGCCCGCGAACTTTCAATGGGAGAAATGGATGGAATGGAGCAAGGAATACAGTGCGTTGATTCCTTTCATTATCTCTGCACGGATTGAACTCTTCGAGACTCGGACATAATCCACCTCAATCTCGGCGGGCAGTCGGTGATTGTTCTATCGTCACTGGAAGCCACAACAACTCTGCTGGAGAAGCGCTCTTCTATCTATTCTGATAGGTATGTAGCGTCCTGGGGTACCCTTCATTGTAAAGACCAGCTCCTCCCAGATCCGCCCTTCCCATGGTGACCGACTTGGAGCTGATAGGTTGGGATGACAACATTGGTGTGCACCGTCTTCATTGCCGATCTGATGGAGGCGGATACTGATCATGTACGGCCAGTACTTATGAAATACGGTAAGGGTGTTTCATGAATTCACCGTCCGATCACCATGGAAATTTCATGTAATCCGACCTATAGGTGACACATGGTACGGTTCTCGAGCCAAGAGTTCGTTTCTCGATGTCGATTAACGTCCGTCCAGGCGGACGAACCGCCGACTATTGAATCAAACATTCAACGTAAACGCGGTCCGCCAATACCGACCGCTAGAACTGACAGCATCGCGCGCGGTCCTCCAGCGCTTGCTGGAGAGTCCTGATGCTTTCTTCGACCATTTATGCCAGTGCGTAGGACTACATCGCGCGGTATCTCACAGCTAAACATCGTCAATTCAAGTATGGCAGCCGAGCTCATAATGGAAGTGACATATGGAATCCACGTCAAGTCGTCCGACGACCCGTTTATCGCCCTCGTTCACCAGGCGGTGCATGCAGCATCAATGGCGTCTGTTCCTGGGGCGTTCCTGGTTGTGAGTTTCATCTGAGTTTACGATTATCCTATGAATCCAACTCAGCGTCTAGAACACTTTTCCATATTTGAAATATATTCCGACCTGGTTCCCTGGCGCAGGATTCAAGCGCCAGGCAAAGAAGTGGAGGAAGCTCCTACATTCGGCGCTTGATGCTCCCTTTGCGGAGACGAAACGCCTAATGGTATGGAGATGATGTTATTCCTCGACAGTTCAATTATTTCACTCTCTAAAATCCAGGAGTCGGGCAAGGCCCCGCGGTCATTCACTGCCGACCATTTAAATGGCCTCAAGGACGCTGACGTCTATTATGAAGAAAAGCACATCAAATCAACTGCTGCGATTATGTTCGCTGCAGGAGTGGACACGACAGTATCTTCGTTTGCCATCTTCGTTCTCGCCATGCTAGCGAATCCTGAGGCACAGCGTCGGGCTCAAGCCGAAATCGATTCCGTCACCGGTGGGAAATATCTGCCAGACTTCGACGATGAAGCATCCCTGCCATACGTCTCAGCGATAGTCAAAGAGGTCCTTCGGTGGAGAAACGTCACCCCCTTTGGTTTGTCTCTTGCCTCCTCCCCTCCCTCCTTGGACGACCTCTAACCCCATTTCCAGGTGTACCCCACCGGCTCACGGCAGACGATGAATATCGCGGATATAGGCTGCCTGCAGGGTCCATGATCATCGGCAACACATGGTGAACTATACTCTTCTCCGAATGTTCCAGACGTTGACGAACGCACATCCAGGGCCATTCTACACGACGAAGTGCGTAAGCCGCTTTGCTGTGACTTCACCGTCGTCGAGCACTTCGTTCCAGGCAATGTATCCCGAGCCATACGAATTCAAACCAGAGCGGTTCTTGTTTGATGGAAAGCCCAATCCCGCCGTGAGGGATCCCGATGCAGCCTTCGGATTCGGACGAAGGTAAGAACTCCACAAGTGCTTCTTGTAACAGACGTTTGCATACCAACACAGGGTATGCCCCGGGAGACACTTGGCAACTTCTTCGATCTGGATAACGGTCGCCTCCATCCTGGCGACCTTCGATATCCAGAAGCCGGTTGACGATATGGGAAACGTTGTTGAGCCCACATACGAATTCGACTCGGCGATAGTCAGGTACGCTAACCCATTACATGGCGCGTGGGGACCGCGTGTGCCTGATCCTGGTACTGCAGCACACCGCTCCCTTTCAAGTGCTCAATCACTCCGCGGTCAGAGGCGGCACTGGCACTGATTAAAGGAATGGTGTAGCCGATGGGAATCTCCTATGAGATAACAGAGTGAGAGAGGTCATGGTAATCGGGGGCACGAAAGGTAAGACTATGAGCGGAAGGGCATGAAAGCAAGGAGGGGCCCGGGGCGTGAGGATCTGGTGTTCGTAGTATACGATATTGTCACGACTTAAAAGACGCCTGATTTTTTTCTTGATCATGAGCATCCCCTTATACCCTCGAGAGCCACGTAACACCGTATGTAAGCACTTGGAGCATGATACTCCTCTCACACAACCCCAGTGCCTCCTTGAATATTAAAAGTCAGTCCAACAATCCATGGAGGGTGGAGTGTCAAAATCGCTGGGATCTACTCCAGCACCTCCGAGTATGTATAGTCGCGGTGGGCCTTTTTGCAATAGGAATCAAGGCGGGTAATTATACGTCGCCGACGGCAGACTCTACAGGTACTTAGTCTCTCGTAGACAGACACTACAAACTAAGAAGCTCGTACCTCGCATGTTGTAACAGGTACTGTAGTATTTCGTTTAATTCGACCGTCACGCGTCACCCACCCAGTGGTCGAATGAACTGAGCGTGATGCACCCTTCAATTTTGCCTCAAAGCGAATAAAAACCGAAATTTTATCAATCAAGAATCGCTCCGATTTGAAAGCGTACGGGTCGGGATACATGGCCTGGGAGGATGTTCAATTAATGCGAAACAAGAGTACGACGACGGACGGACTTCGTCGTGCAGAATCGCCCTAGATGTGCACCTGGCAACGCTGGAATATATGGGGTAAGATAAGCAGAGGTCTACCATGTGTTTCCAATTATCATGGAACCTGCAGGCAGCCTAGATCCACGGTAATCGTTGTCTGTCGTCAGCAAGTGGGGGACCGCTGCGATCTGAGCTTAGTAGTCGTACGGTGAAGTGGCCAGAACAGACGAACCAAACTTGAAGGGAGTGACATTCTTCCATCGAAGGACCTCTTTGACCAGTGCCGAGATGTATGGCAGGGATACTTCGTCCTCAAAATCTGGAAGATATTTCCCACCAGTCACTGCGTTCCGGCCCCTCGTAGGCAGAGGTTTGCCGACGTTGTCGCACACCGGGTCTACATTAGTCTACCTCCGCCGATCCCGGTAGGCAGGGTGCGTAGTCAAGGAGTCTGCCATCGTTGTCGTACATTGGTTTACCCGATGTGGTCATACCATGACTACATGTGTCTACGTTCGTCGATCTACGTAGACCCACCTCGTCTACCTGAGCCGGCAGATTCCATTCATATTACTATCCACCCAAGTTTTGAGTGACAATGAGCAAACCCACCCATGTCTACGGCCGGAGTCAGGCTTAGGCAGAGGTAGACAGAGGTAGACCAAGGTAGACCAAGATAGACCAAGGTAAGCAGCTCGTAGGCACACCATCGTCCACGGGTGTAAATTCATGTAGTCAGACATCTCTAACTACCCTCTGACTCCAGCAGTAGTCAGACCCTCTGACTACGAGGGGCCGGAACGCAGTGAGTAACGGAATCGATCTCGGCCTGAGCCCGTCTCTGCGCATCAGGATTTAACAGCATGGCAAGGACAACGTGGCCGAGCAAAGAGACGGTCGTGTCCGCTCTGGCGGCGAACATAGTCGCCGCAGTTGCTTTGACGTGTTTCTCCTGATAATACGTGTCAAAATTTCCCCATCGTCCTCACCTTTTATTTTCTTACTTTGCTTACATACATAAATTTCACCCTCCAACTCCCCAATATGTTACCCATCCTTACCTCATCCCTAGCTTAGCTAGAGTACTGCCGCGTAGCCATTATGGCCAGGTACGGCTTAGTATAGAAATCAGTTCAGTTCAGTTCAGTTCAGTAGGTGTCCTGGTCCCTGAGGCCATACAAATGCTCGGCGGTGAACGACCGCGGGGCAATACCGGAGTCCTAAATATTCGAGCATGCAATCAGTATGCCTATGCCGCCCAGACAGGGAAGAACCTACGCACCATGTGGCGCTTTGTCTCCGTAAGGGCCTGTCAATCAGCTCACGCGCTAGCTTCTTCCACTCGTTTGCCTGGCGCTTGAACCCGGCGCCGGGGAACCAGCTCTGAATATATTTCAAGCACGGGAGGGAATTCTGGACGTCACGTTGAAGCGAACCGGATGTAGCTGAATCACCTGAAATGAAACTCGCTACGAGGAAGCGCCCGGGAACAGCGGCGAGTGCTGACGGTTGTACCGCCGTGTGAGCAAGGGTGATGTACATGTCGTTGGATGGCTGGACGCGGATTCCATACGTCACTACCATTATGAGCTCACCAGCCGTCCTATAATTTGAGCCATGGGCTACGGTGCAGTCAACCTACGCACTGATAGAAATGATCGAAGAATGCATTAGGGCTGTCCAGCAATCGTGAGAGTACCGCACGAAACGCTGCCAGTTCCAGCGAGCGATATTGCCGGGCCGCTTTTACATTGAAGGTTTGATTCAATAGCCGGCAGTTCATCCGCCTGGACCGACTTTAATGGACGTTGAGCACCCATATCCACTTGGGAAGCATACCATGTATCCCCCATAGGTCACAAATCGTTTATAGGTTAACGGGTGCTGAGTTTACCCATACCGTAATTCATAAGTCCTTACCCTCGGTGGTCAGCATCAATCCAACGCAGCCCATCAACTCCATGGCAGTCACCACGGGAAGGTCGGGTCTGACAGCAAATCAGCTGGCATAATCGGTTAATTTATCGCGTTACCTAGGAGAGTAGACTGCGGAGCGTTTCTCTAGCAGAGCGGTTGTGGCTTCCAAGGACGACAGAAGGATCACCGACTGCCCGGCGAGATTGAGATGTATTATTTCGGAGTCTCGGCGAGGTCAATTGAACCGAGCGTTGTCAGAAGGCATTAAATAACACAACGTATTCCTTGTTCCATTCCATGTATTTCTCCCATTGAAAGTTCGCCGGCACGTCCAACAGATTCCCCACCAGAGGCAGTTTCGGACGTCCAGGGGTAGTGGCAATTGAGACCGCTTGCACCTCAAATATAAGTAGTAGAGCGTCGTAGTTGTTAGCCTCGGAACCGCGGCTGGGTAGGAACCTGAGAATCTTCTCAATCTGCCAGCTTCTCAGATGCCTCACCGGCACTCACAGATTTGTCCAATGTTGCACCAGGGAGGTCCGAGTCTGAGGCGATTATTTTACAACCCAAACACAATGTTGGTCGGCTTCCCAGCGCTGGCGACCTCCGACTATTGATCCAGGATCATGGCTCGGCTTAGAACCGTGGGATTATTGATCACGTGGCAGGTCGGATCAGACCGTCCTCGATACGGCTGACGGCATCTGGGCACCGGAACAAAGGGCAGTTGCCCAGGTTCAGATTGAGAACAAGGTTCGAAAGTAAAAGCGGCGTGTCCTTGATCCAAATTCATTCCCTACCCCACACGCAACAAGGTTATAACAAGGCCGCGAGAGGATACAATGTCCACTCCCTGATTTATTACTCGGACCTCTTCTCCAGATTCATCATCATTCCACACTGCGCTCCCTCCTTGCAAACAGCTCTGTGCGTCTCCGGAAAAGAATGGAGCCTCCTCGCAGTCCTTTCGAGGTGCAAGAGCTGGTCGACCACTGCATTGACCTCCGTCATTCGAGGGCCGATCTCTGCGCCTGCGCGCTGGTTTCCCGTTCTTAGGTATATCGCGCCCAGGCCTGTCTTTTCCGTACACTGTCTATCCGATTTTCAGCCCGGGATGAGAACAAGCGGGTTCTGAGGACCTTGGAAACTTCCCCTCACCTCCTTCGCTACGTCCACCGAATCTATCTCGAACCAAAGAAGATGCCGATTTCAAGGTTCTGCAAACTCCAATTCACGAATTTGGAGCACCTCGCCATTCGGGACCAGCACGCTGTGCCGCCATACTTCATTTTTGATGCGCAACCACTTCTCAGGCTTCCAACCCTTCGCCGACTGGAAATATCATGCCTTTCAATGGACTCCTCCACCTTTCTGAAGGTGTTCGAGGAATGTCCTCCAACTATCCGACATCTTGACGTATCTTGTGATCCCTACGACTTTCCCCATGTCGACAGCCCGACAATGGAACCTATTCCCATCATGTTCCCAGCTCGCGCTCCAATCGCCTTGGATTCGTTGCAGCTCAGGACCTGGGCGGGTGCCGAGAAATGGTTGATGCACCACCTTCATCGCTTCGATTTCTCGAAGTTGAAGGTGCTGTCAATTGACGCTCACTTGGCAGTCCTCGATCATCCGCCAAGTCTCCGAACGGCGGAAGTCCTGAGCTTCAGCACACAGGTGGGCTATCCGTCGCATTTTACACAATTGGTTTTGCCGCTAACCTCGATTTGAAGGAGGGCCAAACAAGGCTCGACCTCTCTTCATTCCCCAATCTGGCACTTCTCCGTATTTCGGTGGCGAACGTCGGCGCTTGGCCCGTGACATTTGACACCCTCGCCACGATCGCATCGAAGCACGGTATCCGCCGAATCATCCTTGGCTTTCTGTATGATGAGGCCACGCCATGGGAGGAACTTGAATCCAATCTGGCGAATCTTCGAATGCCCCGCCGACGTAGTATCATCTTCGAGATGACTCCGGAGGACTATGATCGTTGTGTGGGCCACTTTCCCCGCTTGGTCTTGAAAAAGAAGGTCCGTCACAGCTTCGACTTGTAGTTCTCATTGACCTAAAGGCTGTGGACAGCTACGCCGCCATAATCGCAGCCGCGACTGGTTTCAGGTACGTTGTTCACTCCCCGCCGCTGATGTCTCTATGTCTTATCTCCTGCCGTAGAAAATCACCCGCAAGATGTAACATTTTTCCATACCTCTGTCGAATTTAAGACAGGTTTAAATAGCCTTCTCCATAGCATACCTGTAGAGTCTACCGTCGCCGACGCATAATTACCCGCCTTTGGATTAATAATTTTCCTCATGTCATATTGGCGCAAAGCATGCGCCCGGTAGACAGCGCATCAGGCGGTTCAATGCAGGCGAAGTGCATCGTGCGCGATCCGCGATGACCCCACGCAGCTTTCTAAAAAGGGCCAACCGCGAATATACACACTCGGAGGCGCGGAGTAGATCGTCGTGTAGAATGGTCCTGGATATACGTCCGTCAACGTCTGGAACCTTCGGAGAAGGGTATGGTTCACCATGTTTTGTTGATGATCATGGAGCCAGCAGGCGGCCTATATCCACGATATTCATCGTCTTCCGTGAGGCGGGGGGTTATAAGTCGTCCGAACCAATTTATGGGGGCGACGTTTCTCCACCGAAAGATCTCTTTGACAATCGCTGAGACGTATGGCTATAACCGCAGCTAGACAGACCGATTCGGGGAGAGGGAGCTCTGAGAGAGCATCCAGCTTTCAGCTACAGCTTCCCATTAAATCAACGTGGAATGTGATATACGTAGAAGATCTCGCCAATTCATCATGCCTCAGGACGTTTCAGTGGCCCCGTAAGCGAATTTCCAACTCGCGCTTCGACAAAGATTCGTGGAGCAGCCCTAGATTCAGATTGGATTCCAAGCAGGCCCGTGTCTCCCGGCAATAAGTGTTTTGACGTGGGTCGCAACAATCTCAGGTCCAAGGGTGGTGATAGGGGCGCGGCTACGTCACGTTCGTCGTAAGCTCAAGGGCGATTTTCCGTGCCCTGAGCCTGCAGAAAGTCGCAGGACACCCACATAATCAGTTGAAAGCACACTCTTGAACTTTTCATATTCAGATGAGCGGCGATTAGTGGTGGGCAAGTTCGGTTCGACCAATCGGTTCGAACTCGAACCGAACTGAACCGAACGCGAAGTTCAGGTTCAAGGTTCAGCAAATCCCTGAACCTGAACCTGAAGTTCGGTTCAGGGTTCAGGGGAGAGCAGACTTTGCTGAACGCGTTCGAACGCCGAACCTGATGCCGAAAACCGGCCGAAATTTGCACCAGTTTGGGTGGAATACAAGGTCAAATAACGCGTCTTTTTTGCGATGATTCACGAAGCCCTTAGAGTTTGTTTAATTTGAGGACGTCGTGTACACTGAGGATCAACTCCACTTTGCTTAGGAGCCCGCTGATGTCACCCAAACATTCTCCAAGGAGCGTGTCCCGACCGTTTGGCGTGTCATCCCTACGGTCGAACATCTTATCAAGCGCTGGGAGACGATGTCAGACCAGGTCGTGGCAGGGTGATATATCACCGTGCTGTAGTTAGAGTCGCGCGGTGATACATCATACACTCTCCCGCAGAGATATGCATGATATATCACCTTACAGATTGTCCCTTTTGAGCTTCACAGTGCCCAGAGCATCGCTTGAGAACCATGGCCGTTGATCATCAAGATGGCGGGCGAACACAGCCGCCTCAATTTGATGGCACGATGAGCTCGAGCTTCCGGCGTCGCCATCAACGACGAACAAGCTAGTTTTTCGGTTTCGCGCCAAACCCAACGAAAACTGGGGCGCGAGCAGCCGCGACACGTGTGGCACTAGTTTTCCCGGAAAATTGAACAGAACGGGCTTCAATCCCCGCCATTTCCACTTTTCCTGGTCTGTAGTATCATATCCGCTCCGCCTCTCCTGCACTCACACCGGTCAAATCTGGGGCCTATGGGTGGCGCCCCTTCACCAGGACCACCATACGAACCCTTAAGCAGCAGCCACTGCCTCCTTACGTGTGTGATACGTGCCATTCGCGCCGGGCGCGCATCGAACTCGCGCACCGCTTCCCCGCCCTCATTTTTATATTCCAGGCCTCGCGCTGGCCCTCTGGCATCTGTGCTAGCAGCTTTCCGGGCTGGGCGGGCGTGCTGCGCGTTCCGCCGTTGCGGGGAACGCATCAACACTGCGCGTACATGTCCCGTTGTATGCTTCCCTCTGCTGGGTGAACAGCGTGGCTGCCACGCCGCGGTTTGCATTGCGTCTACCTTCCGCCTTCCGCACGCTTGCACGCAGCGCAGGGCGCGTCGAGACGCCGTGCCACCCTCGGTTTCGGTCCTCGTGGCAGTCCTGTTAATAGTCGCTGTTCTTTGCGCGACACCTCAAATCTTCCTCTTCCTCGCCTTCGCCGCTATGCCGGGGGCAGCCTGGAGCACTCCTCCTCTTGCCTTCTCCCTCATGCGCTCGAATCTAACCAGCGTAAGGTGCTGGCCGCTGCATACCCGACTCGCAGCCCTCCACCGCTTTCGATGCATCAACGTTAGCGCACCTAGCGTTCACCGCGCGCACTGCACGGACAGGCATGTGCTGCTCCCGTGAGCACTGGACTCATCGAAGCTCCTCAGTATATATGCACGATCACTGCTCGCATTGCACACGCATTACGCTGCCGCGCGGCACCGCACACGTCACTTCATTATGATGAACGAGGATCGGGACGACTCACACACACCGACAGATTGTCTTCGCAAGTCATATCCATATAGCATCGTTGATAGTGGCGAATTGAATCGACGTACAAACAAAGCAGTACTTAACATCTGCCCTTCACAGCCTAGCGGGAATAGATGAGAACATTGAAAACTAAAAGATCCAACTGTGGCGCACCTAAATAGCTTACACAAGACACCAAATAGATTCTACAGTCAGCTGCTGGGCTCCAGTGCATAAATCAGGTCGAATATGGTGATTATGGCCGGATGAACCGTAAATCTAGCGGTGGGAAAGAGCACGCTAGCATGTTGTATATAGGGTCAGAGAGCCAGTTTTGAGGTGGAAAGACCAAGAGTTGAATGTGATGGAGTCGTCTCCATGCTTCTGGAGGACTTGACGTGCAGGAACGCGAGATATAGTGAAGTAACGGGAATAACGGGAGCAGAGACGTGATTTTGATCGAAGAACAACACATAACAACATCCATTTTGGGCGTTCGACTGATTTGGCGCCCCAAAGTTCCCTTTCGTATAGCACAAGTATTGGATATTGAGGAATTCTGATCACTGGCAAATTTTTAGTAATGCTGAATGAATCTTTGGATCTGCTCAGAACATTTTTCTGGGGGGGTCAAGATTTAGTCTCGCTGCAAGAATCGGTCGTATAAGACCCTAGAAAGGTCCTTTCCGTACCTCATTCGTTGTTGAAAATTGTAACTTGACTCATCAAACTTGCCGATATCAAAATTTAGCCACCCTAGAGGCACAGTGGTCCTGGGTATGCTGAAATAGTCTGGGTGCACCAAAGTTCGGTTTCGTATCGCATGACTACGGCATATTGATAATATCTGATCACGGAAAGAGTAATAGCACTATTAATTGAACTTTACTACGTCTTCAGAAGATTTTTTGGGGGGGGTCAACTTTTAGTCTCGCGGCCAAATCCGTCGTACGCCGGCGATGCGCGACTCCTTGGCGACTCCCAATTCTCTACTCTCGAGCCCTCGCTGTAGTCAATTTCCCTGGACATGTCTGGCTACCGTACGCGCATGGAAGCTGTTCCAAATCCTATAGATCGGGAGAAATCGCCAGCTGCACGAGCATCCGAATTGACTTGAAGGTTGAGAGTAAGAGGTGGGGCTGTGCTGGAATTTGTAGCTGTTGTGTCTCGGATCACCGGCTCCGAGCTCAGCGGCTTTCCGTCCACCACCACTTTGTCACCCTCACCCTCCTTCAGGAAGCGTCCATGGGAAAGCTCAATATCGCCCACCACAAGTCGTACCACCCGTATCGGCGCGATAACATCGAGAAAGTCCGGCGTGATGAGGAGGAGGCTCGCGAGAAGGAGGCGAAGGAGGAGGGCCGGATGATGCTCGCCGTGCGTCTCATCCTGTCACCGATTTACTGAAAGTCTTACTGGATTTCAGGATTCAGAGGCGCGAATAGACCGTCTTCGTGAACGTGCTGGATCCAGCAAATCCTCCAAGAAGCGGAAGCCCGACGATCTCGAGGAGCTGACTGCGGGGGGCAATGCTCAGGCCGCAGTTTTGCCCTCCACAGGTGGACACATCAACTTTTTCGAGGATCTGGAACATGTAGGCCCTTTCGCTGCATTATTTCCGTCCCGTCCAATGCGCTGATTCTTTCCTAGACTGCGATTGCCACAGCTATCCGTGCGACAACGACAAAGAAGACTGAGCCTGTGGAGACCGACCGTGGTTTCCCCCTGGCTCCAGCGGCCAAGGACCTCAACCCGTGGTACACCCAACGTGCTGCTGATCCAGACGAGGAGCCCCTCGATGAAAAACGGTACTTACGTCTCTGCCCTCGATGCGAATGCAGGATCTGACTCAGGTTTGTAGGAAACGTGACACAGCCAGGAAATCCGTGCACGATCCACTGGCGTCCATCAATCAGCAGCTGGCTTCACGGCACGGCGCCTCTTCAAAGTATCGTCCGCGCCCATCCGGCCCATCTCAGCCCTCGGAGCTACAGACGCGTCTGGCGCGCGAGTCGTCCGAGCGGGAGCGCGCGCTGGCGCTGATCCGCCGAAAGAACGGGGGCGAGAAGCCTTCTAGCAGTGGATATACAGATCTATTTAACCGTCGAGAGGTGGAGGAGGCGCATCGTGGGAGGGAGCGCGCTTCCAGGGACAATAGGGACAATCGGAGACGATGGTGATATGATTTGCATCTTGGTAAGGACATTCACTTGCCGTTTTTTGAAGACGTAATCTGACTCGTCTTCAGATTATTGTTGGCGGAGCTCTACGAACTTACACAGGGGTCGCGCTCGCATCGCATTTCCCTGATCCACCACGCCGCATGTAGGACTCCACACGCGAACACACTTCTCCTCCAGCGCGCTGCCCATCCCGCTCACCCGCGCGAGGCCACGCGCCGAATCATCTTCCTGGTCGGGTGGGACATTGTGATGAGCTCACGAGGGACATGGACGAGGACGAAGCGTAGTGGAGTGTTCTGTAGTATGCCCGAATTAATTGCTTCAGAAACTTACCACTGCGTTCGGGGCATTTGTGCCAGAATCCACTGTCCGTCCGATGGGGCAAAGCATAGTGGCACTGCCAAGCCGGCGTAGTCATGGACAAGGTGACAACTGACAATGACATGGTCTGACAGGAGACGTCAGCAGATGGTCAGACTCGGTCCTCTCTTCTCTCCACCACCACCGCACTTGGATGGCCGTTAACCTCCCCGATGAAATCCTCTCGGAGATCCTGGCACCAATGCTCACGGTCTCCGAGGCCGCATTTGCGGACACCAGTCGAAACTCCCCCTTCGTCTCAAACACAGAGTCGAGCTCAGCGGTTTTGCTTGTGTGCAAAGCCTGGCTGCGTGTTTCGACTCCACTCCTGTACAATGTTGTCGTCCTCCGGTCGAAGGCCCAAGCGCAAGCGTTAGAAGCTACCTTGCGGAAGAACGCCGATCTGGGAAAATTCATCAAGAAGCTGCGTGTCGAAGGAGGCTTTGGGTCTGCGATGCGCGGTATCCTGAAGAATGCATCCAGCGTCACGGATCTCTTCCTCTCACTACACCTTCGTGCCGCTGACAGCCCGTCTGGCCTCGTTGTTGGGCTTCAGGAGATCAATCCTCGCCGTCTCATCCTTCATGACGACCCGACCAGTTTGCTCAATAACAAGTCCGTGGTACAATTGACGAAGGCCCTCACCAGTTGTGCTCAAAAGTGGACGAATCTCGTCGGTTCATTCTCCCCAATTCCCGTACCGCCCCTCCTAATTTATTCTAGACCGTGATTGTGCTGCCGTATCGAGATGTCTCGGCCACAGTGCGGGAAGACTTTGTCAAGGAAATTTGTTCCTCTCCGACCGTCAAAACGATTTCAATCCCACCGCTTACCACCATCGACCACGTTCCCCCGTTCCTCTTCGATATAGCCAACAACCCGTCCATTGAGAAAATCGAAGTTGACTCGCCGACCGAGCGCATAATCGTCGCCGTACACGACGAAATCAGCGCCCATCCCCGACTCAAATCGGTCGTAAAGTGGGCCATGGATTGGTGAGAAAACGTTCTACTCGGGTTCCGCACTCTCAGTATCTTGTCTCTCAGGACATTCACGCCTCAGACGGCTCCAGAAATCCCGGTTATCCAGCCTACCCACTCCTCTTTTACTCCGATGGCCTCTACTCCTGAAGCTATCGTCGACGCCGTATGGTCAAGGAGTCTATGGTTTGCCATGATAGCCGAACAGCCCCAGAAGCATAAGCTGCATGTTCTGGATCAGTACCACTTCAACCAAAAGGTAAACTCAAAGCGGTTCCCGTTCCTTTTGGTGTCCAAGACGTTCCACGTGAGTTTCTCTTGCAATCTCTGTGCACTCCATTGAGGCGACTTACCTGAACCGGGCAGCGACTTGCACTCCCGCTGCTCTACGGCTACCCGCTGTTTGCTGACAGGTTTCATCCGCGCCGATTCTCTGCAAAGCTGAAGGCAGATCCCTCGCTCGGTTTCCATCTACGCGAGATGGTGACACACAAGGCGACGCTACTTGGCAATTATCCTCTCACCGGCGACGTCGATCTGCGCCCCATCTTCTCCAGCTGCCCCCGCCTCACGCACCTGATCAGCGAAAACGCGATCCCCATGCAGTGGGACGCGTTTGTCGCGCTCGCAGAGACCGCCGGTGGCGCCCTGCTTGAATTCACCGGATATCAGATCGTCGGCGAAAGCCCCCAGCCTGGCGACGTCCTGTGTCATTTTACGGCACTGCGTGTCCTGCGGTGGAACTCCAATATCACGGTGTTGTTAGAGAACGTAGGCCCGAGCCCCGCTGGCCTGGAGGCGCTCGAGGTCCTCGAACTCGACTCGTCCCTGAGCCTGATATTCCCCGCGCTCACGCGTTTTGCGTGCGTCCTCGTCTGTGTTCGCCATCATAGACTGATCCTACACCTCCAGATTACCGGAACTCCGCCGCCTGGTGGTGCACTGTGGCACCCTGAGCTACCGATCCTTCCTTGAGGAGCACGGGGATAAACTCACTGAGCTGGTCGTACGTGATCCAGCCGTGGAGGGATCCTCCTTCCTTGCGCTTTGCCCGAATTTGCGAACCATGAGCCTCCAATTCGGGCAGCACTATACGAACGTGTGTACCGTGTGGCTTCCATAAAATCTGGAATCGCTGATCAAAATGCGCACCACAGGGCCTGGATTGCTTCCCGCTGATTTCGTCCCAAAAGCATCTCTCCCTCGAACAGGTGGTGATCGACAAATACCCAAAGTGAGCGCACATCGCCGGGTCCGACACTGCTGACACACGTTTAGGCGTCTGAAAGCCGACGAGGAGATGGAGTGGACGCAATTCTTTTCGTCCGTCGATACTTCGCAGTTCCCGGCGCTCAAGGAGATCCGGTGCCCAACGTGCAAGTGGCCTACAAACGAGTACGTCGAGGGCTTGAATTTTCTTTGTCGAGTTCGACTCACGTATAACTCCTCCCCGTCATCTAGACATGCGATTTCGAAGAGCTTCTGGGTCAAAAACGCCGAAGCGCTACTGGAGCACGGCATAAAGCTTATCGATGCGGATGGTGTATCGTGGCGTCCGCGCTTGAAGGCTGCGCGGCGTTGAAAATATGGGATCTGCGCTTCAGTATTAAGAACCAGAGAACCAGCTCGCTGTATTTTCAACTGGCATACAATCATATTTCTGCTCAACCCCGCTCACTTTGACAATACATGGGGACTAATTTAATTAAGGGAGGAGTAAAATTGGTTTGCGCCTGTCGCAATGTGGTAGCGGAGCCTACTCGAAATCATCGTCTCCGATGCGTAGCCCCTCCGTAATGGATCTGGAATCAATTCAGCATTCTCCAACAAAACCTGACTCGGCAGCCGTACTTGGCAATTGCTATCAACTCCGCCTGTCTGGTCTCGAACTCCACGCGCATTGCTTCAAACCATCGGAGATTATCGTCAATCGCGGCTTGAAGACGTCGTTTGTCTGCGGCGCTAACTCTGGGCCCCGCGGCGATTCGTTTCTGTTGGCTGGCGGCGAGCGCCTCGTCCTCCGCTAATACAAGTCAGTGTAAAAATATCCCACCTGGGAGCGACGAACGAACCATTGTACTGTTCAGCTACATCAATCATGCGCTCGATATCCTCTGCCGATAGACGATTCTTGTCGTTGGTGACTGTGATCGTGTTAGTCTTCCCCGTCGTCTTATCAACTGCGGAGACGTTCAGGATTCCGTTTGCGTCCAGATCGAATGTCACTTCTATCTGGGGGACGCCTCGGGGTGCGGGGGCAATGCCGGTAAGCTCAAACTTCCCGAGCAAGGTGTTGTCCTTGGTGCGTGCTCGCTCCCCCTCGAAAACTTGTATGGAAACTCCTGGTTGGTTGTCGCTGTAGGTCGAAAATGTTTCGGATCTTTTGTGCGGGGTGGTGGTGTTGCGCTTGATGAGCGCAGTCATGACACCCCCAGCAGTTTCTATTCCAAGGGAGTGCGATGTAACACTCATTAACATGACGTCCTGCGTTCTCTCGGAGGTGTCACCGGACAGGATGGCTGCCTGGACGGCTGCGCCATAGGCGATAGCTTCCTCGGGGTTAATATTTGTGTAGGGGGCCTTCCCGTTGAAGAACTCGGAAACCACCTTGACGATCCGCGGGATGCGACTGGAACCACCAACCAGTACGATCTCGTCGACTTTTGTTTTATCGATCTTTGAATCACGGAGAACTTTTTCTATGGGCTCCCGTAGGCGCTGGAAGAGACTTGTACAGATTCCCTCGAATTTGGGACGTGTGAGAGGGGCATGGAGGTCGATGCCCTCGACAATATCGTCAATCTCGACAGTCGTTTCTGATGCAGTAGACAATGTCTGCTTCGCGCGCTCGCAGGCCGTGTGAAGACGGAGCAGGGCCCTTTCATTCGAGTACAGATCTTTCCGCAATGTTCAATAAATCATTAACAAGAACGGAGATGTCTTTACCTATCTGGTGCTTGCGCCGGAATTCCGCGGCAAAGTGGTTCACAAGAAGGTTCGTGAAGTCCTCTCCGCCGAGATGTGCGTCACCGGCGACGGCTTTGACCTCGTATATGCCCTCCTCGATGACGAGAAGCGAGACATCAAAGGTTCCTCCTCCGATATCCAGGACAAGGACCGCTCGTTCTCCGCGGGTCGTAGCGCTGAATCCATAAGCGATAGCAGCGGCAGTAGCCTCGTCCATGATACGAAGAACCTGGAGGCCGGCAATTGCTCCAGCGTCTTTCGTAGCCTGACGCTGTGAGTCGTTGAAGTACGCTGGGACAGTGATGATCGCATTACGAATTGTGGTACCGAGATACGCCTCCGCTGTCCGCTTCATCTTGGTTAGGATCATCGCAGAAATTTCTTGGGGTGCCTGGAATGCTGGTCATAAAAAGGACCCACTGGAAGGTTTTCACATACGAATTCCTTTGGTGTTCCACGATCATCTACCCGGATGTACGGCGCACCTCCCTTGTCTAAGACAGTGAAGGGGAAGTGTCTCAGGTCCTCCTGCACCCGAGGATCGTCGAATTTTTGGCCAATGAGACGCTTGACGTTGAATATCCTGCAAAACTGAGTCGCAACCCAAGTGAGTGTTCTAGGACGGACTGCATACGTGTTTGCAGGCTTTATGCCGGCATGGCGTCTTGCAGCATCGCCGAGGAGGCGTCCTTTGCTGGAGAATGACACGAAGGATGGTGTAGTACGGTGTCCTTCGTCATTTGCGATAATCGTAACTTGATCATCTCTCCAGACGCCCACACACCTGTGATGCAGTTAGCCTGTGAAGTGCTGGAGCAAGAGGTGATCAACGAATAGACTGTTCCCAAATCAATCCCGATACTAGGAGCTTGATCGAGGGCCATCGGTGCAAGTGGTAAGTCGTATCAAAGGTAGACAAGCCAGCGGGGTGGGGGTGTGTGGCGAGAAGCGTCCATCGCACAAGCGCCATGATGTCGAGTGGTGCCGAAAGCTGCCGCCGGTGATTCCCGAGAGCCTAGTCTGGGTAACCCGACCATTCTTCACCCTCCACCAAGTATATCAGGACTACTGGGAAAATCCCCAGGGAGGATGCGCGAGACGGAACACAAACGAGCCTGCCTGCCGCGCATCCCGCGCAGACTCCGGCAGACCCCGGCATGTGCCATGCCGCTGCGCTGCAGATGCGGTGGGCGAAAGGGGAGGATTGGCGGCGGCCAGCTGATGCGCGCGCCGTTGATTAACCCATCACTGGATATTACTTGAAACTCACCGGTGCATGCGGCGTCGATTCTCGAGGTCAGTTCTATGGGTAGCGAAGGAGGGGAAGTGAGAGAAGGGGGGAAAGGCACTAGCTTTATACCCAGGCCCTGTGGACTCCCCAGTCGGCAAGGCAGCGGCAAGGGCCATCTTTGAGAAAAAAGCGGCCTTCACGGCCCTGGGTCGTTTCTCATTCCAAGGGCCGTGCTTCCCGATTAGGCGTGCTGGCCAAGTAGCGTACATCCTCATTTAAACTTCATGCGCCTCGAGATCATCGGAACGACAATGTGAGTATGTCGCTTAGACTACACCACGCAAGGGGGTATGAAAATGCGAAAATATCAACATACCTTCCATTTTTATTTTCAGAGGGTCTAGTCCCCCCGCCCCCCCCCACGTGAGCAGTTATGTAAGCAGCACGTGCGATCAAATTCCCATTTTGGATAACTACGTTCGCAAAACGCTACGTGCGCCGGCGTTTACCTCCCCCACAAGACATACAGACCCAAGAATTTCGCCCGCAGCTGATCTCAACGTGCTCTGTGTGGTACTGGTGCAAAATCCAGTAAGAGAAGGCGAGTGTCCCTTAAGAAACATACCCAAGTCCCGCATTCAGCCTTGATGCATTGGATTGTACTCCCCGTATCATTTTTTTCTTCATCCGAAACCACAGAACCACAATAGCAGCAGTTTATGGCGTCCCCATCGAGCTTCTTCCGCTTATTGCGCTGTGGCCGTGAGCTGTGGGTTTGCGCAGGTTGTGCTGCCTGCACAGGAACGGTCGGAAGTGCAGGTGGAAGGGGCAACGTGGCTGCTGAAGGACCTGCCGCAGGGAATGGCGCGACCATAGCAGAGGTGTCAGTAGTTCCAGATGCTGAAATTGGTGGAGTCGGAGTCGACTCCCGCGGCCCGTTCAGTCGACCAGCGAAATCCATGCCAGGTGCCGCGTAAAAATCGATTTCCCTATCAACATCATCGTCAGCGACCGCGGGAAGCGAGTAGTTGATCTCAGGAGCGCCAAGGTAGTCTGGTTCTTCAGAATCTTCGAACCGCTCTAGTTTGACTCGGGCTTCATCTGTGGGAGCATCGTTTGCATTATGCTCGCCCGTGGACTCGCTGTCAGAGTCTGCAAGGAAGCGCCGTGCCCGTCGGCGACCTCTCGTAATAAATTCCTCATCCGACGCTTCATCGTCAGAAATAGATCTCGGATCCTCGGCCTTAGTAACTCTGCCCGTGCGATATGTCATCGTAGAAAATAGTCACAATGAATATACGTACCTGAGAGCAAGGCGAGAAGAGTGAGCATCAGAAGTGGCCAGTGGAGGTCGCGCTGCATTCCCTTTGAGTCTCCTGGGCTTCTGGTACGTCTGCCGATTATTGTGGAGGAGCCGAATACTACTCTCCTCCAGCGGTGCCATCTTGTAGGGTATGACAACGTTACCCAATGACTTGAGGCCGTGCCGAGTGCTGCGGTAATGTGCTTCGATGTTGTACGTCCAGATCGCGAGGCCGCACTGACGAGGGCATGGGATGAGGTAACGTTGCACCAGACCGGGGTAGAGGCGCCAGCAGGTAGCCCTGGGTAGATCCATGCAATCTCATGACACAAGGTGCCAGCAATTTAAATTACGGGGAGTATCACACCACAATACTGTAGTATTTCGATCAAATCGGCAGTCACACGTCACGCACCCCTGTGTCGGTTTCGAAATCTGGTCGGGGTCACGCGTCACGAAGGGGTCTGTCGAATCCAAAATTGGTCACACCCATCCCAAATTTCCCTCTGCGACTGCAAACAGCCAAAATTTTCGCGGTCAGTGTCGAAATTTTCTGGGGTGTCACGCCAAATTTTGCGGGTTGTCGAAGTGTATTTTCGGTCACGCGTCACACCCCATGTCGAATTGATCGAAATACTACAGTATCTTCAGTGGTGCCGCGTACATAGCTGAACCCAGGACATGCTAGAACATCTTTTGCGCAGTGAGATCAATTCGCGAGAGCTATCCGGGGCACAATCCGAATGCTTTCTGCCACACCCCGTTCGTTATCTTCGCGCGCACCCTCTCCAAGTTGAATTACCGTTCCCCCCGGGACCCATGGAAAACATCGCTTCTTGATGGAAGATCTATGTCGATTGAATGGAGTGGAAATGTGGCCCCAACTGACCGGCTCCTACGGGGGTCAGCTAATCTTTCCCAGAGTCCATAAAGGCGCACCCTCACGAAATCCAGCGTTCACACAATGCAACCCCTCGATATAACACCTATTCTATGCGCAGGCGGAGTTCTTGCTGCGACGCTCTACTCCTTATATCTGAGGCGCAAACGGCCCCAATTGCCGCTGCCCCCTGGACCTCCGAAACTGCCTCTAGTGGGGAATCTGTTCGACGTGCCGCCGAACTTCCAATGGGAGAAATACATGGAATGGAGCAGGGAATATGGTGTGTTACCTAGTTCGTTCTAACAACGCTTGGCTGAATTGTCCTGGTCGAGACTCCGACATAATACACCTCAATCTCGCCGGGCAGTCGGTGATTGTTCTGTCGTCCTTGGAAGCCACAACCGCTCTGCTGGAGAAGCGCTCCGCAGTCTACTCTGATAGGTAACTTGACTGAATTCAACCCCACTAACTGTGCAAGCTGATTTGCTGCCAGACCCGACGTTCCCATGGTGACTGACATGGAGTTGATGGGTTGGGATTTCAATGTCGGTGCGCATCCACATGGCCCTTCCATGAACGTTGGATTGGAGTTGACCATCGAACGTAAGGACTTATGAGATATGGTATGTGACCTCAGCACCCGTTAAACCCTTAAACGACTTGGCAACCTATAGGGGACACTTGGTACGCTTCCCGAGTGCATGTGGGTGTTCAATATTCATTAGCTTCGCTCCAGGCGGACGAACCGCCGGTTATTGAATCAAACCTTCAATGTAAAAGCGGCCCGGCAATATCGCCCGCTGGAACTGGCAGCGTCTCGTGCGGTCCTACCACGATTGCTGGACAGCCCTGATGGATTCTTCGATCATTTCTATCAGTGCGTAGGTTGACTGTACCATAGCTCACAGCTTAACGGTCTCATTTCTAGGATGGCCGGCGAGCTCATAATGGCAGTGACGTATGGAATTCGCATCGAGCCATCCAACGACCCGTACATCACCCTCGCTAACACGGTCGTACAAACGTCAGCACTCGCCGCTGTACCCGGGCGCTTCCTCGTTGTAAGTTTCAGTCGATTTGATTCAAATACATCCGGTTCATTTTAACGTGACGTCCAGAACACCCTCCCGTGCTTGAAATATATTCCGAGTTGGTTCCCCGGCGCGGGGTTCAAGCGCCAGGCGAAGGAGTGGAGTAAGCTAGCGCGTGAGCTGGTTGACAGGCCCTTTGCGGAGACCAAGCGCGAAATGGTGCGTAGGTTCTTCCCTGGCTGCGCGGCATACTGATTGCATGTTCAAATATTCAGGACTCCGGGATTGCCCCGCGGTCATTCACCGCCGAGCATTTGTACGGCCTGAGGGACCAGGACACGTATTATCAGGAAAAACACGTCAAAGCAACTGCGGCGACTATGTTCGCCGCCGGAGCGGACACCACCGTCTCTTCGCTCGGCACATTCGTCCTTGCCATGCTGTTGAATCCTGAGGCGCAGAGGCGGGCTCAGGCCGAGATCGATTCCGTTACTGGTGGGAAATATCTTCCAGATTTTGAGGACGAAGTATCTCTGCCATACGTCTCCGCACTCGTGAAAGAAGTGCTTCGATGGAAGAATGTCACTCCCCTTGGTTCGTCTGTACTGGTCACTTCACCGCACGACTACTAAGCTCAGGTCGCAGCGGTCCCTCACTTGCTGACCACGGACGACGAGTACCGTGGATATAGGCTGCCTGCAGGTTCCATGATAATTGGAAACACATGGTAAACCTCTGTTTCTCTTACCATATATATTACGTTGAAAGGTGCACCGCACATCTAGGGCGATTCTGCATGATGAAGTTCGTCCTTCGTCGTACTCTTGTTTCGTGTTAATTGAACATCCTCCCAGGCCATGTATCCCGACCCGTACGCTTTCAAACCAGAGCGATTCTTGATTGATGGGAAGCCGAATCCCGCCGTGAAGGATCCAGACGCAGCCTTCGGGTTCGGACGGAGGTACGGGAGTATCTCGTTGCGACAAATATTTGGCCTGATCCAACAAGCAGAGTATGCCCTGGCAGACACCTGGCGACGTCCTCGATCTGGATAACGGTCGTTTCTATCTTGGCGACCTTCAATATTCAGAAAGCGGTTGACGACACGGGGAACATTATCGAGCCTACAGGCGAATACATTTCGGCGCTAGTCAGGTACGCTATCCCATTTCTTAGCAGGCTGCCACCAGATGTCGCTGATTCCGGTACTGCAGCTCACCGCTTCCGTTCAAGTGCTCAATCACCCCCCGCTCAGAGAAAGCGGTGGCGGTTATTAAAGGGATGCTGTAACCGTTGGATCGTGAGATGATTTTAGGGAGGAGTTGGCCATAAACACACGAGAGGTGGCGCTACGAGCGTAAGTATCAGAAATATTGAGAGAATAGAGGAGCGGGAGGTTATCCAGCGTTGGCGATGTACAATAGTGTTATTACCTTCCGTATCGTGAGGCCCATTACACGTCCGAAGGACTCTATCAAGAAATAAGCAATTGCTCAATTATGTGTCCCTTTCCAGGAAGATCTTCTCAACCTGCCTGCTTCTCCGATGCCACACCGGAGACTGAGGCGAATATTTTACAAAACAAGGTGGAAACACGATGTTGGTTGACTTACCAGGATGGCGCGGGGGGAATATTGATCCTGGATCATGGCTCAAACAAAGCTCAGAACCGTGGGATTCGGGATCACGTGGTTTATCGGATCACGTTGGACGGCATCTCGGCAACGGAAGGTTCAAGTTGGGAACAAGGTTCGAAAGTAAAAGCGGTGTCTCCTTGATCCAGATTCCAAATTGACCACACGCATCATCCCACCGCGCTCCCTTCTGGTGCGTCCCCGGAAAATAATAGAGCCTCCTCGCAGTCCTTTCGAGGTGCAAGAGCTCGTCGAGCACTGCATTGACCTCCTCCGTCATTCGAGGGCTGATCTCTGCGCCTGCGCGCTGGTTTCCCGCTCTTGGGTATATCGCGTCCAGGCCTATCTTTTCACACTGTCTATCCGATTTTCGGCCCCGGATGAGAACAAGCGGCTTCTGAGGACCTTGGAAACTACACCTCACCTCCTTCGCTACGTCCGCCGACTGTATCTCGAACCGAGGAAGATGTCGATTTCGAGGTTCTGCAACCTCCGATTCATGAATTTGGAGCATATCGCCATTCTGCACGAGCACGCTGTCCCGCCATACTTCATTTTCGATGCGCAACAGCTCCTCGGGCCGCCTACTCTCCGCTGAGTGGAAATATCATGTCCTTCAATGTAATGATTCTTCTTTCTGAACGTGGTTGAGGAATGTTCTTTAACCATCCGACATCTCGCCGTAACCTGCTACCCCTACGACTTCCCCTGTCGACAGCCCTACGATGGAACGCGTAATATTCCCACGTCCCCCTCCAGTCATCTTGGATTCGTTGCAGCTCACGACCAGGACGGGTGTCGAGAAGTGGTTGATGCACCACCTTCATCGCTTCGATTTCTCGAAGCTAAAGGTGTTGTCAATTGACGGGAAGTCCTCGATCTTGCGCCCCGTTTTCTAACAGCGGAAGTCTTCAGCTTCCAGAACAAGGCCCACCGTGAATATACATACTCGGAGGCGCGGAAGTAGATCCCAGAGATTTTGACAGTGGGTCCTCCTTTGATTTAAAAGTTACAGTGACTATTAATATTTAGGGAGGAACTGGGTTTGTGTCAGGGCAGGAGTGACATGCTCCGAGTGCTACATACTGTTATACGTGTTTTTCGAGGGTATAAGGGTATGCTCATGATCAAGGAAAAATCAGTCGTCGTTAAGTCGCAACAATATCGTACACTACGAACACCAGATAGCTAACGCCTCCTACTTCCGTCAGTATTTCTTGTCCTTCCGCTTATAGTCCTACCTCAGATGACCATAATCCATCTCGCGCTATTATCACAATTCTATCGTAGGCGATTCCCATCGGCTACACCATTCCTTTAATAAGTGCCAGCGCCGCCTCTGACCGCGGAGTGATTGAGCACTTGAAAGGGAGCGGTGTGCTGCAGTATCAAGATCAGGCACATGGGGTCCCGACGCGCCATGTAGTGGGTTAGCGTACCTGACTATCGCTGAGCCAAATTCGTATGTGGGCTCAAGAACGTTCCCCTTTTCGTCAACCGGCTTCTGGATATCGAAGGTCGCCAGGATGGAGACGACCGTTATCCAGATCGACGAAGTCGCCAAGTGTCTCCCGGGGCATACCCTATGGTGTTAGTAAGCAAACGTCTGTTAGAACAAGGACTCATGTTATTCCTACCTTCGTCCGAATCCGAAGGCTGCATCGGGATCCCTCACGGCGGGATTGGGCTTTCCATCAAGCAAGAACCGCTCTGGTTTGAATTCGTACGGATCGGGATACATTGCCTGGAACGAAGTGATCAACAAGGGTGAAGTCACAGCAAAGCGGCTTACGCACTTTGTCGTGTAGAATGGCCCTGGATGTGCGTTCGTCAACGTCTGGAACATTCGGAGAAGAGTATGGTTCACCATGTGTTGCCGATGATCATGGACCCTGCAGGCAGCCTATATCCGCGATATTCATCGTCGGCCGTGAGCCGGTGGGGTACACCTGGAAATGGGGTTAGAGGTCGTCCAAGGACGGAGGCAAGGAGGCAAGAGACAAACCAAAGGGGGTGACGTTTCTCCACCGAAGGACCTCTTTGACTATCGCTGAGACGTATGGCAGGGATGCTTCATCGTCGAAGTCTGGCAGATATTTCCCACCGGTGACGGAATCGATTTCGGCTTGAGCCCGACGCTGTGCGTCAGGATTCGCTAGCATGGTGAGAACGAAGGTAGCAAGCGAAGATACTGTCGTGTCCGCTCCGGCGGCGAACATAATCGCAGCAGTTGCTTTGATGTGCTTTTCGTCATAATAGACGTCCTCGTCCTTGATGCCATTTAAATGATCGGCAGTGAATGACCGCGGGGCCGTGCCAGACTCCTGGATTTTCGAGAGTGAAATAATTTAACTGTCGAGGAATATCATCTCCATACCATTAGGCGTTTCGTCTCGGCAAAGGGAGCATCAAGCGTGGAATGCAGGACCTTCCTCCACTCCTTTGCTTGGCGCTTGAATCCTGCGCCAGGGAACCAACTCGGGATATGCTTCAACCATGGAAAAGTGTTCTAGACGCTCAGTTGGATTCACAGGATAAATATAAACTCAAATGACACTCACAACGAGGAACTCCCCAGGAACAGACGCGGTTGCGGTTGCATGCACCACCTCGTGAGCCAAGGCGATAAACGGGTCGTCGGACGGCTGGACGTGAATTCCATACGTCACTTCCATTATCAGCTCGGCCGCCATACTTAAATTGACAATGTTCAGCTGTGATATCTGGCGCAATGCAGTCCCACGCACTGGCAGAAATGGTCGAAGAATGCATCAGGATTATCCAGTAACTGTTGGAGGACCGTGCGCGACGCTGTCAGTTCTAGCGGTCGGTATTGGCGGACCGCGTTTACGTTGAATGTTTGATTCAGTAGTCGGCGGTTCGTCCGCCTGAACAGACGTTAATCGACATCGGGAAACAAACTCTTGGCTCGAGAATCGTACCATGTGTCACCTATAGATTTGATTACACGAAATTCCCATGTTGACCGGACGGTGAATTGACGAGAGACCCATACCGTATTTCATTAGTACTGGCCGTCGGTGATCAGTATCCGCTTCGATCGGACGGGGAATGAAGAGGGTGCACACCAACGTTATAATCCCAACCTATCAACTCCAAGTCGGTCACCATAGGAAGGGCGGGTCTGGGAGAAAATGAGCTTTACAATGAAGGATATCCAAAGTCGCTACTTGCCTATCAGAATAAATGGAAGAGCGCTTCTCCAGCAAAGTTGTTGTGGCTTCCAGTGACGACAGAACAATCACCGACTGCCCGCCGAGATTGAGGTGGATTATGTCCGAGTCTCGAAGAGTTCAATCCATGCAGAGATAATGAAAGGAATAAACACACTATATTCCTTGCTCCATTCCATCCATTTCTCCCATTGAAAGTTCGCGGGCACGTCAAACAGATTTCCCACTAGGGGCAGTTTTGGTGGTCCGGGGGGCAAGGGTAACTGGGAACGGTTGCGGCGCAAATAAATCGAGTACCCCGTCGCAGCGAGAGCTCCGCAGGCGCACAGGATGGAGGTGCTATCGAGAGATAGCATCGTGTCGTTGACCAAGGATTCTGGATGGGCCCTGCATTTATAGGCACTCGGAAGCACCAGCCGACACGGCAGAAGCCACCAGGTGGGAATCCTCCTAGACGAACACTCCCCACGGTCCATCGTGGAGCCCGCCACGGCTCACGGCTGCTGCCACTGCAAGAGAGGGGAAAATCATTTCAATGAGCGCAGCATTCTAGCAGCTGTGAAGCCGCCGAATCCCCGCTACCTTTAGGTAAGGGTCTTATAGCACCCTATTTGCGGGATTCGCAGAGGAGGAAATTTTCGTCATCAGTTTTAGCGTAAACGACTCGTCTTGCCCGCGAAAACTGCAGGCACTTGTCATCCCAAATCTGTCACCTCCGCCCGAGTCCCGCTCGGCAGTTCAAGTGGTATCATCTCTTCAAAAGAATCTAGGTGGCCTGCCAAAGTCGAGGCTGATTCTTCAACTACTGCCCAAATCATATCTGAAACCAGTAGTTTACATTCTCGCTACCTTTAGGTACGGGCCTTAGAGTGCCTGATTTTCAGGACTCGCAGACCATCACATTTTCGTCATTTTATTTTGCGTAAGCTTCTATTCCCCCGGCCAAAACGGAAGGCCTTCGTGAATTCAAGTCTGTCATCTCGGCCCGAATCCGACTCGGCGGTGGATCTGGGCCTAAGTCCAGCTTGGCGGTCGATGTGGCTTCCCTCGCTCTTGAAATCTTCGCCTCTGTTCCCTCTTTTACTACCTGCCATTCCACCCTCCACAACTTGAGCTTTTGTTAGATATCCCGCTTTCTAAGTATAATATCCAAATCTCAAACCGCTTGCCCGTTGACTGGTAGACTCGTGACCAGTCTGCTTACGAGGAGCAAAAAAATGAGGAGAGGTCTTTGCCGTACAGCAAAGTGCTTGCCACATTTTTTTTGCCATTCGTATGCAGTCTGGTAATGAGTCTAGTTGACTGGGTCCGAGTTTTGTATTTCTCTGTCACATACGGTCGCCTCTAGCTGCCTGTAATATCATCGGTCGAATTCCTTCAATTCTTTTCGCTGGACTGGTCTTTGCTTCGCTCCTCTGTATTTGGTTATGGACCGAGATTATGTTCTGTTTCGATCCTGAACACTCGTTTTCCGCCTTTCTGTCAGCCATCCCTCTATGATTTTCGGGTTCCTGCTCGCTTTTATTATTATTTAAAATGCTCTCACCACCAGGTTCGGAGCCACTTGCTGTCCCCCAGCCCTACTCGCTTTACAACTTGCCAACAAGGGGTGATGCGGGTCTTTGCGATGGTCGCCCTCAGATTTGTTATTCTTGTTAATGTCTTTGCCGCCCACCTTCCTCCATATCCGCTCTAGATATTTTTCAACCTGCTCGGGACATAACAGTTTCTGTGGAGCACAAATTCCCACAGCACCTTTCACAGGTCGCTTAGTTACACGCCTCACTCCATATAAGTAAAATTCCCCGTAACGGATCGTCTCATCAGAGGGATATTTTGTCGTCCATGTCTGTTCAACTGTTGTACTTCTTTGATTCCTTCGACCGCCGGGCCGCATGCTCCTTTCAACCAACCACTTATTCGCTCCGAATCAGTGTACCAGTCAAGGGATAACAGAGTACATATCCTTCTTGTTAAGTAGTGTGCTGAATTTACGAAGCCACAACCTATAATTTGTCATGGCTTGATCAACTCCAAGGGTGTATACAACGAACGGCGGGTTAAACTGATTGATCCTGGCCTCCAGCTATATACATTCTGAGCCTTCACGACGATAGGACTGCTATGCACTTACGCCATTAAAAGGGAGGAGTTGAGGGGGAAACCCGGAAGAACGACGATGTCCAGGTTCGTTTCGCCCAGATTACTGGTCCTCAAGTCCTTCGTTGAAGTTTGAAGGACAAATCATCAGTTCACGGCGAGAAAAGACCTTGGCTGGAGCTCTTCGAGGCCCTGCTATCCTGTCAAGGAGCAACTTTGAACCCCATCCCCAGGAATTTACAAGTAGAAAAGTAGGTACGGGTGTTTTGGGCTGCCCACCGTCCCGTAAACGGGGACGGCCGTCAATCTGGAGACCCGCGACGGGTACGGGCCGTCATAAAAACAGCCGTATTTTCTTTTTGGGGACCAGATGACGGGACGGAACGGCAAAAATACGGCCGTCAACCGTGGATTGACGGGACGGTCCCAAGGCGCGCGAGATTCGGTGTTAGACTTTAGATTTGAGGTGTATCGAAGGCTGGAACCTACCGGGAATACCCCGAGATGTACCAATACAGATTCTGTGCCAGGCTGTCGTAGAAACTAGTGGATTGAAAACCAACCGCACCCGTTCACGTGCGTGATTGCAAATGTGGAACCCTCACAAAGGCTCTCATTGATGTCAGTATCAGTTCGGGTGACTGGAAGACTCTACAAAATTAATATATGACTGACTTGCTCTCATTTTAAGGCAGATGAGGGGTGGAATTCATACTCACACCAACCCAACCCGTATACGGCCGTCAACGGCGGCACTCTGGCGGGACGGGCGGAAATTTTGCCGTCCCGTACCCGCCCCGTAAATTTCATCGGGCAAATGCTCGACGGGACGGGACGGCACCCGTCACACCCGTAAATACGGGGACGGTGGGCAGCCCTAGGGGTGTTTTCTTTGCCAGAGGATGTTCGGCGGTCATCGATCCATCAATTGCGTTTCTAAAAGGCGGGGTTACGCTGGAATAGGACCGCATCGACGCAAGCGATTCAAAGATAAACCCATGAAATCATCAACCCCCGGAGAACGCCGGAGGGCTACACGGTGATCACCGAGGTCACGAGATCTTTGCCAATTGTTGCCAATTTCAAAATCCGACATCGCGCTTTGACAGAGACCACCATGAGCACACCGGCAACGCGTAGACGACGGGCACGCAAGAACTCTGAATCCGAACCTCAAGGTCCGCCCACCAAACGGCGAAGGGTGGCAGAAGACACTGTCATCGAAGACCCGACATGTAGCATCGACGACCGCGTATGTTTTCTGCGGGTGGAGACGCATCTTTTCAAGGTATCGAGCTCGGATCTTCCACCCCGTTGTCCAAGTCGAGAGGCTTATTTTCTGTGCTGAAAAGGTCCACCTGTTTCATCTCCTTCGTGATGAGGAGTCTGTCTTCCATGACATGCTCGCCATGCCACCCGGTGCGGCCGCTCCCCAAGGATCCAGTCGCGAAAACCCTGTAGTTCTGGTGGGCGACACACTGGCTCAGATTCGGGCGTTTCACAAGTTGGCATATGCGAGGTGTGTCTCTTTCAGCAGCTCCGATTTTTCTCTTCTGATCCTTGATATCAAGCCCACTGCAGGCCCAGATCACCGCATACCAGCGGAGCGATCTGGCGTCCTTAATTGAATGCGGTTTCTTCGCCCATAAATACGCGATGACGAGCTTCCTGCAGCTCGCCCTCGACGCCATTGTATCCATTGCCACCCGGCACTCGTTTGATGGACATCCCATCGCAACTAACACGGCTCTCCTCCGGCTCACCTGGCTCCAGGGTGCCCCTCTGTACAACACCGCTGGTACCCGTGAATTCGAAATTCGCGAGCTCATCCGCAGGTCATGGATGGCGCAAGTCCGCACACAGCGCTCCTTCGACCACATGAAGATCATCCTCGAGCGCTGCCAGCAATACGACTTCCGCGCCCTCCTCGGCGAGGTGTATCATGAATATCTTCGACGAATGTCATTTGCACACCGCGAGCCGGGGCATGGTCCGCGGCCAGCACGCTTTCCAGATCCGTCGCTCTTCGAACTGCACCGCGCGCGCCTCATGACGGGCTACTGGTCGCTGAACGAGTGTTGGGATGAGTTCGTTACAAACGTTCCCCCAGTCCCCGTTTCCGAGGGCTGTTTCCAGCCGGTCGAGCACGCGACGGTGTGTGCGGCCGAGTGGGAGCGACTGTGGCGTGCCGCCTCAGAGACTCCCGCAGTCCGCGCGACAAGCACAGTCGACATTTTACGGAAGCTGAGGGCGTTCCATGGGGCCATCGACGGGCCGTGGAGCACAGGGTGTTACCGGTTATCGTTCGATGGGCTGCATCCTGTCTCAGAGTACATTCGCAAGTTGCAGGACTCCCTGGCGGACCACTTTATGGGGCCCCTTCACGCCGCATAGAGGTGCGTCAGGCTTGTCGAAAAGTATCTTCACTGCTTTAATGTGCTGCCCAGAAATAGGCTTCCTTTCATCGTTGTCGTTCCCCTCGGTGCGCATAAATCGCCCATCACACACCTTGCATATCTTCCGATTTTGTTTCTCGCTCCCCTGGAGAACTCATGACGCTCGCGTTCGAGCCTTCTGCGCGGCCGCGTCCCTCCTTCCCGACGAAGTCGACCAAGCCTCGTAACCTCGGGTTTATTTCGAGCGCGTTTGAGTCGTCGGCGCCCTGAAAGTGGCCCCATTGGACGGTTCTAGGTTTAGAACTTGTCCTACTTGGAGGTGCGCCAGTCTCACTCTGGCAGACGGCCCTTCCCGAACCCAAAGCTTAACGATATGGAAGTGGAGAAGCCAGCCGTGAGTGGGGAGTTGACGGGAAGAGACGCTCACATCACCTCATGTATCTGATTAATTGACACACCTTGTTCCCATGCGTCTATTGCTCACCGGCCACTATACATCCTCGACTGAGCGCTCTCAGGCATCTTTGACTTGCACGGCAGTCTGCCAGTGTACGTATCCCGTCCGTCTACTGCGCCGGTGTCGCTCTGCCGGGATTTTGTTTTATTTTGACCACCATTAGTGATGGTGCCTTCGAAGCATCCTCAGAGCCAGGCTTCGGACGACATCTGGCGCCCCGCGGCTGAGATGCTTACACTTTAAACGAGAAGATCTGTCAAGGTTGCGGTCCAAGTGCCTTTACATAGGTAGGTTTGCGCTTCGACATCTGACATCGACAGGGGCCACCAGGGACCACCAGGCCTGATGGAAGGCATCCATTTAATACGGTAGGGCACTGAATACCTTCCCTCTGGGATCCTCTAATGTACTTGCTGTCTGTTCTCTTACTCCCAATAATCACCGCCACTGTCGCGGCGGCGGTTACTCGCCCTTCCCCCTCGCTATCCGATCAATGGGCAATCGTCGACTTCCAAGGACAATGCTTCAACCTCGTCGACGACCAGACGCAGTCCCTGACACCCGTCCAAGCTTGGCGGCCCGATTCCACTGTAACTGGGTCCCAGGTGAGTCGCCAACTGGGCACGGAAATCCAACACTGCTGATGCGCCATGCAGTGGCTATTCTTGAACACCAGCACCCCGGGCGTCTTTGAGATCGTCAACGTCGGCACGGCGTCTTGGCTCTCATACAGCACGCTGCCCACCGGGGGGAGGCGATTCGGTCGCACGTCGTCGCGAATCAGCAGCCAACCACCTGGAGATTCACTCCACCGTCCGGGATGTGAGTACTGCTCCGCTCCCGTGCATCGATCTTATAAACTCAAATCGGCTACACAGGTTAATCGAAAGCATATCTAATCTCGCCGCCACGAGCTACGTGATAGGGACCTCGGGCAGCGCTCCGGTGCGTTAGATTCGGTCAATTCAAGTCCGGGCTTCACTCATTGGCATTTCGCAGTTTATGCTGGAGCCACCCAATACTGCCGATCCCCACCAAATTTTTTAAATCATCCCCGGTTCGTCGGTCTTAACCCATTGTCGCGCTGAGAGTGATGACATCCCAGCGGCTTAATTTATTCTCTTACCCGCACGAGCTAATCTCAAGTTGTCCTTGCGAGTTGTCTATACTCCAAACCTTTTGTTGAATGATTCCACCCATCCCTCATATCTAAAACTGGAAAGCACCGAAGGAGGATCCCGAACGCGCACTGTCGCAAACAGGACGGGATAGTTATGGTCATGAATTCTCCCCTACCCGATAAAATAAATTCCGAGAAAATATCGAACTTCGAGTGGGCCTTTTGAACATATCAATAAATCCTTTGGTTGGTATTAGCATAACGAGCGGAGAGGAAGGATCCCATTGCCTCGACATATCATTGGCGCGCGACGAAGAATCGACCCAGAAATACGTGCCTCTCCGCCGCAACGCGTCCACGCGCTCCTTATGCCAGTCCCAGAAGGGGAACGAGAGCTTCGCGGGCATAGCGAGGTCGACGCGCTCGAAGGGGAGGACCTGCCGGGCCGAGATTCCATCATGTCAATGAATAGGGCCTCATCGAACGCCGTGCGAATCTCGAATGCCACGGTTCGCAAATCGGATGCGAAGGACAAATCGGGGGCAGCAGGAGAGAGTGTTAGCCGCTCGATAAATTCGTTGAAGGCCGCGGTATCGGCGCTGCGGACACGGAGGCGGAGTGTCGTTAGCGCGCGGTTCTCCTCGATGAGTGTTGTGAGGGTGACGTGCGTCAGAACTCCGCACCGAAGAGCGAAGGAAGAGAGGGGAGGGGTGTCACGGCGTGTGAGAGTTAGGAGAGGCAGCAGTGCATATTCGTCGAGATCCCGCTTATCCATGGCGATCTCCTCCAGGGCAGGGAGAGCGACATAGCCGAGGAAGGCGGAATCGGACACGTACAGCTTGCGCAGATGGTCCATACGCAACACCAGGCTGGAATTCGTATCGAAGTCAAGCGACGCGAGGAATGTGAGGTCGGCTTCGACGAGATCCGGGCGGACAACGAGCACGGTGAGGTGGTCCTGGATGCTGGCCGCACTTTGATATCTCGTGAGTTGATGCCATGGGAGCAGGAAGGACCTGACGGGGTCGCATATTCCGATGACGATGAGGGAGCGCAGACGAGGAGCGACGGCAAAGGCGGTGAGCCGCGAGTCCTCCTCGAAGGCAGTGTTTGCAGTAGGGACCCAGACGCTTCGTACCTGCAATGTTTCCAAGTTCCCCACCTGACCTTCAACGCCGCAAGCTCCTCGTCGTACCGAGGCCAATTGATGCAGAGTGTAACATCAACCCAGCGTGCGGAGGATCGAAACATCGCTGCGAGTGTCGGGGGCATTTGTATCCATTCTCCAACATGGCCTACGCAGACATGCAATTTCGTTTGACCTGAGTTTTCACGGGCGAAGATGTGCAGGACGGGCCAGCGATGATGGGCCATGACCACAATGTCTGGTCGGATAAAGAGACCCTCGCCAACGTCTGCAGATCTGGCTAAGAATCCAGGGACTCTGAGATGGGAGTACTCTGCCGATCTGCAGTAACGGCTCCCCCAATCGCGTCATCCCGTAATTGCTCGGATAAGTGAAGAACTTCAGGTCCGCTAAGGGCAACGTCAAGAAGGATATGAGCCCGAGCACTTCAGGGGGAAGGCGGTAAATCTGGGAGATAACATCGACCTTCCCTGAAATTTCTGTGTGCGCGAGTCGCCGAGTCAGCTGCAGACTCGTTCGGAGTCTTTCCCCCTGAATTCACAAAAAATTCCTACCAGTAGTATCAGGGGCCACCAGGGAAGAAATTCGGCCCCGGTGCAGTGTCTGGAATTTTGAGAAAAAAAAATTGTATTCAAATATAATTTGATTGTGGAGGGCTTGGATGTATGTGGCCACCCGATGTAAATGTCTACTTTGCAGAGCGGTTGTCGTGTTTACTTTATTTGTCAGCTCTCCGAAGGTTCTGTGTTCGAGTCCGGCGGCGTGCGCTTATTTTTGCCGTCGCCTGACAAAACTTTGCTCAAATAATGTTATTTCCACTGAACACAACTAAACATACATTCAATAAATTTGTCTGATATCCATCCTTTTTGAACATCATGTAGAACTGCTTTTGCTTTTTTCCATGATTCAGCATCAAATAGTGTCAGGACTTTATTGTCCACAGTGCATGTTAATGGACCCCAGCAGTCAAAGAACTCTTTGAGAATAGGATAGAGAACAGTTTTTTCAGGAATATATCGTCGACATCGCTTCCACACCCAATCAGGTCTTTTATAGCGTTCAGCCGCCCAAGTTGTGCCTTTCTTTGTGAAATAGTCAACAAGGCGCTGTTTGTCACCTTTATCCGGAATGAGCATTGTGTCAGAGAAGGCAGCAGCAAAGTAATCATGCAGAACATGTTTCTTTTTCAAAGTCTTTGTCACTTTAGCTATCTCATGGAAGACATCTGCAAAAATATTTGACGGGTTTCCAACTTCACTAGATGACTGAACATATTCCATCTGCACATCCAAATTCCCTGGTTCAGGCTCATCCTCGCCATCAGCTGCATCACTTTCATTTTCAGGGCTATCATTAGTAGCAGCAGATTGTTCTAAGGAATCAAGTGAAGGAGGATGGATGAGAGCAGCATCTCCTGTTACTTCACGGGGTCCACCAAATGCAGGAGGAGAAGGTTCCAGGCTACGAGTTTTCAAAGATGATAAATTGACAACAGCCATGAATGATGTGTTGTCACCCTTCAATTCCTCCAGAGTCTTTTTATGGTGAGTCAGGATACATTTTGGTGCAAGGACATTATGTATCTCAACCAGAGCTCGAGTTCTCGTTGTTGAGACACTAATCATAACCTTCTCTTGATTTCCTGAACCAGATATAATTGGGAATTGGTGCGGCTGAGTGACTAGTATTCCCTGTGCTACTTCCTGCCTCCACAAGTACACCGAAACGGGTTGACCAACTGGCCCTGCAATTGAAAGAGGTAAACCGACAGACACACAGTCTTTGAGTGTCTGCCAGATGTCTAAACACACCCAAGCATCTAATGCAGCATAATTGATTTGAGTGGAACTGAGGGAGGGAGCATCCCAGGGTGAATCTCGGGCTTCCTTGGACAAGTTTACATGCAAAACTGCAGCTGTAATAGCAGAGAGGGAAGCTGTGCCCTTTTGAATCGCATTTTTGGCTTTTGCGAATGCACCAAGTTCAATGACACCGGGTAATTGCCCATTGACCTTTGCAGGAAGTTTGTACTCTGGAAAATCTCGAGCAAGTTTTGCCAAATCTCCACCAATATTTCTCCCAACTTTCACGATTTGCAGAGAGGTGATAACTGTCAACAGCGAAGATGGCAATGTCTTCAGCAAATGAGTGCGCATGAGAAAAACCGAGGTCTGGAAAGCCATTTGAATGAGTGAGGTCTTCTTTGAAGTTCGAGAGAACTCAGATCCAGAGTACTCCCACTCCATATCAAATCCAACATGGCATTCCACAGAATCATTCACAATGTGAGCCAGAATAGCATTACAGGCTGAAGCAATCTCTATTTCGGCTGAGCAAACATTAACCAAAACATTATCTGGCAATAGCATCAAGGGCAGGTCTGAGAAGTCCTCAATCTGGGTGTGATCAATTTTTTCACCAAGTGTTGGGATGCAGTCAAGAAATGTAGCAGCATCATTTGCAACATTGTCTGTCCAGCCCAAGCCCACAGCAGGGTGTCCATGGGACTGCAATGATCTGACTATCTCCTCCAAACCAGAGCGGATGTGGGCAAGTGATTTTGTTGGAACAAATGCCTGGTATCGAATTTGTTCGGCCTCATTTATAAGTGTAAACAGGCCGGCAAAAATGGTAACTCCCCCAAGCTTCATCAGGAATTTTGTGAGCTTATGGCTGTGATCCCATTTAGCCTTGGTACATTTAAGTGCAGAAAGACATTGATCCAAAGCTGCTCGGATGTGGTTCATATAGTCCACATAAACAGCTGTAATATAATTTCGATGAGGTGAAAATCCAGCATATTCAGATTGGTCTTCAAAGTCTGAGAATGGCTCATAGGCTTTGTATGGATGTTTGATCCCAGCCCACTCTCTCATAATAGCATACAGATACTGTAGCTCTCTGAGATCTTTCTCCTGGATGTGAAGTTCTCGAAGAACTTTCGCCCATGAGTTAGAGTTCATGGAATTAGCCATTCCAGCACGAATAAGGGTCATGACTGATTTGTCAATCCCACTTCGATGTGTTAAGAATGCTGGAAATGAAGCAGCCAATCCTGGGTCTAACTGCTCCATAATATTCGGGTCATACAAGTTCCATGATTTTCCACATCCATTTCCAGCTCTTGCGCACTGCACTCGCTTTGTCATTACATAGTAGACCCAATCTAGACCAACAACACGGCGTGCAATTGGATTGTCATTCCATCCTTTGGGAGAAAGAGCAACACCAGTGCGGGCTTTCTGACATACAGGATTTGAACATTTGAGTTCCCCAGTGTGCAGACAGTCAGGAAGCCACAGAAAGACAGAAGGGAGGTATAAAGAACTTGGAGTTACACCCGTTTCTGTTCTGCTCGATTTTTCTAGAGAAAAATATGGGTCCTTTGGGTGAACCCAGAATGCCCCATTTTGATAACAGTTGGGCTTGGTAGAAAGTCTGATTTCTCTGTCAAATTGGTCTTTTAAGGCAGAGAGATAGCTTTTGATGACCCCATCTGGGACTGCTGTAGATTCCATAGGAGTATTGTCTGAGTTCTCATCTGGCAGCTGGCCAGGAATATCATCCTCATCCAGACCTGCGCTGGAAAAGAAAGGCTGCGGCAGAGCTGGAGAATCCTCTAGATCTGCCATAGAGACATCATGTAAAATCTGTTGCTTGCGTGCTTTGAGTTCTGGTAATTAGCAACAAATTTGAACAAGAAAATAAATACAGACCCAGCAAACGATTTTTCACAAAGTCCGGATCATCCAGAACTCTTGGATCAGACTCATCTTCAGAAATTGAAACTTCAGACAGAGATCGCTTTCTTGAGGAACTCGTTTCTGGTTCTGGCTGACCAGTAGTCCGTGGCCCTGTAATCATTTTAGGACACCTCAAATAAAAGAGACAGGACCGACGAAATAATGGATGGAGACGATCCTGAGGACCAGTTGGACGAATGGGCCGCCTCACTAAAAATACAGAATACATGAGTAAGAAGGACAGGCAGAGGAGGGTTGTCTGACACATACCTGGCAAGTTACTAGTCTTATCAGGACTCTCATCTGCCGAGTCACTGGCACTAGTATCCTCAACTACAGCCTTTTTTGGACCAGATCCAGCTCTAGCACCACCAGCTTTGTGGCCTGGAGCATTGTGGCCACCTTTATTACACCCCATGGTGGGCCAAAGGAGGGGGGAAAGACAAAAGAGAGCCGATAGGGGCTGTGCGAACGCCGCGTGTGATCATCTGTCACGCTAGTTTAGTCCGAATGGAGACTAAATCCCAATCCGGACTAAAAATGATGGTGGGAATGCGCAGTCAGTGCAGCGAATCATGTGCCAGCAAATAGTCCCAATCGGGACTAATTTTATTCCAGACACTGCACGACGGCCAGAAATTCCAGTGCCGCGGCGATCGGGAACAGGGTCCATTGGCTAGGCGGATTGGTCGACGGTCCCCGGTCGTGCAAGCAATGAAGGAGGAAGTTCTTGGCGACACGTGGCGGCTTGATCTGATCGGAGATAACGCCGAATAAGGCCGAGTCCGATTCGTACGGAGACGTAGTGGGTAGTGTTAAAGATGGGGATAACACGCAAATGATTTCTTTCATTCCAACTACTGGCAGAGAACAGCCTTCGTCAACAGCCTTCGTAGCCAGGTACCGTAATAAATCAAGCTCAATGCCGATGTGTATTGAATTGGGGGATGCTTCTTAAGCTTGGCACCTTCTCCATAACTACAGTCAACCAGTCGAACACTCAGCTGACTGGTATAAGATTACATGGCATGATATCAATCTTGCACCATGCTGTTTCAACAGCTCTCTATCCATCTTCAGCCATTAATATTTTTAGAATGCTGAATGGAGCTACCGATTTCGATTATATATACCCACAGCAAAGCCCAACTTTCACCCCCCTGCAATTTATCATGGGTACATGTACAATGTGAGTCTCCATATTCTTGGTATGCTTAGCCAAATCCTGATCCATTGCATGCAAACTAGTATCCATATTCAGAGTAAGTAATGCTTTCGTAGTCGGCATTATCCTACACTGAACCAATTTCCACAGATATCCTCATCAAATCATTATCAAACCCGCACGACGACCCCCCACAGGACATGCAATTGTCTGCTCAGCTTATAGTTGATGGTCATATATTCCTGCAAATGATGCCAGTTGTGACGGAGCCATCTGACTGTTGGAAACTCGTTGTTAATTGCAGAGTGTAAGTGCTCCGTCTCCAAATGACCTACAATTTCTGGTTCTGATTCCAGGTCCAGTCCCCACCATGCTCATACATTCTTGTTAGCGATAATGCGCCACAGTAGAACCAGAGGGAATCGTCTTCTTGGATCCATTGTCATTGGAAGAGATGTAGTTCTGCTCTCTATTAAAAGGACAGCCGTAGGTCTAATCTATAGGTGGTGAGATCTGATAACTCATCGCAAATGCAGGTTTCTGCTCGAAGCTTGCAAAAGTCAACCCAGACGGACCTTGCCTCGAATTGTGGGCTCAGTTCTCTGTCTCGGAATCAACCATAACATCATCTGGAACATCTGACATTCATACTCCAGCCAACCAAAGTAAGATATCCTTACAGTCCCAGATAACTTCTCCTCAATCCTTGACAGTTAGCTCACTTACTAGTAAAATGGTGATGGACCATATGAACCCGCTGTACACCCAAACCAACACTGGTTCTCTCCCAAGTTCTTCAGAACTTTGGACCATGCATGAGAAAATTTTATTCTTGCCTGATACAGACACCATCAACCTCAGAGCTCCCTTACTGCATCTCCTTGGCAATATTTGCTTCCACTGTCACGAAAGATCCCAAGCCATCGAAGACTTAAGCCAGGCCATCTGTGCATACCGTGATGCAATGCGGGACGGACTGATGGGAGACACTATATCAGCAGATCTTGGGAGTGCACTTCTCTGGCATTTTGTAGCACTGGGAGATCTTCGCGACATCGACATGTCCGTGCAAATGCTTGAAGATGCCGTGAGACTCACAGCAGATAACAAGCCAGAGCAACCTTCTAGGTTGACCGATCTTGGAAATGCCTTGCGTCGGCGATTTGAGAAACTAGGGGACCTCGGGGACCTCAACAGGTCCATTGTAATGTTGGAAAAGGCTGCCCAAATTACTGCAGACAACCAATCTGAGAGACCTTGGATCGTGAAAAGTTTGGGACAGTCCCTTTGGTGCCGTTTTGAGCGGCTTGGCCATGCTACTGACATTGATAAGTCTGTGTTGATGTTCGAAGATGCTCTCCGTCTGGCCCAGGAAGGTGATCCTAGGAAGGAAGGATGGCTGCACAGTCTGGGCTCAACCCTCATGCGTCGATTCGAGCGACTCGGTGATCCACAAGATTTAAAACACTCCATTTCATTGCTCGAGGCCTCTCTTCAGTCTACACCAGAGGATCGTCCCGACAGGCCATTGAAATTGACATGTCCTAGTATTGCTCTTATCCGCAGTTTTGAGCAGTTTGGCGACCTCAATGATCTCAACCGGGCTATCATATTTTCCCAGCATGCTGTCCGGCTTACTCCAAATGCAGACCCTCAGAAGCCTGTGAGGGTAACCAATTTCAGCAGTTCCCTTCTGGTCCGCTTCGAGCGGCTCGGGGACCAAAGTGACATTGACCAATCTATCTCAATGCTAGAGGAAGTCCTACTGGTCACTGCGGTTGGCCATCCTGAGAGGCCTGCTATCTTGACGAGTATAGGCAACACCCTTCTCCGTCGGTCTGAGCGGCTCGGAAAATCTGAGGACATTGATAGATCAATCTCGACTTTGGAAGAGGCCCTCCAGCTCACTTCAGACGACCATCCTACAAAGTGTTACAGTTGAGCAGTCTTGGGAATTCTCTTCTGTATCGTTTTGAGCAGAGTGGGAACACCGGAGACATTAACCAGTCCATCTTATGGTACACAAAGGCTCTCGAGATGACGTCTGAGGGTGATACAAAGAAGGCTTCCCTGTTTGTTAGAATTACTGGATTAACTCTGTAGAAATACACGTGATCGCGGTACTATACAATCCCTGCGGTCGAATGCGGAAGTCTTATCGACTTACACTCGACCGCAGATCAAATTCTGTGTCTCACAGGTTATGGGCCTTGAATACTACTAGACGTAGCCCAGAAGAAAAATCTTTTCACCTAAATTCATTCGTCAGCGCGCATTCGCCGTACACGCCCAGCATGTCCGAGCCAATGCACCGACTCACCTTCCCTCGTCTCAACGAGAAGAACTATGGCACCTGGACCGGCGACGAGCGTGCGGAGCTTCAGCGACTTGGAGTCTGGCTCATTGTAAAAGGGACCATCGTTGCACCCGTATCCACCGACTCCGAGGAACTACGCAAATGGCTTGTCGACTCGGGCAAGGCTGCCGGGTCCATCTACGCATCCCTTGAGCCGTCGCAGAAAGTGCACGTCAAGGGCATGGAGGAAAATCCGGTAGCGATGTGGAATGCTTTGGAGAAGGTCCACCGCCAGAAGAAGCCCGGAGCGAGGTTCGCTGCGTACAATCATCTATTCACCATCCAGAAGCTGCCGGAAGAGACACTTACCCAGCTCATCGGACGGGTTGACGACGCCGTTAGCCTCATAAAGGATCTCCGACCTCCCGGGCACACATTGGACGACTTGGATGGAGAGCTAGCATCCATGGCGATGATCCGAGCTCTTCCCGAAGAGTTCAAGTCCTTTCGGTCATCCCTCTTCCTCCTGCCCCAACTCGACAAAGCGACCGTCACTGAAGCGTTCATCCTCGAGGAATCAGACCGCGTGGAACAGGCGCGCAAAGATGCGGAGCTCGCTGTGGCGCTCAAGGCAGCCGCCGCGCTGGCTGCTGATACCACTGTCACGCCAGACGAGTTGTTCTGCGACTGGTGCATACGCAAAGGGCACTCGACCAAAGACTGCCGTAGCATGGCGAGGAGCCGTAACGAGCAATCCGATAAGCGTCGAGCAGGAAAAGGGAACCAGGCGAAGAGCGCACAAGCAGAAGAAGAGTCAGCGGCCGCTGTCACGGAGTTTGCCGGAAATGCGAGTTCCACCGCTCCCTCATCACCCCTTCTCGCCGAAGCTGGTGCTGACTGGAATACAGATACAGGCGCCACTTCGCATATGACACCACACCGACACTGGTTTTCCACGTACAAACCTCACCGCGTACCGATCCGTCTTGCCGACCACAAAATCATTTATTCAGCAGGCGTCGGCAGTGTAATGTTCCATGCCGAAATCGATGGGAAGCCGGGTCGGCTGGTAGAATTCGAGAGGGTTTTGCACGTTCCGGCATTGCGGAGTAACCTCCTTGCTGTCCTCTATCTCACACGCCAAAAACAATTTATTGTCACTATCCACGCCAACAAACTCATTTTCCAGCGCGACGGAGAAATCATTTTCACCGCGAGCATCAACGCGCACAACGCGGCATACCTGGACGGGCGCACTGTGCTACACTCCGAGTTTGTTAAGCTCGCGACGACATTACCACTCACCCTCGATCTTTGGCATCGCCGTTTTGGGCACATTGGGATAGATTCGATAAAGAGGTTATTAGGCAAAGCTCTCGTCACAGGCATGACCGTAAACGACAATGCTGCACCTGACCCCATCTGCGAGCCATGCATTGCAGGCAAACAGCATCGAGGGCCAATCTCAAAGAAGGCGAAGTTCCGTGCAACGCGACCGCTAGAACTTGTCCACGTCGATCTCCACGGACCCCTTCCCGTGCGAACCCCAGAAGGATACCGCTACTGGACGACCTTCATCGATGATTATCGCCGTGTTTGGGTAACCTTCAAGCTGAAGTTTAAAAGTGAATTCTATGAATGCATGAAAGTATTCAAGGCATTTGCGGAGAACCTCACCGGTGAAAGGCTGGGATCCATGCGCGAAGACAAGGGTGGAGAATTCATGTCGGCCGAACTAGACCGCTTCTGCAAGGAGTTTGGGATACGCCGTCAGCACACCAACCGCGCTGAACCACACCAAAACGGTGTAGCGGAGATTGCGAACCGTATTATGGCAGAACACGTAACAGCCATGCTGGTCGAAGCCAAATTCCCGGCGTCGTTTTGGGGTTTCGGGGTTGACTGCTTCTGGCACCTGCGTAACAGAGTCCCGACGTCGGCTAACCCGGACTACAGTGTGCCGTACTCGTCGTGGTACAAAGGCAAAAAGCCGGACGTGTCAAACCTGCGGGTTTTTGGCAGTACAGCGTACGTCCACGTAAAAAAGGACAAGCGTAAGGGCCTTGCTCCGCACACCGCCAAGTGTGTATTCCTGGGATACCCACAGGAATATCCTGGATGGCTATTCTGGGACCCTAAAGCGAAGAAGACAGTCATCAGTGACCGTGCGGATTTTGATGAACGATACTTCCCCGGAAACACTCCGAACATCCCGGACGCTGCACCGCTGCCACAGCCAGTCCCATCCATTTACACTCCTCCAGACGATGAGGATACTTCAGATCAAGGGGGAGAAAAGCGTGCTACGCACCTAGATGATCCTCCGCTTCCCTCTACCCCGCGTCCCGAGTCTCCGTTTGCCGGCTCGTCCCCGCTCTCGACCCCTCCTGCGACCCCTCAATCGCAGCCTGCAGCGCGTCGTCCGTATCAGCGCAGAACTGAGGCAGAACGGCTCAAGGATGACATACCTGCATTCTTGCGCCTCGACGAGAACCCGCGACAGCTGGAGTCATACAATCTCCCAGAAGGTGACGGCGAGGGTGAAAGAGCAGAGGCCGCTGAGTACGTAGAAGCTGCGCTCAGTGCAGGACTTGAGTACGTCTACACCACAGAAGAGACACTCACCCTTTCCGAGGCCTTCGAGTTCGTGTACGCCGCATCAGCGCACGACACCGAACCCAAGTCCTACGCAGAGGCGATGCGACGCCCTGATGCTGATAAGTACCACCAAGCTGCATGCGATGAGATTGACGCGCTTGTCGCCAACGGGACCTTCGAGATGGTGCAGATTCCACCGGGTCGGAAAGTCATCGGAAGCCGTTGGGTCTTCAAGGTCAAACGCAATGCCGACGGATCCATAGAGCGCTACAAGGGACGAGTCGTCGCTATGGGCAATCATCAGCGCCCAGGGCTGGATTTCGATGATACGTTCGCACCAACACCAAAATGGGCAGCACTTCGCACAATTCTCGCTATCAGCGCGTTGGAAGATCTTGAGCTCGAGAGCGTGGACATCTCATCGGCCTTCCTCAACGGGGAAATCGATGCAGAGGTGTACATGCGGCAGCCAGAAGGATTCGTGCAAAAAGACAGCAGCTGGGTGTGGAAGCTCGTTAAGTCCATTTATGGCCTAAAGCAGGCGTCACGTATATGGCACAAGAAGCTTGGTGACACCCTCCGTGGCCTGGGTTTCGAGCGCGTGAAGTGCGAGCATAGCGTATGGGTGTGGAAGAGGAATGAGGACCGCATCATCGTGCCGGTCTTCGTTGATGACATAACCATCGCGTCCAAAAAACAAAGCTGCCATCCAACAGCTCAAGGACGACCTCAAAAGAGCTTTCAAACTGCGGGACTTGGGCCCTACCACCTTCCTGCTTGGAGTCGAAGTCGTTCGGGACCGCCCCAACCGCACCCTCTACCTCTCGCAGCGGCAATACACCTTGGACGTCCTCGAGCGCTTCGGAATGGCCGACTGCACTGCCGTGTCGACGCCCATGGACAGCAACACTCGTCTGTCGACATCTATGGCTTGCAAATCGCCAGAGGACTTTGCATACATGAAAGACAAACCCTATGCGAATGCTACTGGGGCTCTGTCTTATCTGGCAAATGTTACGCGCCCAGATATTGCTTATGCGGTGGGAGTGTTGTGTCGTTTCAATTCCAATGCGGGACCACAGCACTGGAAGGCCTCATGCGGTATCTGAAGGGTACCGTGGACATGAGGCTCACCTATGCACCTCCGAAATCACCTACAGACGACCTCTTCACCACTTATTCTGACGCAGACCATGGCGGTAACCCCGACAACTCACGCTCTACTTCGGGGATGGTGGTCAAGATCGGAACCGGCGCTGTCAGCTGGCACAGCCGGCTACAGTCCATCGTTACCCTCTCCACGACCGAGGCAGAATATGTCGCAGCGTGCACAGCGGGAATGGAGATCATGTACCTCCGCAACCTCTTCACCGAGTTCGGGTACACCGTCCATGACGCGTCAGCTCTCCATGTTGATAACCAGTCGGCAATCTCTGTCGCGAAGAATCCAGAGCACCACGGGCGTATGAAGCACCTGGATCTACGCTTTTACTGGCTGCGGGAAGCAGTAGAACGTGGAGTGATCAAAGTTGTGCATCTTCCCGGAGTGGAAATGCCTGCTGATCTTCTCACCAAGTCACTCGGACGTCTCAAGGTCGAGGAATTCCGCACCATGATAGGACTATTATAACGTGTATGTTCTATCTCGTTAGGTGGGAGTGTTAGAATTACTGGATTAACTCTGTAGAAATACACGTGATCGCGGTACTATACAATCCCTGCGGTCGAATGCGGAAGTCTTATCGACTTACGCTCGACCGCAGGTGAGTAGATTAGCTCACCTAATAATACATCGACTTACGCTCGACCGCAGATCAAATTCTGTGTCTCACATGTTGTTCAGTGTTGCCACTGCACTTGCGCGACGCTTCAAGCGATTCGGGTATATCACTGACATCAACCAGTCCATTGTACAATTTGGAGACAGTGTTCGACTAACACCTGATGGGCACACTAACGCCCCGACAAGATTGAGCAATCTTGGTTCTGCTCTCCGGGCCCGGTTCCAGCGCTTCGGGGACCCGGCTGATATCCACACGTCGGTTAAAACACTCGAAGATGGTGTCAGGCTGACTCCAGCCAACCACCCTAGCAAGCCATCGATGTTGAATGATCTCGGGAATGCTCTTCTCGACAGGTTTGAGCGCTTGGGGGAGACACGAGACCTAAATGATTCTGTTTCAGTCTTGATTGAGGCTTTCAAGCTGGTCCCCACAGACCATACACACAGGTATGTCATATGCGCCAGTCTCGGAAACTCTCTGAGACGCCGTTTCGAGGAACTCGGTGACCCATGGGACATCACCCGCTCGGTATTAATGTTCCAAGGTGCTCTTCAACTGGTCCCAGAGGGCCACACGGAGCAACCGCTGTGGTTGAGCAATCTTGGTTGTTCCCTGTCACTTCGCTTCGAAGGGCTAGGGGATATCGATGATCTCCACGAATCTGTATCAACTATCACAGAGGCTATTAAGCTAGCCCCAGAAGGTCATCCCCTAAAGCCTATGATGTTCGCCAACCTTGCTAATTCGCTCCGGCTCCGGTTCGATCAACTTAAGGACCCCAATGATGCGGAAGAGCTGATTTCTCAATTTACTGCTGCTGCTTGTTCAACCACAGGCCCGGCGACTGTGCGATTCCGGGCTTGCTCCACATGGGCCAACTATGCTCAGAGTTTTCAACATCCTTCCTTGCTACATGCCTACAGTACAGCTCTCGACCTTCTCCCTGAAATGGCCTGGCTCGGCTTGTCGATTAGTGACCGTCATCATCGTATCTTGGAAGCAGGAGAAATGGTCAGGGACGCGGCTGCGGCTGCCATTTCTGCATCCCACAATGACCGGGCGGTCGAGTGGCTGGAGCATGGTCGCTCAATCATCTGGGGCCAGCTGCTTAACCTTCGCACACCAATAGATGCTTTAAGGGACAGTCATCCTGGCCTCGCTGAGGACCTTGTGCGTCTCTCCACACTGTTGGAAGGTGCTGGTCTCCGCGACGGTGCAGAAAAGGTGGTTAATCAGAGCACCAAGCAGCTACTTCCGGCACTTGCACGACGATATCATGATTACGCTCATGAACGTGATGAGCTCTTGAAGAAGATCAGGGCATTGGACGGCTTCCACAATTTCTTATTGCCGAAAAAAATCGCTGAGCTTTCGCGCGCTGCAACAGGAGGGCCTATTGTCATTCTCAATATCAGCAAAATAAGATGTGATGCTCTAGCTGTCATGCCCGGTGGCTCTAATGAAGTGTTATGTGTCCCGCTTCCTGATATCACCAATGAGCAGGCCCAGGCTCTGGGAGAATCCTTCAGAACTCTCTTGCGCGACACCGGTCGCAGTGATCGGCTGGTTGGGCAACGGGAAGGACAGCTTCCTCCGGAAACCGAGTTTTCAAAAATACTTTCTGACCTATGGGTACGAATTGTCAAGCCTGTCCTCGCGGGACTGGGCTATACGGTCAGCCATTTTTAGCATTCATAGTGTCAATTAACCGCGGATAATGTAGGCTCCAGCAAGGGAAAATCTCCAACGTATCTGGTGGTGTCCGACTGGCCCTCTGGCATTTCTTCCGATCCACGCCGCAGGCCTCTATGGAGTGCATGATAGCTTTGGGTCGAAGCTCTCCGACTTCGTGATCTCCTCCTATACCCCATCTTTAACCGCCTTGGTCGAAGGCTTTCGCTCTGGATCAGCGTCGCAGGGAATACAACTCCTTACGGTTGCTCAACCATCTGCCATGTACCAAGATTATATCCCTGGAACCCGAGATGAAATCAATCGAATTGAACAGCTGGCGCACGGAAAGCTTGCCGTTTTACGATTGGAGAAAGATTCTGCAACTGTAATTAATGTTGAGAACGGGATGAGAGATTCTCATTGGGTACATTTTGCGTGCCACGGGAAACAAGACCTCTGGAATCCGACCGAAAGCGCCCTTCTTCTGGCTGGTGACTCTCGGTTGACGCTCTCCAGCATTATAAAGCTCTCCATCCCGCATGCCGATCTGGCATTCCTCTCGGCCTGTCAAACCGCAGCTGGGACCCCCTCCAAGAGGAGTCAGTTCACCTCGCGGCCGGGATGTTGATCGCAGGATATCGAGGCGTCATTGCGACAATGTGGTCGATCAGCGACAGAGACGCTCCCCAAGTCGCTGCAGATGTTTACGGCCATCTGTTCAAGACATCCCCGCCCGACTCTACTCGGGCAGCAGAAGCGTTACATCTCGCTGTCCAGAAGCTCCGACAGGATTCCGGTGGAAAGAAATCCTTCTTCCATTGGGTGCCATTCATTCATGTAGGTTTTTGAGTCGAGGTAATTAGTACTCGTCTGGGGGTGAGCAAGGAAGGTCCTTTATGTATATATTACATTTATTGTGAATACTATGACTCAGGATTGCTGTGCACGTCTATATGGCTCGCTGAATCAGAGGATGCCTGAATTGGCAATGGACCTCCCGGCCACCCGATAAGACGATACGAAACAAATTTATCCAGCGTCGGATAAGGAAGGGTCGCTACGAGAAATGAATAGCTAAGCGAAGACAGGCAGTCTGTATAATATTCAGCTAGATAGACTGCGAGAAAATTGAAGAGCTCACCGGCGAAATTGGCCGATAACTACAACCTTAAGTCGACCTCTCTTTTTCGCCCTGTTTAATCAGTGATTGCACTTCCGTCCAATGAGAATCGAATTCATCGCGTAGTCTTTGCTCGTCTGCATCGTGGTCATCATCCTCCGATTCAAGAAGTATCGAGAGTCTTCAGGTTCGAAAAAATGCCGGACAAGAATTCGGCAACGGGAAGCGGTGTCGAGATCGGCGATTGCTCCACATTGAGAGTTGGCAAGGAATCTTGGCGGGGGGGAGTTCCAGAACAGGTTGGTGAAGAGGGGATGACAGTGCCATCGAATGTGATGGATAGACTGGCCAGAGTCGCGCAATATCTGGCGAAAAACTCGAGACAACGAAGCGTAGCGCGAGGGCATGTGGTGGTGAGAGCGTAATATGAAGACAACTCGATGTACTCGATTTGACGCCAGCTACGTGCCATCTCTGCTACGGTGGCATCATCCAAGTCAATCCCTACAAGGGAGAGAATAGATATGTAGGTGAGGTCGGTGAAACGGAAAGGAATCCGATCGACTGAGATCGAATAAGAGACTGATCGGAGGCTGAGAGATCTAAAAATCCGAAGTTGTTGTCCAATGTGAGGTTCCTTATAGACGAGCACGGAAAACTCGCCGCGAGAACACTGTAGAGCTCATGTATCCGGTCTGCCGTAGCGAGTTTTGGGAAAAGGGACGTTAAATGTTTTGAAAGAGGTGTAATTGCACCATCGAAGGAATCGAATCATGGCCTCCACGGTCGTGCCGCCTAGCTGCAGGGTTTCAAGGGAGGCAAACGTTTCTGAGGCGGCAAGGGTTGGGACTGATAAGGAAGGAAGGCCATTCAAATACAATCGTAGGAGGTTCGGGAGGAGATATTCCAGAGCGCCTTAATCCAGAACTGTGTACATTGTCAGAAAAGAAAAATCAAGGTCAGGCGCGGATACTATGCTCTCGATGCCGCGTAACCCACGCACAAACGCCGAGATGGCAGGCACGTCTTGATGCTTGTCCGGGTCTGGAATACCCTGCGTCCACGAAGTTGATAGGGGATAGATCCTTCAATTTGGGGCACTTCACGGCCAGAGTCGAGAGGAGCAAAAGAGCGGAGGAGGCGGCGGCGGAAGGCTTCGTTATTCTGGGACCGAACAAGTGGTGGATGTCGTGGAAATCGTCATGCTTGTGCCGCCAATGAGGGTTTCAAGAAGATTTGACAACATGTTATTAGGTAGACATGGACCGATGCTCGCAAATACGGTCGCCAATTCAGAATCCTCGGATGAGAAAATAGATGTTTGATGCGGGCAGCATACACGAGAACTCTTTCCCAATCGGATGTTCGTATGGGCCGAAGTAGTCGCTATGGCAGGTGAGTGAGTGCCTCATAGATAATATCTTTCTGATAGTGCCACTTACCGTGCGATACGGCTTGATTCCCGGGCCATCCATAATCTCAGGAAGATCGGAAGGGAGACAGCGTATGAGGTTCAACAGTAAAGCCGATCTCCACAAGACATCGAGTGCAAGATCGTGGAACGCCGTGCACGTTCTGGCCGTGACGGCAAGGTCTCTCCTAGTGGGCCGCCTCGCGTATCCGTATTCCAGCAGGCTAATAGGATAGAGGTCGGCACAGTGAGGCCCACGAGTTCAGATATCTTCAAGCACTGGTACATTTGCGTAAGAGGAATCCAGGAAAGTTGGATGGTCGCGCAAGAAGAGACCTCGAGCACAGTCTCTTCGGTGGAGGTGTCATATGATATCGCGTGCACTCAACTTTCGGACCAATTCAAGTTATTCAACGATTGCTCGCCAATTCAGGTGACTCAATTTCGATCGATATCAATATGACAGGCATTCATTGCGGTCGTGTCTCTCTCAGAAGAGTGACTTTCGGTGCTGTTCGCAGGGTGCGAGGCCATAACACCGTTGTGTGGCGTGGATCGGAAACGACTCAGAGCGAACACCGGAAGATGTGAAGGACGGTACTAGGCACAACAAGGTCGTCCTTTCCTGTTCTGTGTCAAATAAACGTTCCCCGAAGTTCGTTCTCCTTCAAGCGAGCTCGTATATTACGACTCCTAAGCTCAGATGCGAAGAATAATCAGGCTCCGGTTGGAATTCATCATCAAAGTTGAATCAAAGCTTTCTATTCCGTATTCAACTGCACCGCAGGAAAGGACCATGTCACCCGACGGCGTACTCTCGTTCCTTAGCTCCGAAGCCGCAACAACGCGGTGAAGTAACCATTGTGCCCGCTTGGTGCCCGCATGGCGTAGGATTCCGCAAGGATGCAGCTCCACGTGGCCTTGACTGATGCGGCTATCCCCGGTACTCGGTTCTTTTCTTCTTTTTTTCGGTGCTCGGATAGCACCTCGTTATATCACTAGTACTGGAGGCATGCGCCCTTTGCCTTTATCGCGATTTTGCTGCTTGTCTTGTAAGAGGATAAGCGCATCGCGCTCCAATGCCCAATATAACACGCCCTTCTTTATCTCAATCGCCAGTCCGTCGAGTCTGAAGTGAGTTACATAGTATCAGCTACAGGCGGAGGAAGGAAACAGCATATTCTTCTCACCCATCAATTTCATCGAGTTGTAATGAAACATATTTTGGTTCCTTATCCTTAGTCCTAACGGACAGTGCCCATTCGCCGGTATGGCCCTTGCAGAATTCGGCCAGCCTCCTATGATTGGATTTCCGTCGTTCAAGATTTATAACTCCAAACCTCTCCTCGTCGCGCACGGTGTAATATACGAGGCCCTCCACGCAGTTAGGAGATCCGGGCGGGGCACTGTCAAGTATGCGAATGGCGCTGAGATGGTTGTCGTGCATGTTGAGCATCATTTGGAGATCCAAGGATGGACACCCGCATATGATATTTGGGGGGTGGCCTTGACAGTCTCAAAATAAATCCGCCCGAAGAAGTTGTCCGAGTAGCCTTGCAAATATTTGTGGGAGTATGCGAAGGGTAGAAACCTCATCTGCAATATCGCACGTCCAAAGGAGCTGATTTCCATAATGGTCCACTCCAGAGGTGATATGAGCAGCACATGGTCCACGCTCAGAGATTTCTCCTGTTGGGTGGAACCACATCTGTAATGCAGCGATGAGCTCATCCAAAAAAAAAAGCAAACTGCCACACACTCCGAAGGGTTCCTTCGGGAGACCTTCGAAGTAAGCTCCCCGATAATTTGTAATTTCCTTTACAACTTCCCACCTCTTGAACTGGCCCGCCGACGTCGTCAATTCATATGGAAGACACACTTCAGCGCCCTTCGCCTTTTCTTCGGCTTTAATATCGATCGTGACAGACTTGTCGGAGATCGCCTTGCACTGCGCCCATACCACAGTTTTATAACGACCGTATCCCTTTGCGTCCGTGGCATATTTGATTAGCTCCCACTTTGGCTGGGAGAGACTGGAGGTGGCCGTCATAATACGGTGAATTATTGCGTGTTTCGGGGGATTATAAGCCATGAAATGCGCGAGGGCTGAGAGAGCTTCTGATGATTGGCCTTAAACCGTGCGCCTTACATACCTATTCCCAAGGAATTTCCACCCATATTGGGAAGGACCCTTGGCCACACCGACGCCACAATAATGACTCGAAAGCCTCAGTGGCGACGCGTGCATCACATACGAATACAAGAGTGGTTGCAAATCGAAACGTGTTCACCCTTGTTTTCGAGCAGTACAAGGCGTGCATTGCGTCAGAGTGGGCTTCTCGGGTGTGAAAGACTTGTGAAAGATAATTTCAGCTAACGGAGAAGGAGAAGGTGGTAGTTAATATGTGCACAATCCTGAATTACGACACAAAAAGCTGAACGCCCCTAATATCCGGGACTCGGAGGATGATCAGAAACATGCCTTGATGTTCAAGTGCTTCTGTGGGGGCGAAGCAGCGCCCAAGGATTGCGGGCGCGCCCGGGCCCTGATATGAGTCCAGTTATGAATTAATTCGATCACGCTGACATTAACGTTGACTCGGACTTGGCCATGCCGTAGCCAAGTAGGCGGGGCAGAGTCAAAAGCAAGGACCAATGTCATATGCGATTCAGCGCATGTACAACACAAGCGACTATAAGCCGCTGCGAGACGACATGCCGCAGTGCATTGTAAGGATGAGTCTAGGGAGTTATCGATCAGTACGAGAAGAGTGAGGCAGCAACACGGAATCAAGATCAGTATATACGAGTCCGTCGAGGCTGGGCGGGAACGCCACTGAGAAATATGAGCGCGCTATACGTAAGCATCTAGAGGGTTCAGGAGATCGCGGTGAAAGTGGGGGGCAAATCGCGTCTAGCGCGTCGGACGGAGATCGCGGTGTTCACGCGTCGAATCATCCAAATGTCACATCCCAAGGTAGATCCGCGTCCACGCCGCCGTCTGCCGGAAGACCCGCACCGACGCGCAGGACGCGCATCGTCGCGCCCGCCGGAAGAGGTCCGCGCGGTACCGTGCCGGCAGGGTGAAGAATAACCGCGCCCGCGGCGTCTGGCGCTCCGGGGAACGAAGCTAGAAGCTCAGACTATGCGCACGTCGTTCACCAGCCCGACGACCTCGTGGTTGAGCTTGTCGACGCGGCGCCTCAGCGAAGCCGCGTGCTGCAGCATGTCGATCAGTAGGCTGCGCGGGTCCGTGAACACGGGGCTCGAGTCCATGGGGGCGGGGCGTAGCGCCTGGAGCGGGGTGCGCGGAGGAAAGACCGGCGCCGCTCGCGCCGTGTGCGCACGGGGCGGGGTCCTAGGACCGATCATCGACGCCGCCATCTCCGGAGGCACGTATTTCGCCTCCAGTGGTACTACAGTCGCTCCCACACCGTCGATGTCACAGGCCCAGATCCTCGGAGTGTGGACAGGCAGGGCTGCCGAATGGATCTGAGCCAGTGACATCCGCTCGATTTGAGAGGCTTCCGACTGCGCCCATGGCTGCGGCGACGATCCATCGAGCCAAGAGATATTGGAGGTGGAAGAAATTCGTTGAATTCTGCGGTAGTAAATGGGTGCTCTGAGCCACAGAATATCGGTACGCGGGCCATGGGCGCGTTGCCACTGACGCTGCTAGTGGCGATGGTAGGCATTGGCAGCTGCGTCGAGTTGCGCACGCGTCGCTTGCAACTGGCGGCTGAGGGATCCAAGAGCGCCCGTCTCTGTGTCCAGTACATCTACATATTCAACAGATTGTTGTAGGACGGACACAGTAGGCGCTCGAGACATGAAGGAGGAGATTCGAGAGGAGAAAAGTCCTCGTATGTGTTGGCCTTGTTTGGTCCCAGTACACAGCCACACATGAATTGACGGCCCGAACCACTGAGTGCAGCTGAGTGCACATCCAGCGAGATCCCTGGGGCTAGAAACTTTTAAACATGCAGTTCCCTCGCTTGTTTGCCGATCATATATGTGATATGGCTCCAAACCGCGCCGTAAGCCTGCTGTGTACACGCCGATTAAACCTCCAACGAACGCGATGTAATCAAGGCGTCATTCAACTGAGTGCTGTAGCGAAGCAATAATACAAGCACCGGTAGAAATAACCCGTCATTGGCTACTATCCACAGCATTCTTCACAGATTAAACGTTCTCAACAGCCGGATCAATTCGAACTAATCTCTTCAACTCCTCCATTGAGAAATTCTAATGGAGTGTGTTAGATCTGCAGAGCCTATGATGCACAAGAGGACTGACGTTAAACCAGTCCCGATCTTTTGGAGTCCAGCGGAGCTGCCGGGGCCGTTCAGCTGAAGGGTAAACGTTGCAAATGCGAGACGAACCTTCTTTATCGAGCTGAATTTTGGGAAGTGGTGACTGCATTCCTTGTACGATTTGAAATCCATCTCAAACTCAATCGTGGGAACAAAGTTGAATTTCCGATCCATCAGTTCGGTGTCGATCGCCGTACAGATTGCTGCGTCCAGGGGTTCGACCAGTTCGCTAATTATGATTTTGCGAATGCTACTTGACTTCGGGATCGTCAAGAGGATGGGAAGCAACTGCTTGGATCCTCCTGTGATCACAGAAAGGCGAAGGAGGACGAGCTTCGGACAGGACGAGAGGTCGAAGGTCGGTGTTTCGCTCTGCAGATCGATGTGAGAGACGAGCCTCTTTCCCAGCAGTGCACTCACCGACACACAACAGTCAAGGACCTTGATAACCTTACTCGTCTGCTGTGGCAGGGATGAGGAGTGAGGCATTCCCTGTCCTGCATGCGATGGCCAAGCTACGAGAAGAACCGAAAATAACTTCAAGGACGAGAGATCTAAAGGGCAGCGAGCGTCATTCAGCCACCCTTCGAGACCGGGCGATCGCGACTGAACACTGAGGCCCAACGACACAATTCGGACACGTCCAGCAGGAGTACTAGCGGGTTCGGGATAAGGATCAGCCAGTGGGAGATGGCTGAGCTGGAGGTGCTGAATTCCAGGGAAAAAGCTGTCCCATTGGCTCTGGAAAATTCGCGGGTCGACGAGGAAATCTAGTGACACGCGAGAAAGGCTACCAAGTTTGAATAGCTGCTTCATGGTGATTGCATACTCGACCGTTAGGTTACGGACGAGCACGAACTTCAGTTGTGTAAAAGGAAGAGCGCAGAACGCAGAGAATACGGGATTCGGGAGGTGTTTGATGTCGATATGAAGTCGCTGGATATGTTGGATTAACCCTGGGGGATCTCCCTCCAGTGAAGCCCCCAGTGTCTCTACAAGCATCTGCAATCTTTTCGAGCTTTCGATGCCGGTGAGGTCGATCTCTCTGAAAAGATGAGACTGTGCCAGATAGCACCAAGGACGGGCAACCCGGGCGCATATCGTCAGGGCGTCTGGATCGTCGACAAATCCAAGGTACTGGTTTAGCAGCTCTGGGGCGCACAGCGGATTGGCGGAGGCATCCATGAGGTTGGCCTGAGTGGAAAGATGTGGCGCAGTCGAGGCGTGGGGCTACCAGATGTGGGTGGGGTCTGACTATGTTCGAGTGTCTTATAATAGTCCTCAGAGCGCCACAACTCAGGACTATGGCTGGACGATGATGATTAAATACACCTCGAAGCCGTGACGTATTGTAATCGTATTTTAATGATAGTTAATCGTATTTAATCTTATTTAATGAATGTTAATTATCCCACTGTGGCTCTATAGACCTCTATGCTCCTGGTTATTCCCTAAGGAAGCCTGTCAAACCATGGTGGAGAGCTTATGAACCACAAAAACCTGTTTAATGCCAGTTTAATATACTTTCTTCGAACCCGCCGATCAAGCCACGTGATCACCCGCGTCCTCACAACTGACCAAACAGCACCAAGCCTGGGTTGGAATGTAAGCATTCCAGAGTCTTATGTGTCCCTTAATGAAATAGGATGAATAGACCCAATATCATGCTCAGGACCCCCCTCCCTGAAGGTGTCTCTGCCAACATTCTGATATCATTGAGTCGGATTGACTGTAACTAAATGTAACTGAATGTACCAGGATACAGTGGAGTAGTACACCAAAATATGCCCAGGCCATACGTAATCATATTTCAGCCAGCCTTAATCAGAACGCGCGGCCACACGCCCGAGAGGCATCTTCAATTTGCTGAGGCCCAGAAGCTGCGATCTGATTCGGCCTCACTTCTCGGTGACCCCAACAGAGGCGTGGATATTGTGGCGACTTGACTCCCTCAATCCCCCTTTAATGCTGGCTTAATGAAAGTGTTTCCGGAGTGCGCGGGCAGTATTAATGTTGCCGTGACTCAAGTCGATCAAAATCAAATTTCTCACGTAATAGCCGAGGGTGCCGAGGAAACTCAAATATTTGGTGGTGCACAAAGAGGGACTAGGTAGGTGCATATTATACTCCAACCACTTTGAGATCTGACCAGTTGTGGAGGAATTCCATCGACTCCATCGACTCGACTTCGAAGTCGAGTCGCCGAGTCGATGGCTTTTTCTCACGAACTATGCGATGGCACCTAAAACCCTTCGGGCATATTGGGCGCCCCCAATGGGGCTACAAATACATCATGACAGACTTGGGATAATGTGCACTAGAGAGGAGCTTTTTAAATTGATTTGGGGCTGATCTCTGGTTCGAACCAAATCCCGGATCTGGCGGCCATAGGTAACAGGAAAAGTTCGGACAAATGAGGACCATATGCATGCCAGGAGCTTAGAGGCAAGTTCGGATAACGACTTGACTCTGACGGAGACCGGTGTGTTGTGCCTGGGGGTGTCTGCCCGAATAGAGGGCAAATTTTACAAATTTCAACTGGAGAGGATGAAGAGACGGTCTACTCAGTGTAGGGAGGCTTTTTGAGTGGTTTTCTGGCACTTTTGCAGCGATTTGATGGTCAAAATTTAGGTTAGATGCGGAGTTCGGACAAATTTTGGCGCTGAACGGCCTCACTGGATGCAGAATTCGGACAATTTTTGCGGACTGGGCGAGAGAGAAAGTTCGGACAATTTTTTTTGGGGCCTAAATCTGCATCTGACCTGCCTATTGATAAACCTGGGTCCTGAAGATGTACGCCGGCGCCGGCAATATCCGTGACTCGGAGGGGAATCAGAAACACGCCTCGATGTTCAAGTGCTTCTGTGGTGGCGAATCAGCGCCCGGGCCCTGATATGAGTCTAGTTATGAATTAATTCGATGAGGCTGACGTTAACGTTGACTCGGACTTGGCCATGCCGTAGCCAAGTGGGTGGGGGAGAGTCGAAAGCTCGGACCAATGTCATATGCGATTCAAAGCATGTACAACACAAGCGACTATAAACCGCTGGGCGACGACATGCCGCCGTGCATGGTAAGGATGAGTCTAGGGAGCTGTCGATCAGTACAAGAAGAGCTGGGTATATACGAGTCCGTCGAGGCTGGGCGGGAACGCTAACAAGAAATATGAGCGCGCTATATGTCAGCATCTAGAGGGTTTAGGAGATCGCGGCGAAAGTGGGAGGCAAATCGCGGCTAACGCATCGGAGGGAGATCGTGGTGTTCACGCGTCGAATCATCCAAATATCACATCCCAAGGTAGATCCGCTTCTACGCCGCCGCCTGCCGGAAGACCCGCACCGACGCGCAGGACGCGCATCGTCGCGCCGGCCGGGAGAGGTTCGCGCGTAACCGTGCCGGCAGGGTGAAAGATGATCGCGCCCGCGGCGTCTGTCGCTCCGGGAGGCGAAGCTAGAAGCTCAGACTGTATGCGCACGCCGTTCACCAGCCCGACGACGTCGTGGTTGAGCTCGTCGACGCGGCAGCTCAGCGAAGCCGCGTGCTGTAGCATGTCGATCAGCAGGCTGCGCGGGTCCGTGAACACTGGGCTCGAGTCCATGGGGGCGGGGCGCAGCTCCTGGAGCGGGGTGCGCGGCGAGATGGGCGGCCACACGCGCCGGATGCGGATGGGGCGGGGTCCTAGGGTGGGAGGGTCTGAGCGGGGTGTGTCCGCGCCGGCGGGAATGGAAGGCACCGATGCGGAATGGGGGGAGGCGGGAGACTTCGGTGGATGTCAGAAGGCGGTGGGGCCATGGGGAGCGGGGTGCCGACCTGGGACGGTAGGGCGTTTGGGAACGGCGGGGAAACACTTGAGGTCAAGAAGGAGTGGACCACCGGGCGGGTGGCAGAGATATGGGTTGGGCAGGGAGTTAAGCGCAATCCGAAGGCGTTGCCACTAATGAACATGGAAAGTAGAATCGGCGACGGAGAATGCAAGAAGGTTGAAACCCGCTGGCGCCAAGAAAAATTGCAGGAACCACAAGAATCGCGTGCCAAAAATTATGAAGTGCAACGGAACTCACTACACAACACATCCGACATATTCACATCCACATCCGCACGCGTCACGCGTAGGACCGATCATCGACGCCGCCATCTCCGGAGGCGCGTATTTCGCCTCCAGTGGTACTACAGTCGCACCCACACCATCGATTCCACAGGTCCAGATCCTCGGAGTGTGAACAGGCAGGGCTGCAGAATGGATCTGAGTGCCACATCAGCTCGATTTAGTGCTCTGAGCCACAGAATATCGGTATGCCGGCCATGGGCGCGTTGGCACTGGCACTGACGCTGGCGATGGCAGCTGCGTCGAGTTGCGCACGCGTCGCTTGCAACTGGCGGCTGAGAGATCCAAGAGCGGCCGTCACGGTCTCTGCGTCCAGTGCATCCATATATTCAGCAGCAGATTGTTGTAAGGTGGATATAGCAGGCGCTCGAGACATGAAGGAGGAGATTCGAGGGGCCTCGTGTGTCTCGTTTGGCACAGCCACACATGGATCGAACGGAACAACGGCCCGAATCACTGAGTGCAGTTGAGTGCCTATCCAGCGAGATCCCTGGGGTGACTAAATTTTCAAAAATGCAGTTCTCCCGCACACGCTTGTTTGACTTTCTGAAAATCATTACATAATCTTGTGTACGAGACTACGACAGAGGAAATTCCTGATAATTTTCTGAGGGCCAATAATTGTCGGAACGCACAAGGAATCATTCCAAGCACATCGTCCGATATTGAGCTATTTAAAACTCGCCGAGGGCTGATCCACAGGTGGTCCAGGGTTCAATTTCAGGAGGTTGATTAAATGACGGGAGAAATCCGGAGGTTTATTGACCTGAATAAGCCTGATAGTTTGCATTCTAAAAACCAATTTACGATTGTCAAATGGGAAGACCAGCTCTACAGCATGCATGCTGGACGTTTATTGATATTTCAAACTCAGCCATCATCTTCGGCATACTTATGCCGTTCTCAGCTGTAGTCAGTCTGAGGGGACAAGGTATCCGTCAAATTCAGAAGTTCTATGGATTCGCTCGTGAAGGCAAGAATCTCGGATGCCGAGTATATGTTCAGCGGCTTGATATGGCTCCAAGCCGTGCCGTAAGCCTGCTGTGTACACGCCGACTAAACCTCCAACGAACGCGATGTAATCAAGGCGTCATTCAACTGAGTGCTGTAGCAAAGCAATAATACAAGCACCGGTAGAAATACCCCGTCATTAGCTACTATTCACAGCATTCTCCACAGATTGAACGTTCTCAACAGCCGGATCAATTCGAACTAATCTCTTCAACTCCTCCATCGAGAAATTCTAATGGAGTGTGTTAGATCTGCAGAGCCTATGATGCACAAGAGGACTGACGATAAACCAGTCCCGATCTTTTGGAGTCCAACGGAGCTGCCGGGACCATTCAGCTGAAGGGTAGACGTTACAAATGCGAGACGAACCTTCTTCATCGAGCTGAATTTCGGGAAGTGGGGACGGCATTCGCTGTACGATTTGAAATCCATCTCAAGCTCAATCGTGGGAACAAAGTTGAATTTCCGATCCATCAGTTCGGTGTCGATCGCCGTACAGATTGCTGCGTCCAGGGGTTCGACCAGCTCACTAATTATGATTTTGCGAATGCTACTTGACTTCGGGATCGTCAAGAGGATGGGAAGCAACTGCTTGGATCCTCCTGTGATCACAGAAATGCGAAGGAGGACGAGCTTCGGACAGGACGAGAGGTCGAAGGTCGGTGTTTCGCTCTGCAGATCGATGTGAGAAACGAGCCTCTTTCCTAGCAGTGCACTCACCGACACACAACAGTCAAGGACCTTGATAACCTTACTCGTCTGCTGTGGCAGGGATGAGGAGTGAGGCATTCCCTGTCCTGCATGCGATGGCCAAGGTACGAGAAGAACCGAAAATAACTTCAAGGACGAGAGATCTAAAGGGCAGCGAGCGTCATTCAGCCACCCTTCGAGACCGGGCGATCGCGACTGAACACTGAGGCCCAAGGACACAATTCGGACACGTCCAGCAGGAGCACTAGCGGGTTCGGGATAAGGATCAGCCAGTGGGAGATGGCTGAGCTGGAGGTGCTGAATTCCAGGGAAAAAGCTGTCCCACTGGCTCTGGAAAACTCGCGGGTCGACGAGGGAATCTAGCGACACGTGGGGATGGCTACCAAGTTTGAATAGCTGCTTCATGGTGATTGCATACTCAACCGTTAGGTTACGGACGAGCACGAACTTGAGTTGTGTAAAAGGAAGAGCGCAAAACGCAGAGAATACGGGATTTGGGAGGTGTTTGATATCGATGTGAAGTCGCTGGATATGTCGGATTAACCCTGGGGGATCTCCCTCTAGTGACGCCCCCAATGTCTCCACAAGCATCTGCAATCTTTCCGAACTTTCTATGCCGGTGAGATCGATCTCTCTGAAAAGATGAGACTGTGCGAGGTAACACCAAGGACGGGCAACCCGGGCGCATATCGTCAGGGCGTCCGGATCGTCGACAAATCCAAGGTACTGGTCTAACAGCTCTGGGGCGCACAGTGGGTTGGCGGAGGCATCCATGAGGTTGGCCTGAGTGGAAAGATGTGGCGCAGTCGAGGTGTGGGGCTACCAGATGCTAGTGGGGTTTGGCCATGTTCGAGTGCCTTATAATAGTCCTCAGAGCGCCACACATCAGAACTGGGACTGGAAGATTATAATTTAACACAATTCGAAGCCGTGACGTATTGTAATCGTATTTTAATGATAGTTAATCGTATTTAATCTTATTTAATGAATGCTAATTTGCCACCCATTACTGTGGCTCTATAGACCTCTATGTTCGGGACTGTTCCCCAGGGAAGCCTGTTACCCATGGCGGAGAGGTTATCAGCTACGAGAACCAAACGAGAACCATTCTTTTAACGCCAGTTTAACCCCGAAGGACTCCGAATTCCTCCGCAATTCCTGCGGCTTAACACGAAAGGAAGCACCTCAGCCGCAAAAGCTGAATGGGGTCTGTGCCACGGTTGAACTATCCAGCGTGTTTTGCAGTAGTGCGCGGTCTCGTGGTGCGGTCTCATGAGCTTCCTGCGGGGAGGTTACGCGCCGTCCGCAGTTGAGGCGGCGGTGGAAACGGACAGGAAGCACAAATCCAGTACGAGAGGGGAGAGGAGTCAATGGAGATGAATCCCAAGAGGTGCGCGATCTCTGGATCATGGCTTTTGATCGGGCCACGAGTTCGGCAGTTTCCGAAAGTCTGCCCAGATATTGGTGAAGGTCCCAAAAAGCAAGGCACATCTCTGAGATGCACTATAATGACGCCCATATATCTTTCCTGGGCACCAGCTGCCATACAGCGACCGTTATTCGTTGCCGGCATTTGGGCCGATGCTTGTGTTGACCAAACGGGAAGATCCAGATCACGCGCGCCTCTTGTGAATCCCGATGGCGCAAAGACCACAACACGTACCAACGAACGAGAGGTAATCGTTATGTAAAGAACGATCACGCTGACGTTCACGTTGAGTGGGACTTAGGCATGCCGTACGCCCGTAGCCGAGTGGGTAGGGGAGAGACGAAAGCTTGGACTAATATTACATCAGATTCAGAGCATGTACAACACAAGCGACTATAAACCACTGGGCGATGACATGCCGCCCTGCATTGAAAGAATGAGTCCATGGAGCTGTCGATCGGTACAAGAAGAGTTGAGTAGCGGCGCGGAGTCAAGATCAGTATGTACGAGTCCGCCGAGGCTGGGCGTGAACTGGCGTGAAAGCCACCAAGAAATATGAGCGCGCTGTGTCAGCGTCTAGAGGGTCAGGCCGTCGCTGTGTCAACGCGTCGAATCATCCAAATGTGACATCCCAAGGTAGATCCGCGTCCACGCCGCCATCTGTCGGAAGACCTGCACCGACGCGCAGGACGCGCGTCGTCGCGCCCGCCGGGAGAGGTCCGCGCACCACGGTGTCGGCAGGGTGAACGATGGCCACGCCCGCGGCGTCCGGCGCTCCGGGGAGTGAAGCCAGAAGCTCAGACTGTACGCGCACACCGTTCACCAACCCGATGACGTCGTAGTTGAGTTCGTCGACGCGGCGGCTCAGCGTAGCCGCGTGTTGCAGCATGTCGACCAGCAGGCTGCGCGGATCCGTGGGGGCGGGGCGTGGGTCCAAAGGGTGAAGCTCCAGGAGCGGAGTGCGAGGGGGCCACTCGCGCCGCGTGCGCATTGGGCGGGGTCCTAGGGAGGGGGCGTCTGGGCGGGGTGTGTCTGTGCTGGCGGCAATGGAAGGCACCGAGAGGCTTTGTGGGATTGGGGGAGGCGGGAAAAAGCGCCGGATATCGGGAGGGGGTGGAGGCATAGGGAGCGGGGTAGCGACCTGGGTAGGTGGGGCGCTCGGGAGCGGCGGGGAGACACTTGAGGATAGGAGGGAGTATACGACCGGGCGCGTGGCGGAGAGATGGGTTGGGCAGGGAGTGAAGCTCAATCCGAGGGCGTTACCACTAATGAAAATGGAAAATGAGATCAGCGACGGAATGAGAGAAAGTTGGAACCAACGCTCGCACGTCTGGCATCAAGGGAAAATACAGACGCCCCAATATTTGCGCGGGAGAAAATATCAAGTAGAATGGGACTCACCACACAGCACATCCGACATATTCGCACCCGCATCCGCACGCGTCGCGCGTAGGACCGATCATCGACGCCGCCATCTCCGGAGGCACGTATTTCGCCTCCAGTGGTACTACAATCGCAGCCAAACCGTCGATTTCACCGGTCCAGATCCTCTGAGTGTGAATGGGCAGGGCTGCGGAATGGATCTGAGTCCCACATCCGCTCGATTTGAGAGGCTTCTGCGACCCAGGCTGTGGCAACGGTCCATCAAGCCCAAGAGACATTAGAGATGGGAGAAATTCATTGAAGTCCGCGGTAGTAAATGGTTGCTCTGAGCCACAGAATATCGTTACGCGGGCCATGGGCGCGTTGGCACTGGCACTGGCGATGGCAGCTGCGTCGAGTTGCGCACGCGTCGCTTGCAATTGGCGTCTGAGGGCCCCGAGAGCATCCGTCTCTGCGGCCAATGCGTCCACGTATTCGGCTGTGTATTGCTGCAGGGCAGATACGACAGGCGCTCGAGACATGGAGGAAGAGAAGAAAAAGTCCTCGTGTGTGTTGGCCTTGTTTGGTCCGATGCACAGCCACATATGAGGTTGAACCGAAGAAGCGAGTGCAGTTTCATATTGTGAGGGATTAGTTTAATAGGCAAACAAAACGATTAACGGGAATAATCGGGGAATCCCGTCACACCTGCTGGTTCCTTATACAAGTCTTATTCGCTACAGCTTCGTTCACATTTAGGGGCCAAGGAGTTCGTCCCAAGAAACTGCATCGTCGGAGGTCGGTTAAACGATGCCCAGACAATGAGGTATTGTATATGAACTGTTGAACTCAGTGAGCTCCAACCTCCAAATAGCTGCCTAGAGTATTACAGCTGTGTCCGAAATCCTTGAGACTGATCCAACACTGATCAATATTTTTGGGCCTGTTGATGGACAGGGTGGCCGGATGGATTTGAGCATCTGGTATGACCTCCCTGATAAGTTACATAGGAGTGTGTTTTTTTCTTTAGTTTCCTCTCTCGATGGTTTGCTGCCCCGTATTTTCGAAAGTAGTCACTGAACCTTCACAATGAAGTCCCTCCATTGCCCGGAGGGACGATAAGGAGGCCAAGAAAGACCCTCGAAAAGGATACGCTACACGGTATCTCTGTCGATCGTATTCAGTACTTTGGAACTGTGCTCCATCTGCGCAGCGAGCTCAACCTTTTATCAACACTGCCGTGTTCCCCGGGCGGTCATCAATTGATACCCAGTTAACAAGCGAAATGAAAATTAATACGAATTCAGTTACTGTGCAGTCAAAGGTTTTGGGACAATAAAACTGGGTGGTGTGGCGGCGCGACTCGCCGCGCTCGTCGGCTTCTCGGGCCGGTTGCACGTGCCGACCAAACAATACAACATGGCGCGTCCATAATTTCATTTCTGCCTCCACTGCGTTCTCTTTGTCCATTTTATTCTGAAACCCATACTCTCTACTCCCATATTATTAGCACTGCACTGCTAGTCTATTGTTTACCGCGGTGGTCTGATCGGAGTGCTCCGTTATTATGTAATCTTCAAACGGCGCGCATTCCATCACATCCAAGACGCCATTCCATTATTTCTACACATAGACGAGGTTGTGGAAGCTGTGCCCACACTTTTGTCTCTTCAAAATGTCGAAAGCTGTCCCAGAAATCGTCAAACATGGACGACGGTTTAGACACGTGATGACGCCATCAATCTTGGGCGGGTTTTCTTCAACGAGAGCATATGGGCCCCGAAATTCTCGAAAATATTCCTGCATGCACTCTGTGAGAGAGTATTTGAACCTTATTTACATGAGTCAATGTGATTTGAACTCGCGGGAGGCTATCACCAGGACTGCACACAACTTGCCGAACAGAATTCAAAGTCCGCAATTACATAATAAGGGAGCACTGCGATCGGACCCCCGCGGTAAACAACAGACTTCAACAAGCGAGGTACGAGCTTCGTCTGTTGAAGTGTCTGTCTACAAGAGACTACTGCACTGCCAAACTGCAACATTTCCATTCCGTCGGACATCGCGCGCTTCGCTGGAGCACGGTCAGGTCCAATATTGGATACTTACAGCCTTTTGGTATTTAGTATGTTTCTCTCTCAATAGATTCTCGCACCCCGTAGCAATCCCAAAGCGAATGTTGTGAGAATGGGGGTATCCAAAAGAGTGGGGAGAGTAGGGAAAGCAAGATTTTCAATAATTTATTCCAAGATGTACGAGGGCTTTTATACCTCAGAGAACAATGTAGTATACAATCATAAACAGAAACGTTGAACAATGGAGCGTACAATGTTTCAGACCAGCTGAGACATGTTTCGCAACATTGCTGTGCATCTCCATGCCAGCATTCCAAACAGCCACGTAGGCACACGAGTGTACAACGTGTCGGCAACGTGTCGGCTTGGTAATATTCCAACATTCCCCCTCAAGCCGAGCTTTTCACCAAGCGGCATCAAATTCTCCACTGGCAGTACCAGCAGTTTCCTTCTTCGCAGTGCAACTAGCCTTGTAGTGACCTTTCTTGCCGCAATTAAAGCAAGTGACTTCGGAAACGGGTCGTGTGCGATAAGAAGCCTGGAAAGAAGCTTCGCGGGTGCTGGTGGGTGTTTTACGTGATTCCTCGTTCAAGAGGCGGCCAATCACGTAGTCGAGGGTAAAATTGTCGGGCCCAGTAGAGTCGAGCGAAACAACAAGGGTGTCATATGCGTCGGGGAGTCCCATGGTGAGCACAAGGATTATATCTTCATCGTCAACGGTAATGCCAGCCTTTCCTAGCCGGAACGCAACATTGCGCACATCACCAATCCAAGAAGCCATCTTCTGCTGGGTATCCATCCTCATGGACATGAATTCACGACGCAATGCCATCTTCGTTGCAAAGCCTCGGGAACGGTGAACCTTTTCCAGTTCCTTCCACACTTCACATGCGGTTGCAGGAGTCATATGCGCTAGTTGTCCAACTTCAACAGCGAGGACCATTTCCGCACGGGCCTCAGCACTCTGCCTATCCCAGTCGCGGACAGCCTTCGAATTCGGTCCAGTCGTCGGTCGTGGGGTGATCCCAACAGCAACATCATGAATGTTCTTTCGAACAAAAACAGCTTCCATCAAGATGCGCCAAATTTCGTAGTTTTCGTTCGTTAATTTCGTCATGCCTTTTGCCTCCGTCATCGTGGAAGTTGTAGGGCGTCAATCGGTTCGGGTTCGTGCTGCTCGGCGCAGAATTCGGTTTCAGTACACGTGCTTTCGGATACGGCACGATCGGTTCGGGGTTTGGTACACGCGCTTTCGGATACGGCGCGATCGGTGGGTTGGTACACACGCTTTCGGATAGGCGCGATCGGTGCTACTTGACGTAGACTTTCGGTGCCACTCGACGTGGGCTTTCGGGTACACGCGCTTTCGGATAGGCGCGATCGGTGCTACTCGACGTAGACTTTCGGTGCCACTCGACGTGGGCTTTCGGGTACACGCGCTTTCGGATAGGCGCGATCGGTGCTACACGAGGTAGACTTTCGGGGTTCGGTTCGTAAACAGATCGAGGTCAAGGCACAGTGGGAGTCGGGGGCCAATAACCTGTGAGAATGGGGGTATCCAAAAGAGTGGGGAGAGTAGGGAAAGCAAGATTTTCAATAATTTATTCCAAGATGTACGAGGGCTTTTATACCTCAGAGAACAATGTAGTATACAATCATAAACAGAAACGTTGAACAATGGAGCGTACAATGTTTCAGACCAGCTGAGACATGTTTCGCAACATTGCTGTGCATCTCCATGCCAGCATTCCAAACAGCCACGTAGGCACACGAGTGTACAACGTGTCGGCAACGTGTCGGCTTGGTAATATTCCAACAAATGTTACCTCCGACGTCGCTCCTCACTCGGATTGCGCCGGCGATCGAGATCGAAGTGGATTGGGTGTTCATCTCCGGCGTTGAGCGGGACAGCACGGGTCTCCCTATACATTTCTATGTGTCTCCAGGTGTGTAGAAAGCAGCAGGTGGCCACACAAGGGGCATATGATTCTAAAGCATGCCACAACAGTCAAAACATATGCAAATGCAAGTTATAATAAGTATCGCCTTTTTCGACACAACATATTTTAGATCTTGTTTAAATGTGTTTCTGCTGAAACTTGCGGCAACATCTGAAACACGTAACTCATGTGTCTTTGCTATGTTTCAGTTGTTTTTCAGCATATGTTCAAGCTATGTACCAGGTAAATTTGCTGTCCAAAGTCAAAGCAAATATAAATTTTGTGTCACCTATTTTTCCCATGTAAGTTCATGAAATACTGCAAACATATTCGCTCTGTGTTTCACATATGTACTGCTTATGATTCACACTGTGTTTCCACTGTGTCCTGGATAGGTTTCAAGTAAATCTGCCAGTATCAGACGGAAGATATTGTAAATATCTGTTTAATGAAAGTGGTGGATTCAGCTGAAAGATATTTCTACTGGGTTTGAAATATATCTCACAATATGTTTAAACTGGGTCTAGGTAAAATCTGCAAGCCATGTGTGAAACATATTAAAATATCTCCCCTGTAAAACTTGCCACTACATGTGAGATATATTTTGTATATGTCTCCCCTTTGGTTTAGCATATGTCAAGACTATGTTTAGGGTAAGTCTGGGCAGCAAATGTGAAACATATTCAAATTAGGTCTCATGTATGTCTTTCAACAAGTGGCCCTACAAGCTTGAGAGATATCAATTACATGTCTCAAAAATGTCTCTGTTGTTTTTCAACATGTGTTTAAGCTATGTACCAGGTAATTTGCCGTCAAGAGATTGTAACAAATATAAACTTTGTGTCTCATATGTATGCAATGTGAGACATGCAACATTGTAGACATATTCATTATGTGTTTACCATATGCACAACTGCAGAGCCATGGAACTCACAACTGCAGAACTGCACATAGTGTGGGGCACAGGTTCAGGTAAAACCCGCGGGTTTCCAGGTCGGGTTGGGCGGGTCCGGGTCACGGTTTCGAAAGATATTAAACCCGTGCTAACCTGGACCCTACCCACAGTATAAAAGGGTATTTGCGGTTTAAACAATGAGATATTATGTATTTCTCTCTCCCATTTCTCCTTAGGATTGTGCTGTGGTAGCTGTGCAGCATTATCAATTACAGATAGGTGGCAATCTTTGCCTTTTTCTCCAGCTACCAACATGCTGTGAGGGCTCAAACTTGGTTTTCATCTATGCAATGGATGAAATAGATGTTTCTTAGAGGTCCACAGATTAATCCTCAGCACACTTGATTTTTTCAAGTTGATCCTACAAGGGATACAATGGGTAAACCCGTGCGGGTTATAGATGTGGGGGAGCCCATACGTACCCATATGAAATCGGGTACAGGTTTATACCCTTACCCGCATGGGGTACAGGTTGCATGGGTAAGGGTCCGGGTTGCCATTTTTCAACCCAGACCCAGACCTGTGCCCAACACTGTTGTCAGTCTGCACAACTGCAGAACTGCATGTACAAGTGCACTGCAGAACTATGGAACTGTACAACTGTGAAACTGCACAACTGCACAGCTGCAGAACACCCAACTGCAAAACTGCAAAACTGTGGAACTGTGGAACTGTGGAACTGCAAAAATGTGGAACTGCAAAAATGCGGGACTGCACAAGTGTGAAACTCAGAACTGCACAACTGCACAACTGCGAAACTGCACAACTGCACAACTGTGAAACTGCACAACTGCGCAACTGCACAACTGTGGAACTGCCAAAGTGTGGAACTCAGAACTGTAGAACACACAATTGCAAAACTGCAGAACTGCGAAACTGTGGAACTGCCCAAATGTGGAACTGCAAAAATGCGGGACTGCACAAGTGTGAAACTCAGAACTGCACAACTGCACAACTGCGAAACTGCACAACTGCACAACTGTGAAACTGCACAACTGCACAACTGTGGAACTGCTGAAGTGTGGAACTGCACAAGTGTGGAACTCAGAACTGCAGAACACACAATTGCGAAACTGCAGAACTGCGAAACTGCGAAACTGTGGAACTGCACAAATGCGGAACTGCACAAGTGTGAAACTCAGAACTGCACAGCTGCACAACTGCGAAACTGCAGAACTGCAGAACCGCACACTGGCACAACTGTGGAACTGCCCAAGTGTGGAAGTGCACAGATGCGGGACTGCACAACCGCAGAACTGCACAACTGCACAACTGTGGAACTGTTATATCCTGAGCCAAAGAAGGATCATCAGGCCCCACAGAGGTCTGAAACCGGAAGGTTCCGGAAGCCTGGGCAGAACCCAAAGTCCCGAAGTTGGCTTGTTCTCGCAAGCACCACACTCAGCAGGGTGTGCGACTGTCTGGCTGTCAAGCCGGGATGAGACGGGAGTGCGATGCGACTCGGAAGGCTAGCCCGAAATGGTGCTAGTCCAGAAAAGGCAACAAGTTTGATGCCATGTCATGTCCAAAGGCAATGATGGTCGCGAAGCAAAGAGAACACCAAGAAGAAGTGGCAATTGCCGAAGGGCAAAGAAGGAAAGAATAGGTAAAGGGCCGAAGGGCCGGAAAGGGATCTAAAAACAGACCAAGGATGAAGAACGGAATAAAGGAGAAGTAAAGGAAGGTTCCGAGGAAATCTCGGAAGGCCGAAGGAATGACCCGAGAAATGGAAATGCACCAAAAGCAAGGAGGCAGTGGCCTAAGACTCCAAAGGGAGGAAGAGGCCAAGGCCGAGGCCTGAGGCCCGAGGCCCGAGGTCCGAGACCCGAGGCCGACGCCCGAGTGATGCGAGAACTCCGAAAATACCCGAGAAGCGGAAAGGTGCCAAAGGGCAAAGAAGCGGTGGCTGAAGACTCCAAAAAGGAGGAAGAGGCAAGGCTGATGCCGGAGTGATCCGGGAGCTCCGAAAATAGAACCCAAGTGGATCAGAGATCAAAATCCAAAAGGAATCGACAAGGTGCATACCCGAGGCATTGAGATGACCAAAGGCTCCAAAAGGAGGAAGGGGCCGAGGCCAAGGACTCCAAAAGGAGGAAGAGGCCAAGGCCGAAGGTCACGTGATCTGGAGATGGTCCAAGTCGGATCGGAGATTGGAATCCAAGGGAATCAGTGAAGTGAATGCCAGTGATGTCGAAGATGTTGAAATAGCAAATCCCGAGGAGGGATGATTGGCCCGGATCAGCGGAGTTTGCGGAACATCGGAAACGTCGGAGCATCGGAGGGCACCAGAGAGGAAGTAAAGTCGAAGTATGAAAGGACGTCCGGAGATCTAAATATAGATCCCGAGTCGAGGTGAAGATGAAAACGGAGGAGGACTCAGTCCATGAGTGGAAGCATGGAACAACATTAAATTTTCCAGATGGTGTACAGGACAAGTGTACGGAATATTTATACTAAGTGATAATTATGTACGGCCATAAAGTCCATTTCTATATTGAGTAATCAGAAACGGAAGAAGCCGCAAGTGAAATGTGCGGAGCAGTGAAGACCGCAAATGAGTAAAATAAGATGAAGTGAAAGATGGAAAACAGGAAACACTCAGTAAACCTTCATTGCGTAAAAACCTGGAGGTCCGAAATCTCAGAGGATCCCGGAACATTGGCCTGGAGCTCCGGAATGTCAGAGCGTCGGACAGTCGGAAAGCTTCGGAAGCTCGAATGCTGCACAGATGTAACAGGAACTAAGTGCACAAATGCAGACCTGCACAAGTGCACAACTGCAAAACTGTGGGACTGCAAAACTGTGGAACTGCACAAATGCGGAACTGCACAAGTGTGAAACTCAGAACTGCACAACTGTGGAAGTACACAAATGCAGAACTGCACAAGTGCACAACTGCACAACTGCAAAACTGCACAACTGCACAACTGCAAAACTGCACAACTGCACAACTGCAAAACTGTGGAACTGCGGAACTGCACAAATGCGGAACTGCACAAGTGTGAAACTCAGAACTGTGGAACTAAGTGCACAAATGCAGACTTGCACAAGTGCAGAACTGCAGAACTGCAGAACTGCACAAGTGTGGAACTGCAGAACTGCGAAACTTCACAATTGTGGAACTGCACAACTGGTCAGAAGGCTGCTGCAGTTGCACAGTCTAGTACCGGTAGTCCCTTGCCTGTCTCCATGCAGCTGCTTACCACTTCGATTGAATTGATTTCACTGATTCTTGATGAGGGCTGCCGCCACAAGGAAAAAGCTGGTGAATCTGCGGGAGGATCATCAGCAATGTTCTCGCACAATAAAGAGAATAGTTTCCAATGAAACTTGCTTCAACTGTAAGATGCTTAGCCACCGTGTAAAGGATTGCTTTGCAAAAGGAGGTGGGAAGGAGGGCCAGTATCTGAAGCATTGGAACAAGAAGTCCAAAGGAAAGGACAACAAAGGTATGCATACAGCAAATGTTGGTACTGACCAGTCCGAGTCCAAAGAGGATGAACCATATTTCTCCTTCATAGCCAAGCCCCCTTTTGATTCACATCTCCCGGTAGGTGCATGGCTCGCTGATTCCGGATGTACAACACATATTGCAAAGAACCTGGATTTCTTCACAGATTTTGCGCCGGTTGAAGGTGAGATAATCAAGGGACTCAGGAACAATAAAATCAAGGCTCTGGGAAAGGATATAAATTCCTGGTATTCATGGCATAAGCGGTACGGACACATCTCCAACTCGACATTGGAATTCCTTGTGAAGAAGGGAACTGTTGATGGACTCACCATTAATCCGGACAGTGCAACACTTGGGCAGTGTGAGACCTGCATAAAATCCAAGATGCATCGAAAGTCCTTCCCCCACAAAATTCTAGTCAATCTGAAACAAGAGGTGAAGGTGTTCATAGTGACCTTTGGGGTCCTGCATGCACGATGTCCACCGAGGGGCAATTACTATTACATCTCTTTCACAGATGATGCGACACACCGGATTACAGTTCTGTTTTTGAAGATGAAGGATCAGGCCAAACAGAAGGTCATGGACCACATTGAATGGCTAGAACAGCAATACAAATGTTAGCCGAAATGGATCCGAGTCGACGAGGGCCACGAATATTTGAACAAAACGTTGAAGGATGCACTTACAATGAAGGGCATTGAACTTCACAGTGTGGCCCTTTACTCACAGCCCCAAAACGGTGTGGCAGAGCGCTGGAATCACACATTAGTGGAGCTCACCAGGGCTATGTTGGAAGAGAAGAACTTGCCGAGAAGCTTATGGGAATGGGCTGTCCATCATGCCGCTTATATTCAAAATCGGACACCAACAAAAGCTTTACCGTGTGGAATCACCCCTCATGAAGCCTTTACACATGAAAGGCCGAATGTTTCTCATTTTCAGGAGTTTGGGATCAATGTCGGAATCTTTCAAGAGGTTCAGAAAGCAGGTAAATTATATGGACATGCTAACAAATTTATACAGGATATGTGAGAGCTGTACATGCGTTGCATGTGCCCTCGCGCCACTGCATGACTCCAGACGAGCCAATCACCTAATTCAGAATCTCAAGAAATTGGATTCAGAAACTCACCATGGCCGTGTTTTCGCCTATGCATCTTTCCTCGACCACGACCATGGCAGGGGTTACGCCCCAAACCGACTCACCAGTGATAAGCCGCAAAATTTACCATTCTTCAAAATGTGCTGTATTAGCCATTTAGGCCTAGGATCAGCCAATGGGAATAATATCCCGATACCAGATGACCTACCGGATACCTGTATATACCCGCGGTAGTGTAATCATATATAATTTGTAGTATAAAAGTAGGACGTTCTGAAGGGGAAGGGCACTGAATCTCGACCCAAGCTAGTGTGGAAGGCTAACACCATTGCCCCTTCCCATGCGCGACAGGTCTTGGTTGAGGGCTCTACTCTGAGGACTCTGCTATTCAGATGGTGGTCCCGTGAAATAGAGTTTCTTTTGATTGATAACTGGGGAATTTGTGATTGCGCAGGTCTTATAAGACGGTCCTGAGTACGATAGCGCAGGTCTTATCAGAAGGTCCTGAGTACGATTGTGCGGGTCTTATTAGAAGGTCCTGAGTATGGAATAACGGGATTTGTGTCCAAAACCCGAACTTCAGTTCAAACAACTTGCCGGCCTTCCAGCCATTACCTGCGCTATAGCTGAGAAGCTTAAATCTAAAACCACGTCCCACTCGGTTTCAATCTTGACGCTGTCAAATTGTTACTTGAACCAAGTGTTTCGTCGAGAAAGTTCCTCTTTGAGTTACTTTCTACAGTACCAAGTCAACCCGAGAAATCTCGACTTAGAGCTCCTTTAGACCTATACTTGTGTCTAAAAAGACCCTAACTTGTCAGACAACCATCGGTGCAATACAAGAGGTGTTTAGTGTTTGGAATCCAGTATTTTGAGTAGTTGGAGTTGGACTTTCTTGCTCATTTGAGTTGTGTCCAATCTCGATCACTCGAAAGTTGGGTTTTGTTCATTTTGCATTTTGCAGCCTTTGACTCTGAGCAACCGTTTCACTGGACGACCGGGCGCTCTGCCTCGACTTTGCTCACGGATAACACCACGCCCCAACAACTTGCCATATTCCACCACCGCACGTTGTGAGGGCTGTACATGTGTTGCATGTGCCCTTGCGCCACTGCATGACTCCAGACGGACCAATCACCTAATTCAGAAACTCAAGAAACCAGATTCGGAAACACACCACAGGCGTGTTGCACTTATGCATCCTTCCCCGACCACGACCACGGCGGAGGTTACGCTCCAAGCCAACTCGACTCCTGGTGTTCCACCTTGACAGATGACATCGCGCCCCAGACTACTTGCCATTTCCACTGCGGCAGATTACACGCAGTTCCACCCCCCTTTCCATGCAATTTCCTGGCCACTGCTCAGTATCCAGGGGACAGCCATCCTTGACTGTCAACCACCCTGGAATTTGTGATTTGTACCCAAGATCTGCCTTCACCTTGCAATTCACGCAGGTGTCCACTCCATTTTCACATTTCCACAACCAGATTCGTCTTCACCTTGCGATTTGCGTGGGTGTTCGCTTCATTTCTCACATCCTCACAGCCACATGAAACACATCCCGGCCATTGCTCTCGCAAGCCACCGCCATGGATTCATTCCACCACCATGTTTTTCTACTTTTCAGTGCTGGAAGCTGCCTTCCATGCACATGTGCATGCTTCGCTGTTTTACAACTGGAAGGAGGTCTCAGACCCGATTCCATCGGATGGAGCAGGAGCCCGAAGGCTGTACAGGCTGGGGTATAAAAGGGACGGACTTTTGGCACTGTAGGATATATGACTCTTGTATAGGGATCCCCCCTGCTCGACTCTGAGTGGTCCTGTACTCTCAACTAGAGTTGAATCACACCGGGGGCAAAGACCAAGGCACCTGACCGCTGTGAGCCATCACATTGTGATAGCTCCTGACAGAGCCTCAAAAAGGTGAAACTCCAAAGGTCACTCTGCCATACGTCCGATATCTTAGTACAACTTGAGCAAGATGACCAGAAAGCCCGACGAAGAATTAAACTCCGAACCTGCGTGTTACCGTTACGCCACCAAGTAGAACTCCGAGAGCACAATATTTGACGGTTCAACAACGACATCTCCGTAAACAGCATAACCCAGAATACGGATTGAACAAAAACACTAAGGCCCAATGAAGAATTAAACTCCGGACCCTCTGCAAAGCCTTTGCAGCAAACACAACCAGTCTTACGGAGTACGTTACCATTACGCCACCGAGCTGGTTCAATGTTGTCGCCTTTCACGGATGTCCGCCTGTATAAAAAAACATTAAGGTCTGACGAAGAATTGAACTCCGGACCCTCTGTAAAGCTGATAACAGCACACGCAACCAGTCTTACAGAGTACGTTACCATTACGCCACTGAGCCATTCAATGAGTCGTCTTTCAAGATACAATCTTCTGGTTATCGTCTGACAGAATAAAAACACTAAGGCCTGACGAAGAATCGAACTCCGGACCCTCCGTGAAGATTTAACCGGACCCTACCAGGTTTACAGAGTGCATTGCCACTATGCCATCAGACCTTAAAAGAACGACCCGGACTTGGATGAGGTCATGACTGAAGCAACAACTCCGCCCTCTCGAAAAACATTTCTGACGTAAACACGGCCCGGTGGAGAATTGAACTCCGAACCCTCCCTTATTCAGTTTCCTGCCAGTTATTCAAATGGAGTGCGTTACCGCTATTCCACTGGACCACGAACATACCCTCTTCAGACTCCGTGCAATGCAAAAGATCGGTAGCCTGTCTATGAAAAAACTCTTTAATTATCCACGAAATGGCTTGATGAAGGATTGAACTTCGGACTTCCTGCGGAGGTGCTTGTGCAAGAACCAAGACAGGATGTGTTACCAGCTACGCCATCGAACCATGCTATCTCAGGGACGGAGATTCGAAGATTATACGTCGTGGCGGGGCTGGCAAGAAACTCCGGGTAACAAAAAGTGGATAGCACGAGAGAAGGGCTCGATGCAGGATTGAACTCCAAATCTCTCCATAATCAAACACTGGGGTGACATTGACATGGAGTGCGCTTACTGTTACACTATCGAGCCGCTACAGGTGGAAATCGGATCGGAGGAGAAGCTAGGGCAGAAAAGGTGCATCCGGCAATAGGGCGACGAACCCGGACCACGGAGTTGGTGCCTGGCCAGGAACGGCGCGGAGATAGCTTCATGGAGTCCGAAGTGACTCACAGGTGAACTCCGGATGGAGAAGTGTGTGAGCGAAGTGGATTGGGACACAAAGGAGCAAGTCCGGCACAGCATTAGGCTGGGAGTATAAATACAACAGCTCGTCTACCAAAATATCATCTCAGTTTTGGCCCACATTCTCAGCCTCTAAGCCTTAGCCAGCTTAGGGGTAGCTAAAGTCCTCCGAACATCACCAAGAGGTCACCCAGAGTCGAGTTATACAGTAAACGACCTCCGGCACTCCCTTGCCGCTGTCAGACAGTAATCAGAGTTTCTCAACATAATTTCAGCGTCAATTATCGAACCGACCACTCCTCCCCTACGTTAGTAGGGCAGTGGATTCTCTCGAGCAGCACAACAAAGTCTTCGGAGTTCGTGTGTCGCTGCTAGCTAAGGAAGTTGGCGGTAAGGAGCCTGCAGAAGTCGCCTTCAGCAAGTGAACAGGTTGGGAAAATAGAGACAGGAAACTCCGTAGAGGCATAAAGAGGGGTAGAAAGGAGGAGAAATCTGCGGAATGGTACAGCGGACGCATAATTCCCCCGGCCTTATGATCTACAACCCAAATATACTTCGGAGGTCCGTGGTTCGTGGTCAAAGAAGCCCTTAAAACCCATATTCCCCCTCAGATATAATGAATTGGACCCCACATCACCTTCCGGAGTTCCTCCTCCGAGGAAGTGTAGAACAGATTCAACCTCCGTTAACCCGAGAAGGCTAAACTAGGCATCGGAGTTCACTCAGTTCACCCTAGGTAGCAGGATCTTGAACAAGTCGTTTAAATCCTTGTATGGATATCCCCACCAATATTATTTAAACCTCCCTACGTACTTGTCTTACAGCGACAGAACAAATTCCCCCTAGAGGATGAGCATTTAAACATAGCCCAGATCACCCCACCGTCTGGCACTTTGAAGCACCACAGTCCGCATCACACCACCAGGTGTGGCCTACGCATGTGGCCGGCACTTGTCTTTGATCCTTTGATCAAATTACGAGTGAAATCAACTTATACACAAAAAATGCATAAATTTATTTCCTGGTAATCTTTGTGATCTTTCACTGTAAACCGTGAGGAAATGTATTTGTCTTTGACATCTTATGTCTTTGAACTACTCTTTGACAGTCTTTGTGTTTGTAAGGTGGCTGTGGTCTTTACAACAGGTCTTTGTTTTGAGCAGAACAGCCTTGCCCCATTTGCCAGCTTTGTTGTGGATCTCAGTGTCGTGAATCCTCGGCACGTGGGAAATTTGCCAAGCGTGAAAACAGGGTGGGCGTTACCAGATGTGGTGGTGCTGTACGCTGATGTTGCACCTGGAGGACAATGGTGAGTGAGCTGGAGTGGCTCTATGGATGCAGGAACACTGCTGGAGGGACGGTGGGGGTGAGTGAGCATCCATGTGGGGAGATGTGAGGAATCGCTGGGGATCCACGATCAAGAGATGGAGATCTCTGATTGGCGGGCAGAGGCAATATAAACAGCAGACTTGTTCAAAAAGTGGAAACTCACCACTTAAAGATGGGGAGAAAGAGTCTTGAAGGCACCAGAAAGGAACAAGTAGGCCAGAGTATATTCAACAAGAAGTGGGATATGTATCACAAGATGGAAGTCAAGAGCAAGAAATGCACGTGACATGAGTAACGAGGAACAAATCGGTGATCGTGAGTAATCAGGAGGTTAAAAAGAGGCATCTTATGTGTATACTTCACCCTGTGCAGTTCTGAGTTCCACACTTGTGCAGTTCCGCATTTGTGCAGTTCCACACTTAGGCAGTTCCACAGTTTTGCAGTTTTGCAGTTTTGCAGTTTTGCAGTTTTGCAGTTCTGCAGTTCTGAGTTCCACACTTGTGCAGTTCCGCATTTGTGCAGTTCCACAGTTTCGCAGTTTCACAGTTCTGCAGTTCTGCAGTTTGGCAGTTTCCAGCGCTCTGCCACACCGTTTTGGGGCTGTGAGTAAAGGGCCACACTGTGAAGTTCAATGCCCTTCATTGTAAGTGCATCCTTCAACGTTTTGTTCAAATATTCGTGGCCCTCGTCGACTCGGATCCATTTCGGCTAACATTTGTATTGCTGTTCTAGCCATTCAATGTGGTCCATGACCTTCTGTTTGGCCTGATCCTTCATCTTCAAAAACAGAACTGTAATCCGGTGTGTCGCATCATCTGTGAAAGAGATGTAATAGTAATTGCCCCTCGGTGGACATCGTGCATGCAGGACCCCAAAGGTCACTATGAACACCTTCACCTCTTGTTTCAGATTGACTAGAATTTTGTGGGGGAAGGACTTTCGATGCATCTTGGATTTTATGCAGGTCTCACACTGCCCAAGTGTTGCACTGTCCGGATTAATGGTGAGTCCATCAACAGTTCCCTTCTTCACAAGGAATTCCAATGTCGAGTTGGAGATGTGTCCGTACCGCTTATGCCATGAATACCAGGAATTTATATCCTTTCCCAGAGCCTTGATTTTATTGTTCCTGAGTCCCTTGATTATCTCACCTTCAACCGGCGCAAAATCTGTGAAGAAATCCAGGTTCTTTGCAATATGTGTTGTACATCCGGAATCAGCGAGCCATGCACCTACCGGGAGATGTGAATCAAAAGGGGGCTTGGCTATGAAGGAGAAATATGGTTCATCCTCTTTGGACTCGGACTGGTCAGTACCAACATTTGCTGTATGCATACCTTTGTTGTCCTTTCCTTTGGACTTCTTGTTCCAATGCTTCAGATACTGGCCCTCCTTCCCACCTCCTTTTGCAAAGCAATCCTTTACACGGTGGCTAAGCATCTTACAGTTGAAGCAAGTTTCATTGGAAACTATTCTCTTTATTGTGCGAGAACATTGCTGATGATCCTCCCGCAGATTCACCAGCTTTTTCCTTGTGGCGGCAGCCCTCATCAAGAATCAGTGAAATCAATTCAATCGAAGTGGTAAGCAGCTGCATGGAGACAGGCAAGGGACTACCGGTACTAGACTGTGCAACTGCAGCAGCCTTCTGACCAGTTGTGCAGTTCCACAATTGTGAAGTTTCGCAGTTCTGCAGTTCCACACTTGTGCAGTTCTGCAGTTCTGCAGTTCTGCACTTGTGCAAGTCTGCATTTGTGCACTTAGTTCCACAGTTCTGAGTTTCACACTTGTGCAGTTCCGCATTTGTGCAGTTCCGCAGTTCCACAGTTTTGCAGTTGTGCAGTTGTGCAGTTTTGCAGTTGTGCAGTTGTGCAGTTTTGCAGTTGTGCAGTTGTGCACTTGTGCAGTTCTGCATTTGTGTACTTCCACAGTTGTGCAGTTCTGAGTTTCACACTTGTGCAGTTCCGCATTTGTGCAGTTCCACAGTTTTGCAGTCCCACAGTTTTGCAGTTGTGCACTTGTGCAGGTCTGCATTTGTGCACTTAGTTCCTGTTACATCTGTGCAGCATTCGAGCTTCCGAAGCTTTCCGACTGTCCGACGCTCTGACATTCCGGAGCTCCAGGCCAATGTTCCGGGATCCTCTGAGATTTCGGACCTCCAGGTTTTTACGCAATGAAGGTTTACTGAGTGTTTCCTGTTTTCCATCTTTCACTTCATCTTATTTTACTCATTTGCGGTCTTCACTGCTCCGCACATTTCACTTGCGGCTTCTTCCGTTTCTGATTACTCAATATAGAAATGGACTTTATGGCCGTACATAATTATCACTTAGTATAAATATTCCGTACACTTGTCCTGTACACCATCTGGAAAATTTAATGTTGTTCCATGCTTCCACTCATGGACTGAGTCCTCCTCCGTTTTCATCTTCACCTCGACTCGGGATCTATATTTAGATCTCCGGACGTCCTTTCATACTTCGACTTTACTTCCTCTCTGGTGCCCTCCGATGCTCCGACGTTTCCGATGTTCCGCAAACTCCGCTGATCCGGGCCAATCATCCCTCCTCGGGATTTGCTATTTCAACATCTTCGACATCACTGGCATTCACTTCACTGATTCCCTTGGATTCCAATCTCCGATCCGACTTGGACCATCTCCAGATCACGTGACCTTCGGCCTTGGCCTCTTCCTCCTTTTGGAGTCCTTGGCCTCGGCCCCTTCCTCCTTTTGGAGCCTTTGGTCATCTCAATGCCTCGGGTATGCACCTTGTCGATTCCTTTTGGATTTTGATCTCTGATCCACTTGGGTTCTATTTTCGGAGCTCCCGGATCACTCCGGCATCAGCCTTGCCTCTTCCTCCTTTTTGGAGTCTTCAGCCACCGCTTCTTTGCCCTTTGGCACCTTTCCGCTTCTCGGGTATTTTCGGAGTTCTCGCATCACTCGGGCGTCGGCCTCGGGTCTCGGACCTCGGGCCTCGGGCCTCAGGCCTCGGCCTTGGCCTCTTCCTCCCTTTGGAGTCTTAGGCCACTGCCTCCTTGCTTTTGGTGCATTTCCATTTCTCGGGTCATTCCTTCGGCCTTCCGAGATTTCCTCGGAACCTTCCTTTACTTCTCCTTTATTCCGTTCTTCATCCTTGGTCTGTTTTTAGATCCCTTTCCGGCCCTTCGGCCCTTTACCTATTCTTTCCTTCTTTGCCCTTCGGCAATTGCCACTTCTTCTTGGTGTTCTCTTTGCTTCGCGACCATCATTGCCTTTGGACATGACATGGCATCAAACTTGTTGCCTTTTCTGGACTAGCACCATTTCGGGCTAGCCTTCCGAGTCGCATCGCACTCCCGTCTCATCCCGGCTTGACAGCCAGACAGTCGCACACCCTGCTGAGTGTGGTGCTTGCGAGAACAAGCCAACTTCGGGACTTTGGGTTCTGCCCAGGCTTCCGGAACCTTCCGGTTTCAGACCTCTGTGGGGCCTGATGATCCTTCTTTGGCTCAGGATATAACAGTTCCACAGTTGTGCAGTTGTGCAGTTCTGCGGTTGTGCAGTCCCGCATCTGTGCACTTCCACACTTGGGCAGTTCCACAGTTGTGCCAGTGTGCGGTTCTGCAGTTCTGCAGTTTCGCAGTTGTGCAGCTGTGCAGTTCTGAGTTTCACACTTGTGCAGTTCCGCATTTGTGCAGTTCCACAGTTTCGCAGTTTCGCAGTTCTGCAGTTTCGCAATTGTGTGTTCTGCAGTTCTGAGTTCCACACTTGTGCAGTTCCACACTTCAGCAGTTCCACAGTTGTGCAGTTGTGCAGTTTCACAGTTGTGCAGTTGTGCAGTTTCGCAGTTGTGCAGTTGTGCAGTTCTGAGTTTCACACTTGTGCAGTCCCGCATTTTTGCAGTTCCACATTTGGGCAGTTCCACAGTTTCGCAGTTCTGCAGTTTTGCAATTGTGTGTTCTACAGTTCTGAGTTCCACACTTTGGCAGTTCCACAGTTGTGCAGTTGCGCAGTTGTGCAGTTTCACAGTTGTGCAGTTGTGCAGTTTCGCAGTTGTGCAGTTGTGCAGTTCTGAGTTTCACACTTGTGCAGTCCCGCATTTTTGCAGTTCCACATTTTTGCAGTTCCACAGTTCCACAGTTCCACAGTTTTGCAGTTTTGCAGTTGGGTGTTCTGCAGCTGTGCAGTTGTGCAGTTTCACAGTTGTACAGTTCCATAGTTCTGCAGTGCACTTGTACATGCAGTTCTGCAGTTGTGCAGACTGACAACAGTGTTGGGCACAGGTCTGGGTCTGGGTTGAAAAATGGCAACCCGGACCCTTACCCATGCAACCTGTACCCCATGCGGGTAAGGGTATAAACCTGTACCCGATTTCATATGGGTACGTATGGGCTCCCCCACATCTATAACCCGCACGGGTTTACCCATTGTATCCCTTGTAGGATCAACTTGAAAAAATCAAGTGTGCTGAGGATTAATCTGTGGACCTCTAAGAAACATCTATTTCATCCATTGCATAGATGAAAACCAAGTTTGAGCCCTCACAGCATGTTGGTAGCTGGAGAAAAAGGCAAAGATTGCCACCTATCTGTAATTGATAATGCTGCACAGCTACCACAGCACAATCCTAAGGAGAAATGGGAGAGAGAAATACATAATATCTCATTGTTTAAACCGCAAATACCCTTTTATACTGTGGGTAGGGTCCAGGTTAGCACGGGTTTAATATCTTTCGAAACCGTGACCCGGACCCGCCCAACCCGACCTGGAAACCCGCGGGTTTTACCTGAACCTGTGCCCCACACTATGTGCAGTTCTGCAGTTGTGAGTTCCATGGCTCTGCAGTTGTGCATATGGTAAACACATAATGAATATGTCTACAATGTTGCATGTCTCACATTGCATACATATGAGACACAAAGTTTATATTTGTTACAATCTCTTGACGGCAAATTACCTGGTACATAGCTTAAACACATGTTGAAAAACAACAGAGACATTTTTGAGACATGTAATTGATATCTCTCAAGCTTGTAGGGCCACTTGTTGAAAGACATACATGAGACCTAATTTGAATATGTTTCACATTTGCTGCCCAGACTTACCCTAAACATAGTCTTGACATATGCTAAACCAAAGGGGAGACATATACAAAATATATCTCACATGTAGTGGCAAGTTTTACAGGGGAGATATTTTAATATGTTTCACACATGGCTTGCAGATTTTACCTAGACCCAGTTTAAACATATTGTGAGATATATTTCAAACCCAGTAGAAATATCTTTCAGCTGAATCCACCACTTTCATTAAACAGATATTTACAATATCTTCCGTCTGATACTGGCAGATTTACTTGAAACCTATCCAGGACACAGTGGAAACACAGTGTGAATCATAAGCAGTACATATGTGAAACACAGAGCGAATATGTTTGCAGTATTTCATGAACTTACATGGGAAAAATAGGTGACACAAAATTTATATTTGCTTTGACTTTGGACAGCAAATTTACCTGGTACATAGCTTGAACATATGCTGAAAAACAACTGAAACATAGCAAAGACACATGAGTTACGTGTTTCAGATGTTGCCGCAAGTTTCAGCAGAAACACATTTAAACAAGATCTAAAATATGTTGTGTCGAAAAAGGCGATACTTATTATAACTTGCATTTGCATATGTTTTGACTGTTGTGGCATGCTTTAGAATCATATGCCCCTTGTGTGGCCACCTGCTGCTTTCTACACACCTGGAGACACGTAGAAATGTATAGGGAGACCCGTGCTGTCCCGCTCTGTTGTGGCATGCTTTAGGATGATATGCCCCTTGTGCCAAGCCGATGGGTGTAGAACGGCCATTTCATGTATGTTGTTTTATATCATGTTGCTTGCGGGCTCCGGTGCCCCACGAGAACGGGAGCATCCATCCCCTCATGGAATCTTTTCTCTCTCCCTCTTACCTCTACCTCCTTCCCGTGCACACTTGAGCTTTCCGTCTAGCACCAAGATGAGCCACTTCTCTTACTGGCTGTTCTACCTTTAGAGCCTTCCTCGCGGTCGCGCGAGGGAGGCATCGCCTGTACGACTCATCACCGTTATCGGCATGACCTTGACACTTATCTATCCCCCCGGGATAAACCTTCCCTTCTTCACTTCCTGAAGGGCTTGCTCGCATAAATCACATATTATTTAAGTCGAAATTATACATAACACATGCAAAAGGCCACAATACCGGGACTCGATTAACCCTTTTTATCCTTCAAGAACAGGGTCTTCCTCTCGTCGAGCTGTGCCAGAGCGGTGAATGTTTGCCAAAGACCCAACCGGATCTGATGTCGGTGCTTGTAAGTTTGAGAGATGGACTAGGTTCTCCGCAGGTCAGTCCAGGTGGCGACTGATCTCAGCAAGCCTCTGATCGATCTTAGCAATTTGCTTGTTCTGAGAGGAGCATTCAAATAATGGTCGTGCTCTTTCCCAAAGATCTGCTGCTTTCAGGATCTCCCCATCCTGAGTTGAAATATCCCCCAGTCGAAGCATGCATTCCGCTCTGCTACGGTGAACATCCATCTGGGTGAAACCCTCAAGAGCAATAGTGAAAAGACTGTGTGCTGTCTTCCTATCCCCATCTGAGATGTATACATCCCCTAGGAACTGAAAAGCCTGATGAATTCCAAGCTTCTGTTTTGTCTTGAGACTATGGACCAGGAATGTCACTGTCCAGGTGGATGCAGTCTGATCTACAGTTTTCCACTGGTGGAACTCCCCAAGTCGCTCGAGGCAGTAGGTTACACCTTCAGTGGCCTTCCCCCAAGCAAATTTGAGGCATTTGCGTAGGAGTGTGTGTGCCACCGAAAGATCACCCTCCCTCATAGCCAGAGCCGCTCCCACCATATCACATTGCTCCATTCCTGTCCAATATCCCCTGTCTCTAAAATTCAAGTAAGCCATATCAATGTTGTTCTGTATGGCATCCCTTGACCCTCCACTTTCCACATCAATCAGTGCGATGTTTAGCAAGGCCATGGCATGTTCATGCAACCCTTGCTTGGACACATTGTGGAGGATCTGAGTTTGGAGGCTACGTGCCTCTATATACTCAGATTTCAACTGCCGGAGCTCTGCCTGAGAATCTAAGATAATGTGGTCCAACTGGCTCCCAGACATATCACATAGACCAAGGAGATCTCGCGCCCGGTCCAGTAGAAAGATGCTGTGGCTATAGTTTCCCATGGCATACCAACATATGGATTCAATCCGCAATGCCTCTGCCTCCAGATATAGGTTTGCTGATATCTTCGCCAGCCTCTGTGCCTCATATGAATGCAGCTGGGCTGCAGAATAATCGCCATTTTGCCACTGAGTCACTGCCAATCTGGCCAACAACTCAGACTGTCCCTTGGTGTCCCCAATTGAAATTGCCAATGCTAGTCCTGTTTGAGCGAAGCCCATAGCTGTAGGAAGATCCCCAAGATGAACTCGGTAATAGCTTGTTGCGGTACTGTAAAGTCTGCCTGGTGAAATGAATGATTTTCAGTTGTCGACCAAATCACTAACATACAACCTACATTTAAGATCCGGGTTATCGAATTGTGGAAATAATTGCAGAGCTCTCTCCACCAGGTGCCGTGGATTGGTAATTAGATGATTTCCGTCTCCCGCAAAGAGTCGTGCGATAAAATAAACCTCCAGACTGGGATCCCTTAACTGCGGTAGAATACTGGCAATTCGATTCATCAAAGGACTGTAGCCATGTCCAGTTAGCCTGCTGAACCGATCAAAACGGCAAACACAATATATGCTATTAGCTAGGTCCAGAGTATCTTGATTCAGACTGTGCACCAGGATATTCTGAATGTTTGCAAAGTTTGATGTTATTCGACCTGCTATCCCAGAATTTGACCCAGTTCCTACATAAGTATCATAGATCTCAAGGAGCTTGTGAAAGTGCTTCAGAAGCGGTTGAAGAAAGTCAGGATTGAGATAGTGCATAGTGTGCATATATTCCCGGATTGGAACCAATGCCTTGAGCCGTTTCTGGTCATCAGTGTAGGCCAGAGAGGTGCGAAGCAAAGCTGTTTTGCAGCCCAGGATATTGGCAATTGGCAGCTTGCTTTGCACAAGCTCAATATCAGACAGTCCATCTGGGAGAATGGAGAGGAGGCCCAACAGATCCTTCGCCTGGGGCACAGACGTGATACGAGGGCTCGCTAAAGAAAGGAAAATTGACACATCCAGATTGGATCCCTTGTCGTGGCCTTCTGAGCCCAGTGATGTCTTCCCTGTCTCCCAGCGATGCAATACACTAGGAACACCTTCAACATCCACAAGGTGGGCCATAAGGTCAATTGCTAATGGCATATTGTCAGTTAGGTTGAGGATTTTGTCAATGTCTTCCAGTAGATAACCATCATCTGTGATGTCAACAAAGGTTTTGCGTGCAGCATCCTGTGCCAATGGCTGCAATGGTTCTAGAAATGGTCGAGTCCATCGGATGTTGGCCGGCCGTTCTGCTCCGCGCATAGTGATCTGGGAAGTGCTTAATGAATTAATAATACTAATTAGACTGTGCTTACGACTAATGCCAAATGAGGTATGTCTGCGAGCAAACCTAAGAACTTTTCAACCTCAGCACGTGACTCGGCTGGCTCCCAGACTGTCTCCAGGTTGTCCAATATCAACAAGCACGGTAGGCCATGTGAAAAATGATGGATAACTGGTCGAGTGAGATCTTTGGCTGGCTCGAGTCCTACATACCCTCCAATGAGGGCAGCAAGTTGAACATTGTTTGATGCACTGTCACAACCGACGAAAAACCGATGTTCCTTGTATCGGCTGGTGATTACGGGATGATGAATGACAGCTCTTGCGATACTTGTTTTCCCCATCCCTCCAGCTCCCAAAATTGCGTGCCTAGGCGTCCCCTGGCCAAAAGCATGGATGATGGCTGAGACCTCAGAATCCCGTCCATGAAATATCTTGGGTTCTGATGGCAATAATGAAAGCGAATTGGAGCTTGTGGGGATTAGAATTCTAAGAGATGAAGAAATAGATATAGACACTACCTGTTTTGAAAGTTGGAAACAGTCCTGCTCATCTGTAAAACAGAATTGAGGATCTACTTGAAAACTGTACAAAGTAATACACACCAGAGATGCACTGTCAGAACTTCCTCCATCTGAGAGAACGGAAATCAACTCCAGGACTTCCTCGTGTGTCTTCTGTGCATATTTTTGCATTTCCGTCATATCATTTAAAACATCGACGCCCTGAAACTGAAGAATTTTCGTCATCAAAAATTTCAGTGCCACCAGCATATGAGGCCACCTTGAACGCCTCGAGTGCCTGTTCCAGTCCCAGATGACAGTCCATGAGCAATGTTTTCATTTCACCCTGCCGAAAGAACTGCTTGATCCTGCTCTTCTCTTGCTCAGCTTCAATAAAAGTATGGATCTTATGCAGAGTCCTATGGCGATGAGAAAAATAGCAGAATATGTACAAGGAACTCACTCAGTGAATTTCCCCAAGTCATCCAGTATATGTGGTGACAATTCACCACGGGTATTAGATTTGACATGAGCATAGATGATAGCTTGGAGAAGGTCGTGGATTTGCTCCAGCATCTGCGTACAAACATCTTGATTCTTCTTGATGGTCTGTCCGGAGCGGATAAGAAGAATGAGAAAAGAATGAGGCCGAAATTCACCTGCACAACACTCAACAACGAGTGCATCGTGCTCCAGATGACCTGCAAGAACGGTGTCTCCAGGGTCTTCGAAATGACTTCCAATGTATCCACGGCAGGCCCCAAGAATGTTAGAATGTTCGTGAAGCGTGCTTGAGTAGTGCTCGGTTGATAGGGCATCCTGGCAGAGATCAAAGTAGTCATCTTACACCAGCTTCTTTTTAAGTCCGATGTCGTGAGACATTCGGGCCTCATTAGCAGATAATTCAACCGTCAGCCGTTCAAAATGCGAGGATCATCCATTGCCCGTGTTCTCTCCTACTTCAACACAGGGAGCAGCGTTGAAATCTGATTATTCTACTCTACAATTTTGGGGTGTAGGGCTTATGCGTGGATTCTTGGAAGATTGTAATGGTACATACGAGTTTTAGAAGTTTCAAACTAGAGGAATCTCGCTCGCCGAAGATGAATGCGACAAGCACGCTGTGTAACGTAAGATTCAAAAGTGAAATCTTCGAGAGAAGAGCCCAAGCAAATGGAAGAGGCCTTCTTACGTCGGTGCCTGTGCTTAGAATATCCGGATTATTTATACCACGACCCCTACTGTAGCAACCAGCAGCGAGACAGCGTCAGTAATCACATAGTTCCGGATATCCCTGCCGTGAACGGTGTGTTTTCGGCCGTTGTTAGGGTGCGGAACTGGGGCCTGGTCTCGCCGTAAGAGGGTTAAAAAAGCACTGCCCGCGTACCTTGTGATCATGATAGGTGTGCATCTTATGAGCGTTCAAGGAGCGATCAGCTTCTTCCTCTTTCCTTAGTCTTGGCAGCCTGATAAGAGATAATAGAATACGTCGAACAGGGTGAAAAGCGGCCAAAAGGCACCCCCGAGATGGTGCATGAGCGGCCATCGACGAGGCTCACCGCTCCCGCGTCACGCTCAGGGGTTGCCATCGCCATCGGCCGGCTGTCGGCCCACGCGACCCACGCGTCGAGCGATTCATCCGCGTCCAAACCCGTAATCACGTCCACGTGCGCCCGACTACTAGCGCCGACCCGGAGCACGCGTGTCGTTGCGCCCGCGAGAGGTGCGCGCGCCGTCGGGCCGGCAGGCAGAACGATAACTGCACCCGCCGCGTATGGCGATCCTTGAAGCGTATGCGCACGCCATTCACCAGCCCGACGACGTCGTGGCTGAGCTCGTCGAGGCGGCGGCTTAGCGAACCCGCCTGCTGCATCGTGTCGATCACTAGCCTGTGTATGTCCTTGGGGGTGGGGCGCAGCTCCAGGAGCGGGGTGTGCGGCGGGAAGACCGGAGGGTGCTTGCGCCGGGTGCACATGCGTGGGGTCCTTCAGCGGGGGTGTCTGGTCGAGGCGGGTCAGCCCTAAACAGTTTCTCTGAGCCACAGAATATCGGTATGCGGGCCATGGCAGTGTTCGCCCGAAGGGTGAAGGCCTTCGACTTGCCTTCGACCCTTCAGAATTTTTGGCGGAGGATTGAAGCCTTCAGAAGGTAGACTCGTTACCAGCCTGCCTATGAATGGCAAAAATGTGGCAAGCACTTTGCCATAGGCAGACTGGTACAGTTCGGGTCAAACAACTGACGTGCGCGGGGAGTTTGAAATTCTGAGTGGTGCCGATCATGGCCGATCACAGGATCACCGAATCCCATCATTTCTCAAGTAATTTCGAGCCTTCATAGCACTCGTACCAGGGTCTGTGAGAAAATTCTGAAGAGACAGAATTTAAGTAATACACTCTCAGAACAAACCTTTTGTTCTAAATTTTACCATCCAATTTCATTTGAGTCCAGAGTTGTACCAGTCTACCTACGGCAACGTGCTCGCCAGATTGTTGCTCTTCGTAGGCAGACTGGTTACGAGTCTATTCAGAAGGTCTTCACTCATCACGTGTCTACATTATGTAATGTTCAATTTTTGGGTCCTAACTCTTGCAGCGCGTCACCTCACACACCGATATTCAACCTCTCCGTGGGATGATCCCTGGCGAAGAAGAATTGAACCCGATTTCAAACTGATTGCGAGGCCTGTCCTAAATACCAGATGGAAGGAGATGTTGGCACATTGGTGGAGGACATGGTGAATGCAGGGGAGGAGGGCATCCCTAACATCGATGCAATACAATAGACAAAGGTACCTACCAAATATTAGCACCTTTACTCGGAGTCCAGACTTGACGAATACGGCTTTGGCCGGAAGCCTGGGAACATATCAGTGAAGGCCTTCAAGCACCCTTTGACTGAAGGCCTTCACCCTTCAGAAGGCTTTCAAAGATCCTCAAAGTCCAAAATAAGGCCTTCAGGACGAACACTGGGCCATGGGCACTTTGGTGCTGGCGCTGGCAGTCGCATGGAGAGTGAGTTGTGCACGCAATGCCACGCACGACCAAGAGGTACCCGCCGGAAGATGCCGAGACACCGGGTTATGTCCAGTGACCCTTAGTCACTTTTAGGAGTGGGTGTAGGAGATTTATTTGTGGGTACCCCTTGCGCATGACACGTCGCATACAATTGGCGACTGGGGGCCCCTAGAGCAGCGGTATTTGGGGCCGGTCCATCAACACTCTGTGGATTGCCTTGAGGCTGGCATAGCAGGCCCTCGAGACATGATGGAGCCAGAGACCAAAAAGCCGTAGTGTGTTAGCCTTGTTTGGTGCCATACCAACGGCCACATCCGAGTTGAACAACAAGGATAGAGAGTCCTCCCATCAGGGCACTGCACCACAAATACATTTTGTGCGCGTAAGGACTTCTCTTCGTCAAGGATTCTGTCTCGCGGAACGCGTGCAAGCAGTCCCAAGGGACATCCAGATTCCCGGAATAGGAACAGAACATTCAATTGAAACGATTTATATCTATGAAACATTTGACAGGGATCCTGAAATTGGTAGGACTTCCTCTTCACTTAGTTGTTGGGATATCGATCACTAATGTACTCTCTCTGATTAGCTCAACTCTTCCGAGTTAAGGTTTATCAAGACATTCTGTCATAATGTGTGAGGCATTGAGACCGTAGCGGCTGGAAGAATCAGTTACCTCCGACCGTTCCCAATATGGTTCGGGGGTAATCCGGGGGCAAATTAAGGCAAACAAACAGCTGGTTAACATGAGAGACAGACCTTTCGTGGAAGCAGGAAATCCTTCGAGATCACTTGGTGGAAGTATGGAGTCCATTCTCGATACATTTCATCTCCCATCTCCAGCCCAATCACAGCTGAATAAGTACTGAGCCGCGTTGCGAGTTCATGGACCTCCTTCATCTCCATATTAGTCTGTTTCCTGTTAGAGCTCACAGCGATAACGATCTTGCGGAGACCACTTGGCTGAGCCATGGTCGAAATAATTTCTTTGGCCCTCTCCAAAGCCAAAGGACCATCAATCCAAATGCGGAGGAAGGCAAGATGGGCGTAGGGAGCGAGATTGACGCCACCTGAGTGTATCTTCGAGCGGATGTGAGAGACCCTCGGATTTATGAACAGGCCCACTCACAGACGACAAAGACAAGTTCAAAGCTTTGATCGGCACCTTAGTAAATTTTGCTTGATTCAGATACCGACATCCCGGGCCCTCACAGGAAAATATCTTGAGGCTGGGCAGACTAAACAGCTTCAGCACCGCGGCCACGGCAGCTGGCGAATAATCCAGTCCCTGATGGGTGGAGTCGAGTAGCACATAATGCACGTTCTTGAACTCAACAGAGCAGAGGGCACAGAGCTCGGGGAGCTTGATGAATCCCATATCGATGTGAAGCCATCGGATATATCCGATGAGCCGTGCTGAATCGACTGGATTCGGAGTGCGCAATGCCCTCTCGAGTCTTGTCCAGCGTGCCGAAGGGTGCCATCTGTCAATGACGATCTGTCTGAAAATATAACACTGCGCGGGGTGGCGCCAAGCCTTGGCAACCAGGGCACACTTCTTCAAGGAGGCTGAATCGCTGAGGAACCCAATGTACTGGTCCAACAGCTCCGGGATGCATACTGGGTTGGCGGGTTCTTTCATGAGGTCGGTTAGGGAGAGATCTAGAGGTGTGGCGCAGTGGAGGGACGGGGTGGTGGTAGTAGAGTTTAGTCATGTTCGAGGGCCTTTTAACAGTCCCCACTGCGCCACACATCAGAACCCGTGGCCGCACGCCAAGGAAGTGCCAGAAACATTGACTACGCTCTAATTCGGTTTGACTTCTCGATAACTCCATTCAACAGACTCGTGGATATTCTGGCAATTTGACTCCATAATGCTGTTTTGATTTCTGCACGAACGTACCCTGTGTTCAGGTGGTCCCTCGCCACGAGCGGAATCTAGTTTTGCAGAGGTGCCGGCGAGTTGTGGCGAGGCGTTGCTATGTGCCTGGCACTGCCCCCGTCACGGTCGCCTATACACAGCCCCGGGCTATGTTTGTCGATTCGCCTCGCGGGCACCGAGGGGCCTTCCCACCGCTCGGCGCATTCAACCGAGCTGCTTCAGGGCCTCGGACCCAACTCAGACCCCGGTCCCGCACAGATGGCAAGCCCCTGCTACCCGCCAGCTACCCAGGCTCGGAGGGGCTCGCCGGCACGCTTCCTTTATGGCCCAACGAGACTGCTCGCCCAGCGCGGTCTAGGGCCTGAACGCAGTGCGTGTTTCCTGAGCACGCGAGCAGTATCCCCGAGTCAACGTTGGACAGAGTATCGCCTCTCGGTTGTCTACTGGCTACGAGGTGAAAGCAAGGTTGACCAAGACATTTGGAACGTCGTGTGGACGCCATGACGAACTTGCCCCGGCAGTTAAACACGTCAATTGTCAGTTGAAATCAGTGTTGATTCAGTGAATTCGAACGTTCGCATAAGGGGCCAATGCTGAGCAATTATTCCTCGTGGGGTTCGGGCTCCCCCAGTGAGCCTCACCCGCCGCGTCCGCGGATGATACGTAAACCACGACGCACCAGAACCGTTTCGCCCAGCAAGGTACATAACTCTGTCGATGACCAATTGCCGTCGGCCTTCCTTCCTGCCTCGCTCTCGAGATTATCGCTGGCATGTAGTCGGTACGCCAAGGGGGTTCGACCGCCGGGACCTGCGCAGGGGTGGTCGAACCGCTTTGGCCGTCTGGCACGGCCGCCTTGAGTCGAGGGAGTGCGGTCTCTTTTTTGATTCGTTGGTTTACTAGCTTCGCCTTCAATTCTGTCGCAGTTTTGCGCCATTTCGCAAGAACAGTTCAACTTTGGACCGTGGGAGTGTTCATCAAAACACAGTTCGGCCATCATTTGATGCGGGTTTCGGGTGCTCGCCACCCATTGCCCAAGACAATAGTTAGAGGAAGGGGGACTAGTAGTACGGTCATCTGGCGGGAGGTGATTGTGTGCTTTCGTCTATCTGTTTTCTGGGCAAAGAAAGGTTTTCACTGACGCAACGCCGAGCCGTGCCGAACGATGCCGAACTGCGCTGATAACTGTGTCTGCTCGCATACATACCCGAGGATTTCGCGAGCTGTTCAGTTTAGATACGAAGGGCGAAGATATAGCGCCGAGGACCCGTGAAGAAAACACAACTCGACTTCATTCTGCGATGATCAACCGAAATCCCAAAGCATAGAATTACTGTAACACTCCTGATTATAATTATTTTACAGTGAGAGCCTACCAATTGGCAACGTCCGCATCCGCCTCCGCCTCCCCACACACGCTCCTCTTCGTAAGCTCAAATACGCGTGCGTCCACCACATCCTCCTCTTCGCTGGCATACAGCTCCGGGAACTCGCGCCGCAGGAAGCGCACCAAATGCGCGTTGATCTGCGCAAACTCGAGCAGGAACCCGTCGTGCCCGTCGGGCGACTCGATCATGATAAGCTCCGCGCCGGGGATGTGCGCCGCGAGCTCGCGCTGCTCTGATGGCGTGAACAGCCCGTCCGTCTCCACGCCGATCACCAGCGCGCGCGGCGGCAGCGTCCCTAGTACACGCGCGACCGCGCTCTCGTCGTCCTGCGTCACGCGCCCGCGCGCGATGTCGTGCGTGTCGAGCTTGCGCGTGATGTGGATGTAGCAGTTCGCGTCGAAGCGCGCGCAGAACTTGCGCCCCTGGTAGCGCAGGTACGACTGCGCGGAGAAGAGCGGGGGTTTCGACGCCGGGGCGGGCGCCTGCGCGCGGGTGTGCAGGCCGTCGTTGTGCGCTGCGACGGCATCGTGCGTGGTCGGGGTTGGCGGGGGCGAGTCGGGGGGCGTGGGCGGCCGCGCGTCGGCTTGTACCTGCGCCTTCCGCCCGAAGCGGCTTTCGAACGAGTCGCGCGAGCGGTAGGTCAGCAGCGCGCTCATGCGCGCGGCAGAGAGCCCTGACGCGGGCTGGGCGGTGTAGAATCCGTCCTGGTAGCCCGGGTCGCTGTATATACTCTGTCTCTGGGCCTCCCCCCATGAGATACACCATCTATTCGCACTGTTCAAATCCTAATCATAATAATAATAATAAAACGACGACTCACGCGGAATGGCGAGCAGCAGTAGCGATCGGAATTACATGACGAATGTACCCCTCGGGTGTACACAGCGGCCATTCGAGAATCGCCATTCCGCCCATGGAGCCGCCAATCGCAACGGCCACAGATTCAACGCCGAGGTGATCCAGGACGCGCTTGTGTATCCTGACATCTCCTGATAAGCGCGGTGGCGTGATGGAGGACAGAAAAAACGAACCAAACGTCATCCCGGATCGTCGTTGCGGGGAACTCAGGCCCATATGGCTTCCCCGTATCAGGGTTCGTGGTAATCGGTGATGCAGAGCCGTACGGCGACCCCAATACATTCGCACAGAAAATAAAAAAGCGCGACACATCAAACGCCTTCCCGCGGCCCACCAGCGGGCCCCACCTATATAAAAGATGAACGTCAATTCAACCTCGCGAATGATTTTCGATGGCTAGCTTACCAGTCCTCGATGTCTGCGTTGCCTGTAAAAGCATGGCAGATGATCATGACATTGTCCCGAGTGCGATTGAGCTTTCCCCATGTCTTGTAAGCTACGGGGACGTCGTGGAGCTCTGTCCCGCATTCCAACGTGAACGACGGAACGACGAAGATAGACTGGTCCAAGTGTATGAGCGATTGCGACATGGCCGTCTGGAATGAGGAGTGGGCTGCTGTGACTCAGAGTGTGACTCGCGAGCGTGACTCATCAGCTTGCCTTTAGCCCACGACGATCACTAGCGGGCAGTGGGCAGCGGCCGCCTAGCAAGACAACAAAGCTCTACTTACTTCACAATATGGACGGTTCTAGCATCCCGTGGACCCTGATTGCCTCGTGGATCCTCCCACATAACGTCATTTACACCGTCTTCTGGCAGCTACTAGACTCCAATTGGAGTCTGCGCTGCGGCGGCAGCTCTCTATGACCTTGTGTTTCCCTGGGCGAAGACTTCTGAACTCCTTTATCGGACTATTCTGGTATTTTTTTTTGCTTCGCGTACTTGCTTGCGGACGGCCTTGTGCGTTGTGCCCTCATGAGTGGCCAGTGCCAGGTCGAGTCTTGAATCCTGTGATCTTGCCTGCTCCTCCGTCGGGACGCCGCTCGCCGTACTCGGGCCTGAAATCATCGTTTGCTTGCCGTTCTCCAGCCACCGCTCTTCTCGCATTCGACATTGTCAGACTCGGGTAAGGAAGATTTGCTAAACCTATTTGGGCCTTCTCGAAATATCCCCATAGATGACTGTCCCCCGATCGTCAGGCCGACTGTCATCCCCGCTGATCAGTGCTCGCCTACAGGCAAGCGTCGAGCCTAGCCGACCGCAATGAAATTTCCCCAGGGCTGCAGGTCCACCCCCTGCGAACAGTGATGGACATGATTAGTCAGACTCTAATTCATTACAGCTCGGAGCTCCAGGGCCTACTCCATGTTTCACGCCCCAAAACCCGGAGATCTCGGCGTACATTACGCGCCCGCCGTTCTCGCCGCCGTCGACTATTTACATCAAGCGCCCAGGCGCTCGCATGCGTCCTGCGGCGCAGAGGCATGCTCCATTCGTTTTAATAGACGGAGCTCGGTTAGAGGTAGAGCACAGCAAGTCCGCTGAACGGAAACAAAATGACAGAGTTCAATTCAATTTTACATGTAATAGACCAAGTTTCGTACTGAAATCAAGGGCAATCTCGACGGCGTGGTATCCTCCAGCCTCGTCTGGCGCTAATTTTCTAGCGACTCGACAGCGTTCAAGGTGGACCATTTTATGTGCTCATTCGTCGCCTTCCTAATCGCTCCGGAAGCTAATAGCACTTCCGGGTCCTATGCCGAACGCAATATAGTCTCCCACGTAATCCCACTGATTCATTTGGGCCTCGAAAAAGTGGACAAATTCTCCGCGCAAGTTACCCTTCGCAAAACTGGCTGACTGGTGCGGTTGGCTTGGATGACGTCATCTCAACACACTCATTCGGTATTGCACTCCTTGTTCAAAATGCCTCGTTGCTGCAGAGAGCAAGATCTGCCGATGGGGACACTCAAACGTTACCTCGTTTGCCCCCGCTCGAAGTGCGCGGATAAGTGGTGGGCCAATTCGCTTTCTAACGACATGATCGATCTCATGTGCTCGTTGTGGTTCTAATAAATTACTTGTCTGATTTAAAATTACTGTAGGCAAGAGGACGAAAGGAAAGCATGGAACGAAAACAAGGGAGTTGCAACCCTAACGAGGATGCTGCTGCCTAGCTGCGACGAATTCATAAGAATAATAAACGGATACCTAAGATCAAAATGTCAGAACTCAACCAATTTTGGTTCATCATCTAAGAACAGGTTCTTCTAGTCGAGCTGTGTCAGAACGCTGGTGATGTTCTAAAGCCTCAACTGGAGCTGCAATCGAAGCTTGTAAGTTTGAGAGACGGACAAGATTCTCTGCAGGCCCGTCCAGGTGCTGACTGATGCTACCAAGCCTCTGATCAACCTGAGCGATCTGCTTCGCTTGTGAAGATCGTTCGAGCAATAGTCGTGCCAATTTCCAAAGTTCCGCTGCTTTCATCATGTTCCCCTGCTGCTTTGAAATATCTCCCAGTCGAACCATGCATTCCGCTCGGTTACGGTGGACGTCCATCTGGGTGAAGCCCTCGAGAGCAATAGTGAAGAGACTGGTTGCTGTGGGCTGATCCCCATTCGACATGTACACATCTCCTAGAAACTGGAGGGCTTTATGGATTCCCAGCTTCTGTTTTGTCTTGAGACTATAGACAAGGAATGTCACCGTCCATGCCGATGCAGTCAGATCTGCGGTTTTCCAATGGTGGAAATCCCCGAGCCGCTCTAGACAGCAGGTTACACCTTCACTGTCATTCCCCCAAGCAAAGCTTAGGGATTTGCGGAGAAGGGTGTGTGATTCCTTCAAGTCTCCTTCTCTCATAGCGAGACCTGTACTGATCATATCACAGTACACCATTTCCATCGAATAGCCCAGCGCTTTGAATCGCCCGTACGCTGTATCGATGTTTCTCTGCACCTCCTGCCTCGCGACACCAGTTTCCACATCAATCTGTGCAATGTTGAGCAAGGCCATGGCATGCTCATGCAGCCCTTGTTCGCTGGAAGCATTGTGCAGAATCCGAGTGTGGATTTTACGAGCCTCCACATAATCTGATTTTAACCAGTAGATCTCCGCCAGAGAATTTTCAATAAGATGATCCAGCTGGCTGCCAGACATCCCGCAGAGACCAATGAGATCCCGAGCTCGATTCATTAGGGCAATGCTGTGGGCATAACTGCCAATGGCATACCAGCATATAGATTCAATTCGCAAGGCCTCGGCCTCGCTGTATAAATGCCCGGAAATCTTGGCTGCCCTCTGTGCCTCATGGGCATGTACCTGGCCAGCATGATAGTCTGCAGTTTGCCACTTGATCCATGCTAATGAAGTTAAGACCTCGGACTGTCTTTTTGTGTTCCCTGTTGAAATTGCCAATGAGAGCCCAGTTTGAGCGAAGTGCATAGCTCTGGGCAAGTCATGGTCATGGAAACGAGAATAGCTAGCCACAGAGTAATAGAATCTGCCTAATGGATGATTGTTAATATTTAACAAAGCCTCTCAATACAAACTTACATTTAAGATCTGGATCGTCAATATACGAGAGAGATTCTAGACCTTTGTCTAAGAGCTCGCTGCCATTGGATACATCTTGGGCCAAGAGCCGGCTGATAAAATGAACTTCCAGGCTGTGATTCCTGGATAGCGGGAAAATGGCTGGGATCTTGTGCATCAAAGGACTGTTTCCATGTCCGTTCAGCCTGCTGAAGCGATCGAAATAGCATACACAGTAAATGGTGTTCGCCAGATCCGGATTATCCTGCTGCAGGCCAAGCAGCAGGATATTCTGGATGTTTGCAAAGTTTGATGCTATTCGAGAAACTAGCCCCGAATTTGATGCTGTCCCGCCGTATGTATCATAAATCTCCAGAAGTTTGTAAAAATGTCTCAACAGCAGTCCCACATGGTCAGCCTTGGGAGGGTGTATTTTCTGCATATACTCCCGGATTGGGACCAATGCCTTCAGCCTTTGCTGGTCATCCATATATGCCAGAGCAGTGCGGAGTAAAGTTGATTTACAGGCAAGGATATTGTCAATGAGCAGGTTGCTCTGGACGAGTTCGATGTCAGAGATCCCATCTGGGAGAATGGAGAGTAGGCCCAGTAGATCCTGCGCCTGAGGCATGGACATTATCCGAGAGCTTGTGAAAGACAGTGAAATCGACACATCCAAATTTGATCCCTTGTCGAGGCCCTCTGAGAGGAGTGAGGTTCTCTCTGTCTCCCAATGATCCAAGACACTTTCAACACCTTCAGCATCTACAAGGTGGGCCAGCAGATCAATTGCCAGGGGCATGTTATCGGTGAGGTGGAGGATTTTGTCAATGTCTTCAGGTAGATGGCCATCATCTGTGATGTCAACAAAGGTTTTGCGTGCAGCATCCTGTGCCAATGGCTTCAATGGTTCTAGAAATGGTCGAGTCCATCGGATGTTGGCCGGCCGTTCTGCTCCGCGCATTGTAATCTAGGCAATGGTTAGTATACGAAAAATCCTGTATTCGACGTGCTTACAATCAATGCTAGATGCTCTATATCTGTCAAGAAGCATAGGAACTTTTCTAGCTCCCCACGGGATTCAGCTGGTTCCCAGATTGTTTCCAAATTGTCCAGAATCAACAGACACGGCGGACTGGTTGCAAAATAACGGATAACTGGCCGGGTGAGATCTTTGGCTGGCTCGAGTCCTACATGCCCTCCAATGAGGGCAGCAAGCTGAACATTGTTTGATGCAGTGTCACATGCAACGAAAAATCGGTGTTGCTCGTAGCGTTTGGCAATTTCGGGATGATGAAGGATAGCTCTTGCAGCACTGGTTTTCCCCATACCCCCAGGTCCTAGAATAGCGATCCGAGGCACCCCTCGGCTGAAAGCATGGATGATAGCTGAGACCTCTGAATCACGGCCATGAAATATTTTCGGTTCTGATGGCAGTAATGAAAGTGAGTTGGAGCTTGTGGGTATTAGAATCTCAAGAGATGAAGGAACAGATTTAGACACTACCTATTTTGGAAGTTGGAAACGGTTCTGCTCAGCTGTGGAAAAAAATTTCAGGATCGTTTTGGAGATGGCATGAAGCAGCACACACCAAAGATCCTCTCTCAGAACTTCTTCCATCTGAGACCGTGGACATTAACTCCAAGACTTCCTCGTGTCTCTTCTTTGCATGTTCTTGCATTTCCGTCATGTCATTCAAAACATTGACCCCCTGAATCTGCCGGACTCCTGTTCATAAAAATTCAATGCCAACCCCAAATGAACTCACCTTAAATGTCTCCAGTGCCTGTTCTAGTCCTAGATGACAGTCCTTGAGCAATGTCTTCGTTTCACCCTGACGAAAGAATTGCTTGATCCTGCTCCTCTCTTGCACAGCTTCAACAAAGGTGTGGATCTTGTGCAGAGTTCTAGAGCAATGAGAAATAATATCGTAGCAGATACGAGGAACTTACTCAGTGAATTTCCCCAAGTCGTGCAACATGTTTGGCGGTAATTTACCACCGGTTTCAGATTTTACATGAATATAGATGATGGCTTGGAGGAGCTCGTGGATTTGCTCTAGCATCTGTGTACAATCGTGATTCTTGATGTTCTGTCCAGAACGGATAAGAACAGCGCGCACAGATTCAGTCGGGAATTTACCTGTACAGCACTCAATAATGAGCGGGTCGTGCTTGAAATGGCCTGCAAGAACGGTGTCTCTAGGGCTTTAGAAATAATTTCTAAGGTGTCCACGGCAGAGCCCAGCCACGTTAGAACGTTCGCGAAGCGCATTTGAGCAGTACTTGGTTGATGGGGCATTCTGGGAGCGATCAAAGTGACCATATTGCGGCGCCCTCCTTTAAGTTAGATGTTACGAAACATTCGGCCCCGTCGGAGTTTCCCTTCCAGCATGTGATGTTCTTCTACTATGGAAACCCGGAGAATCACGCTTTTTTAGCGAGTGTCGGCAGGATGCCGGCTGATGCCCAGTGATCTCGGCTGCCGTCTTCGGTTGTAAGACCCCGGAACCGCACATATGGGAAGCTCCAGCTATCGCTCGTTAGCGTGTCACACTCTTCAGGTCAGGGAAATTTCCCAAGTCATTCCAATGAACACCTTAGGGTCAATGATCAAACCCTCTGAAAATAGGGGTGATTCTGCTGGCACAACATGTTTTATAACTCTACACTCATGAAATGGATACTTCTTGTCTGTGATCCCATTCCCTCTACTCATAATTCTCTCCTACATCATTCCTCAGGCCAATCGACACGCTATTACGCGCCGGCGTCGCGTGGAACCGTGTTCCATCAAAGTCACGTGGCCGCTCATAAAATCGCATCGTGAGCGAAACGTGTTGATGCGGGGGTTTCTGTGGATACTCTGTGCAGCCACATATTTTCTATCATATGCACTTACCTGCCGACTGTGAACCGGCCCAGTCTTCCACCAAATCAATGCCCTGAGCTTCATCTCGAGCCCCTGAGCTCAAAGCTAGGTTCATTCCAGCTCTTATAAATTTCCTGCTTCTAATCTGCGGTTCCAGGTATGAGCTTACGCTTCTACAAGGTATGCAGAGGGGCAATGGGAGAGAGAAGTGGTTGAACAACAGAAACCATTCATAATCCAGCAAAATTGGTGTATCATAATCATAGATCATATCCATAGCACATATGTCATAGGATGTAAATGAAGGTATTAGGAGTCATTCACCCTAGAGACCTTCATGGACAGCAGTTCGAACCACTCACAATACTGGTTGCAGATATGTTGCTTCGGGATTTACAGATAAAATGGAACTGATTCCTGATTTACAGCCACTGCACAATGGGGATAGCCCAGTAGGTCCTAGTGGGTCCTAACACATGGGAGGAGACAACAAAAGGCAAAGACTAGGTCAGCGGCGGCTTCCAACCACACTACAAAGATTTCATTTTTGACGAATGATTGCACAAATGCCGAACAATCAGAGCAGCTCAACCAAATGATTAATCAAGACAAGCCCAAGGTGGACGAGGAGATATGGAAATATGGACAAGGACGTGGAAATCTTTGCTTGGTTTTTCGGACGAAGAGTTTGTAGGGGGGGGGAGTTCTGACATTGATGAATGGTAGTTTTCAAGCTGAGGATCAATAATTATGACCACTATAATACATGACATCACCCTTGATTTGGATTCAGTCGGAGAACTACCCATTAGACAAATTGACGCTGGAGGCCAAAATGCGCCGGTGAACGGTGGCTTGACGGGCGCGCATGTCTAGTTCCGGGGTCTTACAACCGAAAATGGCAGCCGAGATCACTTGGCATCAGCCGGCATCCTGCCGACGCTCGCTAAAAAAGCGTGATTCTCCGGGTTTCCATATTCTACAGATCTTTGATTTTTCCGAAGCGGGATTTGATTCGACCGATGCTGTGAGGGCGCTGAAAGATTACGGTACATTACCATTGGACGAAAGTACACTCCCGCCAGATCAATCCTATGTGATGACGATGAAAGCACCGCAGGAGATTCGGAAATGAGGTCCCAACACACGACCGCAGGAGAATGAAAAGGATCAGTGGATGGACAGCCTTCGGTCGTCTCGGAGATCGTGCCGTCATCCCTTCCCCGCTTCGGCATGCGTCCCGAGGTCTAGCAGCGGTCCGGGTGATGGTGTCTTGCATTGATGCACAAGGGTAAAGAACCTACATCGGGGCGTCAGCATAGCACACACAGGTTGAACGGGAAGGAAGAACTTGATATTTCCATTACATTTCCACCTTTAGAAACTAGATCAAGCCTCACGTTTCAAAAAAAAAAAAACAGAGGTCTGTCGACACTTTGAGAGGCCTTGAGAGTGCAACTTCAACAACCCAAGATAAATGAACAAAGATCTGAATAAAGAATGAATTAATATTGGCTATTGATACACTGGCGGCGCCTCCTGCGGAATGCCGTCCTGCGCAGCCCGCAATTGCTCCACCTCGCGCCGAAGATTGTCCATCTCAGCCCGGAGCTCCTGTGTTCCCCGCGACGTGCTCGACGGCGCACTGACCGAGGCCGGCTGCGACACCGGGAAGTTCGACTCGGTCCCCAGGTTGCTTGAAGCACCTTTGGACGATGGGACTACAAACGGGAAAGGCGAGGGGCTTCGGTCTTGGACGTGCGAGGATGTGCGCGACGAGGGATGCGTGGGTGCTGCGGCTGCATAGCCGCCGAAGTTGGTCATCGGCGAATCTGAATAGTATGGTTCCGGTGCCCGCGGCTCATCACCTGCGAGACTGAAGTTCGCCATAGCAGGCTCTGAATGGTAGGGCTGCGGCGCCGCTAATTCATCCCCAGCGGCCTGACGCCGTCGGCGGAGGAACAGCGCCAAGAGGCCCAGCACACAGATTACTGCAAGGCCGCCTATGACGCCACCGGCTATCGCGCCAGCATTGTTGTGAGCCTTCACCGGGGAGCTTGAACCTGACGGTGACGGGGACGAGTTGGAACCCGCAGGGGACGGAACGATGACGGTTATGTTTGGAACACTGGAACATTAACATGAGAGTCGGATACATTTATATATCTGGGAACGCACTTCAAGGAAAGGACGGAGAACATTGCGCCCTGCGCAGGGCTATTTATTTGCACAATTAGTACCCAGTATTCGCGTGAGCGCATTCAACGTACGTGGCGAATCCGTTAGGCGATACACCCACAGCGATCCCGCTCCCATCGCGGGCGCTATACAAGTTGGAAAACGGACCGGCGGTGTTATTGGCCGATGCGCGCTGGTGCACCGCGGAGATGAGGAGGTTTCGTGTCGATGTGTCTGGGGCGGCCGCGGCGCTAAATAATGCCCAGTCTTGTGACGTCAGGCAGCGTTGGAGAGAATGGAGAAGGAAAGCCTACCAGAGCGCGTGTTAGAATCACTGTCACTGCTGAGTGTGAACCCGAAAGGCTGCTGCGCTGTAATAGCAATACATTCCTTAGGACGGATGGTGTTGATTCAATACAACACACCTTTCAATGCCGGGTTGGTTAGGGTAGTTGACTCGGCGGCGTATATCTAGGGTCAACTAAGAGGAGCAGATTAGTCGGCCTACGGCGAGACTCACAGAAGGCGGTACAACGTTCAATTGCAGGAGTCGGTCGGGAAGGAAGTTGTACATGAGGCCGAAAGATGAATCAGAGCCATACGTCCAGCGGAGAGACCCGGAGGATGACGTCAGGTTGACCCATGATTGCACGAGGGTCTTGGCGCTCGTCTGGCAATGTTATGAGGGTTTGTGGTTGAGCGAGGAGGACAAAAGCATACGGCGTATTGCTGGGCGTCCGCTGTCTGACCCATAATTTGGCTCATTTCTGACATAGCCTGTATTGCGATGATGCCTTTAATCGCGAGGTTGGTGATATTGCCGTGATTCTGTGCAAGGCTTGTGTCCCGTGCGTCAGCAGATGTCCTGTGAGTGCTGGATGAGGAAATCGAAAGGACCGGACAGGCGGGAACGTACTGCTGTGCAGGAATTAAAGCGTTGGAAACAAGATAGTCCGCCCATTTCTTCAGCAAGTTGTACTGTATTGGCTGAAATGAGGAACTTTTTCAGGACGGAGCGAAAGACGACTTGCATATTTCCCCATCAAGGAACCATCCCCAGACGCACTGGCATGCGCCAGAACAAGAATGAGCATGTCGCCCGAATCTAAATGATTCCATGAATCAAACCGCATCATCAACGAAGGAAGCTGGATTACTTTCGACCCCGTACACGCTTTGATCATTTGCATTCCCGGGCGCGGACGGGTACGGAGTACCTTGATATGCGTCAGTATACCAACCCTGTGCACCAGTCCTCTGGGGATGGCTCACCTAAATCAGACGCCGCGTACGGATTGGTATAGGCCGGCGAACTTTGGAATCGCAGCAAGGGCTCGATCAGTAGGCCGCTAATGCTCGCATTGAGATACATAAGAGCCGGGAGCGCCGCGTATATGGCCTCCGTCGGATTCACCCGTCTAACATACGGCGCTCAGTGCTTCAGTGCTGGGGAGCGGGAAGTGACTCACTGGCTATTTCCCACATCTTTCATGAATGCCTCGGCGTCGGACATATTCCACTCGCCGCCCGCCGTCTGGGACAACGTAATCTCCACGCCTGCCATAGCCTGCCGCGTCGCGAGCGAAACGAGGTCCGCGTATTCCTGTGACACTCCGAGCGCGTCTTCTAATATTTTCTGGTCAAGCGCGAGAGACCGGGCCTGTGCTGCGGGGAAGTCCGAGACAAACGCGTCAATCTGGTGGCGGGAGGTGGAGATTACATAACCGCGGGGGAGCGAAGGGCAGCACGAATGCACGTACGGCATCTCCGACGGTGGAGTACTGTGACCAAAAATACGACCGGCGCTGGACGCCTGCATACGTCAGCACCGGATCGCGCACCACGCCCACTGCCCAGGCAACGCTCGATATTGTGGAAGTCTCGCCCAAATCGACGGCATGCGCGAAGACGGGGAACTTCCCGTTGTTGTCGACGTTCCCAAACGACGCAGCGAGGTCGGAAGTAAGGGAGATCGCAGAGCCCCCGGCGACGAACTGGGCTCGCAGTTGCTGGTCAGTGCCGATGATGGAGACCCGTCCTGGTTGGTTCTGCAGCGGAAATATCAGACGGGGCGCGCTGCACTGTGCGTGGGTGTCCTCACGGAGGCCATGGCATAGTACGCGACGGAGTCTTCTGCGACATCCTTGAAGACGGACGTTGGATTTGAGGACTGCACCTTGTGATACACCGTGTTTTCGGTTGTTCCCGTGCTCCACTGGATGCTCGTGCCAAAGCTGTTTGTGACCCACTCTACCTCGACAGGTCTCAAATGAGCTAAAATCGACGTGATGACGAGATGACGCACCTGCGCTGATATCAGAGTAGAGCTGGATCGAGTGGCTGGTGGGGGTGAGAATTAGGCGGGACGTAGAGTACAGAAAGAGGATGACGCACAACTTTCCGTCCAAGGCTCGTCCATCTAGGTATACGTAGCTGAATGGGAAGGACTGCCGCGCCCAGTCGGCGGGCTATACATTCATCAGCTATTGCGGGGCATGGAGAAAATACGAACACACCTCGACCGGGCTTAGAAACGTCACATTCAGCAGCATTGGCCCTGCCTGCACCGTTACAATCGTCCGCGTGGGCGTCACCTCTGTGCTGATCCAGGTGCTTGCATTCCCGGGCACGGGACTGCCGAGCCAGTGGAACGCCGCGCCATCGACCTTGATGTACCCCGCCCATCCGAGGATCTGCACAATGAGTACGATACACAAGTGCACCCCAAGTCCTCCAACTCACATGTTGATCGTTCCAGAACTGGGGCCAGGTTGTCATTGGGTTCGACCCGTTGCGGGTGTCGAGCCAGCAATTAAAGGTCGGCGAGCGGACGGCGAGCGGAACGGCGGGCGGGAAGAACGTTTGTTGCGCGAGAGACCAGCTGCTCCATAGCTGAAGGAGTCCAAATGGAAGGAGAAAACGGTGAGGCCGCATGCCACCGACCCCAGAGGATGCGTAGTAGAGAGAGGAAGAGAGAAGCGCGGGAAGGGAGCCGATTTGGCGCTGGCAAGATTGAATATCATGATCAACCGGCTCCCTTGATGATCAAGAAGCACAGTTCGTTTGGGTCTACCTCCGCAGAAATTAAGCTGGAACGCGAGGCGAGAGCTTCGTCGACATCGCTGCATGCGGTGCCCTGGCGTGGTGGGCACCTTCCTGTAATACACCGGAGAGATCTGGCGCCTCAAGCCCACATCTCAATCAATGCCTCGCGCGGCTGTGGGTATTTGGTATTTTTAGTCGAAACTTGTGGATCTGCCGAAGATGGACTGTATTCGGCACAGCCCCGACTGAAGCCGATGTGAGAGAAGGGAGCGCAGAATAGTGTGGTGGTGCTGAAATTGGCTCATCAGAGCACGACAGCGATGGGCTATGATTCAAGTACTCGCCAGTGTGGGGGAACCATCTACAGCGGGAACAGCCTTGATGCCACAGCGATGAATGTGACGGACGATCATCAATTAAGAGAGACGCCTGTTGGACGCCTGCCACCTCAGCTCAGCTCGGATCACAGCGCCCATGAAGTGGCGCCACGATATCACATAATCCCGGGATGGTCTACGGGGGTTGTTAGATGTGCCTGTGGGTGATCGTCTCCAATGCCAACACAATCTGCCCTTCCGCTACACGCTTTTATGGTGTTGCCATAGGCCGTTTGGGCCCCGCAATCGCCCTAATCATCCTCGGCGGAGATGGATGCACCGTCGGAGGAATTGCTACCAGTGCAAGGGTTCAGCGGCGACGCTCTTCGGATTCAATACGACTACCTGTGGAACCGGTTAGTTTGTCGACATATTCACATCAATCAGTGTTCGAGGAAGAGGATCTGCGGGAATTTACGTTCAAGTATATTGATTCCATGCATAGAGTTCATCTCATCCGTTCGTTTCCATAGTAGATTTCCCCGCCGTCGAGATCAGTACGTCGCCAAATGCTGGGATCCAAAGCTCACCCCCGAAATTAGGTCGATTGAGGACGAAATGTGGCAAAGCGTGCTGCTGGATCGTTTGAAATCAGCGACTCAGTTAGTGATACCGTAGCCGATGCTTAGTGTCACTTCAGGTCTAGACTTCGATTAGCGTCGTCAGAATCATGCGCATCCGGATACACACTGACTAGCATGTACGGGAGCAGGATGTCCGCGGCGTCTGCGCCCGTCCAGTCGCATTTAAAATCGGGACAGCGGGAAAAGAAGTGCCCGAACTTACCGAGCCATGGACCAATACACCGACCGCCGGCCACAACCGTTGACATGTATCACGGCATCCTAGATGTCCACCGGAGCGGGATCCGTCTCTATGGGCGGAAGTATTTCGGTTACAGTACCAGCGGAAACCATCGTGCGGCTGCGGTTGCAGTTAGATTTTAGCCGAACCCATAGTCCCAGTACAGAGGACAAACAGAGGAGCACTTAGAGTCACCGTGGTTTAGGATTTGTGGAGTCATAACGAGTAGGTGCGAGCGAGCACTGCCACTGATGTCGGCTTGATCCGTACACGGGATCTCAACGTGGAGGAGCACAACTAGATCCCTTTACTCCCATTGAGGTCGAGGATTTCTCTCCAAGCACCAACGAAGTCGGCGGTCACGACATCCATTAAGTCTATTATGGCAGTAAAAGCTAATGGCTATCGGAGAATCCTGGACCGGTTTAAATTGGTGGTGTCTGAATGCCACCGTTTATGACTAAGGAAGGAGTCAAACCGAGGATAAGGTGATGTCGGTTTCACCTTCGTTGAGTAAGGTCACTCCACCTTCCCGTTGTGTACTAGGCAAACTTGCAAAACCCTCGACATAATAAAGTTTGGATCACATTATACTTGAATGTCACCCTGCGCCAGAATGGGATGTATGAAAATGGGTAAATGGCAATGATGTTCTGAAAGGGTGAAGATAAATCAACACTGCCCACAGATGACATCGGGAGTTCTCATGACACCGACCTTAAAAGGAGGTGCTGAAAGATACCCACTACGATCAGTGCCAGAATGCCCACTCAGTCCAGTACCAGTCAAGTGCGCTTCAGCAATATTGCAACATTTTTAGATTCTGCCCTGGGTACACTGGACATCATTGCCCAAACCTTCAAGACCCCGTTTTTACCGGAGATTTCAAGTACTACTCGGTCTTTGTTGAGTGCTTTCCAGGTATCTTGTGTGGATCTGTCCACGGTGTGTACTTACATAGTCCGCTTAGACCATCAAGAGAAACCAGGATGATTGTATCCAGATCTTGGAGCAAATTCATGAGCTTCTCTATGCTATTATCCATACTCATACAAACTCTGATACTCGTGGTGAATTATCACCAAATATGTTGGACAATCTGGGCAAATTTACTAAGTGAGTTCCCCATAGCCCATTCTCCTCATATTTTCTCTGACTTCTTAAGGACTTTACAAAAAATCCACACATTTGTTGAAGCCGAGCAGGAGAAGAACAGAATCAGGAAGTTCTTACGTCAAGGCGAAATAAGGTCATTGCTAGACAATTGCCGGATGGGACTAAACCATGTACTCGAGGAATTCAAGGCGAGCACATCAGTGTTAGCACTGAATGTTTAACGAATGGAAAGCTCTCAGATCCAAGGTGTCCATGCATTGAATGCCGTGGCCAATATGCACCAGCATGCACAGGCAACACACCAGGAAGTCCTGGAGTTAATTTCGGCTCTCTCGGATGAAGGAAGTTCTGACAGAGGATCTTTGGTTTGTGCTCCTTAAGTTTGGCTCTAGGCAGTATTTATTCATTTATTTTACAGACCAGTCGAAGCCTCCCCAGCTTCCAAAGCAGGTAGTGTCGATAGCTATGGTTTCATGTCCAGATTCTGATATCTTACAAGCTCCAACTCACTTTCGCTTTTGCCATCTGAACCAAAAATATTTCATGGACGTGATTTTGAAGTCTCAGCCATTCTGCAAACTTTCACCCAGCAGACACCCAGGATCATCATCCTGGGAGCTGGGGGGATGGGGAAAACAAGTCTCGCAAGAGCTGTCCTTCATCATCCTGAAATCACCACTAGATATGGAGAACATCGGTTTTTCGTTGCCTGCGACACTGCATCAGACAGTGTCCAACTTTGTGCTCACATTGGGGCACATGTGGGACTCGAGCCTGTCAAAGATTTGACTAGGGCTATCATCAACCACTTCTCAACTAGGCCGCCATCTCTGTTGATTTTGGACAATTTGGAGACAGTCTGGGAACCACAAGAGTCTCGGGGTGAAGTGGAGAAGTTCTTGTGTTTGCTTGCGGATATACAGCATCTCGCATTAATTGTAAGCACACAGTTGAACTGATTAGTACTTGTATACTGAGCAATTGATAGATCACAATGCGCGGGGCAGAACGGCCGGCCCATGTTCGCTGGACCCACCCATTTTTGCCACCATTGAAGCCATTGGCACAGGATGCTGCCCGCCAAACATTTGTTGACATCACAGATGATCTTCATCCACTTGAAGACATAGACAACATCCTCTGCCTCACTGACAATATGCCATTGGCAATTGACCTTATGGCCCACCTTGTGGATGTTGAGGGTGTTCCCAGTGTATTGCATCGCTGGGAGACAGGGAAGACATCGCTGGCCTCAGAGGGCCATGACAAGGGATCCAATTTGGATCTATCAATATCACTGTCTCTGGCGAGTTCTCGCATCATCTCGATGCCTTAGGCTAGGGATCTATTGGGCCTGCTCTCCATTCTCCCAGATGGGCTATCCGATGTAGCACTTGTTCAAAGCAAGTTGCCCATTACCAACATCCTCAGCTGCAAAGCTGCTTTGATCCGCACTTCCCTCGCGTATACAGATGAGCAGAATCGACTCAAAGCATTAGTCCCGATCCGGGAATATATGCACAAATTGCACCCCCCAAAGACTGCCCATGTTCAGCCACTCCTCAAGTACTTCTACAAACTCCTCGAAATTCATGATACATATTTTGGAACTATGTCAAATTCTGGGATGGTAGCTCGAATCACCTCAAATCTCGCGAACATCGAAAATATCTTGGGGCAGGTCCTGAAGAAGGATAATCCAGACCTGACCAGGATGATTCGCTGTGAAATCATTTTTGATCGGTTCAGAAGGTTAACGGGACGTGGCCCTAGTCCCTTTACGAATCAGATTGCCGGTTTTCTACCCCAGTTAATGGATCACAGCCTGGAGGTTCATTTCATCACACGACTCTTGGCGAACGAAGGGTATTATCCTGTTAGCAACCTTCAGGAACTGGTGGACCAAGGGCTAGGATGCATTGCCCAAGTTGATGATCCAGGTCTTAAATGTACGTTGTATGTAAAAGCTTTTGGCCCATGCTGAAAATGATCCCCCAGGCAGATTCTATTTCTCTGTAGCCAACTATTACCGATCAGCTGAGGGGGGTTTGGCCCAAGCTCTGCACTTTGCTGAAACTGGACTAGACTTGGCACAGTCAACAGGGAACACCAAAATCCAGCCTGAGTTGTTGATGATAGTGGCATCGATCAAGTGGCAAACTGCAGATTATTCTGCGGGCCAGAGGCACGCACAGCAGGCGCAGACGCTGGCCAAGACATCTGGCGACCTAATCCGAGAGGCTGAGGCACTGAAAATTGAATCTATGTGCTGTGGTGCCATCGGCAACTATTCCCGGAGCATGAACCTAGCAAACAGAGCCCGAGATCTACTTGGTCTCTGTGGGATGTCTGGTAGCCTTCTAGATCTGCTTATCATCGACGCTCAAGCAGAGGTGCACCAATTAAAATCCGAATATTTGGAGGCCCGTCACATCCGCAATGAAATTCTTCACAATACATCCGGCGAGCGAGAGCTGTATGCACATGCCATGGCCTTGCTCAATATTGCACATGTCGATGTGGAAACGGGTGCAGCACGGGATGATGTGCAGAGAGGCATTGACACAGCCTACACGACATTTAAAGTCATGGGTTATTCAATGCACATGGCATACTGTGATATGTTCAGTGCAGGCCTTGCAATGCGAGAAGCAGACCTGATGGAATCACGCACTCTTTTGCGCAGATGCCTCAAATTTGCTTGGGGGAAAGACAGTGAAGGTGTAGCATACTGTCTCGAGCGACTCGGAGATTTCGACCACTGGAAAACTGCAGAGCAGACAGCATTCACCTGGACCGTGACATTCTTGGTCTATAGTCTGAAGACAAAATACAGGCTAGGAATCCATAAGGCTCTCCAATTTCTCGGCGATGTGTACATATCAGATGCGGAGCAGGACACAGCAACCAGTCTATTCACTATTGCCCTCGAAGGTTTTACACAGATGGATGTCCACCGTAGCCGGGCGGAATGCATGGTTCGCCTGGCAGATATCTCACAGAAGAACGGGGACAGAGAGAAAGCAGCAGATCTTTGGAAAGCAGCGCGACCTCTGTTCGAACGATCCTCACAAGCGAAGCAAATTGCCCTCATCGATCAGCGGCTCGCTGGAATCAGTCGCCACCTGGATGTACCTACAGCTTCAGACAACTTGGTCCGCCTCTTGGACCTCCAAGCGCCAATTGCAGCTCCAGTTGGGTCTTCAGCAAACAGCGATCCTTCTGATACAGATCCAGCTCACCAAGAGAGACGACCTATTCTTGAAGGCTAAAGAGAGCTAGGTTTGGAACTTTGTTCCCGACATTTGGACCTGAAGTATCTGTCTTACGTATTGACTATTTTTTATCCTTTTGCCTTCACAGCTCCGATATACCCGTGAAGTCGTTAAGCCTTCTGCTCCCTCACTCTCCTTGTATGCCCTGTTGGAGTCTTCCTACCGCTATTTAATTTTGGAATCCAACACGTAGATTATTGGAGTCAGAGTGAGAACATGAGATCGGTCAGTCGTGTAAGCAATAGCAGACAAGTGGACCCTGTTCAATTCGCCCAGCACGGACAGGGTAAACCATATGGCGACCTCACTTTCTCGAGCAGTCAGGTATTTGACCAAGATATGCAACGGCGATTGAGTGCGCTCGGAAAGTTATGCAAGCCAACCACATCCAATGAGCCACCAAGCTTTCCGCAGATTACGCTGCGCGGAAAGATATTGTGGAGGCCGAGACGAATTCTGGAGGGCTGCACGGATTTAGAGCAAGGGAGGATTACATCGGAAGATTAGGTTGCGTTCAGCATAGATGATAGGACTCGGATGGACTGCGAGTTGTTCGGCACCCTCTGCTTGCATAGTGGGGAGTGAACTAAGGCAGGGTGGAACCATATACTGTAGGCGGAGTAGTAGGCGTCGGGCCTGGATGGGTGCCAACATACAGCAACGGAGATATAAAACCCATCGGACGAGGTCACCTATTCGGCGCCACATGAATCTCACGTATAAATATAGCATGAGTTGTAGATCGGCCAATACATAGGACAGCGTCAATCGCGCCACTGCCGACTAACCGACGACCGTTATTAGTACCACTATGAGGAATAGGGTATTTGCGCACCGCATATCGAATAGCGCAATCGCACGCATGTCCCCAAGCGGAATCTGCCCCCCGAGCAACTTCGCCTTTGCAATCTGTGCGAACGCGACGATCTCGCCCTCCTCCATACTCTCATCGTGCACATCAGGGATTGTCGCGAATGCTCCGCCAAGCGCATGAAGCGCAGCCAAAGCCTGAAACGTCCAGATGCGGCACGTCCAGCGAGGGTCTCCCTGGACAAGTGGCACTGCGCGACATGTCCTGTCGATCGTTGCAGCCCACTCTTCGAACGGCGTGCTTGCTGGCAGCTTTGCGATCAACACACGCGCAACGAGCTTGAGATCGAGCAGTGGATCGACGTGATCGCAGCGGTAGCGCCACGGAATAGGCGGTACGCCATCCCACGCGGCGGTGATTGTGTTTGCAGCATCATACCGCACCGAGTCCTTCGCGTTGGGCTGTTCGGTTTTAGGCGAGAGGGTTAGGGCCCAGTGGAAGTTATCATGATTCTACCGGTAGAGGAGGCTGATGTACAACCGGGGCTTGTTGGAGCGCCCTCGAGCCATCGCGAGAACGATGTCGCCGTGATCAGGGTCGTGGTTCGATGCTGTGCCTGTTTGGCGATGTTTAGTGATGTCGATTGTCTGTGGAAACTGATGGCCGGCTGCGGAACGGAATAGATTGATGAACTCTTCCCACCGTCCAAGTTGAACCAGTCTTGAGAAAATTCCGCAAAATTCAACTCCTTGGAGACCACGAGTTTAATTTCGTCGTGTGTGTACAATTTTGTACAAGCCATTGTTGGCCTCCGGATCTTCATATACAGTAATGAGCTAGGAATCATGTAAGTACATTGGAAAATACAGTCTACGATAACCGACTAGTAAAAAACCTTCAATTAAAGACCGCCTGGGTTGGATGCCGTGGGAGTGGTTGCCACGCTATAAAGCTATCCGAATCCTTCAGCGGGAAGTTCTATTCCGTTGTGTGAATATGTCTCTGTCTTAGTACTACTAGTGGTCCCCGGGAAGCTCACGTCAAACCATTCATGCTCAGAGTCGGGGTTAGTCATTCGGACCTACAAACTCCTGTTAGGTAAAAGGCAGACATATAAAATGCGATGCGAACCTTGTGACTCCATGTGTAGAGCTTGAGGCCCTGCTCCCAGTCATAAAGCCGCTTGATATCAATATCAAGCTCAATCAAATGAGGAAAGTGACTCAAGAAATCAAGGAATATAGAGATCCACGGCCTCTAGTCTCTACCATCTTAGGGCTCGACTTTGTGGCCAATTACAATCTTGCGGACGCCACCATCCAATCGAGCGGTTGGAAGGATGTCCAATGCCTCCTGAAACTGGCCATCGTAAATGCAAATGCGAAGCAGCACAATGGTGGGACACAAAGAAGCGAGCTCGACCAAAAGTGTTTCCTCCTTCGGTGTCCATACGAGATGGCTCCATCGAAAAATGCGGTGCACTCACATTCACACCAAGGTTTAAGGCCTTGATCGTTCTAAACTTTGACTGGGTCAGAAGACCAATTTGGATTCCATACACGGAAATAACCTGAGGTTCAAGATATTGAAAGGGCGCATCCCATTTCCTAGCCAAGCTTCGAACGCTGGAGTTTCGCCGGAGGGCCGATAGGACCCAACGCTCAACGACTCAAGCGCAATTGATACATCACTGGATGGGATGTGATGTTAACCCTCCGATGGCGGGGCCACAAGCTGGAGTTGCCGAAATCCGTTGGAACACCCGTCCCAGAGGCGGTTGAAGTTTTCCCTTTCGTCCACCTTGTCGTCAACCGAGCAATGGAGCGAAACAGGGCGGAGGGTGGGTCGTCAAAAGAGCCATTAGGTGCTGGCGGTCAGTGATTTCGTAAAAATTCAAAACGTTCCTCGGTCAACACCGAATACATGAACGGAAAATAGTAGAGCTCAGTGAAATATTTCGCCATCAGGTGATCTATGTCGACTCGAAGGATGTGGATCCGTTGCACGAAATCTGGGTAGACGGCGAGTGCCTTTTTGAGTTTTGTCTATCTTTCATAGACTCGTTACCAGCCTGCCTACGAATGGCAACAATGTGACGAGCACGTTGCCATAGGCAGACTGGTACAGTTCGGAGAAGTTGATTGGTGTGGGCACGGAGTTTAAATTGTTTTGCGTGCCACGCCCTGGGCTCAAATCTTCATATTTCATTTTGGTCAAAGTTGAGGAGTTGAATATCATAGCAATTGCTTACTTTTTGTCTCCTCAGAATTTTCTTTTACGGCCCCAGGTTGCTGTAGCGTGGCCCCGAGTTTAATCGAGAAAGTGACGTTCCGGTCCGAGGGACCGGGAACCGGTGATCGGCAAGTCTTCGGCACCCCTGTAAAATTTCAAACTCAGGCCCAGCTCAATTAGGCTTTCCGAATTGTACCAGCCTGCCTACGGCAACGTGCTTGCCACATTTTTGCAACTCGTAGGCAGGCTGGTAACGAGCCTATATCTTTCATAGCTTCGTTTTCCAGCCAAATCGATATTTCTGGATAGGCCGTAGTGCCTCCTTGCGCCACGCTCGGGTAACCAGGGAACAGGACTTCGAGGTCTCCCGGTCTTTGACTAATCCAATGCAGTTGAATGCCAGCTCCGTAATGCGTAGGAGACTAGTGGGCGGCTCTATGGCGGAGAGGTCTGACGCAGTGGGAGGTGAGGCAAGGTGGGCTGAGTCTGGGATGTGGTGGCGGTTGGTTGAGGCGTTCGAGCGCTTTTTAACTGTCTCACACACATCACAGCGTGTGGCCACGCGCGGCTAAGGTCCCCGAGACCTGCCTTCGCTTCGCTCCGGCATCTATCTTTTGTAACAGACTCGAAGCAAAATGTTTAGAATAACCAGCTCAAGTGGAATAATTTTGTATGTGGAATAAGGCCCTGTACAAATCATGACCCTCGCCGACATTCCAGACGTCCCTGCAGATCCCCAGCTCGAGGCCAACGGAAATGAAGCAAGGGGAGGAACGTATTACCCAGTCCAAGAGCGATTTCATTAGTGCTGATTGAGTTGTCCGGTTCCAATTGAGCCTAAGCTCTGAAGGCGGAGGAGCTGCATCGGACGGCGAAAGTGTCAAATAGCCGCAGACTACTGGTGAGGTGATGCGGCAACGTTGGAGGCTTCTGCGAGATAAAATGGACGCATGTGAAGAAAGGAGGCGTACAAAAGGATGTATGGCTCTGCACCGTCGATGTTCAGCTCGGGGCACCCGCCGAATCCAGGTTCCAAGATTTGCAGAGGCACTGCATTGGAGCCTGGTACCGGTTCTGAAATGGAGAATTAGTATGATGAATTAAAGACTACGGTTACCTTAACCTCCACGTCGCTGACGAAAAGGAGAACTGGGATTGGCACATTCGATCCCGTACGCCCCGTCCAACCAGCCGTTGAAGGCTTATTGATGCAAATTTGAGTAGTAACTGGTCACGGAAGTCCAGGCAGAATGACCGCAGCAAGTTTTCGCAGAGCACACGGCGAGCCCTGAGTACGAGGATTGATGCCAGGAACGACGCGACCATCCGACGAGAGACGGAGCATCAACGGAGCGCTCATTTGAAACCTTGAGGGCCGGACGCCGCGAATGCGCAGGACACGATAGAAAATGGCAGAGGGAGAGAAAGTGGTTCCGCGAAGGAAGGACAGCAGGTCCTTTATGTACTACGTTGACTGTCGGACTGTGATCGCAGTGTGATAAGCATCTCGCTCACTGCGACGCGGTGAGAAAACTGTGTGCAGAAGAGGAGGGTTCAACTGCGGCAGGAAAGCTGTCAACCCACGGGACATGCTTCTAGCCATCAACTGTTCGTAGTTCAATTTTACATGCTAGTCCGAGTCGATCTGGCACAGTCGAAAGCGGTGTAATTTTGTGCAGCGAGTGTGAAAAGACAATTAGGGAATTTCCCCGGCTGCGCAGGAAGCAGTACAATTTTCGGCACATCTGAGGCATCAAGGCCGAAGAGCGAGCGGGGAGGAGGGGAAACTTTATGGGAAAGGCTGCAGGGAGTCGAGAAGCCATTTGCTTAAAGAACGGTTACTAATAATAATTCAGTTTTGCCGAGATAGCTCAGGGGAAGCGCACAACAACTTTGATCCGGTCTCGTCTGACTTGTGGATGACTCTGCTAAAAGGCCTCGTGGAAATCGTTCAGGTAATCTGACTCCTGTTTTCATTTCCTCATGCACGTGTAAAGCACAATAGAGGTGACTCGCCCAGGGTCCTGGGCCATGCGGCATGAATGCCATGGAGTCCATATCAAGGACACCCTCCATCACTACACGAGGCTCCAGGGAGTCAGTCTGCCCCACCGAGTATCCACGCCAGGTTCTTGAGTCGAGTCACCGATAAGTCCCCTCGACTCAAATAACAACTGCTGTGTACACTGTACTGGTCATGTTGCGTGGGCGTGTGGCCACATCGTTTGATGGATGCCGTGCTGAGGACATATAAAAGGCACTTGACCATGAATACAACAAACACAACACCGCATCCCACACTCCGCACTCCAGCCCATATCTCACTCTCAATTTAATTGGATGACATGGAGTCAGCCCTCAATCCACTGCTCCTACCGGAGATGGTAGCCAACTGCATTGGATTCCTCAGCACAGCGGGCGATTTGGGACGCTGTGCCCTGGTTGCCCGTAGTTGGCGTTACCCGGCACAGTGCGGCCTATTCAGAGAGATCGATCTTACCGGCCCTCGAAGTTTTGAAAAATGGCGGAAAATCGCGAATATTCTTACGGCGTCACCAAAATTAATCCCACTAATCCAGGGCCTTCGCATCGATGTCGGCAAGACACGCCTCGGACATGCGTTGCCTGCCGTCAGCTCTTTTGCGTTCCAGGCTCTGAAGTTTGTGGTTATTAATATTAACCAATATTCGGAGGATCCGGACCTATCCAACGAGTCAGTCAAGATCCTGCAACCACTACTCAAGTTGTCGACCCTTCTGCGCGTGTCGCTGCGGTGCGACGTCGACGACGCGGTGGTGTTCCACAACATCTGGATGCGTTGCTCTCAGGGAATACGGCATCTTCGGGTGACGCATCCCCCGATCGATGACTACCCCGATCCACTACCTTCTACCTTGCCAATCGCGCTTCAGTCGTTGTGCATCGCGGTCGGTTGGCTACCAGCCTGGAACGAGCGTCTGTGTGGGCTTAAGAAGTGGTTGCTAGATGAGCACTGTCCTTTGGGTTTCTCGTCCCTTCGGTTATTGTCGATACCCCACCTGCTCAACCTGCTGGCCCTCAAGCTGCCAAAGTTCACTTACGCTTGTCAGAATATCGAGGCCCTGGACTTTACTGTGTCGGTGCGTGGCTCTCTCTGCAAAAGGCTCATCTCTTACGTCCATGGCAGATGGACACACCCATCTTCGATCTCTCTTCTTGCCCCAAACTGGTCCTACTCCGGATCGATGTATTATATGAAGATAGGCTCGTGCACATCCTGTCGACCATCCCTTCAACAAGTGGAATCCGCCAGATCGTACTTGTCGGAAGTTCAGGCGATGGTTTCAAGAAATATGTTTGTACCGCGCTCGACACCAAATTGTCAGGGCTAACAAATCCACCCACACTTGTCCTTGAAATCAATCCGTATCTATACAAGGATCGCAGTCCTCACTTCCCGCAATTGAGCTCGAAACAGAAGGTCCGCTTCTCCGTTGTGACATCTACTATTTAGCTCATCAGGCCGAGCAGCTTCGCCGGACTGACCTCGACTTGGAATGGTTCGACGTAAGTCCCCTCGTGGCTTCAATTTCCCTGCTCTCCTCGTATCTCACAAACTTCAACAGAATTTCTCGATGCAGGAATTAGATAAATTGGTATCCGGTTCTGATTGATGAGGCTTATAAGAATGTTGAATCTGTAAAGAATGAAGTGTCAGTGAGCTACTAGCAAATGGAGCATGTTATCTAGCTAGAGCGGCAAACGTGAAATGTTGATTCCGTCTCCTCCAACCTTCATGCCGCTGAATTCCAGCACAATGCCGTGGCCGTTCCGAAGCGACATCCGTGAGAAGCCGCGTGATGATAAATTGATGGTCGACTGCGGAACATGATCATGGCTCGAAACTTGAACTGTTTCTTGTGGAAAATGCCAGACACCCAAGAAGTCTGGTGATTAGTGAAGTACGTTGTTCTCCTCCCAATTAACCATTTCGTCCAATTGTTCTTTTTAGGGGTGACGAAAATGCTCGGGGAGAAGGATTGGACGCCAAGAACCGACAAAAGAGGACGCGCCCCACTCTATGGACTTGCGCCGGTCGCGCCAGCTTCGGGGCCGCTCGGCCGCCACGCTGCAGAGCTGCACTGTTCGCCAATTACATGCCTGCGGGGATCTCTAGAGTGAAGCACAAGCGATGCATGCAAGGTGGACGTCGCCCGTTGGTCGCCCGAGCTGTGTACATTGCTCGACGGACCGGTTCTGGATTATCGGCAGAGGTGACCGTCGAGGTGGGCGCAAAGACCACCATGTCTCGGTTGCGCTGTACTAGTGCATAAATACCTTAAACACGCCACAGGCTCCCTCCTATTTTGAACCCATTGTTGTTTACATAGAATGAAGTTACTGTGCCTAATCCCAAAGGCTCTTCAGTTACCACACTGGTAATCCCCAAATTCTCCGTGGATATCGTCCGGTGCCGTGTGCGGGCGAGGTTTAATCAGGACACCTCCTTGGATGGTCATTGCCTCAAGAGGGTGTGAATACCCGAAATATACAGTGGGTCGGAATTTTTTTTCACGCGGTCGGGCCTACTCCCCCCTCCTACGTAAGCAATTTGTCAGCTGCACGTGAGCTTCGCGTAGCTTTTGCCTCAGCAAAACAATGCCCCGGAGTACAGACCCTGAGCATATGATTCTAGGTCCTCCCTATGAGTGTCAAGCCCAGTAATAAATGTTTCCATGAAATTGTTGTTTCGGCAGCATTTCGGCAGCTTCCAAGCGATCAGTTCACGTGAGGATTCCTGTCGTTTGATTGGCTGTCGCTTAACCCCCCCTCCAAATACGGCAATAATCTTTTGGCCTCTACCACAACACCCACTGCACCGTTCACCTTGGGACATTTATCTTCGGAATCCTCGTCGACAACTGGATCAAATTGGGACTACATTTAGATTTTCTTATTTTTGGACCCTCTTGCATCGCCTCGTGGTATTACAAGAGTGTGATTCGGTTGAGAAGTGTGGCTGTCCACAACCCCATCAAGCTAGAATTTTCAGGTTCGAACCTGTTCGAACCCGTTCAGCGAGGTTCGGCAAATTCTGAAATTTTTTGAACTTCAAACTGGACCCGGGGTTCAGTTCGGCGAACCTCACAGCCACTGAACCGGACTTGGGGTTCAGGTTCTCCAGCGGTTCAGAACCTGACCCGGCAACACTAGACGGTTCTCAGAACTCCGTCGCGATTCAAATGTCGTGAACGACGGCTCTGATAACCCCGACACGTCACGTGAGCTTCCTTTTTCTTTGTGAGTGTTCAACCCGCCGTTTGAGGGCTTTGGTGTCTATACCATGGGACTTTAGCCCACATTTGGGTTCGGACTTGGTGAATTGCTGTTAAAGAGGCAATTAAGGATGACGGGGCCTAGATTTGCGAAACTGCAGCTGCCTTGTCTAGTTTAGAAGACTGAGCCGGAGGTATGCTGATGAGGCTGTCAAAGGTTCGATTTAAATATTTGTTTCCTACCCGATGTTTGTGTTCAATCTTCGCCCTATGTTTCCTTTTTTTTCATTTTATATATATTTATCTGAAGGATACTTGAGAGGATAAAATACGTTACAAATGCTTCTGAACTTCCCTTGTGTTTTAAAAACCCAAGGTAACTCCGTCCAACACATGTAACTGACCTAAAGAGACTAAAACAAGGATATCCATTGGATCTACTGACATCAATTAACTACGTACATTTAATACTCCAAAGATTCGATATTTGTTGCATTCAATTGCTTCTAGTTGAGTCTGAGTTGACTTCAATTTGTCCAAGGAGAGCCACGTGGGGTCACGTGCATGTTGCGGTGGGATTGACCAAGGGGATTACTCGACACATTCGAATATTGGCGATAACCGCAAAATTCCAACGATATCCAATTACAACACCATTTTGTGCACGAAGACTCGGCCGCATCAGGCAAACTGGGCGATGATAAGCCGGCAGAATGACCAAACATGAAAATGCACTATTTTCCGATTTCTGTACTGCATTATAAGACTGTCATATGTCCGTATAAGGGCTAGTGCGAGACCCGAGCAGCTAGCTAGGAAGCTATGCATGTACTGGAGTAACGGAGCCTGACTTGGATGATGATACTACTATGGGTTGGATTCCAAGAGGGAACCGAAGCTTTAGCTAAAGATCTACCCAACCATTCTGTGACAGAATTGGGGTTTATCTACATGTGTTCCGAACAAGGGTAGCATCTACCATCCATCTAGACTATTGGGCAACCCAAGGAGCATTGGTTGTATTCGAATCATGTCGGCAGAGTCATTGTGGCCGTTGCGAGCACAATTGATTCATTTGTGACAGTTCTGTCACTGTGACTACATGTCACACTCGTTCGGGATGTCCAGGATGTCTCCGAGGCATCGGAAACCTTCGGAGATCAGTGGCTAAGCAGTTGGACGGATGGCATCAGCCAGGCGGGCTAATAATATTCCGCTATGACTCGGAATAGATCGGACTTGCTCGGACCGGGCAGTTGTCCGAGCCTTCGGGCAGAAAGGGCTGAAGGAGCAGCCAATAGGGAGCATTGGTTCGACAGAACAATGCACTACTTTGACAGGACAATGGGCTGCTTTGACAGAACAATGGACTGCGGAGTTATCCCGAAATCACGGACTTTGGCTTTGACAGGTGTTTGTAAGCCAAATACGTGGCCAGGCGGCATAGTTTTGCAGCCAATATACCATTTTAGACCAAGTTTGACACAAACTAACGTTCAACAGGTTCAGTTTGCTACGCTTAAGCTAATTACAACATTAGCTATTGTTTCGTTTGGACATTAAAGCTTTGTATATTCTTGTTTCCTTATTTAGTCACCCAGTTTGTATAAAAGCAGGTCGTTTAGCAGTAGTAGGACACAGGACCCTGCCCCTCAGGCAGCCAGTGTACCCCACTGGTCGCTTCTGGAAGCTTAGTCACTGTCTGGGGGTGTTCAATTGATTTGTTGGTTGGTTGAATTGTATTGTCCTTGTTCAAGGAGGCTACGATTTGCCATAAGCTTCCAAGTTGTTGACTGTTGGGACGAAGTCATTGCTTGAATCTATTGGTTCGCATTGCTGCCTGAATCACATATTGGGACTGAGGGATTCTGAAACATATAAGAGGCATTGTTGACTGAGATAACGGACTTAGGTGGGTATTAATAGCCCCACGCTGTCGGCAGTTCCAGATCACAATTGTCAGTGACTGTATGGATTAGATTATAAGGAACTTTGGGTCAGGATTTAGGAAAGGCATAAGGAACATTTGGATATTTAGCATCAGACTTTGGCTTGAAGCAACATTGCTTAAGGCAGATTTGGCAAACCTATCGATCATACAGACCACCTGGGAGTAATCCCTACAACCCCGTTGAACAAACCTATGTTCCAATTGTCCCTAGTAGCTCCTCTGAGCGCCTAGAAGACCAATTGAACGAACTAAGCAGAACATTATCTAAAGCTTCGGCTTTTGCTCTACATTAGTGTAGTGAATTCAGATTGCATACAACGTTTACCACGTTGGAATCCCCGAACTTGCAGTCTGTCCCTCCGGGTAGTTAAGGAAGTGTTTGGTATTTTGGGTTGTGTGTTAGCAGCTCATTTCCACGCTTGGCCCCGGGACAGTCGCATCAGCGATATTCCACAGAGGATTGGGGGATTCCCGGTGTGGTCAACGAAGAGGCTTTTGGATTAGGCACAGTAGCTTCATTCTAAACAACAGCGTGCTCGAAACAGGAGGGAGCCCGCAGTATTTTCAAGTTATTTATGCAATACTCCAACGTAACCGAGACATGGAAGTGATACAGTGCTCTGCATTATTCGCAACATCCGCTCTCCGCAACACCCAGATCAGTGGAATAAGAACTTGGCTGGCATTTGTGGAAGGGGGGGGGGGGGGGGTTATATTATACTCGCGTGGTCCACAGCCTGAACTACGAGTTTACCGAAAACAAACATGAAGGTATGTACGGGATCCCCGTTGACACCAAGTCCGGGTTCGACGTGGAGACCTGACCAGAACGAACGTAGTCGGGATGGAAAGTGAAGGTAGATATTGCAGTTTGGCAAGGGCAGATCATTTACCTTGACCGGCAAACCAGAGGACATGGAGGCGGTCGACGAAAATGAGGCGTTTGAATACGAAGTAGAAGCCGAACTCGTCGAGCCGAGGTTAATCCCAAGTCGTACGCCTGTTCCTGTACCCGGTAATCCGGAGACAGTTCTCGGCGTCGAAGATTGGGTCGACGACGGTGGAGAAGCAGCAAATACATTTTGAGATAATATCGTAGAATCGGGGGGAGAAGTACATCCTCTTGAATTGGCCTCGTATATCCAAAGATCTCGGATAAAATAAATAAGGAGCGCTACAATTTGTATCACAAGCGTTCCTACGTTCTGCGACCGATTGACGAATGAGGCGACTCCCCGAATATATTAGCAGCTTAGACCACATTTAGCTGGACGGCACACAAGATGCCAACAACCAAAACACCAATCCTGCACCACTGTGCGCGTCTGGCGCTGCTGTTCTGATTGCTCTGGAACCCTGATGACGAGCTTGGGCCGGAGGACCCATCGCCGCTGGATGGCTGCTCGTTGGATCCCGAGTTTGGGGCCGAGGAACCATCTGAGGAGTCAGGCGGTATATAGGCCCCGTCGACGGGGACTGCGCCGGGCGCGGAAACCCCAGGTTTAAGCAAGTAAAACCGAAGGCTGCCCATTGTTTGTATATATCTGAAATGAATCGACGGTTTTACGCACAGTCGATCAGGCTTTGTGAGTCCCCGACAGTGTCTTGGCCGGCGAGTCCAAGCATGCGGCCCACGTCTGGACGTGCTCGTTCGTGCAAGTGTTCTCGTTGGCAATTCCCTGGAGGACTCGATGTCAGCGTGAATATAGGTGATGGAGTCAGGGTCAGAGGCTCACCGCTGTTCCTATGCCCCCCGCGGCGTTGCAGATGTCATCGCACTGAGGAGGCTGCTGTCTTGGGAGGATTTTGTGTCCGTAGCCTGGGGTGCGTGGAGCAAACGTTATCAACGCCAGTGCGCGCAAACAGCGGGAGACGCATCGTACTCGGCTCGAACTTGAAAATGAATGAGACGATGAGAAGAGTGATCCAGACGATCATGAAGCGAATTTGAATAGAGAGAGAGGGCGGTGAAATGTGGGATGACTCGGAATATCCCTTCCAGAATTTATTCTCGTGCTGTCACTCGTGCGGACATCTGCTATGCGAAGAACTGTCAGTACAGGATGAGTTGTTCTGGGATGTCAATCCAAGGCGGGTCTATCGGCGCATGAGCACCGCCAGAGCAGCACACTATTTTTGTGGCCGATGTCCGGCAACTAGGAATAGCAGCACGACGACGGCGCGTATCCCAGGATATCTTGGCGTCAATTTGATAACAATCGCTCAAGAAATAGACTGGTACATCCCATCGTCCATTTCTTTTGTCGGCGGACCTCGGCTCACCTGGAACCCCCTAATTGATTTTTATAAACTGTATTTGGTTTCAAAGAAATAATACTTAACTTGAAGAGAGCGAGGATAACGCGAGGATGTATGCAACGGTCGATTTTATCTAGGTCAGAGGAATAACCAGATATCGAACGCCAAGAATGACACGGAGCGCGCGCATCCTCGTCGTAGTCGGCAACCAGGACGTGATACTGGCAGGCTAGATAAAAGACCCCCTTTGGCTGAGAATATAGGGCCAGCAACAGAAAGAGGAATGTGCCATTGATGGACGCCTCCGACACAGCCCAGTGAGCAAGAACGTCTCGCACAGAAATCTTGATAGCACATGCTAGCTCGGGCCCGGGGAGGATAATGGTCCAGCGCATACGCAGAAGTTCCGCCACTGACAGGGGCGTCGCGTTCCCTCGAGATCTGTGCATGACCAGTGCTGTCTCGGACGGCCGAGACAAAACAAATGTCAGCGGATATCGGGTCAATCACTGACTTGGTCGAAGATCTAGACTGCTTTGCGATCACGTCATAGGAGAAGTCATCTCGCCGAGCCGTTTACCTGATCACGTGCTCTGATCTTTCTGACTACCTCGCCAGCAGTGTGCATCCAGCTCTATACGAGCCTGGCCAACGAAGATAACCAAGACTGTGAGACATACCGGCGTGAATGCACAGCGAATCCACTCCCACTTCCACTATCTCTCTACCTCGATGGTATACCCCCTCGGGCGATCAAGCGGATGCGGCACTCAGATTCATTCTGCAGCTCTGCTTGTTTCTCATCAACGCGTCTGGGCTAGTGAACTCGATGCTCGATGGTGTATCTGCGACTGTAGCATCTCTTGGGCCAAATACATGCCCCCGACGATGGCTGCGGTGATGGTCGGTCCTATACGCGACGCGTGCGGATGCGCCTCGGAATATGTCAGCTGCGCGGTGTGGTAAGTACCCTGCACTTTATAATCGGGGACCCACTTCCTCGTGCGAGGCTTCTCATTCCTGGATATTCTTTTCTGCGTGCCCGACTGGCTTTCAAATATCCTCCGATTTGCGTTCACTCATGTTCCTCTTTCCCCTCGCATTAGTGGGAATGCCCTCGGAATACTCTCCACGCCCTGCACCACCCACATCTCCGCCACACACCCATACCTCTACTCGTTCCTGTCCTCGGCCGTCTTCCGCCTCTCCCCACTCAGATCACCGCTCCACGGCCCTGCACCCAAGTTCACACATTCCCACCAATTTCACCACTCATCTTCCAGACGCTCGAACCCTCCACCACAGACATAATCCAACGAGCCGTCCCCGCCACCGTCCGCCGCGTGCCCGCCGACCCGCGGCCCCGTTCCGCCGCCCATTCTCCTCGACGTATTCTCGGGACTTGGGTTCGCGGACCTGAGGCACAGCAGGCCGCTCAATCCCCTGCGCGACCTGCGCGGCGCCCCTCTACTGGCCCCGCGCCTCCCGCCCGGCCCCACCGCGCCACTCGACGACCTTACGCAGCGCTCGGACGCACTCAGCGGCGCAGCGAGGAGCTTAACCGCAACGTCGATGCTATGCTCGCGCGCATGGGTGTTGCACTGTCGAATTCCGCGCGGTTGCAGTCTCAGATTTTGGGCTCGCTGTCCGGCGCACCGGGCGTCCCCGGGTACGGCAGCCCGCCCACTCCTCCCTGCAGGCTCGATGACGCGCATCCTGCGCCTTGGTGGCGGCGCTCGGCCGGCCGTGGATTCTGCTCCGCAGGCGGGAGATCCTTGAGTGGGTCGTTCGCCTGGCGCGATGTCTACGACCAACAGCGCGGGTAGACCTTACGCCGCGCGCCTATTTGAAGGCCCGTCTTGTGCCAGCTCGCTTGTACTTGTCTTCTGCTACTCGGTTGTTTCCCTTGCATTTCGGCTGCATTTCCTGCCCTCGGTATCCCCGTGTAATTGTGTGGCGCTTGCTCGCCGGCGTCGAACGTGAGTCTGACCTATATCCAGAGGTTCTCTACATATAACCGCTTTTATAGTAAACGCAATTCCGGAGTTCTAAATGGGATAAATTCATGTAGCTAATACCTTTCCAAGCTTTCGAATTTCCCTCCCACCTTACATGAGGCATGGGATTCTGTACGGCGCGTACTCGAAGGTCCTCGACGAGGGTTGTCTCCCTCGGAGGGTATTGGTGCGTTAAGTTCTGTGCTATCTCGGCATGGTGCGATGGTGCGGTTTCGCAACCTCTTGAAAATTGGCCAACGCATCTGGACATTGACCGGATTTTTGCGCTCGTGACCGGTTGATTTGGATGATGTTATGCCGCCTCTGCGGCATTTTCCCTTCCACGGAACGACCAGGCATAGTTCGGACCCCGAATATCTTTTTTTCCTATGCATCGATCATTCACGGAGATTGTCGGCCTGTTAAAATTAAGGGAAACAAGCGCCTGACGGGCTGGGAAGCCTTTCCGTCGAGAGGTACAATGGTAAATTGTGACTTTAGGATGCCATATTTATTGATGTCTAAGAACAGGACTCAATATTTTACTGCAAGTATACACTCAAACGACGCGACGTATCGGACATGATGGCGGACGACGCGACAATCACGTGCTGTCAAAGTTTAATTTCATCGCGATTCAAACGGAGCGCGCAAAGTTTAAGGCTGATATGTCACAGTGTCGGAGTTGATGCCCCAAAATCGGCGCTTAAAAGCCTCCGCCTAATTTTATAAAGAGAGAGCAAGGCTGTTCAGATCATGGCTTTACTGCGGCGTTCCAAGTCGCCTAGCTGATTCTGTTGGTCAAGAATTGTTCTTCTGCGCTCTTCTCCCGTTGAATTCAATTCAAATCTTACGTTACACAACTTGTTTCACGTCGTTTTCAGCTCTAGCTCCAAATAATACTATTTATGTTCCAAGCCAATCTCGCGGAAACTCGCACATGATCATGACACTCCAATAATTTGAACTAGGGCAAGTTGAAAATAGAATGTTGCGGCGTGCGGCGCAGGAACGAGCAAAGAGGTGTCATGTAAGACAGACACACACTATGATCCCAGCTGCTTGCAGAATGCCTCAGTCCACTCTAGCTCAAGTGCGCTTCAACAACATTGTAACATGTCTGTGCGCTGCTGTGGATACACTGGAAATCATTTCTCAAGGCCTGGGGACACCGTTCTTGCGAGCCATTTCAAGCACAGTCCGCTCTATGCTAAGTGCAGTTCAGGTAGTTTTTCAGTGAAATCCATCCCTATTCTTTTTACACATTCTGAACAGACTATGAGGAGAAATCAGGATGATTGTACACAAATGCTAGAACAAATCCACGAGCTTCTCTATGGCATCATCCACACACTCATGAAATGTGAGGCAGGGGGTGAATTATCGCCATGGATTTTGCACAGTTTGGGGAAATTCACTGAGTGAGTCCTGCCTATCATACTGTTCTTATACTGACCTCTGTTCTATAGGACTCTACACAAGATCCACACCTTTGTTGAAGCTGAGCAGGAAAAAAGCAAAATCAAGAAGTTCTTCCGTCAAGGGGAAATACGGACATTGCTGAAGGCTTGTCATATGGGACTGAAAGAGGCACTGGAGGCATTCAATGTGGGTTCATCATTGAATCTCTCAAGGACAAAAGAAACCTCCGAGATTCATGCTGTCAATGCTGTTCACGATGTGACCATGATGCTACAATATGCACAAAAGACACACAGCAAGGTCCTGGAATTGATTTCGGCTCTCTCAGATGGAGGAAGTTTTGACAGAGGATCTATGGTCTGTACTACTTGAGAGTTGCTCCGGCAGGATAATAATATTTTCTCAGGTCAGCAGAAGCCTGTCCAGCATTCAAAGCAGGTATTGTCCATAACTATTGTTTGTCTCTTGATTCTAATGCTCTGAAGCTCCAACTCACTTTCTCTTTTGCCATCTGAGCCAAAGATATTTCATGGTCATGATTCTGAAGTCTCAGCCATTACCCAAGCTTTCAAGCAGGAGACTCCGAGAATCGTGATTTTGGGACCAGGGGGAATGGGTAAAACAAGTCTTGCACGGGCCATCCTCCATCATCATGAAATTGCTACTCACTATGAGCAACATCGTGTTTTTGTTGCTTGTGACACGGCATCAGACAGTGTACAACTTGCTGCCCAGGTTGGGGTACATGTGGGACTGGAACCAGGCAAAGATCTCACTAGGGCTGTTATCAACCACTTCTCAACTGGGCCACCATCTCTGTTGATCTTGGACAATTTGGAGACAAGCTGGGAGCCACATGAGTCGCGGGGTGAAGTGGAGGAGTTCTTGTGCTTACTCGCAGGTATATCTCACTTGGCATTGATAGTAAGCACATGGATTAATTAATATCATCCACATATTAAGCATTTCCTAGATCACACTGCGTGGAGCGGAACGACCGGCTAATATTCAGTGGACCCGCCCATTTCTGCAACCATTGAAGCCATTAACCCAGGATGCTGCCCGTGCAACATTTGCAGACATAGCAGATGATGGTCATCTCCTCGAAGACATAGACAAAATCCTCCATCTAACTGACAACATGCCCCTGGCAATTGATCTGCTGGCCCACCTTGTGGATGCTGAAGGTGCTCCAAATGTGCTACATCGCTGGGAGACAGAGAGGACCTCACTACTCTCTGAAGGCCACGACAAGGGGTCAAATGTCGATATATCAATTTCACTGTCTCTGGCAAGCTCTCGCATGACTCGCATGATGACTGTGCCCCAGGCTCGAGATCTGCTTGGCCTGATTTCCATTCTGCCAGATGGGATTTCTGATATTGAACTTGTACAAAGCAAACTGCCGATTGACAGTATCCGTACCTGTAAAGCCACTCTGCTTCGCACCTCCCTCGCCTATGTGGATGATCAGCAAAGGCTCAAGGTATTAGTCCCAATCCGGGAATACATGCAGAAAATGCACCCCCCAAGAACCGACCTGGTTCAACCCCTTCTCGGCTACTTCCACAAACTCCTAGAAATTTATGATACTTACGTTGGAACTGCTTCAAATTCTGGAATAATAGGCCGTATAGGTTCAAATTTGGGAAATATCCAGAATATTCTGGTGCATTGCCTGCACCAAGATACTCCATACCTCGCCAATACCATCTACTGTGCATGCATTTTCGATCGGTTCAGAACATCGACTCTACGTGGCCACAGTCTTTTAATGAATCAGATTGCCGGGATTCTCCCGCAGTTGGGGGATCACAGCCTGGAAGTCAATTTTATCACACGAATGTTTGCGGGTGAAGGATATCATCCCATTCCCAATGCACAGGAACTGGTCGAGAGAGTCTTGGGATATCTCTCGCACTTCGATGACCCAGATCTCAAATGTAAGTTGAATGATATGAATTTGGTCATGCTGAGCTGATCATATCCCAGGCCGACTGTATCATTCCATAGCAAACTATTATCGAACACATAAGCGTGATTTGCCTCGTGCTACGGACTTCGCCCAAACTGGAGTCATTTTGGCCAGTTCAACTGGGAAAACGAGAAGGCAGTCCGAATTGTTGCTCATATTAGCAATGATCCAATGGCAAACCGGACATTATTCCGTCGGCCTAGACTCGTCACCAGTCTGCCTACGAAGGGCAAAAATGTGGCAAGCACTTTGCCGTAGGCAGACTGGTACAACTCGGGACAAACAATTGACGCACGCGAGGCGTTTGAAATTTTGAGTGGTGCCGATCACGGCCGATCACTGGATCACCGAGTCCCCATCATTTCTCATGTAATCTCGAGCATTCATAACACTCATTTCAGGCCATTTGAAAATGATCTGAGGAGACAGAATTCAAGTAATAAGCACTCAGAACAATTACTCTGCTGTAGATTTTACTATTTAACCTCATTTGAGGCAAGAGCAGGGGCCATCAAAAAATTCAAACTCCTCGCGCGCCTCGTTTGTTTGGCCCGAGTTGTACCAGTCTGCCTACGGCAACGTGCTCGCCACAATTGTTGCCAATCATAGGCAGACTGGTTACGAGTCTACCGTCGGCCAGGTGCACGTGCATGAGGCACAGAGGCTGGCGAAAATTTCAGGAGACCTATTCAATGAGGCCCACGCACTACGAGTTGAATCCATTTGCTGGTACACCATTGGGAACTATGGCCACAGTATCTCCCTGTCGAATAGAGCTCGGGATCTTCTTGGTCTCTGTGGCATGTCTGGCAGCCAGCTGGAACATCTTATCGAAAATTCTCAGGCGGAGATCTACTGGTTAAAATCGGATTATGTTGAGGCTCGTAGAATCCACACTCGGATTCTTCACAATGCATCCAGTACACAAGGGCTGCATGAGCATGCCGTGGCCTTGCTCAACATTGCCCAGATCGATGTGGAGACTGGTGCTTTAAGGCAGGATGTGCAGAGAAATATTGATACAGCCTACTCGAGATTCGAAGCCATGGGGCAACCAATTGGCATGGCATACTGTGATATGCTGAGTGCAGGTCTTGCAATGAGAGAAGGAGACCTGACGGAATCACACATTCTTCTGCGCAGATGCCTCAATTCTGCATGGGGGAAAGACAGTGAAGGTGTAATATGATGTCTAGAGCGACTCGGGGATTTCAACCACTGGAAAACTGCAGATCGGACAGCATCTACTTGGACATTGACATTCCTGGTTTATACTCTCAAGGCAAAACAGAAGCTCGGAATCCATAAGGCTCTCCAGTTTCTAGGGGATGTGTACATGTCAGACGGTGATTCCAACACAGCAACCAGTCTTTTCACAATTGGTCTAGAGGGCTTCACACAGATGGACGTCCACCGTAGCAGAGCGGAGTGCATGCTCCACCTGGGAGATATTTCACAGCAGAATGGGGACATACTAAAAGCAGCAAGCCTTTGGAAAACAGCGCGGCCATTATTTGAACGCTCCTCTCAAACCAAGCAAATTGCTAAGATTGATCAGAGACTTGGTGACATCAGTGACCACCTTGACCGACCTGCGGAGAGCCTTGTCCGGCTCTCTCAAACTTACAAACACCGGCAGCCAGTCCGTTGGAGTCTTCGGCAAACATCCACCGCTCTGGCACAACTCGACGAGAGGGAGACCCTGTTCTTGAATGATAAAAGAGGTTAATTAAGTCCCGGCATTGCTTTGCATCTGCTATGTATGCATAATCTGAACCACATACGCGATTTATGTGAGCACCAGCACTAGTAGGAACATCAGACTACTTGAGCCTTCCGGAAAGGTGGGAGTACAGAATACCAGAGAAGTGCTAACAACTGTTTTGAAATGCCACGGAGGTAATTTCCATGTCTCACCTTGAGCTGATCTCACTCTGTGCCTCGTTGGAAAACAAGTCCAACACCTTTCGGCAGTACTGGTGGAGAAATATTCCTACAAATGATACTCCAGTGCAGCCCCATTCGTCCTCCGATATTATCTAGAGGGCGGGTGGTATATTCGTCCATCCTCCAGCGAGTTATCTTTGGTGATTGATGACTACGGATTATAGGACATTGTCCAACCTATATTAATAACCTATTTTTTCGACAGCAATGCAAGATCTTAGTCGACACCCAGGACAATCTTCGCGCGGGACGATCGCGCTCGCGCTGTTCGCAACACCCATGGATGCAAACCTCCTTCATTGTGCGTAGTCAGATTCAAGCGCGGTACTCATAAATTTGTGTCTAGTAACTAGTGCACGGGTAGGCGGGTTCTTTATGTAGCGGTAGTTGTATGAATAGATTCATATTTAGGGCCCATGAACAGCGAGGATGTACAAGACGCGGCCCGCACGCCCAATCGGGAAAGACGGCCCTTGGGATGAAACACGGCCCAGAGCCGTCTTTGATGCTCAGGAAGGCTGCATTTTTCTTAAAGGCGGCCCTTTCCGATGGGAGACTGCATGGGGTCTGCTGTGCATATAAAGCAGTCCATTTTTCCTGCAACTTCTCTCCCTTCCCCCCTCCATTGCTACCCGCCCCATGTCTCGTGCGCCTCGATGCCACATCAGGACAAAGCGGTGAGTTCCGTATCCTGATGGCGCAGTGGTTAGGCTCATATGCACATCACGTCACGGCGTGCATCAGCTGGCCGTAGTTTTTAAGTACTTGAGAGAGCTATTAGTCATGTAACTACTATTATACGGAATACATGACTGCTCACTCTCCATAGAGACCCCGAGGCATCGACCGATCCCGAACCTTCGACTGCCCTGTATAATAATGATCTAGAACTCAGTGAGAAAAACATTTTGCAGGGCGAGCGGCACCGCACCTTATCCGTCTTTGAAGTCGATGCGGTGGCATCCGAAGACTTTACAAACACGTTCCGCGGACGGTGAAAATCCGGTGTTTCACTCTCACGAACACCGAATTCATAGGAGATTGATTTTTTTGCCTCATTGTTGCAACCATGTGAGTCCATTGGGACTTCTTTTACCTCCGTGTAACTCATACGGCGGGACTACACTAAATTCGGTCTGTGGCGATGTGGCCACGTGCAAAATGGTGAAGGGCCGTGTTTGATAAACTTTTGATTCAACACACGGCCCTGGGGCCGTGAATGGACGGCTGAAGGGCTATAGATGGTGCCCAAGTGCCGTGTTTCGTCCCAAGGGCCGCGTTTCCCGATTAGGCGTGCGGGCCACGTTTCGTCGATCCCGATGAACAGCCTATAGTGTCTACACACTGTGTCTACGACAGCATCAATCAGTTTGCGGATCCACGTCTATCTGCTAATGGCCTCTGATCAGCTTCCCGGCAGCGACTGCATTCGGTATGCCAATCGCTAACTATCCAGTGTGCCGGGTGTTACAGGAGATAGCACAAAGAGTATCCAATTATCGGGAGCTCAGTCACCATCAATATAAATATACGCCCAAGTTTCGTAACCACCTCTCTAGTCTTTTTTCACCCAGTTCCGAGTTAACCATCCTCGGATCCGCTTCAGCGCCAAGACCCTTCATCGCTGCGCTTCGGCCCCCCGTAGCCCAATCCGTATTTATGTCTACATGTGGCTACGTCTGTAGCCGCAATGGGTGTACACTGGTCTACCTCCGGCTACCTGGTTAGTGGTCTACCTGGATCCGGGCCGTAGACCAAGATGGGTCGGGGCTTGTCCCTGTTATTAGGCCACAAAGTCAACAAGCGAGGCACGAGCTTGGTGTTGAAGCGTCTGTCTACGAGAGACTAGCCATAAATCAATTTCGACGGTCTTGGTTTATGATCATAATTGACGGAAGATCAACTGAACATTACGCCAGCTTAAACTGGGTTGTATCCACAGTTGTTTATTCACGGATCAGAGGCTCCCCGGTTCCGGGATCGGACAACGTCGTGAAGGCCTACCAGGATACTGGAGGCCACAAAGAGCCGTATGCACATTATTAGGACACTAAATAGACGGACAAGGTTGGGTGAGGTTGGTTGATGATAGGTAGGCTCAGGTAGCCCAAGGCAAGGCCCAAGGTAGATCAATGTAAACTGATGTAGACACAGCATCATGGTAGAGATCCTCACCGTAACCGTATACTACGGTTTACGGTTACGGTCATACGCCCGTACTGGAAGGCCCTCCGATGTGCCTCTTATGGAGTACGAGTACGATACGGTTCGGCGGGAACTCGACGAGGGGGGCTTGTTGGTGGAGTTTGAGCCTTGAGAATTACACAGGGAAGTCGAAAGAGGTTGAATACACACTTTTTGAACTCACCCTCCCTCGTTAAGCCTCGGTCGATGACCGTATATACTACTTTAACCCGTACCGTATACGCTACCGTAACCGTACCGTATAGCGAAAAATCGTACGTTTACGACGGTATTTTATACGGTCATAACCGTATACGGTACGGTCCGCCCGCGCTCCTGCATTTAAGATCCACGAGCGATGAATCCTGTTCACATTTGCCAAACGATTCCGCGTGCAACTTTGTTTCTGCTTAAATGCCGTCAACGACCAATGGTTTATCATACCTCGACATCATGAACCTCTGCGGCAACATGCGACTCGATTCAACGCACTCACGTAAGCCCAGCTCAGAGTTCCCTGTCGAGAACCTGGTCCCGTTCCACCTCTCCGACGCGCCGAACAGCCCCGTCCTCGGGATGCTGCGTCCACAAATCGTCGAGCTCCTCCGCGCCGAGTATGCCCACGGCCAGCACATCTGGGCGGGGCTGTCCCCCGCCGGACCGTGCACCAAGATCAGCTTCGCACCCGCGGTCGACACGCACGCGAAGCGCACGGCCGCGATGCGCGAGATGTGCGCGCGCTGGCGCGACGCGGGGTACTTCTCCGAAATCATCGGTCCCGCTAAATGGCGCACGGAGCTGTTTCCGGTGTACAAGGATCCATTCGGCGCGCGCGACCATCCTTCTGCGTCGGACGCCAACCCGGAGCGCCTGAATTTCGCGTTCGAAATAGAGCGCACGGCGTGCACGCTGTTTGGGCTCGTCACGTACGCCGTGCATATGAACATGTACCAGGGGCGTCGAGGGAAGGAGGGCCTGCGCGTCTGGACTCCGATGCGGGCGCGGACGAAGTCGACGTGCGTGCTGTCCGCGTATGCAGAGCCAGTCTAACCTTTGCGCGGCAGGTGGCCAGGGTACCTCGACAACACGGTCGGCGGAGGTATACCCAGCGGAATGCCTGTACTTGAGGCTCTGATCAAAGAGTGTATGGAGGAGGCGAGTCTTGATGAAGATCTCGTGCGCGCCCATATCCGGTCGGTCGGCTGCGTCAGCTATCTTCACAGGTAGAGAACCACTACTGCCTGTCAATTGGTGCTCTGAACATACTGATTGATCTTCCAGAAGCGCGGATGGGTGGCTCCAGCCAGAAGTCGGGTATGTTTTATGGGAACCTTCTCCGTGCTGGGGGCCTGATGGCATACACAGATACATCTTCGACCTGGCCATTCCTCCGGGGGCCGATCGCGGAGCATTCGAGCCAAGGCCACTCGACGGCGAAGTGGAGTCGTTCGACGTGAGCTCCCTGAATGTTCCATGAGTGAGAGTCCTAAATCGGCTACAGTTTTTAGACAAAGCGCAACTCGATTCGGCACTGCGGGCTGGCCGCTTCAAGCCCAACTGTGCACCCGGTAAGCCCATTTTCGTCTCACGGAATGATAGAAACTCACTCACGTGCGCTAGTCGTCGTCGACCTCTTTATCAGGCTCGGTTATATCACCCCCGATAACGAGCCAGATTTCCTGAAGATCGCCACTGCTTTGCACATCCAATTCGACTACAAACGCTGGGCTTTGAGTACGGAGAATGTTGCACAGCCGGCGATAGAAGTCTCCGAGGGATGTCCTAAATTGCGTGCCAAATGAAGATGTTTTGAACCGCTACAAGCTCTCGCCAATGGAAATCTTGCGCATTCGGCGTTCCAGAACACGGGTAGAAGAGAGCGGGCCGGTCCGCGAAAATATCGATTTGAGATGTCGTATAGTCAAAGTGACCAGCGGGAAAGACCTGGGATACCCAAGTCCCAGCGAAGAACGGGAATGACAGAGACTTTTTGAGCTTGCGATCGAAGCAGTTGAGGAAAAAGACGAAGGTGGCCAGCGCAACTGGATGTCTGGAATTTCCGCCACAGATCGAGAGGCGGGCGGAGAGAAAATCAGCCAAACTGCATCGATAAGACGGGCGCAAGCGGGTCCCGGGAACCGCCGACAGGTAAAGGCTGGCGTGGGAGAGGACAGTGGCAGTGTTACTGTTTACTCTTGTTGCTTCCCTCCTTCCACCAACTTTCCACCCGGAGCGTTTCTGATCCATGAATAGGCATGAACATTCTTCCATTTCGTCAATACTTGTGTCACCAGAATTTACACCACTGTGGCAGGGTTCTCGGTTCCTTACCTCACTAGCACTGCTTCAGCGCTGATAGACGGCGCCTCGATCTCTGCATGCGCAGTTTCACCGGGAACGGCTGTCTGCGCTTGCTGGACAGCTTTTTCTTGGGAAGTCTACTTGCCAGGATGGAAGTACTTTTGGCTGGTAGAAATCTCATGGGGCAGTCCGACTCCTCTGCGGGCCGCCTCATCCTCGGCGATTCGGCGCTGACACCGTTCTTCTGATCGGTGGCACAGCATCGGCGCCTTTACGCCAAATACACACCGCAGGCTCTGGGCATCCGCGTGTCTTTTGCTTCCGACCATCTCTTCCCCTCAGACACCAGCGCGAAGAGCCTCTGAGCCCTGGACGATGTCCAGCGACAGCGACTTAAACGCGGAGGTGCTGCAGCTAGTCGCAGATTCACGGCTCACTGGATATCTCGCAGGTGAGTACTTTGTAGTCCAAGTGGTGGCGCGTCTAACGAACTTCGCAGTAGCGTCTCTATGCATTCTCATGTAGGCGCAGCACTCGACCTCACCTGACGTCTTCGTTGATTCACGACCGCATTCACAGATATGACCATCTTGCATGTGTTCCTGAAGAGGTGGGCATCCGTGGCTTCAAGCGCCCACCGACTGATTCTGTGGTGTGCAGGTGGAATTGATTTGGAAAAGCCGTTGGGGGGCTGCTAAAGTTATTTATGTGAGCCGGCCTAAATCCCATCGATATGTGGAGGTGTGCTTAACCGTTGGACGTAGCTCTGGAATCGCTATTTCAGCCTCATTGCCGTGAGGTGAGCACATAGCTGTCCCCCTTTGCCAGACGACGAATTGTAAAATTCTGTAGCTTGAATACCAGCGGTGAGCGAGCTGAACAGCTCTCTCGCTTGGCATCTCACACATCGTACTTCAAGTGATTCTCCGGGATATTAGTTCCTCACACGTGCGCTTCTCAGTCACCTCAGTTCTATACCTCTCGTTGACGACCCATTCTTAGGCGTGAGTTTCCGCTTATATTCAAGTGAAGAGATATCCGAGTTGTTGACTGGGGGCAGTTGTCTCGCCTGGTTGCAGGTCCGTCCATTGGGATGAATTTATTGCGCGGAACTGAGCCCGATACGCACTTCCCCAGGTACAGGCCTCGTCGTCGACGGTGCTGATAGCGACGGTGGATTTTGTGCTCATGCTCAGGTCAGTATCCCACACCTCATGGCCTGAATATCCTTAATCGACGTCAAGGGTGTGGATCCTATACGGGAGAGAAACATGGATGGTGTGGTTCTTTGCGTCCCTGGGAATTGGTGTGTCACGCTGTGATGTATCGTACTGCAACTGATGTGCTACAGCTGAGATTGTTACCATGTGAGTGGGCTAAATCGTTCAATGTACGCGGGTCCAATATTCGCGACGGGGCGTAGGACCATCGTCGACGTGTTCGCATTCCGGCAGATGCAAGGTCAGTTCTTGTGCTCCCTGTCCTGCGTACGCTGCCTGACCACAACCTGCTTCAGAATACGTCCATCTCGGGTGCGCTGTATTTCACGCTCTCCGCGACACCCGCCTTACCCCCGCAGATCGATCATCAAGGGATGCTACGCCTACAGTGCGTTGAGCTCCCGCTCGCCGTGACTAAACTCATCCCCGCGCAGACGTCCCGCGGTTCCTCACCCTCTATGCCGCTGCGCCGCTCGTCGTCACCTTCATCATGTTCGCGATGACGCTGTACAAATGCGGGCTGACGCTGTACCGCATGGATCGCCACGTTATGCCCATATGGCGGCTCTTCCTCCGCGACGGCGTCATGTGGTTCCTGCTCGTTTTCGGTGGGTCGTTCCCGATTCTCACTGACCTCTCAGCTGACGACGAGCGTAGCCGCCGGAGGGTCGGAGCTCTTGATATGGACCATGCGGCGGGAGACCCTAAAGCAGGTCCTGCTCGTGTGAGTCGTCCCATCCCTGTTTGTACTCAAATCCTGATTATCGCCCACTCAATGCAGCCCCGCACTCGTGTGAGTATCTTCCCGCGTACTACCATGACGGCGACCTAACCCCGGGATTCATTTTGCAGGGTGTACTCCGCCGTCGCGTCGCGGAGCCTCCTCAACATAAAAGCGATAATGGCACGCGAGCCCGCTGAGCCGGAGGTCGGCGAGATCAGCGCGTTGCAGCCGATTACATTCGCGTCTGTGTAATAAATAACCGATCGTAGTGTATAGCCGTCTGTATCAATCAGTACTGTAAGCAATTCTGGCACGCTTCGTGTGTTATGGCTATTCTGAGGCTTCGACGTATGCAGAGAGCGCCCGTGCAGTCGTATCAGATCGTATACTCACAATCCGTCGGGCACCAGCGGGGTCAGCGAGTGCTCCTCTCGCACCTCTTTCTCGGCGCTTCTCGCGTACTCCGCCTCTGCCTTCGTTGGAAACTCGCTCTCGGGTCCGACGAGTACCTGCCCGGGATGGACCGCATTCCAGACCAAGAGCGCCGCGAACATGGGAAGCGCGTCCAGGCAGTAGAAAGGCGCCTCATGCATCGTGATGTTGGAGAACACCCCCGCCGAGAACTCGACGAGGCGGAAGATGATGCGGATCTGCGGGGTGAACCTGGTCAATTAAAAGTTGCAGGTCGGTAGGACGGACGGGCGCACAGTGATCAGGGTGAGCGACGCGTACATGGCGTACAACAGGCGCTTCCAGCCTGGGCGCGCTGCTGGGTTGCGCTTCATTTTGTAATGGAAGCGTACGACGAGGGAGATGAACCCGAGGATAAATAGCTGTTGCATGCCGATGCCGCCCATGTAGATGTGGACCCCAGTAAGAGCGGTCGACGGCGAGTCGCTGCTGAGGAGCGAGCCGCCCGCCGCCTGTACTATGAACGAGCTACATAAATTACAATTGACGTGAGCGTGCTTAGAAATGAACCAGGGGACTGTGCGTACGTCACGTCAAGCAGCACGAAGCACACCGAGAGCCGTTGAGCGCTGATGCCCCCGATACGTTTATCGGGGACGAAGTAATACACCATGCGGCTCATGAGGACATACAAGAACGCGTTGAGCCAGACCGGCGCGAGCAGGATGAGTAGCTGCGATGGTACGTCGAGACCGACGGAGGTCGGGTTTATCACGTTTATACTCCGGAACAACAGGCCACCTGTCTCCCACAGGCCGGCCATAATGACGACCCAGCAGAGTCTCTTTGCATAATGGACCGCTTGGACGACGTGCACGATGGTAGTTAATCCGAACAGAATCGTGAACAGTACAGCTGCGCTCAAGGAGGGGCAGTACAGGAACACGTCGTTCTCGACGGCGAGGGGATCTATTGGACGCTGGTCAGAGCAGGGTAACCACTAGGAAAGTGCCGATTCTCACCGAGGCATTTTACATGAACCATGTTGTCAAAGACCAAAGTGCGGCAGGCGAGCCCAACGCGGGCGAGAGGGACGTGGAATTATATGGCAGTGATATCGATCTTATACCGGTTGTCGGGCTGCATCGCCAAGATAGAATGCGTAAAATGAGGCAGGAAATGTATTGTCCCCCCGATCAGACCGTGCGGGGACGGTGCGCCAAATGGCGTTTTGCTATCGCAACGGCTATCAGAGTCAAGGATTAATCGCGACCCGCTTATGAATTAAAATATTTAGCCCTTTGGTAACCGCACTCAGTGTTGAATTGACTTTTTATTGGCTATCGTACTTTGTAATCATACTGGCTCCACGTGTGGACACCAGATGAAACGAAGGAAGCGTCTGCATGGAACCCAAGCATCACTGAAATAGCACACCAGTAGGTGTATGCCGCAAATTGCCGCCCTTCAATGCTCACAGTTTCGTTCTGGTTTTCAATTTGCCTCCACCCTTGTCAAACCTCGTACTGACTCCAGTCGTTACCTGATGGATGCATGTTTTGTGGAACTGTTGCATCCTCCCGATCTTCGCTCAGCGTGACTTCATTTTACGAGTCAAAAATGCTTCACGATGATGAGGCCTCTGACTTGAAACAGGAAACGATGCAGCGAGGCTCTCCGTAATTCGCATTGAACTGGGTAGCGTGCATCGCACTATATGGGGCTCGGCTTCCGCGTGTTCGCGTAAACTTGCTTTGTATTATTATTAACGCGTATTCCGAGTGCTTGCCGGGAACACGGAAATGACACGGAAAGTCGAACAATCACGTGACATGTTCGAGGACCATTTCGAATGGTATTTCTCGCAACTACCAGGACTGGATCGAAATTAAGTGTGACAGTATACATTAGCATCTTTCAATCTACTACCCTTAGACCCTGGGTTGCTTTTTCGTTGATTCACCTTCCAAAACATAGCCGAGGTGAAGCTAGTTCCGAGTGAATTCCGAAAGCTAGACAAATAATAATTCAGATTCGTGATGGTGGTGCAAGGGCAGACACCGCCATCGATTCACTGACAAGATCAGACGAGATTTTCGAATTACAGGGATCAAAACGACATCAAGGAGACGGGATACTCACGGCACTGAGGCTACTGGCTATCGGTACAGTAAGAATCAGACCATAATTAACTCGAAAGTCATGCTCATGGTAGTCAATCCTATAACTGCGCTGATTTTATATTCCCCGAGCTAAAAATACGACTGATACTGCCCTGTCCAGATGTCGACTTTGCGCTCGACTGTGTCTCAGAATAGCCGCGACGGAGTGGCTCCCGGGCGTCGCCTGAGCTGTAATATATAACGCGCGGCAGTCCGATCGCAGATTCAAGTAGCCGCATCTCCCACTTCTCTGAATTCCTCCCTCCTATAAGTGCTCATCATGCAGACTGAATGAAGTCCGAGTCTCTGTCGAGCACGGTATTATCAGGGATGCGACTTCAACTTGTGTTTGCTGCTCTGTGAGCCGAGCTCTGTTGCGCACGAGTTTTGCGCTGATGGCCATTCTTTAGACTACTTTCTGTGCTCCTGGTGGCATTGGACCAGACGATTTTAGGTCTGTCTATCCTGCGCGCATGCTCGTGTCTAATATCTCCATCATAGCCACTGCCCTCCCACGGATCGCCTCTGTATGACAATCATTTCCAACGGTACATCCCATGTCTAATCCAGATCTTCAAGGATTTCGACTCCTTCTCCCTGCAAGGATGGGTCGCCACCTCTTTCGTGTTGGCGCAAAGGTCCGTACTCTGACAGACCTCCGGAATCTTCCGCCAACTGATACACACTCCAGCGTCTTTATCCTGTTTTTCGGACAGGTGATGCGAATATTTCCCGCCAAGTGGGTCCTCCTTGTGACCATCGCCATTTTCGAGATCGGGTCTCTGATCTGCGGACTGGCGCAGAACATGGCCGCCTTGATCGCTGGGCGCACAGTGAGCGGCCTGGGGGCGGCGGGGATGTTTATTGCCCTGCTACAAGTCTTGTCGCAAGCAACGCGCCTCGAGGACCGTCCGAAGTACATGGGCATTCTCGGGGGCGTCTTTGGCGTTTCCTCAATTTTGGGCCCCTTGATTGGTGGAGGATTTACGGACCATGTGCGCTTTATGATGGATCTCATTTTAAGGTCTTCCTGACGGGAGCCCGATTCTTTACGTAGGTGCGTACTTCTGTGTCCTCGAACACGACCGGGAGGAAATTGGCTGACCGGACTACAGCGTTGGTGCTTCTTCACCAACTTGCTCATTGGCGGGCTCTCCGTGGTCGCTGTGGTCCTACTCCTCAAAGCAGTTCCTCCCCTGGGTTCTGATCCCACGATGCGTTCGACCCGAGATCTGTTCAATCAAATCCGCCACATTGACTGGGTCGGCGCGACCCTGGTATCGGGAGCGGTAACGTCTCTCGTGCTCGCGCTTCAATGGGGCGGCAACACCAAGCCCTGGAACGAAGAAGATATTATCATCGTGGGTGAATCTATCGAGTAACGAACCATGCTAATATGCACCGTCCGTCCACAGGCATTCGTTTTTGCCGGTGTGATCACCATTGCATTCATCTTCTGAGATATATGCCGGCGATGGTGCCATGACTCCCGTGGGGATCTTCAAATCGCGTTCTATGCGTGTCGCGTGTCCCCGAAAGTAACGCAACCCTGATACGCTTTGAGTCGGTTTACGCAACTCCTGTTTTCTGACGCAAGTAGTTTTCTCTCAGTCTGGCGCTACACGGAAGATCTGACCACCTACGGATGGGCAGTATATTCCCGTGTTATTGACATCAGAGTGGAATTTGAGGACGAGCCGAAGCTTGTGGGGCAGGCCCAGAGCGTTGCATCCTTCGGCCAGGTGCGCATCTCCAGCTACCGCAAAAGCGCATCTGACGCGGCGAGTTCAGTTTCTGATGGACCTGAGCATCGTCGAGCCCGTCTTCGCGACGGAGCTCACGCACTTCCTGACGCGCTACGCACCCACCGCCCCCGCTTCGATAGCGCATGACTCGCCGACAGCCATCTACACCGCGCTCCCCGGGGTTCTCGTGCCGTGCGTCGTTAGGGCGTACGTCGAGACCCTCAGAATCGTCTTCCTACTCGGCGTCCCGGTCGGTGAGCACCATCTACTGTTTACCCATTGAGCCTGTACTGAAACGTGATGGGCAGCGGGACTGTCCCTCATTGCGGTTGCCTTCGTGAATAATATTAAAATCAGGAAAGCCGCACCTGAAAACGATGCCGCTCTGCCGGCAGAAAAGGGTACGCCTCACGCCGCGGAATCAGAGGAGACCGTGATAATCTCGAGCGTCTAAGAGATGTGCGAGGTGATGGTTGGGTTCGACAGGTGCTGCACAAGAGGAAAAAACTGACAACGGAGTCCGATTCCAAAGAATGTGTAGGGACGCACCTAGAATTTACATTGGTGGGTAACTAAGTCCGCTAGCAAATGGGCTAGGATGCGTGGGCGAATGTAAAGCAGTGCCGGAAGCTCTAGTCAAGATATCGAGGAGTGCATAGAGTGAATCACAAACGATCAGTCAGGTAGTACTTCGATGAACCTGGGGACGATCATGGGAATATCGGAGTTGTATCGGAGCGCGCTTGAGGTGTGGTTGAACCAGGTTCATGCAAGGAGTACAGCTGCGGGGACCATTATCAGCTCGTGGCCAGTTGATGTGACCGGATGGGTCATGGATGGTCGTCTGGCTGATGAAGGCGTGGAACATGAGGGTTGAGGAGAAGACTTCTTGATGTGGACGGTGATTGCCGGTGTGATCACGTGAGGGCTGGCATATCGTGGCGGCGGAGGCGCAGACCTCATGTGACTGAGAGTGGAGAATTAGATCCATGCCATCCCATCCCAATCATAAAAAAGATAATGAAATGCCAAAGGAAAAACAAAATGTGCTCTACCGTTATCTAATCAGGTTAAGCGAAATTCAACCAAGACCTACAACAATGCGAGGTACGAGCTACTTCGTTTGTAGCCGTGGACGAACAAGCGCTGGACCTGCGAGATGACGATGCGTTTGAGCATCCCCCTGTGGACGATCTGTCCGATACCGAAGCAGAGGCGTCTGTTATAATCGTCCTGCCCACGGCACCTATCGAAGCAGACATCCCCGCGCGCGGCGGCCTTCAGGTGCGCCCTCGCTCTTGTTTTTCTCTACTCTCAAGCACTCACGATTCGTATACGCAGCGTATCGTATCCTGGATCCTCGGCGGCCTGCTCTCACTGCCACCCAATATCGAGGTCCTTCGGGTCGAAGGCCACGGACGCCTCCCCAAATTAGCGGTGACGAGACAACACAGGGTCATCGCCGGCCTAAGTGGCCTATATCCCCTTCTGCGTGACTTGCACCTTGGTTCTAGCAATTGGAAACGCGCGGGTGAATTGTGGAAGTCAGACGGGAACAATTCCTGCATTCGCGTACCTTTGTGAAGAGTTGGGGTACTGGAACATACACGAAGTGGACAAAATGATTGAACGATGGGTTTTCGATCATTTCTCGGCTTCCAGTGCATATTTTCGCATCAACCAAGATGTCAGGCGGTCGGGAAAGACCACGCCGACATTCCTGAACCATTGATAGCACCAAAATATTTTGATGTGGTATCACAACAGCCTCCATACAGAAACCGCGTTTTCCCAACGTGGCCGGTGATTTTGTTTCGGCAACTTTGAATCACCCAGATTGTAGCTCAGGTTCTTCAAAGACGTTCCCCAACTTAAATCATACCAAAATATACAGGGGATCTTGCACTAGGGCCCGCCAAGTGCCCATTTTGGCCGTTTTGGGCCGTTTTGAGGCCATTTTGGCTGTTTTTTGGTCACTTTGCGAGCCCCATAGCACCTATTCCCTTGTATATTTTTAGATCATTCAACTTGCTACATTCCATGGGAGACCCAGGGCTACAACTTGGCTGATTTGGACTTTCTAAAAAACAATCACTGCTCAAGTTCAAAAATCGGGTTTTCTCCGATTCCGCCGTTCTGAAGGCGCATCAAGAAATTTTGATTGTATCAATAGGAATGAAATGTCGGGCCCGCATTGCTCAACCACCCTATTTTCGTCAAAAGATGCACTGGGAGCCGAGAAATGATCGAAAATCCATCGTTCAATCATTTTGTCCACTTTGTGTATTTAAACAATTCATTAACACATGGATTAGACTGATGCTGGCCAAGAGAACCAAGTCAGTACCGGAGTCTCGGCCAACCGGTTGGGCAATTGTTGACGTAGCTGGATTAAACACAGATCAATTACCCCAGGGTCATTATGTACCGTCAATATTTAACAAATGCAGATTCAAATTCCGGATAAATATTTGACACAAGCTACGAATGGCGTGAAGGCGCATTACGGATGTCATCGGGCCGTTTCGGCGACCTAAAAGCTGGATGTGTTAGCGAGTTTCGAATGTGGAACCCAAAGGTGGAGCGTCACAGAGTTGATCAATTAAGAAAGAAAAACTCGGCGCCCATGGAAATATCAGCGAAATGAAGGAGTGTCTTTTCGGTGAAAGATTCCGCAGCTCAGGAATACCACCAAAAATATAAATGTCCTCCGAACACTGGGCAGCTGATTTTTCAACGTGAAACGCGAGGTGCGAGCAGCACGTGAGTTAGGCGATCATTAGCCGGCGGCCGGTGCCGCGTCAGCCATCCTCCTTCACGCCCCGCCAGCTCACGGTCGTCCCTCCCGCAACAACAGCTTCCTAAGCGCTCCCAGCATGCAGAGCCTCACAGCGAGCAAAAGGAGAGCTTGATATCGGCATGGCCATCGAATGCGATCCAATCGCATAAAGTTCGAGGATCGTTGATTTGGGGAGGCAATGCGGATTCCACGGGCACTCGGTGAGTCTGTCGCTCCGGAAGGTCGTATATGACATACCTTGAGGGTCTTCCAGCAGGCCCCGATTGCCATCGATAGGCCACGGCAATGTGCAGGATGCGTGGCATCACAGATGCATGTATCCCGGCTCTCGATCCTGGATCACCACAGCGTCTTCGAGGACACTTTGCAGAGGCATTTAGCGCCAGGGAAACGATGCGCAGCGAACCTAGAGTCCATAGAAGGCCAGAAAAAGGGGTGCCGCATTTTCACATAGCAACGGCGATAGTGCCACCCAGACGGGCGCTTGTAGTATGGGGCACAATGTAGTAGTATCGTGAATGAAAGGGGAGACTGAAAGGCCCTTCAGTTTTTTGACTTTCTCTTGCAATGTTTGGTCTTGATTTGCTCCCATTTCTCTTCGTGCCACCACATCTACGCCTCCCCCCTCCGCGATTCCGGCACATATCACCGTGAATCTGTACCATATTGTAGCGAAATACTACTGCCTCAGGTCCGCTGCCACACGACATCACAAGGTTTTCACCTGATTTTTAACGGAATTTTTCTGCGCAGCGATGCCCCGTGTCGATACAACCCCCGTGCGGCGTGCAAAGCGAGAGGCACAGCAGCGACTGAGCCGGGGCGGACGCAGCGCATCCTCCGTCTCGTCCGTCTCTGGCGCCGTGAAAGTCGAACTGCTCCCTAGCCCGAAAGCCACGCTGACTGCGAGCCCGCGCAGCTGGCGACACCCGGACGAGCTCCCGTACATCCGTGGTGGCCCCGACTGGACGGACGCGGCCATCGTGCGCTTTATCGTCGAGCGCGCAGTCGGCATCCCCGCGCGCAGCACCTTGAAAATGGCGGCGGAGCCCTGGGTGCACGTGCAATGCGCGGTGGCCGCGAGCGTCGTGTTGCTCCCGCGGGAGTACCGCCTCCCCTTGCTCTGGGTGCTCAAGTTTCAGCGCACCTCGCTCGAGCTCGTGCTCAGTGCAGATGCCACGATCCGCGCGCGCGAGTGGGACGCCGCGAAATTCGAGATTTTGCACATCGCAAGGCTGTGCAGCACGCTCATTGATGGCGCGCGCGTGGCGGGGAGCGTAGGCAAGATGACGCGTGAATGGCGCTGCGGGGTGTTCGACCGCGCACTGCTGCGCTACTGGAATGACTGGCTTATCATGCGCGACGAGTTTGTGCGCGATTTCTGGCGCGAGTTCGGGGAGGAGGACTATGCGGAGGACGTGCTGAAGCTGGGTGCGTCACTCTCCCGATTACATTTCCGCTGATCTTATATAATATGTGCAAGGTTGGGCGCAGTGGGTGCTCAAGGGCCATAAAGGCTTCACGCTCACAAAACAGGAGGTCACGACCGGGATTTCAGCGGCGGAGTTCATGCAGGGATTCGTCGTGAATGAGGCTACGGATATGTTTAAGTGGATCGAGGTGATTCCCCTCTTTCTATGCACTTCACGGTGACTGAATTTCCATGGATTAGGATTCGAGCGAGTCTTCGCACACCGTGGATCCGGAGTTGCCTATACCTGAGGTAAATAAAATATTCCTCGATAACATTGGCTTTCCACCTTACCTCATTCCCTTCCGCGTAGCAAAACATACCCCAGCCCCTGAATGCAATACCAGCTCCCAACGAGCTCCCCGTCCCTGCCTCCTCTGTTATGCCTCCGACAACGCCTCAGGTAGGTTGAGCCATGGTTTAAACCATTCTACATGGCTAATGCGTATATGTATAGTCTCCCCACGTCCCCGAACAGCCTGCGGCCATCGATGACCTGATGTCCGTCGATCCCACCTCCGCTCCGGTAAGTCCTCCTCCCACATGCCGCTCCCTAGACGGCGCTAAATGATCGGATAATGTAGCTCTCCGACGTGCGTGCTCCAAGCTTCCCACCTCCGATTAGTTCTCCAGTCGAGCCTCCGGTGATTGCGCCATTGCTTCAAACTCTGCCAAGCTGATATTTTTTGCAGACGATCTTGCCAGCCGAGGACCAGCCCGCGCCCGGCGAGGTGGATCATGAACTTTCTGCTCTGGTGATTACTTGTTGGGAATTCACATATCCGTGGAGACTGAAATGCGCGCATAGCCTCCCCCGAGCCCTGCTTTATTCCCCGACATGCGTGCTCATAGTTCCCCACTTCCGGTGAATCAAGACGGACTCGTAGAGAACGCCGGCTCTCCTCCTGAGATGTGCGAAGCATCCAAGCCTCCGGATGCCGCGACGACGAACAGGGAAAACCGCACGTCGGGGTACGTGTTATTCCGCGGGCACCCGACGGATATCTTCAAGGCGCTCTTGGCGCAGCGTAAGGGAAGTTGGGAGGTTGACAAGCTGCCGAAGCGAGAGGAGGAATCGCGGCAAGAGCAGGTGCAGGAGAATCAGAGTGGCGCAGAGACCGACAAGATAGAGCAAGGCCAGGACGCGGGAGAAGAAGAGGAAGAAGAGGAAGAGGAAGAGGAAGACAAGATGGTGAGCGGCGAAGTTCCTACTAATGTTGAAGCGGACGAATTGGACGACGACCTCGAGCTGGACGATGACGAGGGTCTGCAGCTCATGTATCCCAGCTCGCCCGTTTATGTGCGGCCGCCGGGATCGCACACCGAGGCCATTCCGCCACGCTCGCCCAATATTGCACCAGTGGAGCCTGCCCGCTCGCTCTCGCTCGACGACATCCCCTCGCGCTCCGCGTCACCCGTCCAACCGCTCTCCGCCACCCGCTTCCCACACGCTCCCTCTCCCCCGCCTCCCCCGCCGTTCGCGACCGAGCAGACCTCGTATGAAATGACGCGCTCCCCGCGCCGCGCACTCCTCTCCGTCGCAGACATTGACCCCGGGATGTTTGCACGTGCAACCCACGCATGGACGGACGAGCTGCGCGCACTGCGCACGGAGATGGGGCTCCTGCGCGCGGCGCTGCCAGCAGTTCAGCGGCTCTCGCAGCGCGTGAAGGCGCTCGAGGAGGCTACACCCCGCGCCTCCTCGAGTACTTTGACGTTGCAGACGAACGCGGCGTGGGCGCACCCGCTGCAGCATCTCATTGTGCCGATGGATGTGGACGTCAGTCCATCGGCGCTGGTGCAGGGGTTGAAGTACGCGGGACAGGGAGAGCCGCTTCCCCCGCGGTCGCGGAAGTTTAGTATGGCGGGGCGGTTTTCGGTGGTTTAAGTTCAGTTTAATGTACTGCTGTGGTATTATATCAATGATTCTGTCTCTGGGTTTCGTGGGGTTCGGCTTTCGCGGCTTCCTGATACTGAACCACATCGATGATTGGTGTATTTTGTCAAGTTGCCAAGGGGCTCAACGTAGGGCGGATGCGAGGCGGAATATCCAATGTGTTGTCATGTTGAATCCGCTCCGTCGCATATGAATGATCATAAAACCAGCGGCCTCAGATCGAAATACACGCGCGCTGACTCCTGCCCGAAACACAGCCGGGCGTATGACAGTCAAAGAAAGTTTTGATCAAGCAACTACGCCAGCCCACTGCGGGCTCAATTCTCAACCGAATCGCACAAAAGTAGGTGCGTTCGAACCGCCTTCACGAGGCTCTCCGTATCGTACCACCCTCAATGTGTTATTCCAAGTTTAAAGTTTCTTCAATTTTGCGGTCAGGCTCATTTTGGCCCAACTTGGCTTCCGTCTGCTGGAAGTAAATCTTGTCCGAATTTCATGATTCAAACTGTTTCCAGACACATGTCATCAGGGCTTTCTGACCATATAAAATTTATTTTTACACCAACTTGAAGTGTTGAAGGGCGTCGGTCACGGGAAGATCCGTGGTAGACGGTCTTCCTACACATGTAAAAACACGGCTCGCACCTTCTTTGCTTCAGCGCGCTCGCCCTCTCCCATCATTCTCCACCACCAATGGAGGCACAGAGGAAATCAATTAGAACCAGCAACCCAGCCAACGGTCCTCCGACTCCTTCGGCTCCCAACCAGCTTCCAACTCAAATAAGACACCTGGCCCGACGCCGTCAAAGCCAAGCCGCCCGTGCAAATCGCGAAAACGTCAGCAAGATGTGATTCTCGAGGTGGAGGTGATTCCGGAGGCGGAGGAGGGTGAGACTGATAAGGAACAGAACCCTCCGGAGCCCGAAAACCAATGTGAAGAAGACCTGGATTCTGAGGATGAAGAGCTGGAGGTAGGGCATGAAACCGTCCGTGTTACGCGAACGGGCGTAACGATTACGCCGTATTTTCCTTACGCCACGGCCAGAGCCGTCCGTCAAGTCAATTCTCGGGGGGCCCAACGGGACGGGTCACGTCCGTACCGTCCGTTTACGGCGTATTTACGGCCATTTTGGAGGGCCACCATAGAACAGACTAAAATAAGTTTATTGCACTAGTCGAGATAAAATGTGCTACTCCTCTTCGTCTCCTACCAAGTCAATAATTGTCTTGCGAACCACCTTTAGGCTTTAGCCTGGCCTTGACAAACATGAGTGTCTGAATAGTCTCAGCCTTCAGACTTGCACGCCGCAGTCCGATTGTGTCACGGCCACCCCAGAAGATGTGTTCGACAGCCACGGCTGAGCCTGAGGTAGTCAATCAGGGGCTGCGCGGGTAACAATAAATCAAGATTTAAATACCGGGGATGCAAAGAATATTGCGGACAAAGCGGTACAGATTGGGGAATTGCCGGCAACGGCTATACCACCATTGGAGTGGATCGACACCATCGAAGGGCTCTGGGACACTGGTGATTCTGAAGTATTCCCCGAGCTCATCTGACATCAACCCAGATCCCCGTTTGTTGTAGCGGCTGGTGAAGTAACAACTGACACATGTTTAATAGAGGTGGACCAGAGAGAAACAATGACACACCAATAGGCAGAGCTCGATGATGCGCACCCAAGACGAATCAGTATAGTCATCTTACTTTTCCCGCAAACCCCAGCAAGTCGCCACTGGGACATGAAGGAAAAATGGGACCTGTGGCATTTTCGATGATGATCGGAATGCCTTGGAAATATTCAGCCAAAAGAGACAGAGCTTAAATACCTTTCGTAGCCTCATCTAGGATCACTTCGGGGCGCCCAAGGAGCGCCCAACGCGATGGATAGTGGCGCACAAGCAGGCGAAGAGCCACAATTTCAAAAATGGTTGGAGTACCCCAAGCGGCGCAAACACAGAATTTGGAGCGCAAAAAAATTGGTAAGGACTCCAGCGGACATCTAGACCTAACTGAAGATGAACTAAACAATCCTGATGGACACTGGCACTTGTTCAAGGAATAGAGAGAGCGAGACAAGAGGAGAGAGTTAATTGTCGGCCAAAGCGCTGTTGTCAGAGTATGTACAGCATCCCCGACGGAGGTAGTGCGCGAAAATGCAAGGTGGAGTCCTTGGTGGAGTTATTGGCAGTCATGGACCCTTGTGCACCACTGCGCACCCCATTTAGCAGCTGTTTCCGATTGTTTCGCCAACCCGTTTACGCGTAAACGGCCGGTTACGGAACACCGTAAACGGGTCCACCCGTGGCGTACCCGTACCGTCAGTGACAGCATGAGACCTGCTGACGGTACGGGGACGTAACCGTTTTTACGGGGCGTATTTCCGTAAAATAACGGGACGGTTTCATGCCCTAGCTGGAGGACCAGGATGATGATGAAGAAGAGGAGGCACCAAGGAAACGCCAGAAGAAGGGTAAGCACATTGCTTCATGTCATCTCCTTGCACTGCAATTCATTGTTCGTTACTGATGTCCATCGCTTACAGACGTGCCGAAGCCCGCCATCAATATTCTCTTTAACATTTCAATCTTCAGTGCTGCAGAAAGGTGTCAAAAAACGGCAAGCACTCAACAGTGGTTTTATGAAGTTATCCAGCTCCACTACCTTCCGTGTGTTTGAGAGAAACCTACTTGCTAAAATATGCTCCTTAGGAAAGCTTGGCATTCCGATTGATTCTGACGACGTCCACAATACATTTCAAGTCACTTGCCACTTGGTTAACCCAGTGGAGGTAGACGATGTTTCCACTTATGAACACATGGTCAATAGTGCGAAAAAAATGTAAAGATCCGGCTGTCAATTTGATAGTGGAATTATTTACGGTACACATTTTGTCTTATTTCCGCTCTTACATTCAACATTCCTCATTCATGAATCATAGGAGACATCTGGCGAGGTACTCAGTGATGATGAGATGCAAAACAAGAAGAGTAAGTCCAAGGGGAAGAAATCAAAGGTACAAACATCAAAACATCCAAGTCGGCCAAGATCTGACACACCAGTCTTAGGTTCTGAATGAAAACAACATTCTCCCGGCCAACGCAGAGATCAACCGACAGATCGCACATCTACGCACCAAATGGGCATGCAGTGCGAATGACAGCAGCGAGCACTGTTGGATCTCTAGTGAAGAAAAGGACCACATACCCTTGGCACACACACACTTCAATATGTGGGCAGCGGCTATTGTACGCTTTGAGTACGGTGCTCGTATTTTGACTAATTTATTCATTTAGCTCAATGGTGCTGCTGACGATGAAACCCCACCAAATCATGGCATCTTCAAGTCGAATGGGAAGTCCTTCGGTCTTGCCCAACCATCCCTCCTGCAGCATCGCGTCACAAATCAAGCGTCTGCACAGGCGAGCCCCGTTATAAACAATCATTTCTCGTTACCCGATTCTCTGATCAATCTCCTCCGGCTTAATGCTGCCACTCCTCCCGCTTCCGCCGTGCAAACTCCGGAGAATTGTGCACCTGAAGTTCATCTCATGCTGTTGTCCCCTAATACCTCCGTTGGCGAGTGCATCTCGATTGAGACATTCTGCCGATTGTACGACCTGGACAACTCGATTGCACAAAGTTAGCCACGAACGGCTATAAGAATGCTTCCGTATTTTATCTAATCAAACTGAGCGAGCTCGCGGACATGAAGTTCCTTCCTGGGGAGATTGCGGAGGCAACCCCAAGGACGACGAATGGACAGCAAAGACATGGACAATTAGCAGCTGTGAATCCGATAACTCGTCAAGTTGCAGACACTGTGCTCTTGATCCCATCCTTCAATGCGACCCATGATGGCCGCGTGATTATATCTTTCCACCAGCTACCGGAACACATTTCCATTAACCAATGGTCATCGCCCAGTACACAAGACGCACCGCGAAACGTTCGGCCCCGTGGTCGTCATCAGGTCGCAGCCCGCCGCTTCAAGCGGGTTTCCGAATGCTACATGGAATAAATCCGCCAACGTCAATTCCTACGGCGATGGGTCAACGAGGGAGGGTATGAATGGACGATGCGGCGCACATCACCCGCCAGATATTTCTGCTTTCCCAGAATGACCTCGTATACGGCGAGCGTCTTGGTCAGTTCGACGATGGCCTCCGCCATGGCCACTTGATCGGTTGGAAGGCCCACCAGACTTGATAAAGTCAACACTGGAGCCGAGGAATCCGAAGCAGAAGCACGTACGGCCGGATTTTGCTTTGGATATAGATAGACCGCGTGTGTGGCTCGAAGTGTCCAAACTCGACCGACGCCGCTTGCTCAAACAGGGCCTTTGCCTTCATTTCGGTCGGAACGAGTCGCGTCCCCTGCGAAGGGTATGTATCCTCGAGATATCGGCATATCGCACGACTTTCGAAAAGGACGAATCCGTCATCGTCCTGATGGCGAGGTGGAGGTCAGTCTAGCACCGAAAGATGGCTGTGAGGAAGGTGGTTACCAGCACAGGCAGTTGCCCGAATGGCTGTTTCGTGATGTAGTCGTCTGCCTTGTGCTCCTGAGCATGCATGTTGACAAAGACCAGCTCGAAAGGAAGTTGTTTCTCCGCAAGGACCATAGCCACGAGTCCGGTACCGCCCGCTGTGAATGTAGGTCCGTAGAGCTTCAGCACCATGGTGAAGCGAAGGAGGCAAGATGCGGGGTGGCTACGTGTCGTAGGCGGAAGGTAAGGAGCGGACCATTAGAAGACACCGGTCGGAAATAGCAGATAGCGCGGCGCTGAAAGTTTATGTAAGAACGACAAGTTCTGTGACGTATATATGCCGCCTCTTGTTCGGACATTTGTGGACGCCTCCCGAGCACAGCAACAATGGAAAGTTCCAACTGCTGAAGGAATGACTGCACCAGGAGCCCCAGAGAGTATAAAGACACGTAGAATTGACCGTAAGTGGATGAAGCACGGCCCTAGAACATTGATTTGGTGAGTCCAACGGCATGCATGATCACACCGGAAAGTCAGTAATTTTGCCTCGGGCTGACAACGTCGCCGAAACTAAAAGATTCGGGCCGCCCCGGCCAAATCATTTAGTTTCAGCTGGATAGTACTGAATCTTTACGTTTCGGCGACGTTATCAAGTGGGCTGAAATTACTCATTTTCCAGTGTGGATGCGACCGAACACCGTAAAATGTTGTTGTGATAAGCTCATGAGTCGCATTACGTGTCCAGTCAATCACTGAAGAGCTCACTTGGAAAACCACAGTCTGTCTTCGGAATTTTATGCTGGTTCGCAATCGCCGACGAGCTATCAGCTGTTCGGTTGCCAAGGAAAATCCGCCCTCAAGTATCACATCGGATGTGATGCAGCACGATGGGTGCCACTGGTAGTCGGAAGTCCTCAGCACATTCAGTTCGGTGCGGCACGGAGACTCATCGATTCATGGGTGTTAAGACCGGAAAAAAACACCGAGTGGTCAAAACGGATCGAAAGCGATTGCCAGACGTCGACAGGTGAGCATTTGCGACGGAAGTCACATACCCCAGTATAATCAGAATCCATTTCCAGAGTTCTCGTAGATGCAGTCGTCGTCATCCTGCGGGAGCAACAAGTCAATCACAGGTCGAGTTGAAAAGTCCGATAGTGTGATCCGTCTGCGTCGATGGAAGAGGATAAATAGCGACAGGTCATTGCATCAGGAGCTCCGGCTCGCGCGGTCAGGTTCGCTGAGATATTATTCTAGGCACTGGGGCATTTTTTTGATCAAGTACGTTCCATGAAACGATCACGGACCTATTAAAATACGCCGGGAATAACCTTATATCTCACTCGTCCTGCCCAAGTCTCCCACTCTTTCCCAAACTTCTCCTGCAACATCTGATCCTCCTTCCGCATGCGCGAACTCAATCCCAAGCTCGCGATCGAGAGCCCCACGACCCATATCGGCATGACCTTATACGCCCACGGCTCGTCCGGCCGCACAAGTCCGGAGCACTCGACCATCCAGGACCCTGGCGTGAGGTGGCACAGCCCCACTCCCACCGCAGCGAGGACCGCACCGGCGTAGCTTGGGTGGCGCACAATCGAGTACAACCCGGTGGTGATCAAATGATGATTTTCACGGATACTCAGCTCGAAGGTGAAGAGCGTCCGGAGGCGGCGGTAGCAGTAGAGCCGGATGGAGCTGCCGAGCAGATTGAGAGCCCAGCCAAGCATGAAGACAGGAGTAATTATAAGTCGTTGGGCGCGGCCCGCGCGGTCGAGTATAGCGAGGGTCTGCGCTGCCGCGCTGAAGAACGGTGACGTGGAGGAGACACGTTGTGTGGCAATGACCACGATTTCGGCGAGGAAACAGGCCCAGAATGACGTCTAAAATTCATGAGAGAAAGAGTATATCAATAAATGGGAAAGGTGCGTAGAGTGTTGGCGATACATGAACAAGTAAATGCCCAAGTCGACCGACCTTGACGACAATTGGAAACCACGGCCCCAGACGCTCCAGTCCTCCTGGGGGCAGTCGTTCCGTTTCAGTGGGGGGAGGATTTGGCGGCGTCATTGTGATATGGATTCCCAACGCTACGGAGAGTAGCAAGGGAATCTTGAGTGCGCTCATGATGGGAAGGAAGAGACGCGCGCGTGCACGTGGACGCATCGGCCAATCTTAACCAAATACCGGCTTTCAGTCAATCACCGAGGCAAAGGGACTCACTCAAGTTCAAGAAGTAAGACCTGATAATGACTTGGTATTCGGATCCGGTTTTGGGGCCTTTCAAAAAAAAAATCTGGACTTTGGGACCGTCTGGGGTCCCAAATTTTGTCCGGATTCTGGCACTGGCCTAGGCCATTTTTTTCTTGGTCCGGACTTTGGATCAGACATCGAATTTTCAAAAAAAAAAAAAAAAAATTTGTGTCCTCCATCAGAGGAAGTTGTTGAGCTTGGTATGAGCGGGATATTTTGTCTGAGACACGTTATGCTAGTCAAAGCCATGTCACTTAGTGCAAGCAAGTGGCAAGAAAATCACATTTGGATATTCTATTACAGCTTCCACTGTGTAGAATGCGTCCAAGAATAGGCCACTCGAAGCCACCCATCGGCCGAATGAGGAAATGTCCGGATTTTGGATCATACCTTGGCGTGATCATGCATGATTGGAGCCCGTTGTCCGGACTTCGACACCGATTTGTCGCACTCACAGGGTGCATTTGTACGGACTCTGGCGGTGACCAGCCCTGGCAAATTTCCAATTTTTTTCCGGACCCAGGATCCGACCTCCAAAGCCATTATCATTGGTCCTGTTGAAGTTGAACTCACCGGACGCCACTACAAGAACTTAGGATTACAGCGAACCCAAAGAATTTGAATCTTCATACGCCTTGCCCGAAACTACCGCTGATCCGGGTCCCTGAGGATATTGAGACCGATTTGATTCCGATTTATGCTTTGGGATGGTGTAATATTTCATAAATTCTTGAGACAACTCGTCGTTTTTTTTTTGGCGCCTTTGAAACTTACCATACAGAGGTTTTCTGAGTGGATTCGTCGAATGTTCAATTCCGCTCGAATGCCTCGGGCGGCTTCGACTGGGGCTAGGGGCGCCCCAGGTTCCTTTCAAAGTGAATGGCAGAAAATGCCTGACGGAAAATGTTGTGTACGGCCCAATTTTCGGCCATCCTTTGGAAACCCAGACATGTATCCCTCGCCAATGCACTGAGTTTGAAGTAGGAAAACAAGGTTTCCTGCGCTGGGTTAGCCATCAATCGGCAAAGTTAATCCGAGCATTAATATTCGCTCTTTCTACAACGCTGGCATATCTTGTCGATTTGAATGGATTAATTCTCCTCATCACCGCATAGCAACGACCGATGAATTACCATGAGATCATTATCGGCGAACGTTCACCACTATTATCTCCTTTCAGGGTCGCGCCAGGACCCACGTCACGGCAAGGTTTTTTGGAAGGTGACAACCCCTCCGTCAACAGAATTTCGGAAGAGTCTTTTCTAAAAGCGGCTAGCCAGTCGCCATGCCGACCACCGCAGATCGCACATAAGTAGCGGGGAGGAAATTCCCATCCTCACGCCCATTCCAATCGTTTCCTCATGGCGAAACCGTCGTACGTGCGATGGCTCAACGAGACCAGCGGGCGGCCGCGACCAACGAAGCCGAAGTCAACGCAAGCCCCCTCCGGCCGGAAAAAGTATGCCACTCGTCAGGGCGCGCAGCGCGAGCTTGTCCACTGAAGAGCACTGGCATCGCACAGGTTCAAGCACGATCGGCAAGTCCGGGCAAAATGCCGCTTACTCTGCAAGGCCGGGGTATCCGAGGAAGCTTTGGTCCGCGAGTTTGGCGGTATTGCGTCGACAATGGCCCGGGTAATCAAGAACGATTATGTGGTCAAGGACATCGAGAGGGACGATATCGGGATCGCGTGCCAGGACCGCATCTTCCAAGCGCGCCTAGACCATCTGCGTGCGCAGGGGGTAAGCACGAAACCTCTACCCAGCTGCGACTGCAATTGATTGTGTGGTAGTTCGACAATCCTAACGTTAGTCTGCGACGACTAGAACGAGAACGAACTCAGCTGAGTTTATGACTTTAGCGCCATCAGCCTGGGCATCGTCACAAGCGCGCGAAGCAGACGAGAGTGAAAGCAGAACCAGATGCCGAGGGCGACTGGGTGAGTCCTTCGCCCTCCTTTCCGTTCGCGCCTGTGCACATTTAACACATTACGCAGGAGAACCCAATTGTAATTGGGTCAGAGTCGCCGGAGCCGATTCACGCAGTCACCGAGGCGACCCCTCCCCCCGCGCACGACGATATCGATTTCCTTCTCGCCTTCCTCGTTCGAATCAGCTTACAGAAGCTATACACGCCCCTGACAGATATCGGCGTCGATGAAGATGGGCTGCGGCGGATGGCGCGATATGAGGAGGAGCGGCTCGACGCGTTCATGGTAAAGCTCGCGAAGCTTGTGCCGCAAATGACGCCGTTCGACCGCATAACGCTGGCGGAAGAAATTCGGAGGCTTGATGAGGGGGCTTTTGTTGTCGACTGAGTAGTGAAGACTCTGAGGTAATGTATAGTAAGGTGAATAAATCGATTCAGCCCGGGGTCTTATTCCACTGTTTCCAGGCGCCCAAAGACTTCACAGTAATTTGACTTGAACTCTCAACATGAACTCGCCGTGCGTTAAAGATTATTTAGCCGTCCGTCCCCTTGACATAAAATGCCCGCTGATACTGAGTTCCTCGAGCGTGAGATAAGCATAAACTTTATGAGGCGAGCCTTGGGTCGAACTCGTTAGCAAATCCAGTGACCCTCCATTTGGTATAGGGAGCGTAAATGCCTTTTCCTCGCGGCGTCAGTTACCTCGTGGAACACCAGAGGAATCTCATCTGTGTTCCCTCATTATATTGTGAACGAAGGGTAGGGGTAAACCGAAGTCTGGAAACTGCGGATGTGGTTCTGGTAGCCTCAAACGTTCAAGTAGAGCATCGCGCTGATTTATTGATGAATTCTGCGCTCTGAAGCATGAAAAGATTCCCCGTCAACTGCACTCCAACAGCCGGTAACAGGCGAATTGCACAACGTCTAGTTGTGTCACCATGGGATTCTCGGGTAATAAAAGCTTCTATCATACCTTGTTCTGGACAACAAGGCGCAGAGGCATGTTCTTTCGAGGTGCCTAGTGCCCGTTTTTAACTCAAGTCCCACCTGGCGTAGAGCAAAAATGAAAACTCGATGATGCTCAAAAGGAACAGTGGCGTGGCGGTGTATCGAGTAGCGGGAAGCAGCGGAGGAATATTTGTGCCCAATCTGTTACAAATTGCCGCAATGGAAGAAGTGAGGATGCCCATAAGGCTTAGCTGAACGTTGGCCGCCGCCACCCGGTACCCGTTTCCGTTCTTGGTTCCGCTCCCGCTCCCGCTCCCGCTCGTCTCTAGTCTAGTCGCCCGGGAGTCTGTCGAGGAAGAATCTGGAAGATACTTTTGGGAAGTCCGGACTACGCAGTATCTGGAACTGAGCTACTAACCTGAATCCACACAGAGGAATTGATCCCCAGAGCAATTTAGTCAGAGCACATGGCCAAGCCAAGGGACAAACGGTACCCAATCGTGCATGAGTTGAAATTCCAGCGCGGGACAAAGCATGGGAGCATACCGAAACCTTCTTTGTTTCCTGCACTGGTACTGATTTTTCGCAGGAAAAATCGGCTACGCCACGGCCAGATTATCATCGCATTAGAGGGCAAGTTGAGTCCTTATTTGGCCCGGGGATTTCGACCGTTGGGACGTGGCATGTGACCGCGTTTTAAACACGCGGCTGCGCCTTTGAGCCTAAATAACGCTCTACCCGCTCTTTCTGGGGATCGAGCTAGAGCCTCGTGGATGCACGGTAGATCTCACGGCCATCCGAGGAGCATCCTGCACTTCCTGGGCCTAGCGCCGATTCAGCGGAGCGGAGTACCCAGCACCCCATTTTCTATGTTGAATCTTGACGGGCCTATAGCGTAAAATGAGGGGAAAACCCGCCGGGTAGAAGCCGTTCAAGTGACCCATTGAACACTTGCTGTCCAGAGAAGATGTTCCAGAAGAGACCGGGGAAGCGAGGACGGAAGCTTTCACTACCGGGGAATTCCAGGATCGGAAGCACCTGGACTATATAAAGCTGCCGCGACAAGCTTAAGCCAGCACTGTTCTCCAGGGGAATCCCAATTATGGCACATCTCAGTGAAGAAGAATACCTTCGCGATGTCATCAGCGCTCGTGGGTGCGTCCGGCTGGGTCTTTAGGGCAGATCAACACTCATACCCAGCTGCGAACAAATTTACGGGGGTAGAGCAACTCGTAGACGGCATGGTACGTGCTGCAATCCCCAGACTGCCATCCCTTGCCGCTTGTGCTTACCTTTCCGTTAGATCTTCTGTGCGTCATGGGTGTCAACCGATTCTCCTTCTGCCCTGCACTACTGACTTATTACCATTGAATTGCTAGTTATAAACCTGTTGGTCGTTTCCTCATCTGCACACCCTCATCCATGCCAACTGATCATGGTTACTTGTGTTCCAGGTCCGCCGGTGGCAGGGTGTGGTACAGTCCCAATCAAGTCCGCCATGTGCTGCAGTCTGCAAATTACGACCAAGTCTTCGATGGCAGAGGCGAACAGTATCAAGACGTCCTGTCACGTCCCGTCCACGACGACAATGAGCAGCAGATCCCCAATGTAAGTCCCGTATTGCACGATGTCATCCTTCCTCCATGTTAATGGGTATTTCCAGCGCGTCCAGCACGACAAATCGTCTATCATTGCCGTCGACCCAAAAGCACACGCGCACACCGAGGCCGGGACAAAGCGCAAAATCCCGGAGGCATCAGGATACTCGGCAGAGGCCAAAAACGAACACGTCCGGAAGTATATGAGACCGACAGAGATCAACTATGCTCCATCGGACCCCCCTCGCCAAACGCCTACCGGCGTAAGCTCGCATATGCCCCAGACCCACGTCCCTCGGCCACCAACGTCCCAGGCCTCTATCAACCACCAGGTGCCACCTCAGCCCCAAAACTCCAAGCATCCACACAAGTCCGAGCGCCGCAACGGCAACTACGCGCCACCGTTGCATCCACGTACGCCACACACTTCGGTGTCAGCGACACGGCCCAGGACTGGCATACAACTTCCCTTCTCCTTTGATCCGGAGGCACCGTTGAACCAGTACCCAGGCTCTCCACAGATCAATCAGCCCACGGCCAGATTGTCAATGCATCCTTCCCCCACACCAGCCAGGAACCCGCACAGGGGGCCTTTACCTCCTTAGTCTCGCCTGCGACACCTAGCAAGGGAAGTTGTTGCAGGAACTACGATGGGAAGGAAGGGCCACCCAAAGGAGGGGCATTGAGGCCATCTTGTTGGAGGAGCAAGAAAAGAAAAAAGTCACATCATCAATTGAATTAGGCAATTAAACTTAGCTATCCTCGGAATCGTCTTTGCCCACACCTCTTTAGTGAGAGATAGTGAGAGAGAGAAAGGAAACGACAAGTCACCCAGGGACCCGGATCGCGATGCCGGCTGTATTTTCCCACGGTTCTGGGCGACAGACGAAATCACGAGAGCTACTGTGTCCCTGACTTCTTATCACCAACTCCTGCAGTCTCTATCGATGGATTCTTTGGAGAGGACTTCAGCAGATCGCCTCTGCTGAGCAACCTGGGCATCTCTGTTGTTGGACTAGTACTAAGAGGAGCATATGCCACACAGGTTGTGTTAGTATCCTTCTCCTCAGGGCGACCAAACAATGCTCAGTGTGTACTCTGCGCTGTCCTGCGACCGAATAATTTTACCCATTAGCTATCAAAGGGTTCTCAACTTTACCAAGGCCAGATGCTCAGTTGGCAATGCAACCCTGTTTACCACTAATGGTGAGATGGATCCCAACAGTTGAATCTGCGTGTTTGATCCACTTGAATTGAATGTGGTGCAGTCCGTCATAAAGCTATTTCCCACGTAGACGGGTTTAGGAAGATGTAAACTTAAATCATAATGTGTTTTGGCCTGATTCAAATCGTTGGGTGGTGAAATATTTAGATTCTAAAGCCAATCTGATAGTATTCAGAGGTCTTCGAAGAGTGTTGACTAAAAGCGAAATGATCAAACTGCCAAAGATCACTGCACATGAAACACATGAACAGGCAAGGCCTTCTACCATTCGACTCCAGTTCAATAACCAGAGATCTCAACCTACACTGTTGGATTACTGGCTGAGGTATTGTTGATACGTCCTCAACGGAAGAATTCCTCAGATCTTACACGAACGACGAGTTAACAGAAAGTATACATGTAGTACTGTACGAGTGGCTATCCTCGCAGAAATCTACGGACGGTGCACTTGATGACTGCAGATCAGGTTGAGTCCAGTGATTTCTGCCCACTCAGAGAATGACCGACCTTCCATCTAACCCATCGTCCAAAGCCAGATGCTCTGGTTTCCTGGAACGTTCCTTGAATGGCTCAAACAAGGGGGTCCAAGGATAAGCATTACCCATATGGGGTAGGGTAGGTAGGGTAGGTAGGTCGGTCCCCGACGGCCAGAAAAAAAAATTGTATGCAATTTTATTTCGGCCCAAGTTGAAGCTCTGGTCGTCCTTCGAACCTGCAACTAGTCTTTCGACGTTTCCAAGACTTCCACAGATGTTTACACGGCATCCTAGCGGCTAGATCAGCCTGAGCGCAATGTTTGTCATAGTTTGGGACAAATGTGGGGACTAAACAGGCAATTTTTCAGTCGCGAGATCAGACTGAGGTCACTATGGCTGATTCCAGGGCCCGAATCATCCAGATAACATTTGACCGCCCCTAGAATTCCTTTGGGAAGATCAGGACTGCGGTCGGAAATTTCACGGCGGTAGTGGAGCTCCAAAACGGCGAGGGGGAGGTAAGTTTCGGGCTGAATGACTGGAATATCAACTAATCCTAGGCCAGGGAGGTTGAACGAAGCTATATTTGGTCGTACTTAGCACAGGTTGATACCGTCCAGCTAACGTTGAGGTGCACTTCACACCAGCAGAGGTTCCCGGAATGAATAAGCACCATCAAGAGGTGGAAGGTTATAGATAGGTCAACTAAGATGCTAGAAATTTGTTGTCGCAGGTGGTCGTACCGCATGAGGAGCTCGAAGGCTTACTTGGGGCGCCTTTCGGAGATACCCGTTCCCAAAAAGGAGGGTTTCCCACGGTAGGCTGGTAGGTTGACCGCCCAACGGGCCGGCAAAAAAAAAATTGTAGGTGATACCATCCCTTCTTATCTTTGGACCCCCTTGGGCTCAAATAATTTTATGCCTTCTGGTAAACCAAACCTGAAGACACCTTCAGCATGAAGGGCTACGTCAGGCTGATCTCTGCCGACCGACACCACATCAGTTCGTTCCTGAATCCTAGCCTAGCACCTAGACCATTTTGCGGATCCAACTGAGTAGAGGTATACCAGGCTTTACTGGACAAAACCCCAGTGTAAGTGAGTGATCACGAGTTGAGACGCGTCAAGGAAAATTGGATAAATAGAGGACCAAGGGCCTGAGGTATTTGCACGTGCTGGCCACTCACTGGGACGAGTTCCTCATGAGTGAGTTGTCTGGACATCTTGCTAGTTTGCACTCGTGCCCCACTCGTCCGCAACCAAGGCTAAAACCAAATTTATCCGGATTTTCCCTAAAACAGCAGTATTGCCGATCGTCCATCGCTTTTATCCTTTATCTCTGCATGAGCCAACACTCCCAACCAGCTGCAGCTCGCACCATCTGGCCACTCACTTCGGTGTTGACAATAAAGGCTGCCCCGCCCAATCCGAGCAGTGTAGGCAAGCTTTGCGAGGGGGAAGGTAGTGTGCACCTTGCTGGTATTGAGACATACTGAGGGGCGTGGAGACGGACTGCATAGTCACAGTGAGAGATCAGCTTAAATTGAGGTGAAATTCCTCTCGGCCCGCCCAATTAGGTCAGTATCAAAGTAAGAACTCTCATCCGTCCGACACTGATGGACCACGCGTGGGCCTGTGATCCAAGATATTTGAAAAAATGGTGGCAGCATAACAGCCCATGCAAAACCACGCAAGCCCATGCGGCACTCCATTCTTCCCCACGCAGCTCCACTCGTGGAAAGTGAGTGGAAACGCGTTCCACGCGTGAAAGTGCGTGGCCACTCACTTCAACTGGGGTTTTGTCCAATAACGCCCGCGATATAGAGGTCTCGCCTTGATGTCACAATGAGGACGTCGGTCGACATATCACCCACTCTGTCCCAGTGCTTCTACTCGCATTGGGATGGATGCCCTCTGGTGAGTTATCATCCTTATGGTCATATGCCCGTTGCTACGGTCGAATTGTGCGACAGGGCGTCGTTTAACATAGCTGATTGCCTCGGAGTTAGTTGCTCTAAAAGCTAGCTGCTGGCCGCCGTCCAAGACTTCTGCCGACATTTACTTACGAGAAAGACGTCGACAAATTCGCCGCCTTCCACCCCACTCGGGACCAAAGCCATCCTTCATCAGGTGGGTCAACATGGCCGGTCCGGTGCAGGGGAGATTCAAACACACCCGACTCATGCGAGCCAAATGCCGCTTGCTCCATGACGCTGGAGTCCCACAGGCCGCCTTGATTCGCGAGTTCGGGGTGCTCGTTCGACTATGAACAAATTCATCGGTAACGACTATTCCAGTCCCGACAGCGAAGAGGAGGACTTGAATATTGATTGCTCTTCAGGATGATCCCACCTTCCAAGCCCGGCTCGATGCCCTGGATGCGAATGACGTAAGTACTCAATCTCCCTCTTGAGAAAACAATGACAATGTGATTAATGAGTTTACACAGGAGCTTCCTCGCAAAGTCGGCAGAGGCAGGTAGCGAATTTTGTGCGGGCGAAGCCAGAGCCAGAGGTGGAGGGAGAAATGGTGAGTCCTTTGCAGATTGCTGATGCGGAACTTAGCCGTGCTCAGCAGGAGCCAATAATCGTGAGGTCGGAAAGTCCGGCCCCCAGAGTCTCGCCAGCCGTCCATCAGGCGACGCCGCCGCCTGCATCGAGGGATTTCCTTGCCATATTTCTGGCGCAAATCTCATTGAAGGAATTGTACGGTCCCTAGAAAAATATCGGCGTCGACGAGGGCGTTGGCGGGTTGTATCGGATGGCGCGATATGACGAGGAACGCCTCGACATGATCATGGTCAAGCCCAGTGAGAATGCCGTCTGGCCATTGACAGATATACTTGGGTATGCTGAGGTGGTCGAGATGCTTGAATCTGCTTCGAGCACATAGGAAAACTTGGAAACGACTGAAATTCATCAAATGCGATCAGTATGCGCGCCATGGTCCGTGCGTGGGAACGGCGGAGTTTGAAGCTCTTCGGGGTCGCGCCGTCCTCGCGTCGCCTTTTTCTTCTTCCCCCCGTCCAGCCCCTCCGCTGCCTGTCCTCTCTCTCCGCTTGCGTTGGCATCCACACATACTTCCTGCGTAACGACACGACCATAGTTGAGCCGAAGACATAGATCGACGCGCTGCGCCAGTACACCAGATGAACGCGGGCAATGCACGCGACGAACGCGTCTATCTCCAGGGCAAGATTCGCGGCGGCGCCTGACGACGCGTACACGAGGTTCGTGAATCGGCGTGCGTGACTGGTGCGTGTGCTGAGCTCGTCGCACGTAGTGGTGTACTCATTGGGACTGACGCAGGTACTCGAGCGCGACGTGCTCGCCTCCACGCACCTTCCCTGCACCTCTCGACGTTCGTGCACCCCCCGCTCCTCCGCCTGGCTCACACTAACCTCTTGTCGTCTGTTCCCTAGATCGACGTCTCGCCTTATGCCGCATGGTCTCTGCCATCGACGTGTCGACGCTCAACGTTTTGCGCGTCGCGCCTCCCCCGCTTCAAACCCCGCGTCCTATTACACATAACTCGAGCGTGCCTTGCACAGTACGCCCCTGGTTCGCTCTCTCTTCTCGCTCAGCTCCCTTTCTGATCGATGTGGTGCACCACAGCATCTCTTCCGCCCCCGCCGCCTCGATACACGTCTACGGCGACCCCCGGATCCCCCGAGCACCATATCCTCCTTGCGCAGCACTCGGTCGAAGGGCGGCGCGCACGACTCGGAGGTGGCCTGGGTCATTAGCGCTCGTATATTGTATTGAAAATGAATGGGATTTCAATTAAATGCACGGAATGTACAAGCAGTGGATCGTAGCATACCACAGCATGCTGAAGCATACCAGCACAGATGAGAGCATATCTATCCAGAGAGTTCTGTCCGAATTTTGTGCTCAGGGGTGCTCGGATATGTTCGGATGTGCGCTGAGTTAACGCGGCGTATTTGGCCACTTCTGAGCATACCTGCCCAGACGGCATTCTCACTGGAGGTCAAGCTCGGGAAGTTGGTACCGCAGATGGCACCGTTTACGCGGCTCACCTTGTCCGACGAGATTAGCTAGGCGACTTGCTAATGAGCCAATCGTGGTCGACTGACGTAAATAATGACGTCTTTACAATGTTTTCTGGCGCGGAATAAAAAGGGAGCGCAAACGAGATTTAGTTGGTTCACTTGGATAAGATAGTCGAAACTCCGTGCGAGAGGAGAATGGACAGCATCAGTCGATGGTCTATGGCCCACTATGGGTCCACCAGAGAAGAGGGACTTGTTAGTTTTTCAAGGCCGAGGTATTTCTAAGTTGCTCGCCGCTGAGCGTGGACATGTTGAAGACTCAGACATGCAACGAGGGTTGAGGGCTTCGCGCGTTTAATAGAACCTGAAATAAAAGAGTACGGAGGCAACTATCCTGCTCACACACCCGCAAACCGCCCCGCCGCACTAAACTTACGCGACCGCGGCGGCAGCGGCTCTCCCTGCCCCGCGTACTTCAAGCCCGGGCGAACTGCCGGCGGAGAGACGTCCACATCCATCGGCATCGACTCGCTGACGATGAGATGCTGCAGCGGGTGCGCCCACGCCGCGTTCGTCTGCAACGTCAAGACGCTCGAGGCGGCGCGGGGGGCAGCGTCCTCGAGCGCCGTCACGCGCTGCGCGAGCTGTTGGACCGCGGGCAGCGCCGCGCGCAGAAGTCCCATCTCCGTGCGCAGCGCGCGCATCTCGTCGGACCATACGTGCGTCGCGCGCGCGAACATCCCGGGGTCGATATCCGCGACGGAGAGGAGCGCGCGGCGCGGGGAGCGCGTCATTTGGTAGGAGGCCCGCTCGGTCGCGAATGGCGGGGGAGATGGAGCGCGTGGGAAGTGCGCACTCGAGAGCGGTGGGAGGGGTGACGCGGAGCGCGAGGGGATGTCGTCGGGCGAGAGCGAGCGCGCCGACCCGGCGGGCGCAATATTAGAAGAGCGTGGGGGATCGGCGTCGGCGTGCGATCCCGGCGGCCGCACGTACACAGGCGAGCTGGGGTACATCAGCTGCAGACCCTCGCGATCGTCCAGCTCGAGGTCGTCGTCCAATTCGTCCGCTTCCACATTAGCGGGAACCTCGCCGCCCACCGTGTTGTCCTCCTCCTCGCTCTCACTCTCTTCTTCCTCCTCTACCTCGAGCTGCTCCGCCTTATTCTCAGCGCCCTCGGCTTGCTGCGGCTTCTGCTCCTGCTCCGGTTCCTTCTCTACCTCCAGAGTGCCCGCCCGCTCCGCCAAAATCGCCTTGAAGATGTCCGTCGGGTGCCCGCGGAACAACGCGCACCCCATTTTAGTTGGCACGGCGGAGAGTAAAAAAGGACTCGGCGCGAGCTGCACACCATTCAGTTTCCACACGTGTAAGAAATACGAAGGAAGGAGTACCGCCGGAGGAGCAGGATCCACAGCCATCGAATCATCGCCGGGCGCGGGCTGGTCCTGGGCGGGCAAGATCGTCTGCGCAACAAGATATCAATTATGCCCAGCCATTTGAAGCAGCGGGCCAATTACCGGAAGCTCGACTGGAGAACTAATCGGAGGTGGGAAACTTGGAGCACGCACGTCGGAGAGCTATATCACCGGACCATTTAGTCTCCGCCGATGAACGATATGTGAGAGAAGTTAGGTTACCGGAGCGGAAGTGGGATCGACGGACATTAGATCCTCGATGACCGTGGGCTGTTGTAGGATGCCGGGAGACTGTATGCATGTTTCAGCGATGCACAATGGGTTAAAACATGGCGAACTCACCTGAGGCGTTGTCAGACTAGGGGAGGCAGAGCCGGCGAGCTTGTTGGGAGCTGAGGTTACATTCGGGGGCTGGGGGATGTTTTGCTACGCGGAAGGGAAATAAGTGGAAAGTCAATGTCATCGAGAAATATTTTTTATTTACCGCAGCGACAGGCAGAGTTTCAGCTACAGCCAACTCTGTTTGTTCCGTGTGCGGAGGAAACTCGGGGGAACCCTAATCCAGGGATATTCAGTCATCATGGGATGCATGGAAGGGGAGAATCACCTCGATCCACTTAAACATTCCCGTGCTCTCGTCCACCACGAACCCCTCCATGAACTCTGCCGCAGAAATCCCGATCGTCGCCTCCTGTTTCGTGAGCGTAAAGCCCTTATGGCCCTTTAGCACCCATTGCGCCCAGCCTTGCGATTATCAAGATCCGCCAGCGGAAACGAAAATAGGGAGAGGATCGACTCACCCAGCTTCAGCACGTCCTCCGCATAGTCCTCCTCCCCGAACTCGCGCCAGAAATCGCGCACAAACTCGTCGCGCATGATAAGCCAGTCGTTCCAGTACCGCAGGAGCGCGCGGTCGAACGCCCCGCAGCGCCAGTCACGCGTCATCTTTCCCTCCTTCCCCGCCGTGCGCGCGCCGTCGATGAGGGTGCCGCACAGCCGCGCAATGTGTAAAATCTCGAACTTCGCGGCATCCCACTCGCGCGCGCGGATTGTGGCATCCGCACTGAGCACGAGCTCGAGTGAGGTGCGCTGGAACTTGAGCACCCACAGCAGGGGGAGGCGGTACTCGCGCGGGAGCAGCACGACGCTCGCGTCAGCTGCGCACTGCACGTGCACCCAGGGCTCCGCCGCCATTTTCAAGGTGCTGCGCGCGGGGATGCCGACTGCGTGCTCGACGATAAAGCGCACGATGGCCGCGTCTGACCAGTCGGGTCCGCCACGGATGTATGGGAGCTCATCCGGGTGGCGCCAGCTGCGCGGGCTTGCGGCCAACGCGGCTTTCGGGCTAGGGAGCGGTTCGAATTTCACGGAGGCAGACATGGATGCGGTGGTGGATGCGCTGCGCCCGCCCCGGCTCAGACGCTGCTGTGCCTCTCGCTTTGTACGCCGCACGGGGGTTGTATCGACACGGGGCATCGCTGAGCAGAAAAATTGCGTTAAAAACAGGGGAAAGCTTGTGATGCCGTGCGGCAACGCACCTGAGGCAGCAGTGTTTCGTTACAATATGGTACAGATTCACAGTGATATGTGCAGGATTCGCGGAGGGGGAGCCACAGATGTGGTGGCAGGAAGAGAAAGGTGGAAGCAAATCAAGACCAAACATTGCGAGAGAAAGACTGAAGGACCTTTCTGTGTCCCCTTCATTCACGCAACGCAAAGCCTAAGCTTACATGTACTTGGGCAGAACTACTAGAATGTAGCCCCACGATACAAGCGCCCGTGGTTTGGCACTATGGCCGTTGCTATGTGATAATGTGGCACCCCTTTTTCTGGCCAACTCTAGGTTCTCTGGCCATCGTTTCCCTAGCTGCCTCGTGCCTCTTAAAAGCCTTCTCGATGACGCTGTAGCGATCCGGGATCGAGAGCCGGGATACAAGCACTGGTGATGCCACGCATCCTGCACATTGCCGTGGCCTATCGATGGCAATCGTGGGCCACTGGGGGGCCTGTCCTGACTTAGATACCCTCAAATCGTGCTGCAGACAACGTCCCGGGGCGACAGACTCGCCTGATGCACCTGGAATCCCCTCCCTAAATAAAGGAGCCCTCAAACTTTGTCGCGGTAGATTCGAATTCGGGGCCATGCTGATATCAAGCTCTCCTTCGGTCGCTCGGTGTGAGGCTCCGCGCGCTGGGGAGCGCCCAGGGGAACCGTGGTGGGCGACAAGTGCTGTGAGGGCCGGGGGGAGGGCCTTTGATGCGGACTGGCCGGCCCGGGTGACTCGGACGCGGCACCGGCCATGGGCTAATTCTCCAGACACGTGGAAAATTCAAAATTTAAATCTGTTTGCTCGCTTTTAAGAGGGTTGAACTTCTGGGAACTCTTTCGTCGGGAAGACACTCCTTCATTCGCCAGATCTTTCTCTGGGCACCGAAATTTATTAAAAAAAGACATCCTTTGTATCACGCCGCACTTGAAGATCGCTCATCTATTGAGAGCGATAGGTCCCTCAGAGCGGCCCGATCACATGCATAATGTGCCTTCACATTATTTGTAGCTCGTTCTCATTATTTATTCGTCTTGAATTTCATTCTGTATCTGTTCAACATTGACGACCTTTCAGCGATCAATTCGGGACCAATCCATCTTCGCCCTACCAGTTGGAAAGGCACTCGAATGCAAGGAATGTTTCCTTCTGTGTTCCACAATTCACCGGTGCGTTCAGCATTTATGAAACCCCTGCCTACCTTCAAATTCGTTCCAATGGGAGAGCTGGCATTTTCAGGAAACGGTGCAAGCGGGCCTAAGGGATTTGAGCTAGATAGAAAGAGCCGACCACACCGCTCTAGACTATAAGTACCTCGATGCCTTCGAAGAAACAACACATAATCCGGTAGGCAGTCCGGCTTGGTACTACGTTGGCATGTTCAGAGCTGCCTCGTTTCATAACCCTATGTACCCTCTTTAACGGGTGAAGAAGAAAGAGAAAAATGTCTATATTCAGCGTCCGGTACTGGGAAAGGAATGGAGAGCCGCACCCCACAAAGACTTGAACGAAAGCAGTCGCTTCGCGGGCAGTTTGAGCAGGGATTCCACGACAGCTTTTTCGTTTGTGGCGTCGTCGTCATCATCAATGGCAAAATTGAAAGGTGGATCTACGGACCATCGTGACTGCCTGGAGCCTCTTGGAGCTTTGGCATGCACGGATCAGCGAGATACTCATAAACCAAGCGCCGTCCGCGGAATTCTCCCACGAAGCGCCCATTGTTACATAGATCTCCGCGATGCAGTTTGCGAGAGACATGCGCTGACCTGATCGCACAATGTTGTCCAGTCGCACTGTGGAATTTCCAGTAAAACGGAGTGATGTCAAAGCGGGGAAACACGCCAGGTGGAAATCTGCGGTGAGATTGGCTACAACAGGAATGAATCAAGGGACGACACCATGAGTGGGCACGCCGGACTTATCACAGTGGAGGGTTAAACTTTTGAGGCTCAGCGCGGTGCAGAGCACCTTGCGCAGCAAGGGGCTCATCGAGTATGATACGTTGGCAGCAATCCGGCACGGAAAATCGAACGGACACTCGGGGCGAACGAACTTCCGATGTTATTGGAGTTGCAGAGGTGCAGATTCTCAATCGCAGGTCCCCTCGGCCGATTTTGGGGCTGGCGTTTATGGAGAGCTGGATCGTCAAGGCAGTCTACATAGGAAATGCGGAGGGTTGTCATATTTGGTGGATGAGACTTAAAGACTCGTGAGATACAGGGGGAATGGGGGTGATTTCCGGATAGAACAACCTCTTAGAGGGATGCAGTGCCCATCAGAGGTTGGAGCAGGGTAGTTATCGTGGAGCAGAGGACGGCTTCAGAGAGGTGAGACAGGATTATCGCGCAGAGTGCGACAGCTCTATTCCAAAGAGCTGCGCTCTGATGCCATCGCTGAGCGGGACATTGAGACAGTGAATGTCCGGTATGAGATGGGGCGCAGACGCCAGAACTGCATATAAACGGCGGCATGCAGCGACTTCATCGTAACGTTTGTGCTGGTCGTTTGAAAAGAGAATCTCCAGCGAGGCCGCGGGAGGCACGAACACTATTTCGTGAAATAGGCGCTGTTCCGCACGGAATGCCAGCGTGCGAGATGTGAGGGAGCAGACTCTGAGGCCGACGTAAGCCCATGGGCGTGGCTCTGAGAGATAAAATGTTCATCGGTCATCTTCATCCGAGTCCACAACGTCGTCGATAATGTGGACCCAGAGCTCTTGGACAAGCAGTGCATTGGCGGGGCGAAGCAGAGTCGCCATTTTGTATGGACCAAGCGCGGACGTGGCAAGGAAGAAGGCTGTTGCGCAAACTTAAGTTGATTGCGATCCAGGGTCAGATGATAGCGAACGGCAGGTGGATTTTGCTTATTCGTAGGTTGATTACGCTGACTCGCTTCTATGGGTAAAGAGTGGTAAGACACGTATATATGAGCAAGATCAAGAAAAAAAAATGCCTCAAGGGGTTGGATTTTTTCATGGACAAAGACGGCCTTGTATCGAAGCAGCAAACAGGATGTTTCAAGGATCGCTAGGTATTACATTGCCAGGGATATAATTGAGGAGAGGAGAGATTATACTGGACAATAAATAATATTTGAGTCCAATTTGGCTGCATCGACCTGTAAAATGGCTTTGTCCAGGACTACACGTACTCATGAAATTACCCGCATACGCGCCTTATTTCCCGCTAATCTCCACAACTTTCCGCTGCGTTTCCAATTGCTTGACGGCCAGCCGAACTGCACCTCGTGCAGACACGGGTACAGGTGGGTGAGGGCCGCAATGGCCTTATGCTGTTTCTTCAAAGAAAAGTTCCAGGGGTAACCGTCCACGCTCAGTCGAAAGACCTCAATGTTGGGTGGCAGCGACAGCAGGCGGTCGAATATCCAGCGCAAAATGGCCTATGTTTATGGTGAGTGGGATGGACGAGCTCCAACAGAAATGACGAGCGCATATGAATGCCCGGCAATGGTGGGATATCCACTGCGATGGCTTGCTTGACCACTACAATTTTGGACGGCTCATCTGCTTCGGAGTCGGAGACATCTTCCCCAGGGGGGGTGTCGAACACATCTTCATCATGGAGATCGACCGAGCGCATGTCAACGGCAGACGCACCTTTAGGCTTCCGAACACGATTAAAGACATCGACCCCGCTGCAGCGGAACTCTTTGGCCGAAATCTTCAATGAAAGCTCTCTCAGCGCTCTCAGCGCTGGGAATAACGAAAAGAATGAAGTGAGAAACTCCAGTGTCGGAGGTGTGCTGATGAGAGTCAGGGAGTGAAGAGGACTGGAGCTACATGAAATGTCCAACCAGAGGGGGACGAAGTGACCTGCATCGAACCACCCGCTGTCGTCCAGGATCACTATGCTGAAACGCTTTGCCTAACTCAAGGTGTGGGTGGAAGATCTAAATGCTAGACTGGCGCAAAGTGCAAGAATGAATCTAACACAAAACAACCAATATATCACAAATCCAACAACTACTCCTCCTCTTAATGAGTGGACAAGGTGTGTGTTTGTTCGGGGAAGTAGACCAAGTATTAGGTCACTGGACAACTCAAACTCTAAGACGAGTGGGATAGTTCGTTTGAACGATTTCAAGGCTCTGTGAAGCGCTGGGTTCTCTCGGGTCAATCGAATTACTCGATAGCGGTTATATGAACGATATTTTAGATAACGGCTTCGAAGAACCGGCGGGTTTATGTCAATTAAGACGAGGTTGACCTAATCGAGATTAGGCGGTTTGGGTCTCTGGATCACTCCACAGTTCAAGCACAAGTCAAACACGATTCTAAACACAGTTTCTAGGTTCTTTGCAGTCCCAATTCGATACAGTGTCCAATTTCAGTGTCTCAGTCAAGCCGTTCACAGTGTCTTAATCACAACTTCAGATCCAATCCAATCCAATGGTATTTATGTAGAATGCAAGAGTACAAATGTAACTCTAGGACTCTGAGCAACTATAGCTGCACTGAAACTCGCGTCCGCAGAGCTCCAGCACAATTCGCTCCCGATCCTAGCTCTCTGGCCCTCCCTTTATACTACTCTGAAAAACCCTTACATCACGGTTATTACTCTATTCTCGGATAGCTTTCCGTCCCGTCGGGCTGATATTAGCCATTCCCTCTATCCTGATTGGCCGTCCCACAACCGCTGAGTCAGTCTTGAGTCAGACCCGAGTCATACAACTCCGTGTTTGAGGTCATTTGAATATCCGAGTCAGAAACTCGCGCACTTCGTAGTTCTTCGTCAATCGCCCGTCCCGGGCGTCAGTATTCATCGTCTGTGTCGTAGCTCCCTGTAGACACCAGGATCGTGTCTGTAGCCCCCGTGGTTGTCAAGATATTCCATGTTCTTTCTTTAGTTCAACAGCCATCACGATTTTACACAGCCACCGCTCGTTGCCAACGGCTCTGCTCTTTTGGGCAGACCTGCTAGCCTGTCATGTGATCCAACACGCTGATCCAGTTCGTCAAATATGGGTAAACAACCCTTGAATCTAACCCGGTTTGGTGGACCGAGGTCGCCTGCAAGCAAGTTTATAGTTCCTTCCCATCTCCTTGTTAATAGCCTGGCAGACACCTAATCTCGAATAGAGATTAGGGTGTTTTTAGTCAGTCTAGCCTCGGTCAGGTCATATTTATAGTCCCATAGTAGAGGTACCGCAATATATCCGTGTCCTAGGGAGACCTAAGCCCTGTGGCTTTAAGCTTACTCGCTCGGAGCTCACGATAGCTTCTATAACTGTGGAGTATGCGTGTTAAGTGGGTGTAAAGGTGCAATTCGCAAAATTACACCCGTGTTTGGTACACGGCTTATCAACGCGGGTGACTGGGCGATTGGGTGTCAATAGCTGGACCAGCCTCGAGGGTCTGGTGAAGGAGTGTAAGAGTGGGATGACACTTGTACCAGGATGGCCAGGGGGAGGTGGGGATTGCCCGTTCAACGACTGTATTGACAGGGATTCTAACCAGGGACAACGGGCTAGGAAATCGAACAACGCGTTGATGTTGTGTACAGTCCCAATACAAAGATTCACGAGATTCACAAGCTTTCTAGGTCCAAAGCCGGCGATGAGTGGGGGAAGTGGGTCACTCGAGGCGAGCATTAGAGTGTGTTGGCTGTCTGCAGAAGCGATTTGGAGAGGTCTGTTGATAAGCCGGCAGAATGATCATGCTTGAATTTTGCATTATTTGCATGTTTCTGCACTGTGTTATGTGGCTGTTATACATCCAGATATGGGCTAGTGTGAGACCCGAGCAGCTAGCTAGGACACTAAGCATGTATTGGAGCAGCGGAGCTCAACTTGAATGATAATACTACTATGGGTTGGATTTCAAGAGAGTACCAAAGCTTTAATTAAAGAAAGACTCAACCATTCTGTGAACGAATTGGGGTTTATCTGCATGTGTTCTGAACAAGGATATCAACTATCATCCATCTAGACTATGGGAGACCCAAGGGAGCGCTGGTTACAAGTTGAATTGTGTCAACAGAGTTGTGCCCATTGCGAGCACACATTGTTCATTTGTGACTTTGTTGGTCACTGTGATTAGAAGTCACACTCTTTCAGGCTATTCAGGATGTCTCCAGAATGTCAGGACATTTGGAATCAGTGATAGAAGCTTGAGCAGTTACCATCAGCATTTGCGGACTAGGATTATTCCGGGATGACTTGAGTTATCCCCCACTCGACTGAATGAGGCAGTTGCCCATGCCCTCAGGCCTTTGGTTTGAACGGGTGCAGATAGGGCTACAGAGGAGCCAATCATGGAGTAGATATTGCAGCAAGGAGGGATGCAGGCTTGATTGATCAGTCCAAACTGGTGCTATTTTGGCTTGGCATTTGATTACTCAGTGCAAACCAAACCAGCCCTATGCCCTGGCTGCATGGTTGTGCACCCAATATACCATTTCACACTATTTTCAACACAAACTAATGTTCAACAGGTTTGGTTTGACAACTATTAGCTATATTTGTCTCAACTTTTTTTAAATTAATGTTTGCATTCTGTGTTTCCTTATTTAGACAGCCAGTTTGTTTTCATACCTGCTCGTTTAGCAGTAGTAGGACACTGGACCCTGCCCCTCAGGTGGTCAGCCTAAGTGCTGCCACTTCTGGGAACAGTAGTCTTAGTCTGTTGGGGTTGAATTGAATTGGTTGATTTGAATTGTTCTGTTCTAAGAATACTACAATTTACAGCTATTTGCGGAACTTTAGGGCACGGGCTTTTTTTTTTTCTTTCCTTTTTGGTAACTTTTTGATCCCTTTCACCGAGTCCCTCATAGTGGGCTCAATTCTTCTCTGATTGCCTTAGGATTATGCTCATTCAATTTGTATTGCGTGCCCGCAGTGCGTAGGCTATATATATATATTATCTGGGCACCACGAGACTCAGTAATCAAAATCACAGTGTTTCAAAGTAAGTACACTATATGAATGGTTGGAAGCTTCTGGGGGCTCTGAATTTTTAATAAAATAGTACTGGGCATATATTACATCGCACCAGATAGTCATCTCATCAATATATAGCCACGGAGCCTCGAAAATGCACTCCGAGTCCCGCCATTAGTATTAGCTGCCATGCAGCTGGAAACTGGTGTGTGGCAACGTCATACGGACAGCCAGAGCCACATAGATGGTCTGAAGGGTTGTCTTACATCTTATGCTCACTGCTAGATATATTCAATGCATGTAACACGTCCCAGTGTTGGAGTAGTCACTCCAGATCGTCTCTCGGTCGGCGCCAGAGGAATCCCGCAGTGTCGCGATGCAGGGATGAAGCAAGGTGAAAATCTGCTCTAAACATGCGCAAACTGCTGACTAATCGGCCCGAATGCTGCCGGATCCATCTGTGCGCAGTGTCCCGCACGACGTGTTCAATCAAGTCACAGCCATGTGCTGTTACTGGTAACAGACTGCGCGTCTCTGTATCCCACCACCATTCCATGGAAAAAGGCTGCAAACCCAATTCAAAAGCAATATTCGAAGGACTTCAAGATGCAGGTCATCTACCAGGCCTACACACTATACAAGAGACTGACCCAAATTGCCATTACTCTTGATATGCCTCCTCGTGTCGTGCAACGCGTCATGAAGACATGGGCCAAAATTGGAGAGGTGTGTCAGGATCGGAGGCACCAGGGATGCGCTCCTATGCTGTCCACTGGTAACACAAAAGTAAGCAACCCCACCCAGCTGCAAAACACGCTGATGAATCACTGTAGTTCATGCTGGCGCTGATTGAGCATACACCAGATATCTTCCTCAACAAGATCCAAGAGCGGCTCTATACCCAACATGATGTGGACATCTCACTGGCAACTATTAGACGGACACTCCATCGCCTTGGAATTGGCTCAAAAAAGGTCGGATTTGATTGGTGTGGCCGTTGCGAGCTCAATTACTGATTCTTTGCAGTTATCCCACCAAGCTTCTGAGCACTGCACAGAGGCTCGCCGGGACTTCCTGATGGAAATTGGGAATGAGCCTGCGGATCATATTGTTTGTGCCGATGAGTCAGCAGTCAATATTCTCACTTCATATCATCACAACGGATGGGCTCTCACAGGATTGCGTGCCCATAAGTGGTGCTGCTTCGTGGCAAGCACCAATGTCCTTATCCCCTGCTCTACTTGATGAGAATCTTCAGCAGGTACTCCCTCCTGCCTGCTCTCTCGACAGAGGGTATCATTTACACCCACATAAAGACCGGGGGCTACAATGGCGATCAATTCTTGTTATAGCTTGAAGGTCTGTTGGCGGTAATGAATCCATATCCAGCCAAACACAGTGTTCTCGTGCTTGATAATTGCCACATTCACCATGTTGATGGTGTGGAGGAGATGTGTGAAGAGGCGTAAGTCATGTTTCATGCATACTATAACTCTGCCTGACTATCTTTCAAGTGGTGTCAAACCGGTGTTTCTCCCGCCATATTCACCGGATCTCAACCCGATCAAAGAAGGCTTTTCGTTCATAAAGGCATACATCTCTCGTCATGGTCAAACATTCCGTGACATTGTTGAACTAGGAGATGAGGGTGCCCCTTTTTATATGGGGCATTGGAGCAGGTCACAGCAAAGGCATCAAAAGGTTGGTTCACTCATTCGGGCTACTAGATCCTGTAGAACATGAATCGCGAACATGTATATTGATTTAGACAATCCAATGAAACTCGGTAAGGACTGTAAACAAATATCACGTAAAGACAGGATGGGTATGGCAGTAAAAAAAACCTCGAGTAAAGACAGGACGGGCAAGCACGAGCCCCGAAATTATGCCTTCGATTTAGCAGCACGATCAATATGCTTCATCTGCCTTCACCTGCTCCAAAATATATGTTGCATTCCTGAGGCTGATAGATGCATCGTGGGCGATCTGTTGTGATGTTCCGAGCTTTGCAATCTCGTTAATGTTGTAAAAGTTGAGTTCCTCGAATTTGGGGATGCATTCGAGGAGGCAGCAATTTGATTGATAGCTGTCAAGCTGTTCAAGGAACTCCGCAATTTCGGGGTAAGGATTCAAAGTGCCCATGTCTGGGGGATCGCTTGATTGAAATGTAGCGCTAAGCTTTGAACCGGCGGCATGGGAGTCACTCGGGACAGGTGTTGGTGTCCCGGGCATCGGCGGGTTGAGATGAGACCCGGGAGGCCCACTCGGCATACCCCAAGGGGGGTAGAATCCATACATCCCGTTCATCGCCATGTACAGGGCCATGCCTGAGAACGTGGGCTGCGGTTCTGTCAGAGTTGAGTCAGGGGCCAAAGTCCGCTTTGAGTTCTTGAAGAACATTCCGAAGAGATCATTGTTAGGCAGTGTTTTGAGGGTAACATTGTGTGTTCCGATCGCCTGAAAATCATGTCAGTGGCTGAATGCAGCAATGGCCAGTGATGAACCAAGGAATGCGACCAGCCCTGTAGCTGAGAGTTACTCAATTGGTGGTGACTGCCCGAAATATCGATTTTGCAGGCCTTTGTCGGGCCGCACCGTTGACACCGTGAATACACGCTCTGAAGTTGCTCGAGGCTGCTCTTTTCTTTCTCCATGATCCCCAATCCCTCATTAAAATCATTGTTGCCAGAGCCAGCATGCTCAAGGTCAAGGATTTGGATCTTCTTCTTACCTTTCCCTTTGCAGCACCAGACTTGATCCCGAGCTTCGCACGCAGCGAGACCAGATACTGTGGCAGTCAGAAGAGTTCTCATGCAAATGAGAAGTCAACTCACCTGTTCTGACACTAGAATCTTCACCGAGATGGACTTCTTGCCTGTCTCAGCTGCCATCACTTCTTGAAGACAGCCCTTCCAATCTGCCGCTGAAACGGTTGCTCAGAGTCAAAGGCTGCAAATGCAAAATGAACAAAATCCAACTTTCGAGAGATTGAGATTGGACACAACTCAAGTGAGTGAGAAAGTCCAACTTCAAATACTCAACTACTAGATCTCAAACACTAAACACCTCTTAATTGCCCCAATAATTGTCTGATGAGTTAGGGTCTTTTTAGACACAAGTATAGGTCTAAGGAGCTCTAAGTCAGGATCTCTTTAATTGACTCTGTTCTGTGAGAAGCTACTCAAAGAGGAACTTTCTCTACGGGCACTTAGTTCAAGCAACAATTTGACTAGGTCAAGATTGATATAAGCTTCTCAGCTATAGTGCAAGTAACGGCTGAAGGCCGGCAAGTTGTTTGAACCAAAGTTCAGGTTTTTGGACACAAGTCCCACAGTTCAATAGTCTCAAATCACAAATCCCAAAATGCTCTCTCTGATCTCAAGACAACAGACACACGGCTCTTTCAAACTCAAACTCAATTCACAACATTGGCAATCAAAAGAAACTTTATTTCACAGGACCACTATCAGAATAGCAGAGTCCTCAGAGTAAAGCCCTCAACCGAGACCTTTCGCGTGTGTGGGAAGGGGCAATAGTGTTAGCCTTCCACACTAGCTTGGGTCAAGATTCAGTGCTGTTCCCTTCAGAACGTCCTGCTTTTATACTACAAAAGATATATGATTACAATGCATGATTACACTACCGCGGGTATATACAGGTATCCGGTAGGTCATCTGGTATTGGGATATTATTCCCATTGGCTGATCGTAGGCTCTATATGTTTAATTCTGACAAATAGGTTACCAATTGTAAGCAACTGTCCCTTACTGTCGCGATCGGGTATGATTTAACTCTTGTTGAACGAGCTAACTTCCTCTGTACTTAGTACGCTCTACCTGCCGTGTCCTGATGACACAGATAATTATACACTCACTTATAGCTTTAATTTGATATCCATAACTCCTGGATTGGAGTTATGGTTACTTCTGTACGGGCTACTTTGTCAAGTAACTATATTTAGTCACCCATCGGAGTAAGCCGATCAAACCTACTCCGGCAAGAACCGCTACTCGGGTACGTTACAACCGGATCATGTGATTGATTGCGTCGCAAACTCCATCAAAACTCAACCAAACAGGGCGGTGATATGTGCCGTAGTACTCGTTGAGACATCAACCAAGCTTCACAGAGTGGATAATCGTCACCTCCTTGGTAAGTGGCTATGTTTATGTTCTGTTGCCATTTAACTGACCACTCAGAGCTCGTGTCAGTCCTTGGATGCGCGCAGAATGTAATTATAGAATAATTCCTTTATTGGTAAATTTCGCAGCTTATCACCGCCGAGGCAAGACTAATCGGCTCTGTGCTTTTTGTCGCATTGCTAAGCTTGTATGTGAGGGTAGGCTTTACACCGACATCTGCACACCCAAAAGTACTGTGAATGATTTCGAGGCCCTCATCAACTGTGGTAGCGTGGCTCAGAATCTCATGCTGATTGCCTTTGCCCTCCGCAGGCGGAATCATCAGAACTAGCTATGAGGGACACATCAGACAATATCAGGTGATAACACACCATGGTCCACGCGATCCACAACCTCCTTTGTAGCCTTCCCTGCCTTCTCGAGTGTCTGTTCGATTTTCCGTGCCGGATTGCTGCCAACATATCATACTCGATGAGCCCCTTGCTGCGCAAGGTGCTCTGCACCGCGCTGAGCCTCAAAAGTTTAACCCTCCACTGTGATACGTCCGGTGTGCCCACTCATGGTGTCGTCCCTTGATTCATTCCTGTTGTAGCCGATCTCACCGCAGATTTCCACCTGGCGTGTTTCCCCGCTTTGACATCACTCCATTTTACTGGAAATTCCACAGTGCGACTGGACAACATTGTGCGATCAGGTCAGCGCATGTCTCTCGCAAACTGCATCGCGGAGATCTATGTAACAATGGGCGCTTCGTGGGAGAATTCCGCAGACGGCGCTTGGTTTATGAGTATCTCGCTGATCCGTGCATGCCAAAGCTCCAAGAGGCTCCAGGCAGTCACAATGGTCCGTAGATCCACCTTTCAATTTTGCCATTGATGATGACGACTATTGCTGATACCAAAGTCTACATTGGTCGATGAGCCGGCGGCCTTGCTCGAGGACATGGTGGGCTGAGATTTCGGAGTTCTAGACCTTTTCCTTCCGCTAAGGCAACCACTCTTGCGTCTTCCAGTCATCGAGAAGTCGGTCAAAGATGGAGCAATGACAGAGGTATGAAAACTTGAGAGTTGTTACCAGTAACAGCACATGGCTGTGACTTGATTGAACACGTCGTGCGGGACACTGCGCACAGATGGATCCGGCAGCATTCGGGCCGATTAGTCAGCAGTTTGCGCATGTTTAGAGCAGATTTTCACCTTGCTTCATCCCTGCATCGCGACACTGCGGGATTCCTCTGGCGCCGACCGAGAGACGATCTGGAGTGACTACTCCAACACTGGGACGTGTTACATGCATTGAATATATCTAGCAGTGAGCATAAGATGTAAGACAACCCTTCAGACCATCTATGTGGCTCTGGCTGTCCGTATGACGTTGCCACACACCAGTTTCCAGCTGCATGGCAGCTAATACTAATGGCGGGACTCGGAGTGCATTTTCGAGGCTCCGTGGCTATATATTGATGAGATGACTATCCGGTGCGATGTAATATATGCCCAGTACTATTTTATTAAAAATTCAGAGCCCCCAGAAGCTTCCAACCATTCATATAGTGTACTTACTTTGAAACACTGTGATTTTGATTACTGAGTCTAAAAGCCCGTGTCCTAAAGTTCCGCAAATAGCTATAAGTTGCTCGGCCTTGCTTGTATAGCTTGGTCTCATTCCAAATCATTGGCCATTGGCTAGCTGACCATATATCTGGCTCAAAACATATAAGAGACCTTTGTTGACTGAGAAAACGTACTTTGGTGGGTGTTAATAGCCCCACGCAGTCGGCAGTTCCAGATCGCAATTGTCAGTGATTGTATGGATTGGATTATATTCCTCTGCGCACTGGCTTAAAACACCACAGCCCGGAGAGATATAAATAGACTTTGGCAAACCAATTTGATTGCACAGATCATCCGGGAGCAATCCCAACCACCTGTTAAAACCCACCTATGTTTCAATTCTCCTTATCGGCTCATCTGAGTGGCTAGAAGACTATTAAAATGAACTAAGTAGAACGTTAGTTCAAGCTTCAGCTTAGCTATTCTATTGTGTAGTAAATTGAGATTTGTGAACAACATTATCTAGCACTGGAATCCCCAAACCCGCAGTCTGTCTGTAGTGGATATAGTGGTGTCAAACTCCCAAGTCTCAAAAGCCCCTGCCGGGCAATGAGCTGGCAATTGGAGAGGGTGAGGGCCTCTAGCTTTGGCAGAGATGCCAAGGAATTTCGTAAGGGAAGGTCGATGGTGAATTCCTGGAGATGAAGGCCAGAGAGATTGTGGTAATGTCCGAGGGCGGCAGAGAAAGTTGTGACCACCCGGGTGTACATGGTGTCAAAAAGGTGAATATTCATGATATCGGGGTGGATGCTGGTCATCGGAGCACTGCTAGTCCTTAGGGTGACCGTCCAGGACCAAATTAGTTGCCTATGGGGAGGTTTCGCTAATCTGTCCAATCAGACTGCCATTCGATGTAGGTGGCGAAGGCGTTCTATCCAATTATTCTGGCCGATACCCTTCTCCACCGCAGCCATGTTGAATGTTTGATGCTGCAGCAAAAGAGGTGCGCAAAGCGATTGAAAGAGGTGGCACACCAGAGAGAGTTGATGGATGTGGGGAATAGAGCAGAGGGTCCAACATGCTTGCCAGACCTCCATGGGAAGGAGGTTGAGGTAGGCAATCTCGGACTTCATCCTTGTCGTTGGACAGAGTAGAGTTAATGAATAGTGTGGTGTAAGGAGGGAGTCAGATCATCTCCGCACCATGCTCGCACTGCCCTCCCGACATTTGCAACTCCCATGCTGATTTGGTGCCGGATACCATTCACACACTGATAATCCCAATCAGCAACACCCGTCCTGCCTCAATAGTGTTCAAATATTCTATTTCGTGGTCAACTTGAAGTCTTTCTTAGGTCCCACTGCTACTTATCTTGTGTCCAAATTCCTTCACCGTCGTTTTCTATTCTGTACACCTTTGCATGGAGTTAGCCTCAGGGCCCATGGGGCAGTCCGATGTAGGATACATCAAGTCAATCCAATCTAATGCTCTAAAATGAGGGGCTACATCATCACCCCCTGGTCGGTGGCCTTCTGCGCAACATCATGCGGCCGTGGTTGGCAGGTGGGAACAAACTGTTAAATTTCCACCTCTCGTGAGCAACTGTGCACTCTGTCAGACTCTCACAAAAGCGAGAGTCAGAACATAGAAAAACCACCCACTATTAAGAGCGGGAATTTCCGAGGATTATCTCATCAAATATCACGTGATGACAGCGAGATCAAAGTGTCAATCAAGAGCGACTCAAGAACCCAAATCAGGAGGAATCATAACAAGTCATACGCGGAGTCATCAAGAAGCAGGGAATCGAATCATTGAGGCAGTCCAAAGGAGTCAGATTTATGACTAGCAAGGGAAGCACGAGTCAAAGAGACTCAATTAGGAAAGTAGGAAGAGTATTTAAGGACCAAGTTTCCATTGAATCAAACTACCTTTTCCCCTTGCATTTTACTGCCAACGACATTTTATTTTGTTGCAGCCTCCTAAGTGCAACCTCAGCTGATAGATTGGTCATCTTCCATCATCAATCTAGCAATAACGTAACTGAACTCACCGAATTACCGCCGTATAAACCGAAACACAGCTGACTGCTTACTTAAGCACCTCCGAAAATACTGAAGAACCGCCCGAACTATCGCCACACCAGGTGAGCATAGTTACCGTAAATTCCTCTGCAGCTGTAAAGCCGATACTGACTGAAGACACTAACTGCCAAACTAACCAAACATTCTCCGACAGAACTACAGCCGCCGAAACCCTTACATAAATTCCAGAGCTTATACATTCGGTTATATATCTAGTAGTTTAACACTTTGAAAAATACAAACCACTAAGAAAGAACTTGGACAATGATACTCCAGTTTAATCTTTCTTACTACATAAAATCTTTGTCGTTGACAGCTCACCTGGCCTCCCAGCGTCAACACCGGCGGACCATCCACGCCGCGCTTCAGCGAGTCGAAGTCCTGCATACAGCTCTACGCGTGCAATGTGTCAGCGTACTGCATCACTCATGGATGACAAGGAGAAAATACCTGCGTGCCTCGCACAAAAACAGGTGTGCGACATGAGGTCGACTGCGTGGACCACGAGAGCTTCAGTTGATGCGGAGCGTTCATCAACATGCGCAGGTTGCGGCGAGAGTTGAGGCTGTGGATTGTAATATCAGCGGACAGCGGGACAATAACACTTTGGGTTAGGGTGGAGGGAAGCAAGGTGTACGCGGCTAGCAGAGTGTTGGTTTACATATGCCCGAGTGAGAAATGTATGCCCTGATATAGTCAGCCAGGATGAAATCAGGATAGCTGGTGGAAGGACGACGCACAAAGAAGATGAGGCTGTTGGGCACGGCGAGGTACTTCACAGCATTTAATTTCAGGTCCGATTATCCTCGTGAAGTGTAGAAGGACGTATGGCGATGAGGCAGCCCAGGGCGAAGAGACTGTGCCAACAGAGTCAGTGACCTCTTGTGGATGACCTGGGGTGAACGAACCATGTGGCGAGCCCCGTGGCGACAGTATATTGAATGATGCGCGTGAGCAGGAAGTTTATGCTGGGTGACACAGTGAATTGGAGACGAATTAGACAAGGAAACATCTTGCCTGTCCAAGATGGTTCGTTCGTGCTGCAGGTACCAGCATAGGATCATGGCAATAGATAGGTCGACTACAAGAATTCAGTTAGACTCGAAACTTGGGGGTGTAGGCCGTGGCGTTGCCCGGCAAAACTCGCACTTATGTTTTTTATTCCAGAAGCATTAAAAATTAGATACAGAGCATGGCACTTGAATTGTGTTCAAAAGTTGATGATAGTTACGATTCTCGCCGTAAAGGTTATGGTAAATTGAGCAAGTTTAATCCTACACGTTGTCGTCATCAACCTTCTTAGTCTCTAAGACAGTGCGAATAATACTACATAAAATGAGATGGATTAAAGTGCACGCATGACAACTTACCACATGACACAGTTGTTCGCCGATCCCAGGTCCGCTGGGGCGCAATCCCTGTGGGACATCCCGCGTTCATCGGTCTTTATGACTACCAAGTTCCCGAACCATGGTTCGTGCGCAACATCCAGCATTTCGTCGACAGTCTTGTTCAGTGCCAAGCTGGTAGCGGTCAACTGAGGAACAAACAAGATCATGGATATATCGTCGTCCCACTTCACACTGTTGAGGCGAGGCGAGCTACCCCCTGTGTGATATAAGTAAGCTTGAATATACTGCAACTAGAACTAATGAGTGGGCGTAAGTTGGCAGTGGGACACCTTACCATAGGTACACGCGATATTGTGGATAGATAATAGATAGAATGGTTTTAGGTATTTGCAGCATTTGTGACCGTACCCTTGTGCAGCTTATTTTTCATATGCGTGACAGTCAGGAGTATCTTGCAAGGTCAAATATAACTGTTTTAGGGAGTCATGAGACCCTCCGGAAGTGGTATGTCGTTACCTGTCAGCCCGCGCATGTCTGATCTCTCTCTCAACCGATACCATGTAAACCATGACCATAATTTATGTACTGCAATGAGTTTCTCCAGAAGTCTAATAGTCGGGATATTGCAAATCAGGTATGGGACCAGAAGAGAAGGCGCATTCCGTTATTAGGTTCCTGCCACGGAGTTAAAAGGCTGACGGTGGACAGGGTCGAACTCACGCTAAAGATGGGCTGATTACACGAGAAAACACTGCCACTAAATCATCACAAAATTTGAAGTCTTTTTAAGCATGGCCACTATGCTCACTTCAACACAGCCACTAGATTCATTAGCACAGCCCCTACTTTCTTTACACGAATAAACGGGGGCATGATGTGAAGAGGTGTGCAAAAACCTCATCTTTGATTGATTATAACCGATTACATAAGTACTCGTAACCAGTCATGCCACTAACACCTGAGGTTTGATGACAGTCGATCAAAGGTGAAAGCGGGAGTGACTGGAGGATAATCACCGGCGGCTAGTACAGTCGGAAGCTACCAAGGTGAATTGTTTTGACTTGGGGAAATTTTTGCTACATTGAAAATTCAAAGTTCTTCCCTCAAATTTTCTCTTATAAATCACTTCAAATGCTTATTCTATTCATCTTGAGGCATCTGAATGCAATGAGACTCTACTGGGGGGCATTTACTTCGGACGACTTGGGTTACGGATAATCGTAAATCACTGGCATCAATCCAGCATCACGTCCATCATTCCGCGTGCTATCACATGGGCCTGCTATTTGTACCTCATTTCCATTGTGCCACTCTGAAATTTTGATTTTTGGCCACAAGGAGTAGATAGGAAGAATGTAGGAAGGATTCTGAAGAGAATTGTCTCTTCAGATTTTGATTTGGGGCAGTTTGAATTTTCCATGAAGCGAAATTTTTCCAAGTCAAATCAATTGACCTCGGTAACTCCCGACTGTACTAGCCGCCGGTTGTTATGTTCTAATCTCTTTTCGCCCACGAATCGATTGATTGTCATCACATTCTACTGGGTAAAAAACGTGATGGATTCAAGTCTAGAATTCAGTAGGGGAAAACTCAGTGAGTTTGCTTGCCTGCAGCCCCGACGGCAAAAACGCGGATAACCTCCCCACTGAAGGCGTGGCTTAGAATCGTCGCGATACTCTTGTTCGAGATTGTCTGGGCCGACATGACGGTGTCCAGGACCACCGTGGACAGGCATACAGCCAGCAGGATGCCCAACAGCAATTTGTTCCCATTACTGAACTTCCATACCCTGAATCGTGCTCAACACAGGACCAGAGGTGTGAATGTGCACGCACCAATACAGGAAAAACCCCTGGCAGATAGTCGTTACAATGCTTAGTAGCACAAGATGTAGGTCGAGCTCTGTAATCGTCGCCGCGAGCGCGGCTTCGTTACCCCAGTTCCGCATGAGGTAATAATAGACGGCTTGACATATCAGAATGAGATGTGCGAAGTCCAGCATCCTGTACAGGAGGGGTGAGAAACTTCTCGGGCATTGGAGCGTCATATTCACGAAACAACGGCAACCTGGTGGCATTAGATACGGGGGATTACCGGGGCATCAGGAAAATCCGAAATTGCTTTATAGACCTGGAGAGACCAAAAAGACAAGGAAGACTCCATAGCAGATGGTCGTCTATATAGAAAGGTGGGAGGGGCGGTTTTGGCTGCATAGACCATCATAGACACCACCTGCTCTATATAGTTGCATAGACCAGATAGGCCGCATAGACCACATGGTGATCATAGTAACGATAGATCTTATAGCTGTTGTAGCTCTTATAGCTTTCAACGATGGATAGAGGACGTAACAAAATATATTGGAGCAAAAGAATACACACAACACAACAACGCAACATAGTACAACATCGAAATATCATCGTGGCGAACTTACCAAGGGGTGGTGGGCATTGAAAATAGACTGAGATTGCGAGCATGAAATCATAGTCAAGAAATGAAGGTGAGTCCAACTTGACGCTTCGAGAAGAAATACATCTTGAGTGTCAGCAAGGTGGCAAAGACGGTCCGAGGGGCCAGGAGACTTTTAAAGCTAGCGGTTGGAGACTTTGTGTGACTTGCGCAAACTTGAGGAAAGTTGGAGTGCTTGAAATCAAGTAGATGGGTGAACTCTTGGAAATTTGGCAGCACGGATTCGAGAGTTGGGGGGCCAGATGGCAACACTGGTATTTGATACCTTGACGAGCCGAAGACCATTGAAGCTTGCAAGTGTTGGCACATGGCGAGAATCTTGACAACTGCGGGCAATGGGGTTCCTGTCTGGCGGCTGGGGGGAATGCTTAACAGTTCAACTGTGGGGCTGAGGACAGTAAGGAGTGTGCGTGGAATCCTCCGGTGAAGAACAAGTGGGTGCAGTGGGGAAAAGGATGAGGGGAGAAAGAGAGATGCGACGTGGCAAGATCAAACATTTGGTCATGTCGCCGCTGGGCGGTGTTTCGAAGGCTGTAGCCGATCGGCAATCTTCTCTAAATCCCACGACGTTCAAAGTTGTTACGGCCAGCGGCTACAAGCGATGTCTTGCACTTGTCGTGTTTTTTATTCCTCTCCCTAACGGGCATTAAGCAGGCATCACGACAATAATTGTCCTCCAGACAACGGTTAAGTAATATGACCCAGACTCGAGAGTATGACTTGCGAAAATTATATTCGGTCACGGTGCCAATTACTCGACGCATAATCAGCTAGGCCAGCAGCCTAAGATATTCATGATAACTACAGCAACTATGCCGATAGACAGTGACAGTTATAGAAGGAGCTTGGAAGGAACTCAACTCTGGAGTTCATGATAGACAATCATAGCAAACCCTATAGATTCATAGACACCGGAAGTGCATCAAAGACCCATATAGATTGACGGCATGTCTTTATAGACCACCGTAGACCTGCAAAGACCAAGAAAATGGCCGATGTGTCTTTATAGAATTTCAAATTTTCCTGATGGGAGACGAAGACACATCAGAGCCTTCAATCTCAGCGGATCTTCGGGGAACGTCTCATAATAAATGTACGCCTGCATAGAGAGTATGCCTTGAAAGCTGACAGCCCGGACCTCAGCGACTAGCGACAGCACTGTTCTGCGGCGCTCACAAAACCGAGACGAATATTGCCTGTGGAAGAATGTCAGTGCAGGATGGGCTCCGCAATGTATGAGCGCACCCCCAATGAGCAGTGCTCCGTACGTAGGCTCGATGTTTGGCGGGGTCGCCATCGGTCACTGGCCAGGGACTCGGAGGGTTTACGGGCAGATGGCAAGATGAAAAGACACTCCGGTCGCCACCCGGCCGCCGTGTCACATCAAAGGCGGATATGGATATTCCGTGCTGATGTCCAGATGATTTCGGTTAGCAGGTGAAGTCCGCCATAAATCAGATGCCGAAGCAATCGGTTTCTTGAGAAAACCACCCAGACGTTCCAGTGTGACTTATCTTATCGCGGACTGATCCGGCGGAGTTAAAATAAATGATAAGAAAAAGATGGCCCGAGATCATAATAGACCCGCCGCTGGAAAGTTCGCTGGCGGCCGCCGGTGGCCACCAGTGATTATCGGTGGCCATCGCCGGACGCTGTATGGTATAGGTGTCCTTGCTGGACATAATTCAAGAGTTTCGTCTGGCTAACATGGGTTCTTGATTTCGTTCATGATCATACTGACCACAGTCAGCTCGTCGAAAACCCCAGGGGCTCATATGAAGATCAAACAGCATTGAGTGAAAACGAAAACATCATGGGCAAAAACGAAAATGTGATGACAAATCATTTCCCAATTTGGTATTCACTGGTTCAGTTTTTGTTTTTGTTTTCAGCAGCTTTCATTTTTGCTTGACTACTTCAATAATGGCCTCATGGTAGAGACAGCATTTGCAAGGTGACTTTCCAATGAATTATGGTGTTGTGTGCCAACACGCATATCGGGATCCGCCAATCACGATTCACCAGCGGCATTCGCCCGATCACCAGATCTCAACTCGCCACTGAATTCCAGCGGAATCCAGTGGACGCCAATGGAGAATGCGGAAGAGAATATAATAATGTGAAGGCATGGGACATCCCATGTAAGCTGTTCAACATTGAAACTGTTAATGCTAGTTGAACTTACTTAGTTCAACTTTGTAATTAAACTCTTCGTTAACCTAGGGAATGAAAGGCTTCACTACGAGGATGAGCGCCATTCCTTACGACAATTAATCATTTTACCCCGCCAAACACATAGGTCATGTCATCGGTGTTTTTTTTGCCTCCGAATATCATACAACACCAACGCGGTGCGTTCCTCTCTTGTCACCGACACTCTTCAACATAAACTCGTCGGTTGCAGTGTGCTGCCGCGCGTCAGAATCAGATCAATTCAAGCTTCGAGAGTACTCACATCGGACCCCACCGCGAATACCGGTGCGCTGTGACTCGGCTGTATACCCGACCAACTCAGGGTATTCGGGACGCCCATCAATGTGCGCAGATTCCTGCGCGAGTTGAGCCTGTAGATGTCCGGGCATTAAAAAATTATCGGCTGCAAACGGGTGTCTTACGTAGCCAGCAGTGCGTTGGTGTACATGCGGCCGAGCGAAAAATGCATGCCCTAGAGAATGGTGTGTTAGAGGGCTGCATGTGACGATAATCGGCGAGCAATTACGAGGAATATGAGGGTGGTCGGGAGTACGACGTACTGCATACAAAGCTGAATGTTAGTCGGGTCCCTCAGGTTACGGAATTCTGGAACTGACCACCACGAGACATCCAAGGGCGAAGATACTGTAATATTAAGCCCATAGCTGATGAACTAAGCTGCGAGAGAAATACCTTGTAGCCAGGCCCGTGGCGATGGTGTATTGGATTATGCGCGTCACGACGAAATGGGTTCTGGGAGGAATAATTAATAGGCCGATGGCGCTGCAGAGTTAACAGCGTACCGGTCGAAGGTAAATGGGCCACGCTGGAGATACCAGCAGAGGATAATGGCAATAGCCAGGTCAACTGCGAGGTCCGAGTATTAGGTGCAAAAGTATTGCAAGTGTTTTTCATACCCGCAGCCCCGACTGCGAAAACGCCGATGACCTCCCCGCTGAAGGAATGACTCAGGATGGTCGCAATACTTTTGTTGCTGATCGTTTGAGCGGACATCACGGCGTCGAGAATCACTGTGGACAGGCACGCGGCAAACAACGTCCCGGTCAATATTTTGTTCCCGTGGCTGAATGTCCACACGCTAAATGGTGGTGGAATGAGCTCGGGGAGCCTGGAGCCGTCCAATAGCACGCACCGATGAAGGAAGAACCCTTGACAGATCATCGTCGCTGCGCTGAGCAGAACGAGGTGCAGATCGAGCTCGGTCGTCGTTTCCAGGAGCGCGGCTTCGTTTCCCCAGTTGCGGACGAGGTAGTGGTACACAGCTTGGCAAATCAATATGAGGTGGACGAAATCCAGTGTCCTACGGGATCATAAGGAGCGAGCGACTCGCGAGGCCTCCAAAGTTACCACACAACAGCCACCTGGAACGGTCAGTGTGTCAATTGAAGGGGATATAGAAGAACCCACCAAGGACTTCAGTCTCCAGGAATCTTCGGGAAACGCCTCATAATAGATGTAGGCCTGCATGGAAAGAATTCCTTGAAAGCTTATACTATCTCAGCCCGAGAGTGGAGCATTGTTTCGCCAGAACCCACAAGATCGAGAGGAACACTAAAACAAGTCAGTTCGAGACGTTTCCACATGCTGCATAGCACGGGCGTACCACCTATCAGTAAGGCGCCATAGGTGGCCTCGAAATCGGGTGGGGCCATGAGGAGGGAAATTCTTTGCGGAGTTGGCGGGGGTCGGCTGTGAACTTTATAGGCGCTCGACGTGTGAGTCTGCGAGACTGATGAGGTGATTGGGGGGAGGGATGCTGTCATGATGTTTACCTCACTCCAACCTCACTCTCACGGCTGGCAAAGCCAATAAAATTGATATCTTGCAATGGCGTGTATACCTTGGGATCGAGTTGTTCGTCTGGACTGCCCTCAAGTTTTGAAGCATTATGCGTCCGGGAGGCCGAGTGAATGTCGACGTTCTTGGTTATCCTGCCAGCCGGCCGCAGGTTTGGGCGATATTAAATCGTTGACAGCGGAATCCCCATCTTATGTAGACTATATTGGAGTTTTTCCCAAAGAACTGTCTTCGCGAACGAAGAAGCGAGGAAGAGAGGCAGTACCATCAAACCGGGAGCTGTCCGTTGAATACATCATAGATGGTTACTGGATGCTTACGCTCGGCCCGCACTCTTCTTGTTTGGATGTCTGGATGCTCCTGAGATTAATTTGGTTATTCACCGTGAATGGTGATGTCAAGCGTGCTTGGACTCCGACAGCTGCCACTCTCGTTGTCCCGCACTGAAGCGCGGCAACCACGGCCATCAACTCCACGTTATTTGGTACAGAGAATAAAATAGAACCCCCATGGGAGCCTTGGGCAACCTTAGATAGTTAGTTCCTGCGTTAGAGTCCTTGAACTGTCAAAGGGACTTAGAGTGGGGGACAGTCAAACTCATCAACTCACCTAGCACTTTATATACTTAATAGAGAGCTTAGCTGACTTCAGAATCAGATTCAGCACCTCAAATTAAGCCTAAAACAATTTTTTTTGCGAATTTTCCACGACAGCCCACCCAGTCAATCCCAACCAGTAAGCACTTGTAAATCGTCAGGAACAGTTGATAAGTTTGCGAATGACCTCAGGTGGACAAGCATCCAACCACTTGATGGCTGCAGCTTTTGCCTATTCAAAATTTTCCTTTTCTTCCTCCCAATATCTGTATTTGGCCCATCCCCAATACTTGAACAATTGTTAGATACTTGTTGTGAGTGGGCAAGAAAATATACTTACCATTTCAATGGGGTTCAACTTGCAGTGGAACTTGGGAAGAAAGATCACTTCATGTCTCCTCCTTTTGATCAACTCTTCCACCATTGAGACCTGATTCTTGAAATCATCTTTTGGCTCAATAATCGTGCCATACAGCAGTTCTTGTTCTCAATAGGGCACACGGGTTTGGAATAGGGGTGTCTATTGAGCTGATTTTGCACCCTGGTTTTTTCAAGCCAGAGATGTTACAGGTCTGTTTCTTCCTGGGAGGCATGATGGGGGGAGTCAGGATGCACTAAGGTAGCGGCCATCCAATCGCGGCAAAGGTCACGTGCAATTAGGTGACACCTCCAAATAAGGGCAATTTATCGTGAAATGCCCCGCAAATAATGGGCACATCACTCCGAACAAATCGGCTCCATGAATTTGTAGCTAAAGTATCTAAATGTGAGTAGGAACCAACCGATCTGGGAAAGGTGTGGAAGGAAAGGACGAGAAGCAAAATTTGTCCCGTAATTACCCTACTTCTGCATCTCGACGCGTCCATTCTGTGCTAAACTCCAGCACCATGCTTGCAAAGGCCAAGCACTGATGCGCACCAGCGCTCCCTTAGCGTGGGATCCGGAGTTTGCGACAGCTGGGTTGCGACCGGAGTTTCCCACGTTTGATTCAATTTCCCTTTTCGGTTTCCGGACTTGTTCCTGGCTCAACTGACGGAGTTCAACTCCGTACGGACTTCTTGCGACCGGAGTTTCCCACGGTTTGACACAATTTCCCTTTTCGGTTTCCGGACTTGTCCCTGGCTCGACTAATGGAGTTCAACTCCGTACGGACTTCTTGACACTCTGCTCCGTATACAGCCACACTGTACGAGTCATAGAGGCTGCCGTGTGTCTCCATTTAGATATTTATTCCCACCCTTGTACTATAAAAGGCCCCCGAGTTTACGATGTACAGTAGTGACTTGCACCCCCCTGCAATACAGCTCACATTAGCCTCGCTTCAGCGCATCGCTTCACAGCGTATCGCCCTCGTCCTCACATCCACAGTCGTCCTCCGATCACAGTCTTTCCCCGCATTAGATATTGACCCACGTATTAGATTAGTTTAGAGTCCTCCGTCGACCCCCGATCACAGTCTTTAGCCACCATATTAGCCCCCGAGTTCTTCGCCGCCCTCGACCACCGATTGCGCACCGTTTGCGCCCACGCCTTTCGCCCATAGCCGGAGCCTCCCTCACACTTACCTGACTGGTATTGGGACGTCTTAGACCCACCTCGCACACCTCGTCTATTACTCCCGTACTCGGAGTTGTTGTTGATCATTATTGTTTAGCTCCCACTCTTAGCCCCGGAGTAGGCGTATCAGCACCTTCGTGCGCATGCTGAGAACTTTCTAAAGGGCGTGAAACGCGCTATTAGCAGCCTATCCCCGCGGAAAAAGAGGAGAGCGAATGGGGACACTGATTCGGAGAAAGAAAATTTGAAGGTGAGTTTGCATCACCGTTGTCTTCATTGACGCGTCTAAGGCTCGTTTGGAATGCAGGCTAAGAGCTCAACATCCCCATCCGACATCTCCGTCGATCTCCCCAGCGATCCCATCTGTTCCGGAACTGCCGACGCCGATGTCCTCTTGCCCACTTCATGCGGTGCCGGCATTGCTCACGGCCACTTTCCAGCTCCGTATGGCACATATTTTTACCAGACTTCATGTCCCAAGGCACCGACGGCAGCTCCAGCTCAATTTTATCACGAGAATTCATTACCTCCCCCGCCTCCCTGCCCCAAATCCAAATTACATCGTGCGACTGTGGAGGAAGTTCCCGACAAAGATGTCATCTCGTACTATTGGAGACTGGGTAGTTGACCAACCTAGGTAGTTGACCATTTGGATATCATAGACTGGTGCACTGAGGTATATTGATATGTCGTCCTGGGGGAAGGGAATAGGACCTGTGGCGCCCACTAGCACCAAATGCGGAGGCAAAGTGATGGGTTGATAAAAAAACTGTGCTTTGTTTGATTGCGGGCCGAGGCGTGAGAACATCATTTTCTTAATTCCGGACACCTATCGACACTCCTTTCTCGGCCAATTCTTGGTCAATCCACGACTTTGGGGCTCATTTTGAAGCCTATATTCTAAGCATTGAGATAGGCTATTGGTGGTCTTCTGCGTCTGCATCCTTTATTAAGAGAGTCTGTGAACCATTCAAATCTAACACTAAGTGGGACAACTTGACCACCCGCGCCGTAGGCGAACCCTTGATGCTAAGGGCCTGGGACTTGGGATGGACCATCAACAGGTCAGATTCTTTATGTTAAGTCCTGTTCCACAATTATATGAACTTGATGCCTCTCTCACTGCTATTTAATGCACTAAATCACCCTAAGTCTGTAAGCCGGACTTCCAGAATTTTTGTAGGAGTTGTGTGCATTGAGGTGGGGAAGTAAGTATTCAAGGACGTCGATATACATGGTATGAAGCCATAACTAACTTATTTTGGCTCCTTGTACCCTCTTACCGTTGATCTTGACTCAATTAGTGATGGGGATTGATTCTGCCTCTTGTCTAACGCTTCCGACGTAAATATTCAACCCCAATATATGGCAAAGACCTTGAGTTTAAATGCATAGAACTGTCAATTAGTATCCCCCATTGGCCTCCAAATTCGCTACGACCCCGAATCCGATGAGGAATACTGCCTTTGGGGCGGTGGTCAAGTACCCTAGCATTTGGCTATTTTTGGCATCCTGCCGAAGAAAAATCACCCCGCGCTCAGATCGCCACCTAAATTTGGTCAAATTGGTTTGTCTAATTCGTAAGATGTATGCCTTCATTCTGAATGACAGCGGACCCTGACAATGCACTAATGTGCTTTGCCCACGGATGAAAACCCTTAGGTGGTACAGTACCTAGTCTTCAATACTTCAATGGTACTTGGCGTCTCGGCACCCCAACACTTCAACGGATAGTCTTGACTCGGAAATGTTTGCCAACACAGACCCAGAAACCGTCACAAAAACGGCTCAATTCGAAAAAGCGGCACATGTTGATCAGGCCACTCAAGACGTGTACGCGGAAACACAGGCCGCGTACACGCGTATTTATGGTGTTTCTGACGCGTTCTCGGCACCGGGGAAGCTCCGGGAGGCCCCGACTATCCCCAATGCCATCACAGCTCTGAAGGACCTTACTGCACTGCTTCGGGGAGAGAAGCGCGGGGAGCATTCACACGGATATAAAGATCCAAACATAGATCCCTTTATCAGAAAACGGATGGAGGACATGCGAACCTTCCTCAACCTGTACACAGATCCCCGTTCCAAAACCTATGGTCACTGGGATGCCTCTGCAATGCAGACTTCTGTCGGCCTCGCCCGCGGCAGATACTTTTTGCAACTCATCTGTAAATTGACCCGGCAATTTATCCATGACCGTACCCTCCTCCAAATCAATCCTTTCGGCAGTTGGAACGAGTCGCTCTTGGCCGATGAAGACTTGACGGCAGATATAAATCTCTACCTCCAGGAAGTGGGAAACAATGTTACAACAGAAGGGCTGAGGCTGTACCTTGCGCGGACAGATGTCATGGAGAAACACGGCATCGACAAGCCGATATCCAACCGCACAGCTCGGCGGTATTTGCACAGGCTCGGTTACAGGTTCACGGAAGCTAAAACAGGCCAATACACCGACGGACACGAACGAGAAGATGTTGTGTATGAACGCCAGAAGAAATACATCCCCCGGATAAAAAGTCTTGAAGCTCGCATGCACCATTGGTCAAAAGAAGGCCATCCGGAGTTTGGGCCGTACCCCAAGGGGAAACGGGTCATTGTTTGGTATCACGATGAATCCATCTTTTACGCACACGACCGGCGCCGGAAAGGGTGGTATCACAAAAATGCATCGAAACTTCACAAGAAGGGCGACGGTCCTTCTCTTATGGTGGCCGACTTTGTGTCTGTCGATTTTGGATGGTACCCGACATCACGTGATGGTAAACGGACAGCGCGTAGGTTCATGAAACCTGGGAAGAACCGGGACGGGTATTTCACCTGCGAAAATATCACTGATCAGGCCGACGAATTCATGGATATCTTGGATGAGGTTTACCCTGATTATGAGCACGTCGTCGTGTACGACAACACTACTACCCACAAGAAACGCGCCGATGGCTCCTTATCTGCCCGTCACATGCCGAAATACAAGAATAACTTCTTAGTTACCGTCAATGAACGCGACGCTGATGGAAATTTGGTCCATACGACCTCCGGACACCTCAAAAAGTCAAAAGTCTCTATGCATGGCGCGGAATTCAACGGACAGCCACAGTCCTTGTATTTTCCTGAGGATCATGAGCATGCTGGAATATTCAAGGGTATGACATTCATTCTGGAAGAATGCGGACTCGGGGATATTGCTAAAAAGAATGTCGAATGCAAAGGCTTCAAGTACGCACCTCCAGCAATTGATTGCTGCTGCCGTCGGGCTCTGTTTAATCAGCCTGATTTCGTCCAAGTGGAGTCACTTTTAGAAGCAGCTTGCAACTTCCGCGGGTATTCAGTACTCTTTCTCCCAAAATTCCACTGTGAGCTCAATTTTATTGAGCAATGCTGGGGATATGCAAAACAGATTTATCGGTTCTTTCCCGAGTCGTCACGGGAAGAATTGGATCGCAACGTCCGAGAAGCGCTGGACTCGGTACCTCTGGACGTGATGCGCCGGTAATCAACTCAATCATTTGTTCATCTTCCGTTTTTCTCACTCGCTTCAGGGTTGGAAATTGTTCGAAGAAGTTTGTTGATGCATACTGCAAAGGCCTGAACGGACGCCAAGCCACTTGGGCTGCTCGTAAGTATCGGGGACACTGTGTACTGCCACTATCTATCTTGGAGGAGCTTGAGAATGAGGGTATCGTCTAATATTCTTATTTTTTTGTACATCTTGTAGCCATAGCCAATCTTGTAGCTCATCATAGCCCCCTCTGTATATTCATAAATGTAATTGTTGATGCAAATTGAAGGCTGGTGATCTTTTATGGACAACTCCTCACCCAGATCTGCACCAGATATTAAGTACTGTTCTTGGAGCATTCTTAACAGATATTTCTATGATTTTATGCAAGGGATTTGTCCCTAATGACCTACATGCTTTTTTGAATTTTCTTTCCAAATTCACCGAATTTGGACAGATCAGTCACGAAAATGTCACTTCACGTGACCTTTGCCGCGATTGGATGGCCGCTACCAAGCTGCTACCTTACTGATAAATAGGCAGCTATATGTGACCCAAGAGAGCAGGCCGGATTTTATTGCTTCTGTGAAGTTGAACCAGGTGACAATGTGATAGTGACACCTGTGACACAAAATTCGAAGGCTATTTTTGAAGGAACCGCTCGGTGGAATTTTTTGAAAACATTGGCTTCATACTCAGCTCATTGAAAAGAGTCTATAGGAATATTTCCATGATTTTACTATAGGTTTTGGGGTGCGGCCATTGTTTGGGAGGTCAGCGACAACAAATAGACCTATATCTCAGGAACGGCTCGTGGGATCCTAAAATTTCACAAGGGCCTCCATTACCTACTTTGCATCCCGATCAACTCCGGGGGTTTATTATAACCTTCATCAAAGTTGATGAGTTTGACTGTCCCCCACTGTACATCTGGGAAAATATCCACGAGTAGTACACCGCCAATTTTCCGAGACATGTCTGCCATGTGGAAGTCACATCGAGACTGGCTTGAGATGGCAGCTGAATGACCTGTGGAACTCACATCATGGACATATTTGGACGGGAATCATCTCACCGTGTTTCCTTTGTTAGCTGCTCATTATGTGCGCATGCACGTCTGATCCCGGTTTCCCATTGTCTGTGTGATAGATTTGGCAATCACTGTTCGGTGGTCCCGCGATCAGATTGATGACACCATTGTTCTCGGATCGAGTCCGGCTCCTACTGCGCCCAATTGATGGCTGAGTTTCCGGACTTCTCGCGTTCGGTAGGTCCTCTGTCTACTCACTGGATCCTTGAGACAGGGACAGACAGCATTTCGACTAAATTTGAGCTAGTTTTTCAGCAGCGTCCGAGATTTTGGCCGAGTCAGGAATTATGTGCCGTTGAGATCGAGGAATGGCTCGCGGCACACACAGAATATGAGAGATAAATATATTGCAAAATGAAAACAGCACAGGAGAATTAGACAGTAGGGGCATCGGCATCAATGGAGTCATCTACGGAAAGCTGCCAGCTGTCGACCACCGCATCCTCGGGGAGTTTGTAGTCGGCGGAATTACCGTGCGAAGCCCGGTCGTTGTTGAGAATGAGCTTGAAGGCCCTGGAGGAATGAATGAGCATTAGTTTGGAGCAGTGGAATAGTGAATCACGACGCACTTGGCAATTTTCGTCTCATCATACTTGGCATTCGCACGAATCCAAGCGAGGTTCTCATCGAGCTTGTTCCAGAAGTTATCGCCCGGGAACAGGATGAAATACTTTCTCTTTATTGGGCAGTCAGTCAGAGTGGAGGGGGGGGGGGGGGGGGAGGAAAAGGCGTATAAACACACCATGAGGGCAATCCGAGCACATAATTCGACAGTCAGGACCGTATTGCAGTCCTTCACAAAGCGTTGGCCAAGGACAAAGATATTGGTGTGGTCCTTCGGCTCAGTGTTCCGCGGCATGCTCGCCTTCAACTGGGGAGGAGCGTGCGATCAGCCACGGCGAGACGCAGAGTATGCAATACAATACGTACAAATTTATTGTACTGCCCGCGAACTTGTGTCAAGTGGTACTCCGCGCGGCTCTTGACTAATCCCCAGTCGGAGGCGACGAACTCGATGCCAGGGGGCAGGTCAAAACGATTCTTCTTGACAATGTTCTGGACATACACGGAGAAGGTCAGCAATCGGACGCGAGACACTCGTCGCAGCAGCACATACCAGTACATGCTTCGTCACAATCTGGCCCTTGTACGACGAAACCCTGGACGAAGTCATGACACCATGAGCAAGCTGGCGTAAATTTTTCTAGGGCAGTGGTGGGTAAGTCTTGCGACCATAAATCGGAAGAGCACTTACCTCGAGGGCGGCCGAGACCTTGAACCCAGGTGTTGCTGTGATGATCGAGTCGAGTTTAGTGTCAAGACTCAATGCAAGTGTAAAGAGCTTGATTTGTCGCGCTGCCACCGAGTCCTGGATCGCATGAACTCTATACTAGGTGAGAGAAGAAGGATCGTACTCCGGCAAAGGCTTCAACCTCGCCAATCTGGGAGGGTTTGAGTCGCTTGTGAGTGGCATATCGCTTGGCAAATGCAAGCATGTTCCCGTTGGATGCTGAATGGCCGACTGTCAAGCCAGCATCTGAGCCTGAAGGCGGCTCAGAGGAGGGGATCACGATAGGGAGATCATCCTCCTCTTCGTCGTCCTCACTGCCATCCGCCTCGGTGCGTTTCCTCTTCCGAGGTGGCACAACTTGAAGCACAGGAGAATCAGCTAGCATTGCCGCAGCGAGTTGGGCTTGAAAAGATGTGACACTTGTACACGGGGTGGTAGGGGAGGACGAGGGTGAGGAGGATGGGGCAGGCATTTTGGGTAGGCTGAAGGAGGGGGAGGGGGAGTTTCGACGACCCATAAATTGTCCGGCCTCTTATAGACGGCTGCAACAATGGAAGTGGCATTTCCGCTTTCGGTCAAAGTGGCTTTCCCGATTCGGCAACCGTGCCACTCAAGTCGTTGCTTGCACATTTCCACCATCGACGTTCAGTTTACTCCAGCTCATACAATGCCACGAGCACTCAAAGTCTTAGATGATTGTATGTCAAATGAAAATACTAGGAGCCTCAAATAATATAATGACCAGGCTTTGTTGTTTCACTGGACAAGAAAAAGATCCAATGCATGATCTGTGAACGTCATAATGCCCTCGATGAATGGATTGGCCGGGACAACGACAAAAAACCTTTCATCCAAAAATCATAATCGAAATGTTGATGCCGACCACATCCGAGTTGCTCGACTGGCCGCAGTTCAAAATCAGAATGAAGCTATAAATTCTGTGCTCGGACGATTGGAAATACCTGCTGCAGAAAAACTGCCTGCACAGCGGGTAATAATTCCGAGCGCTGCTGAACAAGAAATGTGGGATAATTACCAGCTTGACGGGGCCGCTTTCAGCGCCGGCGATGATCCGGCTGGAGATCTGGATGCCCAGCAGGCAGATCTCGCGCGAAAAGCAGATCAGTTTGGCCTCTGGAATGCCGCTTCCATTGCGCGAAACCTTGGTTTTGCTGGTCCCGAGAGCGAGGCCCCGATATTCGACGAGCGTGATGAGGAAGATGCCATCCTTTGTGAAATGATGGATGATGCTCGTACGTCAGGAGTTACTTCTTTCGCAACCGGTGCTAACTGGTGTATAACAGAATTATTTGATGCTCCTGGTATCGATGATATGGTCAATGACGAAATGGGGCAGACCTGCAAGAAAAATAGTGCCGAATGGGATCCATACCCGTCAAAAATGGTGAGCGTGTTCGTCCAGGCCCAGGAATACATATTCAACCCACGACACAAGATGTTTTTACTCGACACGTTGGACAATTTGCCTCGCCAACGTGTTTCAAACTCACTCATGAAGGTTTTCCTTTGGATTTTACGTGAAAGCGGGGCTCGAGACGTCCCCTCGCTCGATGCGCTTAGAAAAGTTCAAGCCAACGTCCACACCCAAGGAGGGGTCCCAACTATCCCATGGACGTCTTCCAAAGGCAATGTCTTCCATTTGAATGATATTCGGACGATGATTGCGAAGGTAAGCTTCAAGTCCTGAATTGAATTCATCTATGTCTGATGAAATTGCAATACAGGACTATGCCAATCCGCTCACCCGCGAGCTTCTTCACTTCTACTCTGAAATTCCAGATGGACCGATCAGCGAGGCCTGGCATGCGCAAAAATGGAGACGAGAAATCGATCGCGATGCACTCACCCCGATGATTGTGGATGGTCATCGTCACTTCTACGTCAACGAACTGGCTCGCCTGCGCAACGGTTCCTTCATCATTCCATTATGCTGGGTTATTTCCAAGGGTGAGATGCATGCGGGTGCACTGGCAGTGTCCGTGAACGAACATGGGACTGCCTGTGTGGAAAATGCGAAGGAAATATTTATCCGCGCAGCGGATCTATGCGACAACTTTTTTGATTTGCAGTTCAAGAAGTTGCTTCCAGTTGCTTGGGACGGTAAGCTCACCCAATTTAACTTACATGGCCGTCAAATTTATCTGTCCCTGTACCAGAGTTATCGGTGGCAGCCGGATATTCATCCAAGATGCCCAATCCGCTCCGAGCCTTGGCCAATGGACGTCCGATGTATACAAGTCCTGTAGACTTGTTCTTCGATGATGTCTCTGGAAACCGCTCCAAGTCGTGGAATAAGCACTATAATTGCTATTGCACACATCGAAACCTCCCTCGACGCATTCTTCAACAGGAATTCCACACACACTTCGTGTCAACATCCCCCCATGCGTCCTCCCCAGAGCAGTTTGAGGGTATTAAGTCTTTGATTACGTGCGCACTTGCTTTATGTTTACCCGCTGTGGCCTAATATAATTTCTAGGTCAACTCACACCAGCCCTATTTCCGTCTACGATCAGAATAACGGACAGGAAGCTGCCATCCGACTCTTCATCAATACTGGCCCATCAGATAATCCAATGGGGAGCGAGATGACCGGTCACATAGGCGCGAAAGGTAATTATTTTTGCCGAAAATGCCATGTTGGAGGATGCGGAGAACACAAACGGACAGATGCCGATTTTCACAGCATGTTTGAGGTGCGCTTTTTTCCCTCTCCAATCCTTTAATACGATTTTTACGGACAAGCACAGGAGGGACTCCCGCGCACTGCAGCTGAGACATTGGATGAGCTGCACCAACAAGTTGAACTTGCGTGTCTCGGCGTCAAAGCTGCTGTGGAAGCGCGCCAGACTGACACCGGTGTGAAAGACGCCTATACAAACCATTGGATTAATGATCTGCTCCGTCACTCGCGCGAACTCAAAAAGGGAGATCCGAACCTCGATAGCGCTGAAATTGTTACGCAGCTGATGGACTGGGTTAAGGCAAGTGAATCGACAATATATAACCCGTTTTTGTCCATGATGGGTATGTCTTCTGTTTGTCCTACGCTCTGGTTGAGTTCATATGAGTCGCATGAGCATTTACACATGTTTTACAGGCTTCGATGTTGCAAAAGACACGCCCATCGAAATACTTCATACAATTTTGCTCGGCATCTTGAAATATGCCTGGCACACCACGCACACAAGTTGGAATCCAGCCAACAAAGCAACGTACACGCAACGCCTGCAGGCTACGGACACTGTCGGTCTTTCAATTCCTTCAATTCGGGCGGATTATATCATGCAATTTGCCAACTCTTTGATTGGTCGCCAATTCAAGCAGGTCGCACAGACTTGTGTCTTTCAGATGTATGACTTAACAGATAGCCTGCAATTCTCTGCATGGAAGGCAATGGGCGAGCTTTTACCCCTGCTCTGGTATCCCGAAATTGACAACATGGATCAGTACTTGGTGAACATATTTATCTTGCTCAGTCCGATAGCGCTAGCAGATTTATAGGCAGACGTTGAAACTGCAGTCTCCAATGTGCTGGACCTATTTTCAATGCTGGATCCGACCAAGATTCTTGCCAAGAATAAACTCCATATCATGACCCACACTAAAGCTGACATTCTTCGTCACGGGCCGCTGCTCGGTGTCCAGACCGAAGCGTTTGAAGGTTACAATGCGATATTCCGCTTCTGTTCAATCTTTTCGAACCATCTGGCACCGAGTCGGGATATTGCGCACCAGCTCGCTCGCCAGGAAGGCCTGAAGCACCGCTTAACGGGTGGTTGGTGGCTAGCTGCGACTGGGAACTGGAAACGAGCAGGGACGGCAGTTCGTGATTTTTTATCCGAGCGCCCTATTCTCCAAGCCCTTCTCGGCTGGACAAGTCCCGCCCTACGGGAACAGGGTACGTGACCATCCTCCAAAAACTCGTGACTGGTGGTTCATCAATCAAGCAGGTTCAGTGAAGCTTCAGCCCCTGAAGAGGACGAAGGGTGTTCCAACTCCGCCCCGCAAACAGTTCAAACTCTCGGAAACCGACGCAGCCAAGGCTATAAATATAGCCTCATACAAGATTGATTCAGTATGGCAGCGTTGCATCAATGTCGTCTCAAAGTCACGCGATATCTGTCCAGTTTCATCTTGGGTCTATGTAATTTCACCTGTGACGGTGAGCCCGGAACAGTCAATTACGGAATAAATTCTGACTCCTGGTGACAGAATACTCCGACCTTGGGTCGTATCAACGACATCTTCACGAGCGAGAGCTCTTCAATCATTATTCTCGATGTTTTCCGGATCTCAGATGAACGCCATCCCGTTTTCAATCTCCCCAAACTGTCTCGTCGCCAAGGAGAACAGACACTTCTTATTGTTCCTTCAACAGTGAGTTAGTTCCCCAATCATGCTGAGAATATTGACCGAAGAGGATGCCGCAGAATGTTCAGTTTATATTCAATGTCCAGCATGACTGTTACTCTGCCAAATGCACTGCCTCAGGTATTCGAGCAAAAATGCAGGAGCGCGTGAAGTCCGCCATTACAGAGTCTTTCGTTGAACACCAGCCCCTCGAGCAGTTCCTAGTTAATACCACAGCGTTCCACAATGCCCACCTACTCCGACGTTGTCTTCCACGCAGTGCCTGGGCACCGGTCCCTATGTTTGCGCCAGCAGAACGAATTCTAAAGCACAACGAGCTGGCGGAACGCTTACGTGGTGATCATTGCACTAAGCGCGAAGCGGCGGCAGCTCGAAGGGAGAAGGCAGCAGATGGCGACACAACTGGAGTTTCACAAAAGAGGAAAAGAACCGAGAAGCCGAAGAGAAAGAAAGCAACCACAAAGAAGCAGACACGTGGACGTCGATTCAAGAGGCAGAAGACAACTACGGTGGAATTGGAGGAGTTTGATTCGGGCTGTGAGACTGGCACGAACTCTGACAAAGAGTCAGCTAGCCAGTCCGATGTGATGGAGGTCGATTCCGATGACGAAGACTCCGAGGATGCTTCTGAGTCCTCAGAAGAGGAGGTCTATGTTGCGAGGCCCACCAGACGCCCCCGTGGGAAGCAAGTACAGAAGCCTTGAAGAGGGACTTTCGGCTGAGCATACTTATTATTATAGTAGCGGCATTATATTTGATTGCCTATCTGCATTTTCCGTGTCCCTCGGGGACAAAAATTGAGCAAGTAGGCTACTAAAAAAAGACCGGGGCGAGTGAGCACGGTCAGGAAAATAAAAAAGGGCTAGGAGGAGGAGGAGGAGGAGGAGTGCATTACTAGGGGGATCGAACCAACGACATCCGTCAGACAAATATTCGCTGGTCCACAGCTTTAACTAAGCGGCAGTACAACCTGGGATCGAGGCTGCAAAACAGGCTATAGGTCATGTCGGTTCGATGTGGAATCAATATGCCCTCCACCAATTCGAAGTCTAGGAGGCAACATGGCCCACCATCTGTAGTGCAGGTGTAGTGCATATCGGGCCGAGATAGGCTGTAGGCTGGCCCAAGCCTTACACCACAGCCGGCACTCAGCCGAAGTTCACCTCGATGACAGGTGACGCGTGAGCTCATTGTTCACATCGATACGAGGTGCTTTCCACATCGGGCACAGGTGGGCAAATCACTCACAGCCACCTGATCTTCTCACACAGAATTTGCCTGGCGAAGAATTGGCGGTGTATGCTAGGTATGGCGACTGTAAACCGCGCCGCGATTGTGGTTTCACAGCATTTAAACGGGAGCGGGATCATGGCTTCGGCAAAATCAGACGCCTCAGCATCATCATACATCCCGGCAGACAATCCAAAGAAATTAATAGTCGCCATTCGGGGGGCCACTGAGGACGGACTATTAGCAGGAAGTCATTTGAGGAGAATAATATTACAGCGAGATTCAATCCTCTAACTTGGATCGGGAAACTATCGTCGCCCGCATGGAATCCGATATTTCGGCGGTCCGATGACACGCGTTTGGCGCCGGATATTCTGAATATCCACCTTTTCGATGCCATGTACGAGCGGGCTACCACGACATTTTGCGCCACACTCGGAGTCTACCAGAACCTAGCTTCCCTACAGATCTCTGGCTTCACGATCGATGCCGCATTTCTAGGTACCCTGGGATCTCTGTCGCATTTGGAGGCCTTGACGATCCGAAATTCCGAGATTGTCGCCTGGAAGGGGTTCCTTAGACTCGGGAGCTTAACGGCGTCCGGGTTGCAGTTAGCGCTAGGCGGCGAAGGTCCGCTCCAGATCGCGTCTCCCGAGACTCTACACACCCTCAATCTAGACGCCGATAATGAGAGCTCTCCTCTCATCGCAGGCTTTGGGCCTGCGAAGCTTGCCCACTTGACTCACTTATCTTTCGGTAACATTCGCAGCGTCGACACGCTGTTCGGCTTCCTCAAACAGTGCCCCCTGCTCGAATCCCTGTCCATCACATCACTCCCTCGGAACTCGTCGCTGCCTTCCGTCCATCCCAGTACCATCCCGTTCCTGCGGAACCTCACGGGCCCCGGAAAGCTGCTTCAGTTATTGACGCCCATCGCCCAGTCAGCTGTGCAATAGTCCTGAACGACGGCACCTGGCTCGAGCCGGAGCAGCTCATGCACCGTTGCATGGACATTTCGCGCAGCGCCAGTCCGCTCCGCTCTCTCTCCCTCCATCGCGTCCCCCCAACCCTCGAGTTCCTCGATACCATTATTTCCCTATTTCCCGACCTCAGAGAGCTGTCGGTCAGGATTGCAGGCCCTATTCAGTTCCAATGCGGCGGCGTCTTCGGGCATCGCCGTGACCTGAAGACCGAAACTCCTGTTGACTCATGGTCCCTCGAGCTCCGCGATGAGGACGCATTTGACACCCCGCCCGTGGACGAGCTCTCCGATGCCGAGGAAGAGCCCCCCACAATCATTTTTACCAAGCCAGCCACCGCCGCAGATATAGCCGCGTCCTTCGGCAGTCCTGCGCTCGATATAATAGTGCCCTCCAACATCCATGTACGCGTCGCATTTATCTCCTGCAGTTGTTCGACATTGCTGATGGGTAACATAGGCTATTCTGCGCTGGGTCCTCGACCACCAGCTGTCGCTGCCACCCAACATTGAAGTTCTACGACTGGGTGTGGATGGGTCCCTCAGGGCCTTGTCTTTGATCGAGCAGCGGCAGGCCGTTGCCGGTCTTAGTCTACTATACCCCCTCCTGCGCGAGGTGCAGTTTGGTGAGCCTTCGAGCAACTGGAAGCTCAGCGCGGAATTGTAGACATCAGAGAAGAGATGCATGCGCGTTGTTCTCTGATTATGTGGACAGAACTTGGCAATGGGGCGAACTCGGTATGGCCAGATATTTAACCATCCTTTCAGTGTGCTGTCGACCATTATATGCGCAGGTGCATTCTGTGATACGAAGCATTTCAGTGACCTAACAGCCTGCAATGCTGCATTCAAACAGGCCGTAAGTTGAAGCCGAGTTGAGCCTGACCAATGAAGAGAACTTCAGCGGCCCCCGACTCAGCTCAAGCTTTCCCGTTTCCTCCGCCTTCGCCGTTTGTCTGACATGTATTTATGCAAGGGAAACCAATTCGAAAGTGTCACGGTACGTTCACATCAATATACAGCCACTCGTCTCCGTATACAACCTCCTGTCTCGGAGCAATTTCCGCGCACAGAATAGGCTCATCTCGCACTGCTTCATGAGCTTCACCATGCTCCGCACTGTCGGCTTCCATTTTTCCATCGGCGGATATGGCCAGGCCCTGAATGTCAGGCGAAGCCCGTAGTGGTCTCTCAGCTCCGGCCTGGCATAGTTCTACGACAGAAAGAAGTCTCCGCTCTCGATGACGCAGGAAATTCACGTTTGAAATATTGACATGTTTATCTTCATTATCGGACCAAGTCTTCGCAGAAAGGTCGGAATATTTATACCTAGTTATGCACAGGAGTGCTCTGGATCAGGCGGTTGATGTGTGTGTGTGCCTGTCAGCCTTGACGATTGAGCGAGGTTGGTGCTATAAGGGCTCGGCGTGCGACAGCTAAATAGATTTCCGTTTCATAGGCAGCAAGTTGAACCAGAGTTGGACTGTGGGAAGCAGTCCATGTGTTCTACGAACTTGCAGGCACATTCGGAAAACCGTAGGCGGAAATTCTGTCCCACCCTCACATGCACACGAAGTTGATGCTGATCCGATTGCCGCGCGCAATCAGATCATGGAACTACGGTCCCGCATACAGTTGATGTGACTCGGGCACTGCGGTATTCATAACTGAATTCCGCACGTCGACCGCCATGGACCCCTCGCCTGCCGACCTTCATCTCTTGCCCGCAGAGGTCTGGCTGGCATGTTGGACGCTATGCTCCGTCCGCCAGCTCCGTCGCCTCTCCTTGGTGTGCCACCTCTTTCGATCACTTTGCATGCCGGTCCTCCTGCAACGTCAATCCTTCCACGGGGTAGGATTGGAGTGGAATCTTGGCCTGGATAACTGGATGGAACGCGTTCGCCGCCTGCATCGAACGGCAGTTCGGATGGACAGATTGGCGGCGGGCCCCTACGCCCAGCTGGTTCGCTCCCTCAATGTCGCCCTGAGTTCCGACACCGCTCCGATGACACACTATCACCCCGATATTCTCAATATCCACCTCTTCGATGTCATGTACGAGAGGCTTATCACGACCTTTTGCGCCACACTCGGAGTGTACAAGAACCTAACGTCCCTAAATATCTGTGGCTTAACCATCGACGCTGCATTCTTTGGTACCTTGGCATCTCTGCCGCAGTTGGACACCTTGGGCGTCTCCCGTTCCGATGTCGTCGCATGGGAGGGGTTTCTTCCACTGGGAACCCTGAAGGCATCCGGGTTGCGACGGTTACCCGAGGGCAATGAAGGACCACTCCGGATCGTGTCTCCAGACACTATACACACTCTCGAGCTCGACAGCGAGAGCTCTCCTCTCATCGCAGGGTTTGGCTCTAGTCAGCTTCCCCACCTCGTCCACCTGTCCTTTAACAGCGTCCTCTACAGCGAGGCGTTGATTGGCTTTCTCGCACAGTGTCCCCGCCTCGAATCTCTGTCCATCGACAGCTCATTCGGCCGTCAACCGTCCCTACCCGCGATCCATTCCAAGACTATTCCGCTCTTGCGCACACTCACGGGACCCTCAAAGCTGGTCCAGGCATTGGTGCCCAGTCGTCCCGTTAGCTCTGTGACTGTACTGGGAGACAGTTGGCCAGACGAAGGATATCTCATATCACTCTGCAGGAATATCTCACGCAGCTCCAGTCCCATTCATTCTCTTTCTCTTCCCCGCACACCTCCGACACTCGAGTTCCTTGATGCAGTCATGTCTCTATTCCCCGATCTCAGGGAGTTGACCATTGCGCTGGCGCCCATGATAGAATTCCGTCGTTGCGGATACCCCCGGCGCCATGCAGTCACACCCGAAAAGCCTTCCATTGACTCACGGTCCCTCGAGCTCCGCGATGAGGACGCTTTTGATAACCCGCCTGCCGATGAGCTCTCCGACAACGAGGCAGACGAGCCCCAACCGATTCTTGTCAAGGCAGCGACGGAAATATCCGATTTGCCCGGCATTCATGTGCGGATGTATTTTTCAATGCTTGGACATCACTAATCATCCACGTAGAATCTACCTGCTTTCTCCGGCATTGAGGTGCAGATCTATGTTGAAATTCCGAGACGTCGCTGATCGTCTGTCTAGCATGTGTTATGTTGGCTGTACGACCGGCGGGTTTCGCTGCCCCCCACCATTGAAGTGTTTCGGCTCCAAACGGACCGCGACCTCCCGAAGTTGTCGCTGGCCGAAGAACATAGGGCCGTCGCCGTCCTCAGTGGCCTGTACCCCCTCCTGCGCGAGGTGCAGTTTGGCTTGCCTTCGACCAATTGGAAACGAACCGGTGGATTGTGGAAATCAGAGGAGAGCAAAAGCATCCGGATAGTTCCCTGATTACATGGACATTCCAGAAGACGTTAGCATAGGTACTGGAAAGTTTGCAGTTCGATTGAAGGAAGTCGCTACATTCTATCACGGAAGGGACGTATATGGTTTACGGATTGTCGGCGGCATCAACGAGAAATGTTATTTATTAACCGCGACGATGAATCCTTCCAACATCACGCACCCCTGAGTGAGTGAACTCACGCTTTACACAAGACATGCTCCATAAACTTCGCCCGTCAAGTGAAGAAGGATCCAACAGCAAGATGAAGGTCTGGCCGGATCGAACGGGGATCCTCGATCTGGAATTTTGCTCCGGAATTGGTTCGCCGTTGATTGATGCATTGCATATGCTGGCGGGCCTTTGCATCAGCGGTCGGTACCAGTATGTATGTATCATTGTTGAGGTCCGAGAGGAGGGAGAATCGAAGCCCAAAATCGCTGCATCTACCTGATCCCGAGGCGCAGAGGAGACTCTGGAATCTGGAAAATCAGGCATTGTCCATCGTGTGCACGTGCATTCCGTACAGCTAAAGGCATTGCATTGAGAGCTAGGATGGGCGATTGGTGGGAGGAACTCGACAAGTTGTAAAGTTATACATGAGCTCGAGGATAAAGGTGCAATAATCAAAGTAACCAGCCGCAGAATCTTGCAGACGTTCCTTCGGGAGAGAGGAACGCAGGTACGAGGGACTTCTTAAAAATACGGCCCACCAAGCTAAATATATAAAAAACGTCACCGGAAAGACAAGACCTGAACCCGAGTCGAACGGGAGACCCCTGCCTAGAACCTTGAAGACACGTTTGATGAGAGGCAGGCGTATTCCGCTTTCAGGCCGTAAATTTCGAGCTACGTACCTTCACAGGTCCGTGGAGAAATAATAAGATCGATACCAAGGACTTTCACAAATGCTCGGAGAAATCCGGCTTCAGACCTGGCGCAGCGAAAACATTCGTGTGTCGCGAAGAAGGCCGTATCCCGAGTCGAGCGGGACCCCCTGCTGCGCGTAATTTCCCGCTCGCCTCTCATGCACTATGCAGACCGGAGTGAGATGAAGAGCGAGCCGATTTCATGGCCGGCCCAAAGAGAAAATTCGCCGTCGCCAACATTCAAGGCCTGATTCATGTAATGGTGGGCAGAGGCATGCCGTATGCTATCAGGCGTGGATTCAGATCTAGGGACCTACGTAGGTGCGAATGTTCTGGGATGCGGGAGGACAATGGTGAGCCAGTCAGAGGTTCTCGCAACGTGGATGGGACGAAGACTACCAAGGATGTCGAAAATATCCGGCGTTCTGTTCATGTGCATGGCCTGGCCCCGAGTCGAACGGGGGTCCTGAATGGTGATCAACAACGTCGATTTGCTATAGAACGCAGGTGCATTCCGTATACCACCAGGTCTTGCATGCAGCCTTACGAAGCCGGAAGTGCAGTCAGCCTCACAGACGGTGAGTCACCAAGTCTCCACTGCTGCGGAGAGACTAACAAACATCTGGATGAGACGCCAGAGATTTCCCAAGAGAAAAAAAAACTTTCAAGGTGGATCTTCACGGAAGGAGGAGGGGTTTCAGATTCCAAAAAAGAACTTACGATTCCGCGTGCAGGACGGCCTGATCCCGAATCGAACGGGAGACTCCGGCTTCCGGCTGCACAGTTTTTGACGGCCACCGGGCGCTAGCGCATTCAATATGCCCAGCGTTCAACCCTGCACCCTGCTCCCCCGGATAGATGGGTTGTGTCACGGGGCGGGAGCCCCCGAGAAAGCCGAGAGCAGGAGCGCAGGCAGGAACAAGAGAGCTCGAGGGCACGGGAGCCCGAAACTGCGACGAAGCGGACCCCGACGAACCAAAGGACTATAAGTACATGGGCAAGGCGGTGCTACAAGTAACGGTAACCAAGTATTCGTAAGTATCGTAAGGCGAGGATTATGGAATAATATAAGCGATGTAAGGGGCATGTCAGAGTCGATCCAGCCATGCCCCTTACAGGTTGAACTTGAAAGTAACGAGTTAATGATGAAATGCAACGGGCGATATTCACCATCGATCTCCAAAGAGAGGATGAAAATTTCCTTAGGATCCGCCGGAGGCGCCCAGCCATCAGTAGCAGCTATGACAGAACCTGATAGACGCTCGGTACTCGAGCGCCGAGGTCTTTGGGGCTTGCACTGGGAAGTTCAGAGAACTTATTTTGGGGGTGAACCGTTAGTGAATCGTCGAACATGATTCAAGGTCCGTCGCTCGTCCCATATATATCTCATACCATAGCATACGATCACGTATCTTGACTCGCACGGTGAAGGGAGAAGAGCCTCTGGCAAACATCCGCCACCACGAACACCACGTCGTTCGGATCATCCCGGCGCACCTCGCCAAACACGCACACATAACTCTTCTCCTGCCTCCATGCACGGCTCGCTCGTTCGCCGCTCCCTCCACGGCCTCGTGCCCCCCAAAATCGCAACTCCAAAGCTCGTCGTGCGTCTCCCCCCTCCGTTATCTCTGTACCCTATCCGCCCGCTGAAGACTGAGGCTGCAGTCCGGAGGCCCTGACGCGCGTGGCCCCCTTGCACCCCTCGTCTCCTTCTACTCTGCGCTCCCAAAGGGCCCCGCACCCGCCCCCGCCATCCGCGGCCTCAAGGCGCGCTTCTTCTCCGGCAAGAACGCAAGCGCCGCCCCGGTCCTGGGTCTTATTGGCGGGCTGTTTTTGATTGGGTATACAATAGATTATCAGCGTGCGTTCTCTGTGTTTGTCTCGCTGATTTTGGTATCTATGCTGATCCGGAGGTGCTGCTACAGTGCATCTGAGTGCGTACCATCTTACGGTGCGAGTGCGGGCGGCGCTGATGATGATTTTTCGCAGAACATCACAAGAACCACGCACACTAGATGGATGCAGCGGAGAGAAGTATAGCACAAAGATGCCCTTGCCCTTGGCGAATGCACGGTGGAACGACTGGTGGCTCGCGTCGTGTGTATACAATCGAATGAATAGCTTTTTTGTTGACCATTCTCGCGCCTGAGCCACACCCTGCACGCCGAGCATCGCGTGCACACTTCAAGCCCACCAGACGATTCATCGCTCCACCCCACTCACGGTCGTCAGCCCCAGCACCGTGCATCGCGTGCCATGCGGCCGCTCTCGAGACCGGGGCCTACGCCGATGTAAAGCCCTCACCTCTTAACTTACCGCTTTCAGCTTGCGGCTTTCACTAATTCTGTCTTCGTTTTCCTTGCACGGCTCCGATCTTCCGTCCTCGCCTGGGTTCCTCACCCGCAGTCACTCCATTTGGTACACGCTTATCCGTATCAGCACCCGCACATCCATTACTCAGTTCACAGAGCATACGGCATGCGTCTACACTCGGTAGTGAGGCTTTCGATTCCCAGCGTATGTAGAAGATGCCCGTTCGACCTGAAAGCCGGCCATGGCTATGCCACTTGCAGCCTTTGCTTTGGCCTTTTGTTTCGTTGACCCTTTGAATTTGTGCCGCTGGCCGCTTGGATTTCGCTCTGGCCACCCCATGCGAGCGCTGCCGTGAGTCACAAATTTATGTGCGCGTTTGCGAGCCCCTTGTGCAACTCACTGCCGTTCTGTGCTTGACCCATCCAGGCTCGTGGCCCTTAATCCAAGGCCTGGTAGCGTACGGCATGTACCTGCACACCATTCAATGTTTGTCGAAGATTTTCCAGAAGTAGGAATCTCCCGTTCGACTCGGGATCAAGCCGTGCCAGCGACTGGATGCCTTTTTTGGCGCCATACTCCTCGCTACCCTGCGCCTTACTAATACATCGATGATCTCTGGAGCAGCATCCACCGTTCCCGCGTTGGAAAATCTCTGTCTCGCTCCCTCGTGCAAGAACTGCTGTGATCTGTGCCTCGCGCCCCCCTTCGAATCAAAGTGTTCGCCTATCCAGGTTCGTAGGGCTGAATCCAAGGCGTGATGGCATACGTATGCACTTGCACATTTTACATAGAGGGTAGTCGAATGTGTGAAACAGGAGTATCCCGTTCGACTCGGGATCAGGCCATTGTTGATTAGCGCTGGTTTTTTTATTCTTATCCACTTCCACTTTCTTCTTCGCTCAACCTACTGTCGCGGTATCCATCCTCCCACCTCAGTCTCATTCGCGCGTCCCCGAACAATCCAATCTCTGCCTCGCACTTCTTGCAAAATTGATTACCTACATATCTGGGGGCGTAGGTCAGGATGCGAGGCCCGATAACTTATGGAATGCGCCTGCGGACTTTGGAGGGGTGGTTTAAACCGTGAAGCAGGAGTTGCCGTACGATTCGGGATCAGGCCGTTGTTCTGCGAAGCGCTCACCTATCCAGGTTCGTAGCCTTGAATGCCATGGCTTGTAGCATACGATATGCGCTGCGCACCATGGTGTACAGAATGCAATTGCTCGCACGATCCATTAGGAATCTCCCGTTTCACTCGGGATTAGGCTGTACATTTCAGACCCGGATTTCATTTTCATCTTTTCGATATCCATTGTCTCGGCTTAGTGCACCTCCTAGGATGCCGCGACGTTCTGCTATCCAAGAGCCTCACTCTCTATGTACGCTAGCAGATACCGCCTTACGATTGGTGCTCTGCCAAGGATTGAGCTCGCCTATCCAGAATCTGAATAAATGGCCCGGAAGCCTGTCTACCCTTCGTGAAAGTCTACATCGATCGCCTCTGGAACAAAAAAAGGGTAGCAGCCTAAAGAAAAGAAAAGTGGAGTCAGTCAAGTCATGCCTTCGGGAAGAAGCGAACCTCCTTCTCCTCATCCAATCCAGCGGCTGGGGTTTCATGAAACGGAGGCGACTGCCACGGAAGGCTTGTTTACTGCCCTTCGTCCCTGATCAAGTGCACCTCTTAGCGGTCCAATTATGATGAAAGTCAAGAATCTGGATCTGGGATGCCCTCAGCGGGAATCAAACCCCTTCATATATTATCCCTCCACTAGGGTAACCCCGTGAATAAAATTCACGGGTACTTCATCAAAATGTACCCCGTAGAAGATGGCAGAGTGTACACTCACCAAGATGTTCTTTGCCTCCACCACTCTGTGAGCTTTTATTTATAGTTCGTCTATGCCCTCGCATCTACTGCATGTACCCCTTGCTTGTGCTTGCTCCAAGACTGTATGTACCCTTTTCTTGTGCATGCACCAAGCCCTACTGCATTTACCTCTTGCCAGTGCATGCTCCAAGTGCTGCTGCACATTCCCTTTGAAGCTCAAATTTTCATTGGGGCTTACCCGTGTTCCTACATACTACTGTTGCATGTACCAGTTGGCCCCCGGCCCCCGCTGGAATTTTTTCATTGCTACTGCTCAACCGGCATGGAGCAGATGCCCCGTGAATAAAATTCAAGGCTACTGCAGGTCTTTGTGGCCAGGGACCCAGTTTACAACTTGACCTTTTTTCAGCTCATGCATCCGACACCAGATACAATGACATACTCCCTCAAGGACTGCTACTCCATGTTCAAACCTTTTATTTGTTGCTTACCTATGCCCCTCTAGCTACTGCATGTATCCCTTGGAATATGACTTTATTCATGGTGTGTGTTCCCATGCCTCCGTAGCTACTGCATGTACCCTTTGAACTTTGACTTTTTTCCCCCATGCCCCTGGTGCTACTGCATGTACCCCTTGGTTGTGCATGCTCCAAGTACTATGGCATGTACCCCTTGCCAGTGCATGCTCCAAGTCCTACTGCATGTTCAACCGGACGGCAACCCGAAATGGCGTCTTCCGAAGCAGTTCCCACGGCTATGACGTCGACGGTGCATGACCGTGGGGATGGACCATGATGGCCCATCATAGTTATCCCCCCCCCTCGTATTATATTATAGAAGATATTAGATCCGCAAACTACCACCAGTGACGCGGTCGAGCTGCGGTCCACCTCACTCGTAATCTACCCAAGAACAAAACAAATTCGTCGCCACTCATGCGCTCAGGAGGATCGAACCCCTCTCGTTGCAAGCCTATAGTCAAGGCCAAATTCATCGAGGTGATCCCTGTGATCCACGAAAAATATGACTGGACTCCCGTTAATACCCTGGCAGCTGCACTTCCTGGGAACTAAAGAGGATTTAAAAAAAACGGCCCTACAACCTGAAGAACGGCGTGAACCTCAAGAAAATGCGAGGGCCTGTGTCTCGTGATGTGTCTCGTGACTCCTCCACATGGCTACTAACCCCGGGATGTGTGGGAGGAAAATAGAACCGTGGGAAGGGAGCCACCGGGGAGAACCGGCTTCTCTTTTGGATCTAATAATGGACAGGGAATTCGAGCCGGGAGCTTCCTCGCCAATGCATATGGTATATTGCTTGGGATCGTATTTAGTATTTTGAGCGAAAGTTATATGTTTTTGCCCAAGATAAAACTACATGCAAGCCTGTCTAAATCTGGTGCGAGCAAGGCAGCATAGAAGAATACTTTGGTCATCAGACTCTGACGATGTACGCCTTTAATTCAGGCCTCGATCGTGCGAGAGGATCAGCTTCCTACGGCACAATTGAAAGATTCCAGGTCCAGGCACTGATCCAAAAGAGCTTCTCTCCCGAAGGCTGACTTCCAAATCTCACGTTACACGGCTTCACTCATGCCGCTGTTCCCTTCGCCGAGTGACATTACTCAAGCTTGAACCATCTGTACTCACCAAAACGCACACAGGTTTATTCCCGACATACCGTACTAGAGTAATTGGATTTAGATTCCACTTCCTGCATTGGAGTGGGAAAAACGGAAGATGCGTGGATGATCTTCGCACTCTCGGCGGATGATGAATGGAAGCTTGTCACCTCGGAGTCTTGATCGTCTCACGCAATTGACATAAAAGAAGTGGCTGTAAAATGTCCACTTCAATCCCTGCCAGGATGCCCAATCAGCCTAGTATTGCTCAAGTGCGCTTAAACAACATTGTGACATATCTATCCTCTGCCGTGGCTACACTGGAAATTATCTCTGACACCCTGGATACACCGTTTTTGCTAGCCATTTCAAGCACGACCCGATCTCTGTTGAGTGCTGTGCAGGGATGTTATGTCGATTTGTCCTTGATGTGTGCTTACTCAGTCTGCAGACCATCAGGAGAAACCAGGATGATCTTATCCAGATGCTGGAGAAAACCCACGAGCTTCTATACGCTATCATCCACACTCTCATAAAACCTGAATCTGTTGGCGAACTATCCCCAAACATGTTGTACAATCTGGGGAAATTCACCGAGTGAGTTGTGACATTCTACTCATACCACAGCTGATTTGTCCAGGACTCTACACAAAATCCACACCTTTGTTGAAGCTGAGCAGGAAGAAAGTAGAATCAAGAAATTCTTCCATCAAGGCGAAATAAAGAAGCTGCTCAGGGGCTGTCAGACGGGACTGGAACAGGCACTGGGGGCATTCAAGGTGGGCCAATTCGCTGGTGGTATTGAAGTTCTGAGTAACAGACAACCTTCAGATTCAGAGTGTTAATATTTTCAATGATGTGACAGAAATGCATGAACATGCTCAAAGGACACACGAGAAAGTTCTAGAGTTGCTTTCGTCCCTCTCGGACGGAGGAAGTTCTGACAGAGGATCCATGGTGTGTGCTACCTGAGGTGGATTCTAGCCCAGTAATAATATTTTTCCAGATCAGCAGAAGCCTTTCCAGGTTCCAAAGCAGGTAGTGTCTCTATCTAATCATTATATCATTCTGAAACCCAGAAGCTCCAGATCACTTTCATTATTGCCATCTGAACCAAAGATATTTCATGGACGTGATTCCGAAGTCTCAGCCATCATCCAAGCCTTTAAGCAGGAGACACCCAGGATTGTGATTTTGGGAGCCGGTGGGATGGGGAAAACAAGTCTGGCAAGAGCTGTCCTCCATCATCCAGAAATAACCATCTGCTATGATCAACACCGAATTTTCGTCGCTTGTGACACTGCATCAAACACTGTTCAACTTTCTGCCCTCATTGGAGCCCATATCGGGCTTCAACCAGCCAAAGATCTCACTCGAACGATTATCCGTCATTTCACAACTAGTCCACCCTGCTTGTTGATCCTAGACAATCTGGAGACAATATGGGAGCCAGCCGAGTTGCGTGGTGACTTGGAAAAGTTCCTGTGTTTACTGGCAGATATAGAACATCTAGCATTGATGGTAAGCAACCAGACTTTGGTATTATCTCCATATTGAAAATAACCCAGATAACAATGCGTGGAGCAGAGAGGCCAGCTAATATTCGGTGGACTCGACCATTTCTAGAGCCATTGAAGCCATTAACACAGGATGCTGCACGCGCAACTTTTTTTGACATCACAGATGCTTATTCTCTCGAAGACACTGACAAAATCCTCCTTCTCACTGACAATATGCCATTGGCCATTGACCTTATGGCCCATCTGGTGGATGCTGAAGGCGCTCCAGGTGTCTTGAATCGCTGGGAGACAGAGAGGACATCACTTGTATCAGACGGCCATGACAAGGGATCCAACTTGGATATATCAATTTCACTGTCTCTTGCAAGCTGCCGCATCATGTCTTTGCCCCAGGCTAAGGATCTACTGGGCCTACTATCCATTCTCCCAGATGGGCTTTCTGACATAGAACTAGTCCAAAGTAAGCTGCCAATTGAGAAGATGTATGCCTGCAAGACAGTGTTACTTCGGACCTCCCTGGCATATATCGATGACCAAAAGAAGCTCAAGGCATTAGTCCCAATTCGGGAGTATATGCAGAAAATCCACCCACCTAAGACTGACCTTGTTCAATGCCTTCTCAAATACTTCCACGAGCTACTCAATATCTATGATACTTATGGTGGAACTGTTTCAAAGTCTGGAATAGTCGGCTGTATAGCTTCAAATTTCGCAAATATCCAGAATGTCTTGGGACAGGCTTTGAACAAAGACAGTCCTGATCTAGTCAATAACATCCACTGTATATGTCATCTTGATCGCTTCGGCAGGGCCACTGGACATGGACACATTAGTTTAATGAACCAAATTCCCGGTATTCTACCAAATCCCAGGAATCACAGCCTAGAAGTTTATTTTATCACACGACTCTTTGCAGGAGATGGATATCATATCATTACCAATTCACAGCAACTGGTGGACAGAGTTCTTGAATCTTTCCCACAATTTGATGATCCAGGTCTTAAATGTAGGTTGCACGTATGCTAAAGCTATTGTCAAATACTGAAAATAGTTGACCAGGCGGATTTTATTACTTTGTTGCAAACTATTATCGGTCACATGAGCGTGATTTGCCTCGAGCCATGGACTTCGCTCGAACTGGACTGGTTTTGGCGAGTTCAACAGGTGAAACCAGAAGACAGTGCGAGCTGCTGCGTATATTTGCCATGATCCAATGGCAAACTGCAAATTATCTTGAAGGCCAAGTCCATGCACATGAGGCACAGAGGCTGGCAAAGATTTCTGCAGATCTATACAGTGAGGCTGAAGCCCTCCGAATTGAATCTTTTTGCTGCCGTGCCATTGGCAGCTACGCTAAAAGCATCTCCCTATCAAATAGAGCACAAGATCTCCTCAATCTCTGTGGCATGTCTGGCAGCCAGCTACATCAGCTTATTGCAGGCTCCCAGGCAGAGCTTCACCAGTTAAAGTCCGAATATGTGGAGGCTCGTAACATCCATACACAGATTCTTAACCAGGCGTCTGTGAAGCAAGGGCTCCATGAGCATGCCTTGGCCTTGCTCAACATTGCACAAAATGATGTTGCAATTGGTGCACCAAGACATGATGTGCAGAGAAACCTTAATGCAGCCTACTTGAGATTTAAAGCAATAGGGCAGTCAATGGGAATGGTGTACTGTGATATCATCAGCGCAGGTCTTGCTATGAGAGAGGGAGACTTGAAAGAATCCCACACCCTTCTATGCAAATCACTAAACTTTGCTTGGGGGAAAGACAGTGAAGGTGTAACCCTCTGTCTTGAGCAACTTGGTGACTTCCACCACTGGGAAGCTCTCAAGCAGACTGCAGCTACTTGGACAGTGACATTCTTGGCCTATACTCTCAAGGCAAAACAGAAGCTCGGAATCCATAAGGCTCTCCAGTTTCTAGGGGATGTGTACATGTCAGATGGTGATTTGAACACAGCAATCAGTCTTTTCACTGCTGCTCTCGAGGGCTTTACACAGATGGATGTCCACCGCAGCAGAGCGGAGTGCATGCTCCGATTGGGTGATATTTCAAAACTGCACGGGGATGCAGTGCAAGCAGCAAACCTTTGGAAAACAGCTAGACCACTGTTTGAACGCTCATCACAGGCAAAACAAATTAATCAGATTGATGATAGGCTTGCTGGCATAAGTTGCCTCCTGGATGGACCTCCTGGTCTGTCTCTTTTAGACCTTCAAGCGTCCAGGTCCAGTTGGGTCATACAAAGAGCCCCATTGTGATCCTGATCAGAGAGAGAGGAATGTGTTCTTCGAGGATAACATGAAACTTTATTTGGTTAGAAAGGTTCCAGAAACTTTAACCTTGGCTGACTTACCACCTTCAGCAATATATCTGTTATGCCTCTCCGTCTTCTATGCTTTCTTTTAGTTCTCATGTACTTATTTAATTTTGAATCCTACCTGTGTGAAGTTTGTTGAACAACAATGAGCACATGTAATTAAACGTGCCTTCCATGACACTTGACACATCCTCTCGTGCTGATCTGATTTTCAAAAGGAGTTGGTGAAGATTAATCGTCTGCTAGCGGAGGAAGATATGAAGGGAAATTAAGGGAAATTTTAGTGATTCTAGCACATCTACACATCCCCCAGTGCTCTCTGAAGTTCTGAGGCAAAGGACTCCCCTTGCCTCGGGATCAGCCGAGTAAGAACAAATGAGCACGCCGGCGGCCTCCAGTAAATCACGGATCGGCGAATAAATTTATATCGCGACTCATCACAACAGGAAGAAATGTTTGCGCAACGTTGCAGTACAAAGGGTGATCAAATGTTAGGACTTTGTCTCCAACAAGACAAAAAACGAGATTTGAACAAGATTGTTGTCGATCAATGTATCAGATCATCATGGACTCGACGGTCCCGAGTGCAGTTGATGTGACTCGGGCACTACGCTATTCTTAACTCATTCTCGCACACCGACCACCATGGATCCCTCGACTGCCTACCTTTACCTCTTGCCCGCGGAGGTCTGGCTGGCATGTTGGACACTATGCTCCATCCGCCAGCTCCGTCGCCTCTCATTAGTGTGCCGCCTCTTTCGATCCCTTTGCATGCCGCTTCTGCTGGAACATCAATCCTTCGATGTGGAAAGATTGGAGTGGGGGCTCGGCCAGGATGACTGGATGGACCGCGTTCGCCACCTGCATCGAACGGCAGTTCGTATGGACAAGTTGGCGGAGGGCCCCTATGCCATATTGGTTCGCTCCCTCAAGGTCACTCTCAGGTCCGAGAGGTCTCCGATGACGCGTTTGCACCGCGATATCCGGAATATCCATCTCTTCGATCGGTTGTGCGCGAGGATTGGCGTGTCATTTTCTGCCACACTCGGAGTTTACCAGAACCTGTCTTCCCTCCAGATTTATAGCTTTAACATCGATGCTGCATTTCTGACGACCTTGGTGTCTCTTCCCCAATTGGAGGCCTTAACAGTCCGTAATTCCGAGATTGTCGCTTGGGAGGGGTTCCTCAACCTGCGAAGCCTGACGGCATCCAGCTTGCAGTTACCCGAAGGCAACGAAGGACCACTCCACCTGGCGTCTCCAGACACTATACAGATTCTCCATCTGGACGACGATGACGAGAAGTCCCCGCTCATCGCTGGGTTTGGATCTAGCAGGCCCAGCCATCTCGTCCACCTGTCCTTTGGCAGTATCAGCAGCGGCGAAACATTGGTCAGCTTTCTCGCACAGTGTCCCCGCCTCGAATCTCTGTCCATTGCCACGTCAAACTCTCCTCTACCGTCGCTATCTGCCATCCATCCCAGTATTGTTCCGCGTCTGCGCACCCTGACGGGACCCCCACAGTTGGTCCAGGCATTGACACCCAATCGTCCCGTTAGTTGTGTGACGGTACTGCGAGACCATTGGCTAGACGAAGAAGATGTCATGCCAGTCTGCATGGATATCTCACGCAGCTCCAGTCCCCTTCATTCTCTCTCGCTTCCGCGCATTCCTCCGACATTCGAGTTCCTCGATGGAATCATATCCCTATTCCCCGATCTTAGCGAGTTGTCAATGGAACTTCCGGGCTACATAGCGTTCGCTTGTGGCACGGGCAGGCGTCGAACGAAGCCCAAACCTTCCATTGACTCTCGGTCCCTCGAGCTCCGCGATGAGGATGCTTTTGATAACCTGCCTGCCGACGAACTATCCGACGCCGAGCCAGACAAGCTCCCCACACCGATCCTTATCAAGGCAGCCACTGGAGCGGAATTCCCCGCTGTCCCCGGCATTCATGTGTGCATTTATGTTGCAATTCCTAGACATCGCTAATCTTTCACCTAGAATGTGTTACGCTGGCTGTTCGAGCGGCGGCTTTTGCTGCCACCCGCCATTGAAGTTTTTAGGCTCGGGGTGGACGGCGACCTCCGGAAGTTGTCACTGGAGGAAGAACATCAGGCCATTGCAACCCTCAGTGGCCTGTACCCCCTCCTGCGCGAGGTTCAGTTTGGCTGGCCCTCGACAAATTGGCAACGAACCGGGGGGTTGTGGAAATCAGAGGGAAGTGAGATCAGGGTAGTTTCTTGATCACATTGAACTTTGCGAAGACTTACGGACGGGATTTTTTTCTAACTAAATGGAAATCGGAATATCTACATCCCCTTGACACTCTGTACCCTTCAACCCTTGGAAGATATACCCACTTTTGTTTGGCACTCTATCTTCCACAGTCTCCAGCCATCACACGAATCAATCGGAGTTGGATCACACCAACTAAACTGAAAGGTGCTCTGCCGATAGGAGCGGTTCTCGAATGTCAAATCCATTGAGTGCATACCAGTCAACATAGATAACAAATCTCACATTGTCGAGAGCTCGCGAAAAAAAAGGTGAATGGAATGGGGACTAATAGCTAGCCCCGAGTCGAACGGGGACTCCCGCTTCTCGAAAATGCAAAGCCTCGAATGGTGCGCAGGTGCATGGCGTATGGGACCAGGCCTGGAAGTCACAGCTATGAACCTGGGTAAGCTGAGCAACTGAAAATATTCCCTGGCACTCTGACATAGGGCCTTCCTACTTCGACTCATATTTTATCATCATTTGTTAGGAGACCGAAGGCTGGAGCATTCCAGTAAGAGGCGGCGCATTAGTATATACCAGGGAAGGCCGGAAACATATTCGCGGGTCTGCTGAGTTGAGAGCGGGGTGACTGACTGAAAAGGTCATTGCCCCATCCCATGGCCCGATCCCGAGTCGAACGGGAGATTCCTGCGTTTATGAACTTAGATGGGTGACTTAGATGGGTGCGCGATTTGTACGACGATAGAGGTGGCGAGCCGGATTCTTACAGCTTACAGTTACAGCTTTCGTAAGGCCAACGCAGGTGTGCCACATCAGGATTGTCGCTGGACGGAGGGATTAATATTGGCATGCCAGACAGACGAAATTTACCAAGGAGGATGCCCAAAAGAAGATTCAGTCGAAGACACGGCCTGATCCCGAGTCGAACGGGAGACTCCTGCGTGGCGAAATGCAGTGAAGTCGAATCGTGCGCAGACGCGTTCCATATGCCAGCAGGTCTTGCATACAGCCTCGCAAACCTTCATAGATGACGAGTCAGTGCGAGAGAAGCGTACAGGTCTGCGGAACGCACAGGCATTGGCGGCGGGACGAGCGGCCAGCAATATGCTCCCCCTTTGCCAAAATAAACCTTTCCGTCGAAACCCTGCATAAAAAAATATCAAGGTAAATCGCTTGACTCCGAATCGAACGGGGGGGGGGTGGCCGGAATATGTGCAAATTTCGCGTGCATGAGCGGTTTTGAAAGCGGCCGCAAGCCACACGATACGCAGTTGGCGGGAGCCGAGCGCGTAAGTGGGATGATCCAGGGGGCGGAGCGAACGCACACGCAGGACGACCCGGCGGACAGCATCTTGAAGCAGGATGCGATAGCCAGCCAATTTGCGCGGGGGAGTATGATTCCTTCGGTGCACACAGATGGAGACGCAGGACGAGTGGTTGCAATGTACAGGCTAAATCTGAGGGCGTGCTGGACGAGCGATCCATGCGTGTATCGACTTTGACATCGTGCAAAGAGGAGGAGGTGTGGATGCGCATGTTTGGCGGGCGGTGCCGAGATGATCCGAGGCACGTGGTCTTGAATAAGTTGCATTCCTATACTATATTTAGCTTTACAGTGCAAAATGGACTATAAGTGCAAAATGACTTCGCGTCGACTCAATTATTGCCCAAATGCCTTCGGAAGTGTCTCAAATTACACCGACAGTTCCTGTACCCAATAATATAAAAAAACTTGGAGGGAAACGGATGAGAAATGACCGAGATCCCGCCCCGAGCCCGAAAAACCACTGATCCCACTGCAAAATTCGATGCACTACATTTCTTAGTGAACGGATTGTCTTGGGAATTTGAGTGAAACATTAGGACAGTCTATGGAAGCATCTACCAAAAAAACCGGAGTCAAAACGGGGGCGGGACGGGACTTACACGTCATTCTAGGACGCCGTCACAAAGCGTCACATTTCTGTTTGAAACTCCGACTGCCGAGCGAATGCATCACCACGTCAATCCCAATCGCGTCGCGTCGTCTGACGCATCCTACACTTCTACTTTCCTACACTTCTACTTCGCACGTCACGAGCCTGAGCCGCGACTACGAGCAAAGCCAGGCGCACCAGATCCGCATGATGCGGGAAGCAAAACTTACGTCCGAGGAACGCGACGCGCTGGTTTATTTGTGAAGCAGTACAGTAAGAGGAGATCTACTGTTGATTACGGGACTCGTATGTGTGAACTATAGACATGTTAAGAGTACTCTGAGAAGTTATACATGTAAGCATTATAAGAGCCATAAAATTCACCACCTTCAGCAGCTCCGAAAGACGGGAGAGGGTCAAAGAAATCAGGATTATTTAAAGCATATGGATAGTTGACGGCGGGGTATTGGGTGTATGGGATGGGTGGAGCTTCAAGATTGAAGTTGAAATTCGGGTAGGAATGAGAAGGACCTGCAGCTGCATTGGGATCAAGGTTGTTGACATCCCCGAAAGGTGTCCCGGGTGGCGGTTGGGTAGAAGGAGGCGCGCGTGAGCGGTTGAACAGCCCGACATACCGGGGGTCGTGTCGGAGGGTCTCGTTCTTGTCAAAGAACTCGGTAATTCGAGTGGTGAGGTCTTTAGCCGTGCCATCCATCGAAATATCCAGTGCATATGCAAGATCCTTGAGCTGGGATTTGGACTTGGTCGACAGTGCACCTCGAAAGATCGCTGTGTCCGTTTGGGCTACACGGAGGCGATGCTCCTCATTCTCCTTCGATTGTCGTTCGTCGTCACGGCGCTGTTTTTCAGCCTCTTTATCCGCCGTCAATTTCTCGCGCTCGAGCGCCATTTGTAATCCCTCGTCAGATGTCAGAGTCCGCGCGTCGGCATTGAGCTTAGCTCTCCCATTTTTTTTTGTAGCCTTGGTGTTCATCTTCCTTTTTAACGTCATAATCTGGTTTCCCGCGACCGCGCAATGTGTTTTGAGGCGGTCGACCTCTGCCTCCAGGTGTTGGATATATTCGCGTGTATTATCGCTAAGTCGACGACGTTTCGAGGAGTTGGGTGTATCCTCGAGCGGTGAAGAGCGAGTGCGACGGCGGCTAGATGGGCACGGGGTAGAGATGGAAGTGGATGGGGAAGACGTCGAGCTGGAGGGAGATTCCATTGACAGAGTCCCATAAAATGTTCTGGGAGGAATGGGTTCATTGGCGGCCGGTGGTTCCAGGTCCGATTCAGAATCAGAATCGGAATCGGGATCCACGTCGTCAGGTAGAAGGGTAGAGCGAATGAGGTTTATCGACTGAAAGGTATGGATTGGGAATGAAGAGGGAAGGTCGACCGTCTCGGTCGAGAAGGGAATACTGGGAGCATAGTCTGCGTCCGTGAAAATGTCGGGGTTGATAGGCCAGGCACCGCTCTTTTTCCAGGCCGATTTAATTGTTGACTGTTTGAATGTCTTCGCCCGAACAGCCATGTACTCCACGATGAAATCCTCCTTCCGTATCTCCTCGCCCGTATCCTCAACAACCTCATGACAGCGGTCAATCCACGCAGATTGAAATGGTCCGAAGACCCCGACATCCAATGGCTGGAGTTTATGAGTGGTGTGAGGAGGAAGACAGTAGAGAATGATCTTGTGTTTCCGCGCGAGTTCGATGATGCGTACAGTGTCATGAGAGGCATGCCCATCATGTACGAGCAATCTCCACCCATCTGATACATTCCGCTCCGCGGATTGCGGGATGAATGACTTCTCGAACCAGTCGTAATTGAGATGATTATCAGTCCACCCGTTTGGAGACATCGAGACACTTGAAAATGTGTGAGTAAAAGCACGAGGCAATGAAATAAGGACTCTGACGTTATATTAGGTGTATTGAACCACTCGGAACAGAACTCCTTCCCAGGAAAGACGAACCCGGGGTCGAGAGCAGCATCAACAGAGACACACTCGATGATTGTGATGAGCTCGAGGTTGGCGCTGGCAGCTTTGTAATTGTCGGGAGCATTGCGGTCAAAGAAATATTTCCTCTGATTCCCTTTCTTCCCACCCCCACGCTGGACACCCTTTTCGTCCATATTATAGATGTTTTCGGGCGGGATGTCATAGTCTTTGATGAGCTTTTGAAGTTGCGCAAAATAACGCGAGACGACAGGTCGATTGAATGCCTGGGCACGCCGCGGATCAAGTCCGCGAGCCTTTCTGAGCTTCACATTGGGGTGACGCTTCAGGAAGAGTTTGATCCATGTCCCGCTTGGACGTTTGGAACAGACATCTTTGACGATCGCTCTGATTGCCCGTTTGTCGACAGGATGGCCGGTAGCAGCGAGATATAGGATCCAGTCGACCACGGTATCCTCCTGTGCCGGTGAGAGAAGCTGACGGTTTATATGGGCCTCAGAGCGGGGACGTGCAAGACCCTGGAACCGTCGGCGGAGGGTGTCGTACGGCAATTTGAGCTGTGTCGAGACCGCGGTAATATTCGGCTTTTTGGCGGCAGAAAGGATGCGGCATGCCTGGACATATCTTTCCTCGAGATCTTCTTCGAAGTTCGGGATTCGCGCGGTGTCGACGTGAGGCATGTCAAAGAAGAGAAGAAGCGAAGCAAGACGTGATCGCGTTCGGTTTCCACGTGATCCCGCGCTTGGCATCGGCATCGAGCGGACTTTAAATTGTCACACTGATTTTGAGACGCACATTTTTCAGCCGTCCCGCGCCCGTTTTGACTCCGGCTTTTTTTCGCTAGATGTTCGCATGGACTGTTGTAATGTTTCACTCAAATTCCCAAGACAATCCGTTCACTAAGAAATGTAGTGCATCGAATTTTGCAGTGGGATCAGTGGTTTTTCGGGCTCGGGGCGGGATCTCGGTCATTTCTCATCCGTTTCCCTCCAAGTTTTTTTATATTATTGGGTACAGGAACTGTCGGTGTAATTTGAGCCACTTCCGAAGGCATTTGGGCAAGAATTGAGTCGACGCGAAGTCATTTTGCACTTATAGTCCATTTTGCACTGTAAAGCTAAATATAGTAATACTCCTCCTCGAGTTTCTTTGCGTCGTCGCTCCTGCGCTGCGGGACAGATACAGTACGCGAGGTTTGGTTAAGTGAAAATCGACGGGCAGAGCTAAACGTTCGACGAAAATTGAGGGCGCACTTATACGACAGCCAACAATCTCATCGCAGTCATCATCAAGAAAATCGGGGCATGCCTCTCAGTCCTTACGGCAATGCGACTTTGCGCCACACTTTTCCCTTGCAAGCAAGCTGCCGGCGAGTCACTCATATATGTCCTGGCCAAAATTTAAATGTTTTTCGAAAATCCGAACTTTCCGGGTAAGTCATTTTGTTCATGATGCCCCTGCACACCGTGCCGATGACGGCCACGCAAGCTTGAATCCCTTTTTCGACTTGTGTTCAGGTATGAGACCCGGTTTCCCCCTTTTTTTAGCTGCCCGGGGCCGCAAGCAGAGGTTGTCGACGCTATCATCCCGGTTTCAACCTTCTGTGTATATACCTCTGTCCCCCGGGCCGTACTAAGAATCGCCTTAACACTGGCACCCGTTAGTTAGGTTTCTCGCTTTCAATCCCTGATAGGATATCCACTGCCCCTGCAAACTCCACAGAAGCCAGCTGCTGCACGAATCCCCCGTCCAGTTTGGGATTCGGCCGTTGACTCGGACATCATCGCTTGCCCTCTCGCGGCTCATTCTGCATAGGCTCCACCGCCGGTGGGAGGGATTTCGAGACTCTGCAAAAGAAAAAAGATCCATGAGGGGAATGGCCAGACCCCGAGTCGAAGGGGGAATCTCTGCGTTTCAAGGGAGAGGAATTCTGCGTCAGGGTGGAAAGGTGCATAACACATGCTATCAGGCCTTGTATCAGAGCTACCAACCTGGACAGATGAGCCATTTTTAAGTGATCCAGGCGTCCCTAGCGCGAATAAACAGTACGCTCTGGAGGAGTGATGCACGGCGGGGTACACAGATATAAGAGTTCACCTTGCATGGTGCGGACCAGATGCCAAAACAGCATTTACAACGACTCATGGCGCGATCCCGAGTCGAACAAACCATTATGGGAGGTGCGCGCCATATGGAGGCTGCATGCCTTCTGCTATCAGGCCTTGTATTCAGACCTTTGAACCTGAACAATAGCTGAACGATTTTTGCCAGGGAGCGGGGAGGTACAGACGATTCCGCGAAGACCCGAATGAAGCTCGCGTAAAGGCTATAAAGTTACGTGGAAGGTCCGGGTTGGGGATAGTGTTGTCATCGTCCACGGAGCGGAGGAAGATTACAAAACCAAAGGACAAAAGACAGAAAGGGAGAAGGAAAAGAGAAGGCCGGGACACTCCCCGAATCGAACGGGAGACTCCTGCGTTCATGGACTGGGCATATCAGTGCCCATGGTGCGCAGGTGCATTCCATATGCTATCAAGTCTTGTATCAAGCCCCACGAACCTGGGAAGAATCGGCGGGGCGCAGAGAGATTAATCACGAGAGCTCGAAAGCCGCGACAGTGGATTAAGGGAGAAAGAAGAGCATCACCAAAAAGCTACGCTCATCCTTTCCCAGGGCCTGATCACGAGTCGAAAGGGGGACTCCCGCTTCATGGTTTCGACCAACTCGCAAGGTGTGCGGGGGCATTCCATATGCTATCAGGCCTTGCGTTCAGAGCTACGAGACTGGATGAGCGAGTGGTGCCAGTCGTGAAGGGTTCTTGATAGAAGGACAAAAGGGCGACAGGATGAGCTTTCAGCGCTTGCGTAGTCGTTACCGATCCACAGTCGAAGTTCTGAGAGATGCAGTGAGACGACGCTTGAGGGTGAAGCCCGGACGCGGGGAAAGCAGCACCAGTAGTACGGGTGAAGCGGAGAGAGAAAGAGCTCCGGCACTGTACAGTATGTAGGCTGCCGACGGAGGAGATCTGCCACGCGCCAAAACATAGGCAGGCCACGAGATGGAAAGTGGACTTTCGCGAGGAGGATGCGTGCTGGGCTCGAGGTGGGACCGCGGAGCGAGCGCACAAAGTACTGAAGCGGAAGCCGGTGGAGTCAAGGCAGAGTGAGGAGGCGCTACCGCTGGTGCGCGCAGCGACGTGGAGTCCTAGTTCGCGTGTATCGATGCGAGCGCGGGCACAGAGGTGAGCTGCGGATGCCAGGACGTGTGGGCGCGCAAGTGGGGCTCAGCGGAATCCAGAGGAGCGGCTGCGCTGCCCGTCTACCGCCCGGAGCTGGCAAGGGTCGCCGATCGTGAAGGCACGGACCTGTCCTCGGCTGGTACGGCGGGGCAGCTCAGTTGACGCGGGCGACGTTACTTCATCACGGCGGGCGAGGTCGCGGGGACAAGGCGGAAGACGGGCGGGGAGGATGATCAAGATCAAGAATGAAAGCGAAGTATTCGTTCGGATGTACACACGCGCGCGCGAGCCAGCGGGCCATCTGTATCCACCTAGTGCGTGTGATGTTTGTGGTGCTCTGGAAAAATCGCCATCAGTGCCATCAGTGGTGTCAGCAAGGTGTCAGTGCCCGCTCGACTACGCTTCGGAGAAAGATGTCGCACTTAAATACACTGCGCGCCGCACCACTCGAAAATCAACGAAGGAAAGTCAGGAAACACACGCTGGTAATCAATCGTTTACCCAATAAACAGCCAGTAAGCCCGGCGCTTGCCCGGCACCAGGGTGTCTTCAGCAGGCGGATGGAGCACAGAGACAGCGGAGGGAACAGACGCACAACGAGCTGTTGGGTGGGGGGTCGGGGGACCAGGGCCGTCGAGCGAGCGGCGGACGAGCGAGCGGTGCATGGACGTTGGAGGAGAGCTATGTGTGCGTGTTTGGCAGGGCGGTGCCGGGATTACCCGAGCCACGTGCGGTTGAATTACTCCAAAATTCTAAGACTTGAGCTGCGGGGCAGCTGTACATTGAGAAACCTCCCGCATCGAAGTTGACAAATTTGCGCTGCTGCTTGGATCCTCGAGTGAGGTCAACACTGCGTCGCCTCGTAGTAGTTACGCCTTCCCGCAGTCTGCAGAGTCGTCCATCTCCCACAAGACGCTTAGGTTACGCGATCCGGTGGTCTGGAATGCGAAACATTCCGCCAGACTGTGTCAAAGCTGGTGTACCTATCTATATCGTACAGGTAGGCCTCGTAAGCACCTGCGCACCACGGTGTTTCGAGATACAACGTCGACGCAGGACTCTCCCGTTCGACTGGGGATCAGGCCGTCGGCCACCCATTCGGTCTTTTTGGCATTTTCTTTCTCGTTTGCTCTGAGTTCTCCCCCGCGTTCAAGGCCTCAGGCTTTCTTTCAATCAATACCATCTGCGCAAAATTCTGGTCTTCCGTTGTTACCGGGGAATCCCAGACCCTGTTCCCTTCAAAAAATTGTTCACCTGTCTAGCCTTACCGGTCTGAATCCAAAGCCTGAGGAATAAGGAATGCACCTTCCATTAACCAGTGCGCGAACCCCCGGGCTATGTAATGTAGTATTTACGCACCTTATGGGCCTGGGTTGTGACCCGCGGCCTTCGGGGTCCTCCCTTTGACGACTGTTGAAGTTACGACTCCATGGAAGATCGAGCTCCAAGATGCAGGTGGGGAGATTGTTTTAGGGTCATGGGGTACAAAGAAGGTCGAGCGTCAAGGCGACGTATATATTCCGATTTCCACCGAGCTACGGAAATGTTCAACCGAACCCGCAAGTCTTCGCGACATTGTATGTATTCAAGAAACTACATGGATTCTTTTGTTCTCCTGTGATGTCCACAAATCCCCAGTACGTTTCCAATTGCTCGAGGGCCAGTCAAACTGCACCTCGTGCAGGAGGGGGTATAGTCCACTGAGGACGGCGATGGCCTGATATTGGTGGGCCAACGCCAACTGCGGGAGTTGGCCACAACCTTGAGCGACAGCTCCCGGAGGTCGGAGAACAGGGATAATATTGCATCAAGGGACTCAAGCGTCAACGGGATGCGTGGGAGGGCGAGGGAGTGGATGGGGCTGGAACTGCGTACAATATCCGCACAGACGCGCAGGAGGAACCCCTGCCCGATCCGCGCTGTACCGTCCACAAACGCTGCGCAAGTGATCGGGCGATTGGGCGCTAATCGCTGCAGTAGCTGGGGAGGGCCTGTGATGTCGCGGAGGAGTGGGACGGCACTCGAATGGACGACTGGAAGTAAGGGGCTTCCCGGGAATGTTTGCACTGATAAGGACTCGAGTCGGGGACATTGTGTCAAGAAATGGAAGAACTTGTCGACGATGAGGACAGAACGAATGGAGAGGTGGACCAGGCGGGTGAGTTGTCCGGGTCCAAGCCCGGTGAGTAGGTCGAAAGTGTGAGTGTGAGGAACCTTGAGATTGAGGGTGTGGATGCTGGTTGGAGACACTATCCGGAGAGGTCCAGAGTTAGACTTCGCTCGTGAGTCGGATATCGTCAGGTTGTCTAGGCTCAGGAACCCATCTAGAGCGACGATCTCGCAATTGCACAGAGTGAGGGCCTTTAGCCTCGACAAAGCCGTCAAGGTATTTCGAAATGCGATGTCGATGGTGACGCCCTGGATGTCAAGGGAAGACAGGTTCTGGTAAAGTCCAAGGGTGGTCGAAAGTCTAGTGAAGATCCTATGGCATCGAAGCAGTGAATATTGAGGATATCGGAGTGGATTTCAGTCATTGGAGGGCCGTCGGTCCTGAGACTGATTTTCCAGGACCGAACCAGCAGGGCGTAAGGCCCCTCCGCCAATCGGTCTACTCGAACTGCGGTTCGATGGAGGTGATGAACCCGGTCAATCCAGTTGTCGCGACTGAGACCGCGCTCCAATGCTGCGACGTCGAAAGATTGATGCTCCAGCACGAATGGAAAGCACAGTGATCGAAAGAGGTGGCACACCAACGAGAGCCGACGGAGTTGGCGGATGGAGCAGAATGTCCAACACACGAGCCAGACCTCCGCGGGCAAGAGGTGAAGGTAGGTGATCGGGGGCTCCATTGTCGTCGTCGTGGGGAATTGAATGAAGGAGAGAGTCACATCAATCATTCGGGACCGTCGCACACCAAATAAAGGAAAATATCGACCTAGGTCTAGGTTCGGTCCAAGCCCCGTTCTGACGATGCCGTGCGTGCCGGGAGGGACAAATAGACCAAACATCAAGCCAAACAGACCAAACACGCCTTCGTCAGAAGGGGCTTGCTTCAAAGTCCGGAAATCGGGGGGCTTGGAAATCGCCTTCCAGCAACACAACGCGGGCTCGGAGCGCCGGGGCCAATTGGTAAGACTTTTAGTTCATCAATCTGGCTACGACTTTCATCGATTAGGCGTAAGGATTGAGACCATATTCATCAAGCTAGAAGCCCCCGAAAAGTGGTGAAAACACGTATTTTTTGAGGTGCCCTACAAATATTTATTTCTTGCAGAATAATGAAGCCCTTTCATTTGAAGATACCCTTAGCATGTTGCTCCCGGAAACAGGTCTTCTTAAGGTGGTATGCTTGCTGGGCCCTCAGCTATTCACGATCCATTTCGTGAAACAGCCAAATTGGGGAGCGTGTCACATATGTGACACCCATCACACTCGCACCGAAATATTTCCTCCCTTCTATGTGTTCGGTATAAAATCAGTTATAAGTGACAGGTAAACATTTGAAGATACTTCAAGTGTCAAGGATACCTCAGAATCGCTATATGGATCGAAGGGATATGATATAGTGATGATTAAGTCATCCTTCCTATACTCTGCAAACAAGACTCAGTTCAGATGTAGGGCTTAGTTCAGAGACCCGGAGGGACTCTGGCTATGTATATAAACATCTCCTTTTACTCAACCTGACTCTATATGGTAGGCTTCTCATTATACCAAGCCATAACGTAGATTTAGCCATTTGGTGAAATCCAAGTTATTTTTGATCATCAGAACTCCAGGTTTTCTTGCCAGAGACGCGTTAAACTTACTGAAATAGCCATCTATGTGTTTTAAAGTGCAATCCTTGGTGTTTTAGGCAAGTATGAGACGCGTCGAGGTCAAGGTGATGAGTGTGACACAGTGTGACAGAACGAGAACCCGACCTCGCGTGGCTCAGATATTGACCACAACGTTATTTAAAATCGTAATAATATTCTGAGACATACATATGAACAGTAGGAACAATCTATGATGGAATCCCCCATCGGTAAACCTACTTTCTACACCTACAGCAAACAATCCTTCAAAATGCAACAGGAGGTGATCAATCTGTGAATTATGGGACGCCCACGGATTCAATTTCCCATCAAGGTAGACTCTGAAGACCCCTTGCATATCAGAACGACCCTCCAATTTATAGCTAAGCATTCGAGGCAGTATTGGGGTTGGTATAAAATGATTTGCAAACCCTCTGATCGGCGGACTCTGAAGCAAGCCCCTTCAGCGAAGGGCCGGCTCGCCGGGCCGGAGCGGCACAGGCTTGCTCCGAACCTAACCTAGGTCGATATGTAGACACACCGGAGATCACCAAATTTAGGCACAGCCGAGGTGCTACTCGACTGCTAAAGTATCAAATTCAACACAATTTAAAATCACACTGAAATCTAAGTTGGTTCAACTAGTTTCAGACCGCGAATCAGCTTTGATTTCAGTGTGATTTATTCCAAAGTTGATACTTGGGCGTTCGAGTAGCACCTCGGCTGTGGCTAAATTTGGTGATCTTGCCTGGGCACATCTGTGCAGGGGGAAATGGTGACATCACCAAAAGCGGGAGAAGATTGTGAGCGATTACAAAGCTTTATAAACCTCACAATCCTCACAAATCACGATAAACCCTCATCATCTTTATGGTCCTTCACCCCGGTTTATACCGGACCTCCCTTTTTCGCAAAGCTCACCTAGATGGTGGGGTTTATAAGGCTTTTTACCGCTTTGTATCGGTCCACTGGTTTACCTCACTTGTATTCCTTTGGATTTTCTCTCAAAAGAGGCCATTGAATGTAAATATGAATGATATTGCACGCTATTACGATAAAGAGGGAAGTACTACGACTTGCCACGCGGTCCCAGATATAGCATAACTTGCCTATTGAGACTTGGCGAGACCAGTAGGGGCGGGAGCGGGGCAGGTTGCGCACGGCAGCGCCGTCGATGTGGGAGAAAATGCGGCGGCAGTTATGGTCCGGAAACAGTTGAAAATCACGTCGTACAGCGGCGGGCTCTTGCGGGCTGGCAAATAGGCACGAGGTCGACGGGTGGAGGAGAGGTGTAGCGGGGAGCATGAGAAGACTTGTCTTGAGGCCTTGAGGTGAGCAGGTAATGATCTAAGCCTTGTAAACCTTCGCAGCGAGTCTTGCGTACGTGCAGAGGAGGCCCTGGATGCGACGGCTTGGTGCCGTGTCAGAAGGCTCGCACTTGCGGGCAGATTTGGGAAGCATTATAAGTATCTTGCACGGCTTGGCGATCCAGGCGTTCGTAGTTCAAGGTGTTTGAGGTGTGAGGCTTGGGGACGCGCGTCTTGAGGAGGTCCATTTGAAGTACTCTTCCGGCCGTTGGGGCAGGTGGAGAGATCAAAGTGTTCAGTCTTGCATTGCGACAGCTTTTGAGGTCTTGAGAAGCCGTAGAGTCAAGGGACGGAGTGGCGAAGATGAGCGGGGGAAGAGGGAGGAAGAAAGATGCGACACGACGCGCAATCAACTTGCACGTGATCGGAGACGCAAGCCCAAACAATGCGCACGGATCTTTTGATCTCCCACGCAGGTCGCGACATACCCAATCTCCCAACATTCTAAACCTTGCCACTATGATAGAACACAAATTATCATCATTTTTATAATATCTGCCCCTGTATGCAGAGTTCCCTGGTCGAATTAAGCTAGTATGGGAATTGGCCCCGTGCCGCGACGCGCCTGAGCACGGGCATATCCTTCGTTGGGCGTAGGACTCGACTCATATGCTGACTTTGATGAGAATGCGGATCTAGGAAATCGCCTTAAAATATTTGTCGGTATCGCGACATGATTCAAGACCAACAGTCGATTACTAGTATACTATGCAAGCCCGGGTCCTATCTTTCAAAATCCTGCTCCGGGACTACCAGGAATATGTACCTTTACAATCTCACTATAATGATTATAGCAGTCTGTAAACACCCTACCAGCTTGGTGGAAGATTATAAACCATCAAAAACCATAGTAAACCCCTACCAGCTTGATGCCAAGTCACAAAGGAATAACACATTCCCCCGCTTTTGGTGATGGAGCATAGGTGTGTGTCCCGGCAAGTTTGCAAAATTTAGGCACGGCCGAGGTGCTACTTGAACCCCAGAGTATCAGCTTCAGAAAAAATCGCACTGAAATCAAAGCTGATTTGTGGACTGGAACTACTTTAATCAGCGTAGATTCCAGTGTGATTCGTTTCCAATTCGACTCTTTGGCATCCGAGTAGCACCTCTGCTTGGCCTAAATTCGGTCATCTCCGGTGTGAGACAGAAAATGTATAAATCAGTGGCACAATCAAAATATTATGAAAGCTTACCTATCATTTGGTCCGAAAGTGCAACGGAAGTAGCCGCAATCAGCGGCTCTTTCGAAGACAAAGTATTAATTCTTTGTCTGCAAGTTGTAAAAGGACTGCTGAAAGACAAACTTCCAGCTTCCCATTTGCAGTGAGAAGAAAGAAAGACCCGCACAACAAAGGGGCACAGGGTTCTGCTAAAAGATGTTCTTTCTGTAATGCTTTCCTAAATTTAGGAAGGTCTTTCTTTCTTCTCACTGCAAATGGGAAGCTGAAAGTTTGTCTTTCAGCAGTCCTTTTACAACTTGCAGACAAAGAATTAATACTTTGTCTTCGAAAGAGCCGCTGATTGCGGCTACTTCCGTTGCACTTTCGGACCAAATGATAGGTAAGCTTTCATAATATTTTGATTGTGCCACTGATTTATACATTTTCTGTCTACATATCGACCTAGGTCGATATTTTCCTTTATTTGGTGTGTCGTTGGATGATGGGATTGCATTGACAGCAATGCCTGAGAAAGCTTCCAAAATTCGACATTGATCAGCATCCGCCCAAGTTTTATAACAATATCCGGATTTTCTTCTCGAGCCTTCCACCGCAGCCTTCCACCGCAAAGTCACCGCAGCAATTTCTATTAGGCTGTAAATGATCTGTGAGTTCAGGGGGCAGCGTGAAGGTCAACATCTATGCCGCCAGATGTCCTTGTTCGAATTCGGTAAAATATGTAATATGCTGACAGAGAGGATGGACCTGCCATTCATGGCATGGCCAAACCCGGCGATCAAGCATCGAAGTCGAACTGTCTGCATCAGGGCTCAACCGGGAGTTGAATAAACGAATCAAACCAGAATTTTGTGCCAATCATAAGGCCGCGGCGTCACGGGCTGCGCACAGTTATACACGACATCGAATTCGGTGAGATTTAAAACCCGAAATAACAATAAAACGGTGCCCTCGGAAGTGGACCCACCGCTCGTTAGAGCGTTGCCACGTCATAGCGGATACGCAAACCTCCCTCCCCATGGCCTCAATGGATCTCAACCAATATCTTCTGATCGGGGCGCATTTATTGTGCAGCGAAGACCAATGGTTGCGGGACGCGGATGATGGCCATTGACTGATATTCTACCCAGACGGCACTGGCGAGGTGTGCGATACAGTCTGCGCCAAAAAGACGGTTGATATCTCCCGCAGATTGTCTTTCGTGCAAAACTTGTTATTATGCTGGTAGCTGGAACGGATTGGAAGCTCCTACCGCCGTCGAATCCCCACCAGGGGGAAAGTACTCTCGCCCCCGCGAACGGGGATCAACCACAACGTGGCGGCCCGCTCCTACCGGCCCGAAGGCCAAAGACGACGACGACACTGTTCATGGGAACCTTAGAGATCGCTATCGATAGACGAAGGCCCTTGCTATACGGAAGACCTGTGACGTACCAGATGAGCGACAAGGTTCTCCTAGAGACCGCATTCGAGAGCAGGCAGATCGACATCGTCATCGAGAGCGGAGACTTCTTTCTGTCGTGGAACTATTCCAGGCCGGAGCTGAGGGACCACTATGGCCTTCGCCTGACCTTCCGTGCCCTCGCCATATCTGCCGATAGAAAAATGGAAGCCGACGGTGCGGAACACGGTAAAGCTCATGAAGCAGTGCGAGATGAGCCAATTCTGTGCGCGGAAATTGCCCCGAGACAGGGAGTTGCATACGGAGACGAGTGGCTGTGAACGTAACGTAACACTTTCGAATTGGTTTCCCTTGCATAAATACATGTCAGACAAACGGCAAAGGCGGAGGAAACGGGAAAGCTTGAGCTGAGTCGGGGGCCGCTGAAATTCTCTTCATCGGTCAGGCTCAACTCGGCTTCAACTTACGGCCTGTTTAAATGCAGCATCACAGCTGATAGGTCACTGAAGTGCTTCGTATCACAGAATGCACCTGTGCATATAAATAATGGTCGACAGCACACTGAAAGGATCGTTAAATATCTGGCCATACCGAGTTCGCCCCATTGCCAAGCTCTGTCCACATAATCAGAGAACAACGCGCATGCATCGCTTCTCCTCTGATGTCCACAATTCCCCGCTGAGCTTCCAGTTGCTCGAAGGCTCGCCAAACTGCACCTCGCGCAGGAGGGGGTACAGTACACTAAGACCGGAAACGGCCTGCCGCTGCTCGACCAAAGACAAGGCCCTGAGGGATCCATGCGCACCGAGCCGTAGAACTTCAATGTTAGCCGGTAGCAACAACTGGTGGTCGAGGATCCAGCGAAGAATAGCCTATGTGACCCACCAGCAATGTCGAACAACTGCAGGAGATAAATGCGACGCGTACATGGATGTTGGAGGGCACTATTATATCGAGCGCAGGACTGCCGAAGGACGCGGCTATATCTGCGGCGGTGGCTGGCTTGGTAAAAATGATTGTGGGGGGCTCTTCCTCGGCATCGGAGAGCTCGTCCACGGGCGGGGTGTCAAATGCGTCCTCATCGCGGAGCTCGAGGGACCATGAGTCAACAGGAGTTTCGGTCTTCAGGTCACTGCGCCGCCCGAAGCTGCCGCCGCATCGGAACTGAATACGGCCCGCAATCCTGACCGACAGTTCTCTGAGGTCGGGGAATAGGGAAGTAATGGCATCGAGGAACTTGAGGGTTGGGGGCGTGCGCGGGAGGGAGAGAGAGCGGAGCGGACTGGCGCTGCGGGAAATGTCCATGCAAACGCGCATGAGCTGGTCTGGCTCAAGCCCCGTGGAGTCGTTCAGGACTGTGGCGCAGCTGACTGGGCGATTGGGCGCCAACAATTGCAGCAGCGCTCCGGGGCCCGTGAGGGTTCGGAGGAGCGGGATGGTACTGGGATGGACGGCGGGCAGCGATGATTGTCGGGGGAGCCATGTGATGGACAGGGATTCGAGCAGGGGGCACTGCTTGAGGAAGCCGAACAGCGTGTGGACGCTGCGAATGTTACCGAAAGATAAGTGAGTCAGGTGGGCAAGCTTCGCAGGCCCAAAGCCTGCGATGAGAGGAGAGCTCTCATTATCGGCGTCTAGATTGAGGGTGTGTAGAGTCTCGGGAGACGCGATCTGGAGCGGACCTTCGCCGCCTAGCGCTAACCGCAACCCGCATGCCGTTAGGCTCCCGAGTCCAAGGAACCCCTTACAGGCGACAATTTCGGAATTTCGGATCGTCAAGGCCTCCAAATGCGACAGAGATGCCAGGGTACCTAGAAATGCAGCATCGATGGTGAAGCCCGAGATCTCTAGGGCAGTCAGGTTCTGGTAAACTCCGAGTGTGGCACGAAATGTTGTGGTAGCCCGCTCGTACATGGCATCGAAAAGGTGGATCTTCAGAATATTCGGGGCCAATCGCGTTGTCGGAATATTGGCAGGTCGGAGAGTGACCTTCCAGGAGCGAACTAGGAGGGGGTACGGACCCACAGATAATTTCTCCACCCGAATTGCCGTTCGATGCAAATGGCGAACGCGGTCCATCCAATTAGTCCGGTTCATACCGGCCGCTAATGCTGCCACGTCGAAGGATTGATGTTCCAGCAGAAAGGGTATGCATAGAGCTCGAAGGAGGTGGCAGACCAGCGAGATTCGGCGGAGCTGGCGAATAGAGCATAGTGTCAAACAGATTTGCCAGAGCTCCACGGGCAGGAGGTGCACGTAGGAGACCGGGGGCGCCATGTCGGAGCGATGAGTCACGCAGTGTCACATAACGATTCGGCACCGGCAATTACACTGCCTTGCTGTCGACTACTTCGTTGAAAATTGAACAAGTCGGGAAACAGGTATCAGAAATTCGTCCGTGGACGCTGAGTATTTTCGCCTGTGAGATTCAATGGTCCAGAGCCCTTCGAGAAAATAATCACTGCTGTGCATTTAAGTACAGTAATTTGGCAGACCTCGCTTCGTTAAATTTCCCCTAGGCCTGCATCAGCTTTTCCGCAAATTTCTTGAGCTCTGGAAGCTCTTTTCCTCTGGAATTGAAAATTTTCATAAAAATTTATATTGCCATCAGCGAAGAAAACGAGCATTCAACCCGTAGGCAAAAGTTTTTTTTTGACTTGAGGGAAATTAGACCTACCTTGACCTCTTGCGACTTGAGGTCTGGAACGATCGATTCCAGAGCGATCAAGATGTCAAGAGCGTGTCCAGAAATTTGCAGAAGTCTGATGTGACTATGACCTACAGAGTTCAGCGTTGCCACCAGAATGCCAAACAAAAAGCTGACTACAGATAACGGCCTGACCCGAATCGAGTTACAGGGGACCCCGACTTCAACAACGCGAGAACAGCTAAAGCTGTGCAGGAGCTAACTAGGCTTATAGGATTTCGACCTAGAAAGCATAGATGAAGCATGTATCGGGGGATGGGATGAAGGCACTGACTTACGAACAGAGATTTTAATGGGCGCCTCCGACCAACGAGGTCCAACGGGAGACTGCTACATTGCCTTAACTTCAATACGATATCAGACAATCTGCAGGTGCGTTCCGTGCGCTATCAGGCCTCGCATTCTATTGCGAACGTGGGTAGATGAGCAGTCAAGGGTGACAGGCCGGACCTCTCCACATTCGAACAAAGATGGGGCGAATGCGGCTCTAAATCGAGAGAAGCTCGGAATTCACGAGGGTGTTTTGTTCGGTCAAGCGAGTGAGAAAGGAAGCGCATCACCAAAAGCTCAATAATTTTTTTCAGGGCCTGATCCCGAGTCGAACGGGGACGCCTGCAGTCCGAGATCTGGGCGGATCAGCAATGGTATACAGGGGAATTCCGTATGCTACCAGGCCTTTCTATAGGACCTGCAAAGCTCGATAGGTGAGTGATCTTCCAGCAGAGGGAACAGAGGCGACTCGCACGAACGACGAGAGCGAGGCTTTGGGGCAGACGCTCGCAGGACTCGGAGGAGGCTAGCAGATTGGGTTCGATCTTGCGCGGTGCCGAGAAAGTGGATGCCAAAAAGACTAGCAAGAACAGAGGGGCCTGATCCTGAGTCGACCGGGAGATTCCTGCATGCAAAGACGAGATAGTGTTGACGGGTTGCAGGCGCATACCATATGCTATCAGGCCTTGGATTCAGCCCTACAAAACTAGATAGGTGAGTGATTTTATTTGCACGAAGGAGCGAAGACGTCATTTGCGAGTGCATGAACAAAACGAGCACATAATGAGAGTCATGCCTAGTCAAAAAGGATAGAAAACTATTACGAGCACGTTCCGAGGGGCATCGAGCGAGAAAGAAAGAGGATGTCAAAAAGGTCGCTTGAATTAACCACGACGGCCTGGTCCCGAGTCGAACGCGACACCTGCTGTCCAAGATAATGGAAGCAGAGCCATGGTGTGCAGGGGCATTCCGTATGCCATCAGGCCGTGCATTCGGGGCTACGAACCGGGATAGGACAGAAAAGATGGGAAGCGCAGAACTGCGCTGAGTTATGAGTTTCAGAAGGATCTCACGCGCATACGCATTCATGGTTTCACGGCACGTCGGCGAGTGGCGAGAGAGAGAACGATCCAAGTATCCAGCGTCGATGTATCCCGTGCCTCCCGAGTGCGGCGTGTCAAATAAACAAACGGCAAAAGCAAAAGCCGAACGTGAACAAAGCACAGCCTACCCTCGAGTCGAACGGGGCATCTTGTACAAACTCGGTGACGGTTTCGAACCTAGTGTAGATGCATGCCGTATGCTAGCAGGCCTTTGCTAGAACTCTGTGAACTGAGGAATGAATATACGGGTGCTGATACGGATGAGCGCGAACCAAGTGGACTGACTGCGGGTGAGGAGCGCAGACGAGCACAGCGAATCCGAGGCATGCAAGGGAGACGAAGAAAGCTCAAGCGAAAGCCGCAAGCTGTCTCGAGAGTGGCCGAATGGCACATGCTGCACGGAGATGTGAGAACGTGGAGCCGCGAGCGCGAAGCATATAAAAGGCCGTGCGAGCTTAGTGCAATGAATATCTTGGCGGACGACGCGAGACTCAAGGCGCGCGCGCACCATAAGATGGTGAAGAACACGGTATTCATTCGGATGTACACACACAGACGCGTCGAGAGATTCAACCGTTCCTTGAAATTCGGCAGTTTCATATTCTTCGCGTCCCGTATGCATTCGCATCCGGCTAATGCGCGTGGTTCTTGTGGTGCTCTGTCAAAAAATCGTCATCAGCACCGGTGGAACTCGCAATAATAACATAACGCACTCAGATGCACTGGATCAGCACCTCCGGATCAGCACAGATTCCAAAATCAACGAGAAAAACACAGAGAACGCACGCTGATAATCCATCGTATACCCAATCAAAAACAGCCCGCCAATAAGACCCAGGACCGGGGCAGCGCTCGCGTTCTTGCCGCTGAAGAAGCGAGCTTTAAGGCCGCGGATGGCTGGCACCGGCGCGGGGGAAGGAGACGAGGGGCGCGAGGGGGCCACGCGCGTCGGGGCCACCGGACTGCAGCCTCAGTCTTCAGCGGGCGGATAGGGTACAGAGATAACGGAGGGGGAGACGCACGACGAGCTTTGGAGTTGCGATCTTTGGGGGCACGAGGCCGTGGAGGGAGCGGCGAATGAGCGAGCCGTGCATGGAGGCAGGAGAAGAGTTATGTGTGCGTGTTTGGCGAGCAGGTGCGCCGGGATGATCCGAACCACGTGGTGTTCGTGGTTGGCGAATTTTTGCTAGAGGCTCGTCTCCCTTCGCCGTGCGAGTCAAAATATGCGATATCCATGGGGAAGAAGACAAACCTTGAATCATGTTTGACGATTCACCAACGGTTCACCGCCAAAATCAGTTCTCTGTACAAGCCCAAAGACCTCGGCACTCGGGTACCGAGCATTTATCAATCTTTCATCGCAGCTGCTGGTGTCTAAATGCCTCCGGCGAATCCTAAGGAATTTTTCGCACTCTCTCTGGAGATCAATGGTGAATATTGCCGGTGGCTTGTCATTATTAACTCGTTACTTTCAAGTCAAACCCACCTATCCAGGGAAACAGGATGGAATGCAGGGCCTGATAGCATGCGGAATGTGCCTGTCTACTGTGGTGGCGAAGAAACTGCGCAGCAGGTGTCTCCCGTTCGATTCGGGATCAGGCCATCCTGCGCGCGGAATCATTCTTTTTTGGAATCCGAAACCCCTCCTTCCCTCAAGACCCTCAAGATCGCCTTTGAAAGGTTGTTTTAAAGTGCTCCCCTATCCTGTTTCGTGTGTCTGCATGCAAGACCTGGTGGCAGACGGAAAGCACCTGTGCGGGAATCCCCCGTTCGACTCGGGGCTGGGCCATATACATGTAAGTCCTGCCTTTTTTATTTATTTTTTTGACATTCCCGTTACCCGGGCCCAAGTCTTTCCACACGGCGTGTTTCCTCCCGAACTTTGCAAGACCCTCTGAATGGCTCGCAGCTGTCGTCCTATATCCCCGGAACGCTGACACACATGTGGGTCCCCGGAGATGAATGCAAGGCCTGATAGCATACGGATGGCTTTGCAAAGTACCCGAATGCAGAAATTTCCCGTTCTACTCAGGATCAGGCCATCGGACAACGTTCGAGGAACATCTTTTTGGCTGGTATTTCCTCCCTCGGTTTGAATAAACACCCACATTCAAGGCACCGCGACTCTTTTTATCAATCGATGCAATCTGCGCAAGAAAAAGCTCCTCAGATTTATGTTAGGGCGTCCTTGACAGTCATCCTTCCATTCAAAAATCGCTCACTTATAAAGCTTTGTAGCTTTAATTCCAAGGCTGATAGCATAAGGAATGCCCCTGCACCCTACGGCGTGAAGCGGGAGATTCCCGTTCGACTCGGGGATGAGGCCGCAATCCATTGCGCGTTCTCTTTTCTGCCTGTTTCTCAAGTGCTAAATCAAAAGCCTTCTTTGGGACACAGTTTTTTGGATGCAAGTCTAGCGATTCGGCCAGATTCCGTCGCGGAGGGTCAATCGACGTATAGTATGATCTCAGCTGCAAGATAGGTGATTTATTGATAAATAACATTTCACACTGATGTTCCTGCCGTTGACAATTCGTAAACTAGAATATCCGCCCGTTCCGTCCACCGGGAAGAATTTATAATCATCATCCGCGTGAAATACCGGGGATTGAAATTTTCTGGTCGGACGTATCAGGGTACAACGAATAGATAGAATGTATGCATCGACTTCCTTCAGTCGAACTGCTACTTCTCCAATACCAAAGTGAACGTCTTCGGGAACATCCATGTAATCAGGAAACTATCCGGATGCTTTTGTTCTCCTCTGATTTCCACAACGGACCGGTTCGTTTCCAATTGGTGGAGGGCAAGCCAAACTGCACCTCACGCAGCAGAGGGTATAGGCCGCTGAGGACAGCAATGGCCCTATGTTCTTCGGCCAGCGAGAACTTCGGGAGTTCGCGGTCCACCTGGAGCCGAAACACTTCAATAGTGGGTGGGAGTGAAAGCCGCCGATCGGACAGCCAGCGTAACACATGCTAGACAGACGATCAGCGATGTCCAGGAATTTCAACGTATATCGGCACCGCAATGCTGGAGAAAGCGGGTAAACCCTACGTGGATGATTAGTGATGTCTAGGCAGGGCAGAAGACATCCACACATGAATGCCGGGCAACCCGGGTATTTCCGTCGCTGCCTTGACAAGGATCGGTTGTGGGGATTCGTCTGCCTCGTTGTCGGAGAGCTCCTCGGCAGGCGGGTTATCAAAAGCGTCCTCACCGCGGAGCTCGAGGGTCCGTGAGTCAATGGAAGGCTTTTCGGTTGTGACTGCACGGCCCCGGCGAAATCCGCCTCCGCAACGCGTACGGATTCCTATCATGGGCGCCAGCGTAATGGTCAACTCCCTGAGATCAGGGAATAGAGACATGACTGTATCAAGGAATTCGAGTGTCGGAGGTGTGCGGGGAAGAGAAAGAGAATAAACGGGACTGGAGCTGCGTGAGATATCGATGCACAGTGGTATGAGAGATCCTTCTTCTTGCCAACTGCCTGCTAGTACAGTCACACAGCTAACGGGACGATTGGGTACCAATGCCTGGACCATCTTTGGGGGTCCCGTGAGTGTGCGCAAGAGCGGAATAGTCTTGAAATGGATCGCGGGTAGGGATGGTTGAAGGCCGAATGAGCTGCCAGTGGACAGAGATTCGAGGCGGGGACACTGTGCGAGAAAGCCAATCAATGAGTCGCTGCGGCCGAGGCCATTGAGAGACAGGTGGACGAGGTGGGTCAGCTGGCTAGTGCCGAACCCTGCGATGAGAGGGGAACTCTCACTGTCCAGATGAAGAGTGTGTATGGTGTCTGGAGACGCGATCCGGAGTGGTCCTTCGCTGCTCTCGGGTAACCGTCGCAGCCAGGATGCCGTCAGGCTTCCCAGTCGAAGGAACCCCTCCCATGCGACGACGTAGGAAGTGGAGACGCCCAAGGCGTCCAACTGCGGCAGAGATGCCAAGGTACCTAGGAATGCAGCGTCGATGGTTAAGCCAGAGATATTTAGGGACGTTAGGTTCTTATAAACTCCGAGTGTGGCGCAAAAGGTCATGATAATCCTTTTGCACATGGCATCGAAGAGGTGGATATTGAGAATATAGGGGTTGTAGTGTGTCATCGGAGGGGTGTCGGAACTCAGGCTGACATTAAGGGAGCGAACCAGCAGGGCGTAGGGGCCCTCCGCCAATCTGTCCATCCGAACTGCCGTTCGATGCAGACGGCGAACGCGGTCCCTCCAGTTATCTCGGTCGAGCCCCCACTCCAATCTTGCCACGTCGAAGGATTGATGTTCCAGCAGAAGCGGCATACAAAGGGATCGAAAGAGGTGACATACCAGTGAGAGCCGACGGAGCTGGCGGATGGAGCATAGTGTCAAACATGCCAGCCAGACCTCCACGGGCAAGAGATGAAGGTGGGCGGTCGGGGGATCCATGGTCGTCGATGTGCGGGAATGAGTTATGAATAGCGCAGTGCCCGAGTCACATCAACTGTCTGCGGGACCGTAGTTCCATGATCTGATGCATTGGCTGCGTGGGCCAAAAATACAGTCCCTGGTTATAGCGCAATCAAAATGTTCGAGATGGTGTCTTCGTCCAGCACGGCTCTCCTCAAAGCCCACCGGAACTCGGCACCGCAGGGGGCTGCAACAAGTCGCCGCGACGGGAATCACCGGGGCCAACCCTCGGGGTCGCGGATCCCGTCGAACCATGGCGGGCGCTACTCGGAACCGAGCCACCATTAAGGGTCTTATATAACTACATGTATAAATTTCTCAAAGTGATTTTTGGAACATGCTCGCACAATCAAGGGGATTTGGATCTGTCAAAAAACCCACTTGGGCCGTATTTTTTTGTTTTGACCTTCTCGGCGGACCTACCTACCACGTGACACCCATATCGGGTAATGTTCCCACGTCGGCCGGTCTAGAAGTTCATCAATTTGCGTTCACAAGTTGTACCTTTGGTTCTACCATCCTGCAAAAGCATCTTGTTCAACTTACATTCGACCTTTATATCATCTATAGGTAATTGAAGGCTTCTCAAGGACTTCAGTGGCTTGGAATGTGTCAAATTTCAGGTTTGACAGGGCTTGCTCTTCCTCTGCCAGTGCGGCCGCCAACCAGTGTGAATTGAAGGTAAGAATGTGTTGTAAGAATGAGTGATTTATTCTGTGACTTCCAGAACAGTATGTAAGACTGGGACTGGCTTGCTTGTACTCCATCCGACCCAAGCCCGGGTCACGGGTCGTCAAAAAGCTGAGCCCGACCTGGTACAACACTGCCCGCACTTGATTTAAAGCGGTAACACTCATTTGAGGTTCAGAACAAGTAGAGAATGCACATAATATGGCTCTGAACACATTTTGACCAGTATCAGACCTCTTGACTGAGAGGTCCATATTTTTTTTTTCTGGCCTGGCGGCCGAACCTACCTACCTGCCCCCTCTCCCGGCTTGACCGGCCCGGAGGCCCTTGCGCGCAATCGCGCAATTGTGAGACCAGTTTCTTCTGTGAGTGCAATCGCTGCAACGACTCGAAACACAAGTGTTATGCTCCAGCGAACAGCCTTTGACATTCCGGTCAGATCCTGATAAGTGTTTTGCTCGTGTGTCCCTGAAAGCTGCAAGAAAGCTGTGGATCTTCTACGGAAGTGGAGCACAGTAATTCCATTGGCTGTGGACCTTCCTCGGAAGTTGAACACGTCAATTTGTGGTGCCCTGCATGCAGTCTGCAAAGGGAAGACATACGACAGCTTGTGTACTGGTGGAATCCGGGTATTTACACCTGGGAGGAGAGAACTCCTCCCGCACACCAGCATATTAAGCTGGTGATCAGGTCCACGAGGTTTTAACCGGAAGTCCCGCCTTTACAGGCCAGCCAGTCCACAGAATGCCAGCGTCTTGTATGCTCGCCCCCCTGGAATTTCTGCGTGCTCCGTTGACATCTTGTAGGTTTATGTACGGCCAACCACCCGTATGTTCCTATCTGTTTGTCTTTGGTAGACTTGTTGTTCATGTTATGTTGTGGACCTCGTGAGTATAATATATCCCCCCCCCCCCATTGACACTGCGCACGGCAATCGGATCAGCATCAGCTCTGGTAGACTTCGTGTGAGGGCGGGACATAATCTCCGTCTACATTTGTTTGAATGTGCGTGTCTAGTTCGTAGAACACATGGATTCAAGGGAGCCTCCCACGGTTCAATTCTGGTTCAACTCGTTGCCTGTGGAACTGAAATCTGTTTAGCTGTCGTACACCTAGCCCTGATAGCACAGATTTCGCTCACTCGTCTAGACTGAAAGACACACAGCAACCGCCTGGTCCAAAGCACTCCTGTGAATAGGTAGGTATAAAGATTCCGACCTTCCTGCGAAGACCTGAGGATAAACTGTCAAATTCCAAACGCCGTTGGCTGGATTTACTGCGTGCTTCATTCATGTGTCATAATTTCATGTTATGAACAAATGAGGGTGCAATTTTCGAATGGGAACCAGGATCGGCAGTCTTCAGCTCTCCTTGAAACTCGCCGTTGTCTCCCCACCTGTACAGTTGTCAACAAGGAGCGGGTCGTGCTTGATATGGTCGGCAAGAACAGTGTCTGCAGGGTTTGACAAATGGCGTCCAAAGTATCCACAGCGGGGTTAAACGGGTCACAATGTTGTTGACACGCCCTTGAGTAATATTGGGCTGAAGGGGCATCTTGGGACTGATGAAACTGGTCGTCTTACAGTCCCTTCCTTTAAGGCAGCTGTGGTGAGACATTCTGACCCCATCGACGGCCAGTGATTCTTCATCACCCTTCCAGAATACGATTCTCGTGTCCACATTTTTGTTCTTTCCCACTTTTCCCACTGCAACGCAGGGAGCGGCATTCAATTTCAATCGTCGTAGTTCAAAGTATGAGGTGTGCGCACATTTGCACAGCATTGCCATCGTCCATAATATAGTATTAGATGGTTGAAGGTAGAGGAACCTCACTCCAAACCCGTGATCATGAAGGCGAAATCAAGCAAGCTGTGCAACGTGAGATTCGGAAGTGAAGAAGAGTGCCGGAAAACGAACAGGATCAGATGCTGTCAGTTATGAAGACCCTCAGCTGACATCAAAACCGCCGGCACCCTGGCAGAGTTTATGTGGTTCCAACGACGACAAGAACTAGTTGGTTCAATGGTTGCACATAAAAAGTTTGCTGACCATCGCACTAATCCCGGCGCCGGCAGGGAAGACGCCCGGCTTAGATGCCTTCATTTTATAAATTACGGCCGTCTTTAATCCCAGTGAAAATCTCTTATGCTGGGATCTGCCAAAATCTGCCGAAATCTGCCTAGTGTTGGCCTATTTATGCCGAAATCTGCTGCCTTCTGCTCGACTTCAGAAACTCATGAAGATGCGTCAAAATATCGAAATCCACTGCGTCATTTGGACTTAGGGCCTGATCGGGTACTCTAGAAGTTCTCTAGAATTTCTCTAGAATTCCTATTCTGCCTCTTGCTCGTCCCCTCATGTGCTTTCCACATATTTAAGCTGTTTTTCAATAAAATTTTGCTGATGAGAGTGGTGAACATATTAGCCAACTTGAAGTACCAAAGATTCTAGGATTCTTCAAGAATTGTGCTAAAAAAACTTAGAATGTCAACAACTTCACCTGATTTGCCTCGCACATCTCTCTCCATGATAAGAATCCATAGATTATAGATTTAGTTAGTCCTAGAGTACACAGAGAGACGGGATAATGGTGGGATTGAGAGTCTAGGAAAATTCTTGAGAAAAATTCTCGTGCACCCGATCAGGCCCTTAGAGTAAATTTTGTCCATCCGGAGTTGCCACAAAGTTGCCTGCGACGGCCTTGCGCACGGACCATCTCAAAAACGGGGGATCAGCGGAGTTTGAAACACTCCTTGCTTCCTCCATCGCCCGCCACTCTCCTCCTCCCCGCCTTCCTCCCCTTCCTCACCCTCGGTCCTTCGTCGAGCCTCGTGTGCGCGTGCATCGCGATCATCATCGTCCCAATGTGCCACCTCGGCGAGGAACCAAAACTACGCGATAGTTCGTTCTGGCGCATCGCATCGTGTGTCGCAGAGGGGTTAACTTTTCATATCACTTTCTGTGTCGCATGAGATGAACTTGAGGATGAGGTGAGCTCGAACTACGATTCCGGGCCTCCTCGCTGACTTGCCAGGTGCGGCGGCCCATTCCAGGTTTCCATGGTGCGATCCGCGTTGACTACACAGTCCTGCTTCACTCTCAACGATTCTTTAGCGCTGTCTGAGGCTCTGCACGCTATTTCAGAGTCCACCATCCCTCCAGAGATACCTCCATGCGTCTGTATTTCACTCACCTATTGAACTGTGCTCATCTCCCCCAGCGAAAGGACGCACGTTACCATTCCCAACGCTCTCGTCGCATTGGTTCGCGTTCAGCGAGGAGGATCTTGACGCCATCACGAGTTTGTCAATTCGATAATTTGCGCGTACTATACTCATCGCTTTCACCGCTTGCGCCCCCCCAAACTGTCCCTTCGACTGGCGCGCTCTTATGTTTCTTTCCCCACACAGCCTAACCTTGTATTCCCACCGCGGCGCGTTCACCCTTCGCCGTCACACCATCGCCCTTCCCCCGACTCTGTAGCGTCACGCCCGTACCACCCCGCTCTCGGCCAGTGGGTGTGACGGGGCTGTTCGATTCACGGGAATTGGCCAACGGCGGAGGCGGGGCTGGGACTCTGGAGGCGGCTGTGATGGTGCGGCATTGGGGTAGTTTACTTCTAGTAGTAGTCGATTGAATAATATCAATTTGGGAAGTATTTTGAAGCAAGAACGCGGGGTAATAGCAGAGCATATATCCGCAGCCGGCGGCAGTTCTGAGCAGGTTCTACCAGTCTAGCAGAAGACAGCAGATTGAGCTCGAAAACTCTATGGCCAAAATTATGCCCATATACGCTCATTTCTGCCGCATTTTGGGTGTGCAGACTTGAGCAGAGCTGAGCATACCTCAGCGTAGGGGATTTTCATTGGAGATTTAATAGTCACAGGGTGCAATTCATTACGGTTTGGACGTTCTCTGACAGACTGATTTCTTAAACAGTCTGCGATAACTTCGGTCATCGTTACATTCTACAGCCGTTTCTTACTTAAAACGTGAACTTCTCCCCAATGATCTCCTCTGTAACGGTCCACAGTTTCGCCGCATTAGCCTAGGAAGCCCGTCAAAAAAGTCAATAGAAAGGAGACTCAGTTGGACCCACGGGATCTGAACTGTGCAACGCGCGCTCCTGGTTCGCTTCGGTCGAATCAGCGAGATATGCCCCAGGTTTGTCTAGAATACAGTGAGCGTGTACTATGCCGCACTGCCATTCGACCAACCATTCAACCTGGTATCGAAGGCGGCGGCCACGGTGCTGCATTCCGATGAATCCGGGAGTGAATAGAGCCTCAATTTTGATAGCTCACCTGGCCGCGCCCTGAGGGATAGTCTTCCACGGGACACTGTCTGTGTTGGGTTTTCCGTCTGGTCCGAGCACGCCTATGGAGAATACTATAAGAACCAAAGTCGAAGAAAGAGGGGAATAAACCCACCAACGGCCTGCATGTGAGGGATAGCCTCTTCCTTCTGAGCAATATTCGTGTAGATGACTGTGACGGCACTTGAGAACTATGTTCCCAGGGATCGATGCCAAGGACGTACCACCGGGGTGCAGACTGTACGCATTGATCTTCCCATTGGAGCGCTTCGATAGCTCGATGGCCATGAGGCAGTTCGCGCTCTTGGCCTGGAAATATGTCTCCATGCTCTCGTATTTCGCTGGATCAGGATGACCTATCGTGCTGAAATTGACACCGGTCCCCCAAGCGTGCGCGCTGCTCGACACAAACACTACTCGGGGGACGTAGCTCGCGGTGCTTGCGGCCAGTAACTTCGGCGCCAGAAGCTTCGTCAAGAGGAACGGCCCGATATGGTCCGTCGCCATTTGGCTCTCCAGCTTGTCCACAGTCAGCTTGAACGGTCCGAAGACGGCGGCTGCGTTGTGGATCAAGACCTGCGAAATGAATTGAAAAAGGCGTGGGCTAAAGGAACCTAAAATACACGGACATGGAGCGGCTCTGGATAAGCATTGACTTCCGCTGCTGCTTTGCGAACGGCGGATAAGGACGAGAGATCGAGGGCGAGACAGCGGATGTTTGCTGTTGGCACGTCCTTCTTAATGGCGTCCTCCGAGAGTTTGAGCCTGTACAAAACTGCTCAGCATTGTCCTCAGGAGTCGGTTGCACAAACCCAATACCTCTCCAAGTTGTAGCCAGTGATGATGACGAGTTTAGCGTGCTTCGCGATGACGCGGGCTGCCTCGAAGCCAATGCCATTGATGGACGTCCCTGTAACTAACACTGCAAAAATTCAGAAATATGGCGGTCTTCTGGTTGTGCGCCTCACCATTTTTACCTTGGATTTCACCAGCAAAAGCGGAGGCGACCTCATCGGCCGTGGTCGAGAACGAGAAAGTGGGCAAAGACATATTTATATGAGATGCGGGAAGGTTAGGTTGTGGAGGAGGGTGGTGACAGTGTTCCCGGGCAATCGTCTGGATTTTATAGGGATGGAGTATACCCCATTGGAGAGTCCGAAAAAAAAACCCCTGATTCAAGCCAGCATTGTCTCCGGAGTCGACCGAGTGCTTATGATGGACCCTGTTGATTCAGCACAACTGAGCGACAGTAGGTGAAGTATTGTTAGTTCCCTTAGTTTGTCATTGGCTGAGGAAGCGCTTACATATCATAGCGGAATTCCCGACATCGGAGTATATCAATGGGCGCCAGAAGGCTTTAGACCGGGGGAAAGGACGCGCGTACTCCACTTGCGAACCCGAACGGGTAGTTGCTTCGCACGGTGAGTAATCCATGGATGGGGTCCAGGCACTACCGATCTCTCCATTAAGACGTCCTGCGAACCTAGAAGGTAGCGAGAAAAAAAGTAAGCAGCGGTAGGAATCCGGACTTTCCCACCTCGGTCCTAGGCTCCGAACATAGAAAATAAGGCTGATAGAGACATGTGAGGCCAACGTCCCAACAGAACTCATGCACAGTGGAGCCCAGATGAGTCAAGTCGAGCTGGGGGTGGTCGGGGACAAGTAACTGACTCGAAGCAAGAGCGATTCGGAGGGCTTGACTCGGATCAGGACGCTGATCCATAGTCGTCGTTTGAAATTTTCACCGCACAAAGGTGTGGTTCAAGAGGTACCCGCCTCAGAAATTTGGCACACTAGGTATAAAAACTGACTTAAGCTCCTTGACCCCCCTCCCTCCCTCTTTACATAAGCATTACATAAGCACATGTGCCTTCCAGAAGCGGTAATTTCGTTCAATTGTTCTCAACATTAAAGTAATTAATAATTATTCGTCGCAGCGAAATAAAACGAGTTCGGCACCTAAAAGTGCCCCTTATCTCCTGCCTAATACCTAGCACGATGCTTTTTGCGAGCCCTTCCACCAGCATTTATGCGGCACTCATCATCGCAGTACCACTCGGATAGTTTTTGAGCCTGCACAACACAAATGAAACTTGGAAGAGATTGAGCTGTGTGCAGTGAGTCTGTAAACACAAACCTTGGAGCCAAAAGTCGGGCCAGCGCATTTAACCATTTCTATGTTACCAGTTTCAGTGCAATGCGGGTCAGCACAGCCATGGCCTTTGCCTTCTTTGTCTAATGCGACGACAGCGCACTGGGCATGCCTCGTTACCCTACCCGGGCCATGCTGCGTACAAGACTTTTTGGGGCCTCTGAATCCATCCCAACCTCATCAGCAGTGATCTTGGTGGCAGGCACAGTGTTTTCGGCCAATGTGGGAGGTGTACTGAAGTGTATGTGCTTGGCATCGATGTTGATTGCATTGGGATGAGCCAAACTTGCTCCCCGAGTGCCCATGGCCACCCAAAGAAAACTAAAAAAGATTGATTTTTTTATTATTGTCTGAAACATGTTTTTGAGGTGTCCCGCAACTTTTTCCAAATAGTGAAATAAGGATCTCAGACCCTCGTACCTAATGTCTCGGCATTCTCCGGCGGGTACCCCTTGGTGTGGTTCCATCTGGCCGAAGATTGGATAAGTAGAAGTTGGGGGGAAGAACGGCGGACTGGACTTGTGGACTGAAAGGGGAGGCTTTGCTTCTCTTTGCTTGAAAACTGAAACAAGATCAAGAACTAGATCGTAGGGATCCCCACCGTACCGTATACGGTTACGACCGTAAGAATTACGGTGACTTACGGGTACCAACCGGCCCGTAACCGTAACCGTAAACCTGTCGCCAAAGCGTCTTACGGTACGGTACGGGAGACTTTACGGTTATACGCCCGTATTACGACCGTATAAATTGCAAAAAATCATAAAAACAGTGTATCTATGCATTTTCGGCAGCCCGAAGAGCGTCTTCAAGGGCCGTGCGCTTCAGACAAAGGTGATGCTTAAGCAGCATCAAAGTCCGAATAGTTTCAGGCTTCAGACGTGCACGCCGCAGCGAGATAGTATCTCTCCCGCCGGAGAAAACCCTCTCCACCGCCACTGCGGAGCCTGAGACAATTTTAAGCAACCATTCGCGCATCGTGAAAGTGGTAAGCATACCTGGGATCGACATGATATCACGGGCGAGCCGATAGAGGCGTGGATACTCCGCCTTCCGAGCGTACCACCACTGGACAGGATCGGCCTGACTGCCAGAGGCGCGGGGTGCATCAAAATAAGTATCGAGCTCATCACCTTCCTCCTCCCCATCGGTGCCCTGATCGTACTCCGCAAAATTGATGATCCCGGAGCGAGCAGCTGAACCACCTGGTGCGCTGGCTGCCGTCCCAGATGCAGAAGCCATTGAGGATGTGGTGGCCGGATAATTCTCATCGAAATATTCTCGAAGCGCGAGCTTCTGTGCCTCGAGATAATCCGAGAGGTCCTTATCATTAGCGTAGTCCTTTCGGAGCTTCTTATAATTAAACCGAGGATCGAGAACTGGATACGTGAGGTCGTGTGCGGGATAGTGATACAGAACACGTACGAGCAGCCCAAATATAAAACGGGGATTGATCATATTTGTAGTAATAATCACTCAATTTCCGATGTGCCTTGGTCAAGCCGTCAACGAGCTCGGGTGGCGCATCATCGGGAAGGGCTGCAAGTTTCTCCCTCAGTGTTTTCTGAAGACCGCGAAAAGTCGAGTGCGTGGAGGAGAGCATTGGCCGTGACGTCGTAGACATCTGGCTGGTAGCCGAGCGGAACTGGAGCAGCCAGTCTGACACCATGCTAATCGTGTCCCAGTCCTGCACGGTTAGTTGCGAACCGTGAAGGTCGCGGTTACCTGCGATGAACTCGTTAATTGCAGAACGATATTTGATAGCTCGATCTTTGTCATTCCATTAATACTCACTCGAAAAAGTACACATAGAGGGACGTACTCATCATTTGGTGCGTAGACGACCAGCGTGTCTTCACGTCGAGTATGAGCATATGGACATGGGTGCGAATATTTGAGGGCGAAACAAGCTGGTACCACTTCTGACGGCGTTGAGGACTCGACCGGACAGCGCGAATAACATTGCGAAGCTTCTGATGTGTCAAGAATATTTGAGCAGCAGATCTCAAAGATGGCTTACCTTCCGTACAGACGCTTTGATTCCGAGAGGCATGGGTGCATCAGCATCCTCCTCATTGTCGCCGACAGCTACCACTTCCTCCGATTCGTCATCCTCCTCGACATCGGGGGCTACCGTAACAGAGTCTTGATAGGGAGAAGCTTGTGCACTCATCTTCTTCGAGCTTTTCTCTACGGCGCCAATCGCCTCCAGCAGCTATTAGGTGGTTTTAGGCTATGAGAGGTACCAGACGGCGATTACATACTTGAATAACGGCGAGATGCACCGTATGGGGCATACATCGCAGTCGGGAGTTTTTGGCTGAGAATTTAATATTATTTGCAATGCACATGCGTTCAATGGCCTCAACAAGAGTATCGTTGTTGGTGGCATTGTCCATCATAAACGAAATTACCTGGGAAGACAATGAGTTCCACCACCGAGAAAAAAATGTGACGGTTAACCCATAGTCCGTCAAGGTCTTCCACACAATCTCTGCCATGTTGTCGCCCGAATGCTCGCCGATGAGCTCTTGAAAATCGATGAGAAGCTCCTCTGAGAAGCGGAGACGGAAGTCAGTGTGCTATGATTATAGAGATGGGGTACTCACCGAGTTTCCCTTCATTGGTAACATAATGTGCGACTATCGCAAGAAAAGCGTAGCCATTCGAAGATGTCCATGCATCGAGGGAGATCGATACCATTCCCTCGAGCGCCTGAAGTCGGATTTAAATCAAAATAAGCTGATAAGCTGAGCGTAGATGTCCAAGCTTACTGCAAAGAACGAAGATAACTCTGCCTTCAAGTCTTTTCCCATGGCTTCGACTCGCCGCTGCACGGTACTCGAGGATGGAATGGTTAGACCCGGAGCGCGATGATGAACATAATCAAGTAGACGGCGTAACTCTGGTCGTTCAACCTCTTGGAATGGCTGATCACAGGCCACTAGCCATTCAACAAGCAGTTGTTCAAATTTCGCTTGATCCCAGGGACCCTAGGATTCTCAGTTTTTCATTGAACATAAGAAATATGAGCAGACTCACCACGCTCTTCTCATTTGCACGGGAGAATGACTCACGCAGCGTCTGCTGATGCCCGCATGCCAACGCGCAATCCTCAAGGTACTTAAGAAGCTCCTTCCGAGTCGCAAAGGTCTTTTGGCCCTGCGCGATCTCAATCTCCTCGGCCGTGGGACTGGTAGTTCGACCCTGCAATATTTCGAAAAATATATTTATGTCGGGCGCGTGAGTCTTAAGATGTCCAATGAGTCCTGAATATAATTAGCGATGATCCCGCAGCATGCGCCAGCTCACCATTGAGACTGCCGCGCATTAACTGCGTCATTCTGAGCACTTTTGTGGATTCACCATGGAGACAGCGGTAAAATTTGTCGCCTGTCTCGGCTTTCTCGCCGTGATCAGTGTCAGTAACGTCCTTATAGAAGAACCAAATAGTGTTTCGTTTCTGCCATAAATTCAGCTTAATTATATATACAGAGAGATTGGGATTTTTACCTTGGTTTTCGGAGGGTCGGGGGCCTTTGCAGAGGCAGAGGTGGAGGTGGAGGTGGCAGGTGTTGAAGCTTGATCGAATGCTGCCCCAGACTTTTGCTTCTTACGACGTGGCTTGGGTGCACTGTTCGTAGGACGGCGCGAGGTACCCTGCGGGACAGTCTTGGTGGGCAGGCTATCGGCGAGCTGGATTTCATCAGTAGCAAGTGCGCACCGCGAAGGAATTATATCATACCTCCTCATTCGTTATTTTTACTTCTTGCTCGCTGTCGGATTCATCATCGTCGATATTGTCACCCGAATACCCGGGATCATCGGCGTCGGACAGTGTTTCCTTGCCTTTTCCCTTGTTAGTCCGGGGTGCAGGGCGAGACTTAACCTTTCGTTTTCTCGTGCGCTGATTGTCCTCCGAGTCTGATTCACCTTCGACAGCAAGAGCCTGCCTCATACGGACGTTCTTACTCCTGTCACGCTGTGGACGGCGTGACGACCCTTGAAACAGTGTCAAAATCGGTACGAAATGAAAATCCGGACAGACCTGATGCGGTGGGCGGCGGTGTCCCGGGATCTTCGCCGAAATCCATATCTGCAGCCTCTTTGTGAGTGCCGTCGGGATTCACTGCACCCTGATCCCAGACGTTCTCATTCACGACCGTGTCGCCATTAACAAATAAATCTCCTGCAGGATTGGTATTAGTGAACGGAGGCAAAAATGAGAAGAAGATGTAAAATATACCCCTGGCACCACCTAACAGACGCGGCGGCATGAAAAAATGGTTAAGGGCACCGACACCTAGGTCAGCCATCGTCTCGAAAGTGCGCAATGGACGCCTGAGGCCCATGAGATAGATGGGTCCCCGGGTGCATGGTGCATGCCCTCGACGGCAGATAGCGTGCCGGATGTCTAAGACTGTTGTCATCGGGGTCACCGCTAGAATGCGAACTTAACCCGAATTTTCGAGCAGCAAGGCTGAAGAACTCACTGAGAGCCACGGTACCGGCTGCTGCGATATCAACGAAGACGGTAACCAACTCTGGCGTTGAAGCTACATAATTTTATGTAACGACAGTAAAAATTAAATCATAAAATCACTCGCCTTTTTCAGGTGCGCCTCCCGACGAAGATGTATCTTTATATGTGCGGCGTAGACGGTCGAGCCGCATATGCGAGACATGGTCGCGTCGAAACCTCCATGGGATTTCAAACGTTTGGTGTTTGACAACGTTCAATGCATGCGGCCGTGTACAATTCACTGCGGATTGACTAGTTAAGTTTAAGCTGGTTAATTTCAGGGCTCACTCACAGAATAAAACGCAGAGATTCCAATAGACATAGATCGAGGAGAGGAGAGCGGCAGGGTGAACCTCAGGGAAGGTTTGGCGGGCAATAACTACGACCGATGACCAAGGCACAGACAAGTGGTGCGATGCCGCAAAGACAGCAAGGACACACCCGAGGAGAGGCCCAAAAAAAATTACGAAGCAGTGGACGAATAGACTGATAATTGAGCGCCTCGATGCGCCAACAGTGTGTTCCGTGGACTTGCTCAGGACACCGCGCGTTTCGCGCCCCTTATGAGCTGATATAGATGTCAAAATCATGGATATTGAAACATCGAAAATGGAACAAGCCTTGTTTTATGCGTTCTCGAGCAAAGGCCGACGACATTATTAGCCGAGAAGGTATACTTTGCGAATTGCGCGCAGCTCTTTTATGCCCCTCGGCAAGCCATCGAATTTTCCAGTACTTTCGGTCGCTAAAGAGGCGCGTGAAATCGGTTGGTGATGATCGGTGCAATGCTCCATGCAAGACTCCAAGCTCGCCATTTGGGGATCCTGCCTTTGGGAGGTCAGTCCATAGTGCCAAGGCCCGACAGCTAGTCGCATTGTGGAAACCTGGATGGCTCCAGGCAGAGGATTGTCCAGTATGGCGCGTCAGCAGCGTGGCTGAGGTGCAGGACGGCGCGTCGAGGGAATCAGAGACGAATGCCGAAAGCTTGGCGCGACGCGTCATCAGCTTTTCGGCCGCCCCTGCCCGAAATGGCCAAAGGGTCGGCCCATTTCGGTGAATAATTTACGGTCCGTATTGTACCGTATACGGCCGTAATATTTACGGGTTCTTACGGTTTACGGTACGGGACTACCCGTAACCGTAAGAGGCGCTCCCGAGGGCCTTACGGTACGGTTACGGGACCCGTAAAGCCGTAACCGTACGCCGTATTTTACGGTTACGGTGGGGATCCCTACTAGATCGAAGTTTCGACACAGAATCAGGCAACGTATGAGCGCAGAATCGGGTGGAGCACACTTTCCTGAGAGTCTGCCAGGAGCAGCGACCAAGCACCATGGGAGCGATAGGAAGATCTATAAGACTATAAGTAGACATTGACACTGGGGGCACGAGGTGATTGCGCATATTTGTTTCGCGTCCCGTGATGTGTATCGCACTGCCACACTGACTCCTCTCACTCACCGACGTTTAAGATATGGTGCTCCCCACAAACCCACTTGACCTTCAAGAGCTCGTGGAGCACTGTATTACGTTCCTTCCGGACTCAACATCTGATCTGCGGGCTTGCGCGTTGGTTTCCTGTTCCTGGGTCTATGGTGCCCCAAGGGGGTGCCGATCTGTGAATAACGGAACCGGTGTAGGCTCGATTCAGCCTCTATAGTATGTCTGGTGCAATTTCTGAAGATAGTCATTCAGAATCACGTATACTATAGAGGCTGGATTTTACGAGTACAGCCGAGTACGAACTGCCTCGGAGTTTGAAATTAGTGATGGGCTCTGATGGCTCGATCTTGGACGGTGGTTTAAAAAGGGTTTCTTCGTGCAATGTTCATGGCGTCCGAAATTCAACTTTGATGCATTTTACCTGAGGCATTTCCGACGAGATATGAGTGTGTGTCCCGAGTATCTCTTTTGCGTGTGATGCGGTGATGGCCTTGGCGCTCACGGGGTTCGTTCGGATCTTTATTTTCGAACTCCGAGGCACTTCGTACTGCGCCCTACTCGTAAATCCAAGCCTAAACCGGTGTCGGTTTTTGAAAATCTGTCCTGCTCGGCGGACCAACCACGTAATATCCCCATAAGGGAGTTCATCACGTGTGTTGCGTTGAGATCTTGCCAGCTCGCGCCCAACAGTGCTCCTGTCACAAAATCCAGCCATAAATACAGGTTTTTTTTAAATGTCTTCAAGATGTCCTTCCAGACTAACTCTGGAGTTACTATATATTTCTTGTCCAGTCTCAAACTTTCACTGAGTGTCATCAAGAGAGTGTCGCCCGATGCCAGTGAAACACTGCTTCTCATTTTTGGTATGATTCCTGGCGGCTGCGACATTCATTTGATTCTTGACATGCGAGTCAACAATTTTTTTAAGATTTCACACATCAACCAACCAAACCCAAACGCCGAATCGGGCAATTTGGTCTTCGGGAGGCAAGATAGCCTTCCATGAAGCTCAGACAGCCTTTTATGAGTATCTGGAGGCTCAGAGAAGTCGGATAGACCACTTTCCAGGCCCCCAAACTGTGGTTCCCAGAAAAAAAATTCTGGCCTGACGGCCGAACCAACCGACCGACACCTGGTCCGCCATTCACGGATCGGCACCCCCTTGTGGTGCCCAGTCACGTATTTTTGGAGATATCGACTTCACCTCAGGCCAAGAGAATGAGGCCGACTCCAGCTGGTATTGCCTGCACCAGACGTTAGACCGCTCTCCGCACCTCATTCACCACGTCCGCCGAGTCCATCTCGCCTCGGGGGTGCTCTCAGACGTAGCTTTCCCCGCGGTCTGCAGTTTCCCATTCACACAGCTGGTTTATGTGGAGATTTTGCATCCTGTCCGTATATCGGGACCTGTTGAAACCGCCCTAGAAGAACTCCTTAGTTGCCTCACTCTCCGTCGCCTGAGTATAGTGGCCCATGTCCCCGAGTTTTCGCAGATCTGGCGCCGTTGCTCGCCCAGTATCAGGCACATGGAACTATCCTGCTTCCGGTCCTCGAGGCTGGATGTGAACCCCAATCCCCCCTGCCGTTTTCCGCATACCCCGCTGGAGTCGCTGCGCCTCGGGTCACGCAGCCTCATCAACGACCGGCTGATGCACGATATGTGTCCGCTGGATATCTCCCACCTAAAGGTATTATCACTCAGCCATGTGAATGACGAGGTGTTGCGGTGGCCCAAATTTGTGCCTGCCCTTCGAACGATTGACGTCCTCGACCTGGGCTTCACTGTGTGTATTTGATGTCCACACGGCTTATAATACAGGACTCACATCAGTGCGCAGTTCCACAGCAATGTCATCGACCTCTCCGCGCTCACAAGCCTCACCATTATCCGCCTGGTAGAACCTGCCTCCGGCTGGAAATTTGTGCTCGACACCCTCTCCACCATCGCGGCCCCGAACTGCATCCGAAGGATTGTATTTCACACCAGCTTCTTGGAACGCATTGGTTGTGGGCGGCTAGATACCATGCTAGACTCTCTCCCAATGCACACGTTATTCACTCTGGACCTGGAGATGGATAGTATCGGAGCTGCTCGGCCTGTAAAGCAATACTTCCCTCGGTTGGCCTCGAGGAAAATAGTATGCTTCGAAGTCGCTCTCGGAATCCCACCTCATCGATACCATAGGTCTGCATCGTTCCGCATGAGCGAAACTGGTTCGAGGTAAGCGTCACATCCTAAACAGTGTACTCGTCTTACTTCTCTGATTACAGAATTTTGTGAGGCTGTAATTGCCATTTCGCCTTAACCGCCAATATTATTCCCATCGTTAAATCTGGTGGATTTGGATGTCTAATAACGTCCCCCGACTTCGGTACAAATGAATATATTCTTAGCGTAACGCGCCTACACCAGCAAGCCCAGACCGACGAGAGAAACGCCAGCCATGGCTAGTACTTGCACTGAAGTAAAGCCCGCGCCGTTGGAGCTGGTGATACCCGGACCAGACTTGTACGCGCCAGCAACCTTCACGCTCTTCACGGGGAATCCGCTGCTGTTGCATTCATCGACGAGCTCTGTATGAAGTCTATCGTCAGCGGTGCACAAACGGAGGGAGCAGGGCATACCGTCGAGCGGAGCCTGGAATGCCGATATCTCCCTTCCGCCGGGGTTATTGTTGAGAGCGATGCAGTCGAGGCACTGCGCATATCCCTGCACGCCCTCGTCCGAGCACGAGCCGGGGAAGCCGCCCTGTGTGTGCCTCGTCAGTCGAAATTCGCACTCGGGGAAACTGTGGCCTACGGTGATCTCGTCCAGTTCTTCTGGGCCTGTACCGTCGACGAGGCAGGCCGGGTTGCAAATTTCAAAGGCGTCTGGAGTGGCTGTATTGTCTGCGAAGACAGGAGAGGTGACTGGTGAGAGTGTGCGTCGTCGGTCAGTGGATAGGCTCCGGACTCGAACGGAGGAGCGTACGAATACTGACAGTTAGAGTCAGACTGACAATAACAACGGGGATCGAGGGGAAAATATGCATGAGAAAGAGTGTGAGTGAGCAGGGAGCGAGGGAGTGGTAGACTAAGAAGGTGATTGTCGAATCGTACGGGACGCGGGTTATGCCATTCATGCTCCAGTCATTTATTCTCAAAACCTGAGTAGGCGTCAAGCGCAGATAGACGCTGGGAGATTATCTGTCGAGTCGAACTGTCAAAGAACAAGAACAGTCAATTACCTAAGTGTCGGCATTAATTCAATTCCGATGTACAATTGCCGCGATCCAAATGGCCGCAAGGCGACTATCTGCCAGAAAACAAGGTCTTTTAATTTTGATTTACGTTTTCATCATTGAACGGGAAGCCAAATATCTGGGCGCCAGTTTGATAGTCATCTCGTTTGAACGCAAAGTGTATATTGAGAAGCATACCACGGTGTAATCTGTACTTGGAACAAGTCTATCAGCAGATACGGACAGGTCCATATCCATGAGGTTAACTTACGAAGCATGAGCGGAATTGAAAACAAGAAGAGCGCCAGACTGAGTACGCGATGACATATGGCACATGGATCCGGAGGCTTGCAGGAACTTTCCATTCAGAAATCACCGCGGGCCCTTCCCCTCATGCGGAGCGGGGAATCGAAAGGGTGTTAGATGTGGGCTCCCGTTAATTTAATGGACGGCAACTAACTCGGGGCTGACCAGGTGAGTCGACGGGGAGCAAGCGGGGAGGAGCAGTCATGCCGATATGGAATCGCTATGCCAAGGAATTGGAATCGCCAGGCAAACTTGAAGGCCCTTCAAGCCCTGACAAATCCACGGATGGTTGGTGGAGGCAGGTTGGAGGAGGACAACGTAGCCGGCTGATGCGTGATAAGCCGGCAACCGCCGGCGGAGCTTGAAACCCCTCTTGTTCTCGTACCACCATCTCGCTGGACTCCAAACCGTCTCCAACCCGCCTCAGCGCATGATGGTCCGCATTCCACCTCAGGGTACATGCTATTGGCAAGGACTGCGACGTCCGTAACGAATGGTTCCTTGGACGATCTCGCCAACCTATTTAGTCTCTTCCCTCATCGTGCTTTACTTCATCCTCACCTTCTATGCTAATGCTAATTCTAGTGGGATCCCCGCTCGCCAATTCCGGCTGGACTCCGACTCCCCACTTGCATGCCCGCATTGCGAGGGCTGTCGCCAGTTCTTATCCACGGTGGCCCTCTTCTACTTATAATTTACTCACTCTTGAGAATAGGATGCCTCATACTCGCACGTTTTGCCGCCTACTTTCGACGACGACTCGCTTATATATATGAGTTGTTTTTATCTTGTTTACAGCAAAATTGATTATCTTGTTAGTTGTACACTATCGAATTTGACAGGTTTCCTCAGCCAGCGACCATCTCCAGTATCTCCATCACCTGGGCCTTCTCCGTCAATGGAACGGGATTCGTCGCAACCCACACGTCCAATAGACTGTATTCTGCCAGTTGCTCAAGCTTGTCGCGCCCCACGCGGACCTCGGCCAGCGTCCGCGGCATTCCCAGCGCGCGCACCAGGACATCCAGGAGATCCCCCAGATCCGCGACGCTCTCCGTCAGCCCCTTACTCTCTGCCAGCCGCCGCATCTCCGGGACGCCCCACAGAATCGACTTGACAATCTGCTGGCGCGACAGATCCGCGCCGTGGCGCGCGTTGAACTTGCACACCGCAGGCAGCAGGATCGCGCTCGTCTCCCCGTGGCCGACGCCGAATGGCCCGAGCATGTGCCCGATGGCATGGGAGGCGCCGGCTGGGGTGTAAACCCTGAACGAGGCGATTGCATCAACCGAGGCCATCTGCCCCAAGTGGCGCGCCTCGATATCCGTCTTGGCTTCATCGGCCTTGCTACGCAGGAGCGCCGGAACGAGCTGCCTGAGCGCCTTTGTTGCGTGCATCTCTGTGGCTGCGTTGCAGAACGGCGAGCAGATTCCTTCGACGCTGTGGTCGATGGCGCGCACGCCGGACTGGAGGAAGAGCCGGAGCGGGGTGGTGTCGGTCACGAACTGCGCGTCGAAGATGATGAGTTTGATGGCTTTGCCTATGATAAACTGGTGTTTCTGGTTGTCGCGCTCGTCCGTTGCCCCCGCTGCGACAGTGAATTCGCCGCCGGAGAGGGTAGTCGCGATACAGACGACGGGGATTGTCGGAGGCTTAGCGGGCGGCACCGTGCCGACAGTTCGGGTAGTTGGGAGTTCCAAGAAGCCGGCGGAATGTGTGACATCGTTCGCGAGGGCCTGGAACGTATGTGAGTCAATGGACGCGCCAACGTCATTCACGACTTACTAATGCAACCATCTTCGCGGCATCCGAGGGGCTCCCACCTCCCAGCGTCACGATGAGATCAACATTAAGCGCTCTGCACTCCTCTGCGATCGCGATAATCTCGTCGAGGTATGTGTGCGCCTTCAATCCGTATTTGACGCCGACGAATTTCGGGCCCAACGCCTGCTCGAGGTCTTTCAATGCATTCGTGGACCGCGCGAGGGTCCCCGACGAGATGATAAACACGCGCTGGGCATGGAACGTGTCCTCCGCGTGCTTCGCGCAGGCTTCGTGGAACGGCAGGCCATAGGAGATATTGCAGTTGTTGAACAACTCGCGGAAGGCCTGCGAGTCGCCGCCCAAGGGTTTTGGGAGGGGTCCATCGTAAGGCGGTACGGCAGAGCGGAAGGTTTCTTGGGCCATCATTGTAGAGAGATGCTCCAGCTTCGGGCTCGCTGCCCTCTTTTATAGGCTGCATGATTGATAATGCAACATTACGCGCATATTCGGTAGTCGCCCGCGCTCCAGCTCCAACTCTATAGGGCTTCTTCCCTTGCTGACGGCTTTTGCAATACGCGGGGCGAGTCTACTTCCTCGGCGGCCGAACATTTCGGCCGAACGTCGGCGCTACGGCCCCGACCACCTCCAATACTAAAAATCGCGCTGTATTCATGCGGTCGACTAAATCTCCACTTAAGGACTGTTATTCTGCTGCGATTTCCACAATTCATCAGTACGTTTCCAATTGCGCGAGGGCTCGCCGGATTCCATTTCACGGAGGAAGGGATACAGAAGGCTTAGCCCCGCTATAGCCTGATGGTGGGTCAATGATAATTCCCGGAGGACGCCGTGTCCCCAGGCGAAGAACTTCGATGTTGGCTGGCGGAGAGCGTCACCCGCTGAAGATCCAGCGTAAAACATTCTGTGCAAATTGTTAACTCAGTCGAGGAATTACAACGCTAACACAAATTTGCAAATGAATGCCGGGGGAAGCGGGGATTTCCGTTGCGATGGCTTCCATGATGAGAATGGGTGCGTGGGGCTCGTCGTCTGCCTCCGCGTCAGAGAGGTCGTCCGGAGGCGGGTTATCGAACGCCTCGTCGTCAGGGAGGTCGAACGAACGACAGTCGACGGGGTTTACGCGCTTGTTACTAGAGCCCATATCGTATTCGTATTTAGTTGAATATATTCAAAATATATTTCGCTGTAACGTATTTTTGGCCAGCATTACTTACCCGAGGGCATGAAAAACTGACGTGCAGGAATTTTTTGTTCTTATTTTTATCCTTCATCCTTCGTCTGTTACCCCTTTAACTACATATCTGCTGAATTCGACGGCCAGAGAAGGGCTGAGATGAATCCTATGACGGCCTGGTTGCAGTACTCGCATACGAAAACAGGCACTGGGAGTGAGACGATACGGACAGTTCGAAGCGCTAGTAAATGCGCGAGTGCCGGCGCTCCAATTCAACAGCTCAGAACCATGCTGTAAAACTCATCGACGCGCCTTTATATCTGCGCCTACGAAACACATTATTGAGTAGGCTAGGTGCGGGTGTGGCGCTGCCAAGGGGATCAGTCGGACTGAGCATCTAGAATTCCCAGATCAGAAGTACGTTGTGTACCGTCCAACATCACATTCTGAGTTGAATCCAACTTTTTACAGGCTGCGCTAGACACGACCAGCAGTGGGTGGCGGGTGGGACTTACATGCACGCAACCGGCCTCAGAGGGTGGAGTAGAGCGGGTGGGCCAGAGAGAGCTCGGGATGACGACGTAGAGCTATCGGTTGGGACACGTTCCGCACAAGCAACGGGCAAGGCGGATGGGGATCGGACGACGTGCGATCGGACACATCCCACCATGCACCGCTGCCTCGGAACCCTGCGCCGAGGGATGCGACGTGAATAAATCTGCAACGGAGCGAGGAATTTGGCAAAACCCGCGCTTGGTGCGTGCGTACGAGTATAGCGCTGCAGCGGCGTGAGATCGGAGGAGGAATACGGGTGGCCAGGACGGAGATGCCCGCCCGTGGATACACACCTGGACTTTAACGCTGGCCAGCAAATTGAGTACATTGCGCACCTCTTCTGTGATCGTAGCGTGGTCTGAGGTTCGTGAACCGCGGGCGTTCCGGGTTCTCAGCGCGGAAAAGATGCCGGCTCGTAGACGGAAGTGCGCGCGACGAGGAGCGGGAAGGATGCGCAGCCGTCGAGACGTATGCTGCGCCACGGCGGGGCAGAGATCGAGCCGAGTTGTCCTCTCGTTGCCAGCGGACTGCATGGCGTGAACTGCGGAAGCTCGGGTAGCATAGGGTAGTGAGAGATCGCAAGAGCACCGGAGGGTAGTGGAGTGAGCGCGCAAAATGGAAAGCCACAAGTGACGCGTGTCTCCTGCTAGGGCGAGAGGAGTTGACAATCGCCCATAGAAGGAGGCCGGTGATTCTGTGGTTGTCGTACTTCCAGTAAGTCAATAAGTTACTACCGCACGGCTTGGTGGGACATCGGCAAGCCCTGAGGAAAATCGAGTCTGATGGCGGTGAAGAGAGAAGAGCGGCGAAGTCCGAGTCGGAGTTGATCCGATCTCACGCTGCCACGTAGGCCGCATCGGCTTTTCTCTTGCGCTCACCACGAAATCTCGCCGCTTCGTAGTCCAGTGCGCTGACGGGCTGCGGCACCGGTGTCGAGCTCGACGCTCGACCCAAGATCGTCCCTCGATTCATGGCTGTCGCGCGCTGCTCGCCCGGGACGTATTTCTGCTCTTGCGTCAAGAGAACTGCGCAGTCTGCGCTGAGATTCTGATTCTGAGAAAATGAAATGAAACTCTCTCGGCGGATCGCTCTCTGAGTCTTTAGCGAATGAAATTTACATCGGAAGCACATCAGCACTTCTAGGTCCACACCCCCGGGCTTACTCGGCGTCCGAGCTTGCAGTACGAGCGCGCGGAACTAGCGCTGTCGACGGATTCTCAGGCAATTTGAACTAAGCTGAAAAGCCCAGGCTCGACCGCTGCCTTATGGTCACCATCCAGCTTGTTGACTTCTGGGCAACTTGGATTTTTTTCGGCCGCAAGCGCCCCACCACGTAATTCGGTTAATCCGGCGCCGTCATTCTCCCCTCCCTCCTCGCAATTATTCTGTCTCACCCCGTCCATGCCACAATGTCTCCACCCATAGCTTCAGCCGAGAGGTGTGACGCGCGTCGACCTGGTGCGACGGCTAGCCGTAGGAGGACCAGCAGCAAAGAAGGTTCTTTCAAGTCGGGCGATGCGAAGGAACGACAAAATTAATGGACGCGGTGAGCCCCGACGGCGCTTGCCCTACCTCTCTTGGATTTTTTCTCCGACCCAAAGGCAATGAAAGACTCGAGCTTCAACTATGTAATCCGGCGAGGCTCTTGAATGAATCTCGACTGGATGGCGGAACAGCCTCTTTGGGTGCGCGACAAGCAAGCAGCCCAGCCCAGATCGGAAAACCGGATATATGAGCTAGGACTCACAGCGATATCTTCGTTCGCGCACTGCCTCCGGCTGGGTATCTAACCAACATCCAACGCTCCGTGTTTGATTTCCTGCATTTTATGGCACTATTACTTCGCTCGTGCACAGGGGTTGCTTCACGGTTTTGGTGTCCGCGTCCTCCAATCTTAATTCGTGGGTTTCTCTTCGCGCTCCGCCATCCTTCGTGAAGGTCGTAGTTCGCGCGGCTGCTCGGCCTCTTCATCGTGCACATGCTTTGCCCTCCAAGTCTCAAGCGCCGTGTGCGCGATGCTGCTCTAGCTGGTGGGGCCCTCTCGTCATGTCAACAACTGGCCTCGCAATATTCTCTGCCTCAGATCCAAAATTGCGCCAACCTCCCTTTTGCGCTGCGGGTCCTTCGAGACTCTCGATCGGACGGGGAAGACGAATCCACGGCAAGCGTGCCGCGCGCGAGATAATTGTTTTGCAAGTTGCGAAAGCGGAAAACTGATGGCTACACAGTAATTCCTCGTCCGGTATGCTGTCTCTCGGTGGAATCAGATTCTCAGTACACGCAGCTGCGGCCTTCGATTTGTCTTGCAGAAGTTCGCTCTGGGGGTTCATACTCCGCGAAGCTCTACTGTTGTCACTAACCCGCTCGCTTGATTTTGCGGTACTGCTCCTCAAACTCTCGGCAACCACCAACGATTCCTCGCATGTATTCTTCGACTAATCTCTTACGCTGGCGGCGAATTAATAGCCTGGCTGCTTTTCAAGGCTCCTTCGGTGCTGTCCAAACCGTTGAGCAGCCGTCTCCCAACTCGCTCAAATTCGCGTCATGATGGCTTAACCTCGGCTTTGGAGTGTTCACTCGTCTCTTGACTAGTCTTCCAGGGCAACCTAGACTCTCTCGTTCTTGTCAGCATCGCACAGGGACCATCGCTACCTTTGGCGATGGCACTGACGCCCAGCCGATCTCAAGGATGCATGATTCATGCGTGCTGCAACAGCTGCAACAGGTTAACCAGTTGCTTCGCCGTCAGCACCATACCTCGGCCCCCCACGCGCAGCTCCCCTGGAATGTCTCTGGCCTCGTCGTTATGCGTGGCCCGAGGCCTGCCTCTGAGACATCCATCGGCCTGGGATCTGTGTCGCACTGCGCGAGGTCCGCACTCGAAGTTCGACACGTTGCAAAGAATGAGGGGGGACTTACCGCGCGCCTTCGTAGATCATGGCGATAACCCGTCCCGCTGTACTCCAAAGTGGACCAAAGTAAACGGGGACGCGGGGTTCGGATTCTCGCGTGATAGTGGAGCCTGGCACCAAGAGGTATTGCAGGCTATTCGAGCCCTTGTCCTAAGGCTGCAACTTAAATGCGACAACCGGCTGAGAGAAGCATTTCGCGAATGTAAAGAGTTGTGCTCCAGCTTTGGAATGACGGCGGCGGAGATGGGCTCGGGTTTGTAGTATATCGTACATTTGTATACATCCACTCATGACAGCAGTAGGCGTCGCATTGGACTATTTCACCATTTCTTCTTACCGGTCAACTTTCTGATGACCTGCTTCCATGACTTTCAGCGGGCTTTGAAACCGCTTACAACCTATGAGCATCCGTGCTGTTCCCACCTTCTGTTGGATCAGATTCAATGACTGATCTGTGTGATTTAGGTTCATTCATCAAGTCAACCTGATGATCTCGTAAGAATTGTCCACAGCAACTGCCACATCTCGCGCCACGGGGCTGTGCGCGCCGCACGACTCCTTGGTCTCATACCCCCATGCCACCCCGCCAAACCGATTTGACGACGTCCCCGCCAGCACGCGCTACCGCGTCTAAGATCGATCAGGCCATGGATGTAGCCAGCACGATCCTCGAGGACGCTCTGAAGATCCTCGAGCTACTGACGGACGTGACGGAGAATGTCCCCTACCTCAACACCATAACGGGCTGCATCCAAAAACTGATCGACATTCAGAAGGTCCGTTTGATTTCGTTCTCACTGCCTGGTACGCGCTTATGGATCCATATGTATAGGCCATGAAGAACAACAAGGAGCGGGCGAATGAGCTCCTTAGCAAAGTCGGAGACATTACTCAGGTTGTGGCCCAGGGATTGCAGGACCTTGATTCGGGAACGCGCACCACTGCGCTGGAGCGGTTGGAGGTCGATTTGAGAAGATATGAAACGTGAGACTTTGACATTGCTGTGCCTTGCACATTATTAATTCAATACAGTTTTCTGAGCGACGTCTATGACATCTTGAGCCACTGGACGTCCCAGAGCTTTGCCAAGCGTCTGTGGTCGCACACAGATTTCCCGGGGATCGCCGACGGCATAGATCAAAGACTCGACACATTCCGCGATGTGTTCAGTGTAAGTGGCCCCATGTGAACCCCCTCATTAGAACTGACCACGTGAAGATTGCTCGTCTCATTGACCTTGCGCGCGGCCAAAGTGCGCTGGAGAAGCAAGTGTACGTGACCCCACCTGGACCTGGCAACTTCTCATTTGACTCCCCTAGACAAACCTTGGTCGATGGTGATACACGCAGAAATTTGGAAAAATGGCTCAAACCTGCGGACGTCGCTGTCAGTGAACAGGATGCTGCAAACAAGCAACATCCCGGGACTGGGAAGTGGCTGCTGGAACGTGCAGAATTCAGGGAGTGGATTTACGCACCACGCTCGTTGCTCTGGCTTCACGGCATATGTAAGCTTGTTGATTATGTTTGGAAGAAAATTACTCACTTCAGGCCTTCCAGCGGGGTCCGGAAAAACTGTCCTCAGGTAATATCTCCCCCTGTCATGCACTCCGCCTGGAGAGGGCTCATAAATCCATATGTGTAGCTCGACCATCATCGAGTCGCTCCGCGCCAGAACAGAACCTCTTGCGTTCTTCTACTTCGACACGAACAATTCGGGACAACGCACTGTCACACAGCTTCTGTGCTCACTTGTGACGCAGCTCTCGGTTCAAGCTGACTCTCCTGACAAGACATTAAATGATCTTTGGAAATCCCATGCCAAAGGTCAACATCTCCCTGGTGATTCTGCTCTGATTTCGGATGCCTTGATCCCCATTGTCACGGAGTTCAGCCGACCTGTATACATTGTGCTGGATGCGCTCGATGAGTGCTCAGAACGTGATGAACTGCTTGAATCTCTGACCAAAATTCTGGACATGGTGTCATCTAACGTTCACCTTCTCCTGACCAGTCGACCCGAGGTTCCTCATTGCAGCCATCTCGTGCAACATGCGGTTTCACTATCTCTCGAGGGTTGTGTGGATCAGGACGTCGAGTCATATATCAACGACAAATTGTCCACCTGAGAGGCTGACTGGACTGACACGAGGAAAGCCCAGATTCAAGTGGGGCTCCTGGAACGCAGCGGCGGGATGTGAGTCTAATCAGCACCATTTGGTATGTCATTAATTGTACCACCAAGGTTTCGCCTTGCTGCTCTACAGCTTGAACAATTGCTCAAGTGCGATGGGAGGGAATCTCAAGTCGCCAAAGCCCTTTTGGACATGCCAACTTCCCTGGAAACCATCTATGACCGCATTCTGCAGAACACGGATCCCACCATGGTTTCAAGTGTCGGCCGCGCAATTACCTGGCTGATGCTCGCAGAACGTCCAATGGAGCTCCAAGAGATTATTGATGCCCTAGCATTCTATTTTGACCGACAGCCTCTCCGGTTCAATCCGGCCGAACGAATGCGACCCAAGGCACTCTTCACTGCATGTGGAGGTCTTGTTACAGTGTCGGAAGCAAGCACGGTCAAGCTTGCCCATGCCTCTGTCAACGAATACTTCCTCTCTGCAAAGAAGCCGAGGGACCTCTACGGCGACTCGGCATTTTTGGAGCCAACCGGACACCTCTTGATTGCGCGGACGTGCATTGCATACCTCTGCAGCTTCGATCACATTCTTGACAATGAGGTTGATCTGCAGCGATATCCTCTGGCACTATATGCTGCAGAGAACTGGGCATTGCATACCAAACTTTGTGATGAACTCGATTTGGACCAGCTCAGCGGTCCAGACAACCCCCACAGTCCCCAGAAATCAGATGTTTCCTCTATTTACTTGTGGTGCAATGTCCTTCTCTTTTCCGCTCTTGTCCATTTCCTTCGTGTTTTCATTCACTCGGGGCTGACCAGGTGAGTTGACGGGGAGCAAGCGGGGAGGAGCAGTCATGCCGATATGGAATCGCTATGCCAAGGAATTGGAATCGCCAGGCAAACTTGAAGGCCCTTCAAGCCCTGACAAATCCACGGATGGTTGGTGGAGGCAGGTTGGAGGAGGACAACGTAGCCGGCTGATGCGTGCAAGATGCGTGATAAGCCGGGGCCCGGCAACCGCCGGCGGAGTTTGAAACCCCTCTTGTTCTCGTACCATCACCTCGCTGGACTCCAAACCGTCTCCAACCCACCTAAGCACATGATGGTCCGCATTCTACCTCAAGGTACATGCCATTGGCAAGGACTGCGACATCCGTAACGAATGGTTCCTTGGACGATCTCGCCAACCTATTTAGTCTCTTCCCTCATCGTGCTTTACTTCATCCTCACCTTCTATGCTAATGCTAATTCTAGTGGGATCCCCGCTCGCCAATTCCGGCTGAACTCCGACTCCCCACTTGCATGCCTGCATCGCGAGGGCTGTCGCCAGTTCTTATCCACGGTGGCCACCTTCTACTTATAATTTACTCACTCTTGAGAATAGGATGCCTCAGACTCGTACATTTTGCTGCCTACTTTCGACGACGACTCGCTTATGAGTTGTTTTTATCTTGTTGACAGCAAAATTGATTATCTCGTTAGTTGTACACTATCGAATTTGACAGGCTTCCTCAGCCAGCGACCATCTCCAGTATCTCCATCACCTGGGCCTTCTCCGTCAGCGGGACGGGATTCGTCGCAGCCCACACGTCCAACAGACTGTACTCTGCCAGCTGCTCAAGTTTGTCGCGCCCCACGCGGACCTCGGCCAGCGTCCGCGGCATTCCCAGCGCGCGGACCAGGACATCCAGCAGATCCCCTAGATCCGCGACGCCCTCCGTCAGCCCCTTACTCTCTGCCAGCCGCCGCATCTCCGGGACTCCCCACAGAATCGATTTGACAATCTGCTGGCGCGACAGATCCGCGCCGTGGCGCGCGTTGAACTTGGACACCGCGGGCAGCAGGATCGCGCTCGTCTCCCCGTGGCCGACGCCGAAGGGCCCGAGCATGTGCCCGATGGCATGGGAGGCGCCAGCTGGGGTGTAAACCCTGAACGAGGCGATTGCATCAACCGAGGCCATCTGCCCCAAGTGGCGCGCCTCGACATCCGTCTTGGCTTCATCCGCCTTGCTACGCAGGAGCGCCGGAACGAGCTGCCTGAGCGCCTTTGTTGCGTGCATCTCTGTGGCTGCGTTGCAGAACGGCGAGCAGATTCCTTCGACGCTGTGGTCGATGGCGCGCACGCCGGACTGGAGGAAGAGCCGGAGCGGGGTGGTGTCGGTCACGAACTGCGCGTCGAAGATGATGAGTTTGATGGCTTTGCCTATGATAAACTGGTGTTTCTGGTTGTCGCGCTCGTCCGTTGCGCCCGCTGCGACAGTGAATTCGCCGCCGGAGAGGGTAGTCGCGATGCACACGACGGGGATTGTCGGAGGCTTAGCGGGCGGCACTGTGCCGACAGTTCGGGTAGTGGGGAGTTCCAAGAAGCCGGCGGAATGTGTGACGTCGTTCGCGAGGGCCTAGAAAGTATGTGAGTCAATGGACGGCAACATCATTCAGGGCTTACTAATGCAACCATCTTCGCTGCATCCGACGGGCTCCCACCTCCCAGCGTCACGATGAGATCAACATTAAGCGCTCTGCACTCCTCTGCGATCGCAATAATCTCATCGAGGTACGTGTGGGCCTTCAACCCGTATTTGACCCCGACGAATTTCGGGCCCAACGCCTGCTTGAGGTCTTTCAACGCGTTCGTGGACCGCGCGAGGGTCCCCGACGAGATGACAAACACGCGCTGGGCGTGGAACGTGTCCTCCGCGTGCTTCGCGCAGGCTTCGTGGAACGGCAGGCCATAGGAGATATTGCAGTTGTTGAATAACTCGCGGAAGGCGAGCGAATCGCCGCCCAAGGGTTTTTGGGAGAGGTCCATCGTAAGGCGGTACGGCAGAGCGGAAGGTTTCTTGGGACATCATTGTAGAGAGATGCTCCAGCTTCGGGCTCGCTGCCCTCTTTTATAGGCTGCATGATTGATAATGCAACATTACGCGCATATTCGGTAGTCGCCCGCGCTCCAGCTCCAACTGTATAGGGCTTCTCCCTTGCCTTCTCCTTTGCTGACTGCAGGCGAGACTCCGAGGCGATCCTACTTCCTCGGCCGAACATTTCGGCCGAACGTCGGCGCTACGGCCCGACCACCAATATTAAAAATCGCGCTATGACCCCCGTGATTTCCACAATTCACCGGTGCGTTTCCCATTGCGCGAGGGCTCGCCGAATTCCACTTCGCGGAGGAAGGATACAGAAGGCTTAGCCCCGCAATAGCCTGACGTTGGTGGGCCAACGATAATTCCCGGAGGACGCCGTGTCCCGGGTCCCCAGGTGAAGAACTTCAATGTTGGCTGGCGGAGAGAGTCGCCCGCTGAAGATCCAGCGTAAAACGTTCTGTGTAAATCATTAGCTCTGTCGAGGAATTACAACGTTAACACAATTTGCACGTGAATGCCGGGGGAGCGGCGATTTCCGTTGCGATGGCGTCCATGATGAGAATGGGTGTGGGGGCTCGTCGTCTGCTTCCGTGACAGAGAGGTCGTCCGGACTCGTCGTCACGGACGTCGAGAAATCGAGAGTCCATGGCCGCTTACGCGCTGCAGGCTATTCCATGTCCGAACACGGGGCTAGTGTGCAATGGAATGGGGCCCGCGAGTTTGACTGACAACTCCCTGCCATCGGGGAATAGGGATATGATTCCGGAGAGGAACTCCAGCCTTGGCGGTGTGCGTGGAAGAGAAAGGGAATGAACGGGGTTGGAGCCCCGCGCGATATCGACGCAGACTTGCATAAGATATACCGGGTCGAGCCGCTCACTGTGCGATTTAGAGCAAATAATGACAGTGTGCAGGAACGGAACGGTATGTGGTTGGATGGTGCGCAGAGTGGATTGCCCGTCGAGCGATTGGATCAACACTGATCCAGCGCGTGTAGCTTGGCGGCTGAGGGAGTCGTTCACACATATGCTCCATTGTACACAGCTTACGGCTTACGGCTTCATTTTATCGCTGTACCCGATTTTGTACGGTTCTGAACTGTGGGCTGTAAAACCCAAAAGCTATCGGACAGATTAGGCAAAAACGTCGGATCCCGTGAGTCTATAGCTTTCCTGTGTTGTATGACTTTACAGTTTACATTTAGGATCTCCGGGACTCGGAATTACGGGTGGACCAATTATCATGATGGAGGTGGAGGCTCGGAGAAGGTTGATTCCGGAACAGACTGAAGGTCGCTGATCAAAGTTTCAGGTTGATGCCCTACTAATGCCCTACAAGCATCCCATACCAAGCAGCAAAAAGAAACGGGTACTGAGACCGTTCATCCCGCCAAGACTTGTTCAAATTCTATAAATAGAGCCGTCGGCCGCCGTCGGTTGGGAGTGGATGGCAGTGCTGATGTGCTGTCCCCTCTTTGCCCTCTCTTTCTTACCAACGGCCATTCAAACCTCTTCCTGGATGCCGTGGATCTGTGCCTGGGTCTTACTTCTTTCGTTTTGTTCTGCCTGTTCTTCAGATGCGCTTCGCCGGCTCCCTAATTACCGATGAAGATACGGAGGATTTCGGTCCGCCCTTTCCCGACATATCGCAACTTGAACTTGGCGCTTGCCAAGCGTACGTTTGCGCGCGGATTCGGTATCCACCTGATGTTCGAGAAAACCCTACAACAATCAATGACGATTATCTTCTTCTCGTCGGCTGCCTATCTGCAGACGCTAGTTGCAATCATCCGTCTCAAGGCGCTGAAAGGGCCACAGGAAATACACGGTGCGCATGGAACGAGCGCAGAGGTATCAGCGCTCATATCACAGCACATGGAAACTTATGGACGATCACACGACAGATACGTCTAGCCTCTGAGTATTGGGATGGTGAATCAGGATCAGTCGGTCACCCGTATCTTGTTGAAGACAGGGAACGCGGATTCTGACGGTCTAGACACTGCAGAAGCATCCAATTGTCTTATCTCTGTGTTCTGGCTAAATTTGGGCCCCGGGTCATGAATCTCTCAGAGGATCGCACCTCAATTCTACGAAGACAACCGCGGAGCCGATGAATCAAATCTCGGTGGTTTGTCATCGTTAGGCGCCAAGTCTTTCGAGCGATGCTTCTCGGGCGCACGCATCCCAAGATATCGGTTGTCAACCACACGGTGCAAGTTCGGTTGTAGTACTTGTACTCGTGGAGACGCGTGTCCGCAGGTGCTCCACCGTTAAAAGCAGGAGATAGCGCGTCATTCGGCGTGCAACCTCCCGGTCTAACATCTGCGATGGTCCTCACAGCCAGCTTCTTCGCGTCGCTCCTCCTGCTTGCTGCGGCGAAGCCCATGAACCGCCGTGCCATGGCGGTTCACGAGTCTCGTGCTGCACCTGCGCGCGGCTTCATCCAGTCGGGTGTCGCGCCCGCTGCAAAGGAGCTCACCCTCCGCATCGCCCTCAAGCCGAATGACATCGCTGGACTGGAGACTGCTCTCTACCAAGTCAGCGACCCCGCGTCCGCCCGTGCGTCCTTTGGCCTCAGCGTTCTTATATATTACATTAATATTAACCCTTTCATTCCAGTCTATGGTCAACACCTGTCCAAAGAAGAGGTGCGCATTCATTTTATCCTACCCAATGCCAGATTAACCGCCCGCAGGTCGCAGCCTTCGTCGCTCCGACCGAGGAGACCCTCGCGGCCGTCTCCGAGTGGCTGGCCGAGAACGACATCGCCTCGAAGGCCGTCACGCCCGCGGGCGACATGCTCGAGATCACCATCCCTGTCGCGAAGGCGAATGAACTGCTCGAGACGGACTTCAGCATTTTCACGCACGTCGACAGCGGCGCGACCAGCATCCGCACGCTCGCGTACTCGGTCCCCGCCGCGCTCAAGGAGCACATCGAGTTCTTCCACCCGACGACGAGCTTCACGCGCCCGCTGACGTCCAAGGCCAAGTTCGCCGCCGTGCGCCCGCTGCCCACGCCCGACGCGACCGTCGTCCCCGCCGCCACCCCCGTCGCGGACGCGGTCCCCGCATCGTGCGCAACCGTCGTCACCCCTGCGTGCCTCCAGGCCAGTTTCCCTGTTGCTCAGATTAATTAGAGCCCAGCTGAGCCCCCATGCAGGCGATGTATAACATCCCCACCACGCCCGCGACGCAGACCTCCAACAAGCTCGGCGTGTCCGGGTTCATCCTACAGTGGGCGAACTCGCTCGATCTCCGCGTGCGCCCTACTCGTTGCTACCCCCAATTTCAACCACATTGACGCGGGGTGCAGTCATTCCTGACAAACTTCCGCACGGACATGGCCTCCACCACCACCTTTACCCTGCAGACGCTCGACGGCGGTGTCAACACCCAGACCCGCTCCCAGGCCGGCATTGAAGCCGTGCGTCCCTTCCATTAAATCCATTTCGCGCTCTTTCAATTAGCTCACCTCCCGCGCAGAACTTGGACGTCCAGGTACACCGCTATCCGTCGCGTTGTTTTGATTTTGACTGAATGCGCACGCACAGTACACCATCGGCGTTGCTACCAGCGTCCCCGTCACCTTCATCTCCGTCGGCGAGAATGGCTCCGACGGCCTCGACGGCTTCATGGACATCATCACGACGCTTATCAACGAGTCCGCCGCGACGCGCCCGCACGTTCTGACGACCTCCTACGGCTTCGACGAAAGCGACCTCACGCGCGCGGTCGCCAACACTCTGTGCAATGCGTACATGCAGCTCGGCGCGCTCGGTGCATTTCGTCTGCTTACTCTCTAGACATCAGAACCTAAATGTATCTGCGACGCAGGCACCTCGTTGATCTTCTCCTCCGGCGATGGTGCGTTTGCTTCCCTCCCCATCTAATTTCTTATTTATTTAATGGGGCCAACAGGCGGTGTCTCCGGCAGCCAGTCGCAGACTTGCACTAACTTCATTCCGACGCTCCCATCCGACTGCCCCTTGTGCGCTTTTTTCTGGTTCTGTTGATTGGCAAGTGGCTAACTCGCATGCGTGTGCAGCGTCACCTCCGTCGGCTCCACCGGTGGGATCACCGAGGTCGGGTCCTCGTTCTCGTCCGGCGGTGCGTGCCTCATACTCATACTTCAACATGGGCGCCTCATCTGACGAGATTTTATTGTACTCAGGCTTCTCGAACTATTTCGCTATCCCGTCATATCAAGTGCGCTTTCTTTTGTTCAGTTGAGTTGGACGGCAGCGGCTGACCGTGGCGGGATAATGTAAAGGCTACGGATGTCGCTGCGTACCTCGCCGCCATCGGTACGACCAACAGCGGCAAGTTCAACCGCACCGGGCGTGGCTTCCCCGACGTCGCCGCGCAGGGTGAGAGCTTCGAGATCGCATGGGGTATGTCTGACCACCCTTCCTCTGTTTCTTCCCGCCTCACCTCTTCTCCAGATGCCCAGTTCGGTCTCGTTGACGGCACGAGCTGCAGCGCCCCGACATTCGCGTCGGTCATCGCGCTGATCAACGACCTGCTCGTCGCGGCGGGCAAGTCCCCGCTCGGGTTCCTCAACCCCTTCCTGTACAGCGCCACCGGCCGCGCCGCCTTCAACGACGTTACCTCCGGTGCATCCTTATCTTATCGGACTCCTCGGTGTTTGCTCATTCTGCTCCGTAGGTACCAACCCAGGCTGCAGCACCAGCGGCTTCTCCGCACGCGCAGGGTGGGACCCCGTCACCGGGCTCGGGACGCCTAACTTCTCGCTGCTCAAGACGGCCGTTGGCTTGTAATTTGTCGGCGCTGTGTGCATATCAGTTCTGCTATGCTGGGTTGTGTACATGGCCGATGTCGGATGTGGACCGGATATTCTTGTATATAAGTTGGCAGACAGATCAAATCAAATCAAATCAACTGGAGTTGTTGTATTTGGATGGTGGCTGAAGAGATGCACAGAGGGGTTCGATGATTTTGAACCTTTCTTTTTGCGGACTTGGACCTCGTCTCTATGAGACTCCTTTATGTGGTTCGAGACCAGGATAAAACTGTTCTCAAGTGAGTGCGTTCGAACGGGTTGAAGGGCCATTCAACTCTCTAAGTCTCGGATACCTCCTTTCATAAAATCCGAGTCAAAGCGCCGGTTTCAGCTGATCGAACTTGCTCCCACTTATTTAAGACCACTCACCCGCTTCTCCTATCTCTCATGGCCCTCCCTTCCCTGCCACTCGACCTCCTCCCTCTGATCCTCTGGCATATCCCGGATATTGGGTCCCTCCTCACCCTCTGCCTCGTCTCGCACACATTCCTGCACGCCGCGCAGCCCGAGCTCTACGCGCACGTCGCTCTCCAAACCGACACTGTCCTCATTTTCTGCCGCACTGTCACCGCCGCCGCGACCCTCGCAGCGCGCGTGCGCTCCTTGTCCTTTCCGCTCAGCCCGACACTTTCAGAGACGGACATTGCGGCGCTCGCACGCATGCTGCGCTCGCTTCCAGGCCTGCGCGCGCTCGAGATCGGACCGCACTGGCAGCCCGCGTGGGCGCCCGCAGCATTCCACCCCGCCAACCAGTTCTTCGCCTTCGAGCCCTGGCCGCACCGCGAATCTGCCGCGCACATCCTGCGCGGGGCCCCCTTCCCCTTCCGCCTCGCCGCCTTCCGGACCGGGTTCACGCTGGCGGCGCCCGACGTGCAGGCCTTTCTTGCAGCACAGCCGGAGATCGAGGAGCTCGCGTCGCTCGACGTGACGCCGGGCGAGGAGGCAGTGCTCCCCGCGGGCGTCCTGCCAAATTTGCGCCTGTTTCAGACCGCGGTGGCGTGGCTGGAGTTTGCGCAGGATGATGAAGTGGAAGCAGGAAGTGGGTCTACCAAAAAACGTGTTGTGCAGCAGGAGAGGATGGACCTCTGGTTGGTGTAGAGCAGGGGCGCAGGGGCTGCTGGGAGGATTTGTACTGGATCCAACAGTGCGACAATTAAAGCCGGATGATTGGTTGGTCTCAAATCGATGGAGGAGGCTGATTCCCTGAAACCGGGGGTGGGCTGCGACTTTACAAGCAGAGGCAGTATGTAAAACTTCAGACGCATCAGCATCCCGGACGCTGGGATTTGCCCCCGTCTTCTCGACGTTAAAAAACTCACGACGAAGTGAGGGGAAACAGTATTTGATATTCGAAATCCCCCAGATGTATTGAGTAGCATCGATAATGTCAAGGCCTAAAAGCAACATGCAAATCACAGCCCCGGAAGGTTCTGTAACCAGAAAAGTAAGATCGTCAGTGTTTAGGATGCGACGCATACCTTGAACCAGTCTCGCACATGCGCAACGACGCGGACCTGTGGGATAGATGAGGTCAAGATTCGGAGAGCGACAGCGAAGCGCGCACCATGTTCCTCGAGGACATCTGAGGTAAGTAATGGTGTAGCTTGACCGCCGGTGATACTATCCATCTCCAGTTCCAGAGCGAATGGCGGGGTTATTGGGAGAGATTCCAGTGTGGAGTCTAGCCGCCTAGAGAACGTGTGATCCATGAAACTGGGGTGAAATACAATCTTTCGGATGCAGTTCGGGCCCGCGATTGCGGAGAGAGTGTCGAGTGCGAGTTTCCAACTGGAATCAGATTGAGAAACACTCAAGCGAATAATGGAGAGGCTTGGGAGCGCGGAAAGGTCTATGACATCGCTGTAGTGCTGCACACTGATGTAAGTCCTAAGTTGCGTGTGTGGACATGAAATACACACAACAAAGCTCAAATTGAGGACCTCTATCGTTCGAAGGGCAGGCGCAAATTTGGGCCACAGCAGCACCTCGTCGTACACGTGGGCGAGTGATAGTACCTTGAGGCGAGTAATATCCAGCGGACACAGATCATGCATCAGCCACTCGTTGATACAGTTGAGTGACAGGAGGTGCAGCGACTGCAGCGCGATATGTGGCGAACAGGAGAGGGTAAGGGGCTCCACGGGAAGAGTTGCGGGCTGGAAACAAAATAGTTCCAGGTGCCTAATACTGGGGGAGCAGCGACCCCACATCTGCAACAAGTCGGGGAAATAGGCCATGATACGCAGGCAACGGAGAGTGGGGCGGCTGAGGAGCTCTTCTATAGCGGTTTTAACAGGAACTGCCAAACTGCTGTACTGTTTAATCTCCGCATAAACCAGCTGTGTAAATGGGAAACTGCAGACCGCGCAGAAGGCTGCGTCCGAGAGCAGATCCAAGGCGAGATGGATTTGGCGGATATGGTGAATGAGGTGCGGAGAAGCGTCTAATGTCTGGCACAGTCGATACCAACTAGATTAGGTCTTCTCCTCTTTCTTTGAGGTGAGGTCGATAACTCTGAAGATGCGTGACTGGGCACCATAGACCCACGAACGGGCAACCAGCGCGCAAGCCCGCAGATCAGATGTCGAATCTGAGACGAAGGAAATGCAGTACTCCACGAGCTCTTGCAGGTCAAGTGGGTTTATGGCGAGCCCCATATCTTGAGCTTCGATGAGTAAAGGGGCAGGAGCGGAGTGTGGCAGCCGTGAAACAAACATGCGCAATGATCAGTGCAGTCACGTTGCAAATAGACGCCTTTGGTAAGCGCTCAGCGCTCAGGAGTCAGCCTTGCTGATGATTCAAAAACTGCGGCTAGCATTCGCAATGCGTCTTCATTCACCGAACTCGCCTAATCATCGGCTGGGTAATTTTCCTCGCGTCTTCCGGTTTTTCTGAGAATAGCCCTGTACGCAAGGAAAACGCAAGGTATGTGTCTCGCTGTCAGAGTGCTGGTTGAATGGCGCTGACAGCGCTCCAAGGTTCACCGACACAGTGGATGCATCAATCTAGCGACTACGTGGAACAAACTTTGACAATCTATTACATCGAAAAGTGCGGCTGCCATCTGTCAAGCTATGTGCAAATCTGAAGATCAACCATCAGCGGAAGACGCCTCGAATCGAGGTACCTAATCATATCCTGTGAATATATCAGAAACCAAAAGTGAAGAGATGAAATACCCTGGGGGCGACAAGAATACTCGCGGGATTTTCCTTGTGGGAAGGGGAGATGGAGAGGAACGATTGTGGTGGTATGACGCAAGGAATGCTTCGAATTTCGACGGATCTCCGTCCCCCTTCGAGATGGCCTATATTCCCATTTCAAGCCGTAGCGAGGGGACGCTCGCTATACCATAAATGGATCGTTCTATTGATTGGCCTTCTCTTGAACTCCTCAAACGCAGTGAATTATTTTCTCAACTCCATGGCCACATGTGTGAAGCGAGCATGGCGACTGCCGAGCGGATCATGCGCTGGCACATCGGGCCGAAAACCTCCAGTTGATAGTGCGACTCACCTAGCTATGGAATCAGTCCCAAGTATTGCGACTCACCTAAGTACCTCAGTATCTCCCTTGGCAATTGTCTACTTGGCGGTAGTGGACTTGGCCATTTTGAATGAATGGGAAACCATGAAACTGTTGGCCGAGTTCGGCTGAATTCGGCAAACCCCGAGCTTGGCACGGTGGACACAAAATCTAGTGTTAAACACGCTCACGCACAACCTAATGTTTGGCGACAAAAAGCTGGTATAAACGGCGTCTACGACGTTTCGTCGATGAAGAGTTGTAGCCACGGATATCAAACGAGGTCGCCGTGTGACAGTCCTTTTGCGCCCCCACGGTAGCTGGTAGCCGACTCTTCGATGTGCTTCGTGGCTTGACTTTGGTCTGGTTTGCTTCCACCTCCACTGTATGACGGGATCGTGACCATGGCGTGGTCCGTGTTGGTGGCATATAGCTGGTCACGGACGTGCTCTCGGGAATTTAACCTGGGATCCTTCAATCTATGCCAGTGCCGCAGTAGATATTGATCTTACATGGACATGAAGCTGCAGCCGTAGACTTGGATATGGATGAGGGTGATTCCGGGCACGAACTTTGAGATCACTCACGCCGAACAAGAATAAAGAAGAACCTGCAGGGCAACCCACATCAGTTTAACTGGGGCACGACCCGGAAGTATAACGCACAGGCCATATATCAACGACGTGGTTGAGGTGATGAACTAGGACAATGAGTTTAACAAACGGATGGAGATGAGGACCGCTCACCGACGCAAGACAACAAATCGCAAAGACCCTGTAATAAACATATGAGACCCAGCGACGAAGGAAGGAAGGGGGTGCCCTACATCACGAGCAAACCACTGTTGATTGCGTAGGCAGTAAGTGTGTTGAGCGCCTGGTTTGTCCTGTAACAGTAATGTGAAAAGCCCTTGGGGGATTGTAGATAATAGGAACGCACTTGTGGAAGCCCGTCTGGCTCCGGACAAGGCGGTAGATCATCGAACCCGAAATGAGGATATCGGTAGCGACTTCGAATGCCAGTGCACTAGTCGAGAACGGCTATCAGAATAGTTAAATTTTAAGCCAAGGCCCCAATAATACAAAAGTGTGGAGTACACGCACCAGGAGCACTGAGGTGTCTTTGAAGGCCGCAACTTCAACTCTACCGAACGTCAACCAGCGAAAACATTGCAGAGAGACTATGACCCACGCAGCAACCATATAAGCTGTACAGAGTTCAATAGCTTGGGCGCGACAAATAATCGACTGGCTTACCTATGGCAAGGCCTGTTTCATTGTATCAAGAAATTAATTCAAGTATCGAAGACAGTCGGAATAGCCTACCTAGCTGGACGAGTGAGCAAATGACCTGGGATGGAACAACTGAGCTGGGCAACGAAACCGTTTGGAAGTTTTTACTTACGATTGCAGCCGGCATGTAGGGGGATTTATTCCAGAGCGACCAAACCCGGAAGGCGTAAAACCTACATATTATGGCGTATGAGATACTCGAAGCTGTCGCTTGTTCTTTGGGCTCACATCTGGACTAGGGTGCTTAATAGGACTAGAAAATGTCAAGAAAAGGTCAATCTCAGTTGAATGCATTTGACCTCCTACGACGATCTGTGCCTGGATGCACATAAGAAAGTGAGGTTTAGATACGCGATGACACGAACTTGAAGACTCCTGGAACCATGTGAGACGAGACAGATGTGCTACTCGAGGTGGAATCACCATGGCGCTGTGCTGATTGCTCTGTAGTCGCCGAAATTGATGACAGAAGTTACATAGTACGAGGTTGTGAGTAGGACCAAGTGAACAATGTCAAGTATCCTTTGAATCAATTATCCAAATTGTCAAAGTTTCGAGAGCTGCGATGCGTACATGAGGAGTGCAACCTCGACGAACACAGCAAATTGGTACAACATGATGAACACCACTGGCAAAGGAGAGACGTACGAAGGCTTTCAAATAGACCGGATCCCGGGAGGAGAACTTGGTGTAGTACAAGTAAACCTAGATCACTGAGTTTAGATGAACACCAGTAGACAAGCCTCTGACCTGGAGACATGTAATGCCGAAAACGCTGAGACATGGGCAGCGTATGGGTGAGCTTATCACAAAAAATCTCAACTCAAGGAGCGGGCGCACATGGATGAGATAACGAGACCTATCAACCAAGGTCCGAGGAGACTGCCCACCGGAATGAGGCTGGCCCGAGCGCCGATTGTCGAGAGTGGGGTGTACATCCGGAGAGAACAGCAGAAGATAGCGAGTCAGCGGCACCTTTTAACCGACTGTCAGTTTATTATTACCTTGTACCTTCCACATGACCCGCCAAGCGCCGCATATGAGTATATGTATAGGACGGGTGCATCGGGGCATCGAACGTCGTATCATCTTGATTCACAATCTTACACATTATGTCTATTGATCTGCCAGGATGAAGCCTGTTGTGGGAACGAAGGATGCCATTCATACTGGAAAGGGAAAGGATTAAATGCTGTGCAGATGCACGGTGCCAGTCGTAGTTGATGTTCATCTAGATATTTGGCCCCCGCGTCTGGTCCGATACGGGTTCGCGGGCAGTGTCCAGGCGCGAACTGATAATAGCTGTGATTATTTACTTACTGAGCCAAAGTAAGCTGTGTATTAGGTAAAAAAAATGAGATGTTCAGTGATCAACAATCACCCTCATACCTTGATCTGGATCCGCCTGATCGAGAAATGAATGAGGCCCACGCGCGCACTTACATGTGGATGGTAATGGCCTCCCAGGAATGCATGGGTCCCGCCCCGATATGCGAGAGCGCCTATGACGGCCTGTGGCTCCTGAGGAGGCCAGCGGCCAGCTCGGTGACCAATGACATCTGTCATAGATTTGAGGGACTTGAAGTTTGGGCTGGGCTTCGATATCCCTTTATATTTGGATTTTATGTGGCTGCAACCTTGTTGAATTTTATTGAATTATCGTTGAACCGGAGGTCGAAGGAGGAGACGGGACTCCTCCAATTTTGACTCGCAGTTGTAGTGATGATCCATTTGCCATGGAAATTGCTCCCTGCGTCGCAGCAGCATCAATGATCATCAGCGTCCGTTGAGCGGTTGGATACCCGCCTGCCACAGTGCATCTTCCGACGTCGAGCCGCGAGCGAGGATGAATGATTCTACTTTATTCGTTGAGGGATCCAACGCTCCCAAATTCAGGAGTTGGGAATATTCACTCACGGGCCAATGTTGTGCACCAATGCAATATCCATAACGCCAGCGAGTTGCATACGGCGCTATTGTTTGCAGATCTAGCTCATGCTCAGACTCCATGGTCGACATCGTATGGTTCTGAGTGGACCCGAATGTTGTTGATTCAAGCGCCGCCGTGACCGGCGGTTCTCCCACTTCAGAAAACACTTTTACCATGTCAATCCAAGGCTGTCCACGAGTGCAAGTCACCCGTGAGTTTTTGCGAGTTGATCCGTGGGAAAACCCGCGGATTTTGCTACCCGTGAGTCAAGTACATGTGGCTGCGGGTTCTCCAAGGATTCTTGGTCGTCTTCTCGAGATCTGTGTTCTCTGTATCCCACGCTGCTTCAAGCGTTCCAGCGTGAAATACCGCTCGGTGATTGCGCGGGGTCAAATTCGCGTCAACCGCGTCAGGTGCGATGCGGTGGCCGATGACACCCACGATGCTTGGCGGACATCAGTCTTGAAATCCGCATTTCCAAAGCTGCGAAGGATAGACAGATCGTCGTGAAAGTGTCCTACTCCTAGCGCCCGACAAAGCTTGAGTAGTGCGTAGACTTGGCGTAGACGTAGAGAGAACGTAACGTTCTTGTACCCTTTAATAGAGACACTATAACAACAGAGCTGGAAGCAGGTCGATAAGAAGATGTCACTAGCTCAGTCAGCGCGGATACTGTAAATATAATATATATCCTACTACCACTGTGGTGAGAGATGAACAGTGGTACATCATCCACCGACGTGCATGATAATGATGATATATCACCTATATCTGGTTGTAGAATTCCCGTCCGAATTCGGGTGCTCGTCCGTGCGTCAACACTGATATGGCGTTTTGGCGTGGCTGGCCGCCGACAAGTTCTTCTCGTTCGTCCCCTGGCCGCACCGCGCCGCCGCGCACATCCTCCGCGGGTGCCCCTTCCGCCTCATATCCTTCCTCAGCGCGTTCGGGCTCGCCCCGCCGGACCTGCACGCGTTCCTGGCTGACCAGACCGAGATCGAGTAGCTCGTGTCGTACGACCTCACCTCGGGCGACGTCATGGTGCTTCCCGCGCGCATCCTGACTAAGCTGAGTGTGTTCATGAGTGCGGTGGCGCGGCTAGCAGCTTTGGGGCGGGGAATCAGCCAGGATAATTGGATCGACCGTGTTCGCTACCTGCATCAAATTGGTGGAGGGTCCTCAGGCCCTGCTGGTTCGTTCCTGGACAGTCATTTTCAAGAGGTTCGCCGGCGACTCGATGAACTTGAAGCGCTGGCATCCTTTTATTCTCAAGATTCACCTCTTCGATACCATGTGCGAGAGGATCGTTACCACATTTTCCGCCACACTTGAACGGTACCAGAACCTTTCTACCGGCGCCTACCACTGCATAATCTCCAATACACTCCGACAGACGTTTTATGGTTTGTCGTGAATCCCTGTAGATCACTGTAATTAGGTCAGAAGTTCAATCACGGAACTGGTACCCACTCCTCAGCGCTCGGAGATATAGTACGACGGTGACGCGTGTCGGAAGGTGCCCTTGTAAGAAGTAAATTAAAAGGAGAGTCGAATAGGCGTGCGAACTGCGGAGGATCATGAACAGTCGCGGCAGTACCACCCCTTGGACTCTACCCATGCCGCGTCGCGAAATAAATGAAGAATCTTCGTATTCCCACACAGGTTGGGCGCGGCGAATGTCTGGCAGGAAAGTACCCCAATAGAGGTGTGAGTTGACGAGATCCCAAGCCGGGTAAGCCCATCGTGTCGAAGTGGAGCTCTGATCAACGAACGAGTCAAATCGAGCTACAATTTTGTAATAATTGAGAAAAGTCAATTTCTTCGCGGAATCTTCAGGTAAACCAATCGAAAGAGCAGACGAGGCTGAGATGAAGGGCCGAGTATGCAACGACAAATGCGACTCAAAAACGCTAGAGTTTCTCGCCCCGGGGTCGACAGCAGATAGGCTCGGGTCGTTTCCGGTATTATAGCAAGCACAGATCTGGATAGAAATTCAGCCAAAAGAAGAACCACACAATACGTGGCTGGCACTTTGCTGGGGATGATCATCACACCAAATAAAGGAAAATATCGACCTAGGTCGAAATGTTAGAGGGAATTGTATCAATCTGTAGCCAAATCAGATTCACAAAACATTGTTCTATTAGTTAGTCTGGAATTTACAATGGAAAGGCCCACAATCAGCAGCCCTTTCAAACTTCAGATGTTTATTGAATATTGATGAGATATGAAAGGGAAGCTGGATGTTCATCATTCAGCAACCCTTCCAAAGCATTGGACAAAGCAAATTTCAATGCAGTTAAAAGGTGCATTGATCTTCTTTCTTTCAGTTTTTGCGGAAAGATTTACCATATAAGCCAAGCTTACTTACAATCTAATATTTGGTGGGAAAAAGTATAAAGTCTACTACGTTTCGTCGAGGAAGAGTTGTAGCAGCAGATATCAAACGAGGTCGCCGTATGACCTTCCTTTTGCGCCTCCGAAGTAGCCGGTGGCCGACTCCTCCATGTGTTTTGTGGCTTGACTTTGGCCTGGGTTGCTGCTACCCCCACTGTATGACGGGATCGTGACCATTGCGTGGTCAGTGTTCGTCGCATATAGCTGGTCCCGGACGTACTCTCGGGAATTTAAACTGGGGGCCCTTAGCTCGTGGCAACGCCGCAGTGGATATCGACCTTACATGGACATGAAGCTGCAGCCATAGACTTTGATATGGATAAGTGTCATTCAGGTGGGAAAGGGTGGGGGCGCTCACGCCGAACAAGAATAAAGAAGAACCTGCAGCGCGCCTCACATCAATTTAACTGAGATACAAACCAGAGTATAACGCACAGGCCATATATCAACGACGTGGTTGATGTGATGAACTAGGACAATGAGCTTAACAGACGGTTGGAAATGTGGACCGCTCACCGTCGCAAGACAGCAAATCGCGAAGATCCTGCAATAAACGCATGAGACCCAGCGACGAAGGAAGGAAGGGGGTGCCCTACATCACGAGCAGACCACTGTTGACTACGTATGTGGTAAGTGTCTTGAGGGCTTGATCAGTCCTGGAACAGAAATGTGAATAGTGCTTCGCGGATGACAGATGAATAGTGACAGACTTGCGGAAGCCCGTGTGGCCCCGGGAAAGGCAATAGATCATCGAGCCCGAAATGAGAATATCGGTGGCGACTTCGAATGATAGCGCACTGGTCGAGAACGGCTAGCAGCGTGGGTTAATTCACGGCCCCAATGGTATGGAGCGTCGAGCAATGTACCAGGACCACTGAGGTGTCTTTGAAGGCGGCATTTTGAAATCTACCGAACGTCAGCCAGTGAAAACACGACAGAGAGACTAAGATCTACGCAGTGACCATGTAGGCTGTAAAATGTTAATATCTTGTACGGGACACATCATCAGCTGACTTGCCTATGGCAAGGCCTGAGTTCATTTCAATCCAGAAATTAATTCAAGAATCGACGATACTTTGAACAGCCTACCCAGCTGAGCGAGTGAGCAGACGACCTGGGACGGAAGGTCGAAGTCATAGAAACCTTTTGGAGGTGTTCACTTACGATTGCTGCCGGCATGTAAGGCGATTTATTCCAGAGCGTCCAGACCCGAAAGGCGTAAAAACTATATGATGGCGTGTGAGATACTCAAAGCTGTCGCTTGTTCGTTGGACTCACATCTGGACTAGGGTGCTTAATAGGACTAGAAAATGTCAAGAAAAGGTCAATCTCAGTTGAATATATTTGACCTCCTACGACGATCTGTGCCTGGATGCACATAAGAAAGTGAGGTTTAGATACGCGATGACACGAACTTGAAGACTCCTGGAACCATGTGAGACGAGACAGATGTGCTACTCGAGGTGGAATCACCATGGCGCTGTGCTGATTGCTCTGTAGTCGCCGAAATTGGTGACAGAGGTTACGTAGTATGAGGTTGTGAGCAGGACCAAGTGAACAATGTCAAGTATCCTTTGAATCAATCACCCAAATTGTCAAAGTTTCGAGAGCTGCGATGCGTACATGAGGAGTGCAACCTCGACGAACACAGCAAATTAGTACAACATGATTATATGATAACACCACTGGCAACAGAGAGACGTACGAAGACTTTCAAAAAGACTGGATCCCGGGAGGAGAACTTCGTATAGTACAAGTAAACCTAGATCACCGAGTTTCGATGAGCACCAGTAGACAAGCCTCTGACCTGGAGACATGTGATACCGAAAACGCTGGGAAATGGGCAGCGCATGGGTGAGCTTATCACAAAAAAACTCGACTCAAGGAGCGGGCGCATATGGATGAGATGACGAGGCCTATCAACCAAGGTCCGAGAAGACTGCCCACCGGAATGAGGCTGGCCCGAGCGGCAATCGTCGAGAGTGGAGCATACATACGGAGAGAACAGCAGAAGATAGCGAGTCAGCGGTACCTTTTAACCGGCTGTCAGTTTATTATTATCTTGCAAGAACCGCCAAACGCCGCATATGAGTATATACGTATGGATAGGGAGGAGCCATCGAACGTCGTATCATCTTGATCCACAATCTTACACATTGTGTCCATTGATCTGCCCGACGAAGCCTCTTGTGGGAATGCATTAATGAAGGATGCCGTTCATACTGAAAAGGGAAATAATTAAATGCTGTGCAGATGGAAGGCGCCTAGACTCTCTGTCTACGAGTGGCGAAAAATGTGGCAAGCACTATGGCGAAGTGCTTGCCACATTTTTCGCCACTCGTAGACAGACTGGTTACGAGTCTAGAAGGCGCCTGCCATAGTTGCTGTTCATCTAGATATTTCTGGTCCGATACGGGCTCGCGGGCGGTGTCCAGGCGCGATCTGGTAACAGCCGTGATTATTTACTTACTGGGCCAAAGTAAGCTGTGTATTATGTAGAGGAATGAGATGTTCAGTGATCAACAATCGCACTCGCATCTTGATCTGGATCCGCTTGATCGAGAAATGAATGAGGTCCACGCACGCACTTATATGTGGATGGTAATGGCTTCCCAGGAATGCATTGGTCCGGCTCCGGAATGTTTCTGGATGCATTAGGGCGCCCGTGGCAGCCTATTCGGTGGACTTTGGGAACTTGAAGCTTGGGATCCTAATATATTTTCATTTTATGTGGCCGTAACCTGATTGAGCTCATGGAGCACCGCCGCCAGGAGCGGGAGTTCGATGGAAGAAGCGGGACTCGTCAAATTCGGAAGCTCAGCACTGGTTGCACTGATACTGATGCCCCTTTCCCATGGACTTTGCTCTCGGGACTAGCACCGGCATCAAGGATCATCAGCGTCCGTTGAGCGGAATCAATCTCGGATCCCTGCCGCTTCCGACCTCGAACCAGACCTAACGTACGCGCTGAGAGATCAAATGCTCCTGAGCTGAAATATCAGGGAAGGAGTTGGGATTCACTCGTAGGCCATCTAAACCACTGCATCATAAATCCATTAACAGTGAGTTGCGTACGTTTGCAGAGCTCAACCTCCTTGGGTCGACGCCTTCTGGTTCTGCGTGGACCCGAACGTTGCTGATTCAATCACCGCCGAGATCGGTGGTTCTCCCGCTCCTTGTCAAACACTTGTATCATGTCAATTAAGACCGTCATCGAACTTGACAGAGTAAATGGACGCGCAAAAGCCACCCTTTCCTGCTCATAAATCTGGAGCGCAAGCGCATTTGTTTGCGCCCTGCCGAGGGAATAGTGACCACTTTCGTGGACTGCGTGGGTATGGAATTTCGAGTGTCGGCGGTAGCAATGATCTAATTACTGCGAATACCGCATAGACTTTAGTAAGTCGATTCCTAGACTTCCTGAGTCATTGGTTGTATATCCGACTCGATCTGATCATCATGGGAAGAAATGATTCTGGAGGAACAACTCGCTCCTATATTGAAATCAAATTGAACTCACAGCTTACCCGGACATACGTTGGGCGCTAACCGAGAGCGCTGGGGCCTTCGATACCGCTCTAGGCCATTGACAAAGCTGCAGTAGTTGATCGGCCTCTGCCGTTTTCACCAACCATTCGTCTACACCAAGAAGCACCGGCATTGCAGCTGCGTTCTCCTTCGCATTTTTGGGAGGCGTTTCGAGATCGGTTTGCTCAGCATACCACCCTGCGTTAAGGTTTCCCGCTTGGAATATCATGATTACGCGGGTTCGAATTCGCATCGACTGCGGCGATCAGATGCGATGCGTGTCTGACAGCACGAACGAAGCTTGGAGTTCATCAGATTCATGAAATACGGGCTTCTTGAATTGCCGAAGCTGCGAAGGGTAGACCAATCGTCGGCGCGAGACTGGAGTGGTGCGCGGACGTGGGTTCTTGCGCTCTCTGGTAGAGACACTAATGACGGAGCTGGAAGCAAGTCGATAAGGAGATGCCACTAGGCGGCTATCCTTAATCCATAATACTCCCAGATTGTATTTACACGGTTCTGAACGACCCAATTCGGTTACCTGCTGATTGTTGGCTGATCGCCGGACACGGATCCATCATCATGCCGGCGGCATCCTGCGGCATTCTTCGGCAGTGTTACTGGTGATTCTTTTGCAATAGCCCTGGAGAGTTTGGCGAGCTCCCTAACTCCCCATAGGTTTATTTAATGCATACTCGCTGTCCTCAGGATATCCAGGCGCAAGTACCGTAGTTGGCCGAAGTTCGGCATAGATACCGCATCAACAGTGACATCAGTTTAAGCAAATCTAACGCGCGAAAGCTATCTACGACTAGGAATTGGAACTTGAAGCTTGAAGACTCCCAATGGAGACGGGTTTGTTTATATGATTCAGTTAACCCTCGGGGATTAGCTTTACTGTATAGGAGTTGAATAGTTCGAGCATGGCGTAAATTTTCGCACCTGAAACCGATACTCCAAACGTCAGCCCTCCCGGGTTTTTTAAGGTTCCAACAGCACCCAGCAAACATTGTATTATATAGTATCTTTCAATCCACAGAACCTTAGCTTGTGGTTGGATCCACAGGGATGCCGACACGATTTGATCTCAAATTCCATGAGGAATGCAACTAGGTTAGTAGCCTCCGCTCCTCCAACGCCGCGCCAGGTGTCCAGAATCTGTGTAATGTCGTTGGTTATATGCAGTTGAACCTCCAGATCCAGTATTCCGTCGACGATTTCGCACACCGAGCAGCCTGACTCATGAGTGTGCCTCGCAAGTGAATAAAGGTGAAGGACAACGAGCCTGCGAGGTTCAACGTGTTTCAAGGCCACCCGTTGAAACTCTCCGCACCGATCCCATGAGCAGACACCTGAATTGAAAGGAAAACTGCGAATGGGAGCTCAGCTATTGCAGTGCTTATTGCGCCCCATGAGCTTGCATATCTTGAGTTCATTTCAGGGCCGACGTAGCGGGCGACCGATCAATTTCAGAGTTGGCGTCGAATGCGAAGCGCGAGGTTACGGGGATATATTTATTGCCCCAGGTATTGTCACGGACAAACCTCTTGCCCCCCCTCTGACGATACACGAGATTCCTACCACGGCCATCGTTTGCGCATAAAAACGCCGCTTTGTAATTAAAGTGATAGTGAATCTAAACATGGGCCGTCCGTGAAAGCTAAAGCACCGCAGTTACGGCTCCGCGAGAGAAGGAGCTGCATTACATAGACCTCGTTGCACGCAATTGAGGACGTGCCGGGTCTATTCCTATTTCCTGTTCAGATCACGGACCTTGCAAATATGGGGGCGGAGGCGCGTTGCGATTGCGATTGCCTACCTCGGCGATTCGCACGACCCGACAATAATGCGGATTAGAGTTAGTGTGGGGAGTGGGAGGGCGACGATGACGAGATTGTATTGTGTCAATTCATAATGTATTGAGCGGTGGGTCGCACGGAAAGCCTAATTGGAACACGCGACGACGGTGCAGTGGATTTTTGTCAGTGCGTGAATAGGACCGTGAAGAGCGCGATCGCCATTGAGTGAATGCCGTATGTTAATCAGCGATGTACACAATCTCGATCGAGTCTAGGGCTCGGACAAACACACTGTGTATACGTGCGGTGTCTCCCTCTGGGAGATTCGCGCGTACACATCTAAGCAGAATCGAGTTTCGGGGCGGGGCAAGTGTTGGTTGGCCACGAGGGATGCGGATAAATGTATGTATTGCGTATATTCAGTGACGGGTCGCAGGAAAGCCTCATTAGGGGCATGCGACGCAGATGAGGCGAGGGAGTGAATCCGCTTGCTTCCCTGACGAGCGGCTGAACATAGACACATACGTATCAACGTCCTGTGCAGAGCGGCTTGTGAGGCGTGAACAGAGGATGGGAAACGTCGATTGGGAATTGTCACTGTCGTCGTGAAGGGGAACTGGGAACTAATGACGGGGCCAGCTGACCAGGGAGGAAGAGTGGCCGCGGAGAAAATAGAAGAGAATAGAGTTCGCGAGGGAACGGGAAGATCTGCACGAGCGAGATAGGCTGTGGGGGGTCACCTGGACGACAGGCGACAGGCAGGAGCTTGGGGGTGGGTATCGAATCCGGTGCGGGGTCAGCTGGACGTCTGGGCAGAGCGAAACAAAGTAAGGAGCCGGAGGGACAAGGATTGGGTACACTCGCCAGTAAGCCGCTTATCGAAATCGACACCGAAGAGCGGTCGCGCCAGGGAAAGGGGAGAAAGGGAGGGAAGGAAAGGCGAAGGGTGGGTGCCCGGGAAACGGCTTATCGCAGAATTACGCTCGCAGGAGAGAAAGCACGTCCGCTTATCGGGAAATATGCTCGCGAAGGACGAGGCTGAGCCCCGTGAGCGGGCGGGAGATATGGATTCGCAGCGTCGATCCATCCGTCCGTCCGGCGCGATAAGGCAGATGCGGATGCGGCAACGGCGAGCCCGCGGAGGGGTATTGCACGCAGACGATACGAGGAAGGGAAGGGAAGAAATACTTTGGATAGGGAAAGCAAGCAGGAAGTAAAAAGGGAAATCGCGCCGGCCGAGATGCAGAGGGATTGCGCGTTGCTGAGCAGAGGGTAGATTTCCCGAGTTTATACCATAATCAGAGCGAGGCTGATGGAAGCTGGGAATTGCTTGTCTAATGCCCGGCGAGCGGCCACCCGCGTGATGCGCGCTTCAAACTTGTGGCACGAGCGCTTGAGGTAGAACGTGAAGACCTGTGAATTGGAAGATTTGGGGTCTGGGACGCACGCCACACAGTCCGTGTCTGCGGTCCAGATTGCCCGGGGTGCGGGGGAGAGGCAGTGGAGGTAATATAAAACCTGTGTATTCTAATTCCAGGGCCTTTATCCCTGAATCCGTTCCAGTTCTGAATATCGTGGTGGTGGTGCGAAGCCAAGGTAGCTCAAACTCCGCCATCAGTGACAGGTGACAGGGTCACATCTCTCCCAGCAACCACCATGTCAAAGTTGGGTCAGCGCCTTGCTTCTGGTTTCTACGCTTGACCATATCTGGTGCCTCTCCCCCCTTGCAACGCGAGGCTTGGCGCGTTCTCAGCAGGGCATCCGAGCGCAACGTGTGGTCTTTGGAGCGCATATATCCTGCTGACGGAAAGATTGCGAACTCCGTCGATGGTGGCGTTTTCGTTGAGCATAATCCCACTGCATCGCGGGCGAGGGCCCGGTGGCCCGCGGGTGGCGCTCCACAGAAATTAAGCGTGGGGACCAGCCGCGAAGGCGGTATGTATGCAGGTACACGACGCCACTCCATTTAACTCACGGTGGACGTCGGCTTAGAAGTCGGCGAATGAATTTAGTCATAATGTGCGCTGGGGCTGGGCCTCTCCTCCTTCTTCCTTCCTTCCTTCACTTATCGCCACATCAGCATCAGTTCCACGCCGAAAATCCATGCCGAAAACAAAAATCGAATGCACTGGGAATTTCGCGATGGGAACGGCAGAGGGAAGGGAAGGGAAGAAGAGCGCGTCTGTACGGCACTGGCTTCTGCGAATCGCAGCCTGGCGCCTTATCGAGTCTGAGCTCAGAGCTGAGTCTGAATCCCGGAGCTTGCGCCGCGCCCCGCTGATAAGAGCTTGCAAAAAAAATAGCCGATAAATCACCCAATGCACGCTATCGAATCGATGGATTGTCGCCCTGATCCCCCGCATGGCCGAGTCACTTTTTTTTTCTTCCGTCTTTTTTCGTGCATTCGGCAAATGGGGGAAATGAAAATGGAATTCGAGACAGAGTCACATGGGCCCCCGGAACGGCGCGGCGGATCTTAAGGAGATGACGACACCGGGGGCCCGGTTTCAGCTTTTTTTTATTGGATGCGGTCGGTGACTCGGACGCGGTGGCTGATCGAGCTTCATTACTCTTAACTGGACCCACACCCATCCAGGCCTTTAAATACCGGCCTTTTCTGCGCGTCCCTTTCCCTCAACCCACGTCTCCTCCCCCACTCGCACTACCCACTTTACCCGCTATAATCGAATCATGTGCCAACAGATGGCGTGCGTCCCCTTTTCATGTGCCGGTGCCACTCGCGGCTGACGACCGACGCAGCGAAGGGACGCGCTGGACGCGCTGCGGGGTGCGTCTGTCTCTACATTCCTCTTTCCCTCCTCGCGCTGACGCGTTTTCGTTTTCGGTGGCCCGCTAGCACTTCCAGCGGCACCTCGTCGTCGCGATCATGGACTGCAACACGACGCGCTGCGAGCGCTCTGTCTACCACCCTCGTGGCTGCCGCCTCCCCACGTGCGCCAAGGTGCGCTTTCCCCCTCCTTCCACGTCGTTCAGGAATATTAATTCAATTTTGGGGCAGAATTTTGGGCAGGAGATCCAGAAGGACGTCGACCGCGTGGACGAGTTCTGCTTCGCGTGTCGGGCAGCTCAGGAGCGTGCTGCGCGCGGGAGATAGTGTCCACCTCCTCTTCCTGATCCTCCCAACTTGCACCCGACCCTGCACCCGGACCCCCGCCGCCGCCCGGCATTGGCATCACACTACACACTACTAGTGCGCGCCCGCATCGCATCCAATCCGATACCCTAGACGTTCCATAGCTTGACTCAGACTATTCCAATGACTCGGCCTCTAATGTATACCCCATTTGCCTCCGGATATCGCAAGCGCACCGCAGATCTGATTTGAGTGTCAATTATTTAGATTGGGGCTGAGATTAGCCCCATCAGTGATCGTGCGCCCGCCTTCTTCATCCAAATTCGCTTCTTAGGGAGAGACGCCAGGCACGGCACGGAAACACAGCATCGACGAACGTGGCGCAGGAAATGCTTCCATGGGTGAATAGATAAACTGATAAACAGCGCGATCACTGCACTAAGGGCCGAACGGAAGACGGAGGGCTCGGGCGGCTTACTTAGTAGCCCGCGCCGGGTGGTTGAATCAGAACGACACGTTCTTGCATCACGACGACGCGTTCGGCAGGCGTCACGAAAGTTCTGATAAGGTCTAAGTTAGGGGTGATGTTCGGTGCTGTTCGGTGTATCCTAGCGCGGCAGGGATTACCCCGATGCGTGCGATCGACGCGCCGTAAATACGGCGGAGAGCTGCGAATACGTATACGTCAGCCATGCACGCTACGCGTGGCCGAAGCGCGCTGCGCTGTGCCTCGTCAGACTCACGATCCGCAGGCACGGCGGGCAGCGGAGATGCAGATGAGTTACTTGAGTTAAGTAGGGCAGCACCCCATCGTGACGCGCAAAATTAACTCGAAGTGGGTATCATTGAATGAGTCAGCGAGAACTCGCGAATCCCGGGCGGCGCGGCGGTTCTGTGGCGCAGCGATTCTATCCTAGGCTCGCTGTCCCTAGTCATGCGGTTGCGCGTCGGCGAGGCGGACAAAAACGGGGAGCGTTCTACGTCCTCGTCATTCGCATACGCATACGTACGTATTTCGGGGACTTCCGTGGGGGGAATTAGAACAGACGAGTGAAATGAACGTGAAGTCAACCAGCCAACCAAGCCACCAACCGCGTGGATCTGCCTTCTCTTGTCCGTCCTTTACAGCGGTTCTCCAAGATAACAGCTGTATACGAATCAGCTTCCGCTCCCGACCGTTAATGAATTACGCGAGCGGGGACCTGGTCGAGATGCGCCGTGTCTTGGCTGCATGTACATACGTGTGCCAACGAAGCTTGTTCGGTGTAGCAATCCAACAATTCCGAAAGTAGCCACGGCAGATCGTCAGGGAGAACGGAACGACGCACGGTGATTCCGATTTCAGCGCTCAGTGGGCGTCGGTAGGCGCGTTTCGAAGCGCGAGTAGTCGCCGTGGCCCGTGGCGGCGTCCCATAGACAAGGCCGTCGGGATAGATAGCCGACCTTGCCGAGGGGTTGGTCGGGCCGAACTCCGATGTCAGTTTCGTATGTAATGTACGTACGCTAAGAAGAAGAACAGGCGTTATTGTGCAGGCACACGAGCGGGGAGAGTATGTCGAGAGCAGCTAAATACGTATGAGGGTTCGAAATTTCGCGTAGAACATGCAGGGTTCGATATTTTCAAAATTTGAACCCACGGATGACAATCAGGGAGGAGCGAGCTCAGGTATGAGGGGCAAAGTGTGTTGGTTACGAGAGACCGCAGCCCTGTTACCCGCCCCTGCCATAGAACGGCCAAGGTCCCCCGTCTGTCAAAACTTCATACTTCAATATAAACTATTATCGTTGTCGTTGGCGGCCGTCCACCACCCGCGGTATTTGCGTTCCAGCGAGCTCCAGCCCCACTAGCAAGCGATATCAGCAAGTATCAGCAACCACACAGAGCCACACCCGAGATGAAATGACGCCACCCACATGGCTCTGACGAACCTGCTACAAGTAGCGAAATGAAGTACGCGAGAGAAGGCGAAGGAGTGACGTATGTATGTACAATCCGTACGCGCGATATGTATGGGCATACCGTAACATGCAGGAAGGGTTCGATGGAAGGCTGATATCGGCCAACCCCAGTGCGCCAGCAGCGCCTGGGTGCGTACTCCGGCGAGGCTGGAGGCAGGAGGAATGAGAGTAAATATACTTCTGTTTGGATGTTTCGGGCCGTACCGTGGGAGAATACAACTGAGTACGTACCTGATCGCTCTGCAATTCCCGGCATTCCGATGTGGACTCCAACCAAGAGAAATATTCCCACAATTGGAAACGACACATCGGTAGATATTCCGCCGTGCGCTTCTCCACTATCTGTAGCAACTGCCAACTACCCAGAGCTGTCAATGTCATGGTGAAATTAAATCTCCACATGGCGCGGCGTCTTTGTTCTCAGCCTTCGCCGCTGTTGAAAGAGTGGAACCCATGTCGTGAGACACGGAGAACATCTGCGCGGTAATTAGAGACACTAGTATAAATGAACTACGCGAGACACAGAGAACATCATATGCGCGGTGATTGGAGATATCGCAGCGTGAGTATCCCGGGTATGGACGTACATATCGGAGCCGGAAGAATTCGCCCGCCGCGGCACACGACAGCTGCGTGAGTTGCGACGTCCGCGGCGACTTGAAGTGGAGTGTGTGTGGACATTGAATTTTGGAACCACGGGAATGTCCCTGAACGAAGGCCGCGCTGTCTCGGACAGACTCCAGCGCCAACTTCTGCTCTACCGGAAATTCGATCGTTGCGAGAGACAGCGTTGTATTCAACCCCGAGAGTACTGAGAACTCGTGTCTGGGTGCTGCCTTGGCCAGGGCTCAACCAAACTGGTCGCCTCTAAACAGCCGATTGCATCGGGCCGCGCGCCCGGCACGAGCGGCACGTCGTTGTGTCGTACGCGATGGGCAGACCAGCTGGCATGCCTTCCACATGCAAGGAAAAAACAGCGGCATCCCTGATATTGACTCAGTCCTCGAACGAACTGGAGGTGTGCACCATGTTGTATGGAGATTTTCCAGGAGAGAATGGGCAGGCTCAGGACTTCGCTCCTTAGGTTCCTCAGCACTCCATCCGAGGCGATGTGAATGCCCGTCCCCTCTACCTACCCCGTGGGCACATCACCGCCCAGCTGACTTCCTCCGATCGAGCCCCTGCGCCGGAGTGATGCGGGACTTCTGGCAATCCGGCCCAAACAATTGAAAAAGTGTTGCAAGAGGTCAAAGAAGGTGCCCTAAATTACTGCCCTAATAAAGATCACATTTTGGCAGGGTGATATATCACCGCGCTGTAGGACTCGTGCAGTGATACATCATATCCTCTCCTGCAGAGATATGCATGATATATCACCTTAGAGGTTGTCCCTTTTGAGTTTAACAGTGCCCAGAGCCCTGCTTCAGAAGCATGGCCGTTGATCATCAAGATGGCGGGCTGCCACAGCCGCCTAGATTTAATGGCACGATGAGCTCTAGCTCTCAACGTCGCAATCAACGATGAGCACACAGATTCTTCACTTCAGCGGAAAATACGACGAATACGGGGGCGCAAGCAGCTGCGACACGTGCGTCCTTATTTCAACAGTAAAATTGAACAGAACGGGCCTCAATCCCGCTATTTCCACTTCTTCTGGTCACTGGTACAGAATCCGCTCCGCCTCTCCCGCACTAGCAGCTGTCCGTGGTGCGCAGGCGTGCTGGGCATACATTTCCCGTTGTATGCTCCTCTCCGCTGGGCAGCAGGCGTGGCTGCCACGCTGCCGCAGCTTACCTTGCGTCCGCCTTCGCGTTTCGCCGGCTTGCGCGCAGTGCAAGGCACGTCGGGACCCCGTGTGGCCCTCGATTTCGTTCCTCGTGGTAGTCCGGTTCATAGTGACCGGTGTTCTAGGGCCACAGGCATCAGTCACTCACAGGCCTCGCTCGTCCTCTGCATCTGGCATTGTAGCTGGCATAGCTCTTAGAAGTTCAACCTGATGATGTATGGTCACCTAGAGAATTTGGTGGTCACACTGTGTGCTGTAGTATTACTGGAGAATGTCCAAATGTTCCATTCCTTCATCTCTGTTTCTCAAATGTGTGAATTTTGGTTGAAATGCTCGCGCGCCTCGTTTGTTTGGCCCGAGTTGTACCAGTCTGCCTACGGCAATGTGCTCGCCACATTTGTTGCTCTTCGTAGGCAGACTGCGTTACGAGTCTAATGGGACCCTAGACAGGACATTGTGGGACCTCTTTTGGCACTGAAAATTGTGAATTGGCTAACCAAACTTCCGTATATCAAAAATTACTCGCCTCAGAGGAGCGGTGGCCTCTGGCATGTTCAAAATGATGATGCAAGCGCGCCAACGTTTGCCTTCGTTAGCACGATCATTGAATATTGGAGACTTCTGATCACTGCTCAAGTATTAGCAACATTAATCGAACTTATGAATATTCAATTTAATGTCCCCTCGGACGCCGTATTGAATTTACCGATGTTTCAGAAAAGGGTTGCACATCTGCCCAGTTAAACTGGGTGAAAGACATAAACAACGGATGAAAGTGTAATTTGACGACATCTGTCTCCTTGAAATTCGAGTTAGTTTATGTTGCACTCACTGCGTTCAGACCCCCCCGTAGGCACAGATGTGCCTACGTACGCCGATCTCTGCCAAAGTATGACTACGTAAGCCTACGTTGGCCGATGTTGGTCTAACACGTCTGCCTACGCGAGGCCTGCCCACGTTGGACGATCTCGGCCGACGGTGGTGCGCCTATCTTGGCCGACCTTGGCCGATCCGAGTCCAGGTTGGTGGCGGGTGAAATGAGAAACCATGCCGGGTCTTGAATTTCCTAGCTAGGCTCATCGGCCCACATCATTCTATGTGTGCCTATTCCTGCCGGAACACCTAGACCAACCCCTCGGCAGGGCTCGGCAGGGCTCGGCGCACTGGTTGGCCTACACATCTCCCTATTGGGATCGGGCAGACCTGTGCCTACGGGGGGGTCTGAACGCAGTGACTTCCGTTGGAGAAGAATAAGTGGAAAGGAAGAATATGAGAAGAACCATGGAAGCGCGCGAGGAGCGCAAACGAAAAGGGAGTCTCAGAGGGTGACAAGAGAGGGAGGTTCCGAAGTTAACGATAAAGGGAGGAGAAAGCCGGGCGCGCAAAGCCGCGGGGCTTACCCGTGAGAACACCAACCGCTCGCAGCGTCAGTTCCTTTTCCATTCGCTTTGGAAGGAAGGCTGTCGAATTGAACAGCTCGTACACTACCTTAATATCAGTTGCTCGCAGCGCGATGCTGATGACGGTTTTACGATTTCCTGGCTCCTCCCCAGCGAACCAGGCATGCGGTGGTTCCAACTGGCACAGCAGGTGAATATCGGCTGGTTAAGGAGCTGGTCTGGACTGTCAAGCTCCACCCGAAAGCAGCGACTAACTTCCCCGCGTCACCAAACGGATCGCAGAAGTCCACACTGCACATTTCACACTTCACACAGCACAGAAAACACAGAGCACACAGTACGATTTCTCCGCGTAAGGACAGTGGGTTTACAGATACATGATGAGTCCGATAGCGAGAGCGAGAACAGAACGGAGCGGAGGAGTCCCGAATTGGGGTTGAGCGGGAGCGGGGGTAGATCTAGAGGCGATGGAGACGGAGACGGGGACGGGGATGGACTTAACTTGCGGATCAGAGGAGGAGGACGCTCAAGGCATCGTGAGGCTCCGGCCCATATCACAGTAGATGATGATCCCAACCATGGTGACGATCCCCGCGACCTCGGCGTCGCCGGCAAGCAAGCGGACGACGCCCTCGTAGAAGTGCCAGTGCCACTCGCCGGGGTCCTTCCACGCGATGAGAGTCGGTGGTGTGTTCTGAGTGCCGTGCCAGTTCCAGACCTGGGAAGATCGAGAACGAGTGTTAGGTAACACACAAAGAGGCAGAGGAGGGCAGGGAGGGAGAGGAGGAGATGAAAGGCGAGGTAAGGAGGAGGGGGCGCACCCTAACGGAGCCGTCGAGGTAGCGGTACCACCCCCAGAGTCCGATATCAGGGTGTTCCGGTGCGCCTTGGAGCACCCAGTCCCTGTGCGCGTGCGCATAAGGCAAGTCAGCCAAATACGATCCCACTGGAGGAAAAGAGACGCTAATGAATGAACGCACACGACGTATCCCTGGCCCCCGACGCTCACGCGCGTCATGCTCATCATATCCCCCGTCGGCTTCCGGATGACCACCGTGTCCCCCGTCATCTGGCCCACGATCGCCAGCACACGATCCCGCCCGTATATCCATGCCGTGTCGTCGCGCGGCAGGTCCGCGAGCTGCACCGTCCAGTCGAAGCCCGCGAGCTTGCCCTGTAGCGTGCTCGGGATGCGCAGCTTCGCGCTGCGGTAGCGCGTCGCGACGACGACGTCGAGGCTGAGGTGCGGGAGGCGCGCGCGGTCGGGGAAGCCCGAGACGGTATAGTTGTTCGCCGCGTCGTTGAGGCGGGTGCGGCACTTGGTGCACTCGCCCTCGGCGTTCGCGCAGACGTGGATCGGCACGCCGACCGAGCGCCCGACGCTCGAATTGGGGATCGACGGCGGCGGGCGCGGGCCTGAGGAAGACCCGCGCTGCGCCGCGAACCGCTGCTGCGTCAGCTGCATGTTGAGCTGGTCTTGGATCTGCGACTGGCGCAGCGCGAGGTGCGCGTACTGCGCCGCGCTCACGCCGGGCTGCTGGGGGTACTGCTGGGGATACTGGTGCGGATACTGGTACGGGTACATCTGGCTTGGTGGGTGGCCTCCGATCGTATCGCGCACGAGATTTTATGGAATGGAGGGAACAAGACAAGCTGCGGGTGGGTCACCTAGATACTGCACCAAGGGGACGACAGAAAGAACAAAAGGTAAACAAGAAGGCGGACAGATGCCTTGTTCTGCCCGCCATCAAGATCAGTCGAGAGCGTTCTGACTCGCGGATAAGCGCTGGGCTGCCAGTGGGAGACGGAGGGGGTGTACAAGGATGGGAGCGTCAAGCACCAAGGAGACGGACGACCACAACAAAAGACAGCAGAACAAGGTCGCGAGTGCTGCCGACTGACTCATCATACATCGGAGTCAATTGGAGAGACCGTAGATCATCCCAGAGAGTTCTGCAGGTAGTGCATACGTAGTTCTGCAAGGAGAATAAGGAGTCGCTGTTGTGCGCGTTTACGAGGGTACAAGGAAGCGCATCCATCGAGACGGTGGTGGTGACGGAAAACAAAAGGCATGCGGTCGGCAAACACCGGTGGCTGTGCCTTCCTTTGTTTTCCTAGGCGGAGAACAAGGACGGAACGGATGGTAGGACGTCTCCAAGAGCGGAGGGAGACGAGGCCGATGATGTGAAAGTGGATCCACAAGTATGGGTAAGTAGTTCCAAATGAACCTTTGTTCAATTCAAAACAACTTGAAGGCAGACAGTTGTTGCACATTGCCTGCAGGAATCTCCATCGTTTAGTTCCAAAAAGTGAAAAAATAGCACCCCGCATGAGCTAGCGGAGCAATATCGTCCACAGAGAACTGAAAGTCTTTTAAACAACTTTACATAACTCGCCATTCGGCGCTCGCGTGCTGATGCCGTTTCAATCTCCGCATCTCCGCCCTAAATACGCACGTGGGCGAAGCACAGCCTCGAACGCTTTTCTTTGGCTTTTCTCCTACTTATACTTGACTTATACCTCCACAGCCAGCGCTCTCTGCCCATTGATGTATCTGAACTCCCCGAAGTTTTCCGTGATACTCAGACTCGTCGAGGCCCTTAACGCCCACCTTGACGCCCGCGCGGATTTCTGATCGTGAGGCAGATAACAACGCTGCTGTGGCGCTCCGGTGGCCCAGGACAAAGTTGGCGAGTATGGCCAAGGCGCTTCCCTTAACCCTCCCGCACACTTCCGCTCTCAAGACTCACCCTTGCTTAGCTGACGACTGGATGAGATCTCTAGCCGACCTGGTGACTCGCGTGGAATGGAACATGTCGGCTGCCAGAGCACGTCAGAATCTACAATGATGAAGCCCTCTCGCATGCGCGGACCGGACGTAGGCGAGTACCGAGTTCCCTTTTCTTAACACGCCCCTGGCTCGGAAACATCTTCCAGACGTTCACGATAGGTAAGCGCCGGAAGGTTGTTCAACAATGGAATGAACGCGCAACCTGCCCGGAGCCAAGGCTGTATGTCTTCCCAAGCAAGTCACAGTGTCCACAGCCGACAACGATATCGGGAGGTTTGAATCGAAGCTCTTGCGGCAGAAGACGGCACCCAAAATAAGTGGCAGGAATCCATCAGTGCCGCGCGAGATTATCAGATTCATTCCCACCGCAAGCGCTCATCAGACTCCGACTTCATGGATCCCTTCTCGCTTGCCACCGGCATCGCTGGGCTTGTTTCTCTTGCAGCTCAGGTTGGCTCCAGCCTCTCTGCATTTCAACATTCCTACCGAGGGGCCCGCGAAAGCTATGACCGCCTGGCGTCGGAGCTGGCCGCCGTGTTAAGCACACTATCGATGCTGCAAATTCACATCAAGAAAGGGTTGCACCTTGGCGCGACTATGCTCCTAAAAGAGCCCGTCGATCAGTGTGCCGCGACACTGGCGAAGATACGCGACGAGTGCGTCCCGAATAAACCAATGTCTAAACGCCGTCGGTGGGTTTGGGCGTACAGTGACGAGCGTCGGGTCCTCGATTTCATTGTGATGCTTGAGCGCTACAAAGGCATGTTCAATGTGGCATTGAACCTCGATCTTTCGTAAGTCCATCGTGCGTCTCCCTACTTGGCTTACGCGTGCTCCGCAGCGGCCAGGTGGATCGCTTGCAATTGGGAATCTCGAAGCTACTCGTTGGCCAGGAATCAGATCGCCAGGAAGCTGAAGCAACGAAAAACGGTATGCCTTCCTGCGAGAGTTCATGGCCGCGAGAGAGATCATAAAAATCCTGTCCAGATGACCAGTTGTCCAAAATCTTGGACTGGCTGAAACCAGTCGACGTGAAGGCCAGGCTTGAAACCATCTTGCAACTTCGTCAGCAAGGGACTTGTCAGTGGGTCTTAGACAGTCCAGTGTTCAAAGACTGGGAAAAGTCGACCTCGGGATCGCTCCTTTGGCTGCATGGAATTCGTAAGCTATGCGTTCGTCTGCCTGCCTAGTCTGTTACCGATAATTGTCTGTGGCAGCTGGCAATGGGAAGACCGTCATATCGTACGTCCAAGTTCTACTTGTTCAGGGATTGCCTTCTAGCTCGCATTCCGATATAGATCCGTCCTTATGCACCATCTCGTGGAAAAATGCACGCGTGATGATGTCGTGTTATATGCATTCTGCGAGTTCCGGGACAAGCAAACCATCGACCCAGTAGTTATTCTCCGAACATTCGTCTCACAGTTACTGCGGGCATATCCTGGCAGGATCATTCCTGACTTTGCGGACCTCGTGGACGAAGAAAGGAAAAGAGAAAGCCCACCAAACACGATATCCTCCCTCGAAGTTCTCATACGCAGGGCTGCACGAAGATTTCTCCGAGTCCACGTTGTTATAGATGGATTGGACGAGTGCAAGAATCGCGGGAGCTTGCTGGTACTGCTTACTCTGGTGGCGGACGAGGCCTTCAACGTATGTGTGGCAAGCCGCCCGGAGCCAGATATCCAAGAAGCACTCAGCTCCATGATCACTATTTCGCTGCAGATGCAGGAAGAGCGGGCACACGTTCACAACGACATCGTGCATCACATAAATCGCGAACTAGACCTTCGTCGGGAGCTGCGTCGTCTGCCTAAAAAACTAAGGGACGAAATACGTGCCACACTGGAGAGCAAAGCTTCTGGAATGTAAGTTCTCCATTCATAATATATGTCTGTGGAGTCTCAGTTATCTGCATTCTCAGGTTTCGCCTTGTGCAGTGTCAACTTGACATTCTAGTTCGGAAATCCACGTCTGCAAGTATGACACGCGCCCTCCAAAATCTCCCTACTACGCTGATGGAGATGTATGACCGCATCTTGGAGCGCATTGACGAGGATAATATAGAAATAGCTCGCCGGGCTCTCCGCTGGCTTGCTGACGTGAAGCGACCTCTCCAACTTGCGCAGCTTGTGGAGGCCATCAGGATTGAACCATGTGGCGGCGAACTCAACGAAACGGACTGCTACGTTCTGGAGAGCGTCATGGTCCTCGAGATCCTTTCAAGCCTTGTGACCTACGATTCCAACGATGGAATTATTTCTTTGTCCCATATGTCAGTCCTTGTATGTCGAGTTTTGCCTCCTGGTTCCGAGTCAAGTTCTCATTAATTGGGCAGGAATACCTAATGTCGTCCAACTTGCTCAAGTCTCCATTCAAGCACTACCATCTTCCCGCTCTGTCCGTTCTCGCAAACGAAATGTTCCCACTCCTCCTCGGCTACATGCTCATCGATGACTTTGATCGTCCTCAGTTTGAGGCCGAGGATGAGTTGCGCCACTTTGTCGCTAAGGAGCACCCATTTTATGATTACGCGACTGTTTATTGGATAGAGTACATCCAGGACCTAGACATCTCCCGACCCGCGACTCTCGAAGCACTCCTTCGCTTTATTCAAAGCTCCGAGTCCCCCTTGTGGCTGGCAGACCAAATAAGCGCCACCAATACTAGCGGCGCATTCAATAACCCCGTCCCTGGCCGGCCCCACCCCCTCCGTGGACTCTGCTGGCATGGCATAGACCCTTTCTTCACGGAGTATATTGCCTCAATTAAATTCGTAGTCGATATGATCTAATGCTGCCTATTCGCGTCGATACAGAGGCCGCAGACACGAATACTGGAAGGGCTCCTCGATGTCGGGCTCGCGGATGTCAATCGCAAACACATGTGCTGGCATTGCTCTCATCCACTGATATCCTCCATGCGCTCCGTCGAAATAAGTCCGCTCGCCTTCGCGTTCGAATTGGGCAATCTCGCTGCAGCCCGCCTGCTCCTCCAACGCGGTGCAATTCCAGGTGATGCAATGGCCAACGGATCGACTGTGCTGCATTCTGCCACGAGGAGCGGCCTGCCGGAGGCGGTACATATGTTACTGAAGAATCCAGGGGTGGATGTGCACGCCCGCGATGAGAGTGGGCAGACGGCATATATGATTGCGGCTCAGATGGACGCGAAGGAGACTGTGCAGTGTCTTGTGAATCATGGGGCATCGAAGGCTGATCTGTTCGAGGAGGCACTGCACGGGCTCCAGGAGGATGAGATTCTCCAGGTCGGGCTCTGCCTAGCGAGAATGCTGCGTGCACAGGTCAAGCTGGTTCCTGTCATTTTGGACCTCGCCGAATACTGGGCGGTCATTTACGCGGAGAGAAACGATCCACAGGGTGTTGTGTTCCGACAGGATTCACCCGATGAGCCATACATATCCCTCAAGATCAGCGGACGAAGTAAAGAACCTCTGCGCTGCTTGGTGTTCACCACCACCTCTCACGACCAAGGTACGTACTGTATGGCGTTCTTGGACTGCCAGTGTGAATGACAGCGTGTGTGCATTCAGGATGGTCCGATCACAAGTCCGATATTGGGACGTACCGGGGTGGGTGCTCCTGGTTTGAAGTGGGGAATGAGGGAGGGAACCGCCACAAACTCCAGAACAATCTCCATGGCTCGGACAAGAAACATGTGCACCGAAACGTATGGGTTCGTAACGCTAGTGTTGCCGCGGTCCGGTTCAGGTCCGGTTCATGCCTGATTTTTCTGAACCCCGAACTGGACCTCAGGTCCAGTTCAGCCAATTTCCCGAACCTTGAACCGGACCCCAGGTTCGGTTCAACGGGGTTCGGTTCAGGTTCAAAACCGGGTTTGAACCCTGAACCTATTTTGTTTCAGCAAAATTTGAAAGTAGGCAGATTTTCGACACCTGTATGTGTGTTTCGATTTCTGGGAAGCATCCAAGCATTCAATTTATGCAGCATTGCTTCACCACACCTTCAGGGAAGGCCGACTTCATAAATAGATCTCAGTCCTGTTTTGTGGTTGAGTCAATTTTTCAACAACCATATTTTGATCAAAGTTGATGCATCTCCACTAGCTCAGAGCAATTTCCAACCTTCCTCCTACTCTTCCTTTGGAAATACACGGGATGCCGACAACCCAATCCGAGGTATGAAGACATTGATATCTGGCCTTGTGATCGCTCAAACACAAACCATTCATTTCCATGTCATTTTGTGGAACATTGGTTCGCTTTCATAGAAGCAGGCATACTTTCGTGGTGAGCTGTCCGTGCGTAAATTCAGATACTAGTTATGTAGGTACAGTACCTTTGCTGCAGCAATAATCTCCTCCTTCTTCACTAAGTTATCTATCACCATTCAATTTCAAGGCTTCCCGGCTTGAACACAGCTGTTATAATAAGTACCCACTGTGAGGCGTGGAAATCATTTTTTTGAGTAGTATCTACAGTATTTCTACACTCCAGGTGGACTTGGCAGATGGCGAGGGACAGACTTGGCTCGCTAACAAGGTACAAAATCAGGTGAAACAATTTTTTAGAGACTCGCAAAGCTTGCCAAATGCTTTTTACAGAGGCATAGACCAGAGGTTCGAACCGGTTCAGTGAGGTTCAGCAAATTCTGAAATTTTTCGAACCTCGAACTGGACCCGGGGTTCGGTTCGGCAAACCTCACAGCCACTGAACCGGACTTGGGTCCGGTTCAGGTCCAGTTCAGGTTCGCCAGCGGTTCAGAACCTGACCACGGCAACACTACGTAACGTGTACGTCTCCGCCATCTCAGACTGGATGGGGGCATTCCGTAGCGGCAATGTGCTGAACGTATACGCAAAGCAGTCTACCCAGCCTCAGTTACGGGGTTGGGGAATCTCAGTGGTGGGTTTAACAGCGGAATATCCATAGTCATCACATACATGTCATCAATTATCACGTGCATCAATCCAAACTTCAAACTTCAAGCCCAACCCCTCCACGGAGGCTGGCCTTTAACAACTGTAAATAACACAGCCACCACCAAAGCGCGGTTTCTGCAAACCGTCCTCGTTGAAACCCTAACCTGCCTTAAAATTGTCCGAAGGGCCCAGGACACATTTCAAGGCATTTGGTATAGCCCAATGATATTTTCCAACGGGTTGTGGAAGGGAAGAGAATATTCACCCCAATTGTGGCTATGTTGTTTACACTTGTTAAAGGCCAGCCTCCGTGGAGGGGTTGGGGGCTTGAAGTTCGGAGTTTGAATTGGCTCTAGAGCTGATGGATTGATGGGCTATGATGGTATTTGTCTTTTCATATTACTATTTGGATCCCACTGTAAATTACCACGACTGAGATTCCCCAACCCCGTAACGTGAGGCTGGGTAGGAGACTGTACACAAAGGCGTATTATCCAGGCTGGGAGAATCACGTTTATGCGGTGAAGGTAGTGGCGTATACAGCCTGTTTGTAGTAAGAAAAATTGGGACACCTTCAAAAGGCCCTGGGATGGCTTGATTCATTTCTGGAGTCGAGGCGGAGGCAATATTTGAGCCATACATTGCCAATTAATGCTGTATGCTGTTTGGCGGACAGACGGCGCGAAGGGAATAGATTTGTGCCCGAGCAACCCGATTTTTTGGCTATTTCATGCGTTCGTTGTCTTATATCTAAAGTATCCGTCAGCGGGCAATGTGGTAGGGCAGTGGACTGTGTTGGTCCCGGACCCACGGAGGACACGGCAACGTCGGTTTCGGTCGGGGATGGATCTAGGCGCTTGAGGGGGACCGTGAGCGGAGCGCCGCTTCGTGTGCCGAGGTAAGTGAAGTGAATTATTTGAAGAGAGCCGCTGGCTCACGTTGTGGTAAAGTCGCGTGCTTCAGAGATTTTATGCCCAGAGCCGAGGTAGCGCCGGCGAGGCATGCGAAGGCGAGGAATCGCACTTGCATGGGGGATCGAGCACCGAAAATTGTAGAGGTTCTGTGGTGAAATCCGTGGAAGACGATGGTGATTGGAGCACCATAACCGCTTCCCGCAAGTCAGACGCTGTTTCCAAATTTTGCTTCTAAACTAGTGCTTTCACGCCGAACTTGTGAAACAGCTAATATCCTTCCGCCCTACCACATATGTAAGACCTTAGCGGATCGTTGGTTCCTCAGATAACGAATTTGGTCTGTTTCAGCTTCAGTTACCCTTTCCCTTTCAGATGGTGTGTAGGATATGTGGCAAGGAATTTACAAAGATGTGGTGTAACATCTCTTTAGTTGGGCATATGAAGTGCCAGAAATCCAACAGGTGCTAGAGGCCTTGATAATAATCTTTGAGATGAGGAATATATATTACGTCTTGATTATTGCCACGCCATAATTTACACGGTCGCCGGTAAGAAAGACAGTGGCACAATTTAACCATGGTTAGCGGAGGGCGACTGTCTCCGGTGGCGGTGCCGATCAGGTGTCCAATGGCCGAGGCTCTCTCAGATTCTCACTCCCATCTACGTTTTCTTGTGCAAGAAAGACGATAGCTCACAGGTGCGTGGTGGTGAAGCTGCGTTTGCGAGTATGTCTGACATCCTCAAACAGCCATGGATCCTAGCTTGGCGGCCTTCCTCCGCAGCAACGGTGCTCCGACTGCTGAGCAGGCAGCGAGGATCAGAGAGCTACTCGATGCCACTGAGCGTTCCCAGCTCGAAAATCTCGGGGTCACCACACAGGAGCTCCCAGATGTTCTTCGATCTCTCCGGGGCGCGTTATCCGCCATACGGAGTTTCCCTCCAGAGCTGCTTGGCCGCATCTTTATATTCTGCCGCGACAACAGTCTTGAGACCCCTAGATACTCGACCGCTGATAGTACACAGGCACCCGTGATCCTAGGCCACGTCTGCTCCCAGTGGCGCTCCATATCACGAAGCACCCCACGACTGTGGGACAATGTACGGCTTCAGAAATCCGCATTCAACGGGGCCGGGTCCGCTTTCGTCCAAGGAATGCTCCACCACTCTTGTGATGTTCCATTGACTGTGACTCTGGAGGCCCACCACGGACCTTGCCGTCCGGATAACCCTTCCCGGTGTTTCGACAGCGTCTGGGATTTGCATCGCAGATTGAAGGTCATAACGATGGAGATCACTTCGGAAAACCCAACGTCGGACATGTTCCCTCGCGAAACACGGTTTCCCCTGCTCTCTTCCGTTGAAATTTCCATTTTTACGGGAAGCCCCCACGCCGTCGACGCTCCCGTTATCCTCGAAGCGTTCCGCTCAGCGCCGGTCCTCCGATCCGTAACGATCCGCACATACTGCGCCTCTGCTACCATCCTCACGGCCGCCTTCCCATGGTCCCAGTTGACACACCTTACGCTGCACAGTCCCCTCTCCCCAGACGAGTCGTTCGCCATCCTCGTGCGGTGCGCGGCACTCGAAGTGGCTGAGCTGATCACCTGGAACGATCCCAGCGATCCTTTAGAGCCACTACAGCATCCCTGCATGCTGCCACGTCTGCACACACTCGAGCTCTCCATGATGTGCGAAACCTGGCCGATTGTGGTGCTCGTGGCCCTCACACTGCCTCGCCTGGAGAAGTTAATGATCAACACCTCCGCGCAGGGAACAGTCCCCGCTCTTCTCGCGCTACACTCGCGCTCGCATTTCTTTTTTTTTTTTTTTTTTTTTTTTTTTTTTTTTTTTTTGGAGGTGCGTTTGTTATGACCATTGGCAACTAACAATTGGTTAGCCCCGCTGGTCCGCAAAGCTGGTAGGGGACATGTGACCCTACTCCAAAGGCGGGAATGCATTTACGCACGAACGGCAGATGCCGAACAGTGTGGGACTCGACCTAAATTAGGTAATACCCACTAGAACCCTCCTAGTGACGGCTTAGCCGGGGTTCGAACCCTCGATCTTAGCGAGGCCCGGCAATCTCTGATTTACTCAGAGATTAGGAGCGATGGTTACCGATACACCATGCAGCCCCCTCGCGCTCGCATTTCGCCCTCGTGGATCTCAACCTCAATTACGTCAGGATTTCTGCAGACGAGCTCTTCCTCCTCCTCCACTCCTTCTCTTCTCTGCAGTCTCTCCGTATCAGCGGCAGCGCCTGCATGTCAGACCGACTGTTCGAACTTTTCACTCATCCCCCCGCTTCACTCCAGCTCCCGAAGCTGACAACGCTCATACTTGACCCCCTCCTTGCCGGGGTCGATGAGGAGATCATGGCAACAATGGTAGAGACCCTCGCACCAGATGCCGCGCGCACGAACGCGCTGTTCCCCGCCCTTCAGACGCTGTGGCTTTACCATCCGCAGCGTGCACTGCGGTTCACGGAGGATGTGGAGGAACGGTTGTATGCGGCGCGCGCCACGGGGTTCCTGTTTACCCCGCAACCCGAGTCCGCCCAGGGTTAGCGAGCATTGAATCGACCTCACGGATACGGCGCTTCAGATTACACTCTCCTCCACTGTGCATTCGTCCCATTAATTGCATTAAACACGTCTGCGCCGGCAAACTGTCAGGCTCCGTGCGGTCTCTAGAATATCGTTGAGCGCAATATACCACGGAGCGAACATTCCATGATAACATGCAGCATAGCACACGCAATTCTCCTGCATGAGCTTGAACTGGATCCTTCGGATATGTGTGATGTGATGCGAGGGCAAGCCGTTCGTTGGGGAGGCGTTCTTTTAGCTTTTTTGGAAGGTTCTCGATCTCCGCTGGCACCGCGCGAGACGCGTCCCCGTACGCGGCATTCACCACCCGTTCAATGCAACCTCTGCGACGGCGTAGTTGGTCAGCTAAATAGTCTGAGTACGCTTATGTCTGCGTGAGGCGATTCGTGCCCCATGTAGCGTCCGTCGCGGATTTCAATTCTCATGATCCCTATCCTACACCCACCCACACCCGCACCTGCACCCATCCCCTCACGAATCCGGAATACATACATCCGCGCACCATCGGCCCCAAAGATAAGCGATAAGCGATAAGCCGCGGTTAAAAGTACGAAGTAGAGTCCGTGGTAAATACATGCGCGAGGTCAGAGCGTCCCGTTTGGCGTCGATGTGTTCTGCGTGGAGGGGAGGAGGAGTTAGTGGACCGCACGGGCGAAGGGGAGCGAGGATGAAGAGAAGGGAAAGAGGGAGTGAATATTAAAATAAAGGTGCAAGGCTGAATTCGGAAGGAACTGGGAGGGACCGAGAGCGGGTTGGAAGGGATCTAGAGCCCGGCCAAGGCGGCGCACTGCGTGCGCGAGGCGGACGCGGTGAAGAGGGGGCAGGGTGCGGGACGGTGTGTGGGAGGTGGCAGAGGATGACCAATGTCCGAGATGAGCGCGGGAAGGCATCCCAGACCAAACCAAATCTACAACCAACCCCACGCAGAACCAATCGGTATGAAGGAACGCAAATCCCAGTAAAAGACCAAGAAGAACTTCAGAATAAGCAGAATAAGTAAACGCACCGTCCGATCCTGCCTCCTCACCTCCTCGTACACGAGCACCAAAATCAAGAACACCTCGTCCTCCGCGAGCGCGGCGGAGGACAGGCGGAGGCGCGGCGGCGCGGGTTTGGTGAAGAGGTGCGGGCGGGAGGGGGTGAAGAAGTGTGCTGCGGGTTCCGACGAGTCGGCGTCGGTCGTAGATTCGGAGGTAGCGGTGGATTCGGAGGCGGAGGTGGGTTGAGAGGAGGCGGGGACGAGGGTCGCCTGCGAGCGGTGAGTGAGCGGAACGGAGCGAGAGAGGAAGAGGGAAAGGAAGGGAAGGACGGACCTTCCACTCCTCGTGCGAATGCGCCAGCGTGTACTCCTTCCTTGCGGGGCCCCACCGCCAGTACTTCTTCCTAATAACCCCTCGTTAGCACCTCCCCCTTCCTGCCCACGCCAAGTCGCACGGAGCGCAAACGAGCACGCACTTATTAAACAACCCTCCCTCCACCCTCCTTACCTCCTTAATGGCCCGCTTCATTCCCCCCACCTCAATACTCTTCTCGCCCCAATTGATCGCGCCGACGGCCGGGTTCGCGCCTTTCGCGCCCGGGAGCGGGTTCGCATCTCTGATCACGGTGCGCACGCGCCCCTTGAACGCCGCGAACGCTGTCTCGAGCGTGTAGAGTGGGGCGGAGTCGAGGGAGGCGCAGATGCGCGCGTTGACGATGTTGGAGTTGTTGTCGAAGAACGCCTCCATTTTCTTGCTCGCTGAGGGTTATCGATAAGTAAGTGGGCGCAAGGATGGAGGAAAAGAAGAAGAGAAGAAGAAGGAAGAGAAGCAAAAGAGAAGATAAAGAAGCGGGGATGTATTGAATTGATTGATGCCACGTGGCTCCGGGTGCGGTCGCGCATGACCGGATGTTGCCGCACGGTTCAAGTAAGAGTGCTGTACTATTTCGACCAAGTCTTCACGGCCTGTGACCAGTGACCCAAAGTCTTCAAATGCCATCAATTCAACGGCCGCTGGGACCTGTGACTGCTATTTCAACCCTTCATTTTGCAAGTTTTCAACTCACATTTTGGCCTCGAAAACAGGCCAAATTGGCGGACATGTCCAAATTTCCGGGGCGACTGGGCCAAATTTAAGCACATTTTGCATCGAATTTCTGTCCAACAATTGATATAGGGCTGGGGAATTTTTTGGATTTTCGGCCCTGGAACCTGATAAAACGGCCAACTATTCAACGCCTCCAGTGACCTGTGACGCAATTGAAAAGTCTTCAATTCAGCGGGCGCTGTGACCCGTGACTGAAGACTTGGTCGAAATAGTACAGTGGTCCCGAATTTGGGCTCTAGCGTAGCCACCTGAGAAGAAAAGAATGACAATTTGCACAAAAGAGGCGGTAGTGCGGCCGGAGCGCGCGTCCCGAGGTTGCGCGCCCGATATAGTTTGCATACTGTGTGAAGGTTGAGATGTGCTTATCGCTGGCGCGTCGAATGTTAGTTGAGACGAGCGTGGCTCAAATCTGACGCTTGGGCTTGGAGAAGTCCAATGAAATTCAAAGTCAAGGATTTCATTGGTTGAACGAGCGAGGGTACGAGTTGCCTCCGTTGGACTTTAACTTGGCCGTTACCTCCGAGACAAATCACATGCGGTTAGCTGACCTGGGAGCAGAATCAATGTTGGTGTTATGCGGGTCGGGTCGGATAGGGTTTGGACTCGGCCCATGCTTAACTGCAACTTTTTCCAAGTACACACAAGTAAGTTTTCGAACCCATCAAGCATTTATTTGAATGTCTGCTCACCTCTGGCCCCTTGCAACCAAGTGTTCCCAAAAAAACTGCTTGAACAGAAAATGTTCAACCATCACTCCATATGCATCAAACGGTCGTGTCCTGAACATGCGAATCTCCAAGGAAAGTGGAGGAAACACGGCGCTCGAAATAATTTCTTATGTAACACAGATGGTCCTATCTCAGCTGGAAATTCAAGCTAAAAGGGGACCAGGCCCGGTCGCGGACTGCTCAAAAAGCTGAGCCCGACCCTGAGCCCTCCTTGGGCCAGAGTTCGGGTCGGGCCTGGATCAGGTCCAAAAGCCCGACCCCAAGCCCGGGCTCGGGCTTCAAGCCCGCGCCGGCACATCACTACCGGTGTACGCCGCGTGTAAAATTGAAAATTGAATCGACAACCAAACCACGCGTGCGCAGTCGCATTCGGATTCTCCGATTTGATGAGTGTGCTTGTCGGGCTTCTCATTCAACATGCCAGCCAACCCATCATTCAGGCGCGTGCTCGGGCGACTTGACGCATCGCTCAAAACTGGGACATCCAGCATCCAATGTTCCGCTGCGCGAGAGTCCCACTCAAGCGGTGTGCGGCGCAAACCCTCGGGCAGTACAGAGACCGTAGCTTGCATGATGCGGGGCACCCGATTAAATGCGGCGCATGCCACATGTTCCGAATCCCGCGCCGAGCTCGAAAAATTGAACGGACCTTGAATTGATTCAGACCGAGTGCAGTTTCAACCCACTCGACTGGTAACCGTCCGCGGACGATGCAGTGATAACAGCCTCAGATTCAAACCTCCCATCTGCTTCATGGATATATAGCAATCAATAGCAGAGTGACTAGCGAGAAATGTTATTAGCATGTTACGATCACTATTTATTGGTATGCTATTAGGATGCTAATTTCTAGCCCCGGGCTACTAGTACCGGCGCACATGCTCTATCGATGCGGGCGTAGAGGCTGCCTGCCCTTTTTTATTAAAGACGGCTAACTCTAGACTGTAGTAGCATCCAGACGGGTGTAGGGCGGGACGGGGATACAGCGCGACGCGACTCGGTCGCTCTGGGACATGGGACGGCGGCAAAGGTTGGAATTCAACCTATCATTCGATTCGATCGACCCAGTTTGCCCCCGACAACAGCGCTACGCGGGGATTCCGGCGTATCATTTCGTTGAAAGTAGTACACGGGTAAATTAGTCCTCTCATGACAGGGTTCCCGGAACGGGGGTAAATATTGTGCCGTACCTCGTCATAGGAGTACTAGATACAAGAACAGGATTTGGTCGCCGAGATCCAGGATCCCAGCAGTAGGTCGTTGTGGGATCATTCGGGTTAGGCGGCATTGGCGGGCACCGAGCGGCCAGCTGCACGCTCGGCATCAATTATACTGATAGCCAAAGGCGGATCAATCGGACCGAAGGCACCATCCGTCGGTATTTATCGGCGGCCGAGAATTCGAGCTTGCAGGGGCTTGGAAGCTACGGGGACGTATGAAAAGTCCTAGTTCCATCGCTCGGGGTGTCCGCTCGCCAACGTACTGATTTCTCGAGCGTAACAGTAATACTAAGGCCCTCCGGGCACACCCTGGTACCTCCTCAGACTCAATACCTATATTTGAATCAGGAGGATGCTCGCTCGAAAGTCTCGCCCGACCTCGTTCCTCGCCCGACTCGCCTCCCTCCCTCGCAGATCAGATCAATGCTTTGAGGAGGGCAGTCCCCTTCACTTTATTTAATTTAACTCATTGAAGGTCGGATTTATAATGCCAGATTATGGGAACCGGCGACTCGATAAAGTCCGTCATGATCGAGACAGATCGGAAAATCGACTATTCGTGTTTTAGACCTGGTACCTTATCCGGTACCAGGAATTTCAGGCGCAGACTTCGGCCCTGGGAAGTTTGTGGAAATTTGGGAGGCGATCGCTGAGTGCTAAACCAGAAATCTTCCCTGTCCTCTACTTGACATACGCGATCTATCGTAACATGCCTAGGCGGAGGTCTAGGGACCACGGGATATCTTTGCTTGCTGGGTACACCGGAATAATTTCTGAAACCCAGGGTTTGTTCTGCCGCTTACTAGTAGATTTACTGTCAAAATAAATTCGGCTGTTCGTGCTAGGGCGGCCGTACCGTTGATACGCTGGCAACTGACCCAGCAGTGTGGGAAGTGAGCAGGAATAGTGCGATGCAGGAGTGCTGAAGGTCGAGACCAACAACTAACTACCACAAAACCACCAACCAAACACTAAACCACTGCAAGACAGAAGTCATTGTGTTGTTTGTTCGGGGATGAGACCAAGTATTAGGCCTATCAGACGAGATTTACAATGATAGTCTTTATCAAGAATCACTTGTGTAAATGGCCCTTGTCCGAGCGATCCCAAGGATGTTGTCTGCAATCGACTAGATTGTATACACAGCACACAGTAGGTCGGCGCTTTTAGGGCCTTCCGGGATACAATGGGGTGCGATTTGATCGCGATATTGGGTTTTATTCGGGCTCAAAGGCCCTTCAGCAATTGTATCAACTGGGCTCAACGGGCTTTCAACAATCGTAAACGGATCAACTTGATTGTCGACAACGAGTACAACAGTGTATATGGCCTGGAGCAGATGCAAGAACGGTGTTTCAAACGGTGTATATGGTTGATTTCCGTAAAGGAGCACACAACCTACCAACAACTAACTGTGACTATATTCTAGCCTCCAACTAGTCGTGGGTGCGATTGGCTTGTAAACCCCCCAGAACGCACTGGCGAACTGTATAAATGCGATTGAACCAGTATAAACTTGTAAGAACTTCCAGGCCAGGTAAACTTCCAGGCCAATAAAACTTCCAGGCTCAATGTATTGTGACTTCCAGGCTCAAATGTTAAACTTCCAGGCCAATAAAACTTCCAGGCTCAATGTATTGTGACTTCCAGGCTCAAATGTTAAACTTCCAGGCCAATGTACTTCCAGGCTCAAATGTTATAACTTCCAGGCTCAGGTGTTTATATCAATCCAAAGGTATATTCACACACTATAAAGCAGACTCTACTGAGCAATGCCTTAAGGCGAACAGAGCACACAATCTAACCAAGCAGCTGGTTGTGACTATTCCTAGCCTCCAACCAGCCACTGGCGCGATTCGCTACTGTTCCCTCTCGAGCAGGCGCCCTTATATACTGTTTCTATATACAATTACAAACAATGATTACGCTACAAGCTGATAAATAATATATGAAATGAGCACGCAATCCGGAATATCTCGTTCCCATAACCTCTATGATTGGTCGAGGGCCTTCCCACGTTCGTGGATGACTCCTCCTTGCTGATATACAGCGGAGCCGTATGACTCGTAGCTCCGATCCATCGGGATTGAGGCGCGAACGGTCATACTCCAAGGTATACAGTGTTCAGGACACCTTTGAAGTGTCTTATATTGTTTTAGGCTTCCTTCCCAAGTCTCATATGTGCTTTATACAGACTTTAGGTGCTAGTTTACGGCAGTCGAACATCGTTCCGGAGTCTTCCGATCGATATTTGATTCCATCAACGGAGTCATCCACGTCCGTTCGGATCCGATCGAACCGGCTACTTGTGTTCCCGGAGCCTGGACCCTTCACGTGAGGTGTCGCAGCGCGAGGATCAGTGTCAACATTGTTAAACATCCTGTCGCTTGACTATATATGCCTTTCTTAGCATGTACACAGGGCTCGGAACCCTTCCCCTTGGATAACTGGGTTGCAAATAGTCTCTATTCCTTCCTGACTCGGTCTGACTCATATGGCTGTCAGGTGATGTCCGATGTCCCAGACGGCTTCAACCATGACCCAGGGCCTAGAACGGTCCAGAATCAATGCTGTAGAGGCCAGGCTGGGTGCCTTCGTTGGTCCTACTGAGTGTATATGCTGCTCCGATCATGGATACAGCCTTCGAGTGCATGTATATGGCGACTGAACACACACACACATATGGTCCTAGATGTGGCTTCTCATCTGCCCAGCAACCATATATACTCTTGGTTCGAGTGTATATGCTTGAGGGTTTTGTGTGTAGGCTCTACTGCGTACTCTCCAAGTGTCACAAGCTCAATCATCCGAATAGACTTGGATGGGTTTACAGCCATCCAGTCCTATCAGCAACAGAACAACCTCGTTCAGATCATCATATATGCCGACTGATCGTTGTATACACTATTCGACCATCATATATGCCACTTTATAGTCAGCTATTGGATGTCGATGCCATATCATCTGATACAGTTCTGTCTCCGTCTCGTGTATTTATTGCTTATATGGCCTAGGGATGCAATATATCCCATCTCCTTGGTATGGACTGGCACTAAGTGACTTGTTTACCCTTGGATAGAGGGTTTGCACTGTTCGGCCTTAAGGTATTATATCCTAGGTCAAGTCGTATATAGGCCTCAATGTGGAGTACCTGATATAAGATCATGTCCCAAGAGTCCTCTGGGTGCCATATATCCTTGACTATCTGCTCGGAGATCACAATAGTCCTCTATCGAGAGTGCTAGTACTTTGTAGATATGAAGCATGCACAAAATGCAATTTTCACAGCCAGCTCAGTTCACTGCTTATCACCGTCACGGTAACGAGTCGAACGATATGAGAAAAATGCCGGCGTCTCATCCAAACGCATCTTTGACATGCCTGGGGGCGGGGTCCGTGTTGATTCCGAGAGGCTACCGCTTGCTACAATTTCCCAGACGCCAAGCGAGCAAGCTCATCGGGGAGCGTACAAAGGCCGCTGGTGATCAGTGCTCAGCACAAGAAACAGCACACGATGCAGCTGTCTACCTCGTTCCTCGCTCTCCTGGTCGGCAAAGAAATATGAAGAGCAGGGGTTCAGCAAAAAGTTCGCCCCGCGGCACACGCCAGCTTATTCGACGGGCGGCCGAAAGAGGAGACGGGGACAAAGCGCCGAATAATATTCGCAAGCTATGCGAGATGCATTGCCAACATTGACAAGAGTCGGAATGTGAATAGGCGAATAGCGGCATACTATTACAACAGCGCGCGCGTGGAGGGCCCTCGAAGGGACATCGGCCCACCCGATTATTCACCTCACACTGCACTGACTTACAATGCTGCGGAGGACGTACCTCTCACAATAGAGGGGATTAATCTTGGCTACGCGACGCTACAGCCAAGGCTCGAAGCGCGACACAGATGAAAATCAGGGTTTGTCGAACATGCTTGGCATACACAATTTCCGGTCTCAAAAGAGGTTTGGGGCGATGGGTATGTATCCGCCGGGATAATTCCTGGACACCGGCTTTCGACATTCGGAGTCCGGATTGTGGGGTGTAATATTACCTACCCTCCGGTTGGATTCATTGTCAAAAATCAATTCGGACTTTCGTACGTGCCAACCGAATTGAAAGGTGCTACTTGCACTGATATGAATATCATCACAAATAATGCCGGCGTTTCATTCAAACGAGTCTGTGGCGTGCCTGGATGGGGTCCGTGTTGATTCCGAGAGCCCAAAGAATTTCCCAGGAGCCAAGGAGAAACAAGCTCATCGGGGAGGGTATATATAAAGGCCGCTGGTGCTCAGTGCTCAGCCCAAGACACAGTAACACAGAATGCAGCTGTCTACCTCGTTCATCGCCCTTGCTCTCGTCTCCCTCTGCGTTGCCGGGCCGTTCACCGACTCTTCGCTAGCCAAGCGCTCCGTCCATTGCGAGACGAGCGGCGGCAGCCCCACGACGGGCGACGCCATCGCCGCGTCCCAGCACATCCAGAGCCTCGGCTCGCAGCCGTGCTGCCAAACCAACTCCGACGGCTCCCTCTGCACGACGATGTGGTGCTCTGGTTCCGCATGCGGTATATCTCTCTCCTTTTCATGACGCTCGCGGCCTCGCTGACGGTCGCTCCGTAGTCGGCATCTGCTCGAACGACCCTTCGAGCATCTTCTCGTGCGACTCGTGCCAGGACGCGGGCAATGGGCTGCTCGACATCGCGAACAGCTGCTCGTCGGGCGGTCTGTCCGGCGGATGGGCGGACGCGCCGAGCGGGCTTCATCTTATCCTCTTCCACTCCTGAACTGATATTGATGATTTCTGTAAGTTGGAGTGTTCACTCCGTAGTGTATTGCGCTCAACGATGTTTTAGAGACCACTCGGAACTTGACAGTTTGCCGGGGCAGATGTGTGTACTTCAATTAGTAGGACGAATGCACAGTGGAGGAGAGTGTAATCTGATGCGCTGTATCCGTGTGCTCATTTTAATACTCGCTAAACATGGGCGGACCCAGGTTGCGTGGTAACAAGAACCCCGTGGCACGCGCCGCATACAACCGTTCCTCCACTTCCTCCGTGAACCGCAGTGCATACTCCGGAGGGTAGAGCCACAGCTCGTGAAGGGCGGGGAACAGCGCGTTCGTGCGCGCGCCGTCGGACGCCGGGGCGAGAGACTCAACCATGGTCGCGACGATGTTGCCATCTAGCTCAGTGGTGATCTCCAATGCAAGCATTGCTAGCTGTGGGAGCTGCGGCGTGTTGGTAGGAGGATGCGCGAAAACGTCGAAGAGGCGGTTGATGCAGGTGCTGCCATAGATGCTGAGTGTCTGGAGAGAACTAAAATAGGGGAAGAGTGAGAATAGTTCCTGTGGGGATAGTTGCACGCCTTCAAGGGTGAGATGTGCGAGGGGAAATCGGGAGCGCGCATGTAGCGCGGGAAGTACAGGCCTGGCGAGGTCAGAGGCGTCGATGCTCAGCGACTCAAGGCGAGGCAGCGTGAGGGCATCGAGCACCACGGTTGCACCTGAGCCGTCGTCCACGGAGATGTCGAGCGTATGGAGATGATGCAGCGTACAGATGTCGGGCTGCGAAATGTCGTCGGGCTCGAACAAGGCGGACAGTGTAGCCTCTTCGAGCGCCGCGCACCGCATGAGGATGTCGCGCACCAAGTTGGCTGGAACCCTAATGGCTAGGTTAAGGTGTGTCAACTGGGACCACGGGAAGGCGGCCGTGAGGATGGCAGCAGAGGCGTAGTATGAGCGGATTGTCACTGATCGGAGGATCGGCGCTGAATGGAACGATTCGAGGATGATGGCCACGTCGAGGTCGTGGTTGGAGCGAGTCGAGATTGAGATGTCAATAGAAGTGAGCACGTGAAACAGCTTTTCGAGAGGGAGCATGTTCGACGTTGGGTTCGCCGAAGTGATATCCACCGTGATGGCCTTCAATCTACGATGCAAATCCCAGACGCTGTCGAAACACCGGCTGGGAGGGCTATCCAGACCGTAAGATTCATCGTGGACCTCCAGAATCACAGTCAAGGGAACATCACGAGAGCGGTGGAGTATTCCTTGGACGAAAGCGGAACGGGTTCCGTTGAATGCGGACTTCCTAAGCCATACATTGTCCCACAGTCGTGGGGTGCTTCGCGATATAGAGCGCCACTGAGAGCAGACGTGGCCTAGTATTACGGGTGCCTGCGTACTATCGGTGGTCGAGTATCCAGAGGTCTCAAGACTGTTGTTGCGACAGAATAGAAAGATGTGGCCAAGCAGCTCTGGAGGGAAGCTCCGTATGGCGGATAACGTGCCCCGTAGAGATCGAAGGAGTTCGGGGAGTCCCTGTGTGGTAACCCCAAGATCTTCGAGCTGGGAACGCTCAGCGGCATCGAGCAGCACTCGGATCACCGCTGCCTGCTCTGTAGACGGAACACCATTGCTGCGGAGCAAGACCACCAAGCTAGGATCCATGGCTGTTTGAGGATGTCAGACATACTCGCAAACGCAGCTTCGCCATCGCGCACCTGTGAGTCGTACTCTGTGTTAGACTAAGAAACGTACTTGATGGGAGGGAGAGAAAGCCCCGGAAGCGAGGCTTGGGCCACACAGACGACATGCGATCAACACCGCCACCGGAAGCACCGTTCTACTTCACTGTCTTTTCATCCGCGTGCGTAAAATTTACTGCAGGGGCGGGTGTGCAGGGAATATGCCGCCGTTTAGAAGTGAAGTCCCTGAAGCCGAACGAGTGAGTATTAGTGGTCGTCGTAACAGATTCCGACAATGTTGTATTGGATGAAATTCCTTTGCAATTGAAGTTTAGGCTCGAAGGGTTGAACAAATGGGTCAAGATCAGCGGAACATGTGCAAACTCGGGTGCAGTTAGAGGCTTTGAGAGCCTCCGGTCTTGTGGAACTCGAGACTAGACAGTGAGAGTGAGAAAAAGTTGCTTCACAGGTGGTGAATAAAATAGGCTAATCGGAGGGAAGAAATCGGAATGACCCGGGAATGCGGTTTAGCTGTGACTTGAGGAGATCCGATCTTTTGTTTAGTTTCTTCTCCGTGTTGTGTGTGCATCAATCTTATCCATTCCGTAAAGTAGACGGACAGAAAGTCAAACTCAACAAATGCCTCCATACTACCAATTGCGCATGATGCATCCCACAGCCCTACGCACAGCCACCTGCGGAGGACTCAAACACATATAAGAAGTTATCTCCCATCGCTTTCGCGTTGCCCTATCAATTATTCGATGGTGGTATATATTAGCGCCAAAGGCTGCGTTGTGAAGAAGTTAACGCACGGAGGGACATGTTGTGTTGATCGTCGTCAACCCCTCCAAGCATATCCCACCGTATGAACCTGGGCGGTTGACGCCTGGTTTACTCCAAACATCTTACCTGGAGGATTGACACTGCGTGAATTGCCATGTAAACATATTGGTGGTGAAATTGTACGCACACGAATCTCCCGCGGACTGGATCATGGAGCAGTTTGCGATCTCTTGGCCCGGGGGGACCTGCAGCGCGATGGGATGGGTCGTTCGTTGTACACGCGTATGCAGAGCACTGACAGGGGTTTCACCCGTGGATTCGCAGAACCCTGCAATGAATGGACTGTAGTCGATTGCATTTGAGGGTCCAGCAGAAGGGTCACAGTTAACTGTGAACTGAGTCCAGGAGGACTTCGTGATGAGAACGAGCGAAAAAAGTCGAAGGATCTGAGGAGAGAATTAGGATCCTCGGGCAACCTTGAAGATAATAATATTGTCACCATGCGTGCATTGGAGAAGGGAGTGGGCGAGACTGTCGTCTCTGTTTATTAACCTCGTTGCTCATCTGGCAGATGTCAGGAGCACGATGGATACCAACAGTCCGAACAGACATGGCGTGTACATTTTGTAAAAATTGTGCCGCAGTACCGTCGGCCGGATCCCGAGACCTCTGCCGACCCAGGAGAGCTTAAATTGCTGGTGAACGAAGAAGACATGAGAATGATGACCATTTCTTTGGTTGATACAACCCGTTTATGGTTATCATTGGCAGTTAAGGAGGCCGGAGGTGATTTCCAGCACCTAAGCAATGTCGAGAGAAGCGCAAGCGGGATGGAAGTCTGGTATGCTGCCATGTCCCAAAACTTCATCATGGTCTTCCCTATCTGGTCACTCTCACTCCCGACATCTGGAATTAGGTTTCTGCTACAGTACCTAGATAGTCACCCCCCATATCTATGGTGCTCTATGCACTAATCACATGCCTATCGAGTACTCCATAGAGCTCCATAGATATGGGGGGTGACTATCTAGGTCCTGTAGCAGAAACCTAATTCCAGATGCGACCTCCTCATTCACACTTGTTAGGTTGTTAAGTTCGTCTTCTACATAGGTCATTCGAGCTAGTCGTTATATCGCTTATTTCCACCATCTTCGGGGATCTCGGGAAGCCGGATTTTAACATCATTGACAATATTCGTCGGCTCAACTGCTGCTCAGATTCCTTCTGTATGGCACACATACTGTCTAAAAAATAAAAAATGACAATGTGGTAGGTATTCTGAAATTTCCGTAACAATCGTCGGACATCCCTGCAAAAATGACACGATCGAGCGGATCATTGAACAGAAAATGACAATGGACCAGGTCTGGGGTAAAACACACATAAAAAATACAATATAAGCACTTCACTGAAAAACACAGTGGACCGGGGTTTACCAGAGCAAAAAAAAGAAAAAAAAAAGAAAGAAAAAAAAAAACGATGGTGTCTTCGCGTCTGACTCCCCGATTCCAGTTGTACCGCCACCGCGAATCATTGATGTGATCTTGTCTCTTATCGCGATCAACATCTCTGCTTCCTCCTACGATGGACGACACCGCAGGCTATGACGAGACCCGCCATTTCTTCATGGAGTGCCACCAGATTTCCCACGAGGCTCAGTTTCTGGTCGACTCTCTGCCCAATGTGGAAACAGCCGCAGTGGAGCGAGCAAGTCGGCAGCTCAACGCTGTTCGAGTCATCTTAATCGCACTGAATGATCCTCATTCCGATCCTGCCGATCTCGAACATCTAGTAGCATATGTGGACAGCCTCCTCTATCCACTTGACGACTTTCTATCGAACCCACCTCTTCCACCGCACACACACATCCCACGTCGAAAGACCGGTGCTCGAGGCCGCCCGGCATATGATCTGGATCTCGACAGAGCCATCCTCCTCCATGACTTGGGAAACACTTGGGAAGATATAGCTCAAGCGATGGGCATTTCCCGTGCGACAATCTACAACCATATGGACCGTCGAGGGCTATCTACCGCGAGGAGAGAATGGACGGATCTGACAGATGATGAGATTGACGAACTTGTCTCTCAAATTTCCCTGGCTCACCCCTTCGTCGGAACAACAATCGTCCTGGGGCATCTGGAAGCGCGCCAGATCCATCTCCCACGAGCCCGAGTCCAGGAAAGTCTGCGCAGGGTGGATCGCATAGGAGCTCTTGTCCGGTGCGTTATCGTGACTCCATCCGTTTGTAGCTGCCGACGTCAATTTTAGCTGGTCTGGCATTATCAAGCGACGTGTTTACCGAGTGCGTGGGGCGAATGCCCTGTGGCATAATGACGGCAACGAGAAACTCCGTCCATGGGGATTTTGGGTACACGGCTGCGTTGATGGGCATTCGAGGGTAATTATATACCTCGAGTGCCGATCAAACAAGCGATCAAAGACCGTCTCCGATATCTTCGTGAAAGCGGTGCGAGAGTTTGGATGGCCAAGCCGAGGACGAGGGGATTTCGGCCGAGAGAACAACATGATAGAGCGTCTGTTGATAGAGCATTGGGGTGAACATCATCGGGCATACCTTCGGGGCCGGTCTGTTTTTCTTTCCTATCATCCTACATAATTTTATTTATTTATACTTAGTTCTCTGCACAATGTACGCATTGAACGATTGTGGCGGGACGTGAGAAAGGACACTCTCGAGTCCTACCGTCAAATATTCCTCTATCTCGGCGACAACGACCTCTTGGACATGGAAAACCAAATCCATCGTTCCTGCTTGTTTCTGGTGTTCCAGCCCCGAATCCAGGCTTCGCTGGACCGCACCCGCGACGCCTGGAACCACCATAAAGTCCGCACTGCCCGGAATAAGACTCCGATTGCAATCTTCGAGCTGAGCCGTGAGACGGCCATCCGCCGAGGATACTGGACAGGTGACCCGGGCGATGATTTGAGCACCGCTGCCGATCCCCTCTATGGATACGATGGGGAGGCACCGCTTCCCCCAATCACCGAACAGAACGGGGAGCCTGATGCTGTGTTCGAGGAGCCGGTGGGGATCGAGGCGGAACGAGAAGCTGGGATATGTGTCAATGACGACGAAGAACTGCAGAATGTTCAAGAACTGATGGCAGACTATGACTTTGGGCGGGACGACGAGAACTGGGGGATCGATGTCTATTGTCAGGCAGTGTTACTGCTAACAGCACGGAGCGGCTTATAATTTGTATACTCTGATTTTGGATTCGGCCAAGTGCCGTGTAACCTGGTTCCAGCCTATCGACATCTTATACTTGATATAAATTTCATTTAGTCACTTCAATATTCTTGGATGTGTTATCGTGGAACTACCTAAGAATAAGATGACTACTCGAATAAATTCAAGGATCGCCGCTAGATTTTGCGCTCAAACACTTGTAATCGCTGAGCTCCAGCTGCTTGTCAAGATTTGGTACTAACTCAATACGACGCTCCTACAACCATCCCTGAAAGGAATACTGTGTGGATACTTTTCAACTCATGAGTAGTGTACCTGGCCTACTGACATGCAGTTGGGTCCAGAGATATGAGATTCAGAACGATAAAACCCGTGCAATCTGAATCCGATGGTTATTTGGAGCAGGGCAACTCAGTAGTTTTGCTGCTCGAGCTTTGAGATGACATATCTGCAGGCCAGGGAAAATTCTAGAGACGTTCTCGCCAAGTAATAAAAGTAGTGCATAATTTAAATCAGGTGTTAGGTACTCGTATCATCTAAACTCGAATAATCTGCGAAATCCAACTACCGCCGCTTGCCATTCACTGCAGCTGCGATTTTTGCACTGATTTCCTGCCACTCTGGGCTCTGTGCCACGTTACGATCCGGGTGGTAAACCTGATTAACGAGCGCGGTGAGTTTGTTGTGCGGACGCGCCTCACGGAAGGAACTTACCACACTGATGCGCTTGTACTGCGCGGAGTCAGATAGAGAATTGAGGCCGACCAATGAGTCCCGCTGTTTGGCATCAGGATGAGGGAAACGGCTGAGAATCCTGCGCCGCAATTGGTACCAGCCCATATTGAGTAGAGCCTCCGCGTCCTCTAAATCCTTCTTGTGCCCCGTTGATTTTGGGGCCGGAGGAGCGGGCGGAGAGTGAGGGGGAGTGTCGACGTCAACCCATGCCGGTTTAGGCTTGGGTGTAGGTTTCGGCCGTGGCGGAGCATAATCCTCACTATCTGAGGCTGATAATTGATAACAATGTCACAGGGGATCGATAGAAACCTGGCGATAAACGACTCACACGGAACATACTCGGTTGTGTGTCTTCTCTTCCTGCGTGTCTTTATTCCTGGGCCAGGCTTGAGATTCTTGTACCAATCTTCGGCCGCAGACTCGGCTCCGGTCATATCTAAGGCCGAATTCAGTACAAGTGAACCCTCAGATGTCATGAATACCTTCTGCGGTGTCACTGTACAAATCGTCCGCATAATGAAATTGATTGTTCGATTCACGAGGTGTCTTGAAATGACCACTCCTATAGAACATCCAAAATTTTATTCCCCGCTGCGCAACAAGAGGTAGCAATAATATTCCTACTTTGTATTACGCTGGGAGGTAGACTGAGCTTGTGCTCGCGTGCGGGGGGCCCTAATCAAGCTCCGATTAGGGAGCTCCGAGGTCGCATGGGTTGGTACTCTTACCGATGTGTCTTCATCACCGGGAACGTCCGTCGATTTATGCTTCGCACCATGGCCTGGTTTCGTCTTTTGCCCGTCAGTGAAGATCCCAGCAGCCTGATAAGTCAAATACCTTGATATAATTTGCCACTTTCCGAGTGAGAGCGCGAGAACAGTCGTTGAAAAGTTTGAAAACGTCGTCATAGTCGGATCTGTCAACGGTGTCGAGGAAGGGCTCAACGATGACGGTATAAAATCGCCGAAGACCGAATTCGCCCCCAACAACGACAGCATGCATCATGTGGCCCGGATCGGTCGCAGATCCAAGAGCATCCTCGAGGGATTCTTGGAGGGAGCTAATCGGGTCTAGACGAAGATCCATTGCGTTGAAATGATGATGCATAGAGTTGGTAGCATCACCAATCTAAAGCGGCACGAATCAGTGATCTATGCATCAAACTCGAGTACCATTAGAATAAAATTTGGGCGAGCTCACGGAAGCCACCCTTCGGATCCCAGAGGGATCGATCGGAGGTGAGACGGAAGTGGGTGAGACAAGTCAACAAGGCTTTTGATGACTCGTGAAGAAGGTACTCCGTCTTGAGGGACTCCCGATTCATCTCGAACCCTCGATCCCGGATGCGTTCAAGGCCCTCGTAGAGTAAGGAGAGACCTGGGAGAACTACACTGACGCCGCCAGGTCCAACACCGAACAGGTCTGAGAACTCTGTGCGAAGAGCATCTCTGCTCTTTTCATCGTCGCGAGCAATGTCAATCTGTATCGCCAGGGATGCCATCGATTCCAAACGTTTGACAACGTACTTGTTAATTTTGGTGAAGAAACTGTCGACATGGAGCTGTCCGGTCACCGTGGAGTCTATGAGGTCCGCGAGAAGAGGGACAATCAAGTTGAATTCCTGGAGGTGCGCCAGCGGAGCGGTTCTCCACTGAGAATAAATGTATGTTATTTCTGGTCGTTCGGTCTATGCGTCGAATTACTCACCCATCGAGACTGATTCGGGGAGTCCGGCTTCGAGATGTTCTTGAGCGCACGCACGAAACTAGTGTGTGCACTGGGAAATGGATCCCACGTCCATGTATCGGGCGAATCGAACGATTGGAAGCTCTTTTTCTGTGAAATTCGTTGAAATTCAGTACAAACAGCCTGAGTAAAGATGGACCTCGTCGTCATCGAGGGTAACTTCTACGTCGCTATCTTGGTCTTTAATTCCCTGAAACACGGCGATAAGCAGCCGCGCATGCGTACAATTTAAAAACGGAAAAGCTACCGAGAATTCGCTCAACGACGGTGATCCTTTGTCATCACTGTCCTCGGATTCATGAGCGGGGCTCTGCGAGCCGCAATACGTCAGAGCAGGACTAGGTCATTGAATCGATTGCAAACCCCAGGGTGATTATCTCCCGCACCTTCAGCATCCATTTGTGAGCCAGGACCCGAGCGCTGCGAGAATCATTATTACGCGGTTACTTGCACGAGGAGACAAGTGACAGTACCTGTTTTTCTGCTCCGTCGTCCATTGAACCGACATCACCTGTATCCATGTCGCCGTTACCAGATGCATCACTGCTGTCGCTCTCGTCCCCAGTCTCGATGTCATGATCAGGTTTGTCTGCTGTTAAATCAAGCCCAGGGAAGCGAAGGTTGGGAGCGGCAGGGTCAAGTGCGATGAAAATCGTGTTTTTGTAGCCAGAGCCTGCATCCCTGACGGTGGCCATAGCCCGAGCGCTGGAAAAGCTATCAGTGTCCTCAAATAGTGGCGGGGACGAATTGAGAAATTGACCGTTCCCAAGTGTCCATCCCGAGCTTGCCCTTGATCGGCTTCACCCAGAATGACTGCTTCCTGCTCGGTTTTCTCTTTACAGTCCGAGAAGTCCGAGATTCGACTTCAAGAACTCGGAACCCGTAGATCGCCATCTCAGAGACACCATGAAAGGCGGTTTTGACCTCATTGGTGATTTCCTCCAGGGTATTATTCTTGTGCAAATGAACGGTCTGAACGTAGCCGTGGCGATTCATCTGCATCAGTCTGACGATATGGTTAGAAGCGAACATTGCACGAATTCAATCTTACTTCGCGGCAGTGGGCTTTCCATACTTGCGGCGAGCGACTCCCTTGGTGTCCTCTGCGAGGACAACAGTGTACATCTTGGTAGGCGGTGTTTTTCCCTTGGCCCCTGGACCGCGTTTGGGGGCCCGATCGGGCTCACTGTCGGACGCTTTCTTCTTATGCTTACGCTTCTTGCCCTTGGAGTCGTTCGGATTCAAGTTGCCTTCGAGCTGGGACTAGGCAGTATCAGCTTTGAAACACATTTCAACTGGCAGTGCTCGCACCTTTTCCACCGGATGAAATTTTTTACTACCGTCGAATGCTGGTGCGGCAGTCTCGTTCCTGAGCTTGGCTTCGATGCCCTCTTGACGATTTTGTACATGCGTGCGGAACGGACTGCCGGTGGCTAGCCCCTGCGATGGTGGTGGGGCGGCAAAGCCTCGTGATCCATGCATCGTGCTCGCTGTCGCTGAGGGTGTAGGACCGGCAGGTGGCGGGGGTTGCGGCTTCGGTGGCTAGAGCCAATTAGGAATAATCTGAGCACTTAGATCTTCTCCACATACCTGGGTCGGGGATTCATGCTGTGCTGCAAAACATCCATCCGCGCAGACAGCACATTAGAGAGCTTGCGCAAAAGCCGCACGAGCCGCATGCGGCATTTTTGCATTGCGCAAAGCCGCACGGCAGCTTTGAAATGTGAGAGGTGTCAATCAATGTAAGCTTACCTGAGGTGAAAGAGAGGTGCTGTGGGGAGAGGGAACATCCTCGACATTGCCTCTGCTGCGTGGCAGACATGAGAGTGTGGGAAAAGAAAGTGGAGCTCGAGTGATGCATTTGTGATGCGTGATAAATGCGGCCTCCCACAGTTGCACATCCAACAAATAGCACTCTCAGGAGTGGAATATGGGATTTAAGGGGCATTGAATGGTATTTAGCAAGACAAGAATTAAAAACAGCAAAGAAGGACCCGCGGCTTTGCGCAATGCACAAAAGCCGCGTGCGGCTCGTGCGGCTTTTGCGCAAGCTCTCTATTGCGCAAGCCCCGGATGATTGGGCGCTGGGCCAGATTTTGGAATAAAAACTGTGCAGCCGGAGCGGCAATCGCCTTTGAGGCATCTTCCACGGTTACTGAAGTCCATTCCGCAGCGGTGTCAGTGATGAGGTGTGAGGGAGAGGACGAAAGACGTGCCAGCGAAGCAAATATATAATCACATGAAATTGCAAGAGTCACGCGTGCCCGGACATATATGGGGCCGCTCCATTGAAGGGAACCACCAAGTGAGCATTGTCTTTTTTTTCTCCCAGAGGACAAAGTGTTTTTTTTGCGACGTGTTGCACATCGCGTTTATTTGCTGCACGTGGTCGTGAATCACGATCGTGTCAAAATTTGCGCCGGTTCGGCAATCTCACATTGCGTTATTTTTTCAAGTGGGAGGCTTCACAACGTGATTTTCTCACCACCGCAGTTTTTATTTTTTAGACAGTATACCGCCCATACTTCTGCTACCCAGTGAAACACATTTGCTCTTCGGATTTTGGTCGTGCAATGCGGGTTGTTGAGGTGATCAGTTGAACTTTAAGTGAGAGCTGCGGCGGAAAATTAGGTGCCACAGGTGCAGGATTAAGGCAATAAGAGTTAATCGAGGTGATGATTGTTACTGTAGTTTTGTTTTGTTGGTCAGGGCTTTTGTGTTGTGGGGCCCTAGGGACTGGGACTAGAAGCTGGAATTGCGATGGAATAAATTTTAGACCTCAACCGAGGGGCAGATGAAGGGGGAAGTCTTTTTGCAAGTTGCCAGAGATGAACTTGGAGATGAAACAATCGTGGCAGTGCTGATGTGCTGTGTCGTATTTGCTCCCTCCGCCCACCAATCTTGCCACCCACCACTCCCGCCATCTAGCGCTACGAGTTTCCCTTGCGACCTCGTGGTTGATTTCCCCCAATTTATTGCAACACCACACTCCCATTCCAAGGCAGGTGCCTTAATTCCGCCAACTCAGGCCCACATTGGGCTCGCAACAGTTCACCCAGGCGCAATGCTGCCAGCCTGAGTGTACCTGCGACCGGAGCATTTCTCCTGCTGTCTTTGTGCGGCCGGACTGCGCCTTGCAAAATACGATCCGTTCTTCTCCGCCGTCGCAATCTGTGACTCCCAATGGTTCTTTCCCGCAGCTTAATAGCCTGTGCAGGCTGAAAATAAGTCGTTCGGGTGAGTTCTGGTACATTCTCCCATGCTGTCAAGGTGGTGGCCAGCGGTTAGGGCACCATTAGCGCCCGGACGTCGCCTCAGTGATGGCTGCTGTACCGCCTTGCGCATTAGTCCCTCTTCTCCCCCCATCTCACAACTTCATCCTCTTTGACCGCCCTTCCCTCAGACTGACTCATTCGCGCCAGCCGCTATCTCAATGTCAGTAATCCTCGCGGCGGATAACAAAGTTGAGTGGCAGGACGTCGACCAGCATCAGAGTCTGTGGAGTTACTTCCGTAAGCTTTCGTCGCCCGCACGAGTGCGCATGGAGACCTGGGAGCACACTCGCCTGGTAAGTCTCTTGCTTTCGTCCTGTACTCGGTCTGAGCTTGTTATCCAGCACGTCCGGCAGGCGCTAGATGTCATCACTGCCTCCAAGGACGAGACGCTCGATTATATTGCGACAATCCTACAAGACATCAGTACTTGGAACTCCACGGTGACTACGAAGGTGTGTGGCCCATGCTCCGACCGCCAACGCTCAGATTAATCGGTCTTATTTACGAAGGTCAACGAATTATCGCTCAATCTTATCGAGCTCTATGTGACGCTTCTGATATCGATGACGCCTGAAGTTGGTAATTTGCCGCCCGAGGTCTTTGAGCAGCTAGCCGAGTATGCTTCTTGAGCTCTTCGCGATAGAATAATTAACTCATATTCCGCAGTAATTTGAGGGAGGTTCGAGATTTGGTGGAGCATCGTGCTCGGCTCTCATTAACCCAGCGCTACATACGGAGGAAGCAATTTCAGACAGAGATAACCATCCGCCGGAACGCACTCATCGAGGTCTTGACACCGTACTCCGTGAGTCGTCTATGCGGCCTCGTGCGATGGTGGCACTGATACAGTCTGAGGCGTAGAGCTCCACAGAATTTTGCCGGAATTTCATATCGGAGTCGCAGAAATCACTCAGCATGTCAACCATCTCGACTCCGCGCTCAATATCGCCGTCGAGCGACGACTCGAGCTTGAGGACAGCGAGTTTTTTTTTGTGTTATTGGGCCAGGACGAGATTGTTAACCCATCTCCGCAGCCTGTCAGTCCCGTATTGCATCACCACGGCCTCTCGAAGATGTGCTCACCATCGCCGACGGTCACGTTGATTTCGACCTCACCCGATGATGAGACCACTAGCACCCCCGAGGTGGGCACTGGGCGCCGCCTATCGGCCGACTCACACCCTGAGCTCCCCTCGCAGGATTCCACGACACCTAAAGCTGAGGTGCCGTCAGCTCCACCCCGGGATGTAGGGACAAATGTTACGCCAAGTGAAGAAGCTCCTAGTCCTGGAGCACAGAATACTTCGCGTTCGCACTTCCCATTCATCTATCTGCCAGAGAAAGCGTCACCGCTCCTGTAAGTAAATATCCCCTCGGTACTAACTCATTTCCGACAAGCTGAGCAGGACTGCGCCGGCGCTCCGCTGCGAAGACGTGATGACACTCGAGAAAGAATTTTCTGAGGGCGGCGTAGCTGTGTCCGTGTACTCGCCGGACGACGCGGTGTCATGGCTAGAATCACACTACGACGACCCCCTCCTCGAATCACTCCGCGCGCGAAACTTCCAAGGGCCCATCGCTATGCAGCTTGGCCCTGCAGAGTCGGCGCTCCTAATATTCGGCTCAATCGCGGACGCGATGATTCCTCAGCTGGCGAAGGCGCTCGCGCAGGCGTCGAAGTTCGCTGTGATAATCCGCTCGAGTGTTGAGAACCCCCTGCTCAGCTTTGACCTTGCGACCCCGAAGGTCGCTAGCACTGCATCGAACGAGAAGCCCGCGGTCGAATCTATGGAGCAGCCCACAGCTGGACCTGCTGAACAGCCGCTCACTGTATCTGCCGAGCAGCCGGCGGCACGACTCCGTGGGGGCGCTGCCGACCCGGATGGTGATGACGCATCCGCTAATCATCCGCAGCCCATGCCCAAGTGCAAGGTCCAGTACGACGTGGGAAAGGCATGGGAGAGCGAAGACGCCGAGAAGCTCGGCAAGGACTTCGGGTCGTACGACGTCCAGTGGCGTCCGGAGCCCGACCGCGACAACGTTGCGCACGAGATGCAGGTTGAATTTGGGCTGGGATTGCATCTCCGGCATGATAAGGTATCGTTCTCTGTCCCTGGTCGAAGAATGTTAAATGGGCTTAGACTCATGTTGCGCAGCGCCTGTACAATGATGGGATACCCCTAATCTCATTTGTTCTGCGGAATCAGATTCTAGTCTGGGTCACTGATCCAGTCCTTCGCACCAGGAGCCGCGGAATTTTGTTGCTTACATCTGTGCGTGATTCTGCTAGCTAAATTGTAAATTCCGCGCTAACAATCAACAGACGTATATCCCGAACGCCCTGACTGACAAACATTTCACGATATACAAAACTTCCACCGTAAATCTCAGTCAAGGTGAGATCTATCGCGCTTGGAGTTACACATTATAAACTTCGCGTCGCACAGATCCTCCTGTGGACGTCCGTGCTAGTGCAACTCCTTCCCCTGTGACCGCCGGTGGTGCAGCAACGAAGCATCCTGCGATGTCTGTGTCGGTTGCCCCGCTCAAGAAGCGGAGACCACCTAGCGTGTTCGGGAAATTCCTAGATAAGCTTTCATTCAAGCCGAGCCCGCCAGAGCTGCCGATGTATGAAACTGTCTCGCATGGGTGGGACGTCTCGAATATGCGCTGGAAGAGTGTCGTGTGGCCAACTCTGGACCATCAATTTCACAGTGTACCTGATAACTCAGTAAAAGCGGCCTGGAAGCTGCGGTGGGCGACCGAGCCCGCCCACGGCGCCGCCGCGAGTCCCGCACGGAGCAAAGTCTCAACCCTCCCCGCTATCATCCGAGCCAGGATTACCCCGAAATGGAAAGCGGAGATTGAACCTTCCATTTCCAGCACCGAGAGCACTGGCATGCCCGAGGCAAACGCTTTGTCGGAGGTCGGGACTGCGCGCCGCATGTCAGGCGTCCCTGAGGTCCCTTCCCAGGATTTCCTAACACCTAAAGGTGAGGTTCCGCCGGCTCCACCCGGCGCTTCTGGTACAGACATTGCGAGTGAAGAGGTTTCAAGCCCTGAAGGGCCGAGTACTCGAACACCATCGCATTTCCCCATTATCTACCCGCCAGGAGAAGCATCGGCGCTCCCGTGCGTAAATACCCCGCCGCTGGGAGCTCATTGCTGACGGAAGCTGACCAGGTCTCCGCCAGCGTTCCATTGCGAAGACGCGACAACGCTGGAGAGCGAATTTGCCGCAGGTGGCGTCACCGTCTCCGTGTATTCGCCGGACGACGCGGTATCGTGGCTGGAATTACACTACGAGGATCCCCTTCTCGAGTCGCTCCGCGCGCGCAACTTCCAGGGGCCCATTGCCATGCAGCTCGGCCCTGGCGAAGCGGCCCTTGCGTTATTCGGTTCGATCGCCGACGCGATGATCCCACAACTGGCGAAGGCCCTCGCAGAAGCGTCGGGATTCGCCGTCGTGGTCCGCTCGAGCGTTGACAATCCTCTGTTCGACTTTGCGCAGGCCACTGTTGCGTCCGAAAAACCCTAAGGCGCTGTATCTAGCACGCAGCTCCGGGTTTTAACTTCGGAGCAACCTACAACTGTATCTACTGAGCAGCCAGTGGTGCGTCTCCGTGGGGGTGCTACGGACTCGGATGATGATGACGAGGAGTCCTACTATGAGTGCTCCACCGACTCGCAGATAATGCTACCGGTGCGGGAGGGGCAACCACACACTGCGAAGATAAACCTAACGCTGAAGCTGGGCAATGCCAAATATAATGTGGAGGTCTCCTCTGACATGAAAGTTGGGTGAGGTTTAATGTGTTCCCGTCCGTTGCTCATTTTTTTCTCTTTGCTTGGACAGTTCAAGACGCAGCCCCTAAGCCAGAGCAACCCTGATGTTTTATACTTGCCCGAAGTGCTCGCTTCTGTCTCGCTCAAAGTGAAGCTGTGCCGCGGCGAAACTAGCCTCGACCGCTCGTTCAGCAACCTAGGCTTTTTGGTGCACCGTTCGCGCTCCATCCTGCTCTGTGATTTGTGAGTGGAGGTGCGTCCCTCTTCCGTCCATCGCTTACCCATAGTGTTAGCTTGGACTTGGGATATGCACCGCCGGACATCAAGCTCAAACGCACCGCCCAAAAGTCCAACGCCCTCACGGCCGGCGCGGGTATCTCGGTAAAGGCAGGCGTGCCGACGGTTTCGGCGAACGCCGCGTACACCCGAAACTGGGGCGACGGGTTGGAGGCTGCCGATGAAAAGGTGAGCCGCATAAGGATATAATTACCATCCGTTAATCACCTGCAGCCCATGCCCAAGTGCAAGGTACAGTCTAACCAGGGCAGGGCATGGGAGCGCGAAGAAGCCAATAAGCTCAATAAGGATTTCCGGTCATACGATGTCCAATGGCGTCCGGAGCCTGACCGCGACAATGTCGAGAACGAGATGCAGGTTGAGTTTGGGCTAGGGATACGTCTCGTGCATGATAAGGTGCTGTTTGCCGTCCCTCATTAAATTTTCGGGGGGCTCACGTCGCACAGCGCCTATCCACAGAGGGCATACCCACCATCTCGTCTGTTCTCCGGAATCAGATTCTGGTCTGGGTCAGTGATCCAGGTCTTCAGTCCAAGGGCCGCGGAATTCTTTTGCTTACATCTGTGCGTGATTCAACTAACTGGTCAATCGCTTGCTAAGCCTTTCGCAGACCTATATTCCGAACGCCCGAACTGACAAATGTTCAACACTAATCAAAAGTACCACTGTAAATCTCAATCAAGGTAGATTATATCGCGCCTCGAGTTGGAGGTTATAAACTTGGCATCGCATAGATCCTCCTGTGGCCGTCCGTCGCGCGGCAAACCCTGTTGTGGCCGCGGATGATGAAGGAACGGAGCGTGCTGAGATGTCTGTTTCCGTTGCACCGCTCGATACTGTAAGGCAAAGAAGAGAAAACCGCCTAGCATGTTTGGCAAAATCCGCGACAAGTTATCATTGAAGCCGGATATCGCACCCGAGCTTCCTGTGTACGAGACCGTGGCACGCGGCTGGGACGCCAAGAACATGCGGTGGAAGAACGACATTTGGCCAACCCTCGACGACACGTTCCACGGCGTACCTGACAACTCAAAAAAGGCCACCTGGAAGCTGCAGTGGCCGCCGGATCCTGCCAACATCCCCTCTACTAGCGCCACAGGCAGCGCCCCAGCATCTTCTGTTGACCCCATCCCTGCTGTCGTGGTCTCCCAGCCCATCGCTATCTCGAACTCGAGTGCGCCGATTGGGTTGTCTACTACCTCTAGCAATACAACGGAGGTTTCCGACACTGCCCCATCTACGCTGTTCGATCCGGACGGGGGCCAAGATGCCACGACCATTTCGACATCTATTCACTCCAGTTCCATCGGCGAACCAAAAAAGTCTTGAATCCTTTTTCTTCTTCTTCTTCTTGGGTCTTACTGAAGACAATTGTACCCTTTTGCCTCTATTTACGCGACGTTATTCGTTCTTTCAATGAAATAGCCGGCTTTCATTTGGATGTTCTTGGTATCAGCTTTCATCTCTCCGGAGATTAGCACCTTTATATTTCCTCTCTCCACATTCTTGCTTCTCAATGGCAACGGACCGCAGTTAACCGCAGGCTGCCCTCGGAAGCGCAGTGGAATTCACACTGTGCCCGAAATTCATGATTCTTTCGAAGTGCGAGAACCACTGCGAGCTGTGGAATTAGACCATGGAGCGAGAGGAACATACAATAAATCCCCTCCAGTGCGTCGAGAGGAACAGACACATCTCGTGAGACAATGTGTCTCATCCCCAGTTAGTACACACAATTCTCTGTAGCAGGGTCACAGTTTGGCAGAACTCCGGCCACGCTTCCTCTTCAATATAAAAGACACCCCATTGACTATTTGCTCACCAGCATCTCTCCGTCCCGGCCTCTCTCTTGATTTATTCAATTACAGCTTCCACAGACTCCTTAGTCTCTTGAATCTTCAGCTCTTGATATACGCAGATGCCCTTGGATTTAGACCATTGAAGGGTATGTTATATGAGCGCTACATGATCGGTTCTCTGCGAGATTTGCCCAAAGGGTGAAATGCTTCAGGAGTGAGCTTTTCAGTGAGCAACAATACCTCAACCCTGACAACCGAGATCATTGATGGACTTCTTACTACGATCGTAGATTCACAAAATCTGAGAGAAAACCCAAGCCAACTGAACTTCTGCGGACGAAATGGAGAATACTTTTTTTGCAGTGATTTGCGCCTATGACTTGGCGACATTTCTCTCCCTCCAGTGAACCGACAAAACTCGGCATTTCGGTCTCCGCTACGGATCTTCGCCTGAAATCGGCACGTGGGCAGAGCACAGCCTCCAACTTTGACTCACACCCTTTGACACAAACCACCACCTGGACCACAGCGTTATAATTGGAATCGAGCGAGCTGTTGCTGCACGACGCCACATTAATCTTTCTCGTGAGTCTTCACGGCATGCCGTCTCGGACTCGATCTCGCACCATCCTTCTCCCCCAAATGCGCATTTGCTCCGGCTCCGCACGGAGGCGACAAGCACGACCTCCGCAAAGCAAGGCGGGGCTCCTCGGAAAAAAAGAAGAAAAGGAATTCCTGGGATGTAGGACAAGAATATCACATTCAGGGACAGACAGTCTGACAGACAAGTAGATCCTTCCTGTCACGCAAAGAACGTTCCCACTCATTTGTGGATGCGTCACAACGCAGGCATTTGACAACTCGTGGGGGGCTGCCCGCAAATACTCTTCCACGTGCGACGCTCGTTAATCCGGATCCATCTTCCTTCCATATTGAACGATCGCTTAAGCCAGCCGCCCATTCATTCTTTCGGCCGCTCCTCTTGTTGTTGGGAGGTGGACGCCAAAAAACATGTGCGCGGGTGCCGCCGACGGCAGTCGCGCGATTTTGCAACGTCACTTCACTGCCTTGGGAATTTTTCTGGAAAACCTCGGCTTGGGCTTGGTTACACCGTGTCTGTGGCCTGGTCTGTCGATAGGATGCGTCACAACCAATACTTACGGTCCTCACTCCCGATCCATCTTCCTTCCATATCCACAACTAACAGATCTCGACCGCCAGCCGCACATTTATTCATTCGGCACCGGTAATCGCTGTCCTTTGCTCAGGAATTGCAGACCAAAAACAGATCTGGCAGGGTGCCGCTGTACGGCAGTCGCGGACGAACTTTGGAGGCGCTGATTGATTTTTGGAATCCAAAATTCCGACTCGTCTTGGGCTTCATTACACACGCTGTGCGTGCTTGCTCCTTCCTTTTTTTGCGCGACAACTTTATCGGTGTAAATAGCTTGCGCTGCTTTCGGGCCTTTGGCCTGTCGTAATGGGCCCCATTTCTGCGTCTCCTCACGCATCTTGGTCCTTTCCTCTCTATTGGTTAGCGCTTTTGTTCCCTGGATCCCTCAAAAAGGAAGGATGGGTCCTGCGTGAGTGCGAGGTACAACCCTGTGCGCAATATGTCGCAACATGGGGGCGTTTGAACCACCTGCGAAACTCGCTCGGCAGCAAGTTAAAAGTTCCGGGGGGGACAACATACGGGTGAGCAATACGAAATATCTGAAGCCTGAAGGCTGCAGTTGCCGGTTGAGTACTCGTAAACCCCTCAGCTGACCCCACGTATTTAATCTATTCATGGTAGAACATTCGTCGCCTGCTTTACTCTATACAGGTCGTATACGCGCCCCGACTTCGACTCGCAGGCATTAATACAAGACGGATGCAGATACATAGACCGAAACGAAAGCGGAGACGCATTTTCAATCAGGTGCAGACTTGGTATGCATGCCGCCCAGGTCGAGCGACTTGCTGTGCATATGCAGCGCGCTCAGGCCCAGGTCGAGCTCGAGCTGCTCAGGGAACGAGTCCTGGCGCGGGGACTGTGCGTACATCAGTCGCCGCATGGCAGAACGGAATGCGAGGGACGCACGAGATGGTGCGGGAGGGACTGCGTGGTGGTGGAGCGCGAGCGGCCCGCCGCGGGGCTCGATTTGGGGTTGGGGGTGGCGGATTTGGGGTGGGCAGCGGCGCGCGACGCCGACGAGGTGGTGTGCACGTGGAACACGACCGAGCGGCTGCCGCTCGTCCCCCCAAAACGCCGCGTGGAGAGGAGGGACCCGTCCTGCCCCCCGCCGGTGGGGATCCCGACGAGAAAATTGCGCAGGATCGTGAGCGAGTACACGCGCCCCTGCGTCGCCCAGAATAGTGTGAAGTCTGCATTACGTGACATGCGCTAGCGTCAGTGGGCCCGGGAGGTGGAGAGGGGAAGAGGAGAGGGACGCACACGGGCTCTGTTTGATTTGGAGGATCATCATAACGACAGTGTTGGTCGCGACGATGGCGCCGGAGCTGACAGTGAGGATCAGGATGTGTTGCAGCAGCCTGTGCAAGTCAGCTGGGTGGCAGGCAGGAGCGTCCAGGAGGGCCCTACGTTCGCGAGGCGTGTTCTGGCGCGGTGTCCCTGAGCATCTTCCAGAATTTCCAGGTCAGGGATGTGGCAATGAGTACATCTGTGGCCGCGCAGGCAATTGCCCCGGCTCTGAGGCGCGCGATTATTGAGAATTTTGTCGCAGAGGGGGAAGGCAAAGGGGGAGCGCACGCCATTAACGCTATAACTGTGTCCCCGAAGTTCAAGTCCAACACCGCTTTGATCGCAGACGCGGACGACAGTATCGTCTTCGGTGCGGCCTACCCGTCAGCGACGCCGCACGCGGCAAGACGAACGACGCACATGGCTGAAGATGAGGAACAGCAGTCCCGCGCTCCCGAGCCTATTCCCCGTTCTAGAGTAGAGTGGGTGCGGGTGAGCGAAATCTAAAACACAGAAAAGAGCGACGCACAGGATGTAGTACAAGTTGCACAGAAACATCTGCGCGATCGAGGCGGAGATGTACGTCGACATGATCCCGACCGCGACGGGCGCAAGGAGCGCCAAGTCTGAGACTTGGAAGCCTGCGACAGCGAGGCCCACGCCGGTGCACGTGGACACCGTGCACACGCTGTCGAAGAAAATGAGGGCAGACACCCCGATTTTGTGTACCAGCGGCCGCGCGGGGCGCTGGAAGTACCGCCAGCACAAGACCAGCTCGAGCGTGAACAGGGCCATGTTCAGCCAGGACGACACCTGGAGCGCACTGTCGCTATGGAATGAGCAAGATATTTCTACAGCAAGCCGGAGAGCACGTACATGAGCGCCTGTATACCGTCCGGAATCATGGCCGCGTCGTATGGGAGGGGGAGGGGGCGTCGGTCGTGTGGGAGGAGCCCTATGCATCGAGGACCGTCCTGAGACACTGCGGTGCTTTTTGTTTTGTTTTGTGCCTGGTGGCCGCGCCACTGGCGAAATACGCCGATCGACGTTAGCCGATATTTTTTCGTGGCTTCTGGAAACGTCTTCGAAATGAGATGTCAGAACGCTGCCGCCCCCGGGCGGCATTGATCGGCCTCGCGAGCTCGCAGAGAGGCGCCTTGGTTTCTGAACGCCACGAAAATCTAGGGCGTCAGATGAGGAGGAGGAGGAGGAGGATATATTATACTGACGCGGTCCCACAATTGGAACTGCCAGTTTACTATGTAGGACATGGTACCCTATGAGGGCAAAAGCTACCCGCCCTAGTAAACAGTATAAACAAGAAACTTCGGCGTTGAGGGGCGAGCTGTGAAACGTATCCATGTACCTAGAACGCAAGGTGGAAGGCCCAGGAAGGCGGGAAATCAAGGCACGCTGAATACTAAATAGCTCCCGATATCGCATCATTCGTTTAAGCGAGCCTTACCAACGGCGCCAGTCCAATGCGGCCAACTCGGCGGTAGCGGATGCCATGCCCTTCGCTTTCTTCTTTGTTCTCATTTCCGCTGAGAGTCGAGAAGGATATCGATTGGACAGGGCGTGAGGGAGCCATTGGCCACGAGACCCGGAGGGAGACCGAACAACGAGACGCAATAGACGCAATATTCAACATTTTTTTGCTGCGGTTCTCAGGCTGACACCGACAGCGATGCCACGGTCCTGGGGCGAAAAGGTTAAACGTAAGCCTGTGAAAATCCCTTGAAAATCCCTTGTGCGGAGGTATCCGGCACGGGCGATGGCTGAAAGAGTTCTCCTGTTGAGGACGTATGTTCTTCCCATTACATTGGAGATGTGTCTAATTAGTTATGGATTGAACGGTAGATGAGTAAAGGCACACCTACTCATTGCGACGACCCAATACGATCTAATCCAAGCGGAGAAAGATGAAAAAAAAAATGCCGCAGCTGAAGGTCCCGTAGTAGGCGTTTTGTGGTCGACTATCTCGGTGTGTGTGAGCAAATAATGGGCCACAATCGAGCCAGTACTCACCTGCCCTTGAGATCGGCTCATGCCGCGTATTGGAACTTGGAAGACAAAACGACGCGGAAAAACCGAGTTTTTCGCATAGTTTTCGATCCGCTGTTGCGGCGACGCGTTGGACTGGTTAACACAGGTCGCAGTGAGTGAACCCGAGAGGCAGGAGCGAGAAAAAAGGTCTGGGTGCTCCGGGAGGGGAGGAGACGGGCGCAGGGCGGGTGGATGGTGGTGGTAGGGTGATTCAAACTCCGCTGATCCCCCGTTCTGATGTGGTCGATTGATGCCAGCTCCGAATCGAAGGAGACAAACTTGATTCAAAGTTTTGAAAGGTTTAGGTCCGGTTTTGAACGGACATTTTCAGGCAGCTGCTCATAATTTTCTGCAGAATTGGCAAAGGAAGCCGGATCCCCGGAGGATCTCGGCAGATCTCAGCATCCCGAATGTTTACTGAGCTACAAAAATCATTAAACGCTTTCCTTCTCACCATTTCCTTCCCATGGTGATGGCGCGCGCAGACTCGGGATGAATCAAGTTCACTGTCAAGGTTGAATAATGTTTTCGCCTTCTCAGGCCTGCGAATTCGACAATTTCTTTCTGGGACGTTCAAGTCCGATGCACTCCAGACGTCACCGTAAAGGCAGCTTGGGACCGAATCGTCGGACTGCAGTTCTACACGCGAAGCATCCGCTTTACTTGTTCTAGCTGTGTAGGAGGGAGAGGCGAATTATGGATACGTATCCCTTTCACCCTCGTGCTCCCATCATCACAAATGTTGCCCACAGGGCGGGATACACCCTGGCGGCAACGTTCTTTTTCCGGACAAGTCTGAACGAGATCGCAAGCAAGTCTAAGTAATTGATTTTCAGGGCACTTGGAGGCTGAGCGTCCCGAATTGTCCCCCGCTGCGGAGAGTACATCCAATTGAAAATTCATTCATTGGTTACAAATCATAATCCTACACACTGTAGTATATATTACATCCGAATACAGAAGGTACAGTACATCGCGGCACACAAAAGAGGGTAGGGTAGGTAAGCAAGAGGTAAGTAAAGGCGTAAGACGTGAAATCATCATCATCGAATCATACATCGTACACTTAGTACACATTAATCGCAAACAGGCAGCCGTACATCGGAAAAAAATCAAACCATGCCGCGCAGCCTTGCCTCGCGCACGGAGATATCGTCGGGCACGTCGGGGCTCGAGCTCGGGCGCACGCACACGCTTGCCGCGCCGGCAGAGAATGTGCTCATCGTATCGTCAAGCGAGGAGCTGGTGTCGTCGAACGACACCGTGAGCCCGCGCATCGTGATGCTCCCGATGGTGTGCGGCCGGTCCGCGGACGAGTCCTCCGACCGCGCGCGCGCGCGCAGGGCGGTGCGCATGGTGATTAGCGTGAACGTTATGCCCTGGGTCCCAGTCAGTCAGACAGCCACTTGAATTGCAGCGGGAAACCCCTTGGAGGGAGAAGGAAGGGAAAGGGACTGGGGGGACGATGATGCGGGTGAGGGAAGAGACGCACGATGACAGGCGGGATGCTGCCCATGAGCAGGAACTGGATGTTCGAGCGCGAGACGAAAGCGGCGAGGACGACGATCTGCAGGGCCAGGTAGAGCGCGGCGCTCTCGACGAGGAGCATCATCGTGTGCTGGAGACGCGGGTGCGCGTGCGTGGTGCGCACTGGCGAGGGGGGTGGGGACGAGCCTGCGAGCGCGCGGTGCGCCCACCAGAGGCGCGCGCCCGTGAGGACCGTGGTCGTCGTGTTGAGCCCGACCGCAAGCGCGTAGAAGCTCGTTATCCACGCGCGCAACGCGGAGTCGTCAGAGAGGCGTGTGGCGGGCGAGGTGGCGAGCTGCTGGCAGGCGGTGTAGCCCGTGGCTGCATACGAAATATGAGCAACTTAATCGGAAGGGAGGGGGAATGAGAAGCGAAGGATGCACCGATGTTCGCCGCGAGGAGCAGCAGCGGGAGCACCACGATACGCAGGTCGCGGTCCCAGAGGATCCAACAGCGGTAGATCTGCCCGCACAAACTCCATAAATGCCAGGCGAGGAGACGGGAATAAAATGCGCACCGCGATCGAATCGCCGAGGATACACTGCGTAACATACAGCACATCGCCCGTGATGAGGTGCCACGCCGTCTCGTCGCCCAGGAACGCCGCGGGCCCGGTGCCGCCGCCCTCGTCCCCGCCCCCGCCGACTGCTGCAGCTGCGGGAGGGTGCAGATTCGCCATCGCTTGCAGGGTGCGGTACAGCGTTATCGCTGCGGCATATATTCAACTTGAGAAGGACCTTGGAATCGGAGACACGTACCGAAGTGGCCCGTGGCAATGACGAACATTGCACATGCGATGGCGAACAGGATCTGTCGGCGGGCGTTGAATGATGGTCGGGAGAGGGCAGGACGAATCAGACAGACCTTGAGCTGGGTGGTCCGCCTCGAAATACTGAAATGAGTGTAGCACGACATGGAGAAGGTGCACATGAGAAAGCCTGTCCGGTGCCTCCGTTATTCTGGTATTCCACTGGCTCCTCAGGGACGGCACCCACCATAGCATAATGCCTGCGGCGCAAGGTGAGATAAGCCTGTGCTACCCCTCACACAGAAGAAACGGTCCGCACCTCGCACGCCTCTGAAGTAATCTGCGTCTTCTCGATGGAAATTGGGCTCATCAAGAGCAGAAGAGTGGGCGCTGGGAGGAACGGATCGGGTGGAGGGAAATGCAGGTGAGATGGAGATGGAGATGGAAATGAAGGGGGCGAGTATTCTCGTCGCGCGCACATTTAAGTGTAGCCACGTACGCACCTCCCTCGGCACTCAAAATTTCCGCCCCGGCACGAAAGTTATACTCTAATCCTATTTCGGCGCCCGTTAGTTCACAATTAAGGGAGTAAGAAACACCTCGTCTATCGTGTATCACTGCTCCCGCGCTGACCTGCCAGTGCGCTCTAAGATTAGCGCCGTCCGGATGGGATGCCGACGACGTGAACTGCCAATTTTGAGGATATGCGCCAATCGCCGTCGCGGCAGTGCGTCATCGGGGGAATTGTGCCGAAGTGGCGGGGAGGGTGGCCGTGCGGCACGCGAGAGATACCTAGAAACAAATTGGACGCAAAAATAGATGGAGATGCACCAGATTCAAGTATTTGCATCCGAGGAAAATACAGCTCGCCGCTCGCGGCGGCCGTATCCGTCGAGCAAGGGGTGGCATTGTCTTGGGCTCGCGGGGAAGCAACATCTCGAGCTCGAGCCCAGTAAGCCTAGCAGCCAGTCCAGGAGCGATATCAGCAAAAGAGAAATGGGACACATTCGGACCGGTCGAAAGGACCGATAGGAACGTATCCATCTAGCCTGCCTCGGTACCGATACAGTTGTAGCGCAAAAAATGGAGCAGAGACAGGGTGGGCAATAAAGCCCAAGACGAGTCGGAGGGATTTCAGAAATCGGTGGCGCAACTGCCGTACAGCGGCACCCAGCCAGATCTGTTTTTGGTCTGCAATCCCTGAGAAACGGACAATGGTTCAAGGTGCCGAATGAATGAATAGTGCGGCTGGGGGGTCGAGATCTGTTGCGGAAGGAGGGAAGCAGGATGGAAGCCCGCAAGTATCGGTTGTGACGCGGTAGACAGACCAGGCCACGGACGCGGGGTAACCAACCGAAGTTTTCCAGAACGATTTCCAAGGCATTCAAGGCAGTGACTTGGCAAATCGCGCGACTGCCGTGCAGCGGCAGCCGCGCAGATGTTTTTTTTTGGTCCACCTCCTAAAAATAAGACGAGCGGCCGAACGAATGAATGCGCGGCTGGCTTGAGCGATGTCATTCAATGATAGATATGGAAGAAAGATGAATCTGCAATCTGGATTAAAGAGCGCCGCACGTGGGAGAGTATTTGCGAGACCGGGGTCCTCACGACGGCTCATGAACCATGCCAGTGGAGACCTAAGTCCTTTTTTGGACATAGGTATTTCCACGTGATGCTCTGGTAAGGTCACACGTTCAATTCTCGGGAGTGGTAACTCTTTTGGGTCCTAACTCGACTTCATGTATCTACTTCACAGTCCATAGCCCATGTGTCTGAGCCCAACTTCTGTTTTATTCAGCTTACATTCATTTGGGTAAAACACTGTTTCCAGCTCACTCTAGGTGTTATGAGAGCTGATTATTATCCCCCTGCTAAACCTAAAACTTACACAAATATTCATAACTCACTCATTTCCTGGTTTTTTGTTAAGTTTTCTTTGCCTAAATACCTTCTAGCATGTGGTTTACAACCTTAGATACAGACTTGGCCGATATATAACATCCTCCCTGTATGATCTCTGCCAACTCTGTGATTTTTGATATTTCCAGTACCCCTGTTGTGCATTTGCCTATGAAATTTGAATCCAAGTATGTGAGTCATAGGGAACATACATAATACGTGACCATGGAAAACTTCAGGATCCCTGGTACTTTGTAGCCTGCATGGTGCAATGATCTATCTATCCCAGACAGCACCATCGAAGAAACAAACAAGCATTTCTCATGCATTACTGAACCATCTCACTTGATTCTAGTCTGATTATACCTCCCCAGAGTTTGTGTGTATGATTGAGTCAGAAGTATTTGATAACTGGACATAATACATGTTCATTTAATGATAAACAGGTTTACAGCCCAAGAATTTGATGAAATTCCAATGTTCAATCGGTATACTCACTTGTGGGAGCCTATACCACCTCAAGAACACTTCAATATAATCCTGTGATACCCATTCAAGTGTACAGAAACTCTGGGTAGTCCAGGTAGCATGCAGCTTTTGCAACATATCAAAAGTTCACTTTCAGTGCAGCATCCGACAAATGAGATTGCCAGGCATCAAAGAAAATCAGGTTCTTAAATTTTGAGCTCAAACTGAACATGAACCTACAGCTGGATTTAAGGCTTCAATTTCTGAACCTGGACCGAGGTTCAAGCTCATTTGCCCATGCAAGTGCTGCAAAGCTGACCCGAGCCAAACTCCCATCAAGTTTTGCAACTAGACATCCAGTTTTTTGGGTGGGAAATGAGGAATAAAGTGTGCAAACTGGGTGCTAATACTGATCATTCAATATTCACTAGTACTGCACATTATTAACATGAAGGGAAGAGTGACAGCGAGAATAGCACCCAAACACACACAAGATTTATTTGTCATTTGCACGTTTCCATTGTCTTGTATGCTTTTCCTGCCGGAATTTTTACATCCTCGGCGTCAATGATATGGATTGACACCAGTTAAATATTTATATGAATTATAGAGCATTACAGAAGCTTGAGGAGCTACTTGCGGCACCTGCCAGACACATTTGATGGCAACTTGTTTGCACGTGCTAGGGCAAGCCGAGCGGACGGCAACCATTCTTGATTATCATTGGCCAGTCCCAAGTCCATTCGGGGAAGTACCTCCGAAAAGACATGGGACTTGAAATCACTGATCTGCCATAACAGGACTTCAGAATCAAGATTAATCAAGTTGTCGCAAAAGCCGTAGCAAGCGCTATGGTAACTGTTGAGCTCCAGATTCTTGTGTATGTAATGCTTGTAGATACTGAAGTCTCTCTCTCTTTTCCCCTTTTTTCTCTCTTTTTGCAACTTGAAAAACTTGAAAAACTCCGTCTCTCCACAGACATAGTACATGAGCCCTCACGACTTGTCATCTGCCTGCGTTGTGACGCATCCAAAAATGAGTGGGAAGCTTCCTATTTTGCGTGACAGGAAGGATCTACTCATCTGTCTGTGCCTGAATATGATATCCCTATGCACCGCGATTTTCCTGGGATTTTCGAGGGGCTTCAGCGTTGCATTCCGGAGGTCGTGGTTGTCGCCGCCGTGTGGAGCCAGCATGTGGAGCAAATGCGCATTTGGGGGAGAAGGATGGTGCGAGGTGGGTTCCGACGCGGCATGCCGTGAAGCGATTAATGTGGCGTCGTGCGGCAACAGCTGCCAAAGCTGGAGGCTGTGCTCCGCCCACGTGCGGACTTCAGGCTGTATGATGCGCACGGCATCTCCCGACCGGCCCGACTCTCACCGCTTCTAAGACATACGTCTCAAATATTCGCTCTTGTCCTCCAAAATAACTTGATTCCTTCCTACCTTTCTATTATTTCGACTCGTATACGATGATTCGACTTTGCTCGACTTAGTATTTCCCCGATTAAAATATGGTACCGTTCCATCTATAAAATAGCTAGCTACCGTCTGCCCAATTCAGAATTATCTCGCCCTCTTTGACGTCTGACCGTCATCCGGCCTGCCTCAATTAGAGTGATCCCTCACTTTATCAAGTGCGGGATACCTCCGAATATTTCAGAGCTCATAAATCTGACTAGTTGTCTTGAATTCTACTAAACAGATCCTACAGTGGCGGCGAAAAATAACGCCCGCGGCCGTTTGCACCCATTTCTGGGTCAAATCACTTCGAACAAAATCCTGCTGCCAATATTGAGTGATTTGATGATGATTAATGTACTTTGAGCCATACCTCACCTGCTTCATTGGCTCAGAATAAAATAAATGAGGGTTTTCCGGAAAATCGAAATTTTAAATTCACACGGTATCGAAAAATGGTGACACTACCATTAAAGTACTTGTAAAATGGGCCATATTCATATTTTATTTGAGGCACATTGCCTATGAACTGAGCTCACAATCTGCTTCACAAAGTCGCCATTTTTGGCATTTTTCGGTCATTTTGGCTGTTTTTAGCTCAAACTTGCCAACTTGCAAGCCTCGTTCCGCGACCAAATCACAAGTAATGTACATAGAGTAAAATATGAACATGGTCCATTTTACAGGTACTTTCATGCTAGTGTCACCATTTTTCGATACCGTGTGAATGTAAAATTTCGATTTTCCGGAAAACCCTCATTTATTTTATTCTGAGCCAATGAAGCAGGTGAGGTATGGCTCAAAGTACATGAATCATCATCAAATCACTCAATATTGGTGGCAGGATTTTGTTTGAAGTGATTTGACCCAGAAATGGGTGCAAACGGCCGCGGGCATTATTTTTCGCCGCCACTGTACATCTCCTACCGAGTCACCCCCCACATTCGACCCTCCTATGATGTCCGATCCCCTCAGAGACCTTGTCACCGTCCTCTCTCCCGAGGTCTACCAGCAGATCGCCCCTATCCTCACGAACGCATCACTACAAGCGAGGAAACCATCGGCAATCTCCGACGCGAAGCCGCAACGACAGAAAGCCTCACCGCTGCTTTCCGTGACGCGCTTTCCGGCGCTACGTTCCACACTACTCTTGAGCCGGACGCTTCCCAACCCACTTGTTGCGCTTCCTTCTTCCGTGTCGACCTCCTGTCCTTCCGCGGCACTGTCAATGAAAATGGATGCACTTGATGGACCATCCTCGAGGACCAACTCAAAGCTGCACACGTCGCCCGCGAGGACTGGGCTGTCACCATCAGTGGTCGGAGCACAAACCTGGTACCTGGCGAACAAGCAAGAGTGCGGAGGGCAGCCGCCCTCCGTCGATGCGCTTTACCGAGAGCTCAAGGCTCATTTCGACTCCGTCGACGAGATCCGCCAATAGACAGACCAGGCCACGGACGCGGGGTAACCAACCGAAGTTTTCCAGAACGTTTTCCAAGGCATTCAAGGCAGTGACTTGGCAAATCGCGCGACTGCCGTGCAGCGACACCCGCGCGGATGTTTTTTTTTTGGCCTCCACCTCCTAAAAATAAGACGAGCGGCCGAAGGAATGAATGCGCGGCTGGTTTGAGCGATCATTCAATGATAGATATGGAAGGAAGATAATTCTAAGATCTGGATTAACGAGCGCCGCACGTGGAAGAGTATTTGCGGGCAGCCCCCACGAGATGTCAAATGCCTGCGTTGTGACGCATCCACAAATGAGTGGGAACGTTCCAACTTTGCGTGACAGGAAGGATCTACTTTTCTGTCTGTACCTGAATGCCATATCCGTGTCCCACACCCCCGGATTTTCCTGGGTTTCTCGAGGAGCTTCGCGTTGCTTTCCGGAGGTCGTGGCTGTCGCCGCCGTGTGGAGCCAACAGGTGGAGCAAATGCGCATTTGGGGGAGAAGGATGGTGCGAGGCGGAGCCGAGCGGCATGCCGTAAAGACTAACGAGAAAGATTAATGTGGCGCCGTGCAGCAACAGCTGCTGCTTAAGTGCCAATTATAACGTGGTGGTCTATGTCAAAGGGTGTGAGTCAAAGTTGGAGGCTGTGCTTCGCCCACGTGCGGATTTCAGGCGGAGACCTTCATTTGAAGCGGAGATCGAAATGCGTCGGTTCACCGGAGAGAGACATCTCTGGTGTCTTATCCCCTTCTTTAAGACTCTATTTATGTGGGTCCCAGGGTACAGTCTGGATGTTGTTGAATTTGAATTGAACTATGTTGGACATCAATAGAAGTTCAATGGTGGGCCTTATGTTTTCAACCACGTATCGAATTCACATTTTCGGCGAACATGACTTGCCCTCTTTATTTAGTTAAATACCGTGACATTCATATTTCAATCAAAACCATTGAACAAGGAGCTAGCTAAAAACTACAGATTTTCTCCAACTTAAAACCAACACTGTAACAAAGTCCCTTGCCTTATCCATCTCTTAAACTTTCACTTCCATCCCACCAGCCTGTGTTCCTTTGTGAGTTCCCACAGCTGTGATGGGTGCATTGAGCTGTCCAAGATGCATCGAACTGCCAGTGGTTTCCTCCAGCACGTTGTTGGTGATTGCAGCAAGCCTTTCATCAATCTGGGTGACTTGTTTCATCTGGGACGAGCGTTCAAATAACGGTCTTGCAGTCTTCCAAAGCACAATTGCCTTTGATACATCCCCTTGGCCTTTGGCCAAGTCACCAAGTCGGAGCATGCATTCAGCTCTGCTGCGATGAATATCCATCCATGTGAATCCTTCCAAGGCAACAGTAAATAAGGCTGTTGAAGTAGCACTATGACCTTCGCCATGAAATACATCTCCAAGGTATTGGAGTGCCTGATGAAGGGCCAATTTGTTCTCCAATTTTTTTGCATATCCTAGATATACCACTGCCCAGCCAGAGGCCCAGCAAAAATCACTTTTAGGCCAGTCATTGACATTGGCAAAGCTCTTCATACACGAGAGTACACCTTGAGCATCATTTTCCCATGCTGAGTCAAAACAAGTCCGGAGTATGTCCTTTGCAGTAGAGATTTCTCCCTCTCTGAGATGCAGGTTTCCTAATTCAATATCACAGTATATCTTCGCAGACACTACGTTGTAATATCCATATCCATAGCCGTCAAACAGCACTTTTGCTTTGTTAAGGTTATCCACGATATCCTGCTTATGTGCACCCATCATGATATCAAGTTGAGCAATGCTAAGGAGAGCCCAGGCACTGTCATACTGCGCAGAAGCATCTCGGGAAAGTTGAATGTGGCTCTTACGAGCCTCAGCATACTCTGATTTCAGGAGCTGGGCTTCTGCCAGGTCTTGCAATAGAATCCTATAACTAGACCCAGTTGTTGTACCACAAAGCTCCAGTAGCTTTCGTGCCCTTTGGCAGAGCCCGATGCTGTTTCGGGTGTCACCGGAGATGTGGTAACATATGGCTGAAGTGCGGAGGGCCTCTGATTGGGTATCTAAATCCCCTGACTTCACAGCCAGTCTGTGTGAAGCTTGGGCATGCAGCTGTGCTGCAAGATAATCACCAATGCGTAATTTTATTCCACCAAGCTCATTCAATACCATTGCCTCCTGGCTTAGGTCTCCATGGGATTTTGCCCAATCAAGTGCCTTTTGTAGATATTTCAGGGCCACAGGTAAGTTCCTTTCAGCATGGAAGTAGTGAAATCCCAGCTGACGATAAAATCTGCCTAGAATAAATCTGATTGAGACATTATCAATGGAAACTATGGAGGGACTCACATTCAAGAACCGGGTCATTGGACGCATGGATGTGGGAAACAGCCTGCATAATTAACAGGTCGGCATTCGTGGAGATCATTGAACTTTTTGACTCAAACTTCCATGAGATGAGCTGAGCCTTGAATTTTTCATCACAACTTGCAGGAAGAACAGCCTCCATCTGATCCATTAACATAGGAATCAGATCATGATACCCAGAATTGGTAGTGATGAAAAGCTTCAGGGAAAGTGTGCAATCGATTGTCTCTGCCAAGTTTGGGTTATCCTGGTTCAAGCCATGAAGCAGCAATTTACACATGTTTCTGACATTCAATGCTAGGTGCTTGATCGTTCCAGCCCCCTGCTGAGTTCCGGGATATTGCTGGTACAGATCCAAAAGCTGATGAAATTGATTTTGGAGTTGGCGAATGAGGAGGGGGGAAGGAGGGTAGAACTGCTGCATGTGCTCTCGGATAGGCACCAGTGACTTCAGGCGCCTATTGTCATCGATATATGCTAGAGAAGTAGCAATCAATGTAGCTTTGCAAGTCAATATGTCCTGGATGGAGAGCTTGCTCTGCAGAAGGTCAACATCTGACAGCCCATCTGGAAGGATTGAGAGAAGACTCAATAGGACCTTGGCACCAGTGCTCATGCGGGAGCTGGAAAGAGAAATTGTAATTGATATGTCCAGATTGGACCTTCTGTCATTGCCGGCCGAAAGTAGGGATGTTTTTTCTGACTGCCAACGAGCCAAGACAGTAGAACAGCTCCCTTCATTGTCCACAGCATGAGCTATCAGATCTACTGCAAGTGGCATGTTATCTGTAAAGGCCAGGACTTCATCAACATCATTGCTGCTGTGGAAGTCCTCAGCAATGTCGAAAAATATGTCTCGCGCAGCAACATCTGACAATGGCTTTAAGGGTGCCAGAAAGGGGCGAGTCCACTGGACTTTGGCTGGTCGTTCTGCACCTCTCATTGTGATCTATTTGGATTTCAGTATATTTTCAAGCTGGAAAAGATATGGAGACTTGCCATGAGCGCAACATGTGGGACATCAGTGAGTTTGGACAAGAGCTCTTCAACCTCCGCACGGGACTCCATAGGCTCCCACAAAGTTTCCAGATTATCAAGGACCAGCAGGGTAGGTCCATTTGTTGCAAAGTAGTGTATCACTTGTTTTATAACATCCTTGGCTGGTTTGAATCCTATGTGTTGCCCAATCAGGACTGACAGTCCATTACTAGTGGTAACAGATTCTGCAGCTACAAAGAAGCGCTGTGCATATTTGGCAACAATGTTTGGGTGGTAGAGGATGGCCTTGGCAAGGCTTGTTTTGCCCATTCCACCTGCACCTAAAATTGCTATCCTTGGCATTTCCCGCTGGAGGATTTCAACAATCTCATTGATTTCAGTTTCACGGCCGTGGAAAATCTTTGGTTTCGCAGGCAACATTGAGATAGAGTCGGAACTTGAGGAGGTAAAAGTTAGTCTGAATCAATGGAAGACAAAAACTTACCTATTCTGGCATCCATCCATCCTGTATATCTGCGCAACAGATGAAAAGTGGCTTTGAGGAAGGATGAGAAAGTCCGTACAGAGGAGGACCTGTCAGAAGTCGTCCCATCTGACAAGGTTGAAATCAACTCAAGCACTTCCTTGTGCATCATCTCTGCCTCTTGCTGGATCTGAGTAATGTTATAAAGCACAGTGATGCCAGTCCCAGTCTACATGAAGTTTGAGTCCAATGACATCTTTCATGGAGGAGGAAAAATGTACCTTGAACACCTCAAAAGCCTGCTGCAGTCCAGCTTGGCATTCCCCGAGCAATGTCTTCGTCTCCGTGTGGCGAAAGAAATGTCTGATCTTGCTTCCATCCTGCTGCGCCTCGACAAATGTATGGATCTTGTGAAGTGTCCTAAATGAACTGTCAATTTTAATCAGAACATGTGGCATCGGACATACTCTGTGAATTTTCCGACATGGTCCAAAGTTCCAGGGGGAAGATTTCCCTTGGTTTCAGACCTGATATGCAGATTGATGATAGCACAGAGCAGTTGATAAATATGCTCGAGGAGCTGGATACAGTCATCTTTATTTTTCTTGACATTCTATGCCACATGAGGACTCATGACTAAACTGTACAGGACATATCTTACCTGCACGGCAGTTATCAAGGAAAGAGTGGTGTTTGAAATGGCCGGGACAAAAGGAGTACCAAATGCATCAGCCAGGTTGTTGAGGAGTGCAATGGCCGGGAACAAACAGGCTATGGTGTTATCCAGGCGGATATCTGCAACACTGGCTTGGCGGGACATCTTGGGAATTGTGGAGTAAGGACTTGAGAGATGGGGCTTTTATAATGAGCATTATGGCAAGGCCGTGTTCTTGACACATATCATGTTGATCAAGTGGTTCTGATCAACTCCATGATACTCTCATGAGTGTGGGTAGCCTGTGGCCTATTCTCAGCCTTGTGCCACGATCTATTTCAAGTGTGCGTCTCAGCTGTGGTGCTATCTGACTATCGGTGCAGTCCAGTGCTTGCCCCAGTTTTGCCACACTGAACGAGCCAACATCAATGATGATCACCCGATCCCAAATTGAACCAGAGCCGCCTGCGTACATTAAGCAGCATTGGATATTCAAAGAACATTAGAGGCAGGCGCATTCCATGGGCTACTCGCGACAGTATAAATGTGGTAAGAATCTCATCTGCCGCGGCTTCTGTGGCGTCTTCCATTATGATTGCCACTCGCGGCGTATGATTCGCTCCGGACTTATTTAAGGATACCTGCTGACCGCCGCACACCTCGGATGTTCGCAGCATGCTGGGAACTTGGCACACAAAAAAAAAAAAAAAAAGCCATTACTATTCGTCCATAAAAGCCAAGACTCTGTACGTTTTACGGTAAGGTCCAGTTGGTCTCGCATATCGTGCATGGACAAATTGACTTGTGCAGGGTTTCAACTCGGTCTATTGACTTATCCCAGTTCAGCAAGTCAACTTGCGTGGTAAGCAATGTCAGGATCTCCAATCGTATTCACCTCTCCATCCATTCGAGTCCTCTTTCTTAACTATAGCCCCGCCGTGACCAGCTCGAATGAGGGCATCGGACACCGGCTTTATATCATGCATGAGCAAATTGACTTGTGCGGGGATTTTGGGTGCACAAGTTAACAAGTGACCGTGCGAGTAACATCCGTGACTTGCCCCGCACGAATGGCCCCGCTCGCCTTGCCCGCCGACGTTCAAAGCGAATCGAACCATGCTCCATCAATTCAACCCAACCGTTCTCTTCGCTAACTTCAATAAAGATCAGTGTGGTCAGGGGTACTTATAATGAGTGTGTTCCTCGATTATGAGTTGACGTGTGTGTGTAATATTAATGCGGAAAATGACTTGTGTATGAAAGTCGAGATGAGGTGAAAAATTTCGGAAGTGCATGCCTGTTCGGTGCGGGACAATGTCAGCCGATTGAACTACATATAAGCGAAACTAATCCAAGCTATATACGCCAGGACAGCCCATTTCTAACCCGATAAAATTTCAACTTTGCTCACCAACAACGACAACAATGACAACATCAGTGTTGGTGATGGCCATCAAACCTGCCTACCACCGCCAAGGATAGTCCCGAGAACGTCTAAGAAGGTTGGGGGTGTCTTGGCAGGCTTGAGGACGAATTCTGTAATGTTTGTGTGACTACATTTCAAAACACGGGGCTTACCTGCTTTGGACTAACTATTGAGACTCAAAGATTATGGGGGTCTAAAATGGACTTGTGAAAACCACAGCCCGCGCACGGACGTGGAACTTGACTGATTTCCAGGCCATGCAATTCCCACATGTGGACAAAATGACAGTGTTGCATTTGGTTGACCCCCCGCACAGCGCTGCTGATTCTTGGGATTGTATGGTAGTGGCATAATTTCGCCCGCATACCAAGGGAGGGCGAGGTGGTCTACGATATCTAGACAGAGATAGACCTAGGTAGACGTGGTCCGACTACGTGGAGTAGACCCAGCTAGGACATGGAAGTCAGAGGCCCTGACGAGTCCCGTCTATCGGAATCGGTGGAGGTAACCCCAGGTAGACCAGGGGTAGACCTTGCTAGGACATGGAAGTCGGGGCTCTGACTACATCAACAGTCTATATCTCATGAGGGCATTGGGGGCTTAGCGACGTGTTGGGACAAATGTATGGTAGGCTGCAGTCCATCTACCACCCCACTAGCAAGTGATGTGCGACGCAGCAGATGACTAACTAAATCGCAGGGGACCCATTGTGGGACGCCGCGTTGGACGAAGTGGTTGGTGCCGGCGTTTGCGTCGCGGTGGGTGTCCCCGCCGTGGACCGCATCGACGTCGTCGACGTCGTCCCCGTCGTCTTCGTACTAGTAGTAGACTTGGCGGATGTGGTGGCAGAAGATGTGGTAGCAGAAGGAGCGCTCCCATCCGGCGACGCTAGCGCCTGTGCGTCCTGCTGGCACGCCACCAGCGCAACGTCGCTGTACGCCGGGTAGTGCTGCTTCGTCCAACTCTGGAACTCCCCGTCCGCGGGGTTCGTCAGCTGCGCGCCGATGCTCATGCTGTACGCGGCCATCGCGTCCTGTAGCTGACGCGCGAGTGTCGGCCCGCACGCCTGCGCGTAGACGGAATACGCGGCGCTGACGGCCGTGGCGGTCTGTGTTGGGCTCGCGCTGAGGCTTAGTGAGAGTGTGAGCGACGCGCCGATGGAGGCGACGCTGATTTGAGAGCAGAAATAATGCTTGTCAGAGAACCCGACGCTGGATCAGCAAAGGTGCGTACCTGGAGCTCCCGCGGCCCGCCAGCTCTTGGACCGCACCCGCCACGGTGCTTGCGAGTAGGAGTGCAGAGCTTAGAAGAGAGGATGTGCGCATGGTTGGCAACTGCCTGCATTCCCGCGATGCTGCCCTTTAAGTGCACTTCCTATGGGAACGATCACGGACAGAATGCATAGCGCCCACACCCGGAAAGCTCGGGCTTCACCTGCTTGCTGTGTGCGGATCGGTTATCAGTAATAATTCCGTCTCGCCGTGCATCGCTTAACTGAACAATCCAGGGTGATCGCCATTGGAAAGGCGCTGTTCAAGCGAGTCGCGGAGACAAAGCGGACAATCCAAAGAGAAATAGCATCTCTTCGGGAGTGACGGCGTAGATGCCTTCCGGAGTTTCACAAAGTCTCGGCGATCTCAGAGTTGACTGCAAGGCAGTTCCCGTGGGGGAGCACCGTTGATTACGGTTTCAAGTGAATCGTGCTGGACTGCATGACTGCACTAACGTCAGTTCTCCAATTATTCACTATCCCACCTACGAACTCACATCACGAAAATGCCATCGCGGGACTGGCCCAGCGAAAACATCGCCAGTGGGCGGACACAGGAAGGACGCTGAGGCAGCTCACATGGCGCCAGAAGAGTTCATACTCGCCGCAAATTCCACAAGCGGGGACGTTGATCAAGTAGGAAATCGCAGAGTCCAGCAAGAACAGATTTCAGATGTCCCGTGCTGGCCATTTTTGGCGCGTGCCAGAATCAGGATTCAGGAATTGGGAAATGCACGACCTCGAACGGTATGCAGGCAGAGTTGGATCGCTCGCAGTGGCCCAGCGATTTCTCGCATGCGACGGTGCAGTGGGACTTGGTGGGAGTTCGGGTCAAAGCCGTGGTCACGGTGACTTCAGTGTCACGAGCAAATATCGGTCAGGTGACCGGTACGCGCGAAGCTTGAAGGGTCAAATAGAACCAAGCAGCACGTACATCGAATCGTTTCGATATTTGTAGGGCGGCAAACGGATGCGGCAAACTGAGGGTCCCTCTACTAACTCCTTGCCGGGTTCAAGATTTTTTTTTCTTCTTTTTTTTTCCCGTTCGGCTAGAAAACCAGTGGCCATAGGCCAAGAAAGAAAATCGGAGACAACGCTCCGTGAGGTTTTCTGCGCGATAAGTGAGAATATAAATATATACGTTTAGACCTCCGAGCTACGAGCTTCCACGGTGCGCTCTGGTTACGTACAAGGGACCAGTTTTCTTGTCAGTCCTAGAAAAAACCCAAATTCACCGTCTTCTAGGTCCGAATATCAGCACACGCTCCATCCTTACAAGCCCCCCGCGGGCTGCAGCAGCGCGAAGTTGGGTGTCCCGAGGCCGGTGACGAGGTCTCACGCTGCCGTTGCGGAGACGCCGCTGGAACCAGATCGTCAGCGCTAATAGCAGATACGAGATCACAGAAGGGGGTCAGCGCGCACTTGGTGTTGCAGCCCGGGTTGCTGCCTACGCCGCCAATGACAATAAACGTGATATGGAGAAGATGAAGGCAAGACGCACCGGAGGTGATGTCGTTGAGCGCCGCGCGGCCGGCGGCGCTGTAAAGGAAGGGGTTGAGGAACCCGAGTGGGGACTTGCCGGCGGCGACGAGCAGGTCATTCGGCAGCGCGATGATCGCCGCGAACGTGGGCGTGCTGCAGCTCGTACAGTCAACAGTGTCGTGTGTCGGGTTAGCGTGGTGTGTACCTGGGCGTCTGGGATGGAAAGGAAGTGAGGATGTACCCCATGCGATCTCGAAATTTTCGCCCTGCGTGGCGACGTCGGGGAACCCGCGCCCGGTGCGGCTGAACTTGCCGCTGTTGGTGGCGCCGACGGCGGCGGCGAGGTAGGTCGCGACATCGGTGGCCTTGATGTTATTTCCCCACTATTAGCCGCCGCCGCAGGACAGACAAAAGCGCACCTGAAACTAAAGTTACCAGGAATGTAATTCCGGCTGTCATATCTACACGTATCATAGACCCACCGATGGAGCCGACGGAGGTGATGCTGCACACAAGTACGCGCGTCCGCCAGCCGCAAAGGATTCAAGCAGGAAAATAGTCCTAGGGATGAAAGTTGGTGCTGCGAAGTTCAACCGTGTATTCCGCGCGCAGCCTGCGAAGGGTGGTTTACCAAGACTGTGATTGGCCGCCGGAGACATCGGCTGTGAACTACATTAGGTTGGACATGGATATACGCCAAAGGAAACTCATCATCGCCGGAGAGGATCGACGTGCGTAGAGCCAATACCGATTAGCCACTGACAGAAAGAACGCAGAATCAAAGACGAACAGAGCGCCCCCAACCGCATGTACGCGTGCTGAGACGTCCCAGTTAACGCTCAAGTTGAAAGGAGAAGAGGAAAGCGCACTTGGCGACCGGCCGCGTGAGGTCGTTGTAGTTGAAGCTGTAGCTGGTCGACAGGACGTGCGGGCGCGTCGCGGCGTCCTCATTGATCAGCGTCGTGATGACGTCCCTGCGGCGCGGCAGCGCTTCAGTATACTGGGCGACTTGGAAACGGGGAAGCAGCGCACATGAAGCCGTCCACGCCGTCAGGGTTGGATTCGCCGACAGAGATGAACGTCACGGGGACGCTCGTGGCGACGCCGATGGTGTAATGTGCCCAGTCAAAACAGAGCTATGAAATAGCGAAGATGGGAGCGTACCTGGATGTCCAAGTTCTACAGTGCAAGGTGAGCTGATTAGAAGGCAGCGTGGAATAGCAAGGACTCACGGTTTCAACGCCTGCATGGGAGCGGGTCTGGGTGTTGACACCGCCGTCGAGCGTCTGCAGGGTGAAGGTGGTGGCAGAAACCATGTCAGTGCGGAAGTTCGTCAGGAATGACTGCCCCCGGCGTCAGCATGTATGTTGAGATGGAATTGTGGCACCTTCAGGTCGAGTTGGTTCATTCGAGGATGACACCGAGCTTGTTGGAGGTCTGCGTCGCGGGCGTGGTGGGGTTGTACGTCGCCTGCATGGGGCTCACCTGGGTCTAAGTAATGTGAGCAGCAGGGAAACTCGCCTGGAGACACACAGGGGTGACGGTCGCGTCGGGCGCGGGCACCGGGCGCATAGTGGCGAACTTAGCTTTGGAGCATGATGACCGTTTGTGAAAGGAAGCGGCACATCAAAACACTGCCACTGATTCGCTCCCACGGCTCAGTAGGGGATCTTACACTCGGACACTAGAAGCCTGTGTTCACTGAATCGACTTATGATCCTCCACTGTTGGCTTCTAATCTTCATGCAGCTGTAAAATATATATTGACCGTACAAGTTCTCACAGTTTAATCAGATGCAAGTCCATATTATTGGCTCCAGTGGTTCCAGACGAACTACAAGCCTTCTACAAACACGCTAGAACGCGATGTGCGACCCACCAAATGACCAACGACATCGCCATGGGCGCCGCTGGGGTCGTCTGGGTTGCCGTCGCCGCGGCTGGGGTTGTCTGAGTTGCCGCGCTGCTCCCAGAGACCGACTGCGTCGACGCGGTCTCGGTGGCATTAGCAGTCGGCGTCGGCGACGTCGTGGGCGACCCAGCCGTCCCCTCCACCACCGAAAGCGCCTGCGCACCCCGTACGCAGGCCCCAGAAACTCGCTGTAGTCCGGATAGTTCGCTTCTGCCCACGCCTGGAACACCTCGTTGTTGGGGTCCGCCAGCGGTGTGCGGCTCCGCATGTGGTACACCGCCATGGCGTCCTGCATCTGGCGCGCGAGCGTCGGCCCGCACACCTCCGCGTATGCAGATGCCACGGCTGCGTCGGTTTGAGTGGGGCTCGGCCTGAGGGTGAGTGAGAGGGTGCACGGCGCGCCGATGGTACCTTTGCTGGGTAATACGTATGAGCACAGCAGGAACGCGCGAGCAGGAATGATGGGACTGACCTCGGGGTATCCGTGGTGTCCTCACGGCCCGCGATCCCAGGCATCGCGAGCACCGACGCGATGGTGCTTGCAAGGAGAGGTGCAGAGCTGAATAGAGGATCCTCGCATAGTCGGAACCTGAGCGTACTTCCCGCTACGCTGCTGTGTCGTGTGAGACCGATCACGGAAGCTATAGTGCCCACGGCCGGAAAGCTCGGCTTTTGGCCGCTGGCAGTGCGCGGGAGGTCGACAAGAATAATTCATTACATGGCCGATCATGGGCGTTTCGTTCTGCTGACCGATTTTGATCGACGCGATTTGAGGAAGTTCTCGAATATTTGGCGCAAAGAGGAAACGGGTGAAAACTGGTCGGAATAAGTCCAAAATTGCGCGCGAACGATGCCAATGGATGTCCCATCCACAAGCTGAAGAAAGCGCTGAGATCGCCGTGGAAACCAGTTGCGGCCCTTTTATACATATGAACATAGATTATTTAACAACATTTTATTGGCAGGATCCTCTAATAGGCGGTGGTGGTCTTGACACCGCCCTGGAACGCCGTAACGGATGGGCGCGCGATGAGCTCGTTGTACCACCTGCGGCGCCGAGTCAGCATTACATCTCATTTTTTGAAATATCACAGCGGAGGAGGCATACCGTGCGACGTTGGGCTTGCGCGTCATGATGTCGATTCCGCCGGCAGCGAGTAGGGGGGCGTACGGGATGTGGAACAGGTCCGCGAGAGTGATGGACTGCAAGTGTGCGGAGTGGTCAGCCAGAGGAAAACATAATACAGAACCCGAGGAGCAGGACATACATCGCCCGCAAGGTACTTGGTCTTGCCCAGGATCGCGTTGTACGCATCCAGCTTCTTGTCGAGGATTGCGAGTTGCTCGTCGACAATGGCCTTGTCGGCCTTCTGGCCAGTGAACATCCTGGAAGCGCGTTAGCACAACCAATGTAGCCGTGGACGGAAGCGCGCCGACGCACTCCTTGAGCACGGTCTCGAATCCGAGCTTGCTCGCGGCGGGATCAAAGTTCGTGAGCTCCGCTGACGCTGCCTGCTCAAAGATCGCGTTCGCCTTGGGCTCGGTCGGGATCAGGCCCTTCACGGGGTACTTGGCGGCGAGATAGCGCGCGATGGCGCGCGTCTCGTACAGGATGAACCCGTCGTAGTCCTAGCAGCGCGTTAGATTGACACATAAAACCGAGACAGTAAGAGAGTAAGAGCGTACGATGTAGGGGATTTGGCCGAAGGGCTGCTTCTCGAGGTACGCAGGGCTCTTGTGCTCGCGCTTGACGACGTCGACCTCGATGAACTCGAAAGGGATCTCGAGCTCGAACAGCGCCGTCGCAACGCGGCGGGTGCATGGCGAGAAGGGGTGACCGTAGAGCTTGAGGATGGCCATTTCTATGAGGAGGAGATTGGTTTGAGTGGGTGAGTTCGGAGGGATGAGATGCTGTTCGTTGGCACTCAACGAGCCTTATATAGATGCAGCAAATTGAACATCAGGCGTTGAGCGCTGAGCAGGCGCCACTCCGAGGCCGCTCCGTGACAGAAGGATCTCCGACTGACACGCTCTGACTGTTTCTTGATTTGCTGGATTGGTCAGACTGCGATCCACCCACGAGACCGCGACCAGCGATTTTCGAGGGTAAAGTTGTGCCGGGTTAGTCAGACTGACAATATATATTTTTCTGAAAATTTTCAATTCCAGAGGAAAAGAGCTTCCAGAGCTCAAGAAATTTGCGGAAAAGCTGATGTAGTAGCTTGCTCCGATATCTTCCTCGCACACGGTTAAGGTAAGTTGCCTCGTCCAGCTTCCCACCTGAGGCCGCAATCGCTCTACAACAGCTGTTTTCTCTGCCGTCTCTCCGGAGCGTGGAGATAACGTGCCGTTTCGAGCCACCGTTGGTAAGGATTTCTCGATCACTTGGCTTGCAAATCATCTCTGTCAGAATTCTCAGGCCGTCAGATTCCCAACACTGGTTTAAACGACGCGCGTCGCGGCTTGGGCTATTCCTTACCAAGCGATCTGTAACCCTTGCTTGATTGGACGATGTCTGCGCCGTTTAACCGAACATTATTAGCCATTCGACCGTAATTTCTCTCCTGGACCTGGTCGCCCTCAAGGAACATAACCCCATCCAGCGAATAAAGTTTCCCGGTCGCCGGAAAGTCTGTCGCGGATACGTGCCGACCACAATCGGCGCCGCACGAGCACCAGAATCTACCGATGTATTTAAGCCACCAACATCTGCCCTCCATATATCCACAACAGACCTCGAAATTTGCTCGCCCTAATGTCAACCATAACCGTACCATCTGGGTATGCCAATTCTCTTCTCCCTCAGCGATTTCAGTGCTGAGATCTCTTATGCAACCCAGCCTCTCCTACATGGCAGCTTCCCTTGCGTCGACCATATTTCTGCTCACGGGACAGACGTACATGGTAGGCCGCCACCGCGACCTCGCCGGAATTCAGTATCCTAGGCGTACGTCCCTCCCGGTCCACGGAACTGTAGATATGATGACAGGATTTTTTCTTCTCCTAGTTTATGCAGATAAGGAGGAAATGGCGACCTCAACGGCAGGCGCACACCAGAATGTGAAATTTCTGCCCACCGGAAAATCCAGCTCTTACTGACCGATTACTGAATTCCAGACTTTGGAAACCCTCCCGCTGGTGTACATGATGGGAGATAAATTCGAAACTCTTTCTCATTACGCCAACTCCAAATTAAAAGGACGGTCCTGCTGGGCACGAAGCAGCCCATCCTAGCGGCATCCGGCCTGGGATTGTGGATGACGAGTCGCATTGCATACACCATCGGGTATCTCACTGGTAATCCCGACAATGTTCGTGGCCCTACACACATCTCCAAGTTGAACTAATTCACGGTTCATTGGCTTCAGCGCAACAATATCGTGACCCGTATTTTCTTTATTCCGGGAATCTTCAGTAAGAACAACCTTAATGCGCGGCCAATTTTTTATTAAAAAAATGTGGTTTCTTTGTAGCTCTGATGTTGGGGTCAGTGTACACTGCCTACCAGCTGGTTGCGGAAGGGATTTGAGTCTAATGTGGTGGCTGTCATGGGAGATCACACGGCGAGGGTGGGAGTGGAGATGAGTGACATGAGGTGCAGAAAGCTGGGCAGATGGGAGAGAAGTCGAGACACAGTGGTTACCGCCTTCTCAAGTGCTAGGAGTTGGGGACGCAGAACCCATTTATAGTTGAATTCGAAATTTCTCGGCAGCATGCGCGCACTACCGAAACTTAAGTTAATCTAAAATTGTTCGCAGCACGGGATCCGCCTCTGCGCCTCTGCGCCTCTCAATCTAATAAAAATTGAAGAGACCGAATATTCATGACACGCCACTAACAAGCCCCGTTCTCCTCGCACGGAGGAACAAAAAGGAGATGAGCATTTACTTGGTGTTGTACCCCAAAGGGCTTCATGCAATGCCCCAAATATTTTATCGCCCTATTAAGGGGTCAGACGGAGAATATAAGCGCTGCAAGAAGACGAGGCATACAATTACCCAGTCGACTGTACACTTCTCTTCTGAGCGAGTTCGTCTACTACAGTCTTCCATCGCCTTCGAAAAGTACCTGCTCTTAGTTCCGATCGGTTCGCCATCCGCGTCCACGGGGTCCGTTTGACAGACCTAAATGTCGATCACGCCTGGAAAGATACTGAAGATGAGGCTAGCGACAGCGGAGGGGTTCACAATCGGGGAGTATCCAACATCCAATCCCCCAAGTGCTGTTTAGACTCTCTGTTGGCCTGCGCCGCTTGGTACTGCGGGGATGAAAAACACATTAATTTCGAGCCCAAGCCAACTCAGCTTGGGACAGTGGTCTGCGAAGATACACAATCCGTTGAGGGTGACCCGACGATCCGCTGGAGTGGGTGAACTGTGTACAAATTCCAAGTGTTCAAGATTAGGCCATGCGCGAGCCATCTCCAGGACGACCATGTCGTCCAGGTCCATCCCGCCGGGAAATTGGAGCCAGATCGTCTCAAGGTTGTGGAAGTAGAACAGCCGCCGTAGCGAGACAGTTGTCACCATGTGTTGCTCTGCGGTGGTGGCAAAAGGTGCCATATCATCCAGAGTGTCGGTGGTGATGGCCAGTGATACTAGCGTTGTGCGGGGAAGTGTATCAATTATGCTGAGAAAGAGCGCTGTGGCTGCGGAAGAATGACGAAGTGTGATGTCAATGGCTGCAACGCGACTGTCTGACAAGGCTTTGATGACCGCACTCGCCACTTCCGTGGTACCTGGAGAGATTTCGAGGTGCTCGAGGGCCGAAAACCTCGGTATGTCGGGGGTCTGGGGGGAAGATGTGACTCCGGGGAAGTCATCAAGACTTTCAACTGCCACAGTTTTCAGGGTTGAAAGCGTAGACAGATGCTCGAACGCCGGGTGATCGAGATCATCCACGCGTAAGTATTCGATGCGTGTCAACTTGCGCACGAAGCGAGATAAGCTTTGACGAAGAAATGGGCGCAAGTCTTCGGCGACACAATCATGACAAATCAGGTCTACGTTGGTCAAGGATGGGCATTTAACTGCGATGGTGGGAAGGAGAACTCACGGTCTGCCCGCGGACTTTAATTGTGGTACACCTGACAGAATCTTGAGCTTCGTCGCACGCGGTTGGGAGATAGATGCGACATGATTGTCGACAGATGGATCTCCAGATAAGTAATCTTGGGCCCAAAAAGAATGCGGATGTAAGGGAAAACAGAGGGCTTCAAGTAGGTCCAAGTTAGAGAGTCAAGGTTCGGGAAAACGTGCTCCTCGGGCAGACATAAGGTGAGCGTCTCGAACAGCTTCTCGGAGTGAAGATTTAGTGTAGACCATAGAACTAGATTCCTGATGCGGGATAGATAAAATAAAAGTCTTTCCCAATCTGAAGGTTGCATGGGACGAATAATATCCTGATCGATCGAGATGCGTCAGAGTGAATACGATACGCACACGATCTGGGTACTCACCAGCCAATGAATTGATGAATAAGGCACTACACCCCCCCAGAGATCATCCGGCATGCACCGCAGTATGTTCGCGAATGTGGATTGGGAGCGCCACAGTTGAACGTGAAGGGCAACGTCCTGGAAAGCCTTGGAAGTCCTTGCGAGAACAGCAAGACCACGCCGGTCTTCTGGATACATCAGATAACAAATGATGTCGACAAGTTCAGGTATCTAGAGAGCCCGGTGCATCTTTGGGTCGATGGCAAGTCGATGGTGCCGGATGAGGAGGAAGCCGTGCTCTGATGTTGGCGGTTGTTGACTTATTGATTGATTGATCTTGGATCGATACCAGCCTCACGAACGCGACTCACAGCTTTCTTATTTGTTTCTTGCTGCCTTTCTCTTCCTTTTCCTTTGCATTTCTGGCCATTCTTATCCCCCCTTTGTTCCAGATATCATGCATCGAGCACTCAGAATTTTTAAAGAAATCCAGAAATACTTAGTTGAATTGATATGCCGCTCGCTTCAAGTTGCCGCCCGCTCTTTCTGACTCCGAGTAGTGCTGAACATCACGTACTCTCATGGCGCGTTTTGCACCACGGTTGACGCCGCCGCTCGGATTGGGATCCCCCGCTAGGCGACGCGTGGCTCCTTTAGTCGTCCGCACGCGATGACTTCAAGCGGCGCGCCATTCGAGCTTCACACATTACCCACACTTGCCTACGTGAAATCACAGGGAATTTTTCAGTATCTTAGTACCTACTCGGCACTTTGCCCTCGCGCAACACTGATTCGGTTTGGTGGATACCACCTGTCGATTCCGCACTCGGAATGAAGTACTGGATCTACTTTTCTCCGACCACGGCTCTCAAAATTTCTGACTCTCAATTCCAGCACAAGCATATTACCTGGATCATGGTCAATCTCCTAACTAGGATCCGTTGAGGTGAATGATGGGTGGAAGCCGAGGAACATTCAGCATCAACAACTTCAATTCCTATTCACTAATCGTTATCATGTTGGGCCCCCGTCGGCCGACACAAGAGCCAGACACACCAGATCTCTCCGAAAACAGAGGCTACTTTAGGTGGTTAAGAACAAAAACGGGTGAAGTTGCAAAGATGGATTTATCTTTCTCCACGGTTTAAAACCCTGTACTCTCACCGCGAGTAACATCGACCTCGAACGGATCCTGGAAGTCTTGATCCGTCAAGGACCCTTTAACCCCCTCTTCAAAGGCGCTGATGTTCGTCCGCGCTTGAGCATCGCGGAACTTGTTCGCGCTCGCCCTCAGTCTGTCCCCATACCCCTTACCCTCCCAATCGACGACTAGTTTCCCGCCCGTTTTCACAAGTTTCCCACCAACATAAATGTCCTCTATGTCGGCAACGTTCGAATGCAATACAATCGCGGCGACTGGATCACTCCAGCCCCGGGCCACCAAACCGATCGCATCCGTTGAGAACACCAGGACGTCCGCTGTCGCTCCCTCTCTCAGGACGCCGAGGTCTGGCCTTTTGAGCGCGAGACCCCCGTTGCGTGTTCCGAGAAGGAACGCCTGCCGTACCGTCATGGGCGTGTTTGACGGGATCTTGAACCGGTCGAGGGTCTCCTGGTAGAGGCCTAATCGCGTCGATTGGAGCCATATCCTCATTTGTCCAATGATGTCTATTGAGAAAGTGAAGTGTGTGTCGACTCCAAGAGCGGCTTGATCCTGGATCTAAATGCATTGTTATTAAATCGGAGCCGAGAAGGAGGGAGACGAACTCACGAGATATGAAGCTTTGTGTCCATGCCCATAGTGCATCTCACTCTCTGGCGTGATACTAACATACTGGTTGAACTCTCGCAAAGACGGGCTTCGGTTGGATTGAGTGAGGATGCGTGAGCAAAGATAAATGCGAGGCTTGAGTTCAACGTAGGGTGGCCGGGGGTAAGATTGTTAACTGCGCTGATCCCACCATCATCGACTTGTGGGCCGTTCAAAACTGCAGCACAGCATGAGGAAGCAATGGCTTACATGGAAACGGTCCACCAACTTCATGGGCAGTTATAACATTCACGGAAATGTTCCTAGCGGCGTATTAGGATAGCGCCGCTACTGCTTAGGAAGCAAACAAACTGTGCCGTTTCGACGATCTCGGTGGTCAGGGTATCGGAGGCGATCCCAAGGGTTACGAGTCCTCCATTGAACGGGCTGTCCTGTGCGAGCTCTCTGATATGAGCAAGTTGGTCAACCGGAGCGCTAGTGTTGACTGCATCCGGTATAAGCAGTGTTAACTCGAGAGTAACTTGGCTGCGCATACCGGTATATGGATCTCCACTAATGACGACAGGCTCGATCCCGTAGCACCACCAAACTCTCGCACCGCTATCCTTCACGCCTTGGAGTCCCGCATTTGCATGGGCACGTGTCCACGTCATATGCGCAAAGTCGACGCTGGTAGTCACGCCAGCGTTGAGGGCTTCCAGCGTGCCCATGAGGGAGCCGATATATATATCATCCGGAGATAGAATCAGCGGCGCTGGTCCAGTTGTCCGGAATCTGGGAATATGAAAGGGTTAGAAACACCCGTATGTATGTAAAGAGAGAAGAACCAGACAGCCAGAAGAGGCTTTCCAACTGGACGTTCGGTCTAAGAGTTTGCATAGCAGTTTGCCTAGGAACACCACCATGAGTATAGTCAGTTCAACAGGTGGCTTTTTCAAATCCAACCAGGTATGCCGATGCGTGTCAATGAACCCCGGAGATATGATCTTGCCGGTCGTGTTAACAATCTGCACGCCACTCTCGGTTGAATGCGAATCCAGCCCGTCGATCGTATTCGAAATTGCGATAATTGTGTCGTTGAAGAGCATCGCGCCATCCGTGATGACTTCGAGATTCGAGGTGCTCTCGGAGTAAGTGATGAATGTACCGCCTCTGAGCAGAGTCGCACATTGCACTGAACATCCTAGAGACAGCAGGGCAAAGACGTGAGAGTGCATGCTTTTGATGCATGAAAACTAAGCCCAGTCATGGTATATAAAGAGGATTGCTGATGAAGCACTAACGAGTCAGCTGAGAAGTCGGAGCTCCTGCGGTACGTCAAGGACTTGTGACACTTAGCACTTAAGGAGCAAGATTCCCGATAGCCCCGGTGAACCTTTGAGAGTAGGCTCCCCACCAGGTATCAAGGATGTGTTCCACAAGTCCACGAGAAGGGTGGAGAGGCGGAGGTGGCGCTCGAGTATACATACACTACAGTAAGTGGACCAAATAAAGGTCGCATGCTAGAGGCAGCATACAGTAAATTTCTTTGATTCCATCTAGAACTTAGACTCCCGTTTGCTATGGGGATGACCTAACCATTAGCCCGAGATGCCAATCGCTCAGCGCTCAGCCAGCAGGTGCTGACTGAGTGCCGCGTTAGGCGAAGGGAACCATGACAACCCTATTTCTCCGCTCCGCGCTTGCTCAGCTTCGATGCAAAATCTTAGAAATACATGCTCTATTAGTCATGTTCAGCAAAGGTCGTAAAAATCTTGATAAACAGCGATGAGAATCTCGGACAGCGCCTGATACATGCGAAAATATGCCGGGAACGATGCGTCCGTTGGTAATGCTACGCAAGAAATAGCGGACTGCGCTGCCGCTGTATATAGAGTAATACCAAGCGTGCTCTTTGGAATTGCATCCACCACGACCACAGTGAAAATGGGTGTATCAACTACACTGTTCAGCATTCTGGCCTTTAGCTTAACCTTCACCGGGCTTGCTTTCAGCCAGCCAAGTACTACTCAACGGCTACCACGTTGTCTACCATCGCACACCAGTGTTAGCAAGGCCGGGTCAAAGGTCAAACGGGTTTGACGAAACCGACCTTGACCGCCGGTTGACCCCGTTTGACTCTAGTTTGACCTTCGTTTGAGCCTTCCCCAATTTGGAAACTATAAAGATTCTGGTCCGAGAACATCCGAAACTTGTAGGTAATCGCTTCGACCAATTTGAATACAGTAGATACCCACTGGATTGATATTTTCGACTCAAAAAGCCGGTTCCCCGAAGGGCCATTACAGAACTTGTCAATCCGTTAAAGGCAGTTAAACCGAGTTCTGGTGACTGGCTTGGAGGCCCAGAAGGTCTCAAACAAAATTGATAGTCTGAGCACTTGGAATGGCCCGCTGGACAGTGGCCTTAAGTTAGTCCAAAAAAGGAAAGGGTTTGACAACTTATCGTCAAACAAACAGTCAAGGTTTTGATTTTTGGTCAAAGCCGATTGACTCCGTCAAAGGCAACACTCACACCCGATCGTTCCCGGCCGGCCGCAGGAGATTTCAACGCCTTCGTCAACTCGCTATACTGTACCAATCTGTATGACTGAAACGTAACGCGTAACGCTGGCCTCGTTTCGTTTCAAAATTTGGTCCATGTAACCCGTAACGGGGGCTCCGTTTCAGCAAATTTTGCATTACATTGGGCAAAATCTCCCCGAAAGGCCCAAAATCACCCAAAAAAACCTGTCAAAAATCGTTTCGTTTCAAGCGTAACACGTACCGTTTCTCGTTTCAACCCGGTCGTTTCAGTAACGCTCGAAAATCTGTTTCAGTCATACAGATTGGTACAGTATGTCGCAAGGTGAGTAGTCTCTTACCTACCTCTGACCGCAGGAGCCTCAGGTTCGCGCACTCACTAACCATTCCTCGACAAAACGGTCGATGAGGCCTAAACTCGCTTCACCGAGAACTTCACCAACCACAACCCTGACGTGGTCGACGGACTTGCGTCATCTTTCGATTTCGTGAAGCCGGTGTCCGAAAACCCGGCGGTCGAGAATCAGGTGCTGCACCAAGCATTTGTGCCGATGGGCTGGGTGCATTACCGAATAGATGGGTACCTACCCGAGCCGACTGCTGTCGTGGACGTGTATTTGTGGGGCGGGTCGTGCACTGTGGAGCACTGAGATATCATCCAGGAGAGGCCGGTGAATGTGACAAATCCGCATGTGTTGTTTTAGACACTTGTACTTACGGCCACTGCTTCTCCGATTTTTATGTAGTCCCGCGGGGAAGTTTTCGGGGTGCACGAAAAAATAAGGTCGGGCCCAAGTAGGACTTAGGGGTCGGGGTTAGAATTTTCGGCGACCCGCGACCCGACTTGGGTCCGGACCCGACGCACTGCATTTACAACCCAACCAGCCTTGCATACGTGCGCACGAGTTTGACCTCGTTTGGAGCGAGGGACTACACGAGTGCAATTTTAAAGCTTTTCCGGATAACGGTCATCCTAGATATCATCCCGTGGGGAGGAGGAGGAGGTGGAGGAGGTTGTATTACTGCAGAGGTCCCAATAAGGAACAAGCAGGCACTGTACCTACGTACACCACGCCCTAGTGTACGCTACAGTCGTCGACGGCCTAATCGCTGTGGTAGCCTACATATTCAATATATAATAGACATCGCACAATGAGACGGGAGAAGACGGGGAGGGATCTACTGGCCCGGGGACCTAAGAACAAGGGGGAAGTAGCGCGGGGTGCCGTCGAAAATATTGAGGACCTGAAAGATATATTTGGCAAATAATTGCACCGCCTTTCTCAATGAAACCAGCCTGATCATGAACTCATAACTTGGGAGGGACGCCCATGTCGCATGCGCCGCCTGGTCACAGTCAAGAAGAGAGTCTAGAAAAACAGTTCTAAGGTCCACGAGGCGGAAATCTGCGCCGCAATCGAACAGGGCATGCACCTCGTCTTCGACGGCCGCACGGCAGAACCGGCACAGCCTGTGTTCGCGCGGAACCGTATCTCTGTAGCGCGCAGGATAGCGGAGGCGCTCGACACTAAGGTTGTGATCCCCAAGTAATAGGCCGGTCATGGCCAAGGGGCTCTGGGCCGGTCAAGCCAGGACAAGGGGCAGGTAGGTAGGTTCGGCCGCCAGGCCGGAAAAAAAAAATATGGACCTCTCAGTCAAGAGGTCTGATACTGGTCAAAATGTGTTCAGAGCCATATTATGTGCATTCTCTACTTGTTCTGAACCTCAAATGAGTGTTACCGCTTTAAATCAAGTGAGGGCAGTGTTGTACCAGGTCGGGCTCAGCTTTTTGACGACCCGTGACCCGGGCTTGGGTCGGATGGAGTACAAGCAAGCCAGTCCCAGTCTTACATACTGTTCTGGAAGTCACAGAATAAATCACTCATTCTTACAACACATTCTTACCTTCAATTCACGCTGGTTGGCGGGCGCACTGGCAGAGGAAGAGCAAGCCCTGTCAAACCTGAAATTTGACACATTCCAAGCCACTGAAGTCCTTGAGAAGCCTTCAATTACCTATAGATGATATAAAGGTTGAATGTAAGTTGAACAAGATGCTTTTGCAGGATGGTAGAACCAAAGGTACAACTTGTGAACGCAAATTGATGAACTTCTAGACCGGCCGACGTGGGAACATTACCCGATATGGGTGTCACGTGGTAGGTAGGTCCGCCGAGAAGGTCAAAACAAAAAAATACGGCCCAAGTGGGTTTTTTGACAGATCCAAATCCCCTTGGTCATGGCCTTGCGGTGTGTGGGGACGGCTACCAACACAAGGTAATGCCGTAGCCGGTGAGTGACAAGGCGCAACGTCTTGTCCTCACCCGCTTCCAAACGGTTACGAAGCATATGGGCCTTGACGAGGCCGTCGATGTCGCGCTGCAGATCAGCATCGACCATGGTGTAGGGCCTGACTTCGATCCGTGGATGGATCCGGATGGATCATCACGTGCATGGATGGATTGGTAATGGACGGGATCCTTCTTTCATACCACCACCACGACGCGCCGGGGGCCAGCCTCGACGCGGTAGATACCCTCTATACCCTATATCCACTCTTAATACTGTCTAATATGTCCCAAACACCCCTTCATGACCGCACGAATGCCTTTGGGCTGCCCACCCCGCCGAGACCCGAACTCCCAGCTTTGAGTTTTAACTCCCAATTCATCGCGACGAACTTCGTTTCGAGCAATGAGAACACGACGGAGAGTCCCGCAACCGTTGAACCCCCCAGGAAGAGACGGAAGGTGGTATCGGACGAACCGTTTAGCAACAAGTCAGATACGGAGGTATGGGAGCTGTCGGATGAGGGCATCATTGGTACGTTCAGCTGCCTTCGACTTGTGTTTGACTTATAAATGATATTTTGCAGAAAAACAATTCGCTCGATGCACCTCAGACGCTTGGAAGCATTATCGCATCACCCTCAAGCGACACGCGGGTGTTATCATTTTCATCTTCCAGTGCAAGCACAACAACCCCAAGCACCCGGAAAACACCCGCGAACGTTCAAAGATGAAGCAAGGGAGCAGCAAACTGGGAGATACCGCGAAGAAGTGCGAACAGGGGAGGGCGGAACCGGCCGCTAAAGCCGTCGCGGTGTGACTCTCCGTTCCCTGTGCTCTGTACTGATTATTTCCAGTCCGTACAACGAGGCTCGCCACCGCGCTATCTGCGCCATTCGTTGTGCTGCGAACAAGCGCCCATTTGCATCACAAGATGATCACTGGTATCGCTTAGAAGTCGAACTCTTGCGCCCCGGAACCATACCACCCTCGTCAAAAACTGTGGAGCGCGATGTCGGTACTCTGTACACCGAGTACGCCAAGGTTGTACGTTGGTACTTTGAGGTAGTTAATTCCTTTTCTTGCGATCAAATGAAGCTGCTTATTTTCCGATAATAACAGAAGCGTGCTCGGCGGATACACACCGTAGTCGATGGTTGGACCTCTCCAATCGATACCTCCTACCTAGGCTGCGGTTTACAATGGGAGCAGGATGGGGAAGTCTTTTTTATGGTCCTAGAGTTTATTCGGTATGTTTAAATGATGCGGCGTTATCGGGCGCGTCTAAAACACCGCAGCCTTGACGCAAAACACACCAGAGAATATCTGGCTCTGAAGTTGAACGAATGCCTCGACAGGTACGGTCTTTCCAAGCATGTAAGCACACCGTCAAGCACTGAAGTCCACAATGCTCACCAAATTTCCAGTTGCACCTTGTCGTGATGGACGGCGCTGGGAATTGCAACACGACTGCAACGAACTTCGTCCCACTGAATCCTCAGTTCAAGGGCACGCCATGGCGCGCGTACTGCTTCCTTCATATCATCCAGCTGTCGGGCAAGGTTCGATCCATTTATTTCCTTTTTTTCGTCTTTAGCTTGCTCACTTGCCTGCATCTAATAGATGATCCTGTCCTTCTTCTCAAAGCAAGTCAAGCGTAAGAAGCATACCGTGAAAATTGCCGTCAGCACCAAACGGGTTGAGGAAGTTGTGCTCGACGGAACTCCTGCTGGCGCCGACGCGGATGCAGATCTCGACCAGCTGCTCGATGAAGACGCCGCCGAAGCCGAAGCGATTCGAAACCAGGTCCCTGACGGTGCAGCGCGTAACGAGCACGATACTGCGGTCGTTAGCAAGATTCGTGTTGAGGCCATTAAGGTGATGGCGGATCGGGGTGTTGTCGTTAGCGCCAAGGAGAGCAAAGACGGACTTCAACTTATCCCCCGCGTAAGCTTCCGAGTTTCATAGTGTTGTGAGCAAATAACTGATCGTGTCGCGGCTGTAGGTCTGCGGTCTGGCCCGCAAAATCCATGATTCAAGCCCGGTCGCCTCCGCTTTCGCCACAATCGTTGATCAAGACACAACAATTGTAGGACAAACCCGGACATTGGCTCGCCAATGCGCATCCAGGTGGAATACGGAGTATGACACGATCGACACCGCTCTCATCTTGGAGCAGCCGGTTCGGACGCTGTTGAAGGATAAAGATCTCAACCTCAAAGCGTTTAAACTGACCGATGATCAGTGGAATTTGGTGGCGGATCTCCGCGACGTTCTTGAGGTGTGTTTTTGTCTTTTATTTGCATTCTCTTTCTCATGATAAATCTAGTGCATCAAAGAGCCCACTCTTCTCTTTTCGAGAGGCGGAAAAGCCCGGCCCCTTATCTCGGAAGTGATCCCAGCACTTGAATCCCTTCGCCGCGCCCTCAATAATGCCGCAAACTCGACTGAGATCGCGAATATCTGTCGTGTTGCTGCTTATGGTGGTCTCTTGGTTCTGGACAAATATCTTGACATTGTCCCGAATTGCGAGGCTTACGAGTTCGCCATTGGTATGTTTTGTTTAACCTCCAAGCACCCAGCTTATTGCCTCTTGCAGTCCTATCCCCCAATCTCAAGCTTGATTGGTTTAAGCAAAACGGCAGGTCGTCAACCCAGATCCAACGCATTCGAGAAACCATCGTCGCTCATTATGATGAACTTTTCAAAACACGATCATCCGCACAACCGGGTCCCACCTCAGCTCCACCTCCTCCGACTCAGAGTCGCGCGTGCCGGCGCTTTGGAGACCCCATAGACCGAACACCAGCATCGCCAACCTCCATTCCGAATGATATACACTCCTATCTCGACACGCCTCCCCTTCCGTCACTCATGGGAAAGACGGTCCTGCAGTATTGGGCGGCAGAGAAAGCCACGCAGCCCGACTTGGCCGAGATGGCACTCACGTACTGCTCAGCACCCGCTACTTCTGTTGACGGTGAGCGATCTTTCTCGGAAGGGCGTAATCAATGCGCGTGGAACCAACACAGCATGTCCTCGCAGACCTTCCGCCAACAGATGAGCGTCGGGGCTTGGTCCGACGCGCCATTCTTTGATCTAGATACTGCTGAACAGATTCTGGACAACCACACGCGCGGGCTACGCGGGTCTTCAAGCAGCTAACCTGTACTTTCCTTATCCCTCCCTCTACTATCCATTTCACGGTCCTTTCCCCTCTGCACCATATTCTGCGCCGCCACTCTATCCCCTTCGCGCTCCTTCCCCCCTCTGTGTCATATTCCGCCCGCCACTCTCCTGCAACACTCGTTAACCACCCCGTATTTCACTTCTTCCCTCATTGTGGTCTGTTGCGACACCTTATACAATTATGATAATGCGCAAGTGTTTTGCTGTATGATGATCGTTGGAATAATGCATGTTTTTGAAGATTTCAATTATTTGAGCACGGGAGACACCCATCCAACCCACTACGGCCAGTGATAACACTCACAGAAATAGACCATCGTACAAGTTTGCCCATGTATATCATAGTTGTGGAGAAACTAGGAATCATCCGCTGGACCCATCCATTGGATCGATGGACAGGGGTGGATCCGATCAATGGATGATGGATCGTCCATGGACCGTCCAAGTCAGGCCCTAGTTGCGGGGATCCACTTGGACTTGTCAACACAAAAAAAAAACTGATCGCCATTATTGAAGCGCTGAAGTGAGTCACAATGCTCCGCCGGACTTGCTAGAAAGGACAGCCCCGGAGCACAGGGATAACCTGAAGTTGATGGAGTTTCTGCTCACCAGTTTCCGCTCGATGATTCCAGAAGTTGAGAGAGTCAATTACGAGGATCTCACGAACTGCCTTAAGTTCCCCAATGATATCACTCACATAACCACAACCCGTCGATACCGCGCATCCTTGATCGTGCGGAACGCCTCCTCCGCGCCTTCCAAGGGACACGTCTCCGTGTGCACCACGACGCCGACCATGTCCGCCACGCGCAGTGCGTCCTCTGCGTCTGCGGCCGTGCCCGCGGTGAAGCCCGCGACCGAATTGCGGTTGAAGAGCAGCGGGATGTACGGGATCTCGAGCGTTGACGTGGGCGGCTCTGAGAGGATGACGAGCTGTGAGTCAGAGGGCCACGTCGGTGTCAGGTCGGTGATGCTCTGTACAAATATAATTTTACATAGGGATGCGTGGTGGAAATGTCGTACCTTGGCATCAACGCTCGTCCCGAGGATGAGCTTCGGGCGCAGTTCTGCTAAACGCACGGGGACGTTCTCTTGCGTTGCGTCGATGAAGATGTGTGCGCCGAGTTGCTCGAGGCAATCTGCCTTCTTCGCAGATGAGGATGAAATCGCGATAACGCGATACCCGAATTTGCGACCGAACTGGAGCCCGAGGTGCCTAGGTAACATAATTCAGAATACGACGTGAGGAAAGCAAAAAATGCGCACCCCAGACCGCCGATGCCAGCGACTGCAAGGGTATCGCCAGGTCTGATGCTGCTGCTGCGTATGGCGTTGAAGACTGTGAGACCTGCGCAAAGGAGGCCCGCTGCTTGGATTGAGTCGAGGGTATCAGGGATGGCTATGAGCGCGGTCTATTGCAAGAGGGTGAGTGGTTGATAAGTACGGAAAGCGAGGGCTAAAGTTCAGTACCTGATCAGCCACCATGTATTCTGCAAGACCGCCGTCAACGGTAAGACCTATAGTTCCACTTGAATGACCGGGCGAGGAAGAAGCGAACTGCCATACCTGTGCCGGTGGCTTTGGGACATACGAAGAAATTCCCGCGGCGGCAATGCTCGCAAGCCTCAGAGTTGTTGCAACGACCCGCATGCCTAAATCATCAGGAATCACTGAAAGTATAGGTGTATGTACTCACCAGCCCACACCGACACGTTGTCCAATCGCCCACGCAGAGCCTACATCAGCACCAAGGGTGATAATCGTCCCTATCGCTTCGTGGCCTATGCGAACCAATAAATCCGATGGTACGTATCCAGAGTGGTCATGCTCACCAGGGATCCGGGGATATATCATCCCAGGACTGGATATCAGGGGCGCAAAGCGAAAATCACCAGATGTAGATCCATGACGGAGGACACCGAGGCGGCTCACAAGAATCCACTACGGCATACTTCATCTCCCCCGCAAATCCCACACGCGATGACCTTGATCAAGACTTTCTCTGGACCTAGCGAGAACATAATTGCAGGAGATTGCAGGCCGTCATTATTCGATGCTTTGGCTCGTACCAGGTCTGGGGATGGGAAGTTGTACGATCTCAAAGGATCCACCGGCTTTCTTGACTTGAATCGCTCGCATTTGCTCAGGAATTGGCCCCATTTGCGACACCGTAGTGGGAGTTCGGGTGAAGCCGTGGTACTACGTCAGCAGGTTCGATCAGGTGACGAGAACCATGCAACGCAGCCATAAATCCCTCGGACATTCGTGGGATGATGATACACAAGATATACAGGAAACAGACAAATACTACTATAAGTTATCCTATCATTGTCCCGGGTAATAACAAAAAAATGGCCAGAATCAAGACTTTTTCCGGTCCGCAACAAAACTGGAGCCAACGGACGTGGAGAGGGTGGCGGCGTCTTGGCCCCCGTCTGGATCGAACAGCATGTATTGCGCAGTGTCGGAAACCTCCGTTGTTCGGCTGGAGATGGTTGACAACCCACTTGGCGCGCTCGATTTCGGGATACCCCTGGCCTGAGAGACCACAAGAACAGGGATGGGACCGACGGAAGATGCCGGGACGGTGCCTCCTGCGGTGCTGGTGGAAGCGACGGGGACGGGATCTGGAGTCCAACGGAGCTTCCAGGTGGCCTTTTCGGAGTTGTCGGGGATGCCATGGAATGTGTGGTCCAGAGTTGGCCAAATGACGCTCTTCCAGCGCATGTTCGAGGCGTCCCAGCCGCGCGAGACAGTTTCATACATCGGCAGGTCAGGTGTGGTATCTTGATCCTCTGGCGGGCTCGGCTTGAATGAAAGCTTATCCAGGAATTTCCCGAACACGCTGGGTGGTCTCCGCTTCTTCGACTTATCGACCGGGGCAACCGACACAGACATCGCAGGATGCTTCGTTGCGGCATCACCGGCAGTCACCGGAGAAGGGGTTGCCCTAGCACGGACGTCCACAGGAGGATCTACGTGATGCGAAATTTATAATGCGTAATTCCAGGTGCAATAGATTTCACCTTGACTTAGATTCACGATGGAAGTTTTGTATATCGTGAAATGTTTGTCAGTCAGGGCTTTCGGGATATAAGTCTATCGATGGTGAGCGCGGAATTGACAAGCTCGCAAATCACACACAGATGTAAGCAACAGAATTCCGCGGCCCTTGGTGCGAAGGGCTGGATCACTGACCCAGACCAGAATCTGATTCCGCAGAACGGACGAGATGAGAGGCATCCCATCATTGTATAGGCGCTGCGCGACGTGAGCTAACCTTCTTGAATCAAGCACGGAGAACGATACCTTATCGTGCCGGAGATGCAACCCCAGCCCAAATTCAACCTGCATCTCGTGCGCAACGTTGTCGCGGTCGGGCTCCGGGCGCCACTGGACGTCGTACGACCCGAAGTCCTTACCGAGCTTCTCAGCGTCTTCGCTCTCCCATGCCTTTCCCATGTCGTACTGGACCTTGCACTTGGGCATGGGCTGCAGATGATTAGCGGATGTTATTATATACTTATACGGTTCACCTTTTCATCGGCAGCCTCCGACCCGTCGCCCCAATTTCGGGTGTACGCTGCGTTCGCCGAAACCGTCGGCACGACGCCCGTCAGCGAGACACCCCCGCCGGCTGTGATTGCGCTGGAGTGTTGCGTGGTGTGTTTGAGTTTGGTGTCCGGGGGTGCATAGTCCAATGGCAAGCTAGCAACATGGGTGAGCGATAAGCAGAAGAGCGGCATGCCATGACTCACAAATCGCATGTCACGATGGACTGCGGGCGATCCACCAGAAAGCCGATGTTGCTGAACGAGCGGTCGAGGGTCGTTTCTCCTCGGCGTAGCTTTACTTCCAGCGAGGCAAAAGATAAGACTTCGGGGCGGGGTTTGGCCGAATTGCTGCCGTTCAACGACTGCGTCTTGAACTGTCCAAGAGATAAAGGAATGAGCAACATGCCGGAAAGCAAGCTCATCGCCGAACCTGCATATGCGAGGAGAGCGTGACTTTGTACGCCGCCTTGCCGAGCTTGAGCTCCAGGGCCACCGTTGCATTGTGGCGCTGTCCCTCCCACTCCGGCATCGTTGTCTGCGGGTCGTCTTCGTAGTACTCGTCGTCATCATCGTCCGGGTCGGCAGCGCCCCCACGGAGTCGTGCCGCCGGCTGCTCGGTAGATACAGTGAGCGGCTGTTCAGTAGGTACAGCTGTGGGCTGCTCCGTAGATTCAGCCGCGGGCTTCTCGCTCGATGCAGTGCTAGCGGCCTTCGGGGTCGTAACGTCTCCCTGGGCAAAGCTGAGCAGGGGGTTGTCAACACTCGAGCGGACCATCACAGCGAATTTAGACGCCTGCGCGAGCGCCTTCGCCAGCTTGGGAATCATCGCATCCGCGATAGAGCCGAATACTACGAGCGCCGACTCTGCGGGACCAAGCTGCATAGCGATAGGCCCCTGGAAGTTGCGCGCGCGGAGCGACTCGAGGAGGGGATCGTCGTAGTGTGATTCTAGCCATGATATCGCGTCGTCGGGCGAGTACACGGACGCGGTTACGCCGCCCTCGGCAAATTCTCTTTCCAGCGTCCTCGCATCTTCGCAGCGAAGCGCGGGCGCAGACCTGTTCAGCTTTCGTCAGAACCCGCATTAGCACAGGGGGATATTTACTTACGGTTGCGGCGCCGCCTTGGCTGGGGGTGGGTATATGATAGGGAAGTGCGAGTAACTCAGGGACGAAGTACTCGTCACTTCAGGGCTGGAAACCTCGTCGCTCGTTGCAACCTTCATCCGGGAATTCCGGGGCGTAGCTGGCGGTACCTCAGCTTTAGGCGTCACTTCCTCCGATGGGAGCTCAGGGACGCCCGACATGCGCCGGGGGATGCCGACATCTGGCGACGCAGTGCTATCGGAGTCGGATGAAGTCGACAAGAGCGTGCCAATTGACAATGGGGAGCCCGTCTTCGTGAGCTCAGGGTCCAACAAGCGACGCTCGGTGGACACCTCAGGCGTCGTGCCAGTACTCCCGTCGGATGAAGATGCAGTCGACATCAGCGTGCTTGTCCTCGCTGGTGAGCTCAACTTCGAGGGGCCATGGGGAGGTCGATTCAGGACGCGGCTATCGTACTGCGCATATATGTGTTGTCAATGTGATCCTGGCATAAATAGCGCAAATACGCACCGTCCTTAAGCTTGAGCCGTCGCTCGACCGCGACATCCTGCGCGGGGTCGAGGTGGCCGTGCTGGACAAGCTGAGTGATTTCTGCGACTCCAATATGAAGTTCCGGCGAAACTGGGTAGAGGTCTACGCCACAGGCTGTATCAGTCCCACCATACGACGACGCACAGACGACTTACGGAGCACGGTCTAAGGACATCGATCAGCGCGTTCCGGTGGATAGTCAGTTCTTTCCGGAATTGTTTGCGCCGGATGTAGCGCTGGGTTATTGAAAGCCGAGAGCGATTCTCTACCAAGTCTCGAACCTCCCCCAAATTACTGACGCATATGAGCTAATTATTCTATACAGAAGAGCTCAAGGAGGATCGCACCCAGCTAGCTGCTCGAAGACCTCAGGTGGCAACTTGCGGACTTCAGGGGCCACCGAGATAAGAAGTGTGACATAGAGCTCGACCAGGTTCAGCGCTAATTCATTGACCTGAATAAAAGGAATAAGTAATGCACTGTTCGGCGGTCGGAGCACGGGTCACACACCTTCGTAGTCACTGCGGAGTTCCAAGTACTGATGTCCTGTAGGATGGTCGCAATATAGTCGAGCGTCTCGTCCTTGAAGGAGTTGATGACATCCAGCGCTTGTCGGACGTGCTGGATAACAAGCTCAGAGCTAGTGAAGTATAAAAGCGACAGGCTTACGTTGCGGGTGTGCTCCCAGGTCTCCGTGCGCACTCGCGCGGGCGACGACAGTTTGCGGAAGTAACTCCACAGACTCTGCTGCTGGTCGACGTCTTGCCACTCGACTCCGCCAGCGTCCGTGAAGATGACCGACATTGAGATGGTTGGTGGCTCGAATGAGTCGATCTGAGGAGGAGGGAAGCCTGCTGCGGTCAAAGAGGGTAAAACTGTGAGATGGGGGGAGAAGAGGTACTAATGCACAAGGCGGTGCAGCATTCAAGGTGACGTGCGGGCGCTAACAGAGCCCTGACCGCTGTGTCCGGGCGCTTATCAGCATTGCCTTGCCGCCACCTTGACAGCATGGCAGAATGCACCAGAACTGGCCCTGCCAAGGCTGTGAAGCTGCACGAGCAATATAACCATTGCGAGTCACAGATTGCGATGACGAAAGTAGCGAATAATGGCAAAGTGGGGGCGAGAGGGATGGAATATTCCAAGGCGAAGTCTAGCCGTACTAGGCGCTAGCGGGTAACACCACCTGTGTGGGACTGGCAGCGCCTCCGAGTCCGGAGGTTGAGTCATCTTGGAAAGACGCCAGGAGAAATGCTGAGGTAGCATTAAGAATAGGCGAACTGTTGTGGGCCTGAGGTGGCGATATTAATATTGAGTTCCTGGCCTGAAATCAACCCGAAATGAGCTTGGGGTGCTGTAGTATATATCGGGAAGTCGACCGCAATGTTGCAAAGAGCTCGAGGGATACTCGCGGCGCTAGATGGCAGTGGACAGATGCAGGTGGGACAAATACGACGCAGCACATCAGCACTGCCGCGCAGTGCCTTTCCAAACGCCTTTCTTCCCAAACGCCCATCTCCGGCAACTTCGAAAGAACCTCTTTGTGCCCTTTCTCTGCTGCCTCTCTGAAGGACTCGCATGCACTCCCCCGCAATTTTAACTTCAACTCCCAATCACTACAGCACAAAGGCCCAGACCAATTTTTTTCTCCAGCAACATCGCAGCCACAAGCATCGCCTCGAATAACTCTCCACAAAAGACCCCTATCTCCCTGCGTCTGCGAAATCTATTACCTATTTCTTTCCGCCGCAGCTCGTGTGTCAAGCTCGACTGATCACCCCATCAACCCGCGTTGCACGACCCAAAGCCCGAACAATACGAAGAGCAAGTGTGGCCCGTGGCTCGCCGCTGCCCCGGTTGTCTGGGAAGGAGAAGGAGCACTACTGCTTGCACTCGAAGACGCAGTTGAAGACCCTGTGACAGACGCGCTACCAGAGCTACTGGCACTGCTGCTTCCCGACACACTGGAATCCTGACTGGATTCTGGCGCATCAGATGTGCTCGTGGCCGCTGTAGACTGCGTCGTCTCGGATACGCTAGTCTGTGATTCGGAGGGCGTTGGAGTGCTAGATGTGTCCGTGGGCGCCGAGGAAGTTGACGACCGTGCACTGTCCTCCGCTGACAGAAGATTCACCTCGCTGTTCAAGCAATTAATAAACGTCTCGTCGTACTTGGGCGACAGGGAAAACCAGTTCTGGAAGGCGGGGTCATGGTAGCTCGTGGCCGGCGGTGATGTGAACGAGTTGTAGTCTGCAAGAGCGGCCTGGACGACCTGAGAATAGTTTGGGCCACACATCTGGACATAAACCGCGTAGGCGGAGGTGACCGCAGCCTCGGTTTGAGTCGGCGTTGGTTCGCGGAGGCTCACAGTTAAGGTCGGCGACGTGCTGTTCTGGATGTAAGCGCCCACTTCACTGTCATGAATGAGCGCTCACGTTGCATCCGAGTCATCCCGTCCTCCTAGGCACGGCGGGCGCACGGTCATGGCCAGAGTCGAGGTCGCGGCGAGGATTAAGACGAATAAGGCTTGCATCGCTGGGGCACTCGTGGGGGTACTGAGTTGCAAACACGCCCTCCACCGCCTTTTAACTCCCACCCGTCAAGCCGCGGCGGCACACAGGCCGTATTCCACTGTCGGCTGTGCGCGGGTCACCGCGAAGACACACGGCGTTGGGACTGGGCGCTGTTTGCGGAGCGAGGTACGAAGAACTCGAACGCCGGGGTGTAAATTTATATGTCGTGATCGGCATTCGGATTTCAGGTCTCAAGGGCTACTCAAGCGCCAGGTCAGCTATCCAATTTGCTACATAGGACTATGAAACTGAATCGCTCAGTTCTTGGCATACCTCGCGGATCATCCTACGAGTAGCTGCGTCACCGTGGCTGCGTTCTCCGTGCAATTCAATTATCCAAGGGGTGAAATGTTTATTCTGCCAGCGAGAATTGACAAGCGTTGTGCAACAAATGAATCAGACAAGCAGCATCCCAACAGCATACATCAAAAGCAGCGCCTCGGGCCCGTGTCGACTCCCCGCTCCTGTGGCGTGTGACGGTTGCGGAGCACTCGATCCTATAGCCGTCGATGGTGCACTGATTTCTCCACCTCCACTGTTCCCTCCACCGCCACCTCCTCCGCCTCCAACACTGGGAGCAGCGGTCGTAGTAGGCGGCGCAGTCACCGGATTCGCTGCGTTCTCTGCCGTTTGCAGCTGCATGCGTGGTCAGCATCAATGTACGCTGGGTAGTTGGTGTTCAGCCATTGCAGAAACTTGGTATCACTGATATTCGTCACGGGGACAGCTTGGTGTGTTTGTTGTTGTACACGGCGAGCCCGTCCTGGAGCGCCGGTGACAGCGGGGCTCCGCAGCTGCTGGCATATTGCGCGTAGGCGGAGGACACGGCGGCGTCGGTTTCGGTCGGGGATGGATCTAGGCTCTTGAGAGGAACAGTGAGCGGAGCGCCGCTTCGTGTGCCAAGGTCAGTGAGGAGAACTTATCGAAGTGAAACGGTGGCTCACGTTGTGGTAAAGTCGCGGGCTTCCGGGATTTCCGTACGCAGAGCCGATGTGGCCCCGGCGAGGTAGGCGAATGAGAGGATGAATCGCAGCTGCATGGGAGATAGAGCACTGAAAATTGGGGAGGTTCCGCGCTCAAATAGGCGCACGAGGACGGTGACTGGTGGACCGTAACCGCCTCCCTCAAGTCAGACGCCGTTTCCAAAATTTATCTCAAAATCAGCGGCTTTCGGAATCCTTTCACGGCGAACTTGTGAAACAGCTGATATCTTTGTTCGTCGCTCATCGGGCGAGGAGAACAGATGTAAGACACCAGCGGAACGTGGGATTGAACTATTTTTATTCAGAACTGAATCTCAGGTCTTCTCCCAACTACAGCTGTTTCTGGGAAACACAGTTGGAATGTAGGTTGACGTAGGACATGATCAGGCTTTAAGACCACTGGGTCCTTGTAAAAAAAAAAAAAAAGAACAGCTTCTCCAAGAGCGTTCTAGAACTGCCAGTGAATTAGACTCGTTACCTGTGAATGAGGACGGCGATCCAATCATAATCCCGGAGAGACAGGTCAAGAGACCCTGCCCGGTGCCGTATCTGATCCTCTCGATGGCGGAGAACCTTTAAAGGCTGCTGTCCTTTCAACAAGCGAGCAACCTCCTCGTGATCGGCCGATACCAAAAGAGCGTGGGAACCATCATTCCTGAAAGGCCGAAGGAAGAGCTTGACCTCTCACCACCGACATTCCCTGATGGCGGGCTTCGAGCATGGGCTACGGTCGCCGGAGCGTGCGTAGAATGATTTCAGGTCGTCACTGATGTTGATTCCTGCTGATTCTGCGCCTTCCCCCCAGATGCCTGGTCCAGTTTTGTGGTTTCGGGTTTGCCGACTCGTTTCACTGGCCGAGCAGTTTCTCATCCTCGACGACAGATATACCACATCATTTGGAGTCCATCAGTTAAACTTCAATGCTATCCACAAGAAGAAGACTGTTCACCTCAAACATGCACAGATTTCTACACGCGGGAATACTTCACCCAGTCGTCATCTTCCGCCATTTCGTGAGTGAGGCTGGGTTTTGTCCTCGGCATCAAACTACCAGATACTCTACAGCTGGATAGGAAGCGTCAGCGCCCTGCAAGTGATACCAGGAGGCCTCTTCTCCGGGCGGCTATACGATCGCGGGCACTTGTGCGTTAAAATCTGTTTGTCTGACACAGGATTCGAGCTGAGCGGGTGTACAGCTATTACCAAGTTGATCCACTTCTGAAATTGTTTTCGACAGCTAACATCACTTTGGGCAGATATTTCTGGCGCACGGCCTCGGTGCTGGGACAGTGTACGTCCCGAGCGTCACATTAGTGTCGCACTACTTCAATAAAAGACGCGCTCTCGCCATGGCCATTGTAAGGATCACGCACCGCTCGCTACATCAATCAGTCCATCACTGCGGCTTCGCTGCGGCTCCCTGTGCCGGAGTCCGCGGCTACTGTGCCGGAGTCAGTAATATACGCGGAGCTGACAAGTTGGCCGATCGGCATCGGTCGGCAACGCTTAACCCCGGTCACCATTGCCGGCCGCTGGAGCGCCAATGGAGACCAACGGGTGACGGTGGCTCACGACGTCCAGGGATGCGTACCGCAGAACCAATGGTGGCCACCGGATATCACTGGGTCTGCCTTGCCAGGAATTCCATTGGTTCCCAGTGTTTCCCGCCGGCTCCCGTGAGATTCCACTGGCGGCTTTGCGTACAAGAAGCCCACCGAAACCTAGTGGACCTCATCGGACTGCAGTGGAGTTGGGTAGTATTCTAGCCAACACTTCTCCATCGTTTCACAGTGAAATACAGCGCGTTTTTTTTGCGTGCCGCTCGATTCCATTGGCTCTCCGCATTCTCGTCAGTCATCGGAATCCAGCGGCTTCAGCGAAGCCCAGGAGAAATGGATGGCGACATATCATCATCATCAAGTGAACATGAATAAGTATTGCTTGTAGGGGCTGTCGAAAGATTTTTGGAAACATCAATAGTGGAACGAATTAAGGTTGAACCTTTTTGTCAGTCAATGGATGTGCAAAATGATTGCTAAATGATATGCTGGCATCCCGGATGATATGAGAGACAGCATAAAGCAGCAGGGGACGATGTTAAGGACTCGCGGCAAATATCATTCTGTCATAACTCGCCAATAAGGTAGAAAGATCATAAAAAATTGAATGGATATACATACGGGCACACTGTCTGATCAATTCAATCTCCAATCGTCTCGGCCCAGAACTCTTCCGAGAGCCCCAGATCCCTACTATCGACCTGCTTCTGTACTCGCTCTCGGTATATCATCATCAAGACATGGATATAAAAATCTTAGTTCATGGCAGACATGTGCCGCAACTGCGATTCAAAACCGGAAACATATCCAGTGGTTTATGTCGGTGTGGAAGGGGGGGATGGACCGCTCGTCGCCATCTCCCCTATCCCTATTTTATTCTTAGCCTTCGGTACATCGGCCATCAGGCCCGATATTTGTTTCGTAGGTACATATGTCCAAATATAACCTCCTTACACCCGAACTACGACAATCGACGCGCCCAGTGAACTGAGTAGTCCACCGTGGCTACGGCGCAAGTGAACACTCTCCACCCGAGCCCTACGAAATCACCCTCTCCGAGCCAATACGCACTACGCCCGTACTCCACGCCCACACGGCAAATTCCCCTATCAACACTCTATTTTCATTCTACGCCTCTACGACTTTCTGGGGACTTTCTACCAACTTTCTATTCCATCCTTGCACCCCATTTCCCGGACTTCCGACCCATTTGTCTGTCTACCAGCCACGAACTCGGTTCTTCGACATCGGTCTCCAGCAGTTCCCAGTAGACCCAGTGGATTTCGGCGACGAGACGAGATAAGTATGACGGTCCGGCGAAAACCGCTGGTGATTGGCGGCGAGCGGTATCAAACAAGACCATGTGGACATGAAACACATCCAGTGGTTTGCAGCGGTCTCCAGTAGCTCCCAATGGGTGTCGGTGGCGAGACAAGATATAGCGGCCCGCCAAAAGCCGTCGGTGATTGGCGGCGAGCGGCATCTAATCTTGGCACACAACATTAAACAATGTCCATCACCATCTGCCAATGGCCACCGATAATCATTGGTGGCCACCGGTGGCCACCAACGAACTTTCCAGTGCCGGGCATATTACTCGCCGGAGTTGCGTAGCTCCTGCGCCCCAGTCAATTACTCATAGTTCGGTTCCGTATGTACTTATAGTTAGGTATAAATACTCACTAGTAGTTAGCAGTAGGACAGTCTTGGTTTCAAACACGTAGACTTCACCGACTCATTTCTGATTCTGAAGTCTATCTCGCGCCATCAAGATTCATTGTGTCTACGACTTTCTCACCGAGAAACCCCGTAGCTCACAGCCATCGTCTCCACCGGCTCCTCCCTGGGGCGCTCATCCACCCGATCATGCTGAACAACGCGATCAATGGCCAACTCGGGTTCGCCCCAGTGCAGGCCTCGTGACTGGCCTCCTCCTCATCTCGTGCATCCTGATGCACCCCCGGCTCCCGCCCTCCAAAGCACATCCGCCGTTTTGGAAGTCCCCGCCGCGCTTCAGCCGTGATCTGCCGTATGTATTGGCGACCCTGGGGTAAGGCCGATTATCACATACTCAGAGTCCTGTCATGATGCTCAATTTCCTCCAATAGCATGGTTGCATACACAGCTGCTGGCTACTTCCCGCTCTTCTATCTATATTCAGAACGAGGAACGAGCGAGGGAGTCTGTCAAGAGAGACGAGTCGCCTCTGAGGCCTTGTCTGAGGCCGTCTCGCAAATCGTAATGACATTCGGGAGCCCGGAACTCAGATTTAGCAAGCGGATCTAGCATGATCTCCACTGTCCAGTGTGAATTAAATCACGGGCAGGCACGCGCTGGGCAAATCGAATGTGGTGGTCGAAGGAAAGAGGTTGTCTTTGTTTTGTTGCCGTTGTCCAGACCCGCAGCTCGGCATGGCGGTCTTCCACCCAAAACTTGTCAATGCCATCGCGGGTCAAGTGGCACTCTGAAGACCTACGCGTTGGCCGACTTTATCTTCCAGCTGCCCATCCCTTGGGTCGTTTCGTTGCAGAGAGCCAGAGCTCAGTGGCGCACCTCGTAGAATTGCCGCAGATTGTGGCGTAAGCTGACCAATTGAGACGCTTGCAGTTGTCTTCGCCAGCATTTTCAAGTGCCGGATCCCTCCCTCACTGTAACGCGCGCCATCAATACCTGCCGGAGGAGTCTCAGCTGACAACTCTTCTTTGGACCATGGCTCTAGCCTCCGGGGGTCTCAGAGCTACATGACCGCCCCTAAACTATAACTGCGGATGATAGAGCCCTCATATGGGCTCTCCAATGCTACGTATTACTTTAGCTCCTCCACACTATTTTTCGCTGATGGTCGCGCGACTGCCAACCGTCGCATTCCCAGACCACTTCATATCATTCGAAATAGTAAATTATCCAAGCACAAGAGCAGAACCGCTTCGTTCGGCGCTGTGTGTGCGGTATTTGCCGGCACCGTGATGCCCAGCAAGGATAATGGTATGATTTAACCTCGATACGTACCTCGCTCGTCGGTGGCTCGTCAAATAGATGGTGTGTGTAGTCCAGTTGTGCTGTTCATCTTATCCTCGTTGCTACATCTTCGACAGAGCTTCCTTCAAATGACTCAAATTTAAGCTAATGCGTGACTCGTTGATAGACGTCTCGCGCTCCTTCGGATTTACCTGCTTCAGTGAACACCAGGCTCTTGATAGTCGCCCTTCCTCTCGCCTCCCATCGGTTCTCTCAAAGCTTGTGGATTTTCTATCGACGATTGACTGTATGCACCAGTAATATACGCGGCAGTGGAAACTCCCGTGATCGGCACTGGTCGGCAGCGTTCGGCAGTGCCAACCAGCGGTTCTCCATTGGCTCTTGGTGGACTCCGGTGGACACTTTTGACATTCCGCCGCCGATCTGATTCCCGATCTGGGAATTTTGCAGCGGCAACATTCGGCAGCATGACGGTTCGGCACGTCGGCGCTGCCAGGAAATGCGTAACCAGAGCAAACAATGCCCTGCGCGTGTTCCTCCTCCCCTCCACCCTCCCTCCTTCCGCCCTGCCCGCCGTGCTCCATCTTCCACCCAGCCACCCCGCCAATGCCCCCAAACATTAATAGCCCTGCTTTTCGATGCCCCAAGCCAGACTGCGGCCGTAGACTCAAGCTCAAGTACGCATCCAGCGGCGTCCATGCCAAATGCTACTACCTCGATGTGCGTGTATCCTACTCCTCCGTATCTGGGCCACTATTAATAACTCTTGCTTAGTGTCACAATGCTTCACACCCTGACTCAAAATCTATGTGGTATTTCTTTCCTCGGGGTGTAGCCCCAGATCGACGTCCTGCATCCTCTCCGCCAGCACCCCTCCCGTACACTGGACAGCAGTCGCTCCGCCCCACCTGCACTTTCAAAGGTTGCCTGAAGATGAAGATTGCGCGCATCTGCAGCAACCGAATGTGCAAAGCCCACTGTGAAACCACTGGTGGCTGTCTCCTCCACCCTGTCCCGCTTCCTTCTCAGACCCTGCCCCCACTAAGTGGCCCCTCGCTAAGCGCGTTTGAGGCATTGCGCCCGTTTGCCGATCCCTTTCCACGCTACGCACAAGCTGCCCGGCTCTCGGAACCACAGATCCCCTCTTCCTCGCCCTCTCCCACCCTATCTCAATTAGAATCCGACCGGCAGTATGCCCTTCTTCTGTCTTTTGATGATGAAGATGGGGCTGTTTCTCCATCTGCCCCATCGACATCCTCTCGCGACTCGTCATCGACATCTCGTCTACCCCACATCCAAGATGATAATCAGTCCACTGTTCTATTTTTCTGGTCCACAGATGGCGCGCCGGTGTCTATTCAGCTTGTAGAAGACTGCCCGTCGTGGCCGCGGTTATGTCTCCGTGACATCGCCCATCTCTTGACGACTCCAGCGCACCCACATCTCGACGACTTCTACCAATGCTATTCATTCTCCTATCATGCGTGGATGCGCGTATCAAACAAATATCCCCATGCTCTTACCCACGACCAGCCCATCCTAGTCAGGCGTCTTGGGGTTATCGGGAGCGACGAGAACGATCAGCTGCGTCGGCTCGGCGTCAATCAAAGCTTCTTGACACCTCTACCTGTCCACTCCACCGCTGCTGCAGCCTCCACATCGACCAACCACAAGGGGAAAAGGCGCCATATCAGCGTCGACAGCTCTGACGATGAGGTCCTCGTCGTCAGCTACACCCGTGCCATCAAGAAAGAGGCCGTCACGCCGCCCAGAGAAGTCAAGCGCTCTCGTCTCGCTCTATCTATCTCTATCCCAGACTCCTCCTCGTTACCTTCCTTGTCATCTGCTGCAACCTCAGCACCCACCTCTGCCTCTCTCCCCTCCCCTCTCTCTCCCTCCTGGGATTTCCCGCTTTATCTCACTTTACCGAAAGAGCGAATGTAACCCGATCGTGATACAATTACTTTTTCTTTATTTTCCGCCTCCCTGTCGTTATTCCCCGTACTTAGATTTGTACCTTACATCCCCCGATACTGCCACTTTGTATCTGTAGCTAAATATGATTCAATCTACAAGATATCCGATGCTTTTCGTCTGAAGAAGAACTGTAAACGCGACGAGTAACGTAGTGTCACAGTGCGTGACTTCTTTCTTTCGCCGCCAACCTCGCGCCATCCACGACGTCCTCTGTGCTTGCCTGGTGCCCGCCTAGCGTCAATGTTGCATGGGCGATTCCGTCTGAACCCCGACATCCCATCTCTGCCTTCCCCTGCCCTCAATCCACCACCCACCAATCCACTCGCTGTCAGCCTCATCAACTTTCGAATCCATCCAGATCCAACACCTCCCAAGCCTCTTATTGGGTCCTTCGAATATGATATCACGTCGCTCAAGTTCCAAAGGCGTTGGGAGAGCTGGAACCAGTTTGAAACCTGGCGAGTCAATGAAGAGCAGCAACAGTGCATCGAACTGCGGCTTTCCAAGGTGTACCCGGGCACAACTGCCTTTGACCGCAAGTGCAGGTATGTATGCTCTAGAGGAGGGACTGGTGGTATCAAGAAGTATACAAAGCGGCATCCAGAATGGAACTACAAGCGCGTCGGCAAGCGGACAGACTGCCAGTGTGTTTTACTTGTCAAGCAATATCCTGGCATTCCAACGGTCCTCGGCAAGTATGAGAACCAGCACAACCATCCAACTGGCAATGCGAACCTCCCCTTCACTCAAATCCCGAAGGAAACGCGCGAATACATAGCTGGGATGTTGCGACTGAAAGTCACGCCGGACCACATTGTGCGTCACCAATTCTGACTCCATACATGTCCACTGATGCTCCCTCTACAGCTCAACCTTGTCCACCGGGGTGCGTACGACGGAGATAATGCTTTCGATGCGGTTCTGGACGACACCACCGTTGCAGCAAGAACCGACTTCATCCAACTTCGTGACATCCGGCGCATTGAGAAGGATATAGAAGCAGAGACTATTCGGCTACATCCTGATGATGGCGAGTCAACGATTCGATGGGTCAAGATTCTACGTGCAAAAGGTCATCTACTGGGCTTCAAGTCAAAGACGGATCCCCCACCGGCTGGCTCTGATCTCGCTGCCGACCTCTTTCTGTTGATGGTCCAGACTGACTGGCAACGCGACATGTTCCGAAAATACGGAGAAAATCTTGTCTGCATTGATGCCACCCATAACGTAACAATGTACGAAAATTTGAATCTCACCACGCTTGTAGTGCGGGATAAATGGGGACATGGTAATTGATTCCGCTATAATCTCTTGGTCTGGATCTGAAAGTTTCATAGGGATACCAGTTGCATGGATGCTCGCTTCCAATGGAACCCAAGTAACAATAACATTCTTTCTACGAGTCCACCAACTTCGGTCGCCATTGATTATCCCTCGGTACATGATTGCCGACTTCGACTGGCCGGAAATCAATTCATGCAACGAGGTCTATCTAACGATCGTCCTGCTTTGTTGGTGGCACGTGCTGCACGCCTGGCAGCAGCACTTCCACATCCCACAGAACCCCGACCTCTGGGAGCTCCTTAAGCGGTGGATTAGAATGACAGATCTCGTGGAATTTCAAGCAACATGGTCAAGGATCCAAACTATCGCACCTCAAGGACTCGTCGAATATCTTGAGCGTTACTGGATGCCGGAGCGCGTCGTGCGAATGTGGTCGGCAGTCTACCGCACTGACCGTTCTATCTTTGAAGCATGCAACACCAACATGCTTATTGAGGCGTACGTGGCCTGCTTCACCTTTTTTGGCCGTTCTTAATTGATCATTCCGGGGGATAGCTGGCACCACGTGCTGAAAGGTAAATTCTTCCACGGCAAGCGCAATCGTCGCCTCGACCACCTCCTTCACACCCTACTGCATCAAGTTCTACCATACTATGCTCTGAAGCAACGCCGCCAGCAATTCGGATTTGAAGGACCGGACATTGAGGTCAAAAAGCGGCAAGATATCAAGGAGCGGAGTAAAGTCTACACCGAGGCCGACATCGAGCACGTCGAAGACGCCAAGTACCTTGTCCCATCGAAATCAGATCCGGCCAAGGTCTACGAAGTGGACATCGAGACATACACGTGCACCTGTCTTGACTATCCCCTCATCTCCTTCTGCAAACACATCTGCGCGGTGCAAGATCTCTTTGAAGAGCATGGCAATCCTCTGGATGGTGTTCGAGCAAGCCCCAAAGTCCCCGCACTCTCCTCCTTGCAGGCACATCAACCGATACCGGAGACATCTCCGATCTCCGCCAAGCCCCAACTTTTGACCGTTGTCGCCGAAAAGCTTGAACGCCTAGCGGCGCGTATTAGAAGACCACGCCAGAAGGAGTTTGCAACGCTTGCTGACCTCGATGAAGCTCTGGATGACGCCCTCCTCCAAACGGACAACGGCACCGTGCTCCCATCATCCCAATATGTCGAGCCGAACACATCGACCGACTGGAAACGCACACGAGGTCAGATGATGCCGGGCATCAAGACAAAGCGTCAGCCTGCTGGCGACCCTGCGTACGGTGGTAGAGCAGCGAGCGGAAGCAAAGCAAAGAGAGCCAAGCTTTCACAGTAAGTGCTGTTTCTTCGGCTCCGAGGTACATAGCTCAGCTGATACATGACTTGAAGACCGGCTGTCCCACGTCCAACGCTTCTGCCTGCTTCTCTGGCCCCTTCGCATCTTACTCCTGCAAACATTCCAGTGGCCACGCCTCCAACGATGCATCCTGTTCCGCCACATTACACATACTACCCGACTGCTATGAACACGAGTGCTAGTATCCCTAACCCTGCATATTATCCTTACTATTCTCCTAACTATCCTACATACTATTCTACTGGCCCTGTATAGCTTTGTATCAACTCACCGTCTCCTCCTCTTGACGTCGACTTGTAAAATTCATGCAGTGATGTACATTGCGCCGATCTGCCGAACCCGACCCCCTGGTATCGATGCCGATGTGCCGCGATCAATCTTCCGAATTTGGGCTTGACATTTGCGGCGGAATGTGAACATCTTCCGGTGGACCACAGTGCAGGATATTGTTGTCATTCATCCCCATCAGAGTCCACTGGAGTTCAATAAATATAAAATCGCCAAGACTACCACGGGTATCCCCCGTGGTCCACCAATCTCCTGCAAACACTCAACAAACACTAGTGGATTCCACTGGAGCTCACCCGCGGCTGCGGGGTGCACCCTGGTAAGTGCTTCCTACTCGTCTTTCCCCTTGCGTTGCAGAACTATTTAATCACTGGTATTGTACATTGACGAAGTTCCTTTGTTTCGTTGGCCATTTATCCGCTTCTATGTTCTATATATCATCTTCAGTCAACCAGTAGATTTTACGCTTTTTAACTACAGCAAACCATTCATTTATGAAACCCTCGAAATGCTTACAGTGTTTTGTGTGCTTCAATTCGGACCTGTCTGCCCGGCGGGCAGGATCTTGGACGACTGATAAGTACAGTCGTTAATTATAAAGAGCAACAACACGCAGAGACCAACACTAGTTTTTAGCTGATTAGATTGTCCCGAAAAAGTTGGCCAAGTTACATATGAGGGGTTTCTGACCTCCTCTTCATGAACATCGAAGTCCCCAAGTCCCTCACGCTCGGTGGCAGTGTAGCGTTCCGTTGCGTTGCGTGTAAATTTCAGTGTTCGCCCGAAGGGCTAAGCCTTAAAAGTTTAAGGCCTTAAGGATTTTGGGCCAAGTTTTAAGGCCTTGGTAAGGCCTTAAGCACTATATTATGTAATTTTCCCTCTGCCATCTGTGCGTCATTTGACATGTCTCTGAAGGATTATTATTTCTGGCGTGAGGAGCTCGACCGTGTATCGCACCTACTGCTAATATTGCGTATCCCACCTGCTGGACAGCATTGGAGCGACCACGACCGACGTCGCGGAAGGCTCTCAGGGCACTGGTGGAGGCTGTGGAGGACGATGGCACCATCGAGGTTGACTCTGACGAGGAATTTCGGCCGTAGTTTACTGGGATTTCGGTGGTGCCTAGGGGCATGGGAAAATATATATTTAAGGCCTTAAACGACCCTGATATTTAAGGCCTTGCCCTTATTAAGGCCTTAAGGATTCTCAAACCTTGATTTAAGGCCTTATGGGCGGACACTGGTAAATTTAGGGTCTCGGCAAAGAATTTGCTCGTTCTCGACGATGACTTATCTCACCTCCAAGACACAGATTGTGACATGGAGACTGCATCCGGGCGCTCCAGTTCACAACTTGGTTCAAGCAATTTGGGTCCATTTCGAGTGAGATACTCAGGGAACAACTTGAGCGTTGCTCTTCACAGTTAATGACTGTATGTGAAAACATCCCAAACCAAATTCAGTGGACTTCACTGGAAACCAGTGGAGGAGAGATGGGTGGACTCCACTGAACAGAGTATAAAGGGCGCTCAAGCCTGATGGAGATCATCGGAAACCAATATTCAATCTTGCCGGACCGTGGGACCCCGGACCCATCGTTCGACGATGGCGCGTGATATCAACCGGTGTCCAACGGTGTCCACTGGTGGCCACCAACGGACTTTCCAACGGCGGGATATAACTCACTAAGCCCACACCGAAAGACCTATGAACAACATCTGGGGAGTATGCGCTATCGCCGCTCCTTTTGTCGACGAGAGCACACCGGGGCTCGAATTCAAACGCGTAGGCGAAGTGTCTTCACCGGCGTGGGATTTCCGTCGCCTCCCATCGAGCCCGTGGAGGTCGTCGGTGTCCCAGCTGTGCTCGCTGGCGCCGTGGACGTTTGCGGATTCGCATTATTCTCCGCATTGAACAGCACCACCTCGAGATTCTGACAGGTGGAGCGTGCGTTGTTATAGTCGCCATCCTGACTATTAAGCCACGCCACGAATTTGGGATCGCTGATGTTCATAACCGGAAGACCGTTATACACCGCGAGCCCGTCCTGCTTTGTCCGCGCGAGCGCAGGGCCGCACGCCTGGGCGTAGTTTGAGTAGGCGGCGACCACTGCAGAGTCGGTCTGCGTCGGCGGAGGGTCTACGCTTAGCGTGATGGTCAGTGGATCGGTGGTGCTGATGACGCGATCTAAGGAATCCTCAATATCCAGCCAGCAACAGGGGACTCACGTTGCGTCGCGAGGTATTCAGCGCACAACCGAGTGAATTATCAACACAATTTGATTTCTAGGCCAACATTTGCCAGCGCACCATTACGAATCACTCGAAAACAGCGGCACTCGTCGGATATAATCTAAGTATGTGCAACAAGACGGTGATTCCCTAATTTTAACGCCTCAACTGAACAGAAGCACAACGCCAGCCAGGAAAAGGAATCCCCCGGGCCCATTGTGAACCCCTCCGTTGGATTGCGATTGAGATGCAAATGGTGGACCCGAGCTGGAACTTGATCCAGATGCCGTCGGCGCCTCCGTTGGTCGTGGACGGAGGCGTGCCTCCCAGCGTAGCTGGCGGTACTGTGCTCGTACGACTCGCCGCCTGAGCGGCGTTGTTCACCGCAGCATCTAGGTCTTGCTCGGCAGTATCGCACGAGTGCTTCGCATCTTCGACACTGGCATCACGTCCGCGAATTGCAAGAAATCATTGTCGGTCGGGTGATTGGTGTCCAGATCGTGCCTGTTGTCGTATATCGCCTGCATGTCTTGGACGACCTGGGCGAGAGCCGTGCCACCCAACTGCTCCAGTTGCGAGTACGCGGATGCGAGTGCTGTCCCGGTTTCTGTTGGCGAAGGTTTCAAGCTGAGGCTGAGTGTCAGCGGGGCACCGGTGGTCCACCTTGTAGGGATGAGAGTGTCAGTGAATGGAGCTACGAACTAAAGCGATGATACTCACGTCGTGGGACGGCCTCCTAGCTCGTGGGGCATCGCCATCGCTGAAACGGCTGCGGCTGCGGTGAGGATCACGCGGACTAATTGAATGTCTTTCATCGAGGGAGCCCGTTCAGGGCTATTAAATATACCTGGGCGTACAGGCTTCGGGTTGCGCGTTGCGGCAAGCTGGATGGGAATTGATGAATCAACCATCACGGCTTTTTATCGTGGTGCGAAGTAGTATGAGCCGTTGGATACTGATTGTGCCAGTGTTGTGCCATAGGTTCACCGTTGATTACTCCATCCAACAACAAGGCGGAGCCGTTTCATATTATTCGTCAAGGTCAAGGGGAGGATATGAGCAGCAGACATGACCACCCGAGTCGCAAGTGATAAATCGGAAGTTCGAGCCTATGGCGCACTTGGGTGAAGGGCAATGATCGTGTGATTTCGTTTCGTGGGTTAGCATTTATATGAGCTACTACTTCCGAATCGGAATCCCAGAAAAAGTGACCAGCGCCATCCATTCGGGTTGGACTCGGATTGCGTGTAATGTAGGTAGAAGCTCGATTACGCAGTATTCAGTTTATCCCACCTCCGCTTTTTGTTCTCCTTGTAAGGGATTCAATTCCTTCCGCTTTGCCCATGCCAGAAGTGAACCCGGAGATGGCTTGAACATAATTAGCATCAATGTTACTCTACGTTCATCGTGATGAGTAGATATTACAACTAGTCACCACTTGTATCCAAAGCTTCCCAGAGGATACACCAGGCGCGAGAGATCTAACTCGCTCGATGTACCTGTGCAGGAGTTACTTCCGGCATGCTGTTTGTTTTCGCCAGCGGTTTGCCAATGTTGCGTGTCTGGCTATCATACCGGGCCAATGTTTCGCGGAGCTGCCTGAGAGCCGGTGAGGGCAGTCTCTGGACCAGGTCATGTCCGGCGATGGGGGAGCTCGGCGCCGTCGGCAGAGGATCAATCGACCCGAAACGCAGACTACGTTTGCCATATTCTCCGGTGGGGGAGCTTGGTGCTGTGGTTGGATCACCTGCAGGAGGGATAACTTGAGCGAGGATAGATCCCGAACGCAGAAGAGGTTCAGCATTTTCTTCGTCCCGGACGCTCAGTGCTGTTGCCGAATTGACTCCACGGGCGGCTTGAGCGTGGATTGGGCGGAGACGCTCATACTTCGGATCCAGCCTCAAAGACCGCCAGTCCACTGCTTCAGCCCTCAAGTGGCCGTCCCTATTGTGCGCCGCCCCTGTTGCTCTGATATCCAACGACGTGATGCGGGACCAGTGATAGCCTTTGAAATAAGAACGAATCTGGGCATCGTCGGCAGTCAGCCTCATCTCCTTCAACGCTGTCAGAGAGCGTTGATGATATGCGACTTGTTCGTGTATAGACGCAAGTTCGGCTGCGTGAAATTGTGCACTGCTTGCGTCATAGAAGTACTGAGTGGCCTCCTTGTGATCCATTACCCTCGCCGGGCGATTGTCCGGATGTGAGGTCGACGGCGCAAAAGTATTCATCTTTGGCAACGATAAGGGCACTGCTGGTCATATTGCGGATGAGCTTACCGGACTTTCAATGGCGGGAGCAGGATGTGAGCGGCTAATGGGTGCAGTTCCCATGAGGCGCCAGCTCGCTCCCTCTGGTACAGAACACTGCGACAGGGCCAAACACCATTTCCGACCACATTCTCGTCCTTTCGTTTTGATTTTAGCCAGATTTACTGCGTCGACGTAGTAACTCGGGGAACCGTTGTCCCTCGGCCGGATCTCCGGAGGGCGAAATGCAAACGGGATTACCCACTGGCGCTCTGCGTTATGCAACACCCACCGCGGGCGGGTCTCGATATCGTCTGTCGTATTGTCTCCGTCGGTCAAGCTCCGGGCTTCTTCTCCCCGCTGGCCAACAGGGGTAGTTTTGACGGGTATGATCCAACTCGCAAAGGAATTCGGCAGCTCGCCGACCGGGGTGTCAAGCATGGTCGTCATGGCATAAACTTTGGGGCACACGTCTGGGGATTCTGACACTTCTGCAACGATGCACGGGCGCCAGCTTCTTGAATCAGGCTTCGACTTTTCCAGATCCCTGATACTCTCTTGGAATGACAGTAGGTCGGCCGTGGAGACATATCGAGGAGCGGCATCGAGGCAGGCTAGGAACAAGGGGATGAACACATGAGCGGGGGTCTGAACGACCTGCCCTACGTGAAATCCATCATATTTGGGAGGGTCCAGGAGTTCCGTGAATGTGTTCTGCGCAGCAGGCGACGGTGGGCCGGAGTAAGAGGCAGAACTACTGGAAGCACTTCGCGAGCTTCTCCAGGAGTTTGGAAGCGGGCGTTGCTGCCAGTCAGGCTTCGTTGGCGATGAAGAACCCGACCATCCCCTATGACCGAAGACATTTACACGACGAGGGAAAGACCCTGATTCAGGGATGCTTGGGAAAGAGTCGTTTATGGAAGAGTCTGAGAAATGCGCGGAATAGTCGGAGGCGTCAAGGAAAGGTCTTCGAGGGGAGGCTATGCATCTGCGCGCGCCGAGGGGGAGGGAGTCGTTGGGGGAGATACGAATGGACTTTGTGAGGTGCCGGTGGGGGATCGATTTGGAGGTGAAGGAATGTACGGAGGGGCCAACGCTGAGGTCGATGAAGTCACTGCGGAAGGTCGGGATCTCCTGGGTAATGCGCTAACAACAGAATGATGCGAAGGGGTCGCTGACGGACTAACAGACTCCGCACCACGGGTCGGGCGGGAAGCTGGTGGACTGATGCGGTGAGGTATGTCGATTGGAAATAGGTCGGGCGTTGGAGAGCGCTGGGGAGGCGCTCCATTTTTTGTGTAAGAAGACATGAGGGATGGATATGGAGTATTCCACGACAGCACTGGCTTTATACCATCGAGGAACAATACGCTCCGACTGCTGCCACAAGGAGTAGCCTGGCAATTTTGACGGCAATGTCCTCGCAAAGATGAGTATCATAGACCGATCAGTGATCCAGAGAGACTTGTTGTTTTTCATAGGCAGAGAAGGAGCCGTCTGGTCGCTCGGATACGAACAGTCAAGACAACAAGGCAGTTTGATGTTGTGGGTCCGCAGAAGATTTTTTCGACAACGTCTCGCTCTTGTTCTTTGCACTGAGCAGTACGGCATCTTCGAGTGGTCACCGATAGAACAATGCAGCTTCCGTGCACTCTCCCACAATGTCGCCCATTCTGGCTGCATAGCGACGAGATTTCGCCCACGAATGAGGTGCACTTGTCTTGATCCAGCTGACTAAGGAGCGTGAAGGAGTGATGCCTGATCGATGATCGAGGATCACCTCTCTTGCCTTCTGCTCTCTCGAGTCTTTTGCTGGTATGAACTTCGTTGTCTCTCTCTGTCCCTCTTTGGTGCTTTCGGGATCCGGGATCCTCCTTCACTTCCTTCAAAGCTCATGGCCCCATCCAAGCTTTCGGGGTCTCTTCTCGATCTCTTCAATTTCTGGGACCCCTTAGCAACCACCTAGGCGACAAGCATCCTTGGGCTGCCCTCCTTCTCTACTCCTTTTCTTGGCCTGGGCTGCAATGACTAGGACTGCTGTACTTGCTTCCAAGTGTCCAACTAGGTTCCTGGTCGGCAAAGTTAACATTTTTATTACCCCTATTCCGGTCTTTTGTTGTTTTGCTCGGGCTTCCAGGCTGCGAACAAAGGAATCTTGGGTACCTTCTCAAGTCTGGCACAGCAGATCTCCTCCTTGCTTGAAGATATTGTTCTAGATTCTGTCATGGGCCATTACCTCGATCCTTCGGAATTCCTGGGCTTGCTTACTGATCTGGGCTCAGATGCGGGTGACGCGACCTTTCTGCTTCTCGGATTCATTGTGAGGCTGCTCTGGTCTAGGTTTTACTTGGCAATGAATCTGACAACTCCATCAAACGGGACTCCTGTACCTCAATGGCCGATAATTTCCGCGATTTGCGCGTTGGCTCGCGATTTACGCGTACTATTTGGCCCGCAATTTGTGTGTTTGCCCCGCGATTTACGCGTTTTATTGCGTCCAATTGTGTGTTTGCCCCGCGATCTTCGCGTTGATTTGCCCGCGATTTACGCGTTGGCTCGCGATTTACGCGTAATATTTGGCCCGCAAATTTGTGTGCTTGCCCCGCGATTTACGCATTTTATTGGGCCCGCAATTGTGTGTTTTCCCCGCAATCTTTGCATTGATTTACCCACGATTTGCACATTGGGAGGTGATTTTTGCGTTTTACTTGGCCCGCGAGTTGCGTGTCTGGCCCCCCGATTTTCGCACCTCCCCCAGTCGCAATTTGCACGCCACGAGTTTCGCGAGGCAGGCCGACTTGCCTGGTCTCTGCCGCTTCCAGTTGCCATTTACGCACCGCGTTTTTCGCGTTATTTGCCTGTGCCGATTTTTGGCCTTGCTCCCCCCCGGTTGCGATTTGTGCGCTGCATGTGTCGTGAGCCATGCCGAGTTTACTGGCCTATGCCGCCTCTAGTCGTGTTTTCCGCCCCGCATTTTTTTTTGTGTCATTTGCCTATGCTGATTCTTTCGCTGGCCTCTGCTGGTTCCAGTCTCGATTTTCACGCCACGACTTAAGTTCTGTGCAAACCTCCCTCTCTGCCACATTTGATTTTGCCGAGTTTGGCCTAGCATCCTATTTTCGTGGCACGATTTATGCCTTCTATGCACGCCAACTTCACTGGCCTCTGCCGATCTTCCTTGTGCCGATTTTGGCCAGTCAAGATTTACCTGTGCCGCTTTTGCTCCTTGCCGATCGTTGGCCATCCTAGTCGCGATTAGTGCGCCGCAAATAATTTGTTTGTGCACGCCGACTCCAAGGGCCTCTGCCGATACTTGCCTGCGCATATTTTTTGGCCCTCACCTCGCAATTTCTGTGTTCCCGATTTCACACCGGTAAGCATTTGGCCTGCTGCCTTGGATCGCTATTTCGTACTATTGCGGGCCGATTAGGCCATAATGCCGTGTTCACCAGTTCCTTTTCCGAGCTTGGCTATTCATTCCGCCTCTGGTACTAGTGTGCGGAGTCACCCCAACTTGTGCATCTACCTGTCGACCGCTGGTGCCATTTGTGTAAGTCGATTTAACTGCAGGATTCTTTGAAGACGGCAGGTTGTCACATGCAATGCAGCCTTGGGTATTTTTGTTATGCTCCACTCTGCGCTGTCGGTTCAATGTAGTCTCCGTAACTCGCACCTACTCGCAACCCAATTTGCGCTCTGGGCCGTCTGTGGACTGTGGACAATTTGTCATGGAGCTCAACCAAGCCCTCTTCCTTGCCCAATTTGCGTGCAACCGATTTCGGCTTGTTAATCTACCCGTTGAACCCTACATTCAACTTAAGCCATTTCATGAAACCGATCTGAACCTGTACACTTTCTTCAAGTCCCGATTCAGGCTCCTTCTCCCAGTATAATGCTTAATTTGCTCCTCCTATTTCGTTCGCATATCCGCTGCATCCTAATATGGCTCTAGTTACAATTTTTGTGTCCGAGATAAGCCTCGCTCCGTTTCATTTTGGTTGTCCTTATTCTGCACTCTCCGATACCTTATTTTCGACGGCTGGTAGTCTTTATCCCAGTTGATACACATTCAGCCTCTCTTTCCTGCGGTAACTCAGCGACGTTGTCTTGCCCAGCCCGTGATTCCTGTCTTTCCCCGCCGGTGGAATTGAAGTTCCCTGGCAATGATGTTCAACTTGGGAATGCGGGGGTATGCCAATGCCGCTCCTCCTATCGGTTTCTTCCTTTGGAGCTTCACCCTCAGTGCTGAGTGAGGATATTTATTGCAAGGGACTTTCTTGGGTACTCCTGAGGTCCTATTTGCGAGGACATCATACCCGTGTTATGCCACTATTCATAGCTGGATAGCTGTCATATATGGGGTGACGGCTGAGTTTTGCACAATCTGACTTCACTTGTAAACGTCAGCGCTGTAGTTGCCTTGCCTTACTTGCATCCTGGGGCGATCCTTGTGCCACGAATTCCACTACAGAATCTCCTTGAAGTTACCCATGGGCGGTCAGCGTCAATTGATTACTTGTAAACGAATTTCCTCGGATGGATCAATTCCTCATTCGACTTTGAGCACGTCGATTGTCTGGTGTTACTTGTGACAGCAGTTCCTCAAGTTTCTACTCCTCGTGTGTTTATTTATTCTCTTCGGATATTGTTCTCCAGCTGCTCTCAATTTGTCGTTGGGGCACAATCTACACCCAACCTCCAACCCAACTTTCTGAGTTCATTCAATTTCAGAGGTTCCGAGTGATTGAATTGCAGTGTCTGGTTCACTATTGTTAACATTGATTCCATGAGTTTCTACCGAAGCTGAAACATTTAATGTTGTTGGGGGAGTCGTCTTCTCGGATTCCGCCTGTTCGGTCACTGTGTTCCCTGTTGTTGTGGTTAGTGCTCATCCGGAAGCCTCACTCACAGAGAACCCAGAAACACAGTTTCCGGGGCTCCTCTTCCCAAAGACACATTATTCATTTGACATTCCTAGCGACTTAGTTAGCCATTTTCACTTGATGTGGAGCCCTAGATCGAAACCCACGGAACGGGGCCACTACAAGGATGGTCGAAGGTTGACGTCGATCTCGGCGAAAAAGGTATTTCTGGGCCCAAGAAAACCAAAGGACGAAACAAAAAGGAAGAAAGAAAAAAGTCATTAGAACAGATTCCAACATAGCAGCAACTCGTTTCGATCGAGTGACCTCGGGGTAGGACTATTACGCATTGATTACGTAATAATATGGGCCCCGCGCGCTTCCAACTGCGCCATGCTGCTCTGAAGAGATTTGGAAAAGATCCTCTCAATGCTGGAGAGAGAGAACTTAACAAAATTCGAAAGAAGAACGAGAAAATCGACTGAGAGATCGGGAAGGACTGAAAATCGCAATATTCCAGCACCAGAACATCGTTCGGGGATTCAGGCACACATAAGAGCGGCCGAGTGGGGCAGAAACGAGGCCAAAAGGCGGGTAGCGACTTGATTAATGAACTTGAACTTGAACGATCGCGATCGTGATCTCGGGAGATCACATGACCCGCATCATTCTCAACCAGGAGGTGGCCATGGCGCTGGCGCGAGTCAACAACGTCCAGGGTCTTGAAAGATCATCATTCCGGTGGGGAGCAGCTACTGAATTCGACTATCTGTGAAAAGCTAGAACAACTCTCGATGGAACACGCAATTGCCGCAAATCAAGGGATCTCCGCAATGAACACCTTTCGAGCCGCTGGAATGGTGACTTCTCTTCAGAGACCCCGCGCAGAGAGTCAGCTCCCCCTCAGTGACTCAGAGGTTTAGTGTCAAGGTGGCCGCGCGGCCTGGGATCTGACTTCAAGTCAATTCGCTAACGAGCTCGCTTCGTCTTCACGAAGAAAAGGATGAACGGAAATTGGCGGGTGACGGCATGTGTCTGTGCCACATTAGTTTGACCGCGCGAGACTCTGGCCTCCGCTGGTGTAGCCGCTTAACACTCAGACGCGAGCTGCCAACATTATAATCAGGGTCGAACTAGCGCTTGACATTATAGTTCCGTTACCTTTCCGAATATGGGTTCCGCGCTGATTCCGTGTTGCATCCCAGGTCCGTGTCGCTTCCGTGGATGAAACCGTCTCTCAAAACTTTCCAGCAGCCACCGGAAGATTGTTGGATCAACATATATAAAGGCCGCTGCTGCTCGGCCCAAGAACCAACAGTTCATAATGCAGCTCTCTACGTCCTTCGTCACTTTGGCTCTCGTTTCCCTCTGTGCTGCGGTGCCCTTCGGCAACTCGACCGCGTCCTCGCTGGCCAAGCGCTCTGTCCATTGCGAGACGAGCGGTGGTAGTCCCACCACAGGCGACTCCATTGCCGCCGCACAGCACATTCAGAGCCTCACCGGCTCGCTCTGCTGCCAAACGAACTCGCGTGGCTCCATCTGCACGACGATGTGGTGCACTGGCACAGCATGCGGTATATTTCTTATTCTCATGGTGTTGGCCTCCTTACTAAAGGTCGCTCCCAGTGGGCATTTGCTCGAACACCCAAGCCAGCGTTGGCCTATGCGACAGTTGCATCGATGCCGGCAATGGATTACTCGACATTGCGAACAGCTGCTCATCTGGTGGCCTGTCTGGAGGATGGGCGGACGCGCCTAACGACCTTCATCTGATCCTCTTCCACTCCTAAGCACCTTCGTAAGTCATCGTGTTCACTGCGGCGTGATATATTGAGCTCAAGGGTTTTTTATCATCCGCTCCTAGCCAGTTTGCAGATCTGTTTAGTTAAATTGGTAGAAAATACACAGTGGTCAAAAGTGCCACCCGATGTTATTTGTCTTTTGAGAATAACAGTTCTAACCAGCCCTACTCTCACTCGTAAACGGACGTGCGAGCACTCCTTACGTGTATGTCAACGTCAGGATCTATTGAGCACTTTTGTGTCCGATTGAACGTCCAGGCCCTAGAGCATGAATTGGTCGAAAACGTCAAACGGCAAGTCGGCACGAGCAAGCCAGACATCTTTCTCGGCCTAATTATCAGGATGACGCTGGGTATGGTGAGATCAAGCGTCCCATGAAGGCCGTCATGCCTTTGAAGTATAAACTCTAGCTGTCTCAGTTTAGAGGGTCACCTCAGCGCATCGATTATCCTGCGAGATTTCTCGGTGGCGTGAGTGCTGTGGTCGAATTGATATCATCAGCGCATGGCCTCCGTTGGGTGCCTTGGCGCGGGGAGAATAGGCCGGGTTCGCTTCGTCTCTAGATAAATGATGAATCTAAATTGGTGGGTTGCAACATGTATACGCGAGTTTCAATAGAAGTTCATCGCTTTGATACTAGCTTGAAACTCCTGCGCGCGGCGAACTGGCCAATAATCAGGGTCGCGCGACACGTTTGACATACGCGAATGCAACGCAAATCATAGGAAGGGCAGGGAAGCTTAACCGGAAATAGTGTTGTCAGGGTCGGGTCGGGCTTGGGTTGGGTTGGGAACTTGGGCTTGAGAATATCCTGAGCCCGAGCCTACCCCTTGGGTCGGGCCCGGGTCGGGTCGGGCTTGGGCTCAGGCCCGAGCTTGGTTCAATTTTCTTTCCACTGTGGTGAGGCAAATATTTGAGTGCTAAAAGAGCTTACCAACTATAAGATGAACCCCTTGAATGTATATAACATGTTTTAGTGGCCATAATGACTGTCTCGAAGGTGTTGAATAACTCTAGAAGTCCATCAAGAACCCCGGGATTTTCCGTACCCACCTTCCGGACCTCAACAACAAGATAAAATGGATGTAAGACCATGAGAGCACTCAAAATAAACTAAACTAGGCTGTGAGATGTTCCCAAACCACCAGCTCATCACTTACATTCAAGGAATTCGCTGCACAGAGAGACCCGGGTCCAAGCCCGGGGGGCGGGCCTGCCGAATATCTGAGCCCGGCTCTGAGCCCTACTTGGGCCCTACTTCGGGTCGGGCCCAGGTCGGGCTCAGAAGCCCGGGCTTAGGTCGGGCTTGGGCTTGGGCCCTCGACCCTGACAACACTAACCGGAAATAACACGGAACCATCTATGGGTTCCGTCTTTATCCCGTGTGAGTTCCGTGAATGCCAAGCGCCCCTAATACTTCTCAGTCGCTGAGTAAGAGTTTGGAGGGGAAGCGTATAAAAGCTGGCTGCTGCTCAGCAAGAAAAAAACAGCAGTTCAACATGCGGTTCTCTACCTCTTTCCTCACTCTCGCCTTCGTCTCCCTCTGCGCTGCTGTGCCGTTCGGCAACTCCACCGAGTCCTCACTGGCGAAGCGCTCCGTCCATTGCGAGACGAATGGCGGCAGTCCCATCACCGGCGACGCTACTGCTGCAGCCAAGCACATCCAGAACCTCGTCACCCAGGAGTGTTGCCAGGGGAACGCGGGAGGCTCCTTGTGCACGACGATGTGGTGTGTTGGCACGGCTTGTGGTATATTTCAGCTCCGTATCTCTGGCGGCTTTGTTAACAGTCCTGCATAGTCGGCATCTGCTCGAACGGCGCGTTCGACTCCTTCAACAGCTGCGACACCTGCTTGGATGCTAGCAATGGATTGCTCGACATTGCCAACAGCTGCTCGTCCGGTGGCTTGTCCGGAGGATGGGCTGACGCGCCTAACAACCTCCATCTCATTCTTTTCCACTCCTAAGACTCTCTGTGAGTTATGATCTTCACTCCGATGTGGCGTATTGAACTCACCTAAGGTTTTAGCAACCGCTCGTCACCAGTTGGCAAATCTGTATGGTGAAATTGGTAGAGGCAATGCGAAGTGGCAAAAAACGTAGTTGGATGCCCTCTGTTCACTTCCAATATGAGCTGGAGTTTCTGAGCACTTAAATCGCCAGTGGGTTCGATGTCAGTTGAACATCGTGATGCCGCGTCATCGGCGCCAGTCGAAAATGAAAGTGGAGGGTAGGCTACTCCTCGTCAGACGTCACGGCAATTGGAGAGCATCTTCTTCGGATATACCTCCACACTCTTATCGAGTGCTTGTCAACGATTCAACACCGATTCCGAAACTGTCGGCCAACTTTCCGCTCGAGGATGTGCAATCTGGACGCCTGACCTCAGCTCTCGCCGGCACTCGGATACCCTCGGCACTCTTCCAGGAGCTACAGACGCTGCCAGATTGTCCGATCGCATACCACGCGCATACTACTGGAACACTGGAACCAAATGGGCGGCATCCCGGCAATCACCGGTTCAGGTGCCATGATGATGGTGTGATGTCACGCTTCCAGCCATCTGCAGCCATCCCCAACAAAGTCCCAGAGCCAGTGGGCCGTACTGCGTGGTTCTTCTCATTTCGACTGAATCGCTATCCAGTTATCTGTGCTTAAAATCCCGCAATGGCCCGACGGCCCCCGAGCCCGGCTCCGACGCTGGGGCGAGAAAGTCTAGCTTTCCTGGGGGGCATTTGTCTTTGCGTACTCGGCCCCTCCGGCTCGGCCCCTTCTGCTCTGTCGATCGGTTCACCTGAAGATTCTGGGAAGAAATTGAATTTCTCAATTACCCCCAAATCGTAGCTCGATTTTACTCGTTCGTGCATTCAAACAATAAAGTGCGTATACATTGTAATGAATAGACTAGGTTCGTTATCCAGAGCAGGACTGGCTACATTCAGCAGTTTGCGCATCCGCCGCTAAAGTCCTTGTCGTCTATGTACTGGTGAGCAGATGCCGCAAAATCAATTGAATTGACGCTTACCGAAGCAGTCGCCGCAGCCATTGCCATCCGAAAGGCAGACGCCGTACGCCTGCTCGGAGAACAGCAAAGCGTTAATCTTATTGGCGGAAACATCGGCGCAGCCAAACAGGCTGATTGCGTCCTGTCGCGTCTGTTCCTCGTCCGGCTGGCCGCCGGTCTTGGAGGCAAAGTACACGCAGCAGTTGCCGTGGCACGCGGTATTGTACGCCGTCGCTGGGGCGCCGAAGATGTCGTCCGGGTTGCTGTAGTGGCAGACGTTAGAGGCCCCGGCCCACGCGGAAGCCCAGGTCGCGGGATCGACAAGGGCCTGGCAGTCGGAGAACGTCGCTGTTATCCAAGGTACGTCAGTGAAATGCGAGGTGCGAGCTGGAATAAAATTAACTTGCCATCGGAGGTGGTACCGCAATGCGCGCCGACTTGGGCAAGCGCTGCAGGCACAGCAGAGAGCGCGACGAGCGTGATGAAAGTCGAGAAGTGCATGTTTGGAGTGGTGGCTGAGAGTGGGCGTTTGAGTTGGTTGGTAGGTTCTGGCCCTCAGTGCGCTCCCCTTCTTATACCTTGCTCGCTCCGCTTAGACTCATTTGGTTGGATAGATATTTGCGAAGGACATAGGTAGCTGCGGAACGAGCCGCTCTGGAACGTCAATTTTTCGTCATCTTCATGCTGAGGCTGAATAAACATTATTCATGGAACGAATTGAGAGCAGGCCTCCGAGTCCCCGTCGGTAAGCTTCCGTGCTGTGTGGGCTTGGCTATAAGCTTGGCTGATCTGATACTTAATCAGAGCTCCACTTCGACACGATGGGCTTACCCGACTGGGAATCTCGTCCAGTCGAATCTCCATTGGGGTACTTCCCAGTCAGAAATTCGCCGCGCCCAACCTGTGTGGGAATGCGAGGATGCTTCATGCATTTCGCGACACGGCATGGGTGGAGTCCAAGGGGTGGTATTGCCGCGACCGTTTCATACTCCTCCGCAGTACGCCCGTTCAACTTCCTTTCAATTTACTTCTTACAGTGGCACCTCCGAAACGCCCCACCGTCGTACTGTAGCCCTGAGCGCTGAGGAGTGGGCACCAGTTCAGTGATTCAATATCTGCCACAATTCCAGTGATTCACAAGGATTCAATTCGACGAGCCATAACACGTCTGTCGGAGTGTATTGGAGATTGTCCGGTGGTAGGCGTTGGGCGGCCCGCACGTGAGGCTGTGCTGTTGAACTCCGGCGGTGTTGATGCTGTCCAACGGCTCTCAACTGATCTTCAATTCACTCAGGTGGAGTACCTTTCTAACTCTTATAGGTTAAACGCCTGCGCCCTGTGCATTATTTCCAAAGAGAATTTAACAATCGACTGTCTGACCACGGACGCACAATTTAGTTGCGGCTCGCCCCATCAACTGTACGCAACGCTCCACTCAGATGAGGGATTCTTGAAGTCATCATTTTACGAGCATTCTCATAACCCTTCCAGATTGAACTCTTATGTCTTGCGCATTATTTCCAAGCAGAATTTAACAATTTAGTCGCGGCTCATCCCACCACCAGTACGCAACGCTCCACTGAGATGAGCGGACTGGTGAAGTCGCTGTTTCAGTCTAATTCCGTCCATATTGTGGAGACGACAGGTTTCGTGCGCTCCACGTGAAGTGTTCGGACTTGGTCGCTACACTTGAGGACCGGGTATAAAGAGACGCTCGATGCAGTCCGTCTTCCTCACAAGTCCAACCCATCCAAACTACCAGAACTCACTCCACAAACATGTATTCCTTCACCGTCCTCCTCGCCATGCTCGGCGCAGTCTCTGCCACGGTCCTCCGGTCTAACATCACTGGCCGCCAAGACGTGACTTGTGTGCATTGCGGGACCACAAGCGACGGTAAACCCTGAATGCACACCAGCGTCGAGTGAGCTCTGACTGCTTCTCAGCGACGCTGTCCGACTGTCAGGCTCTTGTTCAGCCCGACACCTGGAACGCCGCCTGGGCCGCGGGCTCGAATGTTTGCCAGTACGTGTCGCACCAATGGTAACTTTTGGCCGGCGCGCTGATCAATAATAAATACTAGCTGGTCCAGCGCTACTCCTGGTAATATCAACGTCGCGGCTTACAACGTCGCATGCCATGGGAATTGTGCGCACTCCCTACCTACATTGGGATAGATGACTCGTACTAATAACTATCCACAGGCTGCGCGTATTACGGTCCTTACCCTGGGCGCAGTCCTACCTTCGACAGCGACGTCATTCGCCAGCGCGGTGAGCTGAATTTAATTTTCGCCTGCACTGTACATCGAGTGCTGATTCCTCTCAGCCGCTAGCCTGCTGGGATGCGGCGATACCGCGGTGAACAAGATCAACGGCCTCGAGATCGCCGAGGCAGACCGCTCAGGCGTTTGCCTTTCCGACGGCAATGGCTGCGGGGACTGCTTTGGTAAGTCAGCCCGTGGCATGACCCGGCGGGTGCTGACCTGGGGTGTAGACGACAACGACTTTGAATCGAGCTGCGCTTAATGCGGCACTGCGGAGTACAGCTGTTGAACTATAATTGTGCAAATTTACGTAGCACAACGAGCGACCAGAACAATCAGTATCGTATCCATGTCCTCATCTCGTACTAAATAAGATCACCCCCAATGATGTCCAGACATACTTCATGTAGGGATAAATAAAGAACCCGATCTGGTTCTTCGGCGTGAACGCGGACGAGCCTCCGAGTTGGCGCATGTGCCACTGGGCAGTAAAGCTCAGTGGAACAGTATACCCTTCGCCTCATACTCCGTGAGGCCACGTCCATGTCACAATTGAGTCTGGTAAGGAAGTCTCGCGTCGCCTTCGGAGTACGGGGTGACTTTGAACATCGTACCGATCACTCTTCCCGTACAGATGTGACTGAAATAAGGAGTCCTCGCCTGGTGCAGACTCAGTCTCATCTACTCTACCAAAATTTCGAAGAAGCACTGACTGGAAACTGAGCGCCCGAGACCACAGAGCCCAAAGAGGCGGCACCCCCAGCTTACTCCCAAGAGTCCCGCCCACAGTGCTGGCTTAGACCGTTTCGAGATTATCTTTGGAGTCCCACGCGACACTGTTCTCACACACGGTATGAGATGCCGCCATAGCGGTGAGCGAGTGCGGCATTCCGTTTGAATCTACGGCCAGGAATAGGATCCGGGCCGGGAGCTGAACGTTCCCAGTGAGAATGGCGTCTGCTCAGGTATGCTCAGAAGTGGTCAAATATGTTTCTTTAACGAAGCGCACATCCGAGCATACCCGAACGCACATCAGCACAATATTTAGACTTTTTCTCAAAAAATAGTGGGGCAGGTATGCTGTGTTGTGTTCTCATGTGCGCGCACATGCTTTCGTATGCTACGATCCGCACCTTTCAATTTGCTCCGAATTTAATTAAAAGACGTTGAATTTTATCGATACCACTACACGAGCACTACTACAAGTCCGCCGCACCACTTCGGCCGCGTGGGCGCTGCCGACATCGGGACGCACAGAGGGCGGGGAGGAAATGGGCGGGCACCGCCAATGTAGAGGAAAGCGGCGTCGGCGTAGGGGCCCGGGGCGGTAGACATTCTGAGGTGACTCCACCGCATCAGTTAAAAGGTCAGAGATGCTGCAGGAAGGGACACACACCGGTGGACGGGAAGGAAAGACAACGTGATAGAAATGTAGACCTGTGGGACGAGGTTACTATGGGAGAAGCCTTACCTAGCTGCTTGGCTTAGCGGATGAGTATGTGGAATAGCCCGCGCGGAGTTTGAGGCGGGGGAGGCGTGGCGCGCAAAACGATGGCGTCGACACACCGATGGCAGAGACTACGCGGCGTAAGGTCGACCTAGGGAACAAGATGTTAGTTAGGGCGGGGGGTGCACGGACATCGAGAGGTGGCGCAGATGCGCGGAGGCGAACGTGTCGCGCTCGAGCCTGCGTCACAGTCCCAATGAGCACACCACCACCTACGACGAGCTCAGCACACGCACCAGTCATGCGCTCCGTTTTACGAGCTCTCTGCACGCGCTGTCAAGCGGCCGCGAACCCCGCCCACCAAAACGCGTTCGTCGCGTGCATTGCCCGCGTTCGCGCATGCCTTCGGCTCGAGCATCGTCGTGTTGTTACGCAGCAGTCATGTGTGGAGGACAACGCAAAGGAGAGAGGGCAGGCAGTGGAGGCGCTGGGCGGGAGGAAGATGGGGGAAGCGACCCAAAGAGCTTCAAACTCCGCCGTTCCCACGCACGGACCGCGGTGTCCTTGAGTCGGGCGCGCCGTACCACTGATCCATGTAGAAATTTGAGGAAGACTGACTCGGTCGCCCAAATGATTTAATCAAGACAATGGAGATCCGAGTCGATAGCCTCATGAATTTTAGTCGTTTCCAAAGTTTTCCTATGTGCTGGAAGAAGATTCAAGCATCTGGCCCACATCTCAGCATACCCAAGCATGCCTGCCCAGACGGCATTCCCACTGGGCTTGAGGACGCTTGCCGTCTCGAGCAAGGGTTCAAATATTCAAAGGGAACGCATGCTTGGTTAGCCCCTAACTTTGCCTACCTAGATTGGGCGGCATCACGGCAATCACTGGCAGCAGCGGTAGGTGCCTTGACCGTGAGTGTAACGTCACGCTTCCCTTCTTATCGCCTCACCATAGCTCATCGCAAGTCCCAGCACTGTGTTCCACTTGAGACCCCGAGTCTTGCGCTTTTTCACTGTGGATGACCTCTTTGATGGACTCTATTGCACACCAATCTTTTCTGGCGCCGGACGTGCCCCCAATCTCATAGCTGGCCCTGCTGTGAATCATATGTGAATGTGCCCGCCTTCACACTCCTTGCTGCACTTATTTTTATACACTCTCCAGTGACACGCGGTACCGGTAAGTGTTGAACCAAATTGTCCAAAGAATCCACTTTCGGGGCCTTGGGCGTCTTCACGATCGGAGCGTGCGACTCTTTGGTCGGGGTCTTGCTAATCGATGCGGTGTCCGGCGTGTTCATCGGGAAGCACGGTAGGGGAGGCGGATCCAGGATGCCGCTCTCCGCATCGCTGTACGCGGCCGCAACCGCCACAGTGTACGGTACGCCGGAGAGACAGACGAATAGTTTCGAATACGGATCTTGCTACTGGTGGAATAAATAACCTGGGAACATGTTCAGCTGAGTGAGAGTCCCAGGCCCATGGAAGCCGTCCCCTGACGATGTCGATCTATAAAAATAAACTCGGCTTGACTCGGCTCCGTCAAAGGGCGACGCAGCAATTGGTTCGGTGCTCTCGACTTCCCCACAGACGCGGTTGACATGGCGTCCGTGCCACCAGGGACCGCGACCTGTATCTGATTTCACTCCTGGGCCTCAGCTCGCTCGAAGACTGTAGGTATTCGCATACTGTACATGCCTAGGCCGATTTTCAATACCGGCTTCCTGAATTGAGGCGTGAACTGCATGAATATTATATCGTCTCTCTCCGTGGAAAATCAACTCGACTCTACAGCGTCATATTTCTCATGTTACTCGAAACAGCAATGTTTCGCACCGGATCTCTTGATCTCCGAAATTTAGCGTCTGATGGTGAATTTTCAATTTGTTGAATCGAATTTTAGAGATGGCTACGCACTTCAATATTTACGCTTTTCCCTCCTTTAATACCTGATTGGGGGGCTTTGGAACGATGTACTTCTTGTAGCTCGGCGTCGGTTTTAAACACCGAGTTTTTACCGACCCAAGCTTCTCAGACTAAGTAAAACCCGCCTCGAGCTGAAGAGGGAGGACGAGTTTTTGGATGGTTCCCGGTACATCTTACTGAAAGAGGACATCATGGTGAGCGGTCGTAAGAATGAAATGAGACAGTATAGGTGAGATCGCGAGGTCAAACCGCACACCTGCCGTCAGCGGATTATTTTTGGCCGTGTCTACAGGCTTGGCATGACGCATAACCCACCTCCTGATTGGTGGAACTTCCATGTGGCCAACACAAGGGGTGTGAGCCGAATCCCTGCGCAGTATTCAGAAACCACTTTCTATCTGACAGAGAGGCCAAGCGCCGACCCGCTTCGACCGCTATTCAATGGTCTTGGCCCGCCTTCCTGTGCCTTTGACTCTGAATCATTCCAACTGCCCCTGGCCCCTGAGCTTTCTTCCGCCTCCCACACCTGAGGACGTGGTTGCGCGGGGGAGTATTAAAGCACCATCCAGGGAGCACCTCATCCAACGCTCTCCCTTGGGGAAAATGACCTTCGCTTCCCTCGCTATTTTCTCTACTCTCCTCGCCGCACGCTTCGTGGCGGCGCAGGCACCAGAGCGTTGCAGCCTGATGGGCAACGTCGTAAGTCCCTCCCCGCTGCACTCTGAGTCCTTTAACTGAGTCCCGACCCAACTTCCAGTCGCTCATCTGGGGCACAACCGCCGACACCGCGAGCACCGCCACCCCCATCGGGTGGAGCACTTCCGCCACTGCCCCCACCGACGCCAACGGCCACGGCCTCCTGGCGGTCCGATCCACCATCTCCCCCACCCTGTGGGGCGCCTGGGCCTGCGTTGGGGCACCCCCGACCGGCGGCGGGGGCGGAGGCGGAGGACCAACTAGCGGGGGAGGCGGAGGGGGGAGGCGCGGTGTTGTCAATCCACGCGCCAACGGCGGTTCGACGAGCGGGCCTCCCGGTGGGGGCGGCGCAGGCGGTGGCGGCGGCGGCGGCAACGGTGCAGGCGTCACGACCGGCCTCATTAATATGTTCGGGTACGCGTTCGCTTGATTTCTCCTCGCAGTCGACGCAGCACTAACGCAGATGATTACAATCCCAGCGCGATCGCGGACAGCAGCACCAACCTCTGCCTCACCGCCTCCGCCCTCGACCTCCCCAACACTACAATCACCCGCGCATCGTGCATCAATGCGCTCACCGATACTCCCTTCTTTACGCAGGCATGGCAGTGGTCGGTGGAGGAATTTAACGGGACCATGTTGCCTGTTGTCGATTCTCTTGTGTTCATGGGCTTGCAGAGCATTACCGCGCTCCCCTCGGGCACGCCGACAAACTATGTCCCGACGCTCGTGGGGAGCGGAGTGGGCGCGTACGTTGCCCTCGACTGGCTTCCGGGCGAACTCGACCCTGCAGATGTGAGCACGCCGGGCTTGCTCGTCTCATTTGTGTAGGGGACGAGCACGGGCAGGCTGCGAGAATGTTCTTTGGCTGGGTACAGGGGCTTGCGTGCAGTAGGGGCGGTTAGAGTAGATGATTCTCGGTGATTCTGGCGGTGATTCTGACGGTGATTCTGAAGTGATTCTGTAAATTATTTTGAATTAAAATCGTGCGAGAATCATCCAGAATAAACCTGAGCTCTGACCGTCCCTTTCTGAAATGTGATTCTCGCGATGATTCTATGTCCAGAAAAATTACCCGAGGGACGACGGCAATTATTCGGTTACCTGGTGGCTATGCTTTCCAACTCTCTTCACCCGCTGTCATGCCTCCCGCCACTCGACGCGCTGCTCTGGACGCTTCTTTGGAACAGATTTCTCCTACTTTTCAAGAGCTTCTTCAACGGACAGCTTAGTGCCAGCTTTTGCCTTCTCCGCGGTGATGGCTGCTCGAGGCCTGAGTGCAAGTGCGTCGGGCGAGAAGTCGAATAACAAAGATGCGGACGAGTCTCCGAGTTGGCGCAGGTGCCGCTGGGCAGTAAAGCTCGATGGTACAGTATACCCTTCACCTCATACTCCGTGGGGCCACGTTCATGTCACAATCGAGTCTGGTCAGGAAGTATCGCGTCGCCTTTGTCGGAAAAACCCCAAATCGCTTGGAACGGATTGGGCCGGGTTATCGGCTTGAGTGGGATTGCAACCGGTCCCAAGCCGCTGGCGGGGTGGCTTGGAACTGGTCTCGAGGCGTTCGAAGACTCTCAAGGCCTTTACTGGCTCCAGACGGGTTTGCACGGCTTGTGACTCCCAAGTAATAAGAATAGGGAGCTCTCTCTGCGCGGTTCGGGCACACATCTATGAGTGTAATCAAGTAAATGTAATTGATCAATCTATCCCATTTACACGTAGAAACATATCCTCGTCAATACAGTCCACCACATAGAATACCTCGCGTGATGCGCCAAATATGGGGCACAACAGTGCGCCCCGTGTAACATGTTCAAGAGCGATGAAGGCGGTACCGGAGCTCCATTCGCGGATGGGACAATCGGTGCGCGTGTGAGGAGCCCATGAGCTCTTACAGTAAGGCCGGATCATGGCGAGATCGAGAGTCATTTTCTGCGGCAGATGACAACGGAAAACCAGTTCAAGCTGGCCCATCGCCAGATCGTCGTCCTGGCCTTCGTAGATGACGGAATCGAATCGAGGTCGTGAGTGAAAGCAGGGGTTGCAGCGAAGGATATCCCGCGCAAGTTTCCAGTCGACTTTAGATTGATAGTCGACATACAGAACCTTGCACGGCTCAATCTACGGCATGGCATCAGTGTCAATTATAAGGTTCTATTCATTTTATCCATTTATTATTATTTTTTAAAAATGCCCCCCGCCCGCACTAGTTGGGACGACTTGAAACATGTTTCAACCTCTTAATCCCTCGGCTGGCTTGGAACTGAGTGGAACTTCGCGGCTGGCTTGGAACTGGGTTATGTGCACCTCACCCAAGTGTTGCAAGCCACAAACAAATTAAGACCTTGGAACGCCTTGGGACCAGTTGAGTGGCGGTACAACCCATTCTGGATTTTTCCGACATTCGGAGTACGGGGTAATTTAGAACGTTTTACTGATCACTCTACCCGTACAGATGTGAATGAAATAAGGAGTCCTCGCCTGGTGCAGACTCAGTCGCATCTACTCCACCAAAATTTCGAAGAAACATCAAGCACTCACTGGAAGCTGAGCACCCGAGGCCACAGAGCTCAAGGCAGCGGCACCCCCAGCTGCACCAATTCTCCCACCTACAGTGCTGGCTTAGACGGTTTCGAGATTATCGTTGGAGTCCCACACGGCACTGTGTTCTCACGGTTAAATATCATAATATGACCCGCAAATTATGAGTTGCCACCATAGCGGCGGTGAGCGAATGCGGCATCCAGTTCGAATCTACGGCCAGGACTAGTTGAGGACTAGGATCCGGGCCGTGATTTGAACCTTGAGGACGTTTGCCGTCTCGAACAATGTTTCACGTGCTTGATTAGCCCCTAACTTTTACTTAGATTGGGCGGCGTCACGGCAATCAGTAGTGTCTTGACCGTGAGTGTAACGTCACGCTTCCCTTCTTATCGCCTCACCATATTGGCTCATCGCAAGTCCCAGCTGTTTTCCACTTGGGACCCCTAAGTCTTGCGCGTTTTCACTGTGGATGACCTCTTTGATGGACTCTATCGAACACCAATCTTCTTCTGGCGCCAGACGTGCCCCCAATCTCATAGCTTGCCCTGCTGTGAATGTGCCCGCCTTCACACTCCTTGCTGCACTTAGACTTGAATATACACTCTCTCCTTCATTTATCGAGCCACCGCATAGATCCTTCTCATCAGCGATTATGGAACAATGCACGCATTTAGGTGCAGGATACATCCCGTACGTTATAAGTTAAATTCAGGACTATCAATTGGCCTTCGCTCAGAAATCCCACAGCGTCCCAAACTACGGGAGCGTCAGCATACACGACGACCACGAGCAGGACACACACCGCAGGTATGCCCTCCGCTTTGCAGCCCTCCATAAGCTCAGAATTGCCGATGTAGTTCGACGTGATGAAGACGACTGTACAGCGCATGAGCCCCAGAAGTCGAGCAGGTCTGCAGCAAATAACGTACCCTCAGCGTTCCAAGAATAGTATACGGCTCGCAGGAGCTTCATAGTGTCGGGACGGCCGCCGCGCTGTTTGCTGTCCCATAGGGTTACGCGCTCGGGGCCCAAGTGGCGGTGAATTAGGCCGTTTATCGTGGGACCAAACGTCTTTTGCTGGTCGGAACCTGGTGACGTTCTACGCAAAGTGATCTGCCCTGAATGCTTCACTCACCGATCCAAATCAGATACCTGCGAAGCGCACTTCAGCCAAGCAGCTCGGGTCCTCGAACGGCCAAGCACACACCAATATGGGGACTGCAGACAGGTCGATAGCGCGGCGCCAATCCCAGTCCCAGTGCATATGCGGATTCCTCGTTTGTAGAGCGTCGACGTGTTGGAGACGCCGGCGAACTGATTAAGTGAGCGCAGAGCTTTCTATCGGCCACAGAAGCTTACCTTCAGCTCCCGTGTCCACACCGTCTTTGGCGGATCACTGACCAACCGTTTCGTGAAGTCGCCTTGGACACCCGCGATCATATAATGGTACTTGGCATGCGTCCCTTCCCTACGCCGAGTCATCCTCATGCCAGGACCGCGATAATAATGCTCACGATATAATCCCGAAAGCATGATATTCCATGATGGACGAACGACTGATACGGCCCAGTAAGCCTTGCTGCATCCCGCGCTTAAAGCGGATGATAGCGACCTTGGGGGATGGCTAGACGATGGCTGAGAGTCGCACACCCCCAGATATCATAAGACGCACAAGCTCAATGTCTACCTCCACTTCTCGCACGCACATCCACGGAAGAGCGATACTGGCAAAGCGGTCAATATGAGGTGCATGATGGTAAGCGCTGCGTACAAGAAGGTCATCCCGCAGGTGAACCAGAAATCTTGGTGCTTTATCAATTTGACTCCGCTCATGTCCCAAGTGCGCGTGATCGGGTTATACGTGTCTCCCAAGATGACGAAAATCCCTGGACTCGGTTCAGCTCCATCAACCCCGCATATAAGGACGAGTGGGTACATGTTGAGATCAGCCCGATCCATCCAACGAACTAGATGCAACACAGGTTATCTTGGGGCCATGCGGTACACGCGGAGACGCACTCGGTGCTGCCGCTCGAATATGCTGGGACACAGATTAATCGAAATTCGTGGACAAATTGAGAGCGCGTACGTACTTGTGGTGCGTGTTGCGGACCCAAGGAAATGCACTGAGGGCGCTGATGATTACCGCGACGTTCGTGGCCACGCCCATAACGAGGATGGCGTCGTGGTTCACATCGAGGTTGCAGAAATTGTGCACGACCTTGAATAATAGCCAGAGGACGCCGGACAGTGCGCAGCCGCTGTGAATGCCGCCAAGGTGCTATAGGACGAACCAGGTCAGCTGACGAAGGAACGTGAGAGTTTAAGCTGACCTGAAGAACAGAGGTGCAACCTAATCTCCACCACAGAGGAGTCCACTACTCATGTGTTATACGGGCGAGGGACTTGTGGATGGGGACACGTACCTTGGCAAAGCAAGTGTTCACGATCAAATACAGCAGTCGCCCGAACGCCTCGTTACGCATGAGCTGGGTGATGAGGTCAGTCATCGACGCAAATAGATTGATGCACTCGCTCACGATTGCGAAGTTCAAATTCCCCAGAACCAGGGCACCGGTGTAGTTGATGGCGTAAGGAAAGTGCCCCAAAATTGCAAGGCCGATGCCAACAACATTTAAGGTGAATACGAACGTGAAGAACTTCCTACCATGACAAGCGAACGCATCAGCGACCGAAGGAGAGAGAATGACACGCGGCACCGGTAAGTGTTAAACCAAATTGTCCAGAGAATCCACTTGGAGACAGGTTTCGGGGCCTTGGGCGTCTTCACGACCGGAACGTGCGACTCTTTCGTCGAGGTCTTGCTGATCGACGCGGTGTCCGGCGTGTTCGTCGGGAAGTATGGTAGTGGAGGCGGATCCAGGATGCCGCTCTCCGCATCGCTGTACGCTGGCGAGGGAGGATAATCCGGTTTCTCTACTGACATTGTGGACGCAACGCAGGTCTTGAGGAGGGGGGTTTCCGCAACCTTAGCCCCGGAATTGACCCAGAGGTGCGTTCCTTCTTATAATTCCATGTGGAAGAAGAGGCTGGTTGACGGTGCCGACCATATCCTCTGCGCCTCACTGGTGCCACTCTGCGCATGTGCGGCTCCGCCAGGGCGGTTCCTTGGACAAGGTACCGAGAAGGTATTGTCGTTCGCAGGCTTAAGTCGGGTTCATCCAGCCCGGTGTATTGCAACTGGAGCCTTGAAATCCGCACAGAATGATCCACGACGATACGTTCATCCGCGTTGATCTCAGTTCTGTCCCTCGGAAGCCTACTTTACCGGAGGCACAGAAATCCAATTTATTCAGTACGCATCGCTTCATTTTGTCTCGCATGCATTTAACCTCTTTCCTGGATAGAGAGGAATATGCGGTGGTCCCCGTTTATCGGCGCTTATCAGGTTTGACAGGCAGTCCGCTACACCATCCTCGATGAGAGCACAGGATCTTGACATACAACGGCAGAGATCCACGTCATCGCTGGCTGGCGCCTTCTCAGACCTTTGTCCATTGCCCTCTTTCCGAGAGGTGGCCACGTATCCAACCTTGTCGAACAATCCCACGCGAAGCACCAGAAGGCTCTTCGCCCAGGTAATGTACTATCTATATCCTGATGCGATATTTATATGTGTGCAGGGGTGGAAACACTCAACCTTAAAAGTCAACAATGTTCACGCGCCGGCGTACAAGGGCCGCCCCTCGGTACGGCCCCTCGGCACATGCCCCGGCACTTCCCCGTTGATTCGGCTTGGGTTTTGTAAGTGTTGAACAATTTACAACGAATGCTTTGAAAATGCACAGAAATGGAATCCCTGAGTCTAGTGCCCAGAGGGCTGTTAATCTCGCATCGCCCCATGTAGGAGAGGATGCCTACCTATTCTTGTCTCCAGGGTGCACGCCAGCAAAGTAAGCTGGAGGAAGTAATTCCGAGATCTCCGTCCGATGGGTTTGCGGCGATCACAATGCACTGAGTACCTCGAAAAATCCCACTGGAATCTTGCAAGCAGCCAATGCCAGGGCACTCATTGACGAGAACAAGACCCCGGTCCTTGGCGACAGAAGACGATACCCCTTGATATGCCCTCTGCGGTCCTGGTTCTCTTGCCGACCTGGATGATTGATATCATGCAAGAACGTTGGTTATCTGAGTCTCGAGTATGCACTTGCCTTCCTGGAGGTATTCGACGGCGCCGTGCGCGTCCTCGGTATTTCAACCACGGGGTGCCCAGACATTTCCGTTCCCTCCTTCACGTGTAACGAGGGGGCGAGTTGACATTATGACTGTGGGAATGGATATATATATAGCACCCCGATAGTGAAAATAGACAGGCATCCTCCTGGAACGGTCCCCTAATGCGCGTGGTTCTCCTCAAACTACCCCGCCTCTCGCCTATCTTTTTTTGCTTCCTTGTTTGTGATAGACCTGGCGATGCCCCAAAAGAGACAGATGGGGCCACGCTTTCGGGTCCGTGAAGGAGAGAGAAGGTGCGAAGTTCTTGATCATGTTCCTGGCGCCGCCATGGGATTGCATGCACGGCTCCACCGTCTTGGGTCCGAAGCTTCCGACTGGTTGGCGCAGGGTCAATAGCACGGTTCTCAACCACGCACGGCCTCAATATTACTGGGCCAATTGCGTGACAGTTATGACATACCTGGGTTTAACACGCCGACCTAGGATTCCGAGAACTGATGTTCCGCCGTCTTCGTCCCGAGTGCCGATCCAGCCGAGCGCCGAGGGTGGCAGAAATATGACAGGCTTGGCAAACCACGCGCATATGTCAAAAATTGCGGTCCTTCTTCAAACCCTTTTGCAGAACGAGTCGGATGCGGTTTGTATCATGCCAAACGCCATTCGCTCATCGTATATATTAAATTCTCACCGCATATGTAACTATTGCACGGAACAATCAAGAGGCTTCAGAAAGGGGTGCACATGTAGGATGGGTTTTGGCAGGGAGATGCGTTTAGTAACCTTCCTTCATCCAATGGAGTCACAAGAGGGTATCTCGGAAGCTGAGGTCTGGCCGACGGCGGCAGCAGCCTGTTTTTCAACGAGTCGACGCTTGCAAATAATAGGTCGCAAGCCACCACGTCCCAAATCGTACACGCCATCAGGTCCTGATAGACGGGTCCTACCGTCCAGCGGTATGGTACCACGAGCCAGTTGTTCAATCCGTTCCAACCGCTCGGAACGATAAGTGGCACTGGAAGGGACGTGTAAGGCTCCCGAACCAGCGCAGTGGGGATGCGTTACCGTGCCCGTGGACTCGTGTACCAAATCCGAGGGACAGGTCAACTCAATCAATGCATATATGTCTTCTCTGTTCACGTCAGCGAGCGCTGGGATTTATCCGGTCTTAATTATTGCGACAGCGCGTTATGGCTCAAGGGGCATACACTTGCGCTGAATTATCGAATCAGCGCGTGTAACGGGTACGACAGTAGATCCCGGGGGTTTCACCTGACGGTCCAAGTATCGATTGCTCTATTTTTGGTTCAACTTGCGTGAGAACCACAGAGATCAGAGTGAGAAAGGGATTGATTTAGGTTCGTTCTACATGCAGGTGAGTCCTTCTGTGTGACGACAGTTTGCCAGGTACCCCCCTGCTTACTGCGCGCAGACAATTTGTGACGTTCCTGACAGCGGATAATTCCCGTCTTCGTATAAAATCGTGCGTCTCCATCGCTTCTCTAACGTTTGGTGGTTCACGTCCTCTTCAAGCGTCGGAATCATGCGGTCCTTCTCAGCCCCGGTGTTCTCTCTCCTTGCAACTGTCCTCCTAGGGCTCCATGTCCACGCTATGCCTCAGGTGATAGCCCCAGCAAGTGGCGGTCCCCCCGCCGGAAGCGGGGGGAGCGGGGGCGGGGGTGGAGGCGGGGGTGGAGGCGGAAGTGGTAAACCCGGTGGTTCAGATGACCCAGGCACCACCACCGGCGGCAGCGGCATCCCCAACGTCGCCAATGCCACGAACCAAGCTTGCGTCCCATGGTACGCCATCCGCGATGCAATAATGGGCGGCCTCTTCCAGGGTAAGCAACGTATTGATAGCAGAGTTCACACACTGATTCGAGTGTCCTAGGTCGATGCGGCGACAACGCCCGCGCGTCCATCCGACTCGCGTTCCACGATGCCGGTAGGAACCCATACCTCAACGGCATCCTCTCTGCTCAACGCCTAATGCACAGGTACCTTCTCACTGGCGCTCCAATCAGAGGCGCTTCCGAACGGCGGCGCCGACGGATCCATGCTCGTCGATCCCAACGAGGTGCTTCGTTCGGAGAACAACGGACTCCAGAATATCGTCAGCCTTCTTGAGCCGATGCCCGCGCAATTCGGGGTCTCCCCTGGTGATGTCCTCCAAGTTAGTTCGCCTTCCGTTGAATATTCTCTCGCACCTGTTGACGGACATTCCCCCATAGCTCGCTGGCGTCCTCGGCGTTGTGCGTGATCTCTCCTGCATGATCATGTCCTATTCGCCGCCTTATATTGCTCCCTAGCTCGCGTGCCCTGGTGGACCGGTAATCAATGCGTTTATCGGTCGCCCAGCGCCCAGGAACATCGCGCCGATGGGTCTGCTCCCGAATCCCAACAGCCCCGTTGACGTTTTGCTCGCCCGCTTCGCCGACATGGGGTTCAGCAGCCGCGAGTTGATGGCGCTCATCGGCGCGCACAGCACGGGCAAGCAGCGCTTCGTGGACCCCACGGTGGCGAACGCGTCATTCGACACCACCGTCGATATCTGGGATACCCGTTTCTGTGAGGGTCGATTTCTCCGTGTCGCGGACCACGCGCTGATGTGTTCCGCGTCCCAGATACGCAGACCCAGGAGGCGACAGCTGAGCCAGGTATGACGCCTCGGCCGCTGTCCGCACAGAATGCTGATGTCACTCGATCCCAGGCACCTACAGGCTGAACAGCGACGTCAATTTCGCCGGCAACGCATCCACGAGCACAGATTTCAACCGCTTCGTCGGGCGTGGGGATCTTTGGTGCGTAGCGTCGCGCGGAGCGGCGCATGGCTGACGCTCGGTCTACAGGCTCCCTGCCTACGCTGCGGCCCATTTGAAGATGAGTCTCCTTGGACAGGACGTGACAGACCTCACCGACTGCAGCGAGATTCTGCCCGAGTCGATATCACTCACGCCACTCGAGGTCGTGAGCAGCAACACCGGGTCGAACAAACCAGTCACCGACCCTCTTATCGACCCCATCAAACTCGAGGCGGCGATCCAGCAGTTCCGCTCCATCTGGCTCGTGCCGGCGTGAAAAAGAACTCCATCGCGTTTCTCTTCTTTATCTCTAGGCTGTATAGTGTTTCATTTATGAATTGTATTTATCTCGCGACTGCTAGAATCTTACCTTTGGCGAGCATATGCGTGTGGATCCGCTTGAACGCAATCTCGGTCATCTGGGTGTGAACTTGGCGATAAAGTGCCTAGGGTTGTTTCGCGCTATTATAGTTAAGGCAATGCGAGCCTACCATGAAGGTTCGCTGACCTTAAGCCTTTGCGGTACTTGTTGACTTTGGCTTACTAGTAGCTACTAGCTTGGGACTGAGTTCACAGCTGGGCTGACCGGGCTGAGCTCGCAGTCCAGAAAATCGGTTTTGTTCTCTTTTGCCAGCGTCTGCCTCCGCTTTCCAACGGTATTCCTTGTCCTTTCTGCTTGATAAACCAATACCCCTTGAAATTCTCGGACCAACCTCCGTGGAACTCTCTCATTCTGTTAGGGCGCTCCTGATGAGCTAGGTGCTGCTCACTCACCCCGGAATTCCTGGGGCCATGATATTTTGCTCGGGCTGATGCCACAGGTTTTTATTCGCACAAATTTACACTCACTCCATCCTTTAGCCCTGATGCATCCTGATCTTTCTATGCCCCGCACAAGGAGCCCACGGCCATTTCCGGGTCCTGACCAACGAACTTTCGAGCTCGCCACTCACATATTAGCCCTGGGCGAGAGCTATGGTAAGCCCGAGCGAAAATCTCAGTCGTAAATTGCTCACGTTCGTGATCATTAGTGCGCAGCATCGCTCACGCTCTTCAAGCGCAAATTAATTAATGCGCAGCAGTGAATGTTGTAACCTCAGGCGTGGCCGGCCGCGTGTGCCCCGTTGCGCAGTCATCTATACCGCCAAATTCACTCACCGCCGCTGAACACTTCACAATGCCGCAACTTGAATAATGCCATGATCTCTGGGTAGAATTCATGGGTGCGGTATGTTAGATGTGGATTCCCGGACGTGAGCAAGGCGTCGTTCATGCAGCGGCGGTGCAAGTGAAGATGCGGGCAAGTTCGCTGTCCCAAGCCAGGATTCCCCTGATGAGTTAGCGGTGACTCTAGCCTCATACACTGGCGGCGGTCGGGGTTTCGATGCAGTAACATTGTCGAATGGCTCTGGGCGCGATGCTCTGTCGGTTTCCGTGGATCCTATCTTGGCTGCTTGAGCGATGGGAACCGCTTCGGTGGCCGGCGACGCCTGCGGGAATGCAACCAAGAATCTGATTTGAGCCTCAAAACTCGTGCTGTTCCACTCATCAAGCAACTTTGTCCATGTTGAGGCATAGGCGGGCACTATATGACCATTCTCCCACCGCACTATGTGCAATTCTCGGTGCCTCAAAGTACTCTCGAGTCGGAGCGAATTGCCCAAAATGCCAAATTTGTCTGACAATTCGTCCTTTGTCAAGAGTACGAGGAAATTTGAATTCGACCGACGCACCTTTTACCACATATGATCCACAGTCCAAGTTCGAGCGGTGCGTTTTCCTTGTCCGTGTCGTGAGATCAGGGCTGGAGAGCTCAGGCGGCAGACCGAGCGTACACGGCGTAGAATGAGCGATCAGGGCGCAGAACGCGGGTGCTGACGCCGCCGGCGAGTACATATACGCTACATATGCACAAGGCAAAGAGCGCGGAATCGGCGGTATCTTGGGGCGCCGTTCCAGACGACGCAGGACGAGGGATGGGGGTGAAAGGAAGGAAGGAAGAAGAAGGATGCGGCGGGCACCGTATACGCGCATACGAGTACGTGGGGCGCAGGATCCTACATTTCGTATTGATACACATGCATATCACTCCCCTCCATTCGCCCACTCCCACACGCTTGTCGCCAGTTCTTCTTGTTAAGTCGGACAGGCGGGCGCATGGCGATGGCGGCGTACAGCTCGTGCGGGCGCGGGTTCTCGTACGCGTCGTGCGTGCGCGTGTTGTACGCGTCACCGCTCACACCTCGAGCTCGTCGTACGCACCCCTACTCGTGTTGTACGTGTCGCCACGCGGCTCACTCGCCAGCCCGCGCCGAGGCTCACCCCCGCGCCCAAGCTCGCTCACACGCTAACTCGTACGCACGTTCGCAGCCCCGGGCGGAGGCTCGCTCGTCTCGTATGCGCCGTGCGAGTGCGCGTGAGCTCGCGCGCGCTCGCAGGGAAGTATTCCGGCGGGTTGAACAGACGGTGGAGCGCCGCGGGGGCTTTGGGGGTTTGTCCGGTTATAAGAGAAGCATAGCGTCAGCTGTAAAGAAAGGAGGAGGGAGACGGAAAGAGGGAAGGGGTACGCACGTCGTATGTACACGTCCACGGTGCGGGGGCCAACGCATGCGGGCCGAACGGTGGGGAAGAAGGTGGGGGGACGAGCGCGCCCTCCATGAGCGGGGGAGGTGCGCCCAGCGCGCGGTGTACACGACCCATGTGAGGACGCGGAGGGCGCGCATCTGCAGCGCCTCCCCTTCTCGGTCCGCGTCGGGGGTGGGGGCGCGCTCGAGGCGCCCGCGTGGGCGAGATGAGGGGGGAACCGTGCGCTGAGGAGACGCCAGGGCGTCCGCACACGAGGAGACAGCGCACAGCGGCGAGATGTGCATGCGCGAGAAGGTCGTCGGCAGCAAGGCGGTGCGCGAGCGCGGCGGGCGAGGAGCGTGGGGAGGGTGAGCGCCCAGGGGAGGCCTGCCCGGTCGGGGAGGTCGTGCCTGGCCGTGAACGCGTGCGGCATGTTGTGATTCTGGGTGCAGCAGCGGAAGCGAAGGCCGCCCAACAGGAAGTGGTTTGGGTATGTGAGGTGGCAGTACAGGAACTAGCCTGGGCGCGTGCACAGTGTGTCGTAGTCGCAGGTGAAGTGCGGTACCAGATCGAGCGGGTGCAGGCTGAGGCCCAGACGTGCAGCTGACGGGATGTCCGAGTCTAGGAAGTCGCGGTGGCCGAGGCGGCGGGCGTCGAACGTGAGCACAGCTCGGATTACACTGTCCATGCTGCAAAGGGCAATGAAGCGATTAGCAAGCATTGCGGAGTAGGAACCTGCCTCTCAGCGTTCCCAGCGAAACGGGCCGACATGTCGGTAGGGATGGACACGGGTACGGGTACGGGTATAAATCAGTCAACCCGGACCCGAACCCGGAAAACCCGAACCCGAACCCGCGGGTTCACGGGTTGTTCACGGGTTGTCTGAATTGATCGGATTATGCTTGCCGAAGACTGCCGAGAAGGTTCAACACCTTCAAAACATGAAATTTGTTCACTGATTGACGTTTTTAAATGCGACAGGTGCTTAACAAAAGCTTGCGAGCACCGTTGATGGCTGGTAGCCATGTTCAATGGCCTCGAAATGAGTTAAATTCAATAAAAGAGTCAATGTTCGCAGACCCGCGGTGTACCCGCGGGTTTCGGGTCCACTAAAATTGGAACCCGTACCCGTACCCGGGCCGACCCGACCCGAAAACCCGGCGGGTTGACCCGTACCCGTGTCCTTCCCTACATGTCGGTGTGGTGCGAGACAGAAAGGTCACACTGTGACATGTGACATGGTGCCACCATTCTGCATATAATGCCATATAATGGCCTGGAGTCATACATGACTCCATGACATACACAGAAGATGAGAGAGAGGATTCAGGACGTCCAAATATTCATTCCCAATATTATTTCTCGCTCAGCATCAGCAAAACCGGTCTCGCTAGCTAGCGCTAGAGAGCACCTGCTAGCTAGACTCGTAACCAGTCTGCCTACGATTGGCAACAATTGTGGCGAGCACGTTGCCATAGGCAGACTGGTACAACTCGGGCCAAACAAACGAGGCGCGCGAGAAGTTTGAATTTTTTGATGGCCCCTGCTCTTGCCTCAAATGAGGTTGGATAGTAAAATCTACAGAAGAGTGATTGTTCTGAGTGCTTATTACTTGAATTCTGTCTCCTCAGATTATTTTCAAACGGCCTGAAATAAGTGGTATGAATGCTCGAAATTACATGAGAAATGATGGGGACTCGGTGATCCAGTGATCGGCCGTGATCGGCACCACTCAAAATTTCAAACTCCTCGCGCGCGTCAATTGTTTGTCCCGAGTTGTACCAGTCTGCCTACGGCAAAGTGCTTGCCACAATTTTGCCCTTCGTAGGCAGACTGGTGACGAGTCTACCTGCTAGCATGCTAGCACCCACTAGCACGCTAGCAAGGGTCCCTTCTCCCTAGCGCTAGCGAGCGTCTCCTAGCAGCTGCTAGCACGGTCTGCTAGCGTCTCCTAGAAGTCCTACTAGCGCTTGCTAGCACCTGCTAGCAGGTTTGCGAGCACTCGCCAGCACTTCTAACAAGTATGCTAGTGCTTGCTAGCATCTGCTAGCGGCTCCTAGCACTTGCTAGCTGCTCCTAGCACTTGCTAGCCGCTGCTAGCACTTCTCCTAGCACCTGCTAGCACTCGCTAGCGGCTCCTAGCACTCACTAGCGGCTGCTAGCAGCTCCTAGCACGCTAGCGGCTGCTAGCGGCTCCTAGTACCTGCTAGTGCTCACTAGCACTCACTAGCACTCGCTAGCAGTTCCTAGGGCTCTCTAGCCATCTGCTAGCACTTGAAATCTTACTTAAAATCCCACAATACATTCAAGCAAAGTAAAATCTCATTTCATGCTACTACGAACATGACATGACAACTGGCTACAAAAACCAAGTCCGCTACCTGCCAGATGCCTGCGGGCATAATTTACACACCACGGACGCCCATGTGGCCATTCTGGGCGTGCACACCCCGCAACATCCAGATCTTGGTGGGCCGTTCGCAGAACCAGCTCCACGCAAGTGCAGCGCGCTCCAGTCGGCATCCACGCGCGGTATAAGGCACCCACATGCTTCACCGAGCTGCCGTACTACGCGCTTAAGGCCGGGCGGTCCCACACGCGTTGGTGCATCGAGCTCAAAGCTGCGTGCACGCGGCCGTACAGGCCACGGGCACCCGTGCTGCCGCGCGAAGATAGCGACGGTTTCGAATCCGCTCGGGGTGACTGTCAGATTTTAAGCGAGCACGGCTGCGGAAAAATTCGCAGGCCCATGGCCAACGGAAAGATTCAGTGAACGGTATAAAGAGCTTTCAGTAAGTGTTCTCAGACGTGCGGAAAATACGTACTGCAAGACATACTGCCTCCGCTACCGGAGATGATAGTGAATACAGCAATAATACGTACAGCATAGTCAGCACTCGGAAAGAGTGATAAATGGAAGAATCACACCATGGTCTTTGCATCCTAGCGCGAAAAGTAGGGTGAGTCATTAGCCAGGAAAATGCAAAGGGATAGTACACACTGATTGCATCTGCAACACCAACAATTGAGCGAATAAGATGTATACACGGTAACGGCGGTGTTGTGAGATCATTCGAATCCGGTTTGGTGTGATCACCAGACTCGGATGTCTTCGTTCACGGAGCCCTCCTCCGTGACGCCGGGCACCGTGAAGAGAGCGCCAAAGTTCTGCGAGAACCTAGATGCATGTGGTGTGAGTGCCTACAAATTGGGGAGAGGACGCACCGCCCTCGTCGACGATTGTTGTGAACGCATCGAGACCAAAGCGCTTAAGGAGTGCGGGGCCAAGATATTCTGCGCCGTGGTACCGCCCGCCTCCTCTCATCGAAAACAGGAGAGTGTCTTGCCGGTGGTCGATCGGTCAGTACAGACGCGGCGTCGAAGGCGAAGGGGCTCACATGATGCCAATAACACGGCTCTCTTCGTCGGAGCCTCCGTCGCTTTAGATATTGTCGCCTGCATTGATGTAAATCGCATGAAAATAAAAGAAATCGGAGTACAGACCATCGAAATGGTGCCATGAATAGCAACAGCTTCAGCCTCATGTGCGCACCCTTCCAAGTCCCTTCCAAGTGAATGGCGAGTTCATACATGCTGACTTTCTGCAGCGCCAGCTTCGCGTGCCTGCACCATTCGTCAGTCTTCCGCTGAGATCAGCATACAACAACTCACACGAGAGGAGAAGCCTCAACCAAGGTGCTCGACAAACGGCACGACCTTCAGCGCGCGTTCTCGCCCACGTGCTCATCGCGCCGAACATCTTGAGGAAGATCTGAACTGCGGCGTTGAGCTGGCTGACCGTGCGCGTGAGATCGGGGGCTACGAGGGCGTCGTGAGCTCGGTCTACAGCGCGCCGTTCGTCGCGGGGACGAACGGGCTGACCTACGGGTACACCGCAGTAGCATTTGCGACCGACTGGCGCTGGCCACAGGGTGTTTATCACGCCGGCGGATGAGGCGGCCATACGTGACCGCTGAAGAGTGAATCGAGTCTGGCGTAATCGCCAGACTCGGATGCAGCAAGGAGGGTGCGGCGAGGAGGACGAGGACGAGGTGGTGGTGGTAGTGAGAGACAAACGAACCATGGCCAAATATTTGGATTAGTGATGTTCTTGGTTTGGTTTGAAACCAGCAAACCAGGAAACCAAAACCATGGTTTGTTGAAACCAAACCAAACCAAGGTCATGGTTTGATGCTGGTTTTGGTTTTGGTTTGAAGCCCGTGAAACCAAAACCAATGGTTTGAACCATGGTTTCCAGCTTATGAGGTTTCCCGGGAGTATCTGGGCTAAACCAGGTATTTAGTTCATTCTTCTCCCACTACAGATACATTTACCTGCTCACTTTCATATGCCAAAGCACTATGGTAGTCTGCGCGACCTAAGCCGCGGAATTAATTGATGCAGCTGATGTCGGCTGATCGGCTTGCGGCCCTGAACCTTGGCCAACCACGAACATGACCTGCGAATGGGAAGTGACCAGGCTGCAGAGTTGCGAGATGAAGATTCTAGCCTCATCCAGTCAAAAATCGGGCCTGGATCCCTTGATGGCAGAAAGGTGGGCAAACCATGGTTTAAACCAAAACCAAACCAAACCAAACCGTGCTCCGTGGTTTTGGTTTTGGTTTGAGAATTCTGGAACCAAAACCAGCTGAAACCAAACCAAAACCACGGTTTGAAAACCAAACCAAACCAGAACATCACTAATTTGGATTGTTCCATTCCCATCACGTGCCTTTCACTTCCCAAATTTTTCTCAAGTCCCGCCACTGTCCCGCCGCTTGGCTACCGCTTGCGTCTTGCGGCCTCTGCAGTTCAGCTCGCTCTTCCTCATGGTCTATCCAAACAAACCATCCCCTCAGGCCTTCTGCCGTCCTCTCTTTTGAAGAGTTCGAGATGCTCCTGGCGCGGCCGCCCTCACACACGCGCTTGCCACTGCGAGCGCCGCTGGGGGCGTAGGAAGGGGGACACTGGAGTACATGCTGCGGCGGAGCGTGCCGCGGGACGCGGGGGAACCGCGGAGGAGGCGCAAGTGTGTGAAAGAGGTGGAAAGGGAGGTGGAGGCGCTGGTCGGGCTTGTGCTGGGGGTGCTGCCTCAGCCGTCCTCCTCGTCGTCCGCCGCTTCCACTTCCACTTCCGCCGCCTCTACGTCGTCTTTGCAAGCGTCGGCGCCTGGCGCAGACGGCCTGGCGAAGCAGAAGAAGCCCCGCGGGGAGAAGGCGGGCCTCGCGGGCCTCGCGAGCGTGCCCGCGCTCGTCGCGCGCATGATCCTGCGCCGCCGCGAGCGGTGCATGCGCGGGCTCGGCGAGGGCCGCGGGCGTGCGCCGGGCGGGTCGTCCTTACGATCTACCCTTACGCTCGACGCGGAGGGTGGGGAACCGCCACCCATGGAGGTCGCCCCGGTACCTTCGATGGAGCCGCCGCCTATGGAGCTCGTGCTCTAGCCTGCCTCTCGTCTAGATATCTATGGCCTTGCTTCGATTTGCTTGAATACTTCGTCTGTCTGCGCGCGCTTGCCTGCTTGCATATACATACCACATGTTTCCTACGCCTCTCCATTTCAGTTCTTCCTTCCAATTCTACTCTCCATCTCTTCTCTCCATCTTCTCTCCATCTTCTTTCCTCGTCTTCTCTTTCTCTTCTCTTGCTACCTTCTTCATCTCATCTCTTTCCTACTATCTCTGCTTCATCTTCTTTTCACCGCTGCTTTCCGTTACTAGCACCCGTGTCTTGTTTTTGATTGCCTGCATGTACATACTGCCGCACAAACCCAAACCCATTGCATACCACCCGTGACATACAATTGACATACATACATACCTACATGCCTCGCTTCATGTATATCCTATCTTCCCTCCCCTCCTCGACGCGCCATCATCCATATGCGACACCCCCGACGCCGCCCCCGCCACTCCGCGTGTGTTCTGATATTTCAGAATGGGTGCTGGAAGGAAACACCTCAGCTCAGAGGGAGAAAGGTGGCGGAGGCGGCGAAGCGCCATGTGAAAGCGGAAGCGCGTCTGCGGTAGCAGCGCGAGGAGGGGAGGCACACTCTCGAGAAGACCACCGTACAAGATCGGGGTGCGTCGTTTTTGTAGATAAGTAGTATTCCATGTGTACGTACTACAATATACCGTGTTCAACATTACCTGAGTCGGTGGTCACTACTTCATGATCAGTCCCAAGGTTGCGGCACATAACTGCAGAAGCTGCAAGTAATTCGTAACCGCTAGCCATGAATAACATTATATCCCAATTATAGAGCATTAATAGTCTCCTAGCTGGAATAACTATACCAGCTTGCTATGGAAATGCGAGCCTGCTAGCGAGTGCTAGCGAGAATCCAGGTTGCTAGCAAGAAGCCGGCCTGCTAGCGAGATGCCGGCATTCTAGCGAGTGCTAGCGAGCGCTAGGGCGCTAGCACTAAATCCGGTTTTGCTGATGAGCCAGGGTAGCCTGAGTAGGTGAAGTCCCATGGATCAGCTCGCGTGTTGCACCTATACCCAAAGTTCCACCATAGCGAGGGCACAGGGAGAAACACACGATAGCCAACAGCGTGCATTCACTCGCTGGACTTCTATCTAGTGTGGGTGCATTGATTTTGAGGATCTGCTTTTTGTCCAGTGAGGGATCCAACGTCCTGTTTCAAGTCGAAATCGCCTTGAGACTTCCCCTATTGAGAATCTTGGAACTGGAATATTTCATCGCTGCCCCATGACCATACACAACAGACCTGAGAATGCTCTCACAGATTCTAGTTCCCCGCGTATGAACCATTATTGTTGAGTCAGTGAAGGGCATACGCCAGGGGGAGGTCCACGTTCGCGCTGGGGTCGGGTGATTTGCAGATGATTTCGAGTTCGTCTTTCTTTGTGCCCGCGAATCTGCATCTCTCATGTAAAGGCAGACAGATTTCATGAGTATTCCAAAGCCGAAAACTCCGGATTCATTCTTATTTATTAACCACGAATCGATAGTTCCCTGCGCAGCTGGAGCATCTACATACCGGTAATCTGAAAACACCACGGAAACTAACCAGAAACTAATACATATGGGAACGAAATTAAGCAGAATCAGAGCTGATTTCTTTTATAAAGCTCGCAGACTTTCCTGCAACATCTACAGTTTCTGGAAGAGCCGTCCCTGCAAGATCTATGAGGGGAACGAAGCCACGGTTCAATATATCAGCTATGTTGAATTCGCTATTAAAATCAAACACTCAGTTGAATTCAATAAATATATACAGAACACCACAACTACATATGTGCCTACTCCTTTCTAATAAATTACATCCTAGCAAACCTTAGAGCAACATGGAGACTAAGAAAACAGGAAGATGGTGGAACACAGATAGGGACTGGCATGTAGAACACCTGCTACTCCAATAAATTATAAATGAGCAACTCCGAAAGCAAGACAGAAAGTAAACAGAGAACAAGTCCATGCCGTAACACAGTTAGGCTGGAATCAAACAAGGCTTTATCTCATCCTCCTCGACAATCACGGTGTCCGGACGAGTCTTCAGTGCATTGAGAGCTAAGAGTTGAACCATGGGCTCAGGATGGTCTTCTGATACATTTCTCACTCTGGCAAGTCGCTCATCAATATGGCCAACTTGCTTCACCTGTGAAGATCGTTCGAACAAGGGTCTTGCTGTGTTCCAAAGCTCTCCTGCCTTCGAGAGGTCCTCATTCGCTTCCGCAATATCTCCAAGTCGAAGCATGCATTCAGCTCTGCTGCGATGTACATCCATCTTGGTGAATCCCTCGAGAGCAACAGTCAACAGACTGATTGCTGTTGACTGGTCATCATCTGCCAGATAAACATCTCCTAGGAATTGGAGAGCTTTGTGTATTTCCAGCTTCTGCTTCAACTTGACGCTATGAACCAGGAATATTGTTGTCCAACTGGATGAAGCATGGTCCATAGCATGCCAGAGAGAGGCATTCCCCAGTTTCTCCAAACAGTAACTGACACCCTCAGTGTTTTTTCGCCACATAGATTTCAAGCATGTTTGAAATAATTTTCTTGCCTTCAGCAGGTCCCCCGCATTCACATAAAGGGCTGCTGTGAATGTATCACACAAAACTATTCCTATTGGATACCCCATGCGGGTGAAAAGCTGCTTGGCTGTATAAATATTTCTGTGCACTCTATCGCTCAATGAACCAATTTCCATATCAATCTGTGCTATTGTGAGCAAAGCCCAGGCATGGTCATTTTGGTTTTGCTCAATCGGAACAGCAAGAAGGATCTGAGTGTGGATACCACGGGCCTCAACATATTCTGATTTCAGCAGGTGGACTTCTGCTTGGCCATGGAGGATAGAATTATCCAGTTGACCCCCAGACAGACCACAGAGCCCAAGTAGTTCTCTTGCTCTATGGGCCAGGAGGATGCTTTGATTATAGTTTCCTAGTGTACGCCAGCATATAGATTCTACTCGCAGTGCGTAGGCCTCTACGAATAGGTTGCCTGAAATCCTGGCCAGTCTCCGTGACTCAGAGGCATGTTCTAGGCCTGCTGAACAATCACCGGTTCGCCACTTTATCCATGCCAAGTGAATCAATATATCAGCCTGTCTTCTGGTGTTCCCAGTTGAAATGGACAATGAGAGCCCATTCTGAGCAAGGTTGATAGCTCTCGGAATATCATCAATAGCTATGTAATATTGCGCAAAAGTAGCAAAACACCGGCCTGCTGGCACTGTCAGTAATTGTACAATAATATCAAATATGCCACTCACATTCAAGGTCAGGATCATCAAAATGTGAGAAATATTCAAGAGCTTGGTCCACTGTGTGTTGCCCATTAGGAACCATGTGGTAATAATATCCCGATATGACCATCATCATCCAATAGACCTCCACTCGATGGTCTCGGGGGTAGGGTAGAACCTTGGGAATCTGGTGTATTAATTGACTCTGGCCATGTCCAGTGACTCTGCTGAAGCGATCAAAATGGCATGTGCTATATATGGTTTTCGCAAGGTCCGGATTATCTAGTGTGAGACCCATGATCAAGACATTCTGAATGTTTGCAAAGTTTGATGTAATTCGAGCTACAATCCCAGGACTTGAAGCAGTCCCATGATAAGTGTCATAGACCTCAAGGAGCTCGCTGAAGTGTTTATGAAGAGGTTGGACGATGGCTGCTAAGGGGGGGTGCATTTTCTGCATGTATTCCCGTATTGGCACCAATGCCTTGAGTCGTTTCTCATCATCTGTGTATGCAAGAGAGGTGCAAAGTAAGGCTGATTTGCAGGCAAGGACATTTGTGATTGGGAGTCTGCTTTGCTGGAGTTCCACATCAGGAAGCCCATCAGGTAACATTGAGAGGAGGCTCAATAAATCACGAGCATGGGGCACAGATGCCAGGCGAGGGCTTTCCAGAGACATGAAAATTGACAAGTCCAAATTGGATCCTTTGTTGGGACCTTCGGAGAGTAGAGAGGTCCTCTCTGTCTCCCAGTGTAGCATCACACTGTCAAAGCCATCATAGTCCACCAAGTGGGCTATGAGGTCAATTGCCAATGGCATGTTGTCAGCAAGGAGGAGGATTTTGTCAATGTCTTCGATAGCATAACCATCATCCACAATATCAATGAAGGTTCTTCGAGCAGCATCCTGTGCCAAAGGCTGGAGCGGTTGAAGAAATGGATGTGTCCATCGGACACTGGCAGGCCTTTCTGCCCCCCGCATTGTGATCTGAAATAAGGGTCTTAGTATACAAGTAAAAAACTCAGGTTTTGGCCTTACAATCAATGTGAGATGTTCAATATCTTCAAGTAACGCCAAGAGCTTTTCAACATTGGCACGAGACTCCTTTGGCTCCCAGACAGTCTCCAAATTGTCCAAGATCAACAAGGAAGGGGGGCCGTTAGAAAAATACCGAATGACTGGTTTGGTGAGATCTTGACCCGGTTGCAGTCCAACATGTGCTCCAATTAAAGCAGCGAGATGAACACTGCTCGATGCTGCATCACAGGCAACAAAGAAGCGATGCTTGTCATATTTCGCAGATATTTGGGGGTGATGCAGAACAGCTCTTGCAAGGCTTGTTTTCCCCATTCCCCCTCCACCCAAAATTGCAACTCTGGGAATCTGCTGATTCAGCTGCTGGATGATGATTGACACTTCAGATTCACGGCCGTGGAAGATTTTTGGCTCAGATGGCAGCAATGAAAATGAGTTTGAGCTTCGGGTGATCATTATGCAACCACAAAGTATTTCAATGTAATCACATACCTGCTATGAGAGCTTGAAAGGACTCTGCTTATCTATTTCAAAATCAGTTACTGTGCAGTTTACATAATTTAACACCGGACATACAGAGGATCCACTCTCTGAATCTGAGAGAGCTGAGAGCAGCTCCAGAACTTCCTTGTGTGTCTTCTGTGCATGTTCCTGCATTTCCACCATATCACTCAGCACTTTAGCACCCTGAATCTGAAGTGTGGCTCTTGTTAAAAATCCCACTGCCACCAACAACAATGACTTGCCTTGAACACCTCTAGAGCCTGTTCCAGTCCTGTATGACAGGCCTTTACCAATGCCTTCATTTCGCCTTGACGGAAAAAGTGCTTGATTTTGCTTTTCTCCTGCTCAGCTTCAATGAAAGTGTGGATCTTGTGCAGGGTCCTAGCAAACTTGGAAGTGAGAAACAGTAATTTCTAAGGATCATGAGAGGAACTTGCTCAGTGAATTTCCCAAGATTGTCCAACATCGAGGGTGATAGTTCTCCACCAGTATCAGACTTTGTGTGAACCCATATGATAGCATACAGGAGCTCGTGGACCTGCTCTAGCATCTGAGCACAGTCATCTTGGTTTCTCTTGACAGTCTGACAGGTCTTTGTAAACACCAAGAGGATGATTGATCACATAAAATTACCTGTACAGCAGTCAACAGAGAGTGCATGGTGTTTGAGATGGGTTGCAAGAATGCTGTCTTCAAGCCTTCTGTCACCACATCCAAAGTGGTGACAGCAGCACTCAGGGAGGTAACAATGTTGTTGAGTCGAATCTGTGCAGCAGTGGGTGGGAGGGACATTGTTGTCATGATCGAGGCTACTGAACAGTGTCCACCTTTATGCCAGCCCCCATGAGAAATTCCATCCTCATTGGCTGGCAGTTTGCGTCCTGCATCTTTCTTTGATGAACCAACCGCAGATGATCAGTTTAGATGTGCAGCTGCAGATGATCAATTTAGATGTGCAGGAGATGGCCTTGTCATAACATCTTTCCTCCTGCACTTTGCTAGGAAGCCCACCAAGAAGAGTTGAAGACATGACACATATACTTGAGTATAGAGTCTTTATGGAATGCAAAATGCATTGTATCCATGCCAGCACACAAGATTACACAATTCTGTGTTCATCATAATAGCAGAGCTCTCTTCCGATCTTGTTCACTTGGCAACAAATCTGCATCACCTTGTTCCTGATTCTTGGAATCAGACTCGGACTGTCATTTGTTAAATGTTTATATCAGCATGCTAGATTCAACTGAGATCCATGTGCACTGCTGCTGCATAGCATTCCCCCCACTGTTGTACTGGTCAATAGGCGTGGAAACCTACGACAGAAACAGATCACCTTCTCCCACCCAACTACATGTCCCTTGTGATGGTCGAAAGCAGCAGAGAGTGGGATGGGGCCTTGGACGGGGCATCTAGGTAATTGTTAGATTTTTTTCTGCCCCCACACTCGTATAACAAGCAAAGGGACTTCAGATGCATACAACCTGTACTTGAGATGACTGAGGAAGGCCCGAGAGGAAGACGTGCTCTGCACCGGCATGAGCCCGAAGGCATCGCATGCTCATTGCCGCCGGTGGTGGGTTGGTTATATAGAGGAGTATGTCTTGGTAACCAGGCCCCTGGGTTACCTCGCCCGTAATTTAACCGAGTTAAACACTCTGAGCATTTGCTAAGTTGGTACCAGGAATAGTTAATACTGAGGGATAGGCGCTTCGGCCGTCACCACTTTGCCTGGGCGGCGGCGGACGAGTGCAGTTGCGTCGCGGTGGAGCTGACGCGCTAGGCGTGCGCCGCGTGTGCTTATCTCCTGCGTCTTGGCGGGCGACGTGCGCAGACACTATGGATGCGCCCGCCGTCGACATCGAGCCACGGAAGCCTCCCCTCATCTCGCCCTCATCCCTGCTTCTTCCCCCGCTCGCTGTCTCCACCTCTTCCCCCCCTTCTCTCCCTTGTCGCTCCCTCCTTCTCGGCAGCACCCCCCCTCGCGCAAACGCTCCACAGCGCACCTTCGTGCACCTCGTCGTTGCGCGTGCACTCCCCGAGGAGCCCATCGCGCGCGTCGGCGTCGTCGCGGAGGGTGCCGTCTGGATTAGCAGGATACTCGCTGCCCCTGCATCTCCTACGTCTGCCGCAGCCGACGACTCGTTGGGGAGGAAAGAGAGGGAGCGGGAGCGGGACAAGGACACTGAGAAGGGCATGGAGAAGGAGCGGAGGGGTCGCCGCCCTCTGCGCTCGAACGCCAAGGACAAGTCTACGCCTCCCGCCGTGCCGACGGTGGTGTCCATGGCGGAGACACCCGTGATCCCCCAATGGTCCCACGTCGGACGCGCGCTCCATCCAGCTGGCGCTGCTGCGTGCGGATGGACGGTGCGCGCTCGGTTGTATAGATGATGGTCTTGCAGTCGATTAATAACCCCGTGTTCCGTAGCTTGTTGCGAACATATATTTCGAGGGCATTCAGTGTAGTAAATGCAACTCCGAGTAATGTAACATCCATTAGATACTACATAAAGTGATAAGTTTATGTTAGTCCGAGTCGTATTGTATCTCGAGTAAGGACTGAATAAAAGTGCTGAAGCCGGTTACGTCCTCTGGTACCAGCCCCCTGTGAACCGTGTCCAGCTCCAACAATGCGAGCTCTTCCTCCCTCGACGTCCCCGCCGTGAAGCTGATGCTGCGGCCCTTTTTGACAGAGAACTTGAGCATTTGCGTCGCTTCCATCGATTCGGGCGCCATACGGTTGCGGCCGGGGGTGTCGGTCTCTCCGCTGGAGGAAAAAACCCGCTCACAGGGTACAGCGGACCCCTGGATTGGTAAGATGTCGAGTGTGAAGCGGAAGATGGTGGGGTATCGGAGTTGACTCTCCTGTAATTCATGTCAATTTCCACGCACAGGATGTTGATACGCCTTCTCCGGGGCTAAGAGCGGGAGCTGAACAATAATGATCAACAACAACTCTGAGTATGGGAGTAATAGACGGGGTGTGCGAGGTGGGTCTAAGATGTCCCAATACCAGTCAGGTAAGTGTGAGGGAGGCTCCGGCTATGGGCGAAAGGCGTGGGCGCAATCGGTGCGCAATCGGTGGTCGAGGGTGGCGAAGGACTCGGGGGCTAATACGGTGGCTAAAGACTGTGATCGGGGGTCGATGAAGGACTCTAAACTAATCTAATATGCAGGTCAATATCTAATGCGGGGAAGGACTGTGATCGGAGGACGACTGTGGACGCGAGGACGTGGGCGATACACTGTGAAGCGATGCACTGGACTGATGAGAATGTGAGCTGTATTGCAGGGGGGTGCAAGTCACTACTGTACATCGTAAACTCGGGGGCCTTTTATAGTACATGGGTGGGAATAAATATCTAAATGGAGACATACAGCGGACTCTAGGACTCGGACAGCGTGCCTGAATACGGAGCAGAGTTCCACGAAGTCCATATGGAGTTGAACTCCGTCAGTCGAGCCAGGAACAAGTCCGGTGAAACGGTGCACCAACGTATAGGCTGCAAAATGTAGCTAGATATAGATAGAAAACTCCGAGGAGAAATCACACTACAACCAACCAACACACACAACACACTACACACAACCAATACGATGTGCTAATACTTGAGTTCGGGTCACCCTGAAGTATACAGGTAAGATTGATCCTTCTCTCGTGTAGTTTGAACAATATCAACTCTAAGAAAGCCTTGTTAGGACTTCCGCGGAGCGCAGTAGTTATAAATAACCACTAATAGTCGACCACTCTGATACCGCGGAGGGTATTTTCGGGGTGTATGGAAATATGAAAGTGTCCTCGGACTACCAACTTATGGGTCCTCGGGATCTCTGTGCAATGTACGACTGTCCTACTAAGGCAGGGAGCGATTCCAATACAAAGGCAAACTGCGACCGTCCTGCTCAACGGGGGCAATTCCAACAGTCACTCGGATACGACCGCCCTGCTATACGGGAGCGATTCCAATACCCTGGCTATGACCGTCCTACTAAAGCGGGGAGCGATTCCAATAGCCGACCTTGCCACTTAACAAGGTTCGTGTAACGGTTTCTCAACTCTGCGGAGCGAAGCGAGGTGTAGAAGGCTTAAGATGAACTTAAAGCTTTTTAGAGCCAACAAATATCAAAGCTTCAATTTAATGAATCTACACAAAGAGATGTTTTATATCACAAATCTCCGTGCTGATACAGAGGACACCGAGGCTGGTTAATGGCAGGTGCCGTTCGACTACTGTCTGGGCACCTCCGTGGGTAAGGATGAACTGCTGTACTGCGGGTTTTCCATGGGCTTTTATACTACTTTCTAAATAAATTACAAACGGCAGATGTGTAACAGGAAATAAGAGAGACTGAGTAATACGGAGCGGAATAGGAAGAAACGCGCGGCCAAGGCCTCTCTAGTTTGGTGGGTCGGCAGTCGAGAGTCATGTTGAATGACTCCGTGGACCCGTTTGGGTATATTTGAAATTCCCGCGGAGGAGCCGAACACATTCGTGTCCATGGCCGCCCCGCGGAAGGGTACGTCCTGCGCCGGCATGGTTGATAATCCCAGCCATTGTGTCATCTCCCAGCGAGTAAGCTGGTACGGTATTTGTCCTACTGTGCTGTGTGTACAGCTCAGCTTTGGCCAACGGTGCCTGTCCGATCCCTCGGATCAGCGATCGCTGCAATGCTCTTGTTTGGTCTCCCGTGGGCGCGTCACGTCCGTCACATGGGTCTATTTCCAGAGTACTGAGTCCGCGGAAACTCTCCGCGGGCTCTCGCTCGTCAACTTTGGCAGTCCGCGGGGCCTTCACCCCTTGGTTTGTCAGGTATCTAGTCAGAGTCCGCTCCCACGGACTCGACAATATCACTCCGCGGACTGGTCAGTCCAGTGCTTTCAGACACTACTAGTCCACAACTGTTTGTCTAGGCTTTTTAATGTTTAATCTCCTTGGTATGGCATCTAGCCAACAGGGCAAGCCATATCCCGGAAATACAGGAATAACTCTGTCTGTGCACGTATACGCTCCGCGGAGCGCTATGCTGACCCTCAATGGTAAAAGGACCGAGCCTTAGCGCGCCCACGACTGGATACATGCTCTGGCATCATCAATACACAGCTAGCAGCTCGGAGCTCACTCTAACTCTAATTGTATATCACCGGGCAGGGGCCCCACGGAGTCGTAATACACCGCTAAAAGAACGAATTTACGGCTGGTTGTATCCAGGCCGTATCACCGGAAACCAAAAGGGGAAATTGAGTCGAACCGTGTGAAACTCCGGTCACAAGAAGTCCGTACGGAGTTGAACTCCGTCAGTCAAGCTAGGAACAAGTCTGGAAACCGAAAAGGGAAATTGAATCAAACGTGGGAAACTCCGGTCGCAACCCAGCTGTCGCAAACTCCGGATCCCACGATAAGGGAGCGCTGGTGCGCATCAATGTTCAAGTAAAAAGACCATACCTCCCAGTAGCGCACGGAACCGAGGTGGTATGAAACTTCCGTGAAATAAGACTGGACCTCATCTGCTAGGTTCTGAGAATGTGTCGGGCGGTCAGGTGTGTCCATCCCGAGGACTTCGTCTGCCCAGCTGTTCTGTGAGGCCCGAACAGGGGTATTGGTGAGGTTCGTGCGGTACGGACGGAGCTTTGGTACACAAGCGTTAGAACCGAAAATTTAGTCAACATCAGACGCACCTCATGTAAGAACAGGTCCTTGATCTCTTGGACTCGCTCGGGCCAGTGCTTCTCAAACCACCGCAGTTTGACTGCAGGGTTGATAACTGGATATGTAATGAGTACCACATATAAAAATCGAGAATGAACTCACGCATAGACAAGATGTAGACCGGAACCTCCTTTACTCGGTCCCGGTACGACTCGAGCTTGTCGATGCCCTTCTGGACGATGTCCGCGGTTTCCGGGTGGGAGAGCTGTTGCTTCTGCCATGCTGAGATCATCGCCTCGAATGCGGGGAGGGCATGACCAAGTGTCGGGGTCTTCTTGGCAGATAGTTTCTGTTGGAACGCATGCGGTACCTGTTGCCGACATTAATAAATAAAAATGTGCATGATCAAGACTGCACTTACGGCCAAGATTCGTTGGAAAGCTTTGAGAGCATCCCAGTCATTGTCCCCGAGTTTGTACTTGTGGAGATCTCGGAATTGGGGGTCGGAAAGGAACTTGTCGATCGCCTGTGATATGTAAAGGTAAAAGAAAAATTGCAAGCAGGGGAAAGTCTTACCTCGTGAAGAAGAACAGCCCGATCTATCATGAGGAGCGTTGACGACCACCGTGTGTCGACGTCCCGCAACAGCTGAAGGTCCTTCTGCTGCAGGGATTTGAGGATGTCGGAGAAGTACTGACGACGTAAAGATGATGCGCGTATCTTGAAAAAAAATCACTAATGGCTCGTAGCAGAAATTAGGTAACAGCTTACCACCCGAACGGTGGTTCGCACCGTTGCGACAGGATCACGTCGAACTGTGTCCATAAATGTCAGCGCAGCATCAGCAGGCCGAGGAACAAAGTCAGCGGCCTCTGGCGCCGCAAAATCCATGTCGGTAATCGCACCAAGTACGGCCTTACAGGCGAGGTTGACAATGTGTGGGAAACATCTGAAATTGCGTTCATCATAAGCTCTAGCCGAGAATATCAAACTCACCGAATACGTCTCTTAGATTTTAGGAAAGGTATCTTCCGCCGTCTGAGTTCTGTTTCCAAGAACGTCATGAATGTGTCGTTGTTGGAGGCGTTGTCAAGAGTAACCCAACCCAGCTAGTGAATGCGTAAACAAATGTGAATGAAAAGCCATGGAACGTACCTTCGAAGCGATCCCAATGCGATCAACGATGTACAGAAAGGCGGTGGCCAAGTGCTCCCCATCGTGATGGCCAGGTACGTGCAGAAATCCGATTAAATCGGTAAGTAGATTGAGCTTGTACTGCGGACCAAACGGTGTATCAACGAGCTTCGCTTCCAGCCAGTGGGTGGTGACAGCCATGAACGGCTTCTTCTGCTTGTCGCTCCACATGTCCATCGTGGTCGATATCATACCGATTGCATCCTAAATACGATGTAGGTGATCGCGACTGCAAAATACAGTCATTCACGTACCGCCATCTCCTGCTGGAGAGTATTTAGATGCTCGTCCCAGATCTCCATGATCCGCTTTTGTATTTTGGTCCGATGAGGGATATCCGAGTCTTTGAGCTCAGCCCTCAACATCAGGAAGATGGCGCGAAGCTGTGCGTTTTCGACGACATTAAGCGAATGCAAGTACGTGAGATTAATTCAAAAGAAGCGAGGCAGCTCACTTGATCATCACCAACAATGAACTCGACAAGGGCATCTACGAATGCCTCCTGGGAAAATTCCTGTCGATTCTTGTCGGGCTCCGGGTTTGGCGCGGTGCCGGTCTTGCCTTGCTTGCGCGCACGATACTCGTTAACATACGGCAGGGCTTCTTTGGCCTTGATCTGATACTTCAACCTGTCGCAGCCCTCAACCCACGCCTCGAGATGTTGTTCGTACAGATGCTTGCGCACGACGCCTGAGCTGGTTTTCGCCGCAAATGTCGTTGACTTGACATGAGGCCCCGCCACGTGATGTTGTCTGTTAATGGTCAGTAAAATCTCCGGAGGAAAGAACAACACGCACTTGCAGAACAGACACTCCCGCTTGTTTTCCCCTTTCTTTTCGAAGAAAGTCCAAACATCCCTCGCCGAGCCTGAACGGCGACCGGCAGGTTGAGCAGGAGGGGCACGAGATGATGATGAATGAGGACCGGCCCGGGGAGATCCACGCTGGCGGCGGCGTGAAGGCGTTGGGAGAGGTGAGTGGTTCCTGGATGAAGCCGGCGAGGCAGACGGAGGTGGTGAAGGGAAGTGTTCCCCGTCGCTGGCGTCTTCAAAGTGTACATTGCCGCGAGGCTGAGCGCCAAGTCCGCCCGGATTATTGAAGTCGTCACCGAACACGTCGGCTAGAATGCCGGTGATGTAGAATTAATGAGGAGAAAGAGAGAGAAGCTTTAGTAACGCACCTCCATCGTTGGCAGGAACATTAGCAGCAGGAAGAAGTTCAGGCCCGTTGGGAGCAGGCTGGACCTCCGGTTCGGCAGGTGGGGCTGGCGCCGCAGCCGTCTGCGTGCAGGAGTTGCGGCTTGCGGCGGAGTTTTGTCAGCTGGGACGGGAGCTCTTCGAGCGCGGCCACTACGCTTTGGACTCGGAGTTGGGGCTAGGAGAAATGCAGGATCAGCTCTATAGAAGTCTGAAGAGCGCCAGAATCACCTTCTCCTTGGTCTGGATTTCGGCGGGGAGGCATCGGGGGAGAAGAATGCACCGACTCGGACAAAAGCCATGATATACCTTGCAAACACAATGGACAGCTCCATTACGGGCCAAGGCATATCAAGGGGCGTTGTCCACGGGAAGGAAAGCAAGTCTTAGCAAAAGGTTAAAAAATCCCGAAGAGTTGAGCAACATTTCAGTGATGGGCACATTGTCAAGGAGATGGTTAGAGATTTAATGTCCGTACCTCAAAGGAGCCATTCGCCATATGGTGGGTCCACCCACAAGGCGCGAAGACAGCTCCCATTTATCCGGATTCAGCCTCGGTGCAGCGGGTATGTCGGGAGTAACGACGAGTTGGAATCTGTTTGATGTTGATGCCCCAACAAATGCAGGGGCGAGCGCCGAGAGGGGTGAGGGCATGTTGCGAGAGCTTCATTAGTTGTTCAAGGTCCTGGCAGCACGCTGCGGGCCAGACGAGCTCAGACGGCGCGTAGAAGAGTGTAGAAGAGCTAGAAAGGACTTGATAAAATAGGCGCAAGCCATCAGAAGCCGCAGCTAAGCCGTCATGTAAGCCGGCTTAAGCCGCAGCCAAGCCACCGGAGCCGCCACGTAATCGGCTGGCTAGGCTCGGCTTATTTTGGGCTCGGCTTGATCGGCTAGCCAAGCCAAGCCGAGCCGCGGCAACACTAGAGCCGCTCACGCGAGGGAGGCATCGGCCACATAACTTAGTGCTGTCCCACCACGATCTTGGCACGTCCTCGGTCCTCGTGAGGACCACTCTTGCTTCTTCAGCACCGAATACAACGAGCGAGGTATGAGGGCCGCAGAAGGATCAGGGTGCCTTTCCAGCCGAGTGATCATGATCAGGCCGCAGAACGAGCGACTCGGATCAGAGGGACGAGGGATGAGGGCGTCGCCGCCGCCAGCGGGCATACGCTATACGCTATACGTGCAAGGCAAGGCGCGCGGAGCCGGCGGGCATACGCTATACGCTATATGCGCAAGGGAAGGCACGCGGAGCCAGCATCTGAAAGGGGAGAGCTTGTAGTGTGTGAAAGCAAGCAAGAAGGAAGGAAGGAAGGAAGAAAGGAAACGAGAGAAAGAAAGTAAGGAAGGACAAAGGGAAGGAAGGAAGGAAGGACAAATGCGGCGGGTACCGAATACGCGAATACGCGAATACGAGTACTTGGGACTTGGGACTTGGGACGCGGGGTGCCGCATTGATATAAATAGTCCTCCGCGTTGATATACATACAGTAATTAGTCCACTACGTGGCGTACACTTCGTGCGTGCGTGGCGTACTCGTCGCTGTGCGGAGCTTCGCCCTCAAGCTTGCTCGCAGGAAAGTGTTCGGGCGGGTGGGACAGACAGTGCAGCGCCGCGGAGGCTTCGGGCTGTTTGTCTTATTTATCGAAGCGGGCACAGACGGAACGAGAGAGAGGGAGGGAGAGGGTACGCGCATTGTACGTCCATGTCCACGGCGCGTGGGCAAGGCGTGAGGGGGGGCGTGCACGGGGAGAAAAAACATGAAGGGGGTCACGCAGGGGGCCAAACGGGGAGGAAGCAAGGCGGGAGAGCAGGGAGGAAAAGGGGGAGGAAGAAACGGAGGGGAAGAAAGCGCGGGGACGAGGGTGCCCTCGGCCAGCGAGGGGAAGGTGTGCCCAGCGCACGGTGTGCACGGCGCGCGCGAGCACGCCGAGGACGCGCATCTGCAGCGCCTCTCCTTCCGCATGGGGCTCGAGGCGCACGACGACGGCACCCACCCGCGCAGGATGCCGTGCGGGCTGACGATGCGATGCACACGCGCGCCCCGGCTGGGCACGCGAGGTCGTGCGTGAACGGCTGCCTAAGGACGTGCACTAGCAGGGGCGGAGGGTCCTGGCGCGCGGGGTTCGGCCCGAGGAGACGGTGCGGTGGCGAGGTGTGCATCGCTGAGGAGGCCGTCCGCAGCGAGGCGGTGCGCGAGCGCGGAGAGACGGCGGCGGGCGAGGAGGCTGGGGAGGGAGAGTGCCCAGGAGAGGCCCGCGGCGTCGGGGAGGTCGTACCCGTGCGGAAAAGAGCGGAGGGTGTTGTGCGCGGAGCAGCAGAAGCGCAGGCCGCCCGAGAGGAAGTGCCGCAGGTGCACGAGGTGGTTATACAGGAATCCGCGGGGCACATGTACAGCTTGTCGGCGCGGTCAAAGGTGAAGTGCGGTACGGGGTCGAGGGGGTGCCGGCCCGCCCAGAGGCGTGCTTGACAGGATGTCCAGGATGAAATCATGGTGGTCGAGACGGCGGGCTTCGAACGTGCGCACATGCCGCATTACACTTTGTACGCTGCAAGGTTACCTATTCAACCAGTTTAAAAGCAGCGCCGAGTGTAGTATACCCGCCGTTCAGCGTGGCCAGCGAAACGGGCTGCCATCTCGGCGTGGTGCGAGGGAGAAAGGTCACTCCGTGACGAGTGACATGCCAACCAAGGAACAACAAGCGCGGGCGAGGCCGGATCGCCTTGTGTTGCACTTTCTCTTCGCTTTCTGTCTTTCATTCCTTTGCCTTTCTGTTACTGTTCTCCGGCGGACAAAGACAATGACAATTGACAGGAAAGAGCCAAGAGAGTTCTTCCCTCCTAGTACTACTTGGTGGAGATTCTGAATTTCTGAGATTTCACGGAGAAACCAATCGCGTTTCTAGGAATACGACAAGTCATCCTGGCGTTAATGTTAATGCGAGTCCGAGTCCGGAAGTTTGGTGGTCACATTTAACCTTCGGATTTTCCCCAAGTACAATCGCTGAGATTGGTTACCAGGGCGATGATTTTGACCTGAACCTGGAAGAATTCCTCCGAGAAAGCTTTCAAGGATCCAGACAGGAAAGCTGTCAGGACTCAAGGATCCAGACAAAAAGAATGCAAACAGCATTGGGATCTGATCTGGGAGGGCAGATGTGGGTAGGGTCAGGGCGGCGCAGTTCTTGGCTTCCTGGAGAGAACGCAATGCCGCACCTCCTCGCTCAATCAATCCATGGCAATGGCATGAGCTCCAAGTCGTAGATCAGGTCGAGATCTCAACCTCCGTCGGCATTCGTGATTCAGACCGTGCCGTCTAATACTACCTACCTACCTACCGTTGTTGCGGTACCGCTGATCGTGTGCGTACCTCAACGAACAGTGAGTGACAGCTGCCGAAGATCGAATAGGGATTCATGCGTAATCTCCAGTGGATTTTGAAACCATGCATTATCCCACTCTTTGAAGCATGTGTTACCCGCTCCCGCTCAAAGGCGCCTCCGATCCTCGCTCCTGGATTGCTCAATATATATATTTAAAGCCGGCGAAGTGTGGACCACTGGCGGATGAATCTTGCGTCCCTGCTGACCTGCGGGCGGTGTTCATTATACGCCGGGGTCGCGTGGATATCGCACCCTGCGATTGCATGACATACAATATATGTGCGGAGGTTTTGGTCTTTGGGCCTCGAGACCTGATTGCTCTGCGCAGCGTAGCGTCCGCCTATGGACTCAGATGAATTTCGATCTCCGGAAGCTGTTTCATTCCGACTCAGAATTTGCCCCCGTATATTTGCTGAGGAGCGCGGCAGCCGCAAGAGCACTTTTCATGTTGATGAAGTACGAAAAAACCGCAAGCATGCTCCACCTTGAGAATTCGTGGATTTACATACCGTCGTTGATACTCGTCGCTATCTATGTCATGTATTGAGCAATAGAAACTAACAAACAAACAGCTGCATCAGAGCGAATTTGTGAGGGCATAATAAGATATTTAATATTGAGTAATTCGAGTCGGTGCCCTGTAGCTACATATATGAATGGGAATCAAGTCTCTAAAAATTCAGGAAGACGCGCGCGCGCGAACTGAGTTGCGCACACTACACCTCGTGCGCAATTAAATTAGACGACCTGCATATCGTGCAACTGAGCCCTCTCCTCCCATTCATGCAATTGATTAATCCAGAAGGCCACACGCACTCGCGTGGGGCATCAGCGCCTTCACCTGCACGATGATAATAGATCTCCGCGAAAGTTGGTCTGCAAACGCCGACCGTCGCAGTGCGGCGTACTTCGGGCCCGCCAGCATCTCATCGATCACGGGCCAATCTGCACGTCTATGTCCTGGCATGGGACCTACGTCTATGCTGATCATGTGGAGGCGGAACGAGGACGGGAACGTGAACGTGGTAGGGATGGTCACGGGATATTGGTGGGCGAGTGAGAGATGAACAAGATTGGTAGTGAGTCCGTGGGCGTAGGTTCCTAAAAACGAAACGGGGACCGCAGCGAAATTAGAGCCAGTGAGTGGTGGGAAGAGGATCAAGCAACCGAGCCCTCCATCTGTACCATACCCCAGCGACAGCGAGTCGATTTTCGGACCAGCGAGCTAGAAATAGGCATCGAGCGGCTCGATGCCGGCGCCGTCGGCCCTCCCTCCTAGTTTCAGAGACGTGAAGACCGGTGGTTTCTTGTGCGAGAGCAGCCACTGAAAGAACAGGTCCGTTCCTCGATGCAATGATAAGTCGAGCGTGTGAAAGTGCCAGGGGAATGCATCTGTCGGTAGCACGATATCGGATCCCAGCACACCGTGCTCCCCGGAACAGATCCGCAAATGCGTGAGGGCCGGCAGGGTCAATATGACATCCACGATGACATGGAGCGGGATATCGCTTCCGAGGCCTAACAGTTCGAAGCACACAAGACAAGGGCAGGCCGCTCTCAAACACGCCTCAGTGCACCTTCGCTGCCTCAAACCTCCGACATCAAGGTCCATTTCGTGATAGCATCGGAGTAAGTATTAGACACGAATGATATACCTTAGTTTCACTCCAGAGTCTCAGCTCAGAGACTAAAACTGATGCATTTCAAACCAATCTTTACTTGAAGCTCGCACCACCAGATTAAACTGCAAATACATTTCATCACCACCATGTTGAAAGCTCATGAGCCCATTTTTGCTTCACGAATTTAAGGTAACTGTCTCAGGAATGTATGATCCGAGTCCAGGATCAGAGTGCTCAGACATCTATGAATCTCAACTGTTGGTTCATCAGCTGAAATACTCACCTTCACCTGTGAATTTAAAGTACTCAGAATCTACAAACAGACTCTGCCGAGATTAAGTAATACCATTGGGATATTCAAAACTGGTCCTAACGGTCAGAATTCAGGCTCTTCGAAGCTGTGCAACTATGGTGCACGCTGCTTAGTCGCCACTTCTCGGTGACAACTCTTACTCGTCACCCAGTTTTCCCACCATTTTATATCCCTCTTGGCAAATAGCTCCTTTTCACCGGAGCTGCAGATCCCCAAGAGGGATTTTTACTATTTATTGAGCCAGTTATAAAATTCACGACCCTCGGATTTGGCAGTGCCCTATATAGCCTGACTACCAAGCCTTCAAGGCATCTCTGGAAGCTTGCAGTAATCTTCCCCTTTCACAATTTTGCCATTGGGACAGTACAATGACCAGTTCTGACATCGCGAAACCCTGACAAAATCCCTTCAAATTGGGGGTAAAAAGTAAAAATTCCCCCCCGGTCAATTTGGCAGTAGTACTACATAGGAGGTGACTAAGCGGCATGCACCATGGAAACTTTCTTGATGATTTTGTAATTTTTATCGAAATTTTCTTGGAGAATCGGAAAATGAGTGATCTGAGTGAAAAAAGTACAAGTCAAAAGATGACTAAGCTTCCGGTCCGGGTTTGTTCAGAAAACGTTGGTGGAAGTTGTCAATATGTTCCGGAGTGTCGACATCATTCGCACTGACCCAACTGAACTGTTTGTCCGCATTTTTGTATCCGAGCCATTCGACCAAGTACCGAAGTTTGTTAGTTCGGAACCGTTGGTCGATTTTCAAGTCCACAATTTGTTTGATCTCATAGTGCTCTTCTCCGTCGACAATTTCGACCACGGCCGGAGGTCGTTCCTCTCGGCCCGGGAATGGGTTTGGAAAGTGTGGCTCAAGTTGTGAAACGTGGAAAACGGGATGAACATGTTGGAGCGATTTCAGAAGACGGATGGTATAGGAAGCTGCACTAGATTTTCCAATGACCTCGTAGGGTCTGAGGAAAGTTTCTGAAAACTTCGGAGTGGGCCGTTTCATCTGAATGTACTTTGTCAATATGAATGCTCGGTCTCCGATCTGTAGCCGAGGATCCAGAATTCGCTTCCGATCGACCGTCTCTTTGTATCGTCCTTGCGTGAAAGTGATCTGTTCGCGGAGATATTCATGGAGACTTTGAAGATCAATGACGTAGTCCTTCGCATACATATTAGTGACATCACGTTCCGGATGAATAGTGATAGCCAGATCGTATCCTTTATTCGCAAAGAGCGGCGAAAATGCGGGTAGAGGTGTTCGGCGCGTCATTGAGTGCGAATTCGGCGAGCAGAAGAAGCTCAGCCCAATCATCTTGCTGATATGAGCAATACATCCGGATATATTGTTCCACGACCTGGTTCATACATTCCGTTTGTCCGTCGGCTTCTGGATGATAGCCGGAAGTGAAGTGTAACTCCATGTTGAGAAGTTCGCCGAGTGACCAGAAGAAGGAGGAAATAAATTCAGAGCCTCGGTCACAAGTGACGTGCGAGGGAACTCCGTGTTTGGAGAAGACGTGAATAAGAAAAAGCCGAGCAAGTCCCGGTGAATCGATGTGTACATCACAGGGAATAAGGATGACCTGTTTTGACGATCGATCAACGATTACGAGAATGCAATCATACTCGCCGGATTTCGGAAGTTGTTCGATGAAGTCCATAGAAATTGAGTGCCAAGGACGGAGGGGTACCGGAAGAGGCTTCAGCAAGCTGAAAGCACCTAATAATACCATATATGCCCTCTAGTTAGAGGGGAGTGGGGGGTGGGTTGTCCCTTCTAATGAGAAGCGTTTGAAGCAATCCACGCATGCTGCTATATATGCTGCGGTTCATGCTGGCAAGAGCGCAAAGTAAGCCTCTACAACGCGAAAATCTCGGTGATTATGGCTAGAATGAATGAGGGTGCATATTGCTATATCTTATCTCTAATGTACAGTGTACTGACATTCATTTCAGACCACGAAATGGGGAGCTGCTACAACATTACCAACATCAAGGAAAAAGTGAAGGATGATCCGTCCTTGCTGGAGGGCTTTTCGGCCGAGGAGGAGGAGGAAATGGTGGCGGAGATCATGGCGAAGCGGACGCTGAAGCAAGGCGGTGCACGTGCCAACAACCTCGCAGTGGATGCCAACCGTGAGGTCTTGAAGAAGGATCCAGCGGATGTCGGGGCTCTTTTTGAGCTGTGGACGGTCAACCGGGAAAAAGGTGTGTGTGAGCGCTGAAACGCTTTGCCTAACTCAAGGTGTGGGTGGAAGATCTAAATGCTAGACTGGCACAAAGTGCAAGAATGAATCTAACACAAAACAACCAATATATCACAAATCCAACAACTACTCCTCCTCTTAATGAGTGGACAAGGTGTGTGTTTGTTCGGGGAAGTAGACCAAGTATTAGGTCACTGGACAACTCAAACTCTAAGACGAGTGGGATAGTTCGTTTGAACGATTTCAAGGCTCTGTGAAGCGCTGGGTTCTCTCGGGTCAATCGAATTACTCGATAGCGGTTGCATGAACGATATTTTAGGTAACGGCTTCGAAGAACCGGCGGGTTTATGTCAATTAAGACGAGGTTGACCTAATTGAGATTAGGCGGTTTGGGTCTCTGGATCACTCCACAGTTCAAGCACAAGTCAAACACGACTCTAAACACAGTTTCTAGGTTCTTTGCAGTCCCAATTCGATACAGTGTCCAATTTCAGTGTCTCAGTCAAGCTGTTCACAGTGTCTTAATCACAACTTCAGATCCAATCCAATCCAATGGTATTTATGTAGAATGCAAGAGTACAAATGTAACTCTAGGACTCTGAGCAACTATAACTGCACTGAAACTCGCGTCCGCAGAGCTCCAGCACAATTCGCTCCCGATCCTAGCTCCCTGGCCCTCCCTTTATACTACTCTGAAAAACCCTTACATCACGGTTATTACTCTATTCTCGGATAGCTTTCCGTCCCGTCGGGCTGATATTAGCCATTCCCTCTATCCTGATTGGCCGTCCCACAACCGCTGAGTCAGTCTTGAGTCAGACCCGAGTCATACAACTCCGTGTTTGAGGTCATTTGAATATCCGAGTCAGAAACTCGCGCACTTGGTAGTTCTTCGTCAATCGCCCGTCCCGGGCGTCAGTATTCATCGTCTGTGTCGTAGCTCCCTGTAGACACCAGGATCGTGTCGGTAGCCTCCGTGGTTGTCGAGATATTTCATGTTCTTCCTTTAGTTCAACAGCCATCACGATTTTACACAGCCACCGCTCATTGCCGACGGCTCTGCTCTTTCGGGCAGACCCGCTAGCCTGTCATGTGATCCAACACGCTGATCCAGTTCGTCAAATATGGGTAAACAACCCTTGAATCTAGCCCGGTTTGGTGGACTGAGGTCGCCTGCAAGCGAGTTTATAGTTCCTTCCCATCTCCTTGTTAATAGCCTGGCAGACACCTAATCTCGAATAGAGATTTAGTGTGTTTTTAGTCAGTCTAGCCTCGGTCAGGTCATATTTATAGTCCCGTGGTAGGGGCACCGCAATATATCCGTGTCCTAGGGAGACCTAAGCCCTGTGGCTTTAAGCTTACTCGCTCGGAGCTTACGATAGCTTCTATTTGTGGAGTACGCGTGTTAAGTGGGTGCAAAGGTGCAAATCGCAAAATTACACCCGTGTTTGATACACGGCTTATCAGTGCGTGGATGCGATCTTGCGTGTTGCTGATGTCCCATCGATAGGGAATACCGGGGCGGATACGCTGCTGGAAATGCAGCGTCAATGCACGGATATGGTGAAGACCGGGCTGCATAAGCTTGGACTTATTCTGGGCTTGATGTAGACTGACATTTGACGACTCTTACAGAAACAGTGTTGGGTAAAACGAAAATTGCAATGAATTACGAAAACTACATCAGCGCAATCGTGGAGGGCAAGAACCTGGGGCTCATCGGGTGGCCCCACGGAGTCAAATTCCAGCGGATGTCTAAACAGTCCGCGATCGGCCCTCTCAGCAAGCTCCGCGACGTGTTGAGGGATGGCACCTGCCACTGGAAGGTGCTGAAGGGGGCGGAGAAGGCACGGTTGGTCGCACAGTTCAAGGAGATGGTGGTGACGGGCGAGGCGACAGAAAAGCAGCGGAAGCCAAGGGCAAGGAAGTCGAAGAAGGCCGCCGATGAGCAGGAGGACTCAGAGGGCGCACTCGACCCGATTCCTACGGAACTGGGGTTGTGCAGCCGAGAGGTATAAAAGGGACATAGTTTTAGCACTGTAGGATAGCCACTTCTCGGTAGAAGTTTTCCCCCACTCGTTTAGAGTGTACTTCTGCTGCCCAATACACCAGATTTGACTGTCCACCTTCCTTGCAGCTTCTCTTTGAAGTCTTGCGCCACACTCATCCTCGTACCTTTCACCGTGGTACACCTTCCAGCACAGACTTCGCAGTCTTGTAGTTGTAGGAGCCCGGCGAAAGCCCGCCTAGCAAATCGCCTACGTTTGGAAGGACGTTCAACACACCTATCGTTGGACTCCAACTCCCGTAGACGTCGAAGTTTTCACGGAGCCGCACCCGCGTCCCTCAGACCGTTGCCTCCGCACCTAGTTCATTGGGGAAAAGACAGCCGACCACAGTCGAAGTAGAAAGCTTCAGGAGTTCAGAAAGGACCAGTACCTCACGTAGGAAGTCCCTCCTGAGCGCATCGACCGACCAACACACACACACACACACACACACATTCTTTTCGTGCGCCCCATGCGGAGCCCACCCCCACACGACGTCGACGAGTGTACCAAACGAGCCTCCGCTCTAAATCGGTATTACACCTCGTAACACCCCCTAGAGGTCGAACACTGCTACCCTCGGAAAGCAGTTTCCTACACACGGTAGGGCCGTGGTCCTTATCACACTGTGTACTGGAGTGATAGACGAGGGTGTGCGAGGTGGGTCCAAAATGTCCCAGTACCAATCAAATACGTGTGAGGGGGGCTCCGGTGATGGGCGAGAGGCGAGAGTGCAAACAATGTGTGGCTATGGTCAAGGGCAGCGAAGGACACGGAGGCTAATGGCTAATGACTGTGATCGAAGGTCAACAGAGGACTCTAATCTAATCTAATATTACGGGACAATATCTAAGGTCAAAAGGAATGTGATCGGAGGATGACAGAGGACACGAGGATGAGGGCGATACGCTGTGAAGCGATGCGTTATGCTAAGACAACTGATGGGGGACTACTGTGAGATGTATTGCAGAGGGTGCAAGTCCCTGGCGTACATAGTAAACTATGGGGCCTTTTATAGTGAAAGACTCACACATAGCAATGATGTATGCATCAGTGTCTGCCATTTTATTGTAGTACCTTTCTGCAATTGTGAGACCAGGCCGAATAAATTTGTGAATATTCTCGGATTGTAAGTCGGCATTGTTGAGCATGGCTTTCCACGATGCAATGAAGAGCTCAAAAGCTGGGATAGCGCCGGCTAGGATGGGTGTATTTTCAGACGCCATGGACATTTGGACAGTATGGGGTTGCTGAATGCAAGGTTATACCTATTAAAGTGCAAGGTCAAGGAAGCCGCACCTGAAGGATCAGTTCCATCAACTCCAAGCGACTCCAGTGCTTATTCTCCAGCGGGTGGCACAATTTATTTGCATCGTGGTTCAAGGCCAAAAAGCGAACCACCGGCTACAATATCAAGATTATTGCCAGCATTTACCGAGAAATTCGACGAACCTGCTGTAAATATCGCAGGCGGCGAAGCATGTAGAACACCGAGTCCCACCGTGTCCTTGCATGGCTAGAACTGTTACGGAAGCCAAGGTGACCTATAATTGAACTAGTCAGTTGGTGATATTGCAGGTTCGAGAAGAGGAAGTTGACCGAAGTCTCTGCTGCCTTGCCATTATCTCCCATAGTCACCTCTCTACAAAGCGATTTAGTGTTGCCTCCTGTGATGATGTGTTGGAGCTCGTGACATCATTGGCCCGACTTTCCAATGAATGCCACTGTTTTCCTCACTTGCTGGATGGGGCCAGCCTTGCGTGAGTAGCGTGGTGCCCGCAGAGCAGCTTCCCCATCGTCGGAATTCTCGCTTTCAGTCCCTGGCTCTGTATCCGTTGATACGGCCTGGATACAACCAGCTGTAAATTCGTTCTTTTAACGGTGTATTACGACTCCGCAGGGCCCCTGCCCGGTGATATACAATTAGAGTTAGAGTGAGCTCCGAGCTGCTAGCTGTGTATTAATGATGCCAGAGCATGTATCCAGTCGTGGGCACGCTAAGGCTCGGTCCTTTTACTATTGAGGGTCAGCACAGCGCTCCGCGGGGCGTATACGTGCACAGACAGTTATTCCTGTATTTCTGGGATATGGCTTGCCCTGTTGGCTAGATGCCATACCAAGGAGATTAAACATTTAAAAGCCTAGACGAACAGTTGTGGACTAGTAGTGTCCGAAAGCACTGGACTGACCAGTCCGCGGAATGATATTGTCGAGTCCGTGGAAGCGGACTCTGACTAGATACCTGACAAACCAAGGGGCGAAGGCCCTGCGGACTGCCAAAGTTGACGAGCGAGAGCCCGCGGAGAGTTTCCGCGGACTCAGTACTCTGGAAATAGACACATGTGAGGGACGCGATGCGCCCGAGGGAGACCAAACAAAAGCCTCGCAGCAATCGCTGATCCGAGGGATCGGACAGGCACCGTTGGCCGAAGCTGAGCTGTACACACGGCACAGTAAGACAAATACCGTACCAGCTTACTCGCTGGGAGATGACACAATGGCTGGGATTATCAACCATGCCGGCGCAGGACGTACCCTTCCGCGGGGCGGCCATGGACACGAATGTGTTCGGCTCCTCCGCGGGAATTTCAAATATACCCAAACGGGTCCACGGAGTCATTCAACATGACTCTCGACTGCCGACCCACCAAACTAGAGAGGCCTTGGCCGCGCGTTTCTTCCTATTCCGCTCCGTATTACTCAGTCTCTCTTATTTCCTGTTACACATCTGCCGTTTGTAATTTATTTAGAAAGTAGTATAAAAGCCCATGGAAAACCCGCAGTACAGCAGTTCATCCTTACCCACGGAGGTGCCCAGACAGTAGTCGAACGGCACCTGCCATTAACCAGCCTCGGTGTCCTCTGTATCAGCACGGAGATTTGTGATATAAAACATCTCTTTGTGTAGATTCATTAAATTGAAGCTTTGATATTTGTTGGCTCTAAAAAGCTTTAAGTTCATCTTAAGCCTTCCACACCTCGCTTCGCTCCGCGGAGTTGAGAAACCGTTAAATGAACCTTGTTAAGTGGCAAGGTCGGCTATTGGAATCGCTCCCCGCTTTAGTAGGATGGTCATAGCCAGGGTATTGGAATCGCTCCCGTATAGCAGGGCGGTCGTATCCGAGTGACTGTTGGAATCGTCCCCGTTGAGCAGGACGGTCGCAGTTTGCCTTTGTATTGGAATCGCTCCCCGCTTTAGTAGGACGGTCGTACAATTGTGCAGAGATCCCGAGGACCCATAAGCTGGTAGTCCGAGGACACCTTTCATATTTCCATACACCCGAAAATACCCTCCGCGGTATCAGAGTGGTCCACTTTTAGTGGTTATTTATAACTACTGCGCTCCGCGGAAGTCCTAACAAGGCTTTCTTAGAGTTGATATTGTTCAAACTATACGAGAGAAGGATCAATCTTACCTATATACTTCAGGGTGACCCGAACTCAATTATTAGCACATCGTATTGGTTGTGTGTAGTGTGTTGTGTTGGTTGGTTGTAGTGTGATTTCTCCTCGGAGTTTTCTATCTATATCTAGCTACATTTGCAGTCCATACGTTGGTGCACCGTTTCACCGTGTCGAAGTATGCTGGATCCACGTCATCTTTCTCCATCACTTTGATAACAGCCTGGGAGCACAAATTAATGACATGGGCGAAACACCGAATGTAGTTGGTCTTCTCGTTGAAGGAAAAAACATCAATATCCTCCAGAAGAAGTTTAAGGTGGAGCATGAACGAGCCGTTGTTGGAGACGTTGTCAAGGGTGAAATGCCCGACCTGATGGTACTTGAGTCCGATGATAAGCCGTGTACCAAACACGGGTGTAATTTTGCAATTTTCATCCTTACATCCACTTAACACGCATACTCCATAATTATAGAAGCTATCGTGAGCTCCGGATGAGTGAGCTTAAAGCCACAGGGCTTAGGTCTCCCTAGGACACGGTTATATTGCGGTACCTCTACTATGGGACTATAAATATAACCTGACCGAGGCTAGACTGACTAAAAACATGCTAATCTCTATTCGAGATTAGGTGCCCGCCAGGCTGATAAACAAGGAGATGGGAAGGAAATATAAGTTCGCTTGCGGTGACCTCAACCCACCAAACCGGGCTAGATTCGAGGGTTGTTTACCCGTATTTGACGATCTGGATCAACGTGTTGGATCACATGATAGGCTAGCGGGTCTGCCCGAAAGAGCAGAACCATCAGCAACAAGCGGTGGCAGTGTAAAATCGTGATGGCTGTTGAACTTGGCAGCGCAGTGTGGAATATCTCCGCAACCATGGCGCCTACAAACATGAGCTTGGTGTCTACAGGGAGCTACGAACCAGATGATGAATACTGGTGCCTGGGATGGGCAACTGACGAAGAATTACGAAGAGTACAAGTCTCTGACTCGGATATTCAAATGACCTCAAACACGGAGTCGCATGACTCGGGCCTGACTCGAGACTGACTCAGCGGTCGTAGAGCAGCCAATGGGGATGGAGGGAATGGCTAATATCAGCCCGACGGCATGGAAAGCTATCCGAGAGTAGAGTAATAACTGTGATGTAAAGAGATTTCAGAGTAGTATAAAAGGAGGGTCAGAAAGCTGGGATCGGGAGCGGATTGTGCTGGGGCTTTGCGGACGCGAGTTTCAGTGCAGTTATAGTTGCTCAGAGTCCTACAGTTACATTTTTACTCTTGAATTCTATATAAATACCATTGGATTGGATTGGATCTAAAGTTGTAATTAAGACACTGAACGGCTTGATTGAGACACTAAATTGGACGCTGTATTGAATTGGGACTGCAAAGAACCTAGAAACTGTGTTTAGAGTTTGTGTTTGACTTGCGCTTGAACTGTGGAGTGATCAGAGACCCAAACTGCCTAATCTCAATTAGGTTAAAGTCGTCTTAATTGACATAAACCCGCCAGTTCTTCGAAGCCGTTACCTAAAACATCATTCATACAACCATTATCAAGTAATTCAATTGACCTGAGCGAACCCAGCGTTTCACAAAGCCTTGAAATCGTTCAAACGAACTATCCCACTCGTCTTAGAGTTTGAGTTGTCCAGTGACCTAATACTTGGTCTACTTTCCCGAACAAACACACACCTTGTCCACTCATAAAGAGGACGAGTAGTTGTTGGATTTGTGATATATTGGTTGTTTTGTGTTAGACTTATGCTTGCACTTTGCGCCAGTCTAGCATTTAGATCTTCCACCCACTCCTTGAGTTAGGCAAAGCATTTCAGCGGTATGAGGATCAGTGTCAACATTGTTAAACATTCCATCATTTGACCGTATACACTGTTCTTGTTCTTAGCATGTATACGGTGCTCGGAACCCTTCCCCTTGGTTGGCAACCAACACTAAGTGACTGATACCTCTTGGATAACTGGGTTGCACTGTTTTCAACAGGGTGTTGTACCTCAGTACAAGTTGTATATAGGCCTCTGTATGGAGTACCACTATACGAACCTGCTTTAAAGCTCCCCTAAGGTGTCCAATGTTCAATGACTAACTGTTCGGGCTCACAATAGTCCTTATACAGATATCCTCAGTGTATACGGTTATGAAGTATGCATAAAATGCGATTTTCATGGCCAGAATTGTACACTGCTTATCACCGTGATGAGACTGAACATGGTGTATTCGAATCTGGCTTCCTTGGAGGGAAATATCCAGACAACAAGAATAAAAGATGTAGAGATTGAGGCCTCAGATCAAGTGCTGAGGTGAGCTCATGCATTGAGCCATTATGAACCGCAGAAGTCCTCATGGCCCTTGCTGAATGCCCGAGGTTCGGCATACATCCCGATTTCAGATGCCATTGGGAGGACTGATTGTACTTATCCTTGACCAAACATCTGCCGAGCCGCACCGGTCCCGCAGCCGGACAGCAACAGCAATAACATGTCCGGCAGACATCATCGGCACCACATGTGTGAGGCAATGAACGGAAATCACCGACCGATCAAGTTCATCATCGACATCATCGACAGCATCACCCACATCAAGCGCCACAGAAGTCAAAAAAAAAAAAAGCAATATAACTCAAAAGAATGCAATGTAACTACAAAAGGGTGTGTAATGAAACTAAAAAAAGGTGTTCACGCCGGAGGTTCAGCACACATCCTGGCTGTCCAGGTGCGGCCGTCCAATTTCAGGTGCAATTGGGAGAACTGATTGTACTGATCCTTGACCAAATGTATGCCGAGCCACGCCGGTCCCGCAGCCGGACAGAACGACCCGGCGGACAGCAGCGGTAATAGCGTGTCCGGCGGACATCATCGGCATCACATGCGTGAGGCAATGAACGGAAATCACCGACAGATCAAGTTCATCATTGACATCATCGACAGCATCACCCACATCAAGCGCCACAGAAGTCAAAAAGGCAATATAACTCAAAAGAATGCAATGTAACTACAAAAGGGTGCGCAATGAAACTAAAAAAGGTATTGAGACTCCCACACGACGTCGTACGTAGGGGGGAGGGTCATTTGGCGCGCGGAAATCGCCAAAAATAATGGTCCTTTATAGACAAAGGACTCATAATTCTGCATTCCATAGAGACTCTGTATTCAAGTATATATATCATGTCTTCAACTCTTCTTGCCTGGCTCCCTAGGGAAGTGCAGGACAAAAGATGTTATGACATGCCATTCTCCAGTGCATCTAGATTGATCATCTGCAGTTGGTTCATCAAGGAATGATGCAAGACCCAAATTGCCAGCCAATGAGGACAGAACTTCCCACAGGAGCTGGCATAAAGGTGGACACTGTTCAGTAGCCTCGATCATGACAACAATGCCCCTCCCACCCACTGCTGCACAGATTCGACTCAACAACATTGTTACCTCCCTGAGTGCCGTTGTCACCACTTTGGATGCTGTGACAAAAGGCTTGAACACAGCATGCTTGCAGCCCATCTCAAACACCATGCACTCTCTGTTGACTGCTATACAGGTAATTTTCTGCAATCAATCCGTCCTCCTGGTGTTTACAAACACCTGTCAGACTGTCAAGAGAAACCAAGATGACTGTGCCCAGATGCTAGAGCATGTCCATGAGCTCCTGTATGCTATCATATGGGTTCATGTAAATTCTGATACTGGCGGGGAACTATCACCCTCGATGTTGGACAATCTGGGGAAATTCACTGAGCAAGTTCCTCTCATGATACTCAGAAATTACTGTTTCTCACTTCCAAGTGCGCTAGGACCCTGCACAGGATCCACACTTTCATTGAGGCTGAGCAGGAGAAAAGTAAAATCAAGCACTTTTTCTGTCAAGGCGAAATGAAGACATTGCTAAAGACCTGTCATACAGGACTGGAACAGGCTCTAGACATGTTCAAGGCAAGTTCATTGTTCTTGGTGGCAGTGAGATTTTTTATAAGAGCCACACTTCAGATTCAGGGTGCTCAAGTGCTGAGTGATATGGTGGAAATGCAGGAACATGCACAGAAGACACACAAGGAAATTCTGGAGCTGCTCTCAGCTCTCTCAGATTCAGAAAGTGAATCCTCTGTATGTCCCGAGTTAGATTATGTAAACTGCATAGTAACTGATTCTGAAATAGATAAGCAGAGTCCTTTCGAGCTCTCATAACAGGTATGTGGTTGCATCAAATACTTTGCAGTCGTATAATGATCACCCAAAGCTCAAACTCATTTTCATTGCTGCCATCTGAACCAAAAATCTTCCATGGCCGTGAATCTGAAGTTTCGTTCATCATCCAGCAGCTGGATCAGCGGATTCCCAGAGTTGCAATTTTGGGTGGAGGGGGAATGGGGAAAACAAGCCTGGCAAGAGCTGTTCTGCATCATCCTCAAATATCTGCAAAATATGAGAAGCATCGCTTCTTTGTTGCCTGTGATGCAGCATCAAGCAGTGTTCATCTTGCTGCTTTAATTGGAGCACATGTTGGACTGCAACCAGGTCGAGATCTCACTAAACCAGTCATTTGGTATTTCTCTAATAGTCCCTCTTCCCTGTTGGTCTTGGACAATTTGGAGACTGTCTGGGAGCCACAGGAGTCTCGTGCCGATGTTGAAAAGCTCTTGGCATTACTTGAAGATATTGAACATCTTGCATTGATTGTAAGGCCAAAACCTGAGTTTGTTACTTGTATACTAAGACCATTATTTCAGATCACAATGCGTGGGGCAGAAAGGCCTGCCAGTGTCCGGTGGACACATCCATTTCTACAACCGCTCCAGCCTCTGGCACAGGATGCTGCTCGAAAAACCTTCATTGATATTGTGGATGATGGTTATGCTGTTGAAGACATTGACAAAATCCTCCTCCTTGCTGACAATATGCCATTGGCAATTGACCTTATAGCCCACTTGGTGGACTATGATGGCTTTGACAGTGTGATGCAACACTGGGAGACAGAGAGGACCTCCCTACTCTCAGACGGTCTCAACAAAGGATCAAATTTGGACTTGTCAATTTCCATGTCTCTGGAAAGCCCTCGGCTAGCATCAGTGCCCCATGCTCGTAATTTACTGAGTCTTCTCTCCATGTTGCCGGATGGGCTTGCAGATGCAGATCTCCTACAAAGCAGACTCCCAATCGAACATGTCCTTGCCTGCAAATCTGCCTTACTTTGCACTTCTCTTGCCTACACGGATGATCAGAAACGACTCAAGGCATTGGTGCCAATTCGGGAATACATGCAGAAAATGCACCCCACCATAGCACCCATGGTCCAGCCCCTTCGCAAACACTTTAGCAAGCTCCTTGAGGTCTATGAGACTCATGATGGAACTGCCTCAAGTCCAGGGATTGTAGCTCGAATCACATCAAACTTTGCCAACATTCAGAATGTCTTGTTCATGGGTCTCACACCAGATGATCCGGACCTTGTGAAAACCATATATAGCACATGTCATTTTGATCGTTTCAGCAGAGAGACCGGACGTGGCCGGAGTCCATTAATAGACCAGATTCCCAAGGTTCTACCCTGTGCCCGAGACCCTCGAGTGGAGGTCTATTGGATGATAACAGTCATATCGGGACATTTATACCAACTGGTTCCTAATGGGCAACAAATAGTGGACCAAGTTCTCGAGTATTTCTCACATTTCGATGATCCTGACCTTAAATGTGAGTGGTATATTTGATATTATTATATCCAATTACTGACAGTGCCCACCAGGCCTGGTTTATCTGGTTCTTGCAGATTATTATAGCTCATTTAACCATGATATTCCAAGAGCTATCTCCGTTGCTCAGAATGGACTCTCATTGTCAATTTCAACTGGGAACACCAGAAGACAGGCTGATATGTTGAGGCGACTGGCATTGATAAAGTGGAGAACTGGTGATTATTCAGCAGGCCAGCAGCATGCTTATGAGTCACGGAGGCCCGCCAAGCTGTCAGGCAACCTAGTCGTAGAGGCCTCCGCACTGCGAATAGAATCTATATGCTGGTATGCACTAGGAAGCTATAATCAAAGCATCCTCTTAGCTAGCAGGGCAAGAGATCTGCTTAGGCTCTGTGCTATGTCTGGGGGTGAACTAGATATTTTTATCCTCCATACCCAAGCAGAAGTCCACCGGCTGAAGTCAGAATATGTTGAGGCTCATGGCATCCTCAGTCAGATCCTTCTTACTGTTCCGATTGAGCAAAACCAATATCAACATGCCCTTGCTTTGCTCACAGTGGCACAGATTGATGTGGAAATCGGTTCATTGAGGGATAGAGTGCACAAAAATGTTGATACAGCCAAGCGGCTTTTCAGCAGCATGGGGTATTCAATAGGATTTATTTCAGGTGATATGATCACAGCAGCTCTTTATGTGAATGGAGGGGACTTGCTGAAGGCAAAAAACCTATTTCAAACATGCTTGAAATCTCTGTGGGGAAAATACCCCGAGGGTGTCAGTTACTGTTTGGAGAAACTGGGGAATGCCTCTCTCTGGCATGCTATAGATTATCCTTCATCTAGTTGGACAGTGACACTTCTTGTTCATAGCCTCAAGTCGAAGCAGAAGCTTGAAATACACAAAGCTCTCCAATTACTCGGAGATTTTTATCTGGCAGATGATGACCAGCCGACAGCAATTAGTCTGTTGGCTGTTGCTCTTGAGGGATTCACCAAGATGGATGTACATCGCAGCAGAGCAGAATGCATGCTTCGACTTGGAGATATTGCGGAAGCGAATGAGGACCTCTCGAAGGCAAGACATCTTTGGAACACGGCGAGACCCTTGTTTGAACGATCTTCACAGGTCAAACAAGTTGGCCATATTGATGAGCGACTTGCTAGAGTGAGAAATATATCAGAAGACCATCCTGAGCCCATGGTTCAACTCTTAGCTCTCAATGCACCGAAGACTCATCCAGACACCGTGATTGTCGAGGAGGAGGATGAGATAAAGCCTTCATTGATTCCAGCCTAACTGTGTTATGGTATGGACCTGTTCTCTGTTTACTTTCTGTCTTGCTTTCAGAGCTACTGGGATATAATTCATTGGAGCAGCAGTCAGGCTCCGGTGTTCTACATGCCATATACCCGACCCCTATCTATGTTACACCATCTTCCTGTTTTCTTAGTTCCGTGTTGTTCTAAGGTTTTCTTGGATGTAATTTATAGGAAAGGATTGGGCCCATATGTAGTTGTGGTGTTCTATATATATTCATTGGATTCAACTGAGTGTTTGGTTTTAATGGCCAATTCAACACAGCCAATATATTGAACCCTCGCTTCATTCCCTTCCATGGTCTGGCAGGGATGGCTCTTCCAGAAACTGGATGTTGGGGGAAAATCTGGGAGGTTTGTAAACGAAACCAGCTCTGATTTCTGCTTAATTTTGTTCCCATATGGTTAGTTTCCGTGGTGTTTTCAGATTATCGGTATGTAGACGCTCCAGTCGTGCAGGGAATTAATTATTGATGCGTGGTTGGTAAATAAGAATGGATCCGGAGTTTTCGGTTTCGGTTTACTCTGTCTTTACCTGCCTCTTCAGCGATGCGATGCGCCCCCGTTTGTGGTCGGTCTGTTGGATGTAGAGTAGTTACACAGTGACCCTCTGCAAACGCGCAGAGGTTTCTATTCAAAAACTACGCTAATTATACAAGATGGTCGAGTCATATGTACCTAAGGAGATATGTAAAGTACACGAGTATGAGTCTGTATGATTTAGTAGGTGAGTCAGTAAGAGTCGGTACAGAGAGGACAAGTCAGAAACACTCAGAGAATTCCGGCAAATGAGGCCCGGTTGCTGGTGCTTCGGTTGTTCTTCCAACACGGTCACCCGGATAACACTCAATAACACCCCGTGATCGCAAAACGGGCACGCATTGCGTCGTCGAACTAGGGCACATACTACAAATGTAAGTTGGCAGTTCCCTCCAGGGCATGCGCGAATGTGTGCCCAGCAAGACTGAGTGTGGGAATTACAAGCTTGGCCATGCAGTTCATGCCCTTGGCACCATGCGGTTCACTCTTTGTTTCCATGGTCGCAATATTTTCTATTCAATTCCGACCCACATACTTCTCCATTGACCCACACATTTCTCCGTGCTTTGTGTGCTTTTATCTATCCCCTTATATTTTTCCCTCCATATAAAAAGCTAGTGTACTTGTGGTATTTACCTCACTGGTTTGCCTCGCATTTACCTCTTGCTTGCAAACTTCCCTTCTGAGCAAATTACTACACTGAGGGGTCCCAGATGTTGGAATCTGCACAGCAAGCCGAGGCACTGTTTCTGAAACAGTGCAACAGTTAGCATGGATATGCACAGCATGTTGAAACACGGGATAGTGTTTCAACCATGAAACGATTCAGCTGGTCTGACTCATTCAAGTTTGCTATTGTTTAGTATTCTCATTGTTCTATCTACATTGTTCTCTAGGTATAAAAGGCCTGTAGATAGCGGGAATAAACTAATCTGAACCATCTGCTCTTCCACCCCTCACTTCTCCCCCATACAACATTTTCTACAGGTTATTGGCCCCCGCGCTGAAACCTTCCATTAACCTCTCTTAAACCACCTTCACACTCATGTCGATCAACACATTCTCCTCGACCGCGAAGCTTGGCGAATACTTCACCAAACTTCCCGCCTGCAAAGCCAATGGCACCAGTTGGGTCTTCTTTCGCGATCGCTTCCTGTTCATGCTGGACGCGGCAGGTCTTGGCGACCACTTCGACACCACCACTACTGCACCGGTTGCGCCGACCATTGTCGATACGACAGCACCCACTGCAGATGAGGTGAAGGCCAACGACACTTGGCATGTCGGCGGTTCTGGAAGTCGGAGCAGGCTGTTATCAAGCAGGGCCTCGCTTTGGTGATTCCGGACTCGCTTTTCTTGAAGGTCAAAGGGGCAGCAACGGCGAAGGAAATGTGGGAGAAGGTGAAGGAGGAATACGAGAAGAAGTCAAAGATGGTCACGGTCGATCTGCGGCAGAAGCTTCAAGATGAGCGATGCGCAGACGGTGTTGATGTGAAGACTCACCTTGACAAACTGCGCACAATGCGTGCGGACCTCATCGCAATGAGCACAGACCCTGGCGATGAGAACTTCGTCGCAATTGTCCTCGGCTCCCTCCCCGCGTCCTACGAAACATACCTATCAGCACTTCCGGGTGCTGCCACACTTCTTGGCAAAACTCTCGATCCTGACACGGTGCTACAGGGCATCAACAACAAAGCCGACTGGAAACGGCCAGGCTCACAGGAAAGGGCAAGAAAGAGGCTGCGTTCTACGGGAACGGCAGCAAGAAGCCGAAGAAGATGATGGAATGCTATAATTGCCACAAGAAGGGGCATATGGCAAAGGCTTGTTGGGTGAAAGGAGGAGGGAAGGAAGGCGAAAACCCTCCGCGTAAGGGATATGGCAGAGTGAATGCTGCGAAGGCAACCAAGGAGTTCGATGCTGCATGGATGGCAGTGTCGCACAGGCCGGAGGATGATATCGAGTTTGATGAACTTGACGAGGATGAGCTGGGGCAGGCTTTGGACGATGAAGACAAGGATTTACCTCCACCACTCGATGTGTCGGACAGCAATGATGAAGCTGACAATGAGGAGGAAACCGTATTTGTCAGCGCTGTCACTGGTTCCGACAATGGGCTCGAAATATATAATTCGGGCGCAACATTGCACATGACACCCTCACAGCACCGATTAACGAATTATCGTGCTATACAGCCACACGGAATTACCGCAGTGGACAACAAGAAATTTGAAGGAATCAGAATGGGAGACATGCAAGTTAGAGTCCCCAACAGCACAGAACGGGCAACAAGAGTCCTCTTGCACTTCGGGCTACCCCCCTGACCCACCAGTTAGGGTAGATTTTTATGGGTACTAAACTACCCTGAGAGGTCATTTTTCTGAGTGCATGTCCCATTTGCGTGGGATGTCCCAGCATCTGGGGGGGGCGGCGCAGGTGCGCAAAAAATCGCCTTTTTTAGAAGGTGTGGGACATCCCACTTGGCCGCAGGCCGAACGGAAAAATTGCCTGTTTGGGCCTTAAAAGTAGCCATATGGGACGTCCCATTCCCACTTGAAAAAATGTTTTTTTTTTGTGGCTGCACGGTGCACCAGCAGTCCTGCTCATAGTTGCCCATGGTTGTCACCTCCTACTGGATGGCAGGGGCGAATGGTCGTACCTGCGGGTTCACATACCATTGGCTGAAAAAAATGTTAGCCGCAGGGGCGAATGGTGGGTGTGCATACCGTCGTCTGAAACAAATGTTAGCCGCAGGGGCGAACGGTGGGTGCACGTACCATCGGCTGAAACAAATGTTAGCCGCAGGGGTGAACGGTGGGTTCGCATCGCAGGGGCGAACGGTGGGTGCGCGTACTGTCGGCTGAAACAAATGTTAGCCGCAGGGGCGAACGGTGGGTTTGCTGGCTGTACACTCATGTCTCTGTGCGACCAACTGAGGCATGTAAACAAAGGGGATGTCCCAGATGGGGTGGGACCTCCCTCCTTGTACGCCTGGGACGTCCCATTGATGCCAGGGACTTCCCCAGGACCTGGGACATCCCACTTAAATCGGGTGGGATGTCCGGGGCCATCATGTCCCTGCGTGTACGTTGCAGTGTGGGACATCCCATCTTGCTTCCTGTAGATGGGACATCCCGCCCGATCAGCCATCACGCAAGGGATGTCCCACCATCCATGGCGCACTTGTGGGACGTCCCACGCAGGACGCGGTTGATCGGAGGGATTTCCCTCCTGTGGTAGTATTAGTGGGACGTCCCACTTTATTTTTTGGTGGACCTGTGGGATGTCCCAATTTTAATTCGAACATTATTGTTTCCTTAGTCCAGCAATTAAAGAATGAGTCACAGTAGGTCATTGAATTATTATTTGTATTACTCTACGCTGAATCGACCACTCATTACTCTCATCCCTAGAACATTCGTACTTGTCGCTTGCTCGAGCGGGATGCCGAGATGCCAAATATCCAAATCGGAAAACACAACACATATCATCCCAAAAAGGAAATCACATCCGACCACCCAACGAAAAAAGTGCATGCGTTGCATAAAAATACCATAAACATACACATAAGTATCATAAGTATTCAAAATGTTCCCCCATCTGTTACGCTCAACAAGGAATATAAAATACTCAACTGTGGCCCATCCAGGCCGTGTATCTGTATTTCAGACTCATACCGGGCTCGATCACCCTCAGACGCCAAAACTAGTGTCAGTTTATCCGGCAGACGAGCGTAGCGATTTGTGTCGTGACATATTAGCATGTAGCGATCTGCCTGCATGTGTGATTCCACCGGTTCGAAGCCGGTAGCATAAAAGACCTTGGTTAGGCCACCTGGGATGTTGAAGCGGCACTTGTAGAGTTTCAGCTCTGGGCGTGCCACCGGTTCGGGCTCCACATCCTCCACTTCTCTCTTGTGCTTTGCAGGACGAACCTCCGGAATCACCTCCAGCTGCGAACCCGAAGGTACACGAGAACCCGACTGTGACAGCCCTCGACGATCCTGAGTTCTCGGCTGCTTCGCTGGGCGCTCCTCGTCCTTGGCGTGCGAACCAGAGACATGCCGGGAAGACCTGGCATAGGGAGGTGGAGTTGCGGCATGGTGATAGTAGTCGGTTCGCGACGAAGCAGCACGGCCCGGGGATGGTGGGCGTTGGGATGTGTTCGGGGTACATGGGCCACTGGGGAGATGGTGAGCGCTGGGGGTAAACGTGCCGTGAAGGTCCTGCACGGGCTGGTGATGGGCATTCATAGTAGCCGTGGCGTGAAGAAGTGGTGCAAGGTCGAGGTAGCGCAGCCACCAGATGACGGGGGTATTCCGTCTGCCAGGCACCACGGGGGGGGGGGGGGGGGGACGCTTCCTGCCACCTGTACCCAAGGGACTCACCAGAAGGTGGCATGGCCACCCTGGGTCACATATACTTGTTGTTGCGGGAGTACCATGACAGCTCGTATTCCTCGTGGCGGAGCGGGGTGGTGTGGCGTGATGGAGCACGCAGGCCTTGGTGGTGGCCTTGCGTTGCCACCGGAGATCGTTCGCGAGCAGCAGGCAGTGGGCGTGCACGGGAGCGTGAGTGGGAAGGGGAGCGGTGGGAGCAGGAGCGGGAGCAGCGTGACTTGGACTTCTTGGGCACCGGCGGTGCGCGCTCCTTGGCCATCGAGTCGTTGTATGCTTTGCTGTCCTTCACCGCCTTGAGGGTTTTGCTGTTGACCGTGGACACGAGTGCAATCTCGCGCTGTTCTTTGGGCGACATCTCTTTTTCCGCTGCAATCCAAGTTAGCTCTAGTCCCCCCGTGGACGCCACCACTTACCATCTTCCCAAGGCACCATTATCATTATGTCGCCGTCCTCATCGTCCCGGCTATTCAGCTGTGCTTTCTCCAGCGCAGGCATGAATTCCTTGTACTGTGCGATGCCAATCTTCTTCAGCCCGAAATCTCCCCCAATGACAAACTGGAGGTCGGCGAGCACCGTGGGGTAATTGACTAACTTGAATTGGTTTTTATACGCCAAATCCAAGAACTTCGGCCCCCATACCATCTTGAATTTGGCAGGGGCTGGTGGGGGGCTGCCAGCGGCCGTGAGCGACCTCACTGAAATCATGTTAATTACAGAGATAAAACTGGGGTGAAGGAGACGTACCCAGCATTGTCGACATAATCTTAGCAAAGAGATCTCGCTGCGCGTCGCATTGACCCTCCCCTTCCTTGGACACGAACTCTTGCGCCCGAAGCAAGCCCATCACGGGCGGGCCACCATTGCAGGCGCGTTTCTCCATGGCGATGTGACTAAAACCCCTCTCGTGAGTGCGCACGATCAGGGATGCTTTTATTTCCAACCGTGCGACCAGGGCGCAGAGCAATGTCACCGGCAGGTATAAATTATACGCTCTACGCACAAGGCAAGCGCGGAATCACCATCGACATCCAAAAGAAAAGGCAAAGGCGGGATCTTGATCTTGGGTGCCATTCCAACGACGGAGAACGAGGGATGTGGGAGGAGGGTGAAAGAAGTGAAAGAAAGAAAGGATGAATGCGGTGGGCGCCGAATACGAGCACATTGTATCGACACATGTACATACATTCGGTCCATGCGGATGTCCGCCTCCAGCGCATTATTCCTATTCTTATTCCCATTCCCATTCCTTCTTCTTCTTTTTGTTCACCCGGACAGGCGGGCGCATGGCGATGGCGGCGTACAGCTCGTGCGGGCGCGAGCTTCCGTACTCGCCCTCAAACTCGGTCGTTTGCACTCCCGCACGTAAGCTCACTTCCACCCCCACGCGGAGGCTCGCTCGTAAGCCCGCTCGTATGCTCGCGCGGAAGCTCGCGCGGAGGCTCGTCGTGCGAATGCATGCGCCCATTCACATTCGGAGGCTCGTTCACACGCTCGTTCGTAAGCTCACTTGTCTCGTATGCGTCGTGTGTGCGCTCGTTCGGGAGCGAGCTTGCACGCGAGAGGAGCTCGTTCGCAGTGAAGTGTTCGGGCGGGTGGAAGAGGCAGTGCAGCGCCGCGGAGGCTTCGGGGTGTTTGTCCTGTTATAATAGAAGCGTCAGCAATGAAGGAATGAAGAAAGGAGGGGGAAAGAGGGAAAGAGGGAAAGAGGGAAAGGGCACTTGCGTTGTACGTCCACGTCCAGGTCGTGCGCAGGGTGCAGAGGGACGAACGTGGGGAAGAGGAAGAGGAAGAATGGGGGACAGACGGGGGGGGAACAAACGGGGCCGAACGGGAGGGAAGAAAGCGCGGGACGAGCGCGCCTTCCACAAGCGGGGGGGAGGTGCGACCAGTGGGCGGTGTACACCGCCTGTGTGAGCACGCGGAGGACGCGCATCCGCGGTTGACAGGATGTCCAGGAAATCGTGGTGGTCGAGACGGCGGGCGTTGAATGTGCACACATACCGGACTACACTTTCACGCTGCAAAGGGTATTGCCGACGAAATTGTACTCGCCTTTCACCGTTCCCAGCGAATCGGCTGCCATGTCGGTGTGGTAGAAAGGTCACGCCGTGATGGGTGACTTGGTGCCACCATCCGTATAAGTATAACGGCCTAGAGTCATACATGAAAATCCGTGATATACACAGAAGGTGAGAGAGGATTCAGGACATCCCAATGTTTATTCCCAATACTCTCTTGCTCAGCCAGGGTAGGTAAACTCCCCAGGATCAGCTCGCGTATTGCACCTATACCCGCAGTTCCCCCATAGCGAGGAGAAACACTAGATAGCACAGAGTGTGCATTCGCTCCTTGGACCCCTATCTAGTACGGATGCTTCGATTTTAAGGATCTGCTTTTTTGTCCAGTGGGGGATCCAATATCTTATTTCAATTGGAAGTCACCTCGAGACTTCCCCTGCTGAGAATCTTGGAACATTTCATCATTACCCCATGACCGTACACAACGGACCTGAGAATGCTCTCACAGATTTAAGTTTCCCAAGGTTGAACCATTATTGTTGAGTCAGTGAAGGGCATGCACCAGGCGGAGGTCCCCGTTCGAGCTGGGGTCGGATGATTTGCAGGTGGTTTCAACTTTGTCTTTCATCGTGCACGTGAATCTGCATCTTTCATGTAAAGGCAGATTTCATGAGTATTCCGAAACCGAAAACTCCAGATCCATTCTTATTTATCAACCACGCATCAACCGCTCCCTGCGCAACTGGAGGTACCTATTGACATACCAGTAATCTGAAAACACCACAGAAACTAACCAGAAACTAATACATATGGGAACAAAATTAAGCAGAAATCAGAGACGGTTTCTTTTATAAACCTCGCAGACTTTCCTCTAACATCCACAGTGTCTGGAAGAGCTGTCCCTGCGAGATCTAGGTGGGGAACGATGCCAGGGTTCAATATATCGGCTGTGTTGGATTGGCCATTAAAACCAAACACTCAGTGGAATCCAATAAATATACCCCAACTACATAAGTGCCTACTCCATTCCAATAAATTACATCCTGGCAAACCTTAGAACAACATGGAAACTAACAAAACAGGAAGATGGTGTAACACAGATAGGGGTCGGTATATGGCATATAGAACACCTGCTACTCCAATAAATTAAATACCAGCAACTCTGAAAGCAAGACAGAAACTAAAGAGAGAACAAGTCCATGCTGTAACACAATTAGGCCGGAATCGAAGAAGGCTTTATCTCATCCTCCTCCTCGACAATCACGGTGTCTGGATGAGTCTTCGGTGCATTGAGAGCCAAGAGTTCAACCATGGACTCAGGATGGTCTTCTGATATATTTCTCACTCTAGCAAGTCGCTCATCAATATAGCCAACTTTCTTCACCTGTGAAGATCGTTCGAACAAGGGTCTCGCTGTGTTCCAAAGCTCTTCTGCCTTTGAGAGATCCTCATTCGCTTCTGCAATATCCCCAAGTTGGAGCATGCATTCTGCTCTGCTGCAGTGCACATCCATCTTTGTGAATCCTTCAAGAGCAACAGTGAGCAGACTGGTTGCTGTTTGCTGGTCATCATCTGCCAGATAAACATCTCCGAGGAATTGAAGAGCTTTGTGTATTTCCAGCTTTTGCTTTAACTTGAGGCTATGAACCAGGAATATCACCGTCCACCTGGATGAAGCGTGATCCATAGCATGCCAGAGAGAGGCATTCCCCAGTTTCCCCAAACAGTAACTGACACCCTCAGTGTATTTTCCCCGCATAGATTTTAAGCATGTCTGAAACAGATTTTTTGCCTTCAGGAAGTCCCCTCCATTCAGATCAAGGGCTGCTGTAATTGTATCACACAAAACTATTTCGATTGAAGACCCCATGCGGCTGAAAAGCTGCTTGGCTGTATCAATATTTCTGAGCACTCTATCCCTCAATGACACGATTTCCACATCAATCTGTGCTATTGTGAGCAAAGCAAAGGCATATTCATTTGGGTTTTGCTCAATCGGAACAGTAAGAAGGATCTGAGTGTGGATACCACGGGCCTCAACATATTCTGATTTCAGCCGGTGGACTTCTGCTTGGCTATGGAGGATAAAATTATCTAGTTGACCACCAGACATAGCACAGAGACCAAGTAGTTCTCTTGCTCTGTGGGCCAGGAGGATACTTTGATTATAGCTTCCAAGTGTTAACCAGCATATGGATTCTATGCCCAGTGTGTGTGCCTCTGTGAACAAGTTGCCGGAAATCATGGCCAGTCTTCGTGACTCAGAGGCATGTTCCCGGGCTGCAGAGGAATCACCAGTTTTCCACTTTATCCATGCCAATCGCCTCAACATATCAGCCTGTCTTCTGGTGTTCCCAGTTGAAATTGACAATGAGAGTCCATTCTGAGCAAAGGAGATAGTTCTTGGAATATCATGCATAAATGTGTAATATTGTGCAAAAATAGAAAAACACCGGCCTGCTGGCACTGTTAGTAATTGTATAATAATATCAAATATACCACCAACATTCAAGGTCAGGATCATCAAAATGTGATAAATAGTCCAGAACTTGGTCCACTATTTGTTGCCTAACTATGTGGTAACTATATCCTGCTATGACTGTCATCATCCAATAGAGCTCCACTCGAAGGTCTTGGGCATGGGGTAGAACCTTGGGAATCTGGTGTATCAATCGAGTCTGGCCATGGCCAGTCAGTCTGCGGAAACGATCAAAATGACATGTGCTATATATGGTTTTTACAAGGTCCGGATCATCTGGTGTGAGACCCTTGACCAAGACATTCTGAATATTGGCAAAGTTCAATGTGTTTCGAGCTACAATCCCAGGACTTGAAGCAGTCCCATGATATGTATCATAGACCTCAAGGAGCTCACTAAAGTGTTTATGAAGAGGTTGGACGATGGCTGCTAAGGGGGGGTGCATTTTCTGCATGCACTCCCGGACTGGCACCAATGCCTTGAGTCGTTTCTGATCATCCGTGTAGGCAAGAGAAGTGCAAAGTAAGGCAGATTTGCAGGCAAGGACATGTTCGATTGGGAGTCTGCTTTGTAGGAGATCTGCATCGGCAAGCCCATCAGACAACATGGAGAGAAGACTCAGTAAATCACGAGCATGGTGCACCGATGCAAGGCGAGGGCTTTCCAGAGACATGGAAATGGATAAGTCCAAATTTGATCCTTTGTTGGGACCTTCCGAGAGTAGGGAGGTCCTCTCTGTCTCCCAGTGTTGCATCACACTGTCAAAGCCATCATAGTCCACCAAGTGGGCTATAAGGTCAATTGCCAATGGCATATTGTCAGCAAGGAGGAGGATTTTGTCAATGTCTTCAACAGCATAACCATCATCCACAATATCATTGAAGGTTTTTTAAGCAGCATCCTGTGCCAGAGGCTGGAGCGGTTGTAGAAATGGATGTGTCCACCGGACACTGGCAGGC